>CM028135.1:250960000-252210000 GCA_016271365.2 Neoceratodus forsteri | reverse complement strand
TGAAGCATGTTAGCAATCAGTAGCCATGAGTCATAGTAGTAAGATAAGGCAACAGGCAACTTGATAATGTAATGAAATGCACAGGTTAGCAATGGCATGAGTATGATGGGTTGCACTGGAGACTGAGGGGCCTCCTAAGGAGAGAGGAATGGCAGTAGGGACACCATCCACCTCCATCCAACAGCGGAACCTACCTAAAGAAACTAGGGAACACTAACTATGGCTAACGGTTATGACTTGAGGCACAGAGGAGAGAAAAAAAAAACTTTCAGGAGGAAATCTCTGGGGATCCAAGGCCTAGGTCATCTTCCCTCCAGGCTTGGGATGTTTATTTTGTGACAGCTCTGTTGCTGCTAATTCAGAGACCCAATAAAAGGGGAGTGGAAAATATTCCAGTTTAGAGGAAAACTCTTGCTCAATCCCTCTAATGGGAATGCTGTGGAAGGTTGCGAGAGTGCTTTGCAACATCGGGGGCAACCATGGTGGGAGGAGGAGAATAACGACTGCTGAGGCACTCACCTGACCTATTCACCCTAAAAACAAACCAGGTGAACTAGTGGCAGTTGTAGGGAGAATGCAGTGACGGTGCCTTGCTAGTAGAATACTAGAGCCAAAGGAGATTGCTGTAACCACTCTTCATGGCTAGTCTTAAATTCTACACCAGGAGCTGCTGACGATCTAAATGGCTAAAAGCCAGACCCGGAGAGGACATTCCCAGTTATCGGCCAGGTGAGAAGGACCCCACCTCAAGTCAGGCATGCTCAAAATGCAGATTTTATAAATGCAGAGCAAGACCGTTGGCTGTAGAAAGCCCCTGTGCCAGGAATGGTATGGCTGGCATGCCCCCAGAAAACTGAAGAGTAGCTGAATGAGCACTGATAGCTGGGACCTCAGAGGTCGATGGTAGTAGCGAGTGTTGAGCAATGATTGCACAAGCAATGAGTGGACCTGCACATAGGTCAGTAAGCAGAGCAGCAATGGTCGGACCTGCACATAGGTCTGTAAAGCAGAGTAGCAAATACCACCCATTAGTTGGGCCTGCATGTAGGTTAGAGAAGCAGCAAATATAGATAGTGGGGCAAGCCAGCCAGGCATTCAAGGAAGCCCAATGAAGGTGACAAATACTCTGAGGATTTTAGGTGGCAGAGTCAGGATTAGAACATAAAGTAAGTACGCCACATGGGGCCATGACTCCCCCAACACCTTCAAGTCCCCCATCGTAGAAAAAACAAGAAAAGGATGGAAGGCGCTGAGACCCAAATGCAGATATTAAAACTAGTTTACAGCATCAGCGGTAGCTTAGCTGACCTCCAGAGTATAACAGCAATGTACAAACATAAAGAGCAGCATCTGTATTGAGTAACTATGAGTTGTAGGAGTAGCAGTTCGATGAACATAGACTTGAAGGAGGTAATGCTCTGAAAGCAGCACTTGCTAGGCAGTGCAGTACAAACAACAGCAATGAGGTATGTGATACGAGTTGAGGAAGTAGGACTGAGCTGCATGGGCTAGGGTTCAGAGTGAGCCTGAACCAGGTGAAAATAATTAAGATGCATAGCATAAAGAGCAGCTATGTGATATGAGTTGAAACACACAGATAATGACTGCAGTTGCAGTGTGAGTAAATGGGAACAAGTAGCATGAGCTTTGGATTAACAATATACAAGGAGTTTGGAAACAGAAATCTCCCCAAAAGAAAGCAAAACAAAAGACACACAAACACAGAAGAACAGGTAACAAGCAACAAAAAGAAGCACACAGCTGGAGGCAAAATACAAACCAAAGCAGGAGACAGACAACAGAGTCCAGCAGAAACAAGCAGAAGCCCAAAAAGCAAGGTGTGTGGGGGGGTAGGCCCCAGCCAGCAGCAAAGGACAGAACAACAGAGCCTCTGGACGCAACAAAAAAGTGCCAGAGAGAGAGTCTCAGAGGAACTGCTTACATAGGACAGGAAGTGGGAGTGGTTGGCTGCTTGTCCATTAAACTACAGGCATAGCCTTCCAAATATGGTCAGAAATGGGCACATTTCAGCATTTTATAGTTAATAGATCTTAAATAGCCAATGAATCTCCTAATAACATTCAGATTTTGAATGATTAAGTCTAATCGCCAACTTTGTAAAAGATTCATGGGTATTTGACAAAAAGTCCACTAAGCATATGTTTTTCTGAACATTAAACCTTGGGCAAATCAACAGAATATGTTTGAAATTATCAATCAGATTCATGTTGCAAGGGCAAATAGAGTAGTGTTATCTGGCCCATAGTATATGTGTTTCAAGAAGTTACTTTCATATGTTTCAAATCAGTAATTATTTAAAAGTTTACATTCTTGTGGAGAAAATGGTAATGTTAAATAAACTTCTAAGAAATGGCTAATTTTACAGTTTGATGCCCATTTACATGCTCTGTGGGTTTTGACTTGTTTCAGGTCCCATCGTTTAACATGATCTTGAATTCACAGCTTATTTTTTTCAAGATTAGAAGTCAGTGGTTCCAATGTTGGAAAGATGGCTAAATAGCCAAATCCCAGTTTATTCAGGTTGTCAGAAATACTCAATAACCGTGGAAAAGAAATTACAGATTTATTTATTCAGTATAAAACTGAGCTGAAAGTGTTCCTTTTACAATTTCTATTTCATTCCTACTGATTTGTTCTGTTTGCTTCTCACTTGCTGCTAAGTTCTAATCCCCCCTTCCCCATCCCCCTGATTAACTCCTTTGTGCATATTCACTGTCTGACCCAGCCCTGATTTTCCCTGTATTTAAGCCCTTGTGTGTTTTCTCTTTTCCCCAGGGTCGAGAGGGCAACAGTTGTTGAAAAGCCCTCTCCAGCTCCCCTCGGTTCCCCAAAGCTACAAGGCTGGCAGCAGGAAGGGTCGAGAGGGCAACGGTTGTTGAAAAGCCCTCCCCAGCTCCCCTCGGTTCCCGAGCTACAAGGCTGGCAGTAGGAAGGGTCGAGAGGGCAATGGTTGTTGAAAAGCCCTCCCCAGCTCCTCTTGGTTCCCCGAAGCTACAAGGCTGGCAGCAGGAAGGTACGCTATCTCAAGACTGCGCTCGGTTTTAAACCGTGGCACCTTTTTTCTGTTCAGCTCCCTGGTGTTGTAGTACTCGCTGCTGCAGCCACTTTATACCCAAGGAAATTAATGTATTTAGACTCACAAGACTGTGCCTAAGACTGTGCCTACGATACACTCTAGCTTGCCTACCTTGATTTAATTAACTTTTGCTGATTCTGGTACACTGCAGCTACTTTTTAATTAATTTTAGCAGATCCTCTAACACAGCAGCTGCTTGCAGGCTTGAAATTTTCGCCCACTCCCCACACCCCTCCTCCACGAAATTTTTGGCCCACCCTCCACCCCCCTCCTCCACCATTAATTAAATACACTAGTAATCCGCCCACTTTTGTTCCAACCTATAAACTCACTTGAAGGGCAGTCTTACCCTCCCCTTGCTGCATCAGTCCTAATTCAAACCAGCTAGGCAGTCCTTTTCTTTTTTTCTCCACTCACTCTTGCCTATTCTCTATGTTTGCCTCTGTTCTACACTTATTTTGTCTGGAAAAGTAACTCAGGTGGAGGGTATCCCAGTTTGATCTTTTCCCTCACCTTTTCAAATTCCCTTGCTCCTGTCCGCTCCCCATAAACTGCACTCTATTGGAATACCTGCCTCTTGTGAATAACTTGTATAATTGACTGCCAACCTCTGGAAACTAAGGGTTTCTCTCAAACTGTCTTCACTATAGGTGTCACCCTGCCCTTAAGTCACCATTTCTGTCACTTATATTCTACTCTTATAAGGGACAATCCACCTCTGATTTACAGAGGTTTCATACAAAGCATACATAATGTTCTCTCTTGCATGCTCAAGGTCACTTCAGGTGGTATCAGGATTACTACCCACCATAATCATCCTCTCCTATCTCTCATGTAACATACCAGCTGGATACCCTGGGTCCCACTGCCATGAAGAATTCTCCTTTGTCTTCTACAACCTTATACCAACTAGAACCTTGCTCCCTTCTCCTAACCTGTCCCTCCATATAACTCATCCTTCCAAATTAGGGCATTTTCTTCTCTACCATCCCCCTAGCATGCCCAAATACCTCAAGAGCAATTACATATTCTACAAATAAGTTTGGGTGATGCTTCTGCACTTATGCTTATCAGGAGACATAGAATCTAACCCTGGCTCCCATTGGAATGCCAGGTCCATGGATGACTCCTCTTGGTTCTCCACTAAGGGCATGAAAATTGCCCACATGAATATCAGAAGTTTACCAGCAAACTTTCCTGAATTTGAAGCCTGGATAGCCTTCTACTGTCCGGACATACTTGGACTAACTGAAACATGGCTCAGGCTAGAGGTGCCTGATTTCATGTACAAAATACCTGGCTACAACTTGTCCAGATCCTATCGCCTCCCACCAAACAAAAAGGGTAGAGGAGTTACCTTATAATAAAGAGCATCACAATGTCTCTGTACTCCAGTCTTGGATAACAAATCACTGTGAAGCTCTGCATACGGTTCTACAACTAGGGGGTGATAAAAGGCTAAATCTGATCTGTGCCTACAATCCTCCAAAGGGGTCTCTCCTGGCTTAAATGGGCTCTTGGATTATCTGGCCACTCTAAGGGTAGATCTGAAGTCATACTAATGGGAGACTTCAACCTAGACCTATCAGGAAGTCACATCGCTACATATACTGAAGCTCTCACCCGACTTAACCTCGCTCAACTTATCTCTAGCCCTACACGCATCTCTTCCAACTCAGAGTGCCAGTCTCTCCTGGACTGAATGGCTACAAATAGAGCAAATAAAATAATTGCTACAGGAACCTTTTCGGATTCTATTAGTGATCACCTGCCTACTTTACGTATCTGGAATGGCCACTGCCTTAACCCCCCCCCCAAGAATCATTCAATTTCAGGATTTTGCCAAACTAAACTGAACTGCACTTCTGGAGGATATTAATAATATAGACTGGTCTCCCATCTATCACACTGATGATGTAAACACTGCACTTGAATACCTGATGTCTCAGCTTCTTGCCCTTCAGGATGTGCACATCCCTCTGAAAAAAGGCATCTCAGGGGCTCCCCTAATAAATGGCTAAAAAAAGACCTCCTTCGAGCCATGATAAAAAGAGACAAGGCCTGGACCTTGGCAAAGAAGTCCCAACAATCAGAAGACTGGGTTAACTATAGACAACTGAGAAATGCCTGCAAAAAAGATATTCGGAAGACTAAAAGGAGCTACTGCCTTAAGCTTCTCCAATCTTCAGCGGGTGATACCAGGGTTTTTGGAACCACATCAAAAATTTCATTGGGCAAAGGCCCAAGATGGCCATTACCGACATAACACCGAATGATGCAAACTGTAATAAGTTACCTACTATTGCTAATGCTCTTAATGCACAATTCTCGGATCTCTCCGAATACACTGAGAAATTCAACCAACCTCTTTCACCTCCTCCTGAGGTGCAACTTTCGCATGAAACCCCTTTTCGTCTCACATTAGTCTCCTCCACTGAAGTGCTGCATCTCCTAAAATCAGTATCCACTTATGGATCTGCTGGCCTGGATGGGCTACTGCCAAGCTTCTTGAAGCAGGCAGCCCCTGCCCTGCTGTTCCTATTGCAAGAATCTTTAATCTTTCCATAATAACCTCAAATGGTACCAACATTGTGGAAAACTGCTTGTGTTGTCCCTGTTCACAAAAAGGGGATACCAAAAATATGTCAAACTATAGACCGATTGCCATTCTCTCTACCCTAAATAAACTTCTCGAGAAGGCCATCGCTTACTCAGGTCACAAATTACCTGCACCTTCACAACTTTATATCTCCTACCCAGCACGGATTCTGAACAGGACACAGCACCACAACTGCACTACTTCATCTGACAAATGCAGTCCTTACAGTGATGGATAAGAGCCTGCTCACTGGGGCCATATGTATTGATCTCACAAAGGCATTTGACCTTGTGAATCACTCTCTGCTACTTTCCAAACTGCCCTGCTTGGCTTTGACCTGTTGATCATCTCCTGGTTCAATAGCTACCCTCTCAGAGAGGTGGCTATTTGTCCAAATTGAATCCATCGTCTCAAATCTTTCCCCTATCTCTGTTGGAGTCCCCCAAAGATCTATTCTTGGCCCACAACTTTTCTCCGTTTTCATTAACAACTTGCCCTCCCTTCACTGCTCCTCCTCATTGATCCTTTATGCTGATGACATGGTGTTTCTCTCCAGTGGTAAAGATCCCTTATCAGTAAGAGCACATCTGCAAGCAGACTTCAACTGCTTGCAGGAGTGGTTACTACTGAACAGGCTCCTAATAAATGCTAAGAAAACTGTAACTATGCTTTTTGGCCCCCCCGTCAAGAATCAGATCTCTTACTCCAGACTTATTGATACATTCTCTAGATGACTCCCCTCTTGAATTCATTTACCTCCTTCAGGTATCTAGGAGTCGCTCTTGACCCATCTCTTGACTTTAATCTCCACATTGCGGCTACATGTAAGACAGTTTACTCAAAACTTGGTCTTGCCTTTAAAATTAGGTCCTCCCTCAATGATGCTGCCCAGCTTGCTCTTGCACAAGGATTTCTCCTCCCTGCTCTGACATATTGCTCTCAGGTTTACCTTAAAGCTAGCAAAGGAGCGCTCCAGAAATGGAGCACCTGCTATAACAGTATATGCAGATTTGCTCTCTCTGCTCACAGACTTACCAATCATTGCCTGTTCTACTCGAAACTAAATTGGCCCTCCCCAGACTCGCTCAGACACTATTCTGTGGGCTGTACAACTGATAATATGATCAGAATGGGGTACCCTAAATACCTTGCCAAACTATTGACTCAGCCCTTCCAAGCATACCTCCTCAGGGCATCTGCTCAAACCCAACTTGAAATTCCCAGATATCTCACAAAAAAAGGAGAACTATCCTTCACCATATCTGCCCCCCGCTCCTAGAACTCCATTCCCTCCCACATCAAACTCTCCAGATCCCACAAGGCCTTTAAGCTGGGTCTTCGGGCACACCTATTAGAATCCGACTGCTGCTCTTGTGCTGTAACTTGAGCCTCTATCCTAGCATTTTCTCCTCCCTATGGCACTTACTGATTTCCTGCTGGTCTCCAAAATCTGAAAGTTTCCCACATCCAGCAGAAATCCCATTGTTATACTGCTACTTCATTTAAGTTTTGTTTGCTGTTTGTCATTTCAATTTAGTCACTGATGTATCATCAGATGAAAATAATTAATGTAATGTCATCTGTTTCTCTTTGTCATCACTGATAATGAATGTACCTGGCTGTATACTGTTCAAATGTTTGTTCTCACCTCGTGCTGTGTCATGAAATACTCTTTAATGTTGACTCTGGTCTCCCCTGTCTGTACTCTCCCGGGTTGTGCCTGAATATAGGCAACATTGTTGTCTAGTGTACTTACCTGGTAAACAAAAACCAAATAAATGCAGCCTTTCTGCAAGAGTTGCATCATGGTATTTATTGGAAGTATAGGCTATATGAGACAGCCAATATTTATTACTTCTATAATTAGCCATTATCTTCAAGGAAAGTTGTCCAACTGAGCCCTAACCAATCTTTTAGGAGTTGAATTTTATACTCGCAATATAAGTTTGTAATGTTTTTAGACCTGTTCTATGGTATCAGAATTTTCCGTGCGCCACTGTTCAGTGCCGTACGTTATCGAAGCCTTAGTTTTCACAATCAAAACTTAGAGAACAATCTGAATACACCCCCACCATACTGGTGACTAAATTTATTTAAAACAGCTACTATAATCTTGGTTTTATTCTGGAGCATATTAATATGTTGAGTCCATATCACATTTTCAGAAAAATGAATACAAGATCATTTATAATTTCATCTTCCTCAGTTTCTCTGAGTTAAGGAGCAATTTTGATTATGCTTACCAGTAACCATTGTTTGTGATTTACAAGTATGACTACACAACTTCAAAAGCTGATGCTTATTTTCAAATGAGTTTCTTTTACACTGAAGACCCAGACCAGTGGTGGAAAGCAAGACTAGGTCATCAGTGTATGCCAAACAACCGCAATTCCCACTAAATATTTTTGGATTATGGAAATCCTCCTCTTTCATCAGACTCAAGATAGGATTAATATGAACATTAACAAGAATGGCTGGTGGTGGGGGGTGCAACAAACAGTCTGGTTTTACCCCAGTATTTGTAACAAAACTTTCTGTAAGATATCCAGCTAAAGAATACTGCACCTTAGCCATGTTAGTTCCTTGATATAAAGCCATGGTGATGAAAAGGAGATAAAAGGAGTCTGATCCTCTCCATCTCCTGCCACAATAAATTTTGTTGACCATATCAAATGCTTGGGATATATTGATAAAGACCATGTATAAGCGTTATCTTTCATATCTTGACATATTTTTCCATCAGATGGTAGAGTATCATGCAACTATTTAGGGTAGATCTTTCCTCTCTGAATCCAGTGTGAATTTCTGACAGGATTTGGTGATGATTGAGCTATAGCTATAGTCCGTCTAGTATAATTTTAGATACGTTTTTTGTGAGCTATCCATTAATGATACTGGATGATACATAAATGGATCCTTTGATGATCCATGGTTTTTAAATAATGGAATTACTTTATTATTGTTCCTCTCCATTAGTGAAATAGTGCAGTCTTGGGGGTATATTCATGCATGCTCTAAGAACTCACAGTTGGCTCTGTGTTTGTGTGAGTATAGTCTAGCAAGCAAAACAGCTCACTCATACCAGGAGGGTGCAAGATGTGAGATGACTGAATAATCCAACAAGCAAGCATCAGCACCTCAGCTAGAAACTGCAAAAGGCTTTATTGTAAAGTTAAAAGGAACACAGCCAGTGTAGAAAATGGCTTGCAGCCTCAAAGAACTGCAACCAGTTTCATATGCAGTATGTCCTCAAGGGTTCTTTGAGGTTGCTAGCTGTTTTCCACACTGGTGGTGTTCTTTTTAACTTTACAATAAAGCCTTTGCATTTTCTAGCTGAGGTATGCTGACGCTTGCATGTTGGATTGTATGAATATAGCACCTTTTTTGCTCATCATGCACAATAGTGCTGGCAGAAGGGCCTTTGTGCTGCATTAACCTCAACCTTTGAATACAGGGCCTAGGTTTTGTTTTGTCTTTGGGAGACAGGTCACACAAGGAGAAAATAAGGGCAAAAGGTTTTCCCCATTAGGTTAAAACACATGTTTTTTGCTTGTTGCCAGAAGTCACACTGTATCACTATTGCACTGAACATGTTACCTGTATGATATTTACCAAAGTTACTTTTCCAAATAAAATCTGGTAATCGTTGAACCTTAAGATTTGTCCATGGTGTGCGTTGGTTATATGACCAGGTTTCAGACACATTTTACCAATAAAATAGCCTGTTCATTAAACAAACACAATATAATATCATTTTGAAGAAGGATCTTGTGACCCAAAATGCATTAAGAGTTTTGTGTGTGTGTGCCCCAGTCACCTTAATAAACACTGTAGCACCTTGATATTCAATTTTACAGCCTCCTGGCACCTTTCTTCATGGTGAGTGCCTGATCTTTTTTTGTTTTCCTATAAATAATTTTCCTCCAGAACTCTCCTAGAGGTTAGTTAGTCAAACTAAAAAATAACATAAAGCTTCTAGCCACAGGTGGCTTGGGCTGGCCTTTTCTTTTTTATTACAACTTAGCTGCACTGCAATGTCAAATGTTCCAATTTCTTCACAGTGCTTCTGTGTGGCAAGCACACTGTTTACAGCCAATCAGAAGACTAGCTTTTTATCTTTGTTTTTTGGTTTAGCAATATTCCTTTCAAAAAAAGGTCAACTGAAGTGACCTCATGACTGCAGAGTGCTATCAAGGAAACAAATAAGGGTTTCATGTCTCCTAATGTAATGTGTAATACAATGCATAACATGAGAATGGAGTTCCTTTTTAAGAGAAATTACTTGGCGTAATTGGTACCATGATTAGATGTTTTATAGTGGGTAAGGGAAGACTGAACGGGATGAGTCAGAATGTGGTATAGCTAAATACTTCTCCTTTCTGTAAAGCCGAAATTATCCCCAGTATGACTCATCCCCAGCCCAAAACCGTGCTGATGGATTTCGCCTGGTGAAACACTGCTGTTAGCTGCTTGTTTAGAGAAAGTGTTTCTTTAAATCTCCAAGTTTCCACAAATGCTCAATATTGTCTCCAGCTGCTCTTTGAAGAAACACTGTAATTTGACCTAATTTGGTCTTAATGCTGAAAAATGTTTATCAGATGAACAGCGGAGAAAACAGAAGAAGAAGAAGGTATTTAATTTCATGCTAACAAAATTACACCTTGCACATTGCAATATTTAATTCTTACTCATTAGACCCATCAATCCCTGTTCCACTTCTGTGATTTAACTTAAAGGGGCCAATTTATTTCTACTTGAGCATTACTGGTATATTTAGATGCACAGCAATCATACCAGTAACATTCTAAACTCACCTCTTTCCTGTAGATAAGTGAACAGCTTTATAGTGTGGCCTGTGCAAGCTGATGATGTCTATTGTGAAGGTGCTAAGAATCAGCTGATTCCGTTTTATTGCCCACCCATTGAATATTTGGAAATTCAGAATCCAAGTCCAGTTCTGATGTGGCTTAAAGCCATCGAAATTAGTATTAGAGTCAGAATTAGAATTTCTGATTCTGCATCTGACCACTTTAGAAACTCCCTCAGCTGATTACAGTATTGTCAAATGCCCTCATGCAACTCTGAGGGGCCACTACTGATGCACAACTGAGTCAGACATACCCCTTCCCCAACATTTTAGCACCCACTCTCCCCCATTTTCCTCACCCCACTGTAGCTTAAAATGTTTTGGGCACCAGTGCTTGTGCCCTGCATTGTGTTATAGCATTGGGTTCCTGCTAATTCCTTTCCTGGTCCCATTTAAGGAAGTGCCTGCTGCCAGTGCCAGAAACAGTAATTGCCCCAGTCTGAAATTAAGTGCCCACCATCACATATCCATCCACCCACCCATCCATTCCTGCCATATTCTGACTGCCCAACAATCCTAAAACATATTTTGAGGTGCATGGAAGGGTAACTGACGAAATCCCCCGCCACCTTGGGCAGCCACCATATACTGATGAGAGTGCAAGAATGCATGTGCTTGCATTCTCATATATGTTTATATATACAGTTACTGTGTCTCTTATGTTTGTAAGAGTGTATTTTGAGTTCTTTGGGTGAGAGAACAGCTAATCAAGGCTGAGCAGTTCTGGCACACAAAGGGCTTGGGAATAAATGTTATAACCATAAGAGACACATGGGCTGTACAAATAAACATATTATAAATCATGTTGAAGGCTTCAGTTTCTAAAATGGAACTTGAATTATTTGGGCAAGATTAACAAAAGATTTGTACTCAGTGGAACTCGGAAGCCCTGGCACTTATGAGATCCTAGCACCAACTATGGTATTCACAGAAGATGTGCTGGGGAATGCCCCGTGCATCCTCTGTGAATACCACAGTTGTGCCCAGCCCTGGATGCCTGGCGCAAGCCCCTGGTCAGGCTGGGAAACCAATGTGGCAGCACATCTCACGATGCACTGTGCCCAAATGTGCCATTCAGAGCCAATAGCATGCAAATGTGGTCATTAGGCATGCACGGCACAATGGGGATATTTGCATATCATTATGGCCTGATTTGCATGTGCCGTACAGGGCTGCACTTGGTTGAATGCACAGGGTGCCCTGCATGTACGGTGGTACAACCACAGTTCCAGCATACTTGTCGGGTCAGTGCCATTCCCCCCTTCCTGCCTGAGGCTCCATTAAGATGCCACTCACTGCGGCAGTAGCAAATGAAGCCATGAACCCACCTCTCTGCCCGAGGCTCCATTATTATACTGCACACTGTGGTGGAATTGTAAAATGCACTGCCCCCCCACCCAGACCTGATTGCAGAGGGCCCAGAGCCTCCATGAAATCCCCGGTGGTCCAGTGGACTCTGCAACCCCCACCCACTCAGGCACCCTCACCCCACCCTGCTTCCCTGTTCCAGCTGGTCCCGTAGTTCTGCAGGAGCATAACTCACCCACACACTGCCATGGCTGCCTGCCAATAGAGCTGTCTGTGAATGACAGCTACAGTGGGCTTTAAGCCCACTGGTGGACCTGTAGCCAATGGGCTTGCAGTGTGTACTGTACTCTGTCATTCACACGTTGTGAATGACATAGTACAGTACACACTGCATCACACAGTTGTGAATGACAGAGTACATTACACACTGCAAGCTGTGTCGGTGGGCTGCCGTGACAGTTTGTGGGTGTGTTGAGCTGCCCACCAACAGTGGGATTATGCTGGGACATGAGTGTGGGGTGAGTTGGGGTGCATGAATGGGGGTGGGACGTCTGCTGTGCTACTGGGGGGTAATTTGAGGTAGTCACCAGTGTCCAGGTTGGAGTGCGGAGGGTGGTTTTAGCTTATTCTACATTTTTGCCACAGGCAACGACCATCTTCCGGGATGCGGGTGGGAAGGAAGGTTCTTCTTTGCACCATATTCAGCCTCAGGTAATGGCGTCTTACAGGGGATGTGGGCGGGAGCACACTGACGCCAGGGTGGGCAGGCTGCCATGCTGGGGTCTGCAGTACAGCAGCCTGCCTGTGGGTGGCAGTCCACATAAGTCTACTCATTTTAGACTTATCTTTGGGAGGCACATCTCCAACTTGCCCCAGGGATGCGCTCCAAGTTGGGTTGTGAATGGGGCTGTGCACCATATGCATAGGCACGCCTTCACAGCCCCCTTGAGATGTTCCACATATCATTATGGGTGGTATGTGGTGCACTCATGATATGTTGGCACATCAGCCTCCTTCCCTGAATCATGCCCCAGCACAAGACAGGGATGCATTGGCACATCTTGGTTGTGCTGGCACATCCTTTGTGAATCCTGCCCAAAATGTTTTACTTTGTGGAAAGTTATAGAAATCTCTAAATGGAAATGGGCTATGCCAACTGAGGTTAGAACTTCAGAATTTTAGAACGATCTGCATGAGATGCTCTCTTATGGTTATTATGAGAGCACCTGGAATGTTTAGAAATAAACAGTCCTGGCTGGCTAAGAATGATGTTCAATGTGCTTATGCAACTTGGTATGATGTATGCTTGTGCGACTTAGATACATTGTGGCTGTTCGCCTCTCTATCCATGGGATATACCATTCTGTAGAGAATGCGATGGCAAGGAACCTAGTGGAGGGTTCCACCCTTAGGTGCCGTGGGAATGATTCCCTTGGCTCAAGGTAGCTTGGAAGGATCCATGGGAAAGAGAGATGAGCCACTGGAGGAGGAGAGAAGGATGGTGGGGCAATGAAAGAATGCTCTCGACCGACCAGGAGGAGTGGCCTTTTAAGGCCTGATTCCACCCATTGAACCACGGCATAGCCTTGCAATTCAATGTGCTTACACAACTTGGTATGATGTATGCTTGTGCAACTTTGATACATTGTGGTTGTTCACCTTTCTATCCTTTGGATATACCACCCTGTAGGGGTACAATGGCAAGAAGCCCTAGAGGAGGGTTCCACCCCTATAGGTGCCATGGGAATGATTCCCTTAGCTAAAGGTAGCTTAGGAAGGAGCCCAAAAAGAGTATCCAAAAGGGTGTAGAGCCTCGTGAAGGAGGCAAGGGGGTCAGAATGGTATCGAGGATGAGAACGGAGGTTGATAGGTGTAGATGGGTAGGACAGGAGAGGAATGGGATGCAACAAGGATTATTCAGTGGAGAGGAAGCTGACACTAGGTAGGAGGGCAAGACTTTAAGGAGAGAGGGAATAGCCAGGCCACCATCTGACTCCATCCAACCGCTGAAATTAACTATGGAACCTATGAAAGCTCTAACTCTATCTAAATATTATGACCATCAGCACGAAGCAGAGGAAAACCCTTGAGGAAGAAACCTCGAGGATCCAAGGCCTAGGTCGCCTTTCTCCAGGCTGAAGGATGTTTTGCTAGTGGTGGCTTAGCTGCTGCAATTTAGAGACGAGATCAAGGGAAGCGGAAAAGATTCCAATTTGAAGAAATCTCTCGCTCTGTCCTTCTGAAGGAATGCTTTTAAAGGTTGCAAGCAAATATCTTTGCAACTAGGCATACAAAAGCAAAGAAGAGAGAAATGACTGCTGAGGCACCTAGCTAGCCTACATGAGCCTACAAAACAGATCAGGTGAACCAGAGGCAGTCAAAGGTGAATAGCATAAGGGTGCCCTGAACCTGCTTGGCAGCTAAAGGGGCCTGCCAATGAGAGCCCCACCCTCACAGCTTGAAGTTGTAAATTCTACATCCAGAGGTGATGCCAGAATGAGGGACAACTGAAGGTCCACCCGGAGCTAAGACATTCTCACTATGAGCCAGGGAGAAGGACCCCGCTCCGAGCTTTGCATGCTCTAGATGTGGACTTCGTGGGTGCAGAGCGAGACCATCAGCTACAGGCTAGCTCTGAGCCATGGAGCAATGGACACGGAAGGCATGACTCTGGGTGGAGAGCAGGTTGAGTAGTGGTAGCAGGAGACCCATATGAGAGGTATGCTCAGATAGTCGATGTGAGTGAGTAGACCTACAGAGAGGTCAGACAGAGTGAAGTAGACCCTGATGTGGGTCAGGAAGAGGAGATTGCAAGTAGCAATCATAGGAATACATGCCAACTGGGTCCATCACTAAGTCAAACTAGGAGTGGATTGAACTGCACGAGTGTAAAGTTTATTGTTGTTCGGTTATTTATAACCATTACAACATACAAAGAAACATTAAACATTTCATCATTCACATGATCCAACCATTAAAATACACTGAAATTCATACATTCAAAAAAAGTTAAAAAAAAGGACTAAGTTTCCTTCCTCTTGCGTAAAACTAGTTATCACAGGTAGCTATAACATATATTAGTCATAGTAATCAGAGATAATCCTGAAAGGACATAATAATCCATTAATACCAAAAGGTAGCTGCAGTTTCACATAAAGAACAGCCCACTCAGGCTGTCCTGGACAGATACTTGCCTCTACTGGCTGTACATTCCTCGCTCAAAGATCCTCCCTGCTTCAGCTGGGGTTAATCCATGTCAATTGCTCCACCCTATTCCAAGAGTGGTTACCCCGACAGTGACTTTCACCAGTGAGGTCCCACAGCGACTACAGCGCCATGCTGCTGTGGGAAACCATGGCACCAGGCGCTGTCTGTCGGGGTCCTGCACCCCCATTCAGCTCAGACTCGGAGTTGATAATCCCTTAAGAGGGGATGCTGGGGTGCAGACCCCCACGTGGGGGGTTCGGACAAAGCCCCCAAAGAAACCACAGTCAGCATGTGGGAACCGGCAGCTGACTGCAGAATGCGGTCAACCTGACGGTGTCGCTGATAGGGCGTTCAACAAAAATTTTGTCAAGCACCAGTCGTGGATCCATCCAAGAGCTATTGTCAGCCATTGAGACTACTTTGACCCCTGCATAAACTAAGGGACGCTCTCACAAGACTCGAATAAGGCCCACCTGTACTGCTAGCTCCAAACCCATTCTGGGTCCTGAGGGAGATACCCTGAAGCGCATGCTGGTCCGTATCCCTCTTATATGGAACCCAAATCAAGCATCCTGCCAGTTTGTACTATGTGCCATTTATCATGTCAAGGATCTGAACCCTTAGCTATACATTAAAGTCAGTTCATCTCGTACACTGAACCAAGTATTTAGAATTTTGGGCTGAGCGCCTTGGCTCGAATATTATCAACCTGCTAAACTGCATGGTGACTTACTATAGGAACTCAACAGCCTTCTTTAGCCAAGCCTCTATGGGTCTACCTGATTGGCCTACCCTAACTCCACTGCAAAACTTTGCCTCCAGTAACTAACTATTTCATTATTACTTTTCATTAACACATTTCAGGACCAATTTCTTAGATAATAAATCTTATCCTAAATTTGTTAATAATAGACTTAAATGACCATTAAGTAAGCAATAATACTCGACAGAGTGGGCATTATTGTGAAATACCGGACCGCTCAGGGGTGTAATGAGGCCCGACACCGCAGGCGGAGGGCCTTATAGTCCCTGGAAGGTCTGGTATTTCCTAATAATGCCCACCCTGGAGGGTATTATTGCACTTAGAAAATGGCCATGTTAGTAATTTCAATAAAATAATAAAGGAAATAAGTTTAAAGATGAATAGAAGCAGTAGAATTGTTTTTTCTTGGAAAAATAGTCCATTTCTTTAAAGGCTGTTCCAGCTCCTCTTGGTTCTCCTCACAGAGCTATTCTAATCTATTGACACCCCCTCCATACACTCATGCACCCATGCATACACACAGACACATACACACACACACACACACACACACACACACACCTAAACAAGAAGTGTGCAGAAAATGTTCACTCCAGCAGTGTCTGGATATCGTGCGTCTCCTTTTGTGCAAGACTGTTCTTTTTTTTTATCCCGTAGCCGTTGGAGGATGCCTGTCTTAAGCACGCGACTGACCATGCCTGAAAATGATGGATAGCTGCAGCTGCGATAGCTAGGGAGAGCCCCAATGTAAATTATTAATTTATTTTAAATTTGAGGCAGCAGGTTAACTAACTGTGGGGATTGTGTGGTATTTGAGCTGTTTACTTATACGCGCTTGCTACCACAAAGCGAATGGGCTCACAGCTTGCTTCTCATTCAGTGCGGTACTGGAAGACCGCGTTCGGGAGACTGGTGCTGTTGTACAAGAAGACGGCTGGGTGAAATTTATGTTTTATCACTCTTCCCGACTGGAAAGTATCCTGGGTGTGAGCTATCTTTTTTTGGTTGCACTGAAGTAAGGAGTGTGTGTGTGTGTTTGGGAGGGTAGCTCTCGCTAAGCAAGAGAAAAAGATGGCGGTATTTGAAATGTCGCCGGTGCTTTCAGCCAATGAGAAAGCAGGCTGGGCACCAGTACACAAGGGTACCGGTGAAGTGGCACTTGGACTGGTTTTATTTTAAGCTGGGCATCTATTGAAAATAAATGCTCAGCTTGGAGCCAGTCTCAGCCAATCAGGTTTCAGAATTAATTCTGGCCATTTTCTATGGAACATTTAAAATAGTGTCTTCTATTACATTGACTGTTTTGAATCACATTATAAAGTTTTCAATATACAAAGCAAGTGTTTATAAACATTTGCATAGACATTATCTAAAATATAATAAAACACAATAGCACTTACCCAACTTACAACATACATCCTAAAAAGAAAATGTTAAGTTATTTAAAACAGTTTGAATAACATTTTAGAATGACACCTGCCTCCCTGCAGAGGGCTGAATCACAACACTTTCAGCATTTATATCTGAAATCACTTGATAAATACTAGTATCATTTTGAATTACTCCTCTCTGACCACTCTCAAGGTTCTAAGCCAGCAACAATAAACCTCTGCAAAGGAGCATTCCAGAAGTAATTCAACTAAAGGAATTCAATAACTCTTAGTTTCAACACATATTAAAAAGTCAGCAGCTGCACTTTTTATAATCACAGCAGCAAATTCATACTCCAATCCTTTGCATGTGCCACTATGAATAGCTCCACAATCTGGAGTCCTAATGCTTATTCACCTTGGTCAATAAAGAGGGTTCAGACACGACTTTCTTTTTCTCTCTCCCAAACTGCTGGCAAATAGGCTCCAAATCAGAAGTCCTAGACATAGACATAGACTTTCCATTACTTAAATCAAGGGTAATGCTATAGTCAAAGCTCTTAGGTAACTAACCCCATTACTTTCAGCGTTGCTGCTAGAGGGGCCTTATAAGCAAGGTTAATAAGAACTCCTTCGCCAGTTTTCAATGGCTCCATGTTTTCCCTCCGATTTCCCTTTACGTAGTGTGTTCTTGGCTACTTAATCCTTTCCATCAGGGCGAATCTGAAATAAATAAAAAAGCACTCCCCTAAGCTCAGTAACTCAGGTGCAATAGTTACTAACCCAATTGCCCACCCTAGGCAACACACGGCATACCTGTTATAGGCAGAAAACGAGCCTTTCCACACTCAGAGTGCTCCTGTCCAATTAATCTCCCGATGCAGGTTTGAAGAGGCCCCCTTTCTTCTTAGAGAGATGCTCCTCTCAGTGTCTCAGACTGTCCTCTAATGTGGCATAAGCGCATTCTAAAGTGGAGCACCTCAACGCTCAAAGTGCTGCAGCCATTGTACTCCAAAGGTGCTCTGTTTTTTTTTCTGAAGAATACGAACTGTCAGGTTATTCAAGCTCCACCATCCGACACAACATTAACGCAACTGCTAGCACCGCATGACTGCTGCATGGCCGCTACATTACTTGTGTTACGGCACTAATACAGGTTATTATAATGCGGCAAACATACGGCTGAATGCCGGTACAACAGTCCAACAGCATAAAAATTGCTCAGTAGCCTATAGACTTGAAATTAATTGAGTTTAGGAGAAAACAACATTTAACTTCATTCATGAGATCCCGTAAAAGCCAAAATTAAACAGCAAACTAGCAACAAAAAGCTGGGCTATACGGAGCTGTGTGGAGCGGAGCACCGCTACCGCCATCTTGCCCCCCCCCCATTGCATGAGTGGGAGAGACAAGAATGGCTGGGTGAAGCCCACAGCTGACAGTTGAGGTACTAAGTACCAGGAGTAAAACTAGGTACAGTGGTAGGTAGGAGGAACTGCGAAGTCAGTATGGAAAGACGAGATCCGAAACGAATGTAGTCTGACATGGAGTGGCGTGAGATACGAGGTGAGCTGTTTGAGACGTAGGATTAGGAGAAAATATGCAATTAGGTAATGTAATGGTAGGACAAGAAAGCTCTCAAAATTAAGCATGCCACAATCCAAGCATAGTCGATAGAATGAGGATGAAGATGAGGTGAGGCTGGACAGAGCACCAAAGAAAGCCAGGTGAGCCAGCGGCTAAAGACACTAAACGAATGAGGTAATCCGGCTACATGGGTCAACGTGCCAGCTGGGGTGATGCAGTCCCCTGCCATGGGATAAACAGAAAAGTCACCAATCAGGCATCGGGACAACAACCAGCCAGTGAAATGAAAAGAGAACATAGACTGGATCAATGAAACAAGTAGATTAAATTAGAGGAGGGACTGTGAGAGGCTGTACCAGGGCCGACATGTGTAATAGGCATACTGGCAAGTTCTGTGGGAGGGCTAGAAAGGGAAAAGATGTGAAAAGGTAATGTCCAGAAGCAGGAGCAGAGTGATAAGCAATAGGAAAAGCAATCTAAGAGGATATCGAGTGCACAGGAGTTCTCCAAGAAGGACTAGGATGACGGGAAGGACAGGAATGAGGCATTACAGCACAGAACCCAGTGGTCCACAAGCACCAAGAGGGAAGACCACTGACTGAAAGAGGCATCCCAGAGTGGGGACCGCATCTCTGATGACAGGAAGCTGAATCCCCAAGGCAGGGGACAGAAGGGTGAGAGGGTGGGAGAGTGACAGGTGGAGGCGAGGAGCTTGGTGCCGGGCACCCGTGGGTGATGTCACACCCCGAAAGCTGGAGGAAATGGAGCCATGACTGGCAAAGCAGAAGGGAAATAAAGCCAAAAAGCAGGAGACAGAGAGAACAGAGACCAAGGAGGTATGAGGAATGAGAGCAGGTAGAGGAAGGAGCAGGAGTGGTGCTCAGACATGGCGGAGCACTGGAGCGCTCCACAGGGAAGGCAGCAACAAAGCCTGGCAATGTAGGACAAGATGAGTGGGACACAGGATGAGGTGGAGGAGGACAAAATCAGAGAGGTACTGCAAGAGGGAGTGAAGGCAGTGGTGAGGACGGCCGCAGAGTGAGCAGCAGAAATGAGGAAGAAACTAGGTTTGGGGTGAGATAACGAGGGGAAGAGAAAGAAAATGACAGGAAGGGGGGCAACAGGAGAGGAAATGAGACAGAGAAGGCAGCCTGAGGTGGAAAATTAAACAGGCACGGCAGCAAGGACAAGCGAGGACAAGCAGGGAACAGCCACAGAGCCTCCAGCTGCAATGAAAGAACACTCTGGACTGACCAGGAGGAGTGGACTTTAGACCTGTTTGAGGGCATGGTTTGTTGCTCCTTCTATTGAACCACAGCATAGCCTTACAATTGATGATTTATAATTCAGTCCACAGTAGCTGGCTAAGGTGGTGGGAGGGTTTTGATGGTCACCCTTCACCACCTCAGCACATAATTTAAGGACATTTCAGTAGCCAGACTATGGCAGGAGGTGTGTGCATGGCGTGTGTGTTTGTGTGCATGTGTGTGTGTGTGTAAGTGTGTGTGTGTGTGTGAGTGTTGAAGGGCACCAAAGTTTGGGCAATAAGTCAATTACTGTGGTTGGCAGTGGCAATTGGGCACTTCTTCAAATGGGACTAAAAAAGGAATTAAGAGGAAGGCAGGGCCCAGGCATAGGCATCCCAAAAATTGTAATCTACAATGGTGGGAGAGAAGGATCAGAGAATGGGTACTACCAGGGCAGGGTGGAGGGCAATGTCTGATTCAATTATGCGAGGGTTAGCCTTGTCTCAGGGATGCACCGGGGTCTTTTTACAATGATGTAGCTGGATGGGGGGAGTTTTTGGAAGAACCTGGATGTAGAATAGGATTGTGAATCCTTTTTTTTTGTTAGGAATTAGGATTTGTGGCCTTCTATTCTGAAAATCTTTATTCCTAAAAGAAGGTCAAAATCCAACAAATCTGAGTGTGATTCCACAATTCCTGGCACCCCTAATCAATAGCTCTCATTTCTATGGCATGTCAAAGGCCCAGCTCATCACTGTCATTAAACATTGTTTAGGATGATGTGACTCAGGTGTCATTGTGGTACACATAAAGCAATCTATGTACGTGCGATGTCTTTGGTATTATGCATAGTGAGTATTGCTGTAATCTCCAGGGTGTATCATGTATTTTTTGTGATCTATATCCTCAAGAACTAGCATGGTGTTGGTCAAGGTATGGATGGGGCCTTTATGGCTTCAAGCAGATGACTCTGGGATCATGGTATGTATCTGGGGTCTACTCTGTCATATCCAAACAGTGTAGTGCCTCCACCTGATGTGATCCTTCCAACAGTAAGGTGCCAGATTGCTGTCCACCAGGAAATTAAGATTAATACAACCTACCTTCACCCTTAGCTGACAACCAGTAACTGTATACATAGCCCCCAAGCAATATACACTTCATCACAATAATGCAATAGGACACAAATACATGGTACAAAAAGGGATGAACAATCTGAAAGACAAAGAACCTCAGCACACAAGTATCAAAGCTAGAGTTACCCTGGAATACAGTCAGGATTCAAACAAATGCAAAACGGTATTTACTGACCTGGTAAAGGTGATTATACCTGCAACCTTTATAGTGCTCAGACATTCCTCACATGTGGGTTATCTTCCATCCGTCCTATTGGCTGAGGCATGATCATACATTTTCTGGACTGACGGAGGCTAAGCCCCCAGCCATGATAACATTGTCCGATGAGAAACTGCCCCAGCAGAGACAAAGGATAAACAAACAGGAAGACAAAATACATGACCAGCAAACAACAACAGATTCACTGCTAATGGCATTTACTGGAAGAAAGCATAAAACCTTGCGGTACAAAAGGTATATATTATATTAAAAGTGTGTCATCAAATAATACTGATAATATTGCTTGTATAGGTAAGGACATTCAGGAATAAACACAGCAAATAACAATGCAATTCCGTTCTCTAACTCTACTTAAATATATGGGATAGTACCTCATGTGGTTCTGGCTGCCCTAGATCCTTGTTCTTCCATAATCGGGAGGGACTCTGAGCACTATAAAGGTTGCAGGTATAATCACCTTTACCAGGTGAGTAAATACCATTATCCCCTGCAATCGTTCTAGTGGTTGGACATTCCTCATAAGTGGGGCTTTGTAATAGACCAGGAAAATACCTGGGTGGGGAGATGAACCTTACGTTACACAGAACCCAAGCAACCTGAAGCTCAGCTCTTCAGAATGCAGCTCTGCCAGCTGATGCTACGTTCAGTCTGCAATGGTGGACAAAGGTATGTACAGAGGACCAGGCAGCCACACGTAGATATCCTGTACTGAGGCTCCCCCTTCTTTCTGCCCAAGATGCTGCCGTTGCCTTAGTGGAGTGCACCTTAATGCCCGCAGGGGGTTTCAGGCCTGCCTCCTCAGTAAGTGGCCATTATGGTCTCCCCTATACACCTACAGTGGCTTCTTTAGAGGCAGCCTGACCCTCCTTCTTTCCAGAAAAGAAGACAAACAGCTTGTCTTGACTTATTAAAATTTTCAGACATAGATAATCCTTGATCAGCAAACTCTGTTGAGTGGATGAGGAGCTGCATCAGGGTACCTCAGTCTGTGAGCATGGGTGGTAGGTGACTCACCTGTTCCATGTGGAACTGCAATATTACCTTTGGAGTGAAGCTCTAAACTGCCTTTAGAGACACCCTGTCATTATGGAAAGTAAGGAACAACTTATGGCATGACAGTGCCTACAACATACTCACCCACCTGACTGAGCACGTAGCCACAAGAAAAACTGTTTTGAGGGTTGTCCAGTAAGGGGAATCTGGTATGAAAGGAGGCTTATGAAGACCACCCAGTACCAGATTAAGTTGCCATGGAGGGCAGAGGGGTCTAGTATGGGGAGAGGCAATCTTCACCTCTCACAGAAGCCTGACTGCATCGGGATGCAAACCTATCTGCCGCACCCTGGGAAGAGAGCCTCGCATTGCAGAAATAGCCAAAGCCTGTACCTTCAAGGAAGAGTAAGCAAGACCTTTGTCTGCCCCATTATTGAGAAAATCTAGGATTTGGGGAAGGTCTGCCACTGAAGAGGACAGGCCTTTTGCTGTACACCACTTAGAGAAGATCTGCCAATGTCTTTTATAAGTCTTATTTGTTGATTGTCTTCTGGATTGCAAGAGTCGGTCAACCAGTCTGGGGGGAATACCCCTCCTTCAACACTCTTTGCCTTTCAGCATCCATGGCATCAGGTGTGGGACTTCGGGGTTGTGGTGTAGAATTGGTCCTTGGCTGAGGAGATCTGGGCAGTATGTAAGATGTCAAGGGTGATGATCAACATTGCTCGGAGTAGACAATACCATGATCTTCATGGTCAGTTGGGAGATATCATTAGCACTATGACTTCCCTAGCCCTGATTTTGAGCAGCACTTTTGCAATCCCTGGAGTGGGTGGGAAAATATAAGCTTTGTCAAAAATTCATGGCACCCCCCCAGCCTGTTGACTTCTTCAGCCTGATTGTCATGGAAGCATGAGTGGAAACGATTTAGTTGAGTGTTGTGGCAGGACACCATCAGGTCCACTTGAAAAAGCTCCCATCTCTTGTTAAGGGACTGAAACACCTGAAGATGCAACTGCAATTCTACCTGATCAAGGGTCACTCCAGCTGAACCAATCTACCTGTAAATTCATCTTGCTGGCCAGCTATGTGTCTGAGATCTTCAGCAGGCCTTGTTCCACCCATTTCAATGTTTTTAATACCTCTCTGAGTATTTTCCTGCTTTGAGTTCCCCCTTGCTTGTTTATGTACACTATGGTGACCTGGTTGTTGGTCCTGATCAGTACTGTTTGACCTGTGACCTGAAGAGCAAATAATAACAGGGCCCTGTACATTGCTCTCATCTCCAGCACATTTATGGGTAGATGAGCTTCTGATAGAGACCATCTGCCTTGAGTGACATGACGGCCTAGCACGGCTCCCCAGCTGAGGAGACTTGCATCTGTTGTAATTGTTGCCATTGGCATCATTGACAATAGCATGCCTCTTGACAGGTTTTGTCTGTCCACCTACCGCCTTAGACTGTGCAGAATGTCTGGCTTGGATTGATCTGGTACTCGAAGTTCTGTGTCAGCTGGTCCCATGCATCCAACACATATCTCTGGAATGGGCACATGTTTAGCTGAGCCCATGGCACCATGGCTATCATTGTCACCATGAGCCCTAGCAGCTGTGGGTACGTATGCACTGGCCTGTTGAGATGCATTCGTATGGACCCAATGGGCAAGGTTATGTTGCTGACTTTCTCTTTCATTGGGGTTACTAGTTCCAAGCTCGTATCGATCCTTGTGCTGAGGTACATGATGTCTTGGATGGGTCATAGCTGGCTTTCATCCCAGTTTATGACTCAGCCATGTTGTTGTAGGCAATGAATCGCTAAGTTCATGTTCTTCTGCACGTTAGTTGGGAACCTGGTACATTTGAGCCAATTGTCCATGTATAGAATGACATGCACCCTTGTCTTGTGAATGGTTGTGGAAATCACTACCAGAGTCTTTGCAAATACCCTCAGGGCCGAGGCCATCCCAAATGGGAGACATGTGTATTGAAAATGCTGGCCACTGACATTGAATGTGAGGAACCATTGGTGACTGGGTCTATTTGGTATGTTGAGATAGGCATCTTTCAGGTCGATTGATGTAAAAAAGTTCCCTGATTGACTGGCCATCAAAGTGGGCTTGAGCATCTCCATCTTGAATTTCTTGTAAGCCACTGCCTGTCAGAATGCCCATTTGGAATGTGGTAATCAAACTCAGACCTGCAGAATGTACCCAACTCATGAATAGCTGTTCTGTAATCCATAGGCACCTGGTGTAATGTACAGTTCCTCGGCCATGGTGCCTGCTGCTTAATGCCTGCCTGGTGTTGGACTGCTAACACATAGTGTTCAGTCTCATTGTGTGTGCTGCCTGACTTTGAGTGGATGCTATAGTAGAGTTCAGTCCTCAGGAAGCTAGCAAGTAGGGACGCTACATGAGGGTCCCGATCTGCACGGGGGGGGGTGAACCAGCTAGGATGCTACTGGAGGGTCCAGCCTGACTTGTGCCCGTGATCAATGCAATGGGAATTTTTGTTTTGTTTTATAAGATAGTAGAAGCATGAAGAAAAGTTTGGAGACATCCTAATGTTAACATGCACTTTATCTGGCAACGTGTGCTCTATGAAAATAGGGAAAGTGAGAAAAGAATACATTTTGGTGAACTAACTGCCTGAAATTTTGGGAGCAATCAGAAATCATGGCCAGCCTCTAGGGATGCATGAAATATAGAAACATAGTAACATAAACTTTGATGGCAGATAAGGACTGCTTGGCCCACTCAGTCTGCCCATTTCCCTACCTATTGGATAAGCTGCAGATCCTAGTTAATCAACAGCCAAGAAGTAAACCGGACAGTGTTATCATGGCTGGGGGCTTTGGCCTCTGGCAGTCCAGAAAATGTACAATTGTGCATCAGCCAATAGGATGGATGGAGGATAACCCACTTGTGAGGAATGTCTGAGCACTATAAAGGTTGCAAGAGATGATCACAAGTACCCCAATAATACAAAGCATCATGGGAAGTATATGCAAAACACCTTGAATAAATTTAGACTAGTTCTGCTTTAAGTAGCAGTGTATGGGTAAACTGCAAAGTTATTCAACATGTCTTACATGGTCCAATTTAAAAGCTCTCTTTGTATCCTGCTCTTTAAACAAGCTTGCTGCAATTTCAGATAATTCGAACGGTACCTTGTATGTTTCTCGTTGTAAAGACTTGTTGAAATTTATATCACTGTGATTTCATTAGTATATTTCTTGTGCCATAAACTGTACTGTTTCATTTGATGCCAAACTTGATGAGGAACCTTTGAAAAAGAGCACTTGTGCTCAAAGGTCCTTCTGAATTCACAGCAAAATGAAAAAGTAAAAGATGGTGCCAAGTGGCCTCTCTCATATACTGCAAAGGCTAAGGATAGAAGACACAAGCACAAGTTCCAGCTTTCTTGGGGCTCAGTACTGTGCTTCCTCTGTAACCTTTCATGGTGATTCACAGCTACTTTCCATGATGCTTTGCATTATTGGGGTATGTGCAATTTTGTATTTTTTAGAAAAAAATTATGAGATGTATATGTGTGTGCGTGTAAGTTATAGGGGAAGCAACATGGAATGGGGGGTCTAGAAGCAAAATGGGGTAAGGGCAAGCAATCAGATGTAACTATACTTTAGTACGGCATAAAAGGCTAGATATTGCTGATGGGCGATCTGAATATGCCAGATGTTAACTGGAGTGCAGTTGCAGCAGCCACTTCAAAGAGTGGGGTTATTCTAGATGCCCTACAGGGGGCATGCTGTAGACAACTAGTATTGGAGCCCACTCGAGAGGGAGCAATCATAGACCTGGGAACTAGCGACCATCGAACAGTATGGTTCACAATAAATGCAGCAATAGAGTCAAGCCATACAAAGGCAAAGGTACTGGACTTTAGGAGGGCTGACTTTGCCAAAATGGGTGAGTGCCTAAGGAATGCACTAGCAAATGGGCAGGAAGGAGGGGTGGAAGAACAATGGGGAATAATAAAAACTGCCATCACAGAGGTAACAAGCCTTTGTGTGAAGCAAATAAACAAAACTAAACGATGTAAGAAACCACTATGGTTCTCAAAGGAAGTGGTAGTGAAGGTTCAAGAGAAAAGAAAGCTTGGAAGTACAAGGAATCACAGAAGGAGCAGGACAGAGAACTGTATCAGTTAAAGCAAAGGAAGCTGGGAAGGCAGTCAGAGCAGCAAAGGCCCAAACCAAGGAAAAGATAGCCAACTCAGTTAAGAAGGGGATAAACCTTTTATAGGTACATCAGGGAGCGAATGAAGACCAAGGAAGGGATAGTGAGGCTTAATGAGGGGAGGGGCAGGAGGGTGACTGTGAAAGGCAGAGATACTAAACAAATATTTTTGCTCAGTATTTACAAAGGAAGAGGGAGGTACCTAAAACAAACAGTAGAAACACTCTGGATACAGAAGTTGATACCAGCCCATTTACAGAAGAAAGGGTTCTGAAATAACTCTTAAAACTGAAGGTGGACAAAGCAATGGGGCCTGATGGGATTCATCCCAGAATTCTAAAGAACTAAGGGTAAATTAATGACACCATTGACTACCCTGTTTAACAAATCATGGGAGGATGGGGTGGTACCCGGGAGGACTGAGAAGGCAGATGTGATTCCCTTTCACAAAAGTGGGAGCAAGGCAGAAGCAGGAAACTACAGACCTGTTAGTTTAACCTCAGTGGTAGGGAAAATGATGGAATCACTTCTGAAGGAAAGAATTGTCGAGTATCTAGAGGTCAGAGGGGCACAGGACCCAAGGCAGCATGGATTCACAGCAGGAAGGTCATGCCAGACAAATCTGATGGATTTCTTTGAATGAGTGACCAAAGTAGTAGATCAGAGAGGGGCTGTGGACATGGCCTACCTAGATTTTAGCAAGGCATTTGACACAGTCCCACACAAAAGATTAATATAAGTTACTAGCCTGGGAGTGGGTCCCAAGATGACAGCCTGGGTAAAAATTGGCTAGAGAATAGGACACAGAGAGTAATAGTAAATGGAGTCCACTCTGAAGAAAGGGGGGTACTAGTGGGGTACGGCAGGGTTCATGATGGACTGGTCCTCTTCAATGTCTTTATAAGCCACATTGCAGAGGGACTGGAAGGAAAAGTATGTCTCTTTGCAGATGACACAAAGATCTGCAACAGGGTCGAAACAGAAGGTGGGGTGTAAAGGATGAAAAGGGACTTTGCAAGGTTGGAGGAATGGTTACTTGTTGATTCCCTTGAAGTACTTGAAAGTTTCTATCATGTCCCCCCTCTCCCTCCTTTCCTCGAGGGTATACATATTAAGCTCTTTTAGCCTCTCTTCATATGACTTCTGGTGCAGATCCTGCACCATTTTAGTTGCCCTCCTCTGGACTGCCTCCATTCTGTCTATGTCCTTGCAGAGATGAGGTCTCCAGAACTGCATGTAGTACTCCAGATGGGGTCTCACCAAATGTCTGTACAGAGGGATAACAACTTCCTGTTTTCTACTGGTGATGCCTCTCACTATACATCCCAGTATTCACTCTGCCATCCTTACTGCCTTGTCACATTGCTTGCTTACCTTTAGGTCATCTGATATGACTACCTCCAGGTCCCTTTCCATTTTTGTTGTTGTTAATACCTCCACCCCATTGTGTACTCTACCCTTGGGTTTCCCTGGTGCATTGTTTTGCACTTCTTTGCATTGAATCTAAGCTGCCATACTTTTGACCATTCCTCCAACCTTGCCACGTCCCTTCTTATCCTTTCTACCTACCTCCTTTGTGTATCAACCCAGTTACCCTGTTGCAGATCTTTGTGTCATCTGCAAAGAGACACACTTTCTTTTCCTTCCAGTCCCTCTGCAATGTCCCTTATAAAGACATTAAAAAGGACTAGACCCAGTACTGAACCATGCGGTACCCCACTAGTAACCCCCTTTCTTCGGAGTGGACTACATTTACTATTACCCTGTGTGTCCTCTTGTCTGACCAGATTTTTATTTAGCTACCACCCTGGGACACACTCCCAGGCTGGCTGATTTGTTTATTAATCTTTTGTGTGGGACTGTGTCAAATGTCTTGCTAAAGTCTAGGTAAGCCATGTCCACAGTCCATCCCTGGTCTACTACTTTGGTCACCCAGTCAAAGAAATCTACTAGACTCATCTAACATGACTTTCTCACTGTGTGCCAGTCATCAAAAGTGACTCTGCTGCCACTAGTTGAGTGAAACACATCGGTGCTCATGATAAGCCTTGGATTCTTCCCATGATTGCTCCAGGCAGACTGGACACTTAAGTACGACAACGGGCAAACAGTCAGGGGGCACAGGAAATGTTTTAGGGGCAGGAGCACTTTGTAAAGACCTTTGGGACCAGTGCCTTAAGACTACAAAACCAGTAGCCATCACAGCCACCTCTAACCTTACCTCCCATAATAACCCGAGACTGATCAGACACTTAAAATGTGACCCATGTAAACAACAGGGGGCACATAAAGTGTATTAGGGCAAAACCTCTTTGGCAATTAAGACTTTTGGAGCCAGCACCTTGGATTACAAAACCAGCAGACATCTTAGTCACCTCTGACCTTGACCAATATGGTACAGTCAGAGGGTGGTGACACACCCTGTCAAGCTTCAGGGCCTGCAAGGGAGTCACAAAGGTTTTCAGAGGACTTTGATGAACTTCATTATTCACTCAGAAGCAAGGCAACATGCCAGGGATTAAGTGGTACATGAAGACAGGGCAATATCTGGTAGAAAAAGAGTTCCTTGACACTATTATGGAACTCAACATGGAGCAGCTTGTTATACCAGGGAACAAAAAATTCTAGACCTCGTGCTATGTAATATAGATGAGGGTGTTGCCGAATACAAGGCATTGGAACCTTTGGTGGGCAGTGACCATAACATGGTCAGGTTCAGAATTAATGTTAGAGGAAGGACAGGACAGGGTAAGACCATCGTGGATTTTGATAGAATGAAAAGGGACTACAACCTGTGAAACTGGGAGTAAGGATTTTCAGGGCCATGATTTAGAGACACCATGGGAAATATTGAGTAGCAAAATTCAAGAATTCCAAATAAAATATATTCCAGTTAAAACTTACCACAGTGGTTAAACACAAAAAATAAAAAGGATTTTAAGACATAAAAGGAAAACTTACACGGGGCCAAAAAGGGTAATACCATTGCACATTGGGATGCATACAGAAAGGTAGCAAGCAGTAAGTAGGAAATAAGAATGAGAGTGACAGGGAGATCCTGCCAATCTTGAGGACTGACCTTTCTTAAATCTCTTGCAACAGTTCTTCTATTTCTTAACCTAATCTATCCTTTACAATTTCTAGTCCATAAGGTCTGCCATCAGAAAACCCTGCTGTGTTATTTAAAATGCATATAAATTACAGATTGTTTGAGAGGCCTTTTGGCACCATGCATTCCTGCTTTAAGCTGAACAAGCCTAAAATGAATGGTGATTTGCATATACAGTATATCCCATGATGCTTTGCACTATGTAGGTATGTGTGATGTGTTTCTTTGGAACTTGGCTTTATTGCCAATGCTGTTTGGGGTAACCCTTGCTTCAGTGCTTCTGCACTGAGGTTCTTTGCCTTTAGCTTTTTTTCTTTTTTCTTTTTTTTTTTGGGGGGGGGCTCTCCATCACCCAGACACACAAGACCACCATAGGGAATAAAATAATTTTCGCTAAAAAGATAGATCAGTGGGTCAGTGGGTGCTGACTAAGTGCAGAGGAAGGACATGCATAGTCTGTGTCTGCAAACTGATTTATTGAAGAAAGGATATGCCATTACTTAAGGTTATCACCTGTGTTTTAAATAAACATCACACAGAGACTGTGTGTTGAACCTGAAGTTCTGTGTCTGGTCCATCAGTTATCCCACAACCCCTCCACAGACTTGGTGTGAGAAGTGAGATAACTTCTGATATCACCCAGATATCCCAGGTGGACCGATGTGCCAGGAGATGCCAGAGGAGAACCCAGAGAAGAAAGTCTGTGGAGTTCTGACCAGAACCATGGCCAACAAACTGGGAGACAAGCTGCTGCCTGGACTGGACCTGGGATCTGGGAGGAAGGCCAAGCCTGAAGATGATGAAGAGATGCAAGGATGAGGAACTACCGTGGGGTTGAAGTAGACCAGAGATGCAAGACAACACCCTGATGGTGGAAAACCTGATGAGGCTAATACGATGGATGAGTGGCAATGGCTGGAGGCAGACTGACTACACAGAGAAGCAGAACACTGGTGCCAGGTGCTTGAGAGGTCCTTGACAGAGCATTTGGATAAACAATTGCAGGAGGATTTTTCATGGGCCCAGCTGGAGGAGGACCCCTGACTGAGCAGGATATTCCTTCATTGTCTGTGTTCCAAGGATGTTATGTGTTGGAGGTCAGAGATGCAAGTATGGAACTTGAATGTGAGACCCCAGACAGGACACTAGTCTTGTTTGCAGGAGAGAGTCCTGAAGGGGCTTGCTAACCTGAAGGTGGACAAAGCATTGGGGCCAGATAGGGTGCCTCAAGGGTATTGAGGAAGCTCAGGAGGTACTGCCTGCACCTTGACTATCTTATTAAACAGTTTACTGGAAATGGGAGTGGTTCCAGAGGACTGGAGAAGGGCAGACGTAGTCCCACTTCACAAAAGTGGTAGCAAGGAGAAGGCTGGCAATTATAGGCTAGTCAGCCTGACATCAGTGGTGGGCAAGTTAATGGAAACACTGCTGAAGGAAAGGATTGTGGAATATCTTGAATCCAGTGGGTTAGAGTTTACAGGGGAGGGTAGGGGTTCAGTTAATTTATTTTTTGTGGAAGTCAAATACTTCCAAGAGTCAAAATATGGAAGTCATTCCAATTTTTTGGAAGTCAAAATAATTCCCAGATCCCACAGTTTGAAAGCCAGCATTCTAAGAAGGATCAGTGTACGGATGTTAATGGTAAAATCGAATTTATTTTAGAAAAATCCATAATTTCTTTGCTTCTGTCCCTTCAGTTCTGGAAGTCATCCACTTTTGTTTTTTACATTTGGAAGTCAATGACTTCTTCCCCCTTTATTTTGGAAGTTTTTGCCTTATTTTTGGAGGTCAAATATTCCCAAAATGGAGTTAACTGAAGCCCTGAGGGAAGGTCATGCCAAACGAATCTGATAGATTTCTTTGACTGGATGATAAAGGAATTAGATCAGGGTGGAGTGGTGGACACAGAGATTTCAGTAAGGCTTTGACACTGCTCCACATAGGAGACTAGTAAGCAAGCTGGGTAATTTAGGAGGATCCAAAGGTGGTGAACTGGATAAGAAATTGATTAGGGATAGGCAACAGAGGGTTGTAGTAAATGGGGTTCACTCTGAGGAAAGGAGGGTGACCAGAGGGTGCCTCAGAGATCAGTGCTGGGACTGGTCCTCTTTAATGTCTTTATAAGTAACATTGCAGAGGTGCTGTAAGGGAAGGTCTACCTGTTTCTGGATGACACCAGAATCTGCAATAGGATGGACACTATGGGGAAGGGGGGATGGAAAGGATGAGCAGTGACCTGAGAAAAATAGAGGAGTGGTCAAAGGTATGGCAGCTGGGTTTCAATGCAAAAAGGTCAAAATAATGTACTTAGGGCATAGAATTCTTGGGCAGCGTACATAACGGCAGAGTGATATTGATGACCACCATCAGGAAAGAGAACGGACGGTAATTATATCTGATAAACATAGAAACATAGAAGTTGTTGGCAGATAATGACCTCTTGGCCCAACTAGTCTGTTCTATATTCCCTACCTACTGTGCTACTGCAGATCCTACTCGATCTCGATCTTCTCCCCGCTTGCCTTGGCTTTAAGGTCCCCTTGTGTCTATACCATGCATGCTTGAATCCTGTTACCATTTTAACACCCACCACCTCCACTGGGAGGCAGTTCCAGGCATCCATCACCCTCTCCGTGAAGAAGTATTTCCTCACATCTCCTCTGAGCCCCCCTCCCCTTCCCAGCTTCATAGTGTGATCCCTTGTCCTGGAGCATCTTTTTCTATGGAAAATACTGCCTTCCTGTACCTTATAAATATCTGTGAGGTACTTGAACATTTATATCACATTTCCCCTTTTTCTCCTTTCCTCTAGAGAGTACGTTTAGTTCCTTGAGTCTTTCCTTGTAGGACTTTTGATGCAGGCCCTGCACCATTTCGGTAGCCCTCCTTTGTACTGTCTCCATCCTATCTATGTTCTTCCTGAAGCGGGGCCTCCAGAACTGGACACAGTACTTGAGTTGGGGTCTTACCAGTGATTTATACAGGGGTAATACTACCTCCTTCCTTCTGCTGGTGATGCCCCTCCTATGTACCTGAGCATTCTGCTAACCTTCCCCACTGCCTTATCACACTGCTTGGCTACTTTCAGGTCATCAGAAATTATTACCCCAGGTCTATTTTCTGTTTTGTGGTTACTAATACCTCCCACCAATTGGTAATTGCCCTTGGTTTCTGTGCCCCAAGTACATGATTTTGCACTTTTTGCATTGAAACCCAGCTGTCATTCCCTTGACCTATCTTCCAGCGTTTTCAGATTGTCCCTCATTTTTCCACCCCAGTGTGTCCACTCTATTGCCGATTTTGTGTCATCCACAAACAAGCATACTCTTCCCATCCAGCCTTCTGTAATGTCACTAATAAAGACATTGAAGAGGACTGACTTAATACTAACCCCTGTGGCAACCTGCTTGTCACCTTGTTTTCTCCAGAGTGGACCCCATTTACGACTACCCTCTGACTCCTCTTGCTTAGCCAACATCTTACCCATTTGACTACTTTTGGATGTACTCCTAGGTTTCCCAGCTTGCTCACCAGTCTTCTATGTGGAACAGTTTTGAAAGCCTTACTGACCTAAAGGTGGTCAGGCAGTGTGACAAGGCAGTCAGGAGGGCTAGTGAGATGCTGATGTGTATGGGGGGGGTATCACCAGCAGAAAGAGTGAGGTGGTGTTGCCTCTGTCTCTCTCTATATATAAATTACTGGCAGTGCCCCACTTTGAGTATTGTGTCCAGTTCTGGAGACCACATCTCCAGAATGACAGAGTGGAGGCAGTCCAGAGAAGGGCAACTAAAAGGGTGCAGTGTTTGCATCAAAGGTCCTGTGAGAAAGACTAAAGGACCTCAATGTGTACACCCTGGAAGGTGGGGGTATAGATAGAGACCTTCAAATCCCTCACTGGGGTAAATAAGGTACAGGAGGAAAGTATTTTCAGAAAAGAAGGTGTTCAGGAACAAGAGGACATGCCATGAAGCTGGAGGGTAGATTCAAGAGAGATGTGAAGAAGTACTTTTTACAGAAAAGTGGAGGATGCTTGAAACAGCCTTCCAGCAGAGGTGGTGAGGGTGAAAATAGTGGTAGGATTCAAGAATGCATTGGCTAGGCACAAAGGAATTGTAGTGGAAAGGAAGGAGGGAGAGAGAAAGAGATGTAGACCAAGTAGGGTCTGCAGTGATAATATAGGTAGAGAAAATGGGCAAACTGGTTGCTAAACAGTCCTTATCTGCTGTCAAATGTTATGTTTCTAAGACAAGGGCAGACTGCATTTTTTCTTCTTCTCCCATGCTTTGGGCAGCCTCCATCCACCTGGACCCCTGGCCTCGTCATCCTGATGTTCACTGGGACTTACCACTGGCCAGTACCCCAAGAACTTGCCCTCCCCCAGTAGGTTCGGTGGGGTCCCCCACTCTGCCATTGTGAACCGGATCCAGTAGTTGGACTGGCGAGCCCAGCTAGTCAGGTGTGGGGCCTGTGAGGGTTCATGCGCCATCCTGCCACCAAGGATTTTCAGTTTTCTGCCCCCAGGGGACACAGCATGGTATGATGCCATGACATGTAACCCATGTACCCGTAACAATTAATCTGCAGGAGGTCAAATGTGTGCGGGAGGTCAGATCTGCACCATTGTATTAATATGTACTGGAGTGGTGATCCATGGTGATGTGGGGTTGGAATAATTGATCTGTGGGAGGTCAAATCTGTGTAGGAGGTTAGATCTGTGCAACTGTACTAATATGCTCTGGAGTGGTGAGCCATGGCAACATGGTGTTAGAATAATTAATTTGTTGGAGGTTAAATGTGTGGGAGATCAATTCTGCATGACTGTACTAACATGCTCTGGTGTGATGATCCATGGCAACGTTGAGTTGGAATAATTAATCTGGGGAGGTCAAATCTGTGCAGGAGGTCAGATCTATGTGACTACGAATATGCTCTGAAGTGGTGATCCATGACATCATGGGTTGGAATAACTAATCTCGCAGGTCAGATTTGCTCAATTACTGGTGTTTAGCTGATTTTGTGTGCACATGGTTTTCAATGATTTTGATGAACGAGATTAAAATTGAGCAATATGTTTCTGGTCAAGATCCTCCTCTGCCTCTGAAGAAGTATAAGGATACTGTCAAGTAAACATCTGCTTTGGTTCAAGAGTATGGGAAAAGGGCTGATTTTGATTTTCTTCTTGGTATTGCTTATAATTTTCAGCTTCAGGTGTAATATATATTAATTATAAAAGTTTTTGGCTTGTTTTGAATGGTATTTTTGGGATGCCTGCGACACAGAAACCCTGGGGGAAAGCTACAGGATGAGGGAGGGAGAGCTACTGACAGTCACAAAGAAGGAAAGTGGCATGGAGTTTCTGACAGTCACAAAGGAGGAAAGGGACCTGGGGGTTATTATTTGAGATGACGTGAAAATGTCAAAGCACAGTGCTAAGGCAGCTGGGAGGGCCAGTGACATGCTGGGGTGCATAGACAGGGGTATCACCAGCAGAAGGAGGGAAGTAGTGATGCCATTATATAAAACCATGGTCAGGCCTCACATGGTGTACTGTGTGCAGTTCTGGAGGCTGCACCTTCATAAGGATATTAACAGGCTGGAGATGGTCCAGAGAAGGGCGACTAAAATGGTACAGGGCTTGCAACACAAGACTTTTGAGGAGAGATTAAGGACCTCGATATGTCTTCGCTGGAAGAGAGGAGAGAAAGAGGGGACATGATAGAAGCATTCAAGTACCCCAAGGGTATACACAAGGTGCAGGGGTGAGACATTTTCCAATACAGGAGGAGCACAAGGTGAAGGGGCATGACATGAAATAGGAAAGTGGGAGGTTAAGAAGGAGTGTGAGGAAGTTCTTCTTCACAGAGAGGGTGGTGGATGCATGGAATGGTCTCCCCTTTAGGAAGTGGTGAGAGCAAGCACTGTGGATGGATTCAAGCATGCTTGGGACAGGCATAGGGAACCATAGAGGTACAGCAGTGGGTGAACCAGAAGCATTAATCCAGTACAATGACTTACGGGCAGACTAGATGGGCCAGGTGGTCCTTGTCTGCCAACAATTTGTATGTTTTGGTTTGTTATTTTGTTCAATATTTTGTGGTGATGTGGTGCAGTATTATGTGGTGTTGTGTGGCTGAGTACTGTGTATTTTTTGGGGGGGTGGGGGCAATTTTCACTGTTTTTATTTTAGCTCATTTTGACTTGTGGCTGTTTGCTAACTCTGTTTTTTTCCCATGCAGTATAGTATTTCGCTAAGTTGACATGGAGCCGCTTGAATGTGCTACAAGAGCCACAGCAAATGATAACAAAATATCTGAGAGTGTGACTAATCAAGAAGGTGATAATATGGGAAAGATGAAAAGAACAGAAAATGAGACAGACAATGATCAAGAATGGTGCATGGTGAGGGGAGATAAAAGACAAAGGAGAGGATGAGTTGCGGGTTCTCACCTTATAAGCTCTGAAACAGAAAATAGATTTAGTTTATTAGGGGACAATGGAGAGGAAAACAATCCTGAGAGTGTGAATGTGACTGAGAACAACTCAAATGACATCACTAATAGGGAAAGAGAGAATAGGGTTATGGTAAACGCAACACAGGACATGGCAAACAGAGAAACTATTGTGAATGGTGACTCTATAGTCAGGTTTGTTGACAGTACCATATGTGATAGTAAAGGAGCACGCTCAGGTAGCCTGTCTCCAAGGGGCAAGAGCTAGACATGTGACAGAAAGACTGAAAAAGTTAATTACACCATGTGCTACACCTCCAATGTTGGTTATCCATGTAGCAACCAATGATATCAGTAAAATGCAGGAAAATGAAATACAAAACAAATTTAGAGGGATGGGAAAACAATCATTAAAAAAAAAACTGAAGAGCAGTTTTTTCTGCGATCCTCCCCATACCCAGATCAGGCACGCATATAAATTACCAGATAAAGACTGTAAATCAATGGCTGTGAATACTGGCAGCAAGAGAACATTTTAAATTTATTAGAAACTAGGATAGGTTCAAGGACAGGAATGAGCTTTATTATAAGGATGGCTTGCACCTTAATAAAAAGGGGGCCACAATGATATTCAGTGCAACAGCCCTTACAACATAGCCGATGCCTTTAACTCTTCTTCACCAAGCTTCCCAACACCTCCCCCATTTGGTGATCTCCTGTCTCACCTCCATTACCTACTGTTGTTTCTCCTCCTCTAGCACTTGCTCTGGTCATGTGACAGGAGGTTCTAAGCTACTGAAGACCATTCTTGCACGTGGTAGTGCTGGTCCAGTGGTCTTGAACATAGGATCCTATGACTTGCTGCCTCTGTCCTTGTTACACCAGTAACTAGACTCTTTAACTTGTCCATCTGCTCCACTATGGTTCCTCTGGCCTGGAAATGGCCAGAACTATCCCATCATTTAAGAAAGGTGACCCCAAAGTTCTGTCTAACTACTGGCCCATCATGCTACTGCCAATGATGAGTAAACTCCCAGAAAAACTAATACATTGCCAGGTCTCTACTCACCTACTTAACTTCAGTCTCAGTCCCTACTGAACACGGCTTTTCGCCATAGGCATAGTACTACTACAACTCTAACCCAATTCACTAGTGATGTAAAGAGTAACATGGACAAAGACTTACTGGAGCTGTGTTCATCGAACTCTCCAAAGCATTTGTCTTGGTTAATTACCTTCTACTGTTGAGAAAACTTCAATCTCTTGGTGCCTCCGACTCTACCCTATCCTGGATTAGCAGCTACCTTGACAATTGGTCACAGTCTGTCTCCTTCTGCAAAGTTCTTTCATCCCTGGCCCCTATCCCCTGCAGTGTCCCACAGGGTTCTATACATGGTCCTTTGCTCTTTTCTCTTTTTATTAATGATATTCCAAACCCTTCTCCTCCCTGTAGAACCATTATGTATGCTGATGACCTGGTACTCTATGCTGCCTCAGCAGTCCACTGATGACCTCAATCAGCACCTATCATTTGCATTTCAGAATCTTTAGTCCTGGCTCTTTTCCAATTACCAAATCCTTAATTTATCTAAGACTCATGCCATGCTTTTTGGGTCCTCTAGAAAAGTCTATGCTGAGCATACTAAGCTCCAGGTCCAATGTCGTGATGGGTCAGCTGTCTCGAATACTGTTGCCTTCAAATACCTTGGAGTCATGTTGGACCCCATACTCAACTTCTCTATTCACATAAGGAGGTGTGCATTCAGTTAACTTGAAAATAGGTGCTGCCTATAGAGTTTGTCACTCTCTCACACCTGCTGCCAGGATCTTTGCTAGGGTCTCTGCTCCCAAGACTCTTTATACACCCTTCCTGTATTCTCACAGGCCACTGCTAATGTACTATGCAAGTGGGATATTACATATAGCAACATCTGCAGATTTGCTTTTCTGCTCCTTGACTAACTCCTCACTGCTTGCTACTCTGCCTTGCAATAACTCCCCTAATGTCCTTGTTCCTATAATCTGGGATGCTATATTGATTCTTTAACCAAACCTCCTGCGCTGACACCCTGGGTGCTATGCTTACCCCTGTCCTTCACTGCCAACCCCTAAGGTCCTCCACCTCTCCTCTGCTCTCAGTCCCGCCCTGCTCCACTAAAATGGGTGAGCAAGCTTTCTCCAATTTTGCCCCCAAAGTTTTGGAATTCCCTCCCTCTCCACATTAAGAACTCATCTTCTCACTTTTCCTTCAAGCATGCACTGTTCTCTCACCTATATGCACTTGGCAAGTGTGAATGCTCTTAGCTTTTGGCTCGGCTCTCTGCTTTCTTGTCAGCCTGTCATGTCTATTCAACATTCTTCTCTTGTATGTTAACTTTTTGCCTGTTTCTCCTCTAATGTTTATTCAGACCTGTTTGTCAGGCCACTCAGCCACTTGTGCCACTGTACAATGTACAAATGTACCTCTGCAGATAGCTAAACAAATTAAGGGGGGGGCTTTCTTTTGCTATGTAAATGAGAAAGGGACAAGAAGGAAGGGATTGTTAGCATAAGAAAGGAGTAGTGGGTGGAGGATAATGGGGAAAAGCAGAGATACTGAATGAATACTTCTGTTCCATCTTCACCAGGGAAAAGGGCAGACCAGTGCCTTCAGGATGGAAAAGAGAAGGGGGAAGGAATACAGATGTAATGATAGAGGAGGATACAGTGAGGAGGGTCTGCTAGGATTGAAGGTGGACAAATCACCAGGCCCGGACAGAGTGCATCCAAGGGTACTAAAGGAACTGACTGAGGAGCTGGCAGGCCACTGGCAGAACCTATTTAATAGTTTACTAGAGTCAGTAGTGGTACCACAGGACTGGAGAACTACACATGTAGTGGCCCTCCACAAAAGTGGTTCCAATGATAAGCCAGGGAATTACAGACCAGTCAGTCTGACCTCCATTGTGGGCAAGCTCATGGATACCATACTAAAAGAAAGGTTAGTGGAATATCTAGAGGAGAATGGTCTTCAGGATGCGAGGCAGCATGGGTTCATGGGGAGGTCATGTTAAACAAGTCTGATTGACTTTTGAGTGTGTCACTAAGACTGTAGGCAAGGGCCAAGTGGTAGACTTCTTCTACTTTGATTTCAGCAAGGCCTTTGACTCTGTGCCCCACAAAAGGTTGATTAAAAAGCTGTTAGATCTCAGGGCTGGGGAAAGGAATCCAGAGGTGGTTGTGAGGGGAGAGTTATCTGGCACCAGAGGGGCAACCAGTGGGTCCCGCAGAGCTCAGTGCTGTAGTCTGTGTTGTTCAGTGTCTTCATCAATGACATTGGAGATGGCATTGAGGGCAAAATGTGCCTATTCATGGATAACACCAAGCTCTGTGGGAGAGTGGACACAGCTGAAGGGATACAGGACCTACAGGAAAATGTGGAAAAGCTGGGGAGGTGGTCCAGGATCTGGCAGCTTGGCTTCAATGCCAAGAAATGCAAAGTTATGCATATTGGAGCCAAGAATCCCAGGACAGAGTACTACCTGGGTGGAGTACGAGCATCTGCATCAGAGGAGAAGGACCTGGGAGTGATGATCTCTAGTGACCTGAAGCACTCAAAGCAGTGCAAGAAAGCAGCGGCAAAGGCAAACAAGATGCTGGGATGCATATCTAGGGGGATCAGTAGTAGGAGAGAGGAGGCTATACTGCCCTTGTACAGGATACTGGTAAGGCCGCATCTAGAGTATGGAGTTCAGTACTGGTGCCCACACCTCAAAAAGGACATTAACCTGCTGGAGAAGGTCCAAAGGAGGGCTACAAAGATGACAGTGGATCAGCAGGGTAAGGCATACAGAGAGAGGTTGAGGGCCCTGAACAAGTACTCCCTGGAAGACAGGAGAGAGAGAAGGGGCATGATTGGGATCTTCAAGTACTTGAAAGGGATAAATAAGGTTGATAAGGAGAGTCTCTTTAAACTGAGTGGCAACCATAACATGAGGGGACATGGTCTTAAGCTGGAGGGTGGGAGGTTTAGGAGGGAGGTCAGGAAGCACTTCTTCTCAGAGAGGGTGGTGGCCACTTGGAATGTGCTGCTGGAAGAGGTCATCTCATTGTAGATAGTGGGCAGTTTTAAGAGAGACTGGGACAGGCAAAGGGGGAATATAAGGATCATGGGTAGGGAGGATGGGAGGGAGGGAGGGCAGGGACATTAGCTCAAGCTGTGGACCCGACAATATGAGCAGACTTGATAGATCAAATAGCCTTCTTCTGCTGGCTTCTTCGTATGTTCGTATGTACCACTTGTGTTTTTCTTCTTCTGCATATCCCTGCATGGTTAACTGATGCTATCTGTTCTGGATTTAATTGCCATTTACTATGTCCTGATCGTAACATTATATTGTGTATATTGTACTGTCCCAATTCATGCCTGGAAATAGGCAGGGTTATTGCCTAATGCACTTCCCCAGTAACCAGAAGCTATTAAATAAATAATAAACAAATGCTGGGCAGAAAATTGAAGAGAGCCATATTGCTTAATTTAAACTAAAGGGAGACTGTCAGCTATTAGTGTCTCGTTTTTTGTAAACGCAAATTTGAACTGTTAAATAAATGACTCATGTTTTATTACAGGTTTCTTATAGGTTCTAAATGTAAAAATATCACCTGGTGAGCTTTTATAATCAATTCAGCTACGTTTGAGCAGGTCACCAGAAATCCACGGCTCAACTGAACTGCAGCAGCTCTATGTGCTTGTGTTAAAGGTACTTAAGTCTCTTGGAGTTTACACTTAGCCCAAATTTTTTAAAGAACTTAGCAAATTTCACTTACAAACCAATTTGTAACATATATAAACTAGGGCTGTGCGAATACCTTTTTTGAATATTCGGCCGAATATTCAGTATTTGGTTCCCAGATATTGGTTATTCGTTATTCAACTAGCAAAAATGCCTTCTTAGAGAATTGGCATATAAGTCCTTTAAATGGCTTCAGGGAGAGTAGAATGAGCTGTCATGGCACTTTGGCTATGCACTGGTACCACAGGCTGTCATTTGGCATTGCTTCTTCAATAGGAGGATGCAGAGGTCACAGCACTTTGGATTGTACACTGGTGCTACAGGGTACAGGCTGCCTTGTCCCACTGCTTCCAGGAGGAGGATACAGAGGTCATGGCACTTTGGCTTGTACACTGGTGCCACTGCCACACAGGCTGTCTTGTACTGCTGATGCTTCAGGAGGAGGATGCAGATGTCATGGCAATTTGGCTTGTACACTGGTGAAACAGGTTGCCTTGCCCTGCTGCTGTTTCAGGAGGATGATGCAGATGTCATGGTGCTTTATCTTGTACACAGGTGCCACAGGCTGCCTTGTCCCATTGCTGCTTCTGGAGGAGTATGCAGATGTCATGTCACTTTGGCTTGTACACTGGTGCCACTGCCACAGGCTGTCTTGTGTGCTGAGGCTTCAGGAGGAGGATGCAGAATCCATGGCACTTTGGCTTGTACACTGGTGCCACAGGCTGTCTTGTTGGGTATGGTTATTGGAGGAGGATGCAGCTGTTGTGGCACCTTGGCTTGTACACTGGTGCCACAGGCTGTCTTGCTGGGTACACAGTTCTGTTGTGGAGGAGGATGCAGATGTCGTAGCACCTTGGCTTGTACACTGGTGCCACAGGATGTGTTGTGCTGCTGATGCTTCAGGAGGAGGATGCACATGTCACGGCACTTTCACTTGTGCAGCTGGTGCCACAGGCTGTCTTGTTGGGTATGGTTCTATTGTGGAGGAGGATGCCAATGTCACGGCATCTTGGCTGTACACTGGTGCCACAGGCTGCGTTGTGCTGCTGATGCTTCAGGAGGAAAATGCAGATATCATGGCACTTTGATTTGTACACTGGTACCACTGCCACAGACTGTCTTGAGCTGCTGATGCTTCAGGAGGAGGATGTAGATGTCATGTCATTATGCCTTGTACATGGTGCAGGAGGGCAGGCTACCATGTCCCACTGCTTTTTCTGGAGGAGGATGCACAGAATTTGTAGGATGATGCACAGGAAAATAGTTCACCATGGGCATTCCGTTCAGTTTCCCATAGGATTCAACTGGAAGTATAAGAAGATATAACTGTCATTTATTTTACTTGAGTGAAAAAAAAACAATGTGTACTACAAGAATAAAATATGCCACACTCTTAAATAATTGTGTCCTTTAAGAAAACCAGCTAATAAAAGATAATTATGCCCAGAGGAGAACAATATAAATTCAATAGGCTTAACTCGGTCAATACTGGCATTTAATTGACAATCTACATATGGGCACACTCCTCTTAATGGGATTGGGTATTACAGGAAACACACATGACAGATTATTAACTAATTCTATCCTTAAAAACACTAATAAAACATATTAATAATATACTTTATTTGTATGCACCTTTCTAAAACCAAAGTGCCATTACAGCAAACTTACATAAAAACAATATAAAACATAAATACAATAAATATTCAGTTCAAAAATCTAATAAAAACATCAACTGGGATATGCTTGATACCATAAGTGGGTCTTTAAGGCCTGTTTAAATTCCTCCACGGACGTGTACTCCGGAAGCGGGTGGGGTAGAGAATTCCAAAGGGCTGGGGCTGTGTACATAAAAGCATGAGCACCAGAAGATTTAAGAGAAACCCTTGGAATCTCTAGCAACCCCTCATCCGCCAAGCGGAGCAATCGCTTAGGGCAGTAATGTAACAGTAGCTCCTTCAGGTAATCCAGGCCCAGTCTGTGTAGGGCTTTATAAGTCAGAAGACTGACTTTAAAGTTGATCCGCCACTGTATTGTCAGCCAGTGCAGTCTGCGCAGTACTGGAGAAATATGACATGTACAAGGAATACCCATCAATAACTGGGTTGCCGCGTTCTGCACTAGCTGCAGGCAGCGGATATCAACCCCTGGTAGCACTAGATACAGGGAGTTGCAATAATCAAGGCACGAGGTCACAAAGGCATGGGCCAGTGTAGGAAGATCACTGGATGGAACTAGATGTTTAATCCTGGAGATGTTCCTCAGATGGTAAAAGGATGATTTGATGACTGCTGACACCTACGATCGCAGTGTCAGCCCGTCATCAAAATTTATCCCCAGGTTCCGCACCCATTCAGTGATAGGGAGCTGGGTGCCACCCAGAAATAATCCTGAAGGCAAACCAGCTTCCATCCCCTCTATCTGGTGACCTGGGTCCACCACCATCACCTCCATCTTCTCTGAGTTCAATCTCAACCAGCTCGAATCCATCCAGTTCTGGATTTCAGTGAGGCAGTTGTTGAATAGTGAGAGAGCTCTATCCTGGTTGGATGCAAAAGAGAGGTAGAGCTGGGTATCATCAGCATAGCAGTGAAGCCACAGCCCATACCTTCTTACAATGACTCCAAGATGCAGCATGTACACTGCGAATAACATGTGGGACAACACCGAACCCTGAGGAACCCAACATGACAGAGAGACTGGGCCAGAAGAGTTAATTCCCGACACCACCCTCTGAGTTCTGCCAGTAAGGAAAGATCTAAACCACTTGAAGACTGTACTAGACAGGCTACTAATGAACCTCAGGCATTCAAGAAGTGCCCCATGGTCCACAGTGTCAAGTGTTGATGAGAGATACAGAAGAACCAAGATAGAATGGTTCTTTCAATCTTTAGCCATCAGGAGATCATTGAGCACCTGAACCAACGCAGTCTCTGTACTATGCCTCTTTCAAAAACCAAACTGGAGTGGTTCACAGATGTCATGGATGGTCAAATGGTTCTCCAACTGTGTGGCCACTCCTTTCTCAATCACCTTCCCCACATAGGGAAGGTTAGAGATTGACCTGTAGTTGGCATGGCAGTCTGGGTCCAAAGAAGCTTTCTTCAGGAGGGGTTACTACCGCCTCCTTCAGGGAGCTGGGAAACTCACCCATCTCCAAGGAGCACCAGACTATCCATACTAGGACTGGGCAGATAGTATCACAACAACCCTTGATCAGGGAAGTTGGGCCCAGATCCAAACTACAGCATGTAGGGCACATACCCTGGGCAATCCACATGACATCAACGAACTCTGGCTGGTCAAAGGAACTCCAGGAGAGCTTAGGGTCAGTGATTGGGTGCTGAGCCATAGCTTCTCCCATAGAGGGTGCAGATTGGAGTACCACCCTGATGTCAGCCACCTTAGCCACAAAGAAGCATGCAAGCTCTTCACACTATACTTGTGAAAAAGCACTTCAAACCTTCAGGCAGGCTGAGTTGCACAGTCTGTCTACAGTTTGAAAGAGCTGAGCTGGTCAGTTCTGAGCAACTACAATCTCCCCAGACAAGAACTCTGCCTACTTACTGGAGCTTGTGGAATGGTAGACTTGATAAAGCTCCATCAATCTAAGATGGTCAGCATCAAGGACGGATCTCCACCAGAACCACTCCAATCTTCGTCCTTGTCACCGCATCTCCCTCAAGGTCCCATCATACCATGGGGACCAAGAGCGAAAAGGGAGAGGATGAACACAGGCCAGAGCAATGATATCCAGAGCCGAGGAGATGGCTTTATTATAGACCAAGACATAATTATGCCCATAGGACACTATAACTTTACTTCATCAGGCTAACATACAAATTCAAATCTTACCTTCGTAGCTGAGAGGTACATCTGTGAGGATGGCACTCTTGCATGATGCCCATTCTGCCCATGATATGTGGCCACAAAGATGCCGTTTAATAAATGCTACCTGTTAGGGACACATAATGAAATGAAGTGCTTCCAAATGGCCTGTACACATCCATGAAGTCTCCCTTCACATGTGGCCATCAGATGATTCAAAATCAGTGGTCACCAGTCAGACAGCTCTATTTCTTCCTCTTTTTTTATGTATTGCTTTTTTGTTTTTTTCTGCCATCCCATGCCCTGCCCACATTCCCCTGATGTGACATGCACATGTGGAGACATGTGCATGCATGCACTGTGGGACAACCCCAACCTGCCAGTCACCAGGTTCCACCTACGCTCATTGCTGAGCCTTCACACAGCTACCACAGGACTACAGATGGGCACCCCCCATCTGGAAGAGGAGAGCAGGTGCTCATTCCTATTCCCACCCCCGAACCCCCACTGGCCCAGTACCCTGTGGTGACCAGAGATTTTTCCCGAACCCATGTCACCTGCGCAGTGCAAGGAAGGTGTCCAGTGCCTCAGGCCCAGTGACACCGGACCAGCCTACACTGTTTTATTTCAGTAATTCTCACACAAATACCACCAAACAGAAAGAGAACAATGAAATGACTGAATACTTACCTTTGCAAGTCATACACACTTAGTGTTTTTCAAAGAGTCCATCAGACTCATGATAAAATTCCTGCAGGGTAAAAGAAAGAAATAAATAAACATGATTAATTTCCATCCAAGATACAAAATTACAGAAATACAGATGCGCTGCTCAATCATAATTCCCAAGCCCCCTTCACCCAAACAAACAAAACAATTAAAAGATTTCATACAATTTACTTACTTTTGCTGGTAGAACACAATGGCCCAGATATTCAAACTGCGCCATTCTGAGGCGTAAGCCCCTGCGCTGCTCAAAATAGTTGCGCAGGGGTGTGGCCGAGGCGATATTCAAAGGAGTTGCTGTTGAGCAACTCGCTGATATCACCCACACACCACTGCATAGGCGTGGAACTTGCACCACCGCAGTTGCCAGAGTTGAGCATTAAACTTGCAGTGGCGCAAGTACCATTGCGCCATGTGCAAATTCCATATTCAAAAGGTGACATGCAAATGGGGCCATAATTTATGAAGCGACGGGGGCCATTTGCATCTATTTATGGCCCTATTTGCATGCCATTAGCATGTAGGTGTGCTGATCCCGAGGACTTCTGGCGCGTCACTGCCAGGAAGCAGCCGTCGACTGACGCGATCCTGCAGCCCGATCAAGGGCAGTATCAGTGTATACATTCCCCCACATCTCCTCGAAGCCCGATCAAGGGCATAGTATATGACCCCCGCCCACATCTCCCAAAGCCCGATCCGGGCATACAGTAACTATGCCCCACCCCCACACATCTCCCGAGCCCGATCGTGGGCAGAATTATCAACCCCCAGTGCCTGATCATTCACAATCTGGACTGTCATATACGGTATGGGCTGCACACCCATTGGCTAGCTCTGCACCAATGGGTGTGCAGCCCTACCGAACAGTCAGTCAGCCGGCGCGGGCGGCAGGCGGGTGGATGCCGCGCCGCCGGCTGCCGGGGAGCGGGTGGAGGGCTTCGTGGGTGGGTGGGGGACACTAGACACCAGGGAGATGTTTGGGGGTTGTAATTTGACATTCTGCCCGCGATCGGGCATTACGTCCACTGGACCACCAGGGAGATATTTGGGTTGGGGGCTTTTACATTCTGCCCACGATTGGGCACTGGGGGGTTGATACACATTCTGCCCTCGATCGGGCTTTGGGAGATGTGGGCGGGGTCATGTTACTGTACCCGCAATCGGGCTTTGGGAGATATTGGGCGGGGGGGTTGTTTTACGTTCTGCCCGCAGATTGGGCTGGTGGGGGGCACAGGGACCGAGTTGAGGGGCCAGCCAGGGGGGTGGCAGCTGCTGTGTTGCGCCCTGCAATGCAGCAGCTCACCTGTGGTGGCCCTCAACTGATCCCTTTGTTTTTGGCTCAAGGTTGTGCAGGCGCAGGTTGGAGGTTGCGCATGCACAACTCTGCACAACCCGACTGAATATCGGGTTGCGCAGTTTATGCATGGTTCCTCCCCCTCCTGTTGAGCATGCATTCATTTGCATTGCTCTGTTGCGCAACCTGTTGTCAGTGGCGTAACTGCCTCCCTGCTGAATATTGCAGAATGGTGCATTTTGACTTGGCTGACAGCAACCCTGTTACATGGCACAACCCTTTGAATATCTGGGCCAATGTGGCACTTGAAGATGAGCAACTATCACTGGCTTGGGCAGTCACCATCATCCAGACTTCTTCATAATTATTGGTGATTTGATATGGCAAATGAATACTGGATTGAGACTGGTGATGCCACACTGGTATCTAGTATATTTCAGTCATGGGAAATACTGGAGCAAATCTCAGGCATGGGCAATACTGGAGACTGATGATGCCACATTGGTATCTGGCTAATTTCAGGCATGGTCAGTCCTGGTGACTGGTGATGTCACACTGGTATTCAGCAAATTTCGAGCATGGGCAGTACTGGAGTTAGTGATGCCATTGGTATCTGGCAAATTTCAGGCATGGTCAATACTGGACATGGTGATGCCACACTGGTATTCAGCAAATTTCAGGCATGGGCAATACTGGAGACTGTTGATGCCACACTGGTATTCAACAAATTTCAGGCAAAAGGCAATACTGGAGACTAGTGATGCCACATTGGTATCTGGCATATTTCAGGCATGGGAATACTGGAGAATGGAGACTGATGATGACAAACCAAATAGTACATAGCTGGTGCTATTCTAAGCAACTACTTAGAATATGTGTGCAAAATTATGCTGAGCACCCACCACCTCGCATTTCATGGACACCATAAATGGTTTACAAGTCCATGTGATTATTAAAAACCACAATGCCTGACACATTTCAGATCCCAAAAGATCCTTTTTCAAAGGCAATTACCAAGACTGAGTACTATTATATACACATAAGTGCTGTGACATCACAGTGACATCATAATACAAACAACCTTCAAATTCATAGGATGTAATACACCCTGACCACATGATGTGCCCATGTGAAACATTCATTACCCACCCTTAGGTGTTACATATTGTTAAACAGACAATTCCCAAGGTAACACAGCACAGTGTTATTAATAATAATAGCTTTATTTCTAAAGCACCTTTCAAAGATATCAAGGCGCTTTGCATCAGGCACAGTATAAAATAATAAAGCACTTTACATCAAACACAGTATAAAATAACAATTTAAAACATACAAAAATACATTAAAACAACATTTAGTTAAAACCAGCCATACAATCATCTAACCCAGTAACAAATAATAATAAATAGTTTCCACTAATCATCCAGAAAAGATAAACCCCATAGGTACATTTTAAGATCTTTCTTAAATACCTCCACAGAGGTGCATTCCCTTAACTGGCATGGTAGAGAATTCCAGAGTTGGTGTGGCATAAGAAAATGCTCTGCTACCTGAAGATTTTAAATTCACTCTTGGAATCTCTAACAACCCCCCCGTCGGCCAAGCAGAGCGATCGGATGGGGTGGTAAGGCACCAGAAGTTCTTTCAGATAGGACAGGCCCTGATCGTGAATGGCTTTGAAAGTCAATAAAATGACTTTAAAGGTGATCCGCCATCAGATAGAAGCTTTAGAGCAGTTCGCGCAGCACCGAGTATAATATAACTAGATCTCCTTGTCCCAGTCAAAACCCAGGCTGCAGCGTTCTGCACCAGCTGAAGGCGACGGATTTCAACCCCAGAAAGCCCAAAGTAAAGGGCATTGCAGTAGTCCAAGTGCGAGGACACAAAAGCATGGACCAACATTGGTAGGGAGTCAGACGGAACAAGGTGACGCACCCTGGCAATATTCCTAAGATGGTAAAAGGAGGTCCTGATAATGGCCGACACTTGAGATTGAAGGGTCAGCCTATCATCCAGGACAATCCCAAGGTTGTATACCTGTTCAGAGGGCAAAAGTGACACACTGCCAAGAAAACTCCCAAAGGCGTGCCACCATATGACCTCACTATCTGACCACCGGGTCCACCACTGACACCTCCGTCTTCTCAGAGTTCAACTTTAACCAACTAGAATCCACCCTTGGATTTCTTCCAAACAGTTGTTAAACACTGAGAGTGCTCCATCCTGGTCAGGTGCAAAGACAGGTATAGCTGGGTATCATCTGCATAGCAGTAAAACCTCAGCCCATACTGTCTTATGATGTCTCTGAGGGCAGCATGTACACTGTGAATAACATGGGTGACAGCACTGAACCCTGAGGCACCCCACACAACAAAGAAGTTGGGCTGGAGGAATAAATCCCTGACACAACTCTCTGTGATCTCCCAGTAAGGAATGAAGTGAACCATTTTAAAACAGTTCCCGACATTCCACAAATTGATCTCAGGCGTGCTAACAACACCAAGTGATCCACAGTGTCAAAAGCTGATGAGAGATCAAGAAGTACTAGAATAGAACGTTTCTTCTGATCTCTGCCCTCAGAAAATCATTAGCACCTAACCAGCCCAGTCTCGGTGCTATGTCTTTTCCGAAAACGGATTGGAAGGATTCGTAGATATTATGGATGGTTAAATGGTCTTCCAGCTGGGATGCTACTACATTTTCGATACTCTTCCCTTTATTGGGAAGATTAGAGACAGGTCTACAGTTTGAAAAACAGTCTGGGTCCAGAGTAGCTTTTTTCAAGAGAGGTGTCACCACCGCCTCTTTCAGGGAGTTAGGAAACTCCCCAGACTCTAAAGAACACCAGACTATTTGAACCATGACTGGACCAATGATCTCAAAACAACCCAAAATTAGGGGAGCTGGTCCAGGGTCCAAACCACAGCTTGTAGGCCGCACACTATAGATGATCCTCATAATATCCACATCTTCCAGTCAGCGAAAGGAACTTCAAGAGAACCAAGGTATTGTGGGCTCACGCTGTTCCACACCAACACACTTAGAGATTACTGAACACAAGCCTGCCCTGATGTCAGCCACCTTAGTTGCAAAAAACTGAGCGCGCTCCTCACACTCTATTTGTGAAAAGGTTTTCCGACTTGCAGACAGGCTGGTTGTACAGTCTGTCTACAGTCCGAAACAGCTGAGCCAGTCGATTATGTGCAACTGCAATTTCCCTGGACAGGAATTCTGCCTTCTTATGGGTGATTGCAGATTGATAGATGAATAATGTTCCATCAATCTAAGGTGGTCTAAGATGTTTTCAACATCTGCCACAACACTTACGTGTATATAATAGTACTCAGTCTTGCTGTAATTGCCTTTGAAAAAGGATCTTTTAGGATCCAAAATGTGTCAGGCACTATGCTTTTTCAATAATCACATGAATTTGTAAACCACTTATGATTGTCTGTGAAATGTGAGGTGATGGGTGCTCAGAATAATTTTGCAACAAAGGACAGCATCACCTATCATTGTTTTTTTTTGAAAAAGAGCAATATATTGAATATCATTAACATAATACCAGATGGCGTGTTGGTGCACATAGTCCACAAGTTGGCCCAGGCCAGCACAAGTACAGGGGCATGTGTCACATAAAATAGCATTGTTATTAAAGTGCTATGAAATTCAATTATTCAAGACTTGTACTTGTAATCGCGATGTGGTAAATTGAGCTTGATGAACACAAGTTGCTCAACATGTTCAGGGTCTAATGAGGATCTGTGAGGCCACCACATCCCTTGCTGTGCTAAACAACCTGTCTGATCGCACACTGGTTGGGGTCAGCTCAGGTATTTCATGACCAGCTGTGCTAAGTGGAGGGATGATTTCAACTTTTGGTCCAGTACTCCAGTGGGCCAACTGAGATGGGTTCAAGAGCTTCTGCCAAGAAGCATCCAAACATTGCTGGCCGAGAGTGGGTGCTGCTCATTTTGCTTTCTTTGCTCTGCCTGTAGGAATGAACTGAGTTGTGCTCAGCAGTCTTCCTCCTCCATTTCTGGGGCATCCACCACCTGCTGCTCTTGTTCTTCCAGGGCTACTTTGTAGGCATCACATCCTTGGCACACATTGTAAAGGTGAGCTCTGAGCACAGCTGCTGATGAAACTTATTGACATGGTGGACAGGCATTTCAAGGTGCAGTATCTCTCACTTAAACCTTGGGTCCAGCATCGTTGAAAAAACATATGGTTTAGTGGCACAAATATCTATGAACCTGTTCCCTAATTCAGTTGTTAGATTGTGTACAAGGGCAATCACCGCAGGTGCAAGATCAGCATGGGTGGAAACCTAAAATCATCTTTGCAGCGACTTCTTCAGTATCTGGACTGCATGAATGACCTGACTCAGTAGTGCAGATTCTGCACTCATGTCACGTGTGCTTCTTTCAAAAGGACCAAGCACCTTTACTGTTCCTTCAATAACAGACTAGTCCTGGTGGCTGAGAATTCCCCAATGCCTGTCTCCATACTCATTTCATGGAGAACTTGCTTCTGCTCCAGAGCCTTTGCAACATGTAGAATGTCGAATTCCACCGTGTTGACACATCCTGTATCAGTCTGTGCTGTGCTATCTGAATGCACTCTTGCAACTGCCGCAGTTGGTTTGTGGCTTTAACTGAGTGATGGAAATGAGCACAAATTTTCTTGCTGTCTTAAGTGCTTGATCAACCTCTGGTGTCTTGCTGATGGACTTTGTCACTACCAGATTCAAAGTGTGTGTATAACAACGGATGCCTTTAAAGTGCCCATCAGACAAGACCTTTATCATATTTGCTGCATTGTCAGTCACAATGAAACCAACACACAGCGACATGTCTTCAGTCCACACATGCAGCATGTCTTGCAAGAAGGCCAAAATGTTGGTGGACCGGTGATCCACAGGCATAACAGACACATTCAGAAGTGTAGACCTGCTATGAGACATTGTGGAGCCTACACCAGGGGAATGACAGGAAGTATGTAGACATGCACCGCACTGCCTGTACCAGTAATGATATTTAGCCCTTGCATGAAAGGACCTCATAATGGGTGCCAAAGAGTCTGGGACTGTAATGGGGTCTGATGCCTTTCAATGGGAGATGTTGTGGACCATGCAGCAGATGAATCATCAGGAAGCAAGGAGGCAGCCACAGTTTGTCCTGACACAGTTTTGTGATGAACTGTCACTGGTGTGGATGGGCATGAAGAAACTGTGTCAGACTCACTGACATGATGACAATCACCACCGCTTTGTGACTGGGAATCATCAACGTGATCTGGACCACCACCAGTACATAGAAACATAGAAACATAGAATTTGACTGCAGATAAGGACCGCTTGGCCCACCCATTCTGCCCATTTCCCTACCTGATGGATAAGCTGCAGATCCTAGTTAGCCAGTACCACAAGTACCACAAGAGGGTGTTGTTGGCGAATGGTGGGGCAACACACTGGATCCCTGCAGTGCACTGGCATGCTTCAGCTTCAAATGATTATTCGTTGCTGTGGTAGTCAGGTTAGATACATTTTTTCCCCTGCTAATTATGGTGTGACACAGTCCACACACTGAATTAGTTGGATCATTTTTGGATATGCTTAAATGAAGCCACACAGCACTTCTTACAGCCTTACTTGAGCCAGCACTTTTTGCACCAATAGGGCGGCCATGGCTACTTCTTTTTTACCACTTTTACCACCAGCTGAACTGTGTGCTGCAAAAGCACCTAGATCTTCCTCCACAACAGCTGTCTGACTTTCTTGATTAGAACTTTCCCTATCTTGTGTGGATAGAGATGACACAACCCTGCTGAAGCTTAGTGCTTTGTTTTTTTGACAGATGCATGTTTAACACCTTGCTTGCTCTGCTGACCATGCTATGCTCACTTTGCTCAGTACTCCTAGCACCTTTCCTCAATTTGTCTGCAGACTCTGCAGCTCTTAGGTGTTTACTAGTCAGATATGAGGCATATGCTGACTCATCCCCGGAGTCACTCATGTGGGTGTCGGTGTCATTGCCAGATACTGGATGCTGATGGTAGCTCACTAGGGTCCAGAATATATTCAGAGCCAAAAGACTAAACTCTGCATTCTCCTCATGTAATACATCATCAACCACCTGAGCAACACTACTGCTTTGTTTGGATTGTATCCTAGGGTAGGGATACTTGTCGTCACAGGCACTGAAATATCTGCTGGTGCAGTATCCAGGGTCATGGCAGTAGCCACATTTACAGTGACTGCACTGGTAGTGGTTAGAGTACTAGTAGCCATGGGTTCGACATTGTCACTAGAGGCACGTGTTGAAGCAGTGGTGGTGGTGGCTATAGTGGGGACAGGGTTACAGTGACAAGGACAGCAAAATGGTACTGATGGCACTGGTAGCACTGTAATGTGCTTGTGCTACAGGTGGTCATAGGGACTGGCAGTACACTAGTGGTGGGAAGGGGTGAAACATCAGCAAGAGTGACAGAAGCTACAGGGTGACTAAAGACAGTGGCTGTGGCTGCTACTTCCTCACTTGGAACTCTACTAAGCTGTAATGCCCTCCTACTGCTGCCATAGAAGGCCTGGGCAGAAAATGGGTGACTGCTACTGGTGGTGACGACAGTGCTATCAATTAGGTTACTACTACTAGAGCTTCTTTCACCACCCAACGTACAATGTGAGCTTACCATCTTGCTAGGTGAAAAAAATATTTTGGGACACCTAATACGTCCAGATGCACATACAGTACCTTCTAATTCAGCATCACTGCTGCTTGCTGTGCTTGGTACAGGCAGGGCTGTGGACTTGAGGGGCTAGACTAAGTCCTTTTATGAGTTTGTTTATGAGACATGATAAATTATACTGCTGTTGGTTAATGTTACAGTCAGTAGAAGTGCTATGATTTATTACAACACAGGCAAATATTTTTATTTATGTTATGGTATGCAACTATGTAACTGTGGGTGTAATATGCAACTTTCAAATAAGCCCACAACAGAACCATACTCAACAGGCCCAACACACACACAATTCACTGTTCCACACCTGACACACTGAAAGACCCCGGAAGAAACTAATGGACAGATGTGTGACTCACTCTGTGCTTACACTCAGATGCAGTGGGGAGGGCAGACTAGGTGTCAAAATACTTTCTTTTTCTAAACAAAATCAGATTGTCATTAATTTTCAGTTACATCACAGGCAGCAGCCTGTCACACTCACACTACCATATTTTGTGTGGATTGGAAAGTTAACCACTAGGGTTGGGGGGCCACTAAGCTGCGATGCGTACCAAACAAAACAACCCTCTCTGAATGTCTGTTACTGAGCCCAGAAACAGTTCCCCAAGTTATATATATTTTTTCCAAATGCTGTACAGTAATTCTATCACACTAGACAGATAACTTAATCGACTTTACTGAGCAAAAAGGGCTTTTTTTCTGATACAAAATAAATCTCTTTGAATGAAAAAAATTCACACGCTGTAAGAGCAGACAGATGTGTGACTCGCTCTGCGCTTGCAGCACACAGACACAGTGGGGTGGAGGAGACTAGGTGTCAGACTTCTTTCTTTTCTAAACAAAATCAGATTGTCAATAATTTTCAGTTGCATCAAAGGAAGCAGCCTGTCACACTCGCACTACTATATATTTTTTTGGTTCAAACTTTAACACTGGGGTGTGGGTTGGGGCCACTAGCGATAATGCTGTTAGCTAATAACCTCTGTGAACAAGTGTTACTGAGCCTAGAAACACTTCCCAAAATTATATATATTTTATAATACTATATTAACTTTACTGAGATATAACCAAGATTTGGTGTGGACTGGAACTTAAAAAGTTAAACCGGGGGGGGGGGGACTACACACAATATGCACTGGCAGTGGCAGCAATTACTGTAGTAAAACCCTCTCTGAATTGCTGTTTACTGAGCCCAGAAACAGTTAGTTATCCTAAATAATTATATTTGCTTGCATGCATGTGCAAGAAACATAGTGCCATCATCCGAGTTTTCGGAGGTGTGTCACCCCCTCTTTCAATTCAGTCAGTGTGTTGGCAGGCGCGGCCCCAGTCCTCCAATGCATGCTGGAGCTGTCTATGACAGCTCCAAAATGCAGTAGCATACAGTTGAAAGGGGAAGCTACCCTTCAGTGAGCAGCGATAAGATATCGCCTGCTCATGCGCAGCTCCCCCTACACACACACACGCACGCATACCGCGTGCTGCCCCCACGCACACACTGTATAGCCAATGAGGGTGCCTAATCCCCCGCTGGCTGTGCTAAGCGCACCTCAAAAGCTCTTCCACATGCCACGCTGGTGCCCACCCCAGCGGCAGCAACTCATTGTATGGCCGACAGGTGCCCAATCCTCTGTTGGCTCCACTGTCCTCTCCCAGAGTAAGGGTGCCATGCTGGGAGCCCACCCCAGCATGGCAACTGATGATATGGCTGACAGGGAGCCCAATCCCATGTCGGCTCCACAACCCCAACCAGTTGTCCTTGTGCGCGCTGGGAGCCCACCCCAGTGTGTGGCAAATATCCTCGGCCGTCATTTTAAAATAAAACCTGTAAATAAAAACTGTCCCTTGGCGCTTCTCCCTGGCCCCTCCCACAACCTGCACCACCCATTGCACACCTGCCTCGCACACCCCCACCCCATACTTACCTCCGGACCTCGGTGCGAGTATGATCTTCAGTGGACCAGGAACACGCCTGCACTCTTCAAAGCCGAACGCAAAACTGAGGAAATGCCGTAAGCTGTATAACGATAGTTAGGGTTTTTCAACTTTATTGCATATCTCAGGCATTTTTGGAATTGTTGCACTAAATTTTCAACATGGGGTTTTGGGACCACTTCTCATGAATGCTGTCACTGTCATGGCGTTACTCGGGCCGAAGGGTGATTTCGCAGCCATTGCACAAAATCACCTTTCCTGAATGATTAACAATGATTAACAAACGACACTGCTAGTGTTCATAAGGTGGGCTCTCAAGAAGTCTATTTTGAAAATTTGGTGGAAAAATTCCAAAAAATGACTGTTTTACGAGCGTGCATTGCGCAGTTCCTACGCATGTTCGTAAGTTCGTGAATTTTCAATATTTTCACTCCAGATTTTCAACATTGCAATTTTACCATACCTTCTTATGAGTAGTACAGCTGCCATTTTTCACGTCTCACCCAAAATGTGCTTCCGCCATGTAGCTTATTAAATGGCTCAGTCGGTGTGCGTAAATCAATGTACAGGAAAATTAAGAAAATCACAGTGACACTGTTCATGAGCAGAGGTCTTAAAATGGCTATGTTGAAAATTGGGTGAAAATATTCCTAAAAATTAGTGTTTATGGCGTGCGTGGCAGTTCTCCCAGGCTACGTGGGTTACGTAATTTCAATATTTCCTCCAGATTTTCAACATTACATTTACCACACCTCCTTATGAGCAGTACAGCTGTCATTTTTCACATCTTGCCCAAAATGTGTTTCCACCCATGTAGCACACAATGGCGCAGTCGGTGCACAAAATCAATGTATGGGACACATTAAGAAAATCACAGTGACACTGTTCATAAGCAGAGGTCTTAAAATGGCTATGTTGAAAATTTAGTGAAAAAATTCCTGAAAATGGCTTTTACGAGCATGCGTTGTGCAGTTCCGACACACGCTCGTAAGTTTGCGAATTTTCAATATTTTCACTCCAGATTTTCAACATTGCCATTTTATTACATTTCCTTATTAACAGTACAGCTGCCATTTTTCACATGTCACCCAAAATGTGTTTTCACACATGTAGCGCTCAATGGTGCAGTCAGTGTGCATAAGCAATGTTTGGGACAGATTAAGAAAATCACAGTTACACTGTTCATGAGCAGAGGTCTTAAAATGGCTATGTTGAAAATTTGGTGACAAAAGTCCACAAAATGACAGTGTTACGAGTGAGCATTGCGCAGTTTCCACGCACCCTCGTAAGTTAATGACTTTGTAATATTTTCAGTCTAGATTTTCACCAGTGTCATTTTTCCACACTTTCTTATGAACAGTACAGCTGTCATTTTTCACAACATGGCTGAAATGTATTTTCACACTTTCAGCGCAGAGATGCGTGGTCGCTGTGGGAAATCATTGTTTGGAACAGATAAAGAAAATCACAGTGACACTGTTCATGATCAGAGGTCCCAAAATGCCTGTGTTGACAATCTGCTGTAAAAATCCCTAAACTAATTACATTATGGGTGTGCATTGCAGTTTCTGTACACTGGACTTCACCAGTTTTTTAATATTTTACTGCAGATTTGCATGCCATTTTTTACACCTCCCTGAACAGTACAGCTGTCATTTTTACACCCTGTTCGAATGTTTTTGCACCTGTGGTGCTAAATGCTGTAGTCACTGTGCATAAGCAGCTTTCAGCTAACAAACTGATATTGCCACTGTTCATGAGGTGGGGTCACACTAAAACCATGTTGAAAATTTGGAGTGAAAATACCAACGAATGCCTAAGGTATTAGAGTTTCCAACCATAACGCCCAACCTTGTAGAGAATGACAGGCATCAGGGATGTGACTTGGGATTCTTGCCTGTAATGCTCATACCATTCCGCACCCTGCAGCCAGTGAGAGGCATCAAGGTAAGCCTTGGACTCTTCGTCCCCAAAGATCACCCCATTCTCCTGTACCGCACCCATCTCACCGTACTTCCTGATGGAATAGGGTGCACATAAGGGCCAAAGACCCCAAGGAACACCGTGACACTTGTCAGTGTCTGCAGGGTGGGGTGTGGTGAAATAGCGTGACCACTATGCCTGATGACCCAAAGGCACACCCCAATGCCTGTCACTCTCTGCAGGGTGGTGGTGGGGTTGGCTTCAGTTTAATACTTCATTGCCATTCCTATTACGCAGCTCTGTAACTTCTACACTACCACTGCCAATGCCAGCAAGCAAACATTCAGCATTGACAAATGCTTGTTATATTATGCTATATAATTCTGTCACACTAGACAGAAAACTAAAGCCTGACCTTTACTGAGAGCAACAACAAAAGCCTCTGCTGCCACAAAATAAACAATATCTAAACTAAACCAAATCACACACTAGAGCAGTGTGGAATGGATGAATGCAGTGGGGGAGGGTGATGCAGACACAAACAACAGTCTTCCCTCTCTCCTAGGCTAGGCTGCTATTCCCTGTGTAACTTAGCAAAAATACAAAAAAATCTGTCACAAAAAAGTCTCTCTGAAACTTAAGGATCACACTCCAACAATAAAAAATACTAGTTCAACAAGATTCTGCAGTTTGAGAAGCTCTGAGACTGAAGCATGGTCTCTCCTCTGAGAATGCTGTCTCACAGTGAGGTTATCTATCACATGATCTGCAGCACTGAGAAGCCTCTAGTTGGCCAAGGAAGCTCTTCAAAACTAGGAAATCTTGTTCCCCGAATACCTTTCCCGAATATTGAATAGTCAGGTATTCAGGACAGCCATCTGAATATTGAGAACGGCCACTATTTGTGGTATTCGGGAAATAATATTTGGGATGTGCTTACCACAAGTAAAATACCAGATGATTGGATAAATGCTGTTGTCATCCCCAGCTTTTTTTTCCATTTCTGTTTATCTCCCCAGGCACCAGAACTCTCTCGGGCCTATCCGCTGCTATGCTGCTCAACCGCCCACTGTAAGCCTGTCATCTTCAGGAGATACTTTCTTCCCTGGGCCCCGAGGAGGGCGAAGGGCTAAAGGAATCTGAAGGGCAGTGGCAGAGCCCCAGTGTTGGGCATGTGTGGTCCGGGTACTGGGATGGCCATTGCCTATCCGGGCTGGAGGGGCTTTTATATAGTTCGCCCCAGACATGGGACATGCATCTGTCCAACCCATGACATGGGGTGCTCCCACTCACGTCCGGAAGGCAGCCGCCCAACGCCTTCCCTGTTTGTGAGCCCCTATGTGTCACAGTGCCACTGGTCTCCACTGGGGCCACTGCTGCACCAGGCTACCCCTTGATCCCCTCCCCGAGAGAGGAGAGCTCAATCCCTCTCTCTCCCTGCCAACCCCAGTGTCCCAGGCTCATTCCCCAACCCAGGTCACCGTGTGGCGTGAAGTGTGGCGTCCAGCACCTCAACCTCAGCGCCACTGAGCTGGCCCTGTCATCCCCATCTTTACAAAAAGAAACACAGAGTTAACATCTAATTACAGACCAATTAGTCTACCACCAGTCCTGTGTAAAATAATGGAGACAATAATTAAGGAATACCTAATTGAAACATTAACTTCAGAAGGGTTAACAGAGAATAGGTCACGTGTCACGTGTTATGAACCTTACAGATTTTATGAATCCCTTAGCAGTTTGCTAGACCCACAACATGCTAGCGATGTTGTGCACTTGGACTTCAGTAAAGCTTTCAAAAATTAACACATGCGAGGCTAATAGATAAAATTATGACTAGGGACTCAACAGTAAAATGATCACATGGGTGAAAAGTTGGTTGAATAATAGATATTAGATGGTAAGAGTAGGAGAACAACTTTCTGATTGCTGTACAGATCACTAGCTAGACCCTTTATGGACTCACAATTTTGGTTACCAGCATCATAAAAGATATAAATCACATAGAAAAGGTGCAAAGAATATTGATCAAATGCGTAATGGTCTAGGGATTTTAGAGTATAATACACGTCTACAGGTTCTGGATAGAAGAAGGATAAGATGAGATTTTATTTTGTCATACAACGTAATAAATGGCACACATGTTCTGAAATGGGTTTAATACAAAAAGAACATTATCACAATACCTGGGGACATAGTAAATTGCTTCAAGGAAGAATATACAAAACAAAAGCTACCGGTTCCTATTACACACACTATCAGAAAATATTGTAACAGCACAAAGCATTGATTGTTTTAAGAAACAATTGGTTCTTTACATGGATAGTTGGAATGATTTAACCACTGAGTAATGGAAGAATAGGCCAGAAGAACCATATCAGGTTTATTCTCATTCCAGTGTCGACGGACACTGCCCTGATGGATTTCCTTGACTCTGTGACAAGTGGCTTTGAGGCTCGGGAGTCTGTTGGGGCAGTGTTCGTCGACCTCTCGAAGGCCTTTGATTTAGTTGACTTTAACATATTAATGAAAAGGTTGGCTCAGATGGACATATCAAAATCTGTTCAGACATGAATATTATCATATTTAATTGAACTTACACAACAGGTATATATATAGATGGAATAATGTCAGACAAAGAGGGTACTTTTAGGGGAGTTCCCCAGGGTTCAATCTTGGGGCCCCTATTATTTTTGATCTATATAAACTCCCTTCCATCATGTATCCAAAATAGTAAGATTTATTTGCATGCCGATGATATGGCCCTTATAGGGAAAGCTAAAAATTTGGATGATTTACAAAAAATGTTGCAATTTGATTTTGACATTCTACAAAAATTGGTTAATTCAATCAAAAATGGTTCTTAGTACTAAGAAGACTTAGGTAATGCTTTTCCATCCTAAAATAAACTGCCGATCAGACATTAAATATTTTTTCTTTAAGGGGTTTAATGTTAGAACAGGATTGCATGATATAAGTATTTGGGAGTTTACATGGATAGTTCTCTTACTTTTCTTCTCATATTACAAATATAACTAAAAGTTAATTCTAGATTAGGTGTGTTAAGAAGGAAAACATCTGTATTATCAAAGAGACAAGAAATAGAGTGGCTGTACAACTACTCTTACCAACATTAGAATATGGTAGCTTAATATATCAGTTTACCCCTAAATATTTATTGAATAGCTTAGATAAAACATATAATAGAATAGCAAGATATGTAATGAAATGCCCATACAATACCCATCACTGTAATTTACTTCAAGATCTTGTTTGGGATTCCCTTGCAATTCACTGGAAAAAACTTGTAGGGTATAAAGCTTTTTGTGAATATGGGGGGAAGATCAAACATGGTGCGATCTCTCTTGGTGTCCCTATCTCTGATAGATATAACCTAAGGCATTTAAAGCATAGATGTCAAAGGGTTCCTTTAGAATTAAATGTTTATAGTAAAATGCAACGACATTTCTATTTGCCGAAAATATGGAATGAAATAGACCCAGATATTAGAATAATTGATAGCTTTAATAAATTTAAGTACTCTCTGAACAGTATTTGGAGAGATAGATGTGTTTGTTTTGGTGTTCCTTAGGTTAAATAATATTCCTTTTTCTTTTCTTTTCTTTATCCCTTTCCTTTCTTTTGTTTATCTGTTTTGCTTGTTTTTTTTATTTCCTTCCTCTTCTCTTTTTCCTTGATGTTTTGTTCCTAAATGATAACATTGAAAATGAAAAATTTCCTCTGTTTGTTATTAGACATTTAATTTTTCAATTTGCCTGGATAGTCCATACTTAAAGTATGATAAAATTGTTGAATTTCTCTGATATCTGAGTATTTATGTACGTTTTGCAATATATGTAGTGAAACTGTTTGTTAAATATGTAAGATTTATTCCTGTAATATAATATTACATGATGTTTTTGTCCTTTGAAACCGTATTCTTAAAACAGGACAACTTTGACAAACAGGGCCTTCGGTCCTAAAGTTATTATCCTGTTAAAAAATAAAAGTTTTTATCTATCTATCATTATACACCTTAGTAGTAAATTCAACATCTGTGGTAACGAATCACCATAGGAGTTATTGACTCAGGCCCCTAAACCTTATTTTAGCCAACAAGGCAGGAGGTAGTGTACTGTCATCTGTGGTGACCCTTTACACAAATAATAATCACACAGACTTAGGTACACTTCCCATCACCCTCAAAAGCAATAATTCCCAACCAAGGGCATTGCTAGCTTTTTTGACAGGGGGAACAAAGACTGATAAAACTCTTGGTCATTCTGAAAAATACTAAACAAATAGGCCAGGGATCTGGGGGCTACCTAGACCCCCTGAAGCTATTAGGGTTTTAGATGCATTGTGGTACATTTTGAGGGTCATTTTGAAATTTTTGGCTGCTTTTAAAGCTTTCTTTGACTTGTTGCAAATAACAGATATCACTACCAAAATGACTATATTTTCATTTTCCTTTTAAAATTGGCACACTCAGGAAACTCTTGATTAAAATCAAAGGAGCAAAACTGCATACTTCACCATCTAGAAAATTCAACTATAAATACTTAAATTTAGCTATGAAAGCCATGTGTAACCCCTAGGTGGTGCTATCCCAAGGGCTACTACCTCTGCCTCTGTGACTTGCTGCAGGTTAAGGGGTCTGGTACTGAAAATGGGTGCCTCCACCCAGAGGACAGGGTTGGTGGTAGCATAGCTGACCTGGGTACAGTCCTCTGGGACACTGTGACCCACCCTTTTCCCCTCTAGTGGCCTAAACAATGAAAAGTATACACAGGTACAATAGCCCCCAAACAGCAGCTATATCCCCACTCTGATTGCACTTACCACCAGGGCTGGTTCCACCTGTTCGGTCCTGGAGATCCCCTGTAAAGTAAGGTTAAACACAGCAAACAATAGTACCACACTGCTATTTGTACAGAAGTGCACCACAGGCAGGTTAAGTGCAAAAAGATTCAGATCTGATTTATTCAGGGGAAATGAACAAGGAAAGGGCATAATCAGGTTGATTGGTTTAGATACTGATTCAATCAGGCTACAAGGCATGCACTTTAGAGTCCCTCAACACAGTCACACACACTCTGGGTACCCAGTGGTGAGGTAGGCTAGCCTAACATATTGCCCAGGGTAGGCCAGTGTTGCAGCTGGTTGGGGCCCTATGATGGAAAGACAAGACCTGCACAATAACCCACAGTTTGTAATCCAGAGCCATGAGGCTCAGTTCATGATAATTAGACAGAATAATGAAATCAGATGACACACTTTGAGCTGTTGTTGCTGGGAGCTACCCTGGTGTTTACTCACGCTACCCAGTACAGGACACAGGATGGATGAAATGGAGACTTCAGGATGACTTGTTGGTTTGCCAGGAGAAGCAGGGCCCACATGAATCACCGAGGGTCATTCCTGTTCAAGGTGTTGAGCAGGGGCTGATCCCAGGCTGGTCTCATCGATGGCTTTCTCTGCGGCTGGGTAGCTGGCTGGGCCAGGTTGGCAGGGCCCAGGCCAGGTGGAGATGAATGCTGATTCAGTCCGGTAGGTGCTGGATGCAGTTTCCAGCAAGCGTGACACAATTAGGCAGTGGGGAATGAAATCACGACCCACTAACAGCATTCAGCACACTTATAGTTAAAGAAAGCAATACCACAATTTGGATGACAATTCGGTTGTAATTACAGTGTCACTGTGCAAAACCATATGTTCTGGTGGTTTCAGACATCCTGACAGGCCAGTCGTGTAGAGCAAATCTTTGGTCCTCTTCAGGCAATAAGGCAGTCACAATTCAGTAAATCTTGTCACAGACAGGTTTGGATTCAGTCTGATTACTACTTAAACTGAAGGATTCCTCACAAGGAAAATGAGGCAAGCAGGCCAAACAAGCCTTTCTACCAGTTTCCCACGTGACTCCACAGAAGCAGCTGCTCAACTATCTCGAGCTGTTCATTCTCTCAACTCCAATCTCAGACTGACTCTCTACTGCAGGTAGCTTGGGACTTTCCCTCAGATCCAAAAGGTTCAATTCATTGTTTCATCTGTCTGTGAAAGCAAGGGCTCCCCCTCCAGGTCCATTTAGGTGCCAACATGTAAAAAGTACAATTCCTACAGAAATTCACTCCCACAAGACCCCTGGGGACAGACTCCATTTTAGGACCCCCAAAGGTACTGAATGGTCCACAGTGGCAGTCAAGAACCAAGATAGTTGTGATTTACAGAAGTGTCCATGCTGCAAAGAAGGCAGGTTAGGCAAACTTCGATATCATTATTATTATAATAGATAATCAGGAAAGAAGTACAGATTCTAACAGAGCTCCTTCTGAGCAACTAGCACTGGCAGAATGGAGCAATTATCTGGTAGCCCAGGCAGGACTTGAGCTTAGAAACACTCAGCCTCCACCCAAATTAATTATACATTATAGTATAGGCAGCTCTTAAAGAGACAGAACACAGAGGCTATAAAGACACTCACATGCAATAGCTTTTAAATGGTTAAGACACAGAATATCAACCTGGCAGCAGGCATTTAGGCACACCCAAGGAAGTCTTTTGGGAACCCTCATTTGTAGGGGGGGGTTACACATGCATTCTTGAACCCCACTACAGTTTTGTTTTGGTGGGGCAAAACTGTAGTGGGGTTCAAGAGTGCATAGAATAGGCGAATGGAACCTTTTATGGTAAGGCAAAGGGGGGTTAGAGCCGAGATCAAGTAGAGTCTATAGTGATACAGTTGATAAGAAAACAAGCATTTGTCAATGCTGAATGTTTGCTTGCTGGTATTGGCATTGCTAGTGCAGGGTTAGATACATAATAGGAATGGCAGTGAAGTATTGAAGTAATGCCAACCCCTGCCCCACCCTGCAGAGACTGACAGGCATTGGGGGTGTGCCTTTGGGTTGTTAGCCATAACACTCATTCCATTCCACCTCACCCCACCCTGCAGACACTGACAGGTGTATCTTGAGGTCTTTGGCCCTTATGCTCACCTCATTCCATAAGGAAATAAACTGAGATGGCTGTAGTATAGGAGAATAGGGTGAATGTTAGGGCTGAAGACCCCAAGGCACACCTCGATGCCTGTCAGTGGCTGCAGGATATGGATGGGGTGGAATGGCGTGAGCATTAAGGATGACGACAACAAGTCACATGCCCGACGCCTGTCAATCTGTACAGGGTGGGTGTTATGGTTGGAAACCCTAAGACCCCAGGCATTTGTTGGTATTTTCACTCCAAATTTTCAACATGTGCTTCGGGACCCCACCTCATGAACAGTGGCAGTATCATTCTGTTACTCAATCCTAAAAGGTGATTTCACACAGTGAGTATGCCATTTGGTGCCACATTTGTGTAAACACATTTTGGGCAGGATGTGAAAAATGACAGCTGTACTGCTCATAAGGAGGTGTGAAAAATGGCAATATTGAAAATCTGGAGTGAAAATATGAAAACTAGTGTAAATATGAGTGTGCGAGAAAGTGTACAACGCATGCTGGTAATGCAGTCATTTTTTTGGAATGTTTTCACCTGAATTTTCAACATGGCATTTTTGGGACCTCCCTCATGACTGGTGACACTGTGATTTTGTTAATCTGTCCTGAAAGTTGATTTCACAAAGTGACCGCACCATTCTGTGCCACAGGTGCAAAAACACATTTTGGAAAGGATGCAGAAAATGACAGCTGTACTGTCTGTAGAGGTGTGTGAAAAATGGCAATGTTGGAAATTTGGAGTGAAAATATTGAAAACTGATGAAGTTATGAGCATGTGTAGAAACTGCTCAATGGACACTTTTAATGCAGTCATTTTTGGGAATTTTTTCACCAAATTTGCAAGTAGGATTCTTGGGATCACCTCATGAACAGTGGCACTGTCATTTCGTTAATTTGTCCCAAAGGTGATTCTATGAGTGACTTCAAAATCACCTTATGGGACTGAGAAATGAAATGACAGTGCCAATGTTCATGAGCTGGGGTCCCAAGAACACTATGTCAAAAATTTGGGACCAAAACTCCAAAATTGGCTGAAATATCAACCTAAGTTGAAACCCCTATTGACTGCCATTATAGGGCTTACTGTCATTTCTTCAGTTTCTGGTTGGTCTTTGAAGAGTGTAGATCTGTTCCTGGTCCACAGAAGATTGCTGTTCCTGACTTCTGGAGGAACGTATGAGGCAAGGGTGTGCAGGGGGAGGTGCTCGGGGGCAGCTGGAACAATGAGGGACTGTTTTCTTTTATGTTGGCCCACTTGCACGGTCAACATCTTGTGGTAGTGCAGCTTTGGAGGCACGGTCACTGTTGTTTGAATGCAGGCTTACAACAGTAAGTGCGTCCCTCATTCCCCAATCAGCCCACATGCTGACACCACACCATGCATACATAATGTGGTGAGCACATCTAAGAAAATGTCCGCTGCAATCCAAGCAAAGCTCGTCAGATGCAGCGGACCTTCCCTGGATGTGCTTGCTGACTTTATGAGCATAGCGGCACAGTGGCTGCCAAACTGTCAACTTCAGGGGTGCCCAATCCCTGTTGGTTAACCCTGCCCCTCTGTATGTGCTGACAGGGGCCTCCCCGTCAGCATAAATAAACCCCTAATTGTTAAATGCTGAGGGTACCCAATCCTTGGCTCAGCCCCCGCTTTCTTTGTGTGCGCGGGGAAGCCTACTCCCTGTTGGTATGAAGAACCCCCCCATGTTGTGTGCCGACGAGGGTGCCCAATACCCCGTCAGCTACAGATCCCCCCAAACAGTTAGGTGGCATGTTTGGAGCCCTCTCCAGCATGCTAAATCCCGTAAAACAAAAAAACTGTCCTGTGATGGGTTTTTTTTGTCACCTGCAAAATGAAAACGGTCCCTCGTAGTCTCCCTGCCCCGAGCACCCTCTGCGCACCCTACCTCCCCACCCCCCTTCACCCCATACTTACCTGCAGAATCTGGCATGATGATCTTCGGTGGACTGGGAACACGTTTGCACTCTTCAAAGCTGACCATGTACTGAGGAAATGCCGGTAAGCTGTATAATGGAATTAATAGGGTTTTTCAACTTTGATGCATGTCTCAGGCATTTTTGGGAATTTTGGCTAAAATTTTCAACATGGGGTTTTGGAACTCCTCCTCATGAATTCTTGCACTGTCATGGTGTTATTTGGTCCCTGAAGGTGATTTGCAGTCACTGTGCAGAATCTCCTTTCAGAACTGACTACCAAAATAACAGTGCCACTGTTCATGAGGGCTCTCAAAAGCCTATGCTGCAAATTGTGGGAAAAATCAAAAATGACTGTTCTACAGTGTATTTTGTGCGGTTGCTATGACACGTTCATAAGTTAACGATTTTGCAATATTTTCACATCAGATTCTCAATATTGGTATTTTACCACACCTTCTTGCGACACCGTACAGCTGTTATTTTTCACATCCTGGCCGAAATGTGTTTTCACACTTCCGGTGCAGAATAACATGGTCGCTGTGTGAAATCAGTGTTCGGGACACATTACAAAAATGACAGTGACACTGTTCATGAGCAGAGATCCTAAAATGGCTGTGTTGAAAATTTGGTGACAATACTCCATAAAATGGCTGTGTTATAAGTATGCATTGCGCAGTTTGCACGCATGCTCATAAGTTTGCAAACTTACAATATTTTCACTCCAGATTTTCAACAGTGGCATTGTTCTGTACCTCCTATTGAACAGTACAGCTGCCATTTTTCACATCCTGATGAAAATCTGTTTTTTCAGCTCAGGCGCAGAATAGTGCGGTCACTGTGGTGTTCGAGACACATTATGAAAATGATAGTGACACTGTTCATTAGCAGACATCCTAAAATGCCTGTATTGAAAATTTGAGGACAAAAGTAAATATAATGAGTGTTTTACAGCGTGCGTTGCACAGTTTGCATGCACGCTCGTGACTTTGTGAATTTATAATAGTTTCACTCCAGCTGTTCATCATTGGCATCTTTCAATACTTTCAGCTGTATGAACAGTACAGCTGGTTGAAATGTGTTTTCATTCATCTGGCACAGAATTGCACAGTCGCTGTGCGAAATCAGTTTTCAGAAATGACGGGGACACTATTCATGAGCAGAGGTCCTAAAATGTCTATGTTGAAAATTTGGTGCCGAAAGTCCATACAATGACTGTGTTGCAAGCGTGCATTGTGCAGTTCCCACACACCCTTGTAACTTCTTCAATCTGCAATATTTTCATGCCACATTTTCACCACTGCCATTTGTGCACCTACTTATCAACAGTCCAGTGCAATTTTTAACAGCCTGCATAAAATCGTTCCACAGCTGTGGTGCACAATGGCGTGCTGTTGTGCAAAATCACCTTTAGGACACATTAACAAAATCACAGCATTGTGCATCTCTAGCTCTGCCACTGCCACTACCAATGCCAGCGTGACAACATTCGGCATTGACAAATGTTTGTTTTTTCAGATTTAAAAAAAAGACCTGGCCAGCCCAGTGGTACTGAGGGTTGAGGTGCTGGATACCACATCTTGCACCACGATGGCTACCTAAGTTTGGGTATGAGCTTGAGTTGCCAGGGGTCAGCTGTGGGAAGGAGGATGGAGCATCCCAATGGACACTCTCCTCCTTCAGAGGTGGGATACCAGGGGTGTTCTGTGCATCATATATTCCAGAAGGTTGGTAGGAGTACTGACTTTCAGGGCAATGACTGCTCCATGGTGCTGGAGCCAGGGGGGATGCTGTTAGGTACTTGGCAGGCATAGTGTGTAAGAACATAACTTGCCCTAGCAGGCGTCCTCAGGGATGGAAGGGGACTGCAACAGAAAAAAAACAGAAAAACAACCCTCTGTGGTCCTAGATGATGACCACTCAAGGTCATTCAGCCACAGATCTATGGGAAGACCCCACTTTGCAGGCAATCCATTGAGGAAGAGGAGGAAAGGTAAGAGTTGCTGGGGCACTGTAGGGGCAGACTCTGCATCTGGGGCATGGGGGACATGAGTGGCCTGAAGGAATGGAACAAAGAAGGCAGATTAGGAGGGGATAAAAGAAAGTAAAAAAGACCTTGGGGACTGTTTTCTTTTTACAGGTGAAATATTAACAAAACAGATTTTGACATATGGGGTGGGCTCCCAGTGTGCCACAGTACTGGGAGATCAAAACCAACCTGGGGATTGGGCACCCAAGGTTGGCTGAGAAATATAGGGTCGTGGGAGACAGCAAAGAGTATATTTTGGCACACTGGGGTGGGCTTCCAGTGTGCCATATTAATGGGGGATACATGGTTACACGAGGACTGAGCACCTGGTGTTGGCAGAGGACTTAGAAACGGAGTGTGTGGGACAGGCAGCAGCAGTAGGAGAGAGGGAGGGTTTATGCTAATGTGATGGAGAACAGAGGGTTCAGGGTGGACCGCAGCAGTGGGAGGGAGTGGAAAGGTTTTATGCCGGTGCAATGGAGAATGTGGGGTACAGGATGGGCAGCAGTAGTGGAAGGGAGCGGGAGGGTTTTATGCTTGTGCAACGGAGAACAGAAGGTGCAGGGTGGGCAGTAGTAGTGGGAGGAAGTTGAAGGGTTGTATGCCGGTGAGCTAGAGAACAGAGGTTGTGGGGTGGGCAGCAGCAGCAGTGGAGAGAGTGGGAGGGTTTTATGCTGATGTGACAGAGAAGGGAGGGTGCGGACAGGCAGCAGCAGTGGGAGGGAGTGGGAGGGTTTATGCTGGTGTGGTGAACGGAGGCTGTGGAGTGGGCAGCATCAGTGGGAGAGAGAGTGTGAGGCTTGAATATATGCTGGTACGGGGAATGGAGGGTGCGGGTGGGCAGAGCAGTGGGAGGGAGCTAACATTTAAATTTTTGTCCTGATGTGTGCCTGGTAGGGAGGGAGGGACAGCTGATACTGCAATGATGAAACTGCTCCTGATTGCAGTGGCAGATTTCTTTTAGTTGGCACTTGCTCAGAAACTGCTGTCATTGGCAGCTTCAACATTAATTGGTGGCGAGGACGCATGCATTAAAGCATCCGCTGCACTGGCCACAACACTGCCACACCTCTGCAATGTTCTACTATATCAATATGTTTCTTGTAGTCTGCAAGCAATCAAACATAAAAATGGGTAGACTATGTGGGCCGAGAAGTCCTTGTCTGCTGTCAAATTCTATGTTTCTGTAAAATGTTCACATTGGTAACCATATTGCACATAGGGTTTAAATGAGTCTGTAGTTTACACATGCTGTTAAAATTAAATGTAGGATTAGGGACCATTTTACAGATAGGCTACCACACTTACAACTTCAAGCTGAAACTGAAAACAGGTACGTAATAAACCATCTAGGTGAAATACCAATATTTTGTCTAGATTAAACACTGAGGACCAACTCTGTTTGACAAAGCTAGTAAGTCTCTCTTTGTTGTTAATTGAAAAAAATGCTGACACTGTATTATATACACATTGTTTCCTTGAGGAGAAACAAGCTGTTTCTCACACTCCAGAGGGGCAGTGATGTCAGCACTCGCTTCATTCTCATGCTGTATGACGCCACTGCCCCTCGGCATGAGAACCAGCTTTTTCTCCACACTCGGGAGGAGTATTCTCAATATCTGTCTCTAATTTCAAATAAATGATAACTAGCCAGAGCAAGACAGAGTCCCATGCAGCAGCAACCAATTAGTCCCTGACCACAGACCACAGATGCCTGGCAACCCCCCCCACAAATCTTGCAGCATCAATAAAGCATTATCTAATGAAGGCCAGAGGCCACAACTAGGTACAGGCTATCAGTGGCCTCTGGCATTCGTTAGATTATGTATTATTGTGATAATATTACACAAAGTAGTAGTAGCACTTACCAGATGTTCAGCCTCACTGTGTGTGGTATGTCTCCTCACTCCAGTCCTCTGGATCCAGTTCAGCTTCCACAAGTGCTCTACTCTCTGTCCACTCAGTGTGCAGCACATACTTTTCAGTGTCCTGAGCAGTGGGTCCCAGCGCTCCAGCAGTCAGACCTTCACCTACCCCACCTGGGCAGAAACACTCACCCACAGTGCTGCATATACTGATTGCCATTTCCTGGGACCAGGGCATACACCAGAAACTGCTCTTCACCAGACAAGAATCTGTAGGTACCATCTGGACAGCTGCAGCTCCAGGCACCAGGGCAGCACTGCCATCCTGATCTATTTCTTGTCTCCTCACTCGGCAGAAGGTTCTCCTGGACTGAGATCACATCAACCTCTGCCCCAACTGGGGATCTCCTTGCAAGATGCAGTTTGGATCCCCACTTGGTTCTAGGCTGAGCTCCTGCTGTGGGACCTGGCTGGCTCTCCCTGCAGTTCTGTACTTGACTGTCCTTTCCTGCAGTGCCAGGATCATCTCCCAGACTGTTAGGTTTGTACAGTCCAGTGACTGCAGCACCTCCTTGAGATCCAGTACTGAGCCTCACAGATCTACAGAAAAGAACATTAACAATCTCCTCTCGCTGTTCCTCATAATCATCGATAATGGGCTACTCAATGCCATCACCTCAACTCTGCCAATTAAAGAACTTTGGAAAGGAGGTGGAAACTCTGTCCCTCTGGAGCTGCAGGTGGGAAAATAATCTCTCTGGGGCTGCTGACAGGGATACACTCTTTCCCTCTAGGGCTGCAGGTAGATTTACAGTCTGCTCTTCTGGAGCTCTGGGCACACAGTTCTGTGTGCAGGCAAAATTCAGTCTGTCCCCAGAGTCTGTCCTCTTGGGCTGTGACTCTGCAAGTGGGGCTTCTGTCCCTCCTGCCGTGTAAATTGAATGTAACCACCCACCCACACACCCTCATAACAGCACCCTAACCACCCCTAATCCCTCTCAGTTGCACCCACATTTCATTATTTCAGGTCCAATGGTGGACAACTGACTCAACCTGCCAGCAGACAGCCACCATCTAATGCATGAAAATGCAAGGTGTGTCCTTTCTCCATAGCTAGATCAGCAGCCGGCTGCCATCTAGTGCATGAAAGTGCTAATCCCATGCTTACTGTAGAAAACCCATGACTAGTGTTTTCATACATTAGAAAGCAGCTGGCCACTGGTTTCCCACCAGGTCAATATCTTGCACCCTTTTGTCACATGGCAAAACCACACAATGAGAACAGCGTGTGAGAACAGCTACAGGGTATACAATGCCGCATGACATGATAGCATGCATCGGTAGTGGTAACCCTGTAACTGTTTCTGGGACAGCTCTGCTCTACAGGGTAAGAGCTCTGCCAGAAGGAAGTCTGCCAAGCAGCTGCTGTGGCTGAGGGAGTAGAGCCATCGGTGCTGCAGGACAGTGGAGTGGCTGTGGTCCAGGTTTCTATACCCAGTCCCAGGTCAGTGCATTTTATATTTTTTCATTTGTTGTGCTGTCCACCACCAGACTTTCACCCTTTCCCTGAGTCCCCCCCAGAGGAGGTTATTTTAGTAAGGGGGGGTTCAGGGAGCAAATCCTCTATAATGGGAGGTGCAGAGGCCCCTGCAGAGAACAAGGTTTTACTTGTTTTGTTCTTTGGACACTGTCAATACAGCACAGTTTCATGCTGCGCTGTTTTGGCATATGACAATATGACTCCATGCCCACTGGTTTAACTATAGAGAAAGCTTGTGCTTTGTGCTTTCATGCATTAGATGTTGGCTACCCATGGAGGTGGGTGGGTTGTGTTGGTTGCCCACAACAGGACCTAAAAGCAAATTCAGAGGGACTGTCCAGCACTGCTGGGACTGGCAAAAAGTCCTGGTATTGTTAAGGAGGACGTCTCTCGTGGGGCAACCTGCCCCCCCAGCTATGCCACTGTTCCTAACACAGTTCCCTGACTCATTTCTAAATAACCCCGTACTTCTGGCATACCAGAGAAACCCAGTTTCCTACTGGGAGTTCAAAAAGATTGCTGGCTAGGTAGTTATGAGTGGTGCAGTATAGATGAAGCACTGGTGGGAAAAGACTACCCAACACAGATCCTAATATTCAAATTAGGGCTCTCAGATGTTACTGTGCACAAACATGGGTCGTACACAGTAATAGTGTTGATTACTGCCACACATGTATGTACATAGCAGAGTGCCATGCACAATTATATATGAGGCACCCTGTAAAGAATCATCCCCACACCCCTCCATACCTTTGGGCCACTTCTGGCCTGGAAAAGATTGTGGTGTCTATGACCCACAATAACCTCCCTGGTACCCAAACTCATTACCAGTATCCTTGTACTGCCTGGTAGTCTAGTGTCTTCCCCTTCCCTAGCTATGGCTACCTGATACCATTCCATGCCAAACTCTGTCCTCCCAGACTGACTGAAATGGGGGCAGCATTTCAATACCCCTTACCATGAGAAAAGATTGGTGGTATTTAGGGGGCTTTGCAAAACTGCTATGCTAATTGCAATAGCATTAGTTTCAGTTGTGAATGGTGTTGCATTATGTCATCTCTGTCCCCTTCCATGCAGCAGTGCATTCTGTTGTGAACTAGTGCAGCGGGCCCCCAGCTCCCTTTCAACATAGCATGAAGGGGTTTCACACAAGGAACCAGTGGTAAATCATTTCATAACAATTTACCACCAGTACCAGCCTCATGTGACTGAGAATTGGACCCCTCTCTTTGGGGTTAAGTAAGATAATGCCATTCTTGCCAAATCTAATGAAAGTGTCCCTAACAATACACAGAAGTTGAGGGGTCATGCCCTGGTCTGTAGTTGCAACTTCCAAGGAATCAGCAGCAAAGCAGTCCTTGTGGAACATCTTCCATGTGGATTCTGCAGACAGTCTTAGTTAAAGGTAAGGTGGATGCAATGTACCTTTGGTGGCAATGAGTGCTGACCATGTAGGCATCACAGATGACCCTTGTGACACTTGTACAGCTGGTTCTGATCACTGTATCATTTTATGTAACATAAAAATGGGTTATGGACTGTCTGTCTTCATAAATGCTGAAATAGCATGTGAGTATGATACACACACACACACACACACAGGTTTTAGATACAACATGTTACCTGGAGACCAAGATTTAATTACAGAACAGAACAGGCCTTAATTAAAGCATATCCTGTTTATGTGGTTAATTATAGCTTGCCAGATGCCAAGATAGATCATATCCATTTTATGATATTTGGAGGAAACCCAGGTTATTACATGGGTGCAAAGTTGTAAATGTTCCTTTGATACCTGTGTGAGAGAGGATGCTCATAAGATCAAAGAGAGTCATTTGAAGAATTTGAGTTAAGCTGAGGATTGCAGAATTTAATACTTTGAAAAGACATCTTGTTTTTGTATAGATATATATATATATATTTGTATATTCTGACAGGGAGGAGCTAGGTGACCTCATGCAAATAGGTGAGGAAAACCACCTTTTAAGTATTATTCTGTTTTCCTTCAGAGACATGTCTATCTAGACTCTGACAAAGAAACATCTTTGAAGTACTTTAAGCAGGTATTTAAGAGAGGGGCAAATCTAAGTACTGTAGTAAGATTTACACTGTTAAAACCTTATTCTTTTAAAAGATTGTATGATTCTTGTGATAATAGTTTGGTATTTTATGTTTTACTTATTTTGTTTCTGTCTTAGTAAAGCTCTGTTTTTAGAGCCTACTTAGTCTGTCTTTGTTTTCTTTCATTTTACAAGTGGAGTATATATGGTAAAAGCAGACACTGTACATGAGCTTGAATGGTGAGACCAAACTGGAAAAAGGTAAGCATTTTAAATCTGTGGTCTCTTATTAGTTTTTAAGGGTTCATTTCTGTACACCTGGTTAGGTGTCCATAGGCAAAGATATCTGCCCCCCCCGAAGACAGAATTATCTCAGCCTGTGCATTTGGTACTCTAGCAAGAGGTTCACAGTTTAAATCCCTCCAAGACTTCAGAGCAAAGGTTGATTGAACCCACAAAACAGACAGGAGGGTTACCCTGTTTCTGTAAACTGTTCACAAGACTGCGCTCGGAGGTTGGCACTTTGGGAGTAGAGAGCTGACCTGCAGAATGAGTTTGTGATGGATCGGTTGGCAGCAATGCAGATAATTTTGGTATTACAAGCATGTATTGTTCAGTGAGTCAGCTGAGACCATAAGATCACTTGCAAAGAAAGAAAAAGGCAGTGATTTATTTTTAAAAAGGAAACAGAGCTATGTCACTTGGCGACAGTCAAGTACCTACCCATTTTATTTTTTTTAAGTGCAAGTCAAAGTAGCAGTAGTGAGGAAGATGACTTCCAACTACAGCAGGCACACTGTAGACTATTTAAAGCAGTTGTGCAGGGACAGAGGAATCCTGTTTGTGGTGAAAGCCAGCAAGCAGAACCTCATAGATGCCCTGATAGTAGCAGATACCTAGAGCAGTGAGTCTCACACCATGATTGAAAAGGGCCAAACCTCTAGTGTGGTAGGGCTAGCAGCCAGTGAAGTGTTCAGATCTGATGAGGAGAACAGGGCCACTGTCAGTGAAGGGCCACAACAGCAGGGGAAGGTCACCAGTATCCTGGATCCAGAAGTACTCAGGCTGCAAATTGAGTTGCACAGGATGGAGCTGGAGTTCCAGGAGAAGAGAGGATGAGAGAGATGAGAGGCAGAGTGGGAACGGTGAGAGGCAGACCGTAAGGAGTGTGAGTGCCAGCGAGCTGCAGAAAAGAAGGCAGAGTGAGAACGCAATGAGGCAGAGCAAGAATGCTGAGAAGCAGAGTGAGAACAGAGGGAAGCAGACTGTGGGGATCATGAATGCTAGTGAGCTGCAGAGGAGAAAAGAAGTGCACCAAAGGCAACATGAACTGAAGAAGCTCCAACTCTGACCAGCGGCACCAGAGCAGGTAAGTGGCTTGGGTTAAACTGGGACTGCAAGACTGGTTTACAAATTGAATTCCAAATTAATAGCCGAGTTTAAAGAAGGGAGGATATGGATGCCTTTTTAAATTCTTTTGGAAAAGTTTGTATTCAGGCTGAAATTCATAGAGAGTCCTTGAGCTCCCAGCTATCCCCACTACTTACTAGGAAAGTTCAGGATGCATTGGGTCAAATGGACAATGAGGACAGTAATGATTATGGCAAGCAAAAAGCTGCAGTGTTAAAAAAGTTTGAATTAACTGCTGAATCATGCAGAGCTAAATTCTGTAAGCTCAGGAGAAGCCCTGATATGAGGAGCTAGCCACTAAACGTCAGTTTTTAAAACGTAGGTGGGAAGGAATTGAGGCAAACTCTGTTGACAAAATTGAAAATGTTTTTTATTAGAACAGTTTTTCTAGGCGTGCCCAGCAAGAGCTGAAAAACTGGCTGGAGGACTGAGATCCCAAAAGAGTGCAAGAGACTGCTGAACTCTCTATGCCAAGAGCAGACTTGCTCTGAGCTCAAATGGGGTGGGTGTGGCAGCACACAAAGGGAAAAGTGTGCCTTCAGGGCAGCTAAAACCCTCACTGCCTCCACCAAAACCAGTTAGCCCCAGGTTTCAGAGAAAAGATTTTTCTAAAAGAGAAGTGAATGTTGGTTATGTAAAGAAACTGGGCTTATTGCCATATAGTGTCTCAAAAAGGCGAGCAATAATATTCAAGGTGGTGCTAGAAAAGAAGTGGGTTGTTTGTGTGTCCCTGGAAGCATGCCAATGAACATGAGGGAACACATGCACCCAGTCATGGTGAATGATGTACAGATTCAGGGGTTAAGGGATACAGGGGCATCCCTGACCTTGATAAAGGGGGATCTGGTAGATCCTGGTCAGCTTATACCCAATAAATATGTCACTGTACAGGACTTCACTGATGAGGTGAAAACATTGTCCCTTGCTGGCTTCTCTAGACTGGGATGAAACAGGAAACTGTGCAACAGGTGGCTATAGCCCAAACCTTAGCAGTAGATGTGATCCTGGGCAACAATCTAAAACAGAAGATGGTCGTGCAGTTACCCATAGCCAAGTGGCAAGGGAAAATTGTAGTTCCATTAACTCCATAGAATAATTGTGAAACCGCTGAGAGGCCGCTTCCCAGCCTGTGTCTCCAGAGGGGACTAATGAAAAGGGGTTAGAAATTTCCCCAGTAGCAAGTAACCACACATCTGCAGAGGGTTACTCCAAGGAGGGAGTGGTGATGCATTATTAGAGGGTTGTGGTTGACAGTGATCCTAAGTGCCTTACGCTAGTGCTAGAGACCCTAGTTTAGTGACTGAAGGGGACCTGTCCCATGCCCTGGCAATGTGTGAGGGGTTTGCAGCTACTCAGAGAAGTGTCCCTAGTTTAGAGAAGCTGAGGGCTTGGGCAGACTCTGATGGAGCACAGGGAGGTGACAGCAGACATAAGGTTTATTGGGAAAATTAACTTATGTATACTCAGGCAGTCTAGACAGAGGGAGGATGTTAGGCAGGCAGCTTGTCATTCCCCAGGTGTACGTGAGCAGTTGCTCAAAACTGCACAAGATATTCCCTTGTCGGGTCATCTGGGAATTGCACGCACTATGTAGTGGTTAGCTCAGAATTTCTACTGGCCTAACTTCATCCAGCAGGTGAAGGAGTATTGCAAGTCTTGACACGGTGCCAAGAAATTGGAAAGGTGGGCAAGAAAACCCAAGCCACCCTGATTCCATTGCCCATAGTGCAGGAGCCATTCCAGAGGTGGAAATGGTTATTGGGACCTTTAAATACCCCAGCCCTCAGGGAAGAGATTCATCCTGACTGTGGTGGATTACATCCCTGTACCCAGAGGCAGTTGCCCTATCCTCACTGAGGACAGACAAAGTGGCAGATGCCTTACTTGGGATTTCTCCCATGTTGGGTTTCTGTGGGGTAATCACCGATCAAGGGGTTCCTTCAGAAAGATTCAGTGATACCCTAAAGTCAATGCTCTGGGCAATGGTTGAACAGCATGGAAGGGACTGGGAGAAATACCTTCCCACCTTTTGTTTGATACAGGGTGGTGCCCCAAGAGTTGACAGGATTTTCCCCTTGAACTCTTATATGGACGCTGGGTGTGTGGGCCCCTAGACTTGATCCGGGAGGACTGGAAAGGCAAGCACGCCACCCAGGGAACTCCCATTATCGATTATGTCCTTAGGTTTAGTGAAAGGCTAAAGGAGCTTATGGGGACAGCCAAGAGCAACCTGGCCACTGCCCAACAGAAACAAAAAGTATGGTAAGACCACAGAGCCTGAGCTCACTTGTACATGGTGGGTCAGGAAATCATGGTCCTTATTATAGTCTCAGAAAGACAAGCTGCAGGCTGAGTGGGCAGGATCGTAAACAGTGGTTAGGAAGGTAAATGATGTGAATTAAATTGTGGAGTTACCTGACAGAAGACAGACAGAAAGGATCTACCACAACATGGTGAAGCCATATTCACATAAGGCTGACATGGTGTTTGCAGTGTGTAGTTATGGGGAAGGGGCCGACGAAGGAGACCCCATCTGGACTTGCTGGAAGAATGTAAGTGGGAGTCCTCTGTGGAGGCAGTACAATTGTCTCCCCAGCTGGCCCTGGACCAGATCCAGAAAGTAAGGGAGGTCTTAGCAGACTTTGCCCCATTGTTTAGCACCAAGCCTGGACTAACCCCCTCAGCGATGCACAATGTGGAGACAAGGACACAGAAGCCCATAGGTGGACAGCATATTGGTATCAGAGGCTGTCCAAAAGGACATTAGGAGGAAGTGGAGGAGATACTGGATTTAGGGTGATCCAGAGGTCCCACAGCACCTGGGCCTCAACCATAGTCCTTGTGCCTAAGCCAGATGGCTCTACTCGTTTCTGTGTGGACTATCATGGACTGAATGCAGTCACAGTCAGATGCCTCCCCGATGCCCCAGACAGACAAACTCTGGGACAAGTGGGGAGGGGTGTCCTATCTTATGACAATTAATCTGACAAAGGGGTAGTGGCAGGTAGAGATGACAGACAGAGCTAGGGAGATGTCAGCCTTCATCACTCCAATAGGCTTATTTGAGTTTAAAGTAATGCCTTTCAGAATGAAGAACACCCTAGCAACTTTCCAAAGGTTGGTGAACCAGGTATTAAATGGTGCTGAGGAGTATGCCGTGGCATACCTGGATGGCATTGCCAGCTATTGTACCAGCTGGGAGGAACACCTATCCCACCTTAGTGAAGTACTGGGTGATACAGAGGGCCAGGATCACTGTCAAAGCTAAGAAGTGCCAGGCAGCCATGGGAGACATGGCATACCCCAGGCATGTGGTAGGCTGGAGACAGCTCTGTCCTAACCAAATAAAGATACAGGTAATCCAGGCATGGCCCAGACCAGGAACACAGAAGCAGGCCAGGAGTTTTCTAGGGACAGCAGGGTACTACAGAAAATGTATACCCAATTACAGTGCCTGGCTGCCCCTATCTGACCTGACAAAGAAAAGGATGCCCAAGAAATGACCTGGGGCCCAGCCTGTAAGGAAGCCTTTTCCAAACTAAAGAGGCACTGTGCAGTGTTCCTGTTTTGACAAGTCCTGATTATAGCAAAACCTTTATAGTTCAGCCTGATGTCTCAGGCATGGGTATTGGGGCAGTACTGAGTCAGACATCCAGCCAAGGAACAGATCACCCAGTAGTATACCTGAGTAGGAAGTTACTTCCCAGGAGCAAGCATACTCCACAGTGGAAAAGAGTGTATTGCCATAGTGAGGGCTCTAAAGAAAATAGATCCATACTTATATGGGCAGCATTTTGTGGTGCAGACTGCCCACAACCCTCTGGTTTGGCTGACGCAGATGGGAAAGAACAATGGTAGATTGCTAAGATGGAGTCCTGCTTTGCAAGAGTATGATATGACAGTATTACATAGGGCTGGAGCCAAAAATCAGAACTCAGATGAGCTGTCTAGGATCTATGAGGAGTGAACTGATTTGGGAAGCTCATCCCATGCAGTGGATAGAGCCCCCAAATTCAGTCTACGTGGGGAGGAATTGTGACACTTGGACAGCTGGTTCTGATCACTGTATCATTTTTTGTAATATAAAAATAGGTTATGGACTGTCTCTTTTGATAAATGCTGAAACAGCATGTGAGTATGACACACACACACACACACACATAGGTTTTAGATACAATGTGTTACCTGGAGGCCAAGATTTAATTATAGACCAGAACAGGCCTTAATTAAATAATATCCTGTTTATGTGGCTAATTATAGCTTGCCAGATGCCAAGATAGATCATATCCATTTTATGACATTTGGAGGGAAACCCAGGTTATTACACACAGGTGTGAAGTTGTAAATGTTTCTTTGATGCCTGTGTGTGAGAGAGGATGCTCATAAGATCAAAGAGAGTCATTTGAAGACATTGAGTTATTCTGAGGATTGCAGAATTTAATACTTTGAAAAGACATCCTGTTTTTGTATAGATATATTTGTTATATATTCTGACAGGAAGGAGCTAGGTGACCTCATGCAAATAGGTGGGAAACCAGTTTTAAGCATTATTCTGTTTTTCTTCAGAGACACTTCTGTCTAGAATCTGACAAAGAAACATCTTTTGAGCACTTTAAGCAGGTATTTGGAGAGTGACAAATCTAAGTACTTAGTAGGAACTGCACTGTTAAAACCTTGTTCTTTTAAAAGATTTTGTGGTTCTTGTGATAATAGTTCTGTATTTTATGTTTTACATATTTTGTTTCTATCTTAGTAAAACTCTATTTTTAAAGCCTACTTGGTCTGTCTTTGTTTCTTCCTTTTACAAGTGGAGTATATATGGTAAAAGAAGACACTGTACATGAGCTTGAATGGTGAGACCAAACTGGAAAAAGATAAGCATTTAAAATCTGAGGTCTTTTATTACAGTTTTTAAGGGTTCATTTCTATACACCTGGTTAGGTGCTCATAGGCAGCGTATGGCTCTCCAAAGACAGAATTATCTGCACCTGTGCATTGGTTATGCTAGCAAAGAGTTTCACAGTTTGATCCCTCCAAGACTTGAGACCAAAGGTTGATTGAACCCACAAAACAGACAGGATGGCTACTGTGTGTCTGTAAACTGTTCACAAGACTGCGCCGGAGGTTGGCACTTTGGGAGTAGAGGACTGACCTGCTTGAGTGGGTTTGTGACAATCCTCATTCTTTTTCACCCTGTGGAGGGGATTTCTTTTCACCCACCCAAGGGCAGGAAATCACTCAGAGTCACATTGTCTGGGCTCTCTATATGGATGAATCCTTGCAGCATGATGTGAGAAAAGCTCTCTGACTTCTCTCTCTCTCTCTCTCTCTCACAGAATCTTAGTTTTCAGGATGGCAACCCATGCTCCAATGACTGAAGGCTAGAACAGACACTAGTTTTGAGTCTGAGTCAGGTACTGTAATGGCTTGCTCACTCAAGAGGCTAAACTGAAGAAAGAAAAAATTACTGTAGTAATGATGTTTCTTCTTGAGGTTTACCTTGTATTTGTGAGTCATACAGATTGTTGCATCTCAGCCCTGAGGTGTTTCCCTGGAGATAGAACTATAGAATACTAAAGTTCAGATTACAGTATGGTCATGCTCGTCTTGATAGTCCAACAGATTTACACCAGAAGAGCAGAAGTGAGCAGTGCTCACTAAACTAAGGTAAATAAATCCCCACATGAGGTGAAAATGCACTTGAAGTTTTCATGGAGTTACAGCTTTGAATAAAAATTGTGAAAATGACTCGCAAAAAATGAGTTGCAAGCGATGTAGATAATTTATTAAACAAACTTGAAATATTCAAACAATAGGGATGGATTGTACATAGAAACATAGACTTTGACGGCAGATAAGGACCACTTGGCCCACCCAGTCTGCCCATTTCCCTACCTACTGAATAAGCTGCAGATTCTAGTTAACCAACAGATTACTTCCTGCCACCCCCCACTACAGTTGCCTTGTGTCTGTCCCATGCATGTTTGAATTTCCCCACTGTTTTAGCCCCAACAACCTCTCGAGGAAGGCAGTTCCATGCATCCACCTCTCTCTCTCTCTGTGAAAAAAGATTTCCTCACATTACCCCTGAGCCGTCCCCCCTGTATCTTTAAATTGCGTCCTCTTGTTCTTATACATCTCTTTTCTGAAAGATTTATTTATTTATTTATTTATTTATTTAAGTTTCAGAATTACAACCTTTGAGTCAGAGACTCCTTTGCAAAGGCTCCACGTCAGGGCAACCAGACAATGACAACAAATAAGTAGTATTAAGGTACAAAGGTGATTACAGGAAGACAGGAGACATTAATCCAAGCTTGGGTAGATTACAGTTTGGGATTGCTTTTGCTGCCCAAGTTAGATTGATATTTCACAATTTAAGAACTAGAATACTTTGCAGAAGCATTGTACATTTTGTAGTTGAAGACCTCGTCTTCAGGTTGGATGAACAAAGAACAAGATTACTTTGCAGAAGCATTGTACATTTTGCAGTCAAAGACCTTGTCACAGGTAGGATAAACAAAGAAAAATTTGAGTACTTTCCAGACACTATGCACATTTTGCAGTCAATGACCTTGTCTCAGGTTGGATAGCAACCTGCAATTTTGTATGGCGGTGTTTAGGTGCAACAGCATGTTTCTGAGTCTAGGAGGTAAATCTTGATGCTGGTTTTGAATTGACTAATGCTTGTGGCTTGTGCTATGGATGGGGGAGTTCATTGAGCCAGATTGGAGCTTGATAAGAAAAGACCTTTGGCCTTGCAAGGTCCTTCTTTGGGGATTATGATCGTGTTTTAGCTGTATGTCTTGGAGTAATCCTGTGAGTGTTAAGTTTTATTAGTGGATGGAGTCCAGTGGAGCAAAGCCCAATTGGATTTTCTTGGCTTGGAGGCAGGTGTGGTAATTTAGCCTGCCTGAAAAAGTCAGCCAGCTAGCTTTTTTGTAGAGCTCGCAGGTATGGGTTTGCTTGTCGCTATCCGTTACCAGACGGCTAGCTTTGTTTAGGGCCAGGTTGATTCGTTTTAGTGCTGTGGGGTCAGCTGATTCATATATTGTTATTCCATAGTCTACCAGAGATAGAACCGAGCTATTCACTGCCAGCCAAAGGGCGAGGGAGGCATTGTCTATGCCTGAAAAGGGTCCCTAGTCTGGCGTTTACTAAGGCTGACAGTTGGTCTATGTGCCTGTGATAGGTTAATGATATATCTAGCATGATATCCAGGTATTTGAAATGTGATATTTGGTCAATTAAGTTACCCTGATGGTTGGTAATGTTTAGTTGAGAGCTATAGTGATGACTTTGTCTGGCAGCAAAGACCATGGATTTTGTTTTGCTGAGGTTTAGTACTAGTCGTTGATTTGATAACCAGTGTTCTATTTCTAGGAAATTAGTTTGTAGCTTATGCTGAAGAGCATTCAGGGTGGAGTCTTTCCAAAAGATTACTGCATCATCTGCATACAGCAGGAGCTTACAGTTGCAGGCACTAGGGATTGCATTCAAGAATAGGATGAAAAGGAGCAGGCCTAGAATTGATCCTTGTGGTACACCCGACTTAACTGAAAGTTCAGAGGATAGAGTGGTATTTATTTTTACTTCTTGTGTCCGGTCTGTGAGGTAATTCTTGAACCAGCGTATGGCGTCTGGACCTATGCTGAGTAATGGGAGTTGTTGTAAAAGTAAATCGTGGTTAACAGTGTTGAAAGCTTTAGTTAGATCTATGAAAATTGCCCCTGCTAGGTCACCTGCGTCGAGAGCTTCCTGTAAATATGACATAAGCGTGAGGAGAGCTGCGGTGGTGCTATGACCTGTTCTGAAGCCATGTTGTTCTTGGCAGAGTAGCGAGTGATTTGTCAGGTACTCGGTGAGTTGGTCAGCCTCTATTCTTTCGAGGGCTTTTGAGAGAGGGGGAAGAATCGTGATAGGTCTATAGTTACCAGGGTCAGTTGGGTCTCCCTTTTTCAGTAAAGGAGGATGATACCTTTTCCAGAGAGTTGGGAATTGCCCTAATGAAGTGATAGGTTAAATAGTTTGGTTAGGTGAGGGATAGTTACATCTAGTGTTAGCCGCAGGATTTTGAGGTCTAAGCTGTCACTGCTGTATCTTTTGTCTTTTAAGGCCTGTTTGATGTAGCGTTTGGTTTTATTGCATGAGATAGATTTAAACCGGAAAGGTGGGCTGCTGGACTTGTGGGCTGGGTTGTGTGGTGACGAGGTGGGAGGCTAAAGAAGTTTGGAGGAGTACGTGGCTGAGGTCAGAGAAGGAATTATTCAGCGTATTGGCTATAATGATGGGGTCTTGTGAGGGGGTGCCATTATGAGTTATTTGGATGGGTGGTTGGCTAACAGATTTCTAACATAGTTCTTTGATGTTTCTCCAAAACTTGCTCCCCGTACCCCAGGATTCCGTTAGGGCTTGTTTGTAGTGGTTTGTCTTAGCTTGTCGAATGGCATTGGTACACTTATTTCTGGCCTCCCTATAGAGCTGCCTGTCATGAGGGTCTTTGGAATCAAGGGCTTTGTACCAGAGGTTATCTCTATGTGACATCTGGTCTAGTAGGGGTTGTGTTATCCACGGCATATCCCTAGCTTTTATAAACTATAAAGATGCTACCCTCCTGGACTTTGTTGATTCCCTTGAGGTACTTGAATGTTTCTAACATATCCCCCCTGTACCTCCTTTCATCAAGGGTATACATATTAAGCTCTTTCAGTCTCTCTTCATATGATTTCTGATGCAGACCCTGCACCATTTTAGTTGCCCTCCTCTGGACTGCTTCTATCCTGTCTATGTCCTTGCGTAGATGAGGTCTCCAAAACTGCACACAGTACTCCAGATGGGGTCTCATCAACTGTCTGTACAGAGGGATAATCACTTCCCTTTTTCTACTTGTGATGCCCCTTCCTATGCATCCCAGTATCCCCCTGGCTCTCCTCACTGACTTCTCACATTGCTTACCCACTTTTGGATCATCCAATATGACTACCCCCAAGTCCCGTTCCATTTTTGTTGTTGTTTGTGCCTCCCCTGCTATTGTGTATTCTTCTCCTGGGTTTTTGTTTCCCAGGTGCATTACTTTGCACTTCTTTGCATTGAATCTAAGTTGCCATATGCCTGACCGTTCCTCCAACCTTGCCAAGTCCCTTCTCATCCTTTCTACCCCCCCCGTGTATCAACTCTGTTACAGATCTTTGTATCATCTGCAAAGAGGCATACCTTTCCCTTCAGACCCTCTGCAATGTCACCTATAAAGATGTTAAAGAGGACTGGACCCAGTACTGAGCCCTGAGGTACTCCACTAGTGACCCCCCTTTCATGAGATAAAGCAGAGAGACAAAGTTCTCTTTAAGTTGTGAAAATGGATTATGTTCGAATCCTCACAGCTACGCTGGAAAAAAATTATTATGCATGTTTGTGTCAAGCTAGGACTCTGAGAAATTGAATCATCAAATAATGTCTGTCTATGCCCCAATAAATGACTCTGCTTACAGAGCTTAGGCAATTCCCAGACCTCCAACAGAAAAAATAGTCAATACAGGTGGCTACTCACATAGGCATGAGGCTGACTAGTGCCAAAGCAAAAGTAAAAGGACTTACAGGAGAGGGTTGTTGGCAGTGTGGTTTCCGTCTGCTATGATTCACAGAATAATCCACCACTTGGCATGGTTCAGAAAAGAAGTTTTATTCCAAAAGGTAAAGAAAACAGTGAAAGGCCTTGAGAAAGCATGTGTTCTCGCATTTAAAATGTTTAGTTACTGAAGGAGGATGCCATTGCACTCTGCATCTTGCTGGAAGTTGTATGCTGTTCTCTTTACCTTTGGAATAAAACTTATTTTTCAACCATACCAAATGGTGGATTATTCTGTGGAGCATAGTAGATGGAGACCAGGTTGCCAATGCTCTCTCTCCTGTAAGACCTCCAACAGAGGTACCTTGGACAAACATCCTGCATTCAACTCTGCTGACAAATACAGCATCTCAGAGTGCTTGTAAGTTCAGTGCAAAAATAGCAATACAAATCACATAGTGCATATAATGCCACATTATGCCAGTACTAAATAGACAGCAGATTATCTCCAAAGAACTGTGCTACAGCAGACATTTGAGGTAGGTTACTCTGGTGCTTTTCCCTTATTGGGCTTCCTTGAGGGGGGACATGGCTACCGAATCACTACAACTGCCTTAAACAGTGCAGCATGTCAATCACATGACTGAAATAGTATTTCATTTTGTGACATAATCCAATACTACACTAGACAAACAGTGCTGAAAAACTTTTGAATACATTACACAATTGACCTATTAATTGTTCAAAAGATCCCTCTTGATACAATATTTAATAGCACTGCTAAATTATAAAGGATGTCTATTATTTGAGGTCAGCATTCAGTTAGCTCTGCCTGCTATTCTAATATTTCTGAGTGAATGCAAACCATGGATATACACATTTTAAGCAAAGTGAACTAAGATCAACTGTCTGAATTTTACAGACTGTGCAGCATAACAAAATGTTCAGTTTCAAAATCAGTAGTACTGCTCATTTCAGTGATATTGTGCTGATAATTCAAAAGCCCAGTGTTCATCAGGGTGGGGCCAATGTCTTGAAGACAGAATCATCTTGTTGCACTCTGTCCTGGAACAAAACACTTGCTTCAGCAGTTCAGAATTTTCTCCATGCTTACGGATGTCTTAAAGTGCTATGCCCAAAGCAGCAAGTTTAAATCCCGCCACAGCCAACTGTAGAACATTCAATATAACAATAGTAGGAAAAAAAATGAAGCATGTTAATAACATTGGTAAATACCAGTTCTTCACTACAGAATCATGAGACAGTTAAATTCACTGTCTTATAGGACAAAATAGAACATGACACACAGGATATAAGCAACACATATGACAACTAAAAATACAATCATTTCAACAGCAGTATAATATCACTTTAAATAAAAAAACTAGATCCACAGAAAGGGTTTTAAATCAAAGTTGTTATTATGGCTATGTGGTTTGAGGTTCTTAAGCCTTTGTATCCAAGTGGCTTCTTTTGTGGCAACCTCTTAAGGCGATTCCCACCTCTTAAAGGTTGCTTTACATGTTAAGTTCCCTCCACTTCATTTCGGACACTAATGCATTGTGATTAATCTTAAAAGTACATCCCTAATTGACTGTCTGGTCTACTCTTTGTAATATCTCCAACACGCTACTGTATTCTTTGTTTAATAGGGTGTAGATTAGACCCACATATACTTTTACACTGAAGCATGGTATAAATAATATACTTTACACAAGACCATGTTACAGATAACAACATTTGTATCATGTTATAAGTACTTTCACAGAGTAAACAACCCAGTCAACCAATGTTTGAAAGAATTTCTCACAGTAGCTAATATTCAGACATTACACCGTATTGTAATGGCTTGTTTACCCCAGAGGCTAAACCGAAGAAAGAAAACAATTACTCACAGTCATACTGATATTTCTTCTGGAGGGTGTATTTGGGAGTGATACAACTGCAGCATCTCAGCCCTGAAGTGTTGTCCTGGAGATAGAACTTTAGAATACCAAAGATCAAACTGCAGTATGGTCACACTTGCCTTGACATTCTAAAAGCAAATTTATACATGAAGAGCAGAACAGAGCAGTGACCACTCAACTAAGGGATGGGGGGTATATTTGCAGAATTCTGCAGGCTTCATTGTTAGCCTGGCATTGGTCTTCTCCTGCTTGTTGGTGTAGAGGAACTTCCATGCCTGGGTGGTGTGAGCTTTGCAGTTGCTATCAAATTCCTTTGGAGATGCCTGCTCTGGACCTTGAGCAGGTTGTTTACTTCACATTCCATGAACATGTTCACACCTTGGACCAGGCTTTCACACTTGGTCTCAACATTAGTAATGTTGAGGTTGTTCTAATGACTTAGTTGGTCCATTTTATGGTGAAATTCTGGTTTGAAGCCCCTTGTATGACTCTCCCAGTGAAGATGGTTCAGTACAACCCACAGCAAAATCTGACTCATAATGGGTTCCTGGAAGTGCTGGACTTCTTGTAAATGTTATCTGCCTGTGCAGCGGTTGTTGATTCAGCTGTGGAGGGCTATAACAGTGCTCTCTTAACAGACAACTGTTGACACATAGAAACAGAATAAAGCGCCACCGTACCCAGGATGGGATCAGGAATGAACACATGGCAAACATTGCTGCTTGGTGAGTTACCTTATTTAATACAGTCATCCAGTGTCTCAGACATCCTTTGATGAAGGTTTAGTACTGAAGCGCTTGGGTGAGCAGTAGGAGCAGGTTAGAGGCAGATGCCTGTTAGCCCCTTAGCACTTGAAAGACACACTGGATGACTGCATTAAATAAAGCAGGGTCACCAAGCACCAATGTGTGCCATCTGTTAATTCTGATCCCCTCCAGCAGGTACACATACACTTTATTCTATTTATGTACAGTTCATTGGCTTGCAACCTAGAAGTGCACGGTGGTTCCATTCATGAGCATGATCATTTGTTTTTGGATGACAGCTGTTGACACCCTTGTGTCTCCCCAGGTCCATTTATTTGCTTCTGAGCTCAACGTGGTGTAACAACGCGCTGAGATGAACAAAACAATAGGGTGGAGACTGGAACATACCTGTTTGAGATGGCATTCAGTGGAGAACAGGCTGATTGTAAGAACCATAGAAAAACAATACCCTGACTGTTTTCCCCCTGATGACGCACTAGGTGCGAACCAGTCGGGGTACTGTTTGATTCCTGTCTTGTTTGGCTGTGGAGTCCACCTATGTGGTTCTGTGTAAATTTCAATAAAGCCTTATGACTTAGCCTTGGTGTGGTGCTGGCTTGTTATTTTTCTATGGCATTTTATTATGCACTTTGCACACATTATTTGGCAGCTTGAGCTGTTTTTGTTATTTTTTGTTTTAGTTTATGATTGTAAGAACCCATTTTGGAGTGTATCAGAGGGCAGTCACCAAGAAAAGAAATATTTCCTGTCAAGGTTGATGGCAGCGGGGAGGAAAGGACCATTCCAGTTCTTTTATACTGTGGATAAACTTACATCATGTCTGTCTACAGTCCAGGGAGGGGGCTATTTTGGCAGTTAACTGCAATGAATTTGGTATATTCTTCCTCTGTTGAGTGTCCTCCATCAGGATGGGGATCTTCCAGGTGGGAATGGTTCCCAGCAGTAGGGCTGATGGTTTTCTCAAAGACATACCAGTGGTGTGGTCTGGACTGAGCTGTAGCTTGTTTGGAGTAGGAGATATCTTGGATCTTGTCTTTGTCAGCTGCCTACTGTATTTTGGACCCAGGCCTACCTGACTAACAGTGAACTGTCGGGAGGCCCTGGTTCCTGTGGTGGCAAGGATTGCCTGGAGCTCCCAAGCAGAGGGCCATTTTCCTGCAGCTTTGAAGAATGTGGTGGTGATCCCTCTCATTTAGAAACCACCTCTAGACCCAGAAACATGGACTAATTACACATCTGTCTCAAACCTCTCTTGTTAGGGAAGATAATCAAGAAGGTGGTTGCCTAGCTATGGGAGTCTCACATGGTGTACTAGTATATCAATGTGTCATTACAGTCGGGTTTCATTCTCAACACAGCACAGAGACAACTGTGATAAAGGTGATGAGTGATTTTCTCCTTGTTAGAGTTCAAGGGTAATACTTAATGTTTTTCTCAATCTCTGTTCGGTGTTTCACACTGTGGATCCCTGGTATTATACAACAGGTCTGAAAATTAAGTATGTTTTGGTCATCTGCTACTTTATAGCATGGGGTAATTTTTGCATAACCACTGCATAAAGTACCAGCCGACCGCATGTTTTAAAAAAGCAAAAATCACTCCACACAGAACCCTTTGCATTCCAATACACTCTCAAAAATGCACCATTTCTTTCTCCCACAAAGTGCGCTGTTCTGTAGAATCAAAAGCTGTTCAGAAAAAGTGTAACCAATATACAGTAAAATGTCAGATGTAAGCTGTAGTTTTAGAAGTGGGAGACAACAGAGAGCTAACTGGCACATTTTCAGCTTTAATCGCTGCCTCATGACACTCAGCTCACTCACCTTGCTGCCTACTGGCTTCAGAGGCACAAGGAGGCTTCTGCACAGCAGCAACTAACTATTTTGTGTTGGGGAAGGATATTTTAGGGTATTCTATTAAAATCAGCATATAAATAATAATAAAAAGCTTGCCTTACCCTTTTTATATAATTCTCATGTTTCTAATTGTATAATCTGAATAATCCATGATAAGGTGTGGGTTGGGCTGGGATTTATACATGCCTGGCATGTTTGGCCACTGTTTGTGGCCTTGTGACAGAACTATGCCAGATGTGGATAAATTCTAGGCCAACCCACACCCTATCATGGATTATCTCTAACTGACTGCCCACCTGAGGAAGTATGGAAAGCTTGCTAGTACAGTATTTCATTGGTTTGAGTCATTCCTTGCCAACATAGAGCAGCGTGTAACCCTGGGATAATCTTTCTCAGAGGTTGCTGCTGTTCCTTGCCACATTCCTCAAGGCTTGATCTTGCCCCTGATGTTGTTAACAATGTACATGCTGCCCGTGAGTGAGATAGAGAGATGGTGTAATCTGAGTTTTTAATGCAATGCAAATGAAGCTCAGTTGTACCTCTGCTTCACACAGGTGTGCAGTGATGTGAATGAGTTATATTGAGCATCTCAGTCTGAGAGGCTCAATTTAACTGTTTGTAGTAAGAGTGGGTGGCAAAATACATAAAGACATAGAGTAGAGCAAGTGTAGCAGTCAGTTGCACTCACTGGGAAATGATATAGGGATTTGTTTGGCCAAGTCCTTCAGAGCAGGGTCCATTTGACATAGTGACTTGAGCCACCACCCTTGCAGCTGGTGAATCTGTGTTTGGATCCAGGTGGGCTATACTAAAAAAGGTTTTTTTCTTGTTTGCATTTGATGAGTTAGTTACTGTTTCTGTTTGTGATGGTCGCTGTAATGTTGCACGCTATTTTGATTTTGGGCAGTTTTTTAACCACTCTTTTTGGTTGCCAACTTTAAAAACTCACCCTGATCACATAAAACTCTTCACCCACGAACAGGATACATGTACATGATAAGGGTACATGATCATAGTTCAACATGTACAGGAGGGACAGAAAGGGGAAGGTAGCATTGTACATCCGGGAGGAAATCAAAACCACAAAAATCAAGGGGAGCCTGGTAACACTGAGGCACTGTGGGTAACTACTGAAATGGGGAGAGGGGTAGCCATTAGGTTAGGAGTTATCTACAGGCCCCCCCGTGCAGGGGGAAGATGAGGATAAAGAAACATTGGAGGTGATACATAAAATGGCAGACAAGGCTGAGGCAATTCTATTAGGGGACTTTAACTTACCAGACAATAACTGGGATTCTCAGAGAGCATCAACAACAAGAGGCAGGGGATTTATAATGGCCCTACAGGGGGCAGGGCTTGAGCAACTTGTTCATTCATCAACCAGAGGTGGAGCTGTCTTGGACTTGGTTCTGACCAACAGTGACAGGGTAGAAAGGGTCGAGATAGGGTGCCATCTTGGAACCAGCAACCATCATATAGTCTGTTTCCAAATCAACACAACTATGGATACCAGCCATTCCAAGATCAGAGTTTTGGTCTTCAGAAAGGCAGACTTTTCCAAAATGAAAAGAATCAGCATAGTAGAGAAACTCAGGCACGGTGGGGGAGGGGTGGAAGAAACATGGGAGAACCTCAAGGGAGCTAGCAAGGAGGTAATCGAGTAGTGCTCTAGGAGGATCAGCAAGGCAAATAAGAGAAGGAAACCCCTTCTGATTCTCCAAGGAGGCAGCTACTATAGCAAGGGAGAAAAGAAAGGCCTACTGGGTATCAAACAAGGGTGAAGACACCGGCCCGGTGGCGTGGAGGATTGAGATGCTGAACTCCACACCTCGTGCCACACCATTGACCCATGTTCTGAAACGAGCATGGATTACCAGGGGTCAACCGGGAGGAAGAGGATTGAGTGTCCATGGACAGCTCTTCTCTCCAGGGAGGGTGGGTAGGGAGGTCCACTGAGATGCTGGCTCCAGGCGGTGGCTGGGGGCTGATGGATTCTAGAGCTGATTGGATGGGGCAGTGTCTGATGTGTAACATATGGAAGCATGCGTTGCAGCATCATTGATGCCTTTACATGCCCATGCCAAGGGAAGGTGGGGAATACATAAAGAAAATCCCCCTCACAGTATGACAGCTTTCACGACGGTGCCACCACAGATGCACCCAAGCCAGCTCCCTCCCTCCTCTGCCTGCCCTCTAGGTCTCCGCAGGTGTGGGGTAAGTACCCGCTGTGATGCAGCCTGGGAAGAGCTGTGGTGGGGGATGAGCTCTGGCCATGACCAGGGCAGTGGCCATGAATGCTGGCTGGAAGAGGGAACCAAAGGCACAACCCCCAGCCAAGGAATAAAGAAAAAAAGCAAACAAAACAAAAAAACAAAACAAGGATGAAGACAGGGAACTTAGGCAAGGCAAATTTATTTATCCGCACCCAGTCCTTGAGGCTCTGGGCACCTTACATTAAAAGGTAGGATCAATACAAATACAACACACAATAAAAGATTTAAAACAATAAATACATAAATAAATCTCAGCATGACTAAGTATTTTCTTGAATGAATACAGGTCAGTCACCTTCATCAGGGAAGGCCAAACAGAAAAGGTGGGCCTTTAGCCCCTTTTAAACAGCTCAACTGCTGGGTCTCCCTGAGAACAGCTGGCAAAGTGTTTCACAGTGTCAGCCTGGAGACACTAATGGCATGGTCTCCAGATGTTTTAGTCTGAACCTGGGAACATTAAAGAGGGTCCTGGTTGGGGAGCAGAGGGAATGGACCAAGGAGGTAGGTGTTAGAAGATCTGCAGATAACCCTCTGGCACAGGGGGTAAAAGGGGAGGAGGAAATATACTTACATAGTTGCACAGAGGGAAGCAGGAGAAGTAATAAGAAAAGCTAAAGCTCACACTGAACTAAGGATAGCACAGGGCATTAGTGGGGCAGACAAAAACCTTTTTAGCTACATAAGAGAAAGGAGAAAGACTAAAGGAGGAATAGTAAGCTAGCAATTTAGAGAGGGGGACTAGTCAAGAAGGACAATGAGAAGGCAGAAGTTCTAAATAAATATTTCTGTTCTGTATTTACTAGAGAAAACACAGGGGATGGCCCAAATCTGCAAAGCAGTTACACCCAGGGACCAGGATAGACTCAAGCCCCTTCATGGAGGGACAAGTCTTGGAAGCCCTAAATAAATTAAAGGTGAACAAGACCATGGGTCCAGATGAGATTCACCCAAGAGTTCTCAAGGAACTGGTGAGTGTGATAGCAGTGCCACTGGCAGAGCTCTACATCAAATCACTGGAAAGTGAGACAGTGCCTGAAGACTGGAAGAGGCGAAAATGACCCCACTTCACAAATCAGGGAGCAGGAGGAGGCTATAAATTACCGTCAGTAAGCCTTCACATCAGTTGTAGGAAAATTGATGGAGACACTGCTCAAGCAAAGAATAGCAGCACATCTGGAATCCAGCAGGCAACAGCACCCAAAACAGCATGGTTTCACAGCTAGAAGATCATGCCAGACAAACTTGGTCAACTTTTTGACTGGGTAACGAAGGAAGTGGACCAAGCAGGAACAGTGGATGTGGTCTATCTGGACTTTAGTAAGGCCTTCAACTTGGTCTGACACAGGAGGTTGGTAAAGAATCTGGACCACATTGGCATAGGTAAGGAAGTGTTGAGTTGGGTGAGCAACTAGCTAAAGGGAAGAACACAATGGGTGCAGGTAAATGGAGTGGTATCAACGGACTGGGAAGTGACTAGTGGAGTGCCTCAAGGGTCGGTGCAGGGGCCCCTACTCTTCAATGTGTTCATAGCTGATACTGGTAATAGACTGGAAGGAAGGTGTGTGTTGTTTGCAGATGACACCAAGATCTGCAACAGAGTGGACACCCCACAAGGAGTCAAAAGCATGGAATCAGACCTGAGGAAACTCGAGGAGTAGTCAGATGCCTGGCAGTTAAAGTTCAATGCCAAAAAGTGGAAGGTCGTGCACTTAGGCAAGGGAAACCCCAAGGTGGGATACTATGCGGGAGGGTAGCAGCTGGCATGGACCAACCAGGAGTGAGACCTAGGAGTCATTATATTAGATCACTTAAAGGTGGGGAAGTAGTGTGAAAAGGCAATGCGTAAGGCAAGTGGTATGCTGGGCTGGATAGGGAAGGAAATCACAAATTGCAGAAGGGAGGTGGTGTTGCCACATTACAAGGTGCTGGTGCACCCCCACCTGGAGTACCGTATACAGTTCTGGAGGCTGCACCTTAGTAAAACATTGATAGGATTAAGAAGTGCAGATGAGCTGCAAAATGATTCAAGGTCTGCATTAAAGGGTATATAAGGATAGGCTGAGGGAGCTCAACATGTACTCCCTGGAGCAGAGGAGGATGGGGGATATGACTGAGACATTTAAGTATATCAAAGGTATAAATAAGGTATGGGGACAGGAGCTCCTTCAGGAGAAGAAAAGCATCAGAACTAGAGGACATGATATGAGACTCAAGGGTGGGTGATTCAGGAGCAATGTTAGGAATCTCTTCTTCACTGAGAGGGTGGTCAACCCATGGAATTTCCTGCCTGGGAAGTGGTGGAGGCCAAACAGTAAATGGGTTCAAAATGCCTGGGACATAGAAACATAGAATTTGACAGCAGATAAGGACTGCTTGGCCCCTCTCAGTCTGTCCATTTCCTACCTAATGGATAAGCTGCAGATCTAACTAATCAACAGCCTACTTCTTCCTACCCCCAACCCCTAGAATTGCCTTATGACTGTCCCATGCATTCTTGAATTCCACCATTGTTTTGACTCCACAACCTCCTCAGGAAGGCTGTTCCATGCATCCACAACCTTCTCCATGAAAAAATACTTCCTCACCATTACCTCTGAGCAGTCCCCCCTCTAGCTTCAAATTGTGCCCCCTTGTTCTTGCACATCTCTGTTTCTGAAAGATGCTACCCTCTTGGACTTTGTTGATTCCCTTGAGGTACTTGAAAGTTTCTATTATGCCCCCTCTCCTGCCTCTCCTCAGGCCATACATATTAAGCTCCTTAAGTCTCTCTTGATATGTCTTCTGGTGCAGATCCTGCACCATTTTACTCCTCTGGACTGCCTCCATCCTGTCTATGCCTTTGCAGAGATTGGGTCTCCAAGATCATGCGCTAGTACTCCAGATGGGGTCTCAGCAACTCTCTGTACAGAGGGATAACAGCTCTTGTTTTCTACTAGTGATGCCTTTCCCTATGCATCCCAGTATCCCCCAGCCCTCCTCACTGCTCTCTTACATTGTTTGCTCACCTTAAGGTCATCTGGTATGACTACCCCAGGTCCCTTTCCATTTTGTTGTTGTTAGTATCTCACCCCCATTGTGTATTCTTCCGCTGGGTTTTGTTTCCCAGGTGCATTATTGCATTAGCATTGAATCTAAGCTGCTATATATTTGATCATTCCTCCAACCTTGCCAAGTCCCTTATCCTTTCCACCTCTCCTTGTGAATCAGCTATGTTTCAGATCTTTGTGTCATCTGCAAAGAGACATACTTTTACTTCCAGTCTATCTGCAATGTCGCTATAAAGACATTATGAGTACTGGTCCTAGTACTGAAAGCTGCAGTACCCCACTAGTAACCCCTTTCTTCGAGTGGACTCCATTTACTATTACCCTCTGTGTCCTGTTCTCCAGCCAAGGCTACCATCTTGGGACCTACTCCCAGGCTGGCCAACTTGTATATTAATCTTTGTGTGGGACTGTGTCAAATGCCTTGTTAAAGTCTAGGTAGCCCATGGCCACAGCCCCTCCCTGATCTGTTACTTTGGTCACCCAGTCAAAGAAATCTATTAGATTCAACTGACATGACCGTCCTGCTGTGAATCCATGCTGCCTTGGGTCCTATGCCCCTCTGGCCTCTAGGCATAAAGGTATCATTTCACAGAAAGGATAGAAGATGGGGTAGTTACCCATATTGGACAGACTAGATGGATCGTAGGTCCCCTTCTGTCATCAATTTCTATTATTTCTAGTGCAACCCTGATGCTGTGATTAATCAGTGTTTGTCTGAACTGATTGACTGGATTGCTGCCAGCTGACTGAGCCACAATCTAGGTAAAATGGAGTTGCTATTTATAAAACCAGGATCCCAAGAAAAGGTAACAAAGAGGAAAATGATCACCATGTCATACTTAGTTAGCACCCTCCCCAGAGCTGCAGATAGGGTTACAAATCTGGGAGTTATAGCAGATGACAAACTGTCACTTAAGGCTCAGATGTCAGCTGTTGTTCATTGTGGATTTTTTGCATTTTAGAAATATCATCCAGCTGAAGCCCTATCTTTAATATGATGATCTGGTGTCTGTGGTGTATGCTTTTGTGAAATCCTGCCTTGACTGCTATAAAGCTCTATATCTGGGTCTGTCAGGAAATTTGGTGAATCATTCAAAACAGTGCAGAATGCTGTGGTGAGGCTGATATCCAGTACAAGAACTTTTAAATTGTATCACACTGGCGCTGCGTGATCAGTCCTGGCTTCCGGATAGATGGTGTAGCACCTTCAAGACTGACTTGTTGGTTATCAAGGCCCTGTGTGGTTTGGGCCCTGGCTACATAATATATGTCCTGCTACTCTGTACTCCTGATTGCTGTCTCCATTCTGCTTGGAAAAACCTTCCTGAAGTCCCACAAGCCTGACTGAAACTGTCTTTGCTGTGGCCTCTCCTCAGCTGTGGAACTCTCTTCCATTACATTTGCATCATACCTCAGTGGAAGACTTTTAAAAAGGAGTCAAAAACCTACTTGTGCTCCCTGGCATTTTATGACCATGGATGAAAGCTTTTTGTCTCCTTAATTTGTTTTATTCTTGTATGTAAGTGTTTTATGAGGTTTTATCTGTTTGTGTTTATTTGTACAGCCCTGGTGGCCGCAGGATAAGGTACCATATAAATAAAAAGTGATTGATGACTGATAACCTATGCTATGTGTTAAGAAATGCAACTACGATAAGAAATCACCATATGCCAAAGTTGTAAGAACTGCAGTTTGAAATTGTAAAATGCTCAAGCAAAAAACTGATAATAAAAACCATATAGTGTATGGGAGAGTGTTATGTATGGAATTTGATTACTAGAATTCCCTTGTTGTGCTGCAGTAGTGATGTCATGATGATGTGCTGCACCAGCAACATCCCTACTGCAGCACAACAGATTAGAACACTTTCATCAGTTCAGTGTTTGTGAGCAAGGGCTGCTGTCATTAGCATTAAGTAGAACTATCACATTTAGACAGCGCTAACACAAGAAAGAGTGATGGCAGCAGCAGCTCGGTTAATTGTTTAATTATGTGGTTGCCCATACACTATAAAAGATTGTGTAAGAGGAGCAATTATACACGTACAATTGTGTATGTGACTCTCAAGGTTTCCATGGTAACAAGAGACCTCTTGAGGTCTCAAGTTACCATGAACACCTCTCAATTTAAACGCAGCCTTGATGTGCATGGTTGCTCGTACATAATCCTCTATGACTTGAGTTGACCTATGCAACCCTGTTTAATGTCAGTGTCAGTGGCTCAGCAGGTAGCACACTCCCCTCTGAGGCTGAGAGATCAGAAGGCTGTGGGTTCTATCCCCACAACAGGCACTTGGGTTGAATCCCAATACTGACACTGTAGTGCAGCATGGGGGCGGGTGCTGCCCTCCTGAGGTGCCATCTTTCAGATGAGACGTTAAGCTGAGGTCCCATCTGCCTGTTCTAGTGGTAGTTCAGGTGTATGTTAAAGATCCCACTTCACTTCTCGAAAAGAGTAGGGGAAGTTTTCTTGTAATAACATCAAAATCATACTCGATACAAACAATGTTAAATCACATTGAAAAGAAAAACTTCAGAAAGATAAGGAAGCATTAAACAAATCAAAAATGGTTAAACAAAGCAAACAAAAATTACTGTCATATATGTAAAACATATAAAAATACTTAAGGAAAAATAATGAAACTCAATCCTTTGACATTATTAATATGCATAATTCTACAGAAGCCCTATTTAATAAAGAGTCTGTCTGATAGCAGTGATCCTATCATATTCTACCACATTCATTTAAACTTTTTAAAGGAAGAAAACCCCTTCCACCATTTAAAAACTTTCTGAGAAGAGAAAAAAGCCACATCCTTAAGGTAAACTTTCACCATAGCTTGCTGTATCAAGTTTTTTACTGTTTCATATGACATATTTCTTTGATTCAACACCCACTGGCATCTAGCTTGCCATAAAAAAACCTTATACAACATAAAATAAAATCTTCAAGGTTTCATGATGAAACTGTGACCCCCAACCTGGAAGTATTGACCTAATATCAGAAACTCATAAGTCAAGTTCATTAACCACCTAATATTCCATGTATTTGCCCAAAAAGACCATAACTGTGATGAATAAGTTCCATTGTCTCCTCCTGATTAATGCAGTGTGGATAAGAGCAATTCTGTCCCTCAACCATTTTATGCTTGGTATTGCCTCTGATATTAATTCTCCCATGAACCGAGAGCCAAAGGTGTTTCCACATATGAGACAGATCCCGGGGTTTGTCAACTAAGCAACAACAAATTTTGTTTTATCAGAGGAACAGTGCTTGAGGCTAGGTTCTGCAAGAAAGCACTTTTCCATAACTACCTGATACAATTTCTGTCCATTACAGGTTGCCAGTTGCTGCTTTGACAAGACCCATTTATAAATTTTAGAAACAACTGGTTTAAAATATTCAGGAACCTGCAGATACCTAACTCATTTCAGAAGGACCACTCTCCAGGCCTGGAAATATCTAGAGAGATTCGACAACAGCCACTGTTTGTGGGGAGTCAAAGGGCCTTACCCACATCTAACTGTCTGGAAAGGAATAGTGTGTGAAAAAATTGATGGATCGATCATGCTCAATCCTCCCTTTGGTCTTGGTACACAGGTATAACACTGTTTGATAGTGTTCAACCTGTTCCCCACAACATTTGCAAAAACAGACTATTAAAGTTTTGTTTCTAGATGTACTGGCAGGAGACAAATCATAGCAACATGCAACAGACATGGAATAATGAATTGTTTTATTACCTGAATTCTTTTTACTTTTGACATATTCCATTTTCCATCTCTTGACCTTAACCTCTACTTTCTGCATGGAGATTTCCCAGTTTTGGTTCACCATGTTCTGGGGCCCAAATATGATTCCTGAGATTTTCAAAGGTTCTATGGAAATTCTGATTCCTGCTATCTGAATAGGGTCAGGGTATCCTCGCCCACAAAAACCCTCTGCACTTATCCAGATTTAATTTAGAATTTGAAACAGAAGCATAGTCAGACATTACCTGCAAGAAAGAGGAAAACTGAGCATGATCTGAAAAAAACAGGCAAATGTCATCAGCATAGGCCTGAAGATAAAGATGGTCCCATATACCCGTTCCTGCTATCCCTGTCCATCGAGGGTGGTCGGACAATATCCTAAGAAACGGGTCCAAAGAAAATACATGTAGAAGAGGACTGAGACGACATCCTTGCTGAACACCAACCTGCATTTGGAAACCAGTTGTAACTTTCCTTCGAATTATGGGAAATACTAAAGTAGAAGTACATAATAACTTTAAATGTTGTATTAAAATGGAAGGCAATCAATAATATTTCAATGTAGTGAATAGGAATCGGTGGAAAACCCAATCAAAGCGCTTTCTCCTGATCATCGAAATAATACAACCATGTTTTCCAGAAAGAGACAAAAGTCTATGATATCAAGTACCATCAGGGCATGCTGGATCTTCCATGAGGAATCCCATATAACCGTAAAGGGAAATAACAAAGTTGGCAAAGTGTTTCAACGATTATTCAAAATGTGTGCTAAGATAATCTGTATTTAAAATGGTAATCGGTCTCCAGTTGGAAAGTAAATGCCTGTCTCAGACTTAAATAAATACATAAGTATCCCTTTCAAAATGAGGGAAGAATAGAACTGGAAGTAAAAATGACCATACTCCGTTTCCAGACATTCCGACAGTTCTATGGCGAAAGTTTGTAAAATTCAATGGGTAATCCATCCAGTCCCGGAGATTAACCAGGTATGATTGAATGAATAAACATTCAATATCCGATCTCCCTATATGACAGTGTGAATCTTGTGCTATATCGGACAAAGAAGGAATCGTGATTTTGTTCAGAAAGGTGTCAGTTTCTGTTTCCGAAGGGAAAACCTGTGGAGCAAGGGCATTAACATGCTCTCGGATTATTTCATGGATGCCCTCTTCTGAGAAATGAGCTGTCCCATCAAGAGCTATTAGATAATCCATCTCCATCATATCTTTAAGTGTTTTACATGCCTCGAAAGGGTTGCCCAAAGGAGTCTTTAGAATTTCATTTTGAAACATAACTTTCATAGTACGTGCCCCGATCATATTGAAAAGACTTCATCTGTTCTTGTATATTGTTAATTTGTGCAGAATAATTGAATCTGGTGGTATTCGACCAAGAAAACAGACTTTGGAGTTGCTGCCTTAGAGATAAATATTTTAGACATTTTCATTCTCCCTCTTTTTCCCATAAGACATTAGCCAAGCTTTAGAGCCTGCATCATTACAACACAACCTTCAGCTTAGTTTCAGCACTGTAGAGTCATGGTTTTATAATCATAAACTGGCCCTCAGTCACAAGAAAACTTAATCTATGCTTTTCCGCAACTCTCATAATCTGCACAAGCTACACCACTTGGCCATCTCCACCTCTCAGGGGAATATCCTAGAACAGGTGGTGTCCTTCAAATATCTAGGGTTACAGCTTGACCCTAATCTCTCCTATGGAGCTCACATCAACAATGTTGCTAGAGCTGCAAATACAAATCTTGGTCTTCTCTACAAACACAGACAACATCTTACCCCAGAAGCACTGAAGACTGCTGTCCAGAGCTCTGTGATCTCTGTTATCAACTATGGTCTCATCGTTTATGGATCTGCCACAACCACAACCCTTAGACGCATATCAACCACCTTAAATAAGGCTTGTCGGCTCACCACTGGTGCCCACCATCTCACCCACACATGTGACCTGTACGCTCTGACTGGCTGGCTCCAACTATCAAACCACATCAAGTATCTCACCTGTACTATGGCAAAAAAAAAATGTACCTTGGCCTTGCACCTCTTGGGGTCTTAGCCCTGTTACACCACTGATCCAATAGTTGGTGCCTATGGAGATCCAATAGGCAGCTACTGAGAGTCCCCCACTGTTGCACTACCCAGGGACAACGCTCTTTTGCCTATAAAGCACCGCTCTGGTTTAATGAACTCAGTCCCACCATCTCCTCTGCCCTAACACTAGGTTTGTTTAAATTTAGACTCCGGCACCATCTCACTGTCAACAGCTCATGTGACTGCCCCTCTTAATCCCAGATTCTCTATTTTCCCTGCCTGTTCCTGCGGCCCTCTCTCCTCTTACCAGTCACACCTGTCACACCTCTGTGTGCCCCACACTGCACTTTTCCTTTTCCTTCCATCCCCCTGCCCCACTTCTCCTACCTCTACCCCTACCTGTCCTATCCCCTTGCCTCCCCCCCATCTCCCCCCTGATCTCAGCACTTTTCAACCTATGTCTATTGTCTTGACAATGCCCCTGGTTGCTTTGTTCCCCTAGTTTATTCGAATTGTCTCAAAATGAAAATTGTATGTTACTACCACCTTGTTGTTAGTTCTGCCTTACTGCTCTCCTCAGTCTGTATTTTTTTTGATGAGAAACCTTTGTAAAAGAACCTTGGCTCAAAGGTACTTGTAATCCTAGATCTAAATAAATAAAATAAAATAAAAAATCTGCTTTGGTGTCCGTCCACCAGTATCGGAGTATAAAAAACATACCGAACATCTAGCCTTTATTAAATCAGAAACACTCTGCTTAACTCGGAAGTCTGCTAAAACTGATGTATGCAATTTCCATCAAGGGACTTTCCGACCAATAGCTGGGGTATCCCGAAATGTCGCTTTGAAGGCCACATGATCTGAGAATCCTACTGGGGTGGTGTGAAAAGATACTGACGGAAGGTTTTTTGAGATAAATATATGGTCTATGGTGGTGGTAATTTTTCCACTTTTATAGGTAAACCAAGGGCCTGTCTTTTGAAACGTTCTGCAATCCAATAACTCCTCAGATTTAACTACATACGATAATGCATTTGAGTCACAGTATACTTTCCTGTGTGGGTCCAGAGTATTTCCTTAGGTTTAACATCACAATTAAAATCACCACAGAAAAAATGTTGTAGGAGGGTATCAAACAAGCATTTGTCAATGCCAAATGTTTGCTTGCTGGCATTGGGATTGGTAGTGTAGGAGTTAGACAGCTGCATAATAGGAGTGGCAGTGAAGTATTGAACTGAAGCCAACCCCGCCACCACCCTGCAGATACGGACAGGCATTGGGGTGTGCCTTTGGGTCATCAGGCATAATGGCCACGCCATTTCACCACACCCCACCCTGCAGACACTGACAAGTGTCACGATGTGCCATGGGATCTTTGGCCCTTATGCACACCCCATTCCATTAGGAAGTACAGTGAGATGGGTGCGGTATAGGAGAATGGGGTGAACTTTGGAGCTGAAGAGTCCCAAGGCATACCTTGATGCCTCTCGGTGACTGCAGGGTGTGGAATGGTATGAGCATCACAGGCAAGAATCCCAAGTAACACCCCTGATGCCTGTCATTCTTTATAGGGTAGGCGTTATTGTTGAAAAGCCTAATACCTCAGGCATTCGTTAGTATTTTCACTCCAAATTTTCAACATGTTTGTTTTGTGACCCCACCTCATGAACAGGGGGAATATCAGTTTGTTAGCCGAAAACTGCTTATGCACAGTGACTACGGCATTTAGCACCACAGGTGCAAAAATATTCCGAACAGGATGTAAAAAATGACAGCTGTACTCTTTCATGGGGAGGTGTAAAAAATGTCTATGTTGCAAATGTGTAGTAAAAATATTTAAAAAAATGGTGAAGTCACGAGCGTACATAGAAACTGTGCAACGCACACCCCGTAATATAATTAGGTTGGGGATTTCTTACAGCAGATTGTCAACTCAGGCATTTTGGTGCCTCCGATCATGAACAGTGTCACTGTGATTTTCTTTATCTGTGCCGAACAATGATTTCCCACAGCGACCACGCATCTCTGTACTGAAAGTGTGAAAACACACTTTGGCCATGTTGTGAAAAATGGTGGCTGTACTGTTCATAAGGAAGTGTGGAAAAATGCCACTGGTGAAAATCTGGACTGAAAATATTACAAAGTCATGAACTAACGAGGGTGCATGGAAACTGTGCAATGCACGCTCATAAAACAGTCATTTTTTGAAATTTTTTCACCAAATTTTCAACATAGCCATTTTAACACCTCACCTCATGAACAGTGTCACTGTGATTTTCTTAATTTGTCCCGTACATTGATCTCACACACCAACTGCGCCATTATGCGCTACATGGGTGGAAACACATTTTGGGTGAGATGTGAAAAATGTCAGCTGTACTACTCATAAGAAGGTGTGGTAAAATGGCAATGTTGAAAATCTGGAGTGAAAATATTGAAAATTCACGCCCTTACGAGCGTGCATAGGAACTGCGCAATGCACGCTCGTAAAACAGTCATTTTTAGGACTTTTTTCACCAAATTTTCAACATAGCCATTTTAAGACGTCTACTCATGAACAGTGTCACTGTGATTTTCTTAATTTGTCCCGTACATTGATTTCGCACACCGACTGTGCCATTGTGCGTTACATGGGCGGAAACACATTTTGGGTGAGATGTGAAAAATGACAGCTGTACTATTCATAAGAAGGTGTGGTAAAATGGCAATGTTAATCTGGAATGAAAATATTGAAAATTCGCGAACTTACGAGCCTGCGTAGGAACTGTACAGCATGAGCTCGTAAAAACAGTCAATTTTAGAATTTTGGCACCAAATTTTCAACATAGGGTTTTGGGACCCTTCTCATGATTGATGTCACTGTCATGGCATTATTCTGGTCCAAGGGTGATTTCGAGTCACTCGCGTGAAATCACCCTTGGCCTGAATAACGCCATGACAGTGACATCAATCATGAGAAGGGGCCCCAAAACCCCATGTTGAAAATTTGGCAAAAATCAAAAAATGCCTGAGATATGCAATAAAAGGTTGAACCCCCCATCTAGCCCATTATACAGCTTACCGGGCATTTCCTCAGTTCGATCGCCTTTGAAGAATGAGCGTGTTCCTGGTCCACGAAGTCGTCGCGCCGAGGTCCAGAAAGGTAAGTATGCGGTGAGGGGAGGGGAGGCTGGGTGCACAGTGGGTGGTGCGGGTTGTGGGAGGCGGGGACACTCACCGTGGGACGTTTTCTTCACAGGTGAAAAAAAGCGGACAACATCAGACGTTGCCACCTGAGGTGGGCTCCAGCATGGCACAAGGACATTGGGGGTGGCTGTTCAACCGACGGGGATTGGGCACCCCGTCTGCGATCAGCTGCTTGCCATGCTGGGTGGGCTCCCAGCATGGCACTCACTACTGGGGGTGGGAGGACAGTGCAGCCGGCGAAGTTGGCATCCCGTTGGCTATATGATAGATTGCCATGCTGGGGTGGGCACCCAGCATGGCATTTTATAACATTTGGGGGAGGCGGAGGGAAGCTATCACAGCTGGCGGGGATTGGGCACCCGTCGGCTATACAGTGCATGCGTGCGGGCGCCCACATGCCTGCGGAGGCGTCTGGGGGGCTGCGCGTGAGCAGCCTTATCTTATCGCTGGTCATTCAAGCGTAGCTCCCCTTTCAACTGTATGCCACTGCATTTGGGCGTGTCATAGACAGCTCCAAAAATGCGATATAGCTTGAGGCGCCTGCCACCACACTGACGGATGGAGGGAGGTGACACACCTCCGAAATCTCCGATAATGGCACTCGTTTCTTGCACATCGTGCAAGCAAACATAAAAGGGTCTAACTGAATTAAGTAATGTAACCCTTTCAGCCATAGTTTGTGGTTCATATACATTAATCAGATGGCAGTCCATTGATTTCCAGTGCCCATCCAATATCAAAACCCTCCCAGGAATAAGATAGGTCAGTTTCGTCAATGAAAAAGAGTAGGAATTAAACAATATTCCCACCTCATCGGCACAGGCTTGACCAAAAGACCAGTAGGAGGATCCACTCGCCTTGAAAAAATCTAACGTGGTCACTAGATATTATTCAAGTTTCCTGGAGAAAACAGATGTCAATACCTACTTCATGGATGTAATTAAATACAACCTGATGTTTCACAGCATTCAATATACTGTGGACATTTAGGGAACCAACCATTAAGAAGGTCAGGAGTCACTGGTGAAACAAAGGTCATAGAAAGAACTATTTTTTTTCCTTTCCTTTTCTTTTTCTTTTTCCCTCTATACCCCACTAAGTCCAGGTTCTGGACCTCCTGATCCATAGCCTGAGACTGTGAATCAGATCATCATGCTCCACTTCTGAGTTGCCTCAAGAAGGAGCCAATGCTGCATATGAATTTGATGTCACCAGGTCTTCCACAGGGGGAGAGGACAAAGGTTTCACATTCCTAGAGGAATGTCTTCTCGGTTTTGGAGAGAGAGGGGGAGGAGGTTTCACAAGCAGTTGGACCAGATCTGAATAGCATACCAGTGTCAGTATACCCTCCAGAGGAAGATATGAAGATATTTGTACTTGTACAGGAAGAGAGTCCTGGCCATCTTGGACTGCAATCACCTCCATTCCTGGATCGGGGGGGATTATAAGGAGAGGTGGAGGAGGGGTATCCTGCTGCAGGACTGTTTCCTGTGCCTGCTGTATGACAACTCTGGGTTCACAAAGGTGGCTGCATTTTTTGCTGCCCATGGGCAATCATAAAGCATGCCCAAAGTCCTTGCAGAGGTCACATTTGGTATGGGAAACACACTGAAAGAAACCATGGCCTATGTCACTGCCATTACCACACCTGGGTCTGTCACAAATATTCAAGATATGGGTCCGAGAGCCACATTTATAGTAGGCCCTCAGTTGGCCTACATAGAAGCAGACCACCCGATCCCGGCCCAACATAAAACAATTCAGTATGTGAGTTATGCCAGCATCAGTATTCCACACTTAACCTTGTACTTCCACTCTACCCCATCCAAAACATTTCTGCATCAAAAATAGCTCTGGATCCCCCAATAAATCACATTTCTGTGACAGTCAGAATGTTATATCGGCCACATGAATCCCTCATTTCTAAACATCACAGTGACATATTTAATCAATGGTTTGTTAAGGAAATGACTGCAAAGGTCCATATGGGGAAAACTTAACTTGAGTATAACGTTCCCAAAATAAGTCAAGATGGCAAGCTGTGCGAAAACTTATGTCGAAATTATCCTCCCCAGATATGTTAGTAAATGCAAATACTTCTTGTGGGGAAAACCGGAGAGAATCCTTCAAAAGATGTTTTCCCACATAATGTCTGTCCAGCTGCTCATCCATGCCTCCTTTATACTGAATCTGAACAGCGTTCCATCTTGGGGCCACTTCCTTTTTAATGTTGGAGAAGAGTTCTGAGAGTAAGGGCTTTTGTGGCCCAGTCTGGTCTTGGGGTGGATCCATACCCTGTATAGGTACCTTGTCAATCCTTTCAGGTAAATGCAGGTCTGTGGGTTCATCTCCCTCACTTCAATCTGAAGGTTTGTCAGATGCAGTATTAACCCCAACGTCTGGTTATCTAATAGGTTCAGGATGAAGTAAGGCCAAACCAGACTTGAGATTAGATGACCAGTGGGTGTCGATGGGCACCAGGCTGGCATATGTAAGCTAAAGTTAAGTTTTGGATCCCATTCTGGATCCAGAAGCCAGGAACCACTAGAAGTTTGCTTCCAGCCTGCTTCACAGAGACCCTTTTTTGTGGACCAAGAATCACAGGGTGAAAGCAAGGATGTTTTAAGGGAAAAAGCTTCCTGAATGGCCGCTGAAGTAGTCAGCCCCCCTGGAGGTGTAGTCACAGTGGAGGCTTTAGTCAAAGCAGGAGCCCCAGAGGGAACCTCTACACTGATATGTCATTTTGCCAGAGCCATGGCCATGTGTTTCCCTTTATTATCCTCCCTGGGTCCTGATTTAATATTTTTCCCCGTTACTGTAAATGAAAAATGAGTCACAGTAGCCTGAGAGTCAGGATTAGCAGTCTGATAAACCACTTTGTCTTTGAAGAAGACCCAGCTAGATATCTATGTCTACTGTAAGGATCCACTACAAGACAAACCCTGATATTCTGTTATCCCATGAAAAAAGTGACTAAATAATTGTGACTGAAATATAAGCGACAGCAAAATAGCGAAGTATTTAATGGCAACCGGACATTATGGTTTACTGACCATAACAGAGAAAACCACAGCCATTTATGCCGCAAAAATCGTGACTGCAGAATCAGAGAATTAGGTCAGAAATAGTACGACTGAGTGCTCACTCATGCTAGCTCACTCATTTTTACTGACTCAAGAGTCAACTAGGGAGACAACTCGGACAAGCTCACAATATAAGAAATATACAAACATACCTCATTTTTACTGACTCAGGAGACAACTCATGCAACTCGTCGCGACCAGTAGCTGCATACCACATCATAACTTGGCGACGCCTGAGCAACCAAGTAACCAGCGTAACCCTAGCAACCTTAGAAAGCTTAGCAACTGTACCACAGCCATGACAACCCTAGCAACCCTTGTAAGACGTCAAAACAGCGACTTTTTGCTTTGTTGCTGTTCAGTGCTGTTCAGCACTTAATCCTTTATTTCAATAACATGTAGACCATTTGATTTCTAAACTTGGAACTGGAAATTGCAGGCCAGTCCATGAAGATACTCGTACCGACTCCTGTGTAAGTATTCAGTTACGATTGAGCATACCCTCTCATTCATGTCCTTGTATTTCTTTTTTTTGGACACAGTTGAAGCCCCAGACACCATCTGCTCTATTTGCATCTCAATTAGTTGCTGTTCTTCTTTGAGGCACTGGATAAGTTTCAGTATACTGGGCGACTAGCGCAATTCACAATTAAATTCTCTGTGCCACCCCCAACAGCATTGTTAGTTCTGGCAAGCCCCTCGTGATTGAATCATAACAATTCCATTGTTCTGGTGGGAAGATTGCAGTTCGCCTTCCAGACCTTCCCCTGCATTCTCCAATGCACATTGATTTATAATAGTCAATCAGTAGTTTTAGTAGCTCTGCATCACTACAAAAAAAATCCCACTTGAGCATTGCATCGAAGGTAGCAACCACATCATTCAGTAGGAACAAATGCAAGTGATAATAACATACACAAGTGCAAGGAGAAATCAGGGTCTGTGCAATACCTCTCTTGAACCACAGCATATTTCTGAATATTGCGCTAGATTGCTTGGGCAAAATGAAAAAAGCAGCCCCTAACATCACTATCTGGGAAAGCGGAGCTAAATGCATGCCATGCGGACTTCTTAAAGTCTATTAGTGCTGTTTCTGGTCTCAAAGTTGGACATAATTCAGTGAGCTGTGTAAACAAGTGGTTGTATGCTGTGGTTGTTCTGCTGCACATCGGCACGTACACTGCAGTCAGTACTTGCCCTGCTTTAATGTAATGTACAGTGTGCAACTGTTGAAAAAGTAAGGGGCATGACTTAAAAGTGCTATCAAGTAGCCAGTCGCTACTGTCCTGCAACATTTTTAAATTGTCAGGAGTTGCAAAGACTACAAGTCTATAATTTTCCTTGCCACTATCGAACAACAAGAATGGCTGTCCTGCCAATGTAGTTTTGAATTCTTCTGGTATGTCTAGCACCTCAATGGACCCAAGGGTGGCTGGACAACCACGCTCAGTCTGCCTTATCTGTTGAATTGTCCATTTCATCAGTGGCACAACAAGGAGATGCCCAGTGACAGTCTCAGGTGAAGACATAGTGCACTGCACAAGTACCTGCATGGTGGATTCTACACTGGATCTTGCTCTTTCTCTAACATCAGCCATAACCTTGTGTGCTCCCACATCAACAGCATCAGGGACATGTGTGTGTTCCTTTACTTGTGCAGTCACCTTGTTCCCAGCAGTATGCATTAGGGCAAGGCAGCTATACTTATGTGATTCAGCACAACACCAGTATACCTTATCTCCTTTCCTTATCTTTCCTGTAAGAATATCTGCAGTACTCTGCCAAGGGCTTACCTTTCTGACTCGTAACCAAAGCGAACTCCCATGATTATGCTATGCTGGCTGTTATCCTGAGTGTGGGTTTAAATGACCATTGGGATAGGGTGGGATAAGAACAATGCATTTTGGGTACCAGGAAGTAATTTCAAGTAAAGATGTATGAGGAACAGATACGATGAACAAGCTGATTTCAACTGCCTTCTTTTTATAGTAAGTCACTGCTAAGTACTGCCAGACACTATTTTGACATTTTAGCTATATTTGAATTGCTGTTATGCACGGTCGCTAACTTGCCAGTCGCCGTTTTGCAATCGCGGTTTTCTCAGGCGCTATTTTGCGGTCGCAATTTTAACATGGAACCAATATTTTAGACAGAGTCTTTGACAAGACTATCAGGGAAATAAGTTCAAGCACTAGTTTCTCCTGGCTCAGATATTCACCTGCCCTAGGTATTTGAGAAACACTAGAACCAGAATCCGTACTGTAGAATTTATCAATAATTGGTGAGAGGTTCGGCTGTAGGCATGTGCTAGAACTCGCACTTGAAATGCCAGCCAAAACACCAGTCCCTTCGCTATTTTGAGAAACATTTGTGAATGGTGACTCACCTGACCCCGCCTGGGCCTTTGAAGTTGCCACGTCATAATCTGATTTGACAAATAATTCAGCCTCTGTGACATCTGTCAGCTCCCTCTGTAAATCTGCAAGCTTAGCATGTAAATGATCTTGTTCCTGTAGATGTCGAACTTCTTCTTCTTGTAACAGGAGCAGCAAAATTCGCTCTGACTCCCCTGTAGAAATATTAGGCCCAGATGGGTTGCCGATGTGAAGCTCTGGTGAGCCACTTAAATCCTCTGTTGAAACAAATATTTCAGGGGTTTCCCCCACATCCTCCGACTGAAGCAAAGTCTCCACAATTTCAAGAGCCACAGGAGAATCTGCGGTAGGGGAGGAGGCAAGCTCCCTACCTCTCAACATCCATCTTCTCTGCAATTGATTTAGAACTGGCCATTGCAAATGCCACAGGTTCCCCCTACAGGACAGGGGGCAATTTCCCCAGTGCTCTGGCAAATTTCCCCATTCACTAAAATATCACCAACAGCTTAATCTGGTTCAAGATCAGTTGGCGTTCATCTGTATCCCCTCCCCTGGGTTGTGCCTGAAAATAGATAAGAATTTGTCTAGTGCACTTACCTGGTCAAGAAAATCTAAATAAATAAATACAGGGCATAGAAGGGAAAATGGGAAGAACTTGTACAACTCACAAATACATCTCTCTAAAGAAACATCATTATTACGGTAATTTTTTTCTTCTACCAATGAGAGTGTATTTGTGATGTTATACAAGTTGTAGACTCCAAGTAGTACTTGAGAGGTAGGGTCCTGAACTTATCTGGAAAAGGTTATGAAGCACAGATGTACCAAACCCTTCTAGCTTGGATGCCCAAATACTCAGCAGTGTACTATAGACTGTGAGGTTGCCTTACAGATCTCTAGCAAGGTACTCCCTCCTGCTGATACTGTAGCAGATGTAGCTCTGGTGGAATGTGCCCTTTTACCCTTTGGTGGCTTCTTATCAGCCTTACCATATATGAATTCAACACAAAATATAGTCCAATGAGAGAGTTTCTTTTGCAGCAGACTTATCTTTTCCTACCTCACCATAACTGACAAACAGTTGCCTGTTTTCAGTTCTGCACTGTTCAGTCCTTTGTGTGTAGAAACGTAAAGCCCTTTTGATATTCAGGTTGTGAGGATTCTCCTGTCCTATATTGGAGTGAGGCTTTGGAAAGAACACAGGCAATGTTACTGATTGATTCATGTGAAATGAGGAAACCAACTTAGGCAGAAATTTCACATTTGTTCTAAGTACCATTTATCCCTATGTAACCACATGAAATCAGGAACTGTACAGAGTGCTTCCAACACACCAACCCTTCTTGCAGATGTAATGGCTGCTACAAAACATTGTTTTCCAGGTTACAAAATTTGAGATCTGATGAAAACCTAGGTTCAAGATTCCTCAACTGTGAAAGAATCAAGTTTAAAACCTGTGGTAGGACTAGTGCCCTTACAAAGTGATACAGGTGATTTAGACCTTTGAAAAGATCTCAGACACTGGATAAAGCTGCAAGGGTTTTCCTGTTTGGTACAACCTTAATCTCCAAAACAGTGGGGTGCTGAGGACCAGGCATCCAGCCCAAAGTTTAAACATGTTTCCAAAGAGACCCAGCACTCCGTAAAAAGAATTCTCAACACACTTTACCGCGAAATGCCCGTAAGGCTTTCATTAGCCAAAAAGTAAACTGTGTGCACAGACTCTGCTGCAAACCCAGACCTGGTGCTTTGAGATGGCTCTCTTCATCGGGGGGCATGGTTAGAGCATACTCACAACTACATTTAAATAGCACAATCAATTAATACAAAATCAATTAAATTAATGCAAATAAATACTAATCAAACTTTTTACGCGAGTGTAAAGAATTCAGACCTGCATTCTATTAGCTGCCATTTGGTAGTATTTCTTATTGAGGGGTCAAATATGAGTATGTGCACCTCTGATAAAGTGTCAATGCACTCGCAAATCAAATTTGACAACATAGAAGATAGACAGTAAAGGTTGAAAATAAGGAAAAAGGAAGTCTCAAAGTGATCTGGGAACTCCAACTTGTATTGATTTAATTTTATACATAATGGGCTAGATATTCAAAGAGGTTGCACGTGGCACAACTAAGTTGCACCGGTGCAACCCCTGCAATGCGCCCAGGTGTGATATTCAAAAGGGGGACCTGCACAGTGCAAGTCCCGATGCACTGGGCCGCATTGGTAGTGTATGCAGTATATCTGAAGGGGGTATGCCCATGCATATGCAACGCATCCCGATATTCAGCCTGGGATGTGTGGTGCATCTGCTGGCACAACCCCTAGATGTGGACGCATACTGTGGCACAAAGTTGAGCTGGGAAAAAAAGGCTAAAATGCTGGCCACCAACAGGCAGGTGGCTGTATTGCAAGGTGAAAAACAGCAGCTACCAGCCGTGGGTGGCCACCCGCCCACCCAGAACACTGTTCACAAGCACCCATACGGTCCCTGGTAGTCGAATGGTACCCCTCCCTCCCGTTAGCCCAGTCACTGGTAATAATAAATGACAATACAATCCCTGGTAGTCTAGTGGTACCCCCCTTCCTCCCGTAACCCCTATCGTGGGTAATATTAAATAAGAAGTATGCCCTGGTAGTCTAGTGGCTCCCCCTCCCTGACCATAGCCCCAATCACTGATAAAGTGACATAGTTATAATCCCTGGTAGTCTAGTGGCCCTTCCAGCCCACCTGTAACCCTGATCATGGGTAATATCAAATAAGAAACATGCCCTGGTAGTCTAGTGGCCCCCCCACCCCATCTGTAACCCTGATCATGGGTAATCTGTGTAGATCTAATCCCTGGTGGTCCAGTGGCACCCCCTCCCACCCACACAGGACCCCCTGCACACCCAACTCCCCCTCCCATCATTGGCGGGTGGCTGCAACCCACCCACATACTGCCCGGCCACCCACCAAATGGCAGCTTACAATATGAGCTGTAAGCCCATTGGTCCAGACTGTAAGCTGTCATTCAGTGGACAGCCAGGCAATATGCAATATGTGGGTGGGTTGCAGCCGCCAACCAGTGACAGGGGGGGAGCTGGGTTGGCAGGGGGTCCTGTGTGAGAGGGAGGGGTTGGGGTGCCACTGGATCACCAGGGATTAGATCTGTACAGATTACCCATGACCGGAGTTACGGGTGGGGTGAGGGGACCACTAGATTACCAGGGAATGTTCTTTATTTGATAGTACACACAATCGGAGTTGCAGGAGGGAGGGGGTACCAGCGGGCTACCAGGGCTTGTATGTATGTTACCACTGCCCATGATCAGGCTATGGGGAGGGGGTGCCCCAGGACCCCTCTGTCCACACAACATACTGTGCAGGGTGCCAGGTGCATTTTGCTGGGCTGCCCTACTCAGCTCATGCAAATGTGGACATAATGACATGCAAATGGCCCCATTTGCACCTTGCATACTGTACATTATGGCCCCATTTGCAAGTCCAAGTCTGAATATCTCAGAAATGGCTCAAGCGCAACTACAGTTGCACTGGAGCATTCCCAGTCCTCCCTGTCTAGGGGCTGCACCAGCACATTCTGTGCTATATTCAAAGGTGATGCACCATGGTACATCCCCTTTGAATAGCCACCCTGTCTGGTCCCAGTGCATCTCGGTTGTGCTGCACCTCCCCTTGCACCATTGCTTGGCACAGTCTGAATATCTAGCCCATTGTGTATTCAAATTTCAAAATTTATCATTACAAATGGAAGAAGTGTGGTGGACAAAGACAACAAATTGGAAAAACACAAGTTGATTGTGTCGGGGAAAGATTATTTTTATGTTGAGAAGTATAAAACCAATTGAGACTCAATGACCAGTGGGACCTTAAGCTTTTTCTGCAGAAATAGTGAAATGCTGTAAAACTTGTACTTGTACCTAACCATTAACTTGGTTTGGTATGTACATATGTTTATAGGCTATTACTGTAGCCACATGTTTGGAAAATTCATAGTGATATGTTTAGTATTCTTTATGCTTCCCATGTTGGATTATGATTTTATATAGGTATTACCTCAACTAATCATCTTTTTTCTCTTTCTCTTTCTCTTTCTCTCTTTCCTTTTTCAGGTGCAGCTCTGTAACTTTAGTTTTTTGAAAGGACTGGTCTCAGCAGATCTTGTTAGTCTTGGTCCATGCCTTTTCTGTCTGTGTGTACCTTAACCCCCCAGCCCCTCACAATCCTTTTCCCTTTCACTGATACATTCAACTTGTGTTTTTCCCATTTTCTTGACAGTGTTAAAACTAACTCTAGTATTTCTCCTCTTCCCACTCCCCCTTCCTCCCATTAGCATTTTCCATGTCAATGTTAGGAGCCTTCTCTCTAAAATTGACCTTCTTAACATCTAGGTCTCCCAGCACTCCTGGCATCCTCTGCATTTCTGAATCATAGCTGTCCTCCACAACACCTGACTCTAGCTTAGTGCTCCCCTGACCACCACCTCTTCAGGAAGGACAGTGGCAAACAGAGTAGTGGCATTGCCCTCTATGTCTGAAAGAGCCTCTGCTGCACCATTGCTGTCAGAGAGTAAGTTTCCACCTCCCATGAGTATCTCCTTACAAAGCTCTCCTTTCCTTCTACCTTACTGTTGGACTCTGAAAGGTATTCAGCAAGTTCTAACCAGAGATTAAATGACAGACATAAAACAGCCATAGCAAATTAAGGGTTTATTAGAAGTAAGTCCAAGAGGACAGTACATACAAAGTATACGTACTGGGTGCACAAAACTCTCCACACTGCAGCATGCATAGGAAATCTACATTCTTGGGGGGACTCTTGGTATTACATTATTCTTATAGTGTGATAACATCTAGTCCCGTTGCCACAGCAATGGGTTCATGTGCATACAAAGTACATATTCGACATTATCCTGATTGGCTAATTTGGTGGGCAGCTAGCTGTTATCTAAGTTCCCCTTTTGGCTGCAACATTTCTATGTTGCAGTATGCATGTATTACATTATATTTCATATTAGAACAATAGAGTAAGTAGTCACTGTGATGCTCTGCCACATGCTTATTATTATATTTACAAATTGTGATATAAATACATGATATGTGACTGTCTGCTTAAGGATGGTAGTCAGTGTAAAGAGGCTTGACCTTTGACCCCAGAGGTGACAGTGTGCTGAAGCAGCAGGCTGTCATAAAACTGGCCAGTGCAAAACTGTAATTAAAGGTTTCCTGTTCTGTCTTAACTTAGGGCTTCCTGCCAAAAGTCAGGTGCTAAGACATCATAAAATATTCCTTACATGAATTTTATGATCCTGAGGGAAGAGACAACTTTTTAGCAGACTCTTCGGAAAATGATAAAACTAAAATCTTTCTTGCAAAACAGGAAACCAGCAGAGAGATCAAAGGAAAGGCTTTGATGAAAGAGAGTGTCATATTTTAAAAATTGCTAACTGCTAATTTCCACATCTTTTTGGATGTTTGTACTGGGAATTTGGGTTTATGGCAGGATCTAACAGTGACATATATGCTGTGACATCACCAGGAGGTGGAGAAAACTGACTTTTGAATCTTGCCTGCATCTGAGAAGCTAGTGCAGAAGTCCTCTCTAAAAATCAAAGACACACTTAGTCTCTGGACTCTGAACTAGGCACTTTAGAAAGATATAATTCAGCTGGACATTTTTAAGTATTTTGTTCTGCAATTTCCTAATTATTTTGTTGACTATGAGTATTGATGTATATGTTCTGTGTTCAGTATTTTATCTATTTTAAATGTTTTGTAAACACTATTTTCCTTGAAGTTCTGCCTGTGCCTTCTCAGTTTTTTTTTGCATGTGAATGCTGGAAAAGTGTTACTATTTCTGACAGCTGTTAAGAGCTCAAAAAGGTGTGTTACCATCTTGTTAAAGGTAAGAATATACCTAGGTCTCATATTGAGTCGTAAGGGTACATTTGGAGAACCTGGCTGGGTGAAGGATTATATTGTATTTCCCAAAGAGAATATATATATATATATATATATATATAGATATATATAGATATATATATATATATGTGAGCCTGTTAACTGGGCGCACTAACATAAGGTTCACATTTGATCCCCAGGACTCAAGGCTGGTAGGTGATTCAGACCCAAAACAAACAGGAGGGTTACCCTGTTTGTCTTCTGTTCACACTATTGCACTTTGAGGTTGGCACTGTGTGAGCAGAGGGCCTGACCTGTGGAGTGCGTTTGTGACAGATTCGGTTGGCAGCGGTGCAATTAGCAAGTATTTGGTAACCCGAGCATTAACAGTCCAATGTGTCAGGCTGATACTGTACAGCTCACATGCAAAATAAGGCAGTCATTTTTAAAAAGTAAAAATAACTATATCATTGTGCTTACAGTCTAAGTTCCCTACCTGTTTTATTTTTTTTTTGGTGCAAGTTAGTAAAGGAATAATGCCCGACAGGGTGGGTGTTATGCTGGGATAACATCCCACCTTGGGTGGTTGGGCCTGCGGCCAATGGCTGAGGGGCGTCCAACACCCAAGGCGGATGTTATCCCAGCATAACACCACCCTGGAGGGCATTATTCCTATTATACAATAGCTCATGTGTGTAAAAAGTATTAAAAGATTAAAAAAAACATTTAAAAGTAAAGTTTTGGTGTTTATTTAATGCACAGGCTTACTTTTTAAAAAAATAGTGCTAATTTACAGTTTAGAGTAGTAGGTGAAGGTTGTGTTTGAGCTACTGTTATTGTGACTCTGCAGTCCCCCATAGGTTTGTTGTTGTTCCTAATCTCCCCGTTTGAATATACTTTTTATTTATTTCCATCTCGTTTCCTCTCCTTTGCTGTTTCATGAATGGCAGAGGTCATCTTGCTCTGCATGTCTGAATGTAGCTATCTGCCACCGTGTGGAAGTCAGAGGTCATTTGCTGTCACGTGCAATGGCAGAAGTCATCTCCGTCTCCCGTGTCTCAATGTGGCAATTTGCAATGGCTCCTGTACCCTATATCGGTGTGGAAGGTCTGTCGGTAGCACTTTTACTGTTATGAGGAGAAAGAAAATGACACGAAAGGTAACCAAGTAAAATACAGGGTTATTATGTTCATGCTGAACTGAACTACCGAGCGGGAAAGTGCTGTGAAGCCAAAGGTGGTTTCAGTTTGCGCCTGTGTTTACTTTTCTTAAACTGACTTGGGAATGGGTAGATTTTGTGTCGGGCTGGGATGGGCGGTCAGTTTGAATTTGACTGAGAGTGCCAATTCCGGTTGGCTGTGCCGTTTATTTAGCTTGGCAGAAATGCTGATTTCAAGCACAGCAGTACCGCTGAAGCTTTTCTCAGAAACGGCTGTGGAGGGATCGTGTTGTAACATTTTATGTGGTCGTGAGCATACTGGGACTAGAGCCGGGATGTTATGCTGGAATAACATCCCGGGTCCAGTCCCAGTCTGACCAATCAGGGACCAGTATTATTCGTTGCCATTGTATAATGTAGCTTTAGTTAGGGAAGAAGATGGCTTCCAACTACAATGAGCACACTACAGAATACCTGAGGCAGTTGTTCCAAGAGAGAGGAGTCCAGCATGAGGGCCAAGCCAAAAAGCAGCATCTCATGGAGGCTCTTGTGGCAGCTGATGCACAAGACCACAAGTCCCAGTCTGTGACTGAAAGGACCAAATCATGAGTGTGGAGGGGCCAGAGTCCAGTGCAGTGTCCAGATCTGGTATGTGGGACAGCAGGACCAGTGAAAGCCATGGGCCACAGCAGCAGGGGAAGGTCACCACCATTCTGGAGCCAGAAGGGATCCAGCTGCAGATAGAGTTGTGGAGAATGGAGCTGAAATTTGAGCAGAAGAAGTTCCAGATGGAGATGGGGAGGCAGGAGAAGCAAGAGCAGATTCAGAGAGAGGATGAGGAAAGAGAGTGACAGCTTCAGTGAGAGGCTGAGTCAGAAGAGCATGAGCACCAGAGGCAATTTGAACTAGAGAAGCTACGACTCCAAACACCAGCACCAGAGCAGGTTAGTGGTGAAACATAGAAACATAGACTTTGACGGCAGATAAGGACTGCTAGGCCCATCTAGTCTTCCCACTGGTGTGGGGTTAACTGGGACTCCAGGACTGGGTTCCAAATGAAATTATAAATTGACAACTGAATTTAAAGAGGTGGAAGATATGGATGCCTTTTTAAATTCCTTTGAAAAAGTATGTAGTCAGGCAAATATTCCTAGAGGGTCCTGGAGCTTTCAGCTATTCCCACTACTTACTGGGAAAGCTCTGGATGCATTGGGTCAAATGGACAATGAGGACAGTAATAATTACAGTAAATTTAAAGCTGCCCTATTCAAAAAGTATGAACAGCAGAGACCTACAGAGTTAAATTCCATAAGCTCAGGAGAAGCCCTGACGTGAGCTACAGGGAGCTAGCCACTAAACAACATCAGTTTTTAAAACAATGATGGGACAGGATTGAAGCAAACTCTGTAGAGAAAATTGAAAATGCTGTACTGTTCGAGCAGTTTTTTTTGGCATGCCCAGCAGATCTGAAAACCTGGCTGGAGGGTCGAGATCCAAAGACAGTGCAAGAGGCTGCTGAACTCTCAGACCACTATGCCAGGAGCAGACCTGCTCTGAGAGGGAATGGGGTGGGTGTAGTGGTGCAGAAAGGGAAATTCACCTTCAGAGCAGCTAAAACCCTCCCTGCCTACACTGAAACCAGGTAGCCCCAGGTTACAAAGAAAAGAGATACCTGAAAAAAGAAATGAATGTTAGGTTTGTAAAGAACCTTTCATCTGGCCAAGCAGTGTCCCAAAAGGGCAGAGTGTGCACAAACTGGTGCTAGGAAAGACAGAAAGAAGTGGGTTGTTTGTGTGTCCCTGAAAGCATGCCAGTAAACATGAGGGAACACATACACTCAGTCACTGTGAATGGGGTACAGACATATGGATTAAGGGACACAGGGGCATCCCTGACTTTGGTAAAAGGGAATTTGTTAGAGCCTGAACAGCTTATACCTAATCAATTTGTGACTGTATGGGAATTCACTGGGGAGGAGAAAATGCTGCCCCTTGCTAGTGTTCTCCTAGACTGGGGTGAGACGGGGGGTACTGTGCAAAAGGTTGCCGTAGCAGAAATTTTGGCTGTAGATGTAATTCTTGGCAACAACCTAAAACAGGGATGGTGTGTGCAGTTACCTGCAGTCAAGCAGCAAAGGTAAATATGTAGTTCCCTGGACCCATAGAAGCTCCTGTGGAAAACAATAGGAGGCTGGTTCCCCAGCCTGTGTCTCCTGATTTGGAGAATAATGGGGGGGTAGAAGTTCCCCAGGTAGCTGTTAACAGAACAGCTATGGAGGGTTACTCCAAGGAGGGAGGTGTGACCCATAGTCAAAGGGTTAGGGATAGCAGTGATCCTGAATGCCCTGATGCTAAAGCTAGGGACCCTAGCTTGAAAACTGGAGGGGACCTGTCCCATGCCTTGGGAATGTGTAAGGAGTTTGCAGCTACTCAAAAAAGTGACCCTAGTTTAGAGAAGCTGAGGGCATGGACAGACTCTGATGGAGCACAGGGAAGTGATGGGAAACATAAAGTTTATTGGGACAATGGACTGCTGTATATGTAGGATGCTAAGACAGAGGGAGGGGTGATGGGTAGGCAGCTTGTCATTCTCCAGGGGTACCATGAGTGCTCAAGATTGCTCAAGATATTCCCATGTCTGGTCATCAGGGAATTGCGTGCACTATGCAGTGGTTGGCCCAGAATTTCTATTGGCCCAACTTCACCCAGCAAGTGAAGGAGTATTGCAGGTCTTGACACCGGTGCCAAGAAATAGGGAAGGTAGGTAAGAAAACCCAAGCTGCCTTAATTCCCTTGCCCATAGTGGAGGAGCCATTGCAGAGGGTGGGAATGGATATTATGGGGCCTTTAAATACCCCCAGCTTCTCCATAAAGAGGTTTATCCTGACTGTGGTGGATTATGACACCAGGTACCCAGAGGCAGTCACCCTATCCTCACTGAGGACAGATAGAGTGTCAGATGCCTTACTAGGGATTTTCCCCCATGTTGGGTTTCCACATGAGGTTATCACCAATAGAGGGAGTTCCTTCATGTCAGACCTGATGAAATGTTTGTGGGAGAAGTGTGGGGTGGTGCAGAGATGCACGACACCTTACTACCCACAAGCCAGTGGGCTTGTGGAAAGATTTAATGGTACCCTCAATTCAATGCTCCAAGCGTTTGCTGAACAGCATAAGAGGGACTGGGAGAAATACCTTCCCCACCTGTTGTTCACACACAGGGAGATGCCCCAAGAGTCAACTGGGTTTTCCCCTTTGAGCTCTTGTATGGATGCAGGGTACATGGGCCCCTAGACTTGATCTGGGAGGACTAGGAAGGCAAGCACACCATCCAGGGAACTCCCATAGTAGATTATGTTCTTAGGTTTGGTGAAAGACTGAATAAGCTTATAGGAACAGCCCAGAGCAACTTGGCAGCTGCCCAACAAAAATAAAAGGTGTGGTATGACCACAGAGCCAGAGCTCGCTCGTACACTGTGAGTCAGGAAGTCATGGTCCTAATCCCAGTCCAGAAGGATAAGCTGCAGGCTGAGTGGGCAGGACCGTACAAAGTAGTCAGACAGGAAAATGATGTAAACTACATTATAGAACTACCTGACAGGAGACATACACAAAGAATGTACCTTGTCAACATGATGAAGCCATATGCTAATAGGGCTGACATGATGTTTGCTGTGTGTAGTCCTGGGGAGGGGATGGATGAAGGAGACCCCCTTCTTGACTTGCTGGAAGAAAGCAAGTGGGAGTCCTCTGTGGAGGCAATTAAAATGTCACCCCAGTAAACTCTGGACCAGATCGAGGAAGTAAGGAGGGTTTTAGCAGACTTTGCTCCACTGTTTAGCACCAAGCCTGGACTAACTGTCTTAGCAACGCACAATGTGGAGACAAGGACACAGGTGCCCATATAGCAGACAGCATATCGGCTGTCAGAGGTGGTCCAAAAGGACATTAGGAGGGAATTGGAGGAAATGTTAGATATAGGAGTAATCCATAAATCTCACAGTCCCTGGGCCTCACCCGTGGTCCTTGTTCCCAAGCCAGATGGCTCTACTTATTTTGTGTGGACTATCATGGACTGAATGCAGTCACAAAGTCAGATGCCCACCCAGTGCCACAGACTGATTAACTCCTGGGCAAGTTGGGAGTGGTGACATACCTTACAACTATTGACCCGACAAAGGGGTATTGACAGGTAGAATTAACTGCCAGAGCTAGGGAGAGGTCGGCCTTCATCACTCCGATAGTGTTTTTTGAATTTAAAGTAATGCCTTTTGGAATGAAGAATGACTTCCAAGGGTTCGTGAACCAGGTGTTAAATGGTGCTGAGCAGTATGCATGGCATACCTGCATGACTTTGCTATCTTTAGTGCCAGCTGGGAGGAACACCTGTCCCACCTTAGGGAAGTGCTGTGCAGGATACAGAGGGCAGGGCTCACTGTAAAAGCTGAGAAAGTGCCAGGTGGCCATGGCTGAGGTGGCATACCTTGGAGATGTTGTAGGCTGGGGCAGCTCCATCATGATCAAGTGAAAATAGAAGCAATCAAGGCATGGCCCAGACTAGAAACACTGAAGCAGGTCTGGAGTTTTCTAGGGGCATCAGAGTACTATAGGAAATTTGTACCAAATTACAGTGCCCTGGCCACTCCCTTATCTGACCTGTTAAAGAAAAGGATGCCTGTGAACCAGCCTGTGAACAAGCCTTTACACGACTGAAGGAGACACTGGGCAGTGCTCCTGTATTGACAAGTCCAGACTATAGTAGACCCTTTGTAGCCCAGACTGACGCCTCAGATGTGGGTATTGGGGCAGTGCTGATTCAGACATCCAACCAAGGGAAAGATCACCCCATAGTGTACCTCAGTAAGAAGTTACTTCCCAGGGAGCAGGCTTACTCTACAGTGGAAAAATAATGTCTTGCTATGGTGTGGGCACTAAAGAAATTAGAGCCATACCTATACGGGCATAATTTTGAGGTACAAACTGACCACAACCCCCTGGTTTGGTTGACACAAATGGGTAAAACAAATGGTAGGCTGTTAAGATGAAGCCTTGCCTTGCAAGGGTATGACATGACTGTCACATGCAGGGCAGGGGCAACAAATGAAAATTCAGATGGACTTTTGTGTCAATTTGAGCTATGAACTGACTTTGGGGAGCTCATCCCATGCTGGGATAGAGCCCCCAGATTCAGTCTAGGAGGGGAGGACTGTGACAATCTGCCACCTGCTTATTATTATATTTATAAATTGTGATACAAAAATATGGTATGTGACTGTCTGCTTAAGGATGGTAGCCAGTCTAAAGAGGCTTGATCTTTGACCCCCAGAGATGACAGTGTACTGAAGCAGCAGGCTGTCATAAAACTGGCCAGTGCAAAACACTAATTAAAGGTTTCTTGTTCTGTCTTAACTTAGGGCTTCCTGCCAAATGCCAGGTGACAAAACATTGTAAAATAGTCCTTACATGAATTTTATGATCCTGAGGGAAGAGACAACTTTTAGCAGACTCTTCGGAAAATGGTAAAACTAAAATCATTCTTGCAAAACAGAAAACCAGCAGAGAGATAAAAGGAAAGGCTTTGATGAAAGAGACTATCATATTTTAAAATTTGCTAACTGCTGATTTCCATATAATTTTGGATGTTTGTACTAGGAACTTGGGTTTATGGCAGGATCTAACAGTGACATGTGTGCTGTGACATCACCAGGAGGTGGAGAAAACTGACTTTTGAATATTGCCTGCATCTGAGAAGTTAGTGCAGAAGTCCTCTCTGAAAATCAAAGACACTCTTAGTCTCTGGACTGATAACTAGGCACTTTAGAAAGTCATAATTCAGCTGTAACTTTTAAGTATTTTCAGGCATTTTGTTTGTTCTGTAATTTCCCAATTATTTTGTTGACTGTAAGTATTGATGTATATGTTCTGTGTTTGGTATTGTATTTATTTTAATTTTTTAGTAAACACTTCTTTCCTTGAAATTCTGCCTGTGCCTTCTCAATTTCTTTTGCATGTGAATGCTGGAAAAATGTTAATATTTCTGACAGCTCTTAAGAGATCAAAAGGTGTGTTACTATCTTGCTAAAGGTAAGAATATACCTAGGTCTCATATTGAGTTGTAAGGGTACATTTGGGGAACCTGACTTGGTGCCACTGGGCAAAGGATTATGTTGCATTTCCCCAAACAGAATATATATGTGAGCCTGTTAACTGGGTGTGCTAGCACAAGGTTCATATTTGACCCCAGGACTCGAGACTGGTAGGTGATTCAGACCCAAAACAAACAGAAGGGTTACCCTGTTTGTCTCCTGTTCACACCATTGCACTTAGAGGTTCACACTGTGTGAGCAGAGGGCCTGACCTACAGAGCACGTTTGTGACAGTCACTACTATGCAGGGTCATCACAATAAAATGATGAGTCAAACATTCTGCTTTTGGTTAGCAGAGGGTGGTCTAGGATTACAAATTATATATATTGGCCATTTCTCTGTTATTATACATTTTGGTAGAAAACCTAATAATTATGGTTATTTCTCATAGCAGCAGGTGGAGCTGTGGGCCACAGATAGTAAGGCATAAAACATAAAATACGATCAGTAACTTTCTCTCTTAGTTCAGTTTAGATAGAAATCAATGCTGACTAACGGTATTATTCTTGCACAAATGCAGTTTTATAATAATTGCTAAATGAATCATTTCTAAGAATAAGAAATAAAAGAAAATACAAATAATACAGTACATTCTCCCTATCCTAACTATACTCTAACACAATACAGTCAAACTATCCTTACTAAACATACAACTTTTGCTAGCTAACACTAGCTAATGAAATCACAGTGGTTCATAAGATGGACTGAAGGTCAGACAGGGCTACATTACCCATCTTCATCGTGGTTTTCTATGATTCCCCTAAAATCTTCCCTTCTTCATTGGTTAATTCTTTCTCTGCTCTCACCTCCCTCTCCTCCTTCTTTGGTGAACTCATCCTCTTTGGGGACTTCAGTATCATTTGGCTCTCCCCGGCCTCCAGGCTGACATCCCACAGGACTGAGTCCATTAATCCAACCCAACTCATTTCCAAATCCACACAGCTCAATCCTCATTCTCCTAATCACACCCTTCTGGTCTAGGTTCTTTCCTCCCCCCCCACCACATCATTGCATCAGGTATGCTGGCAGTTTTTTTCTGTGACCACTGAATGACTTTCTGTAACAATAAAGTCCTGCTCCCTCCCTCCACCTCCAAATATATCTGGTCTAGGTCCCTCTGGTTGGTTAACATCAATGCCCTCCTAAATGATCTCGCTGTAACTAACTGGTCTCCCATCCTCTTTGCCCCAATATTGATCTGGCCCTCTCGCTGTTCCATACCAAATTTACTTACATCTGGGACAAGCACATTCCCCTCAGAAAATCCAGGGTTAAATCTTCCCACCATCCCTAGATTACATCTGATCTCACTGACTAGTGCAAGTCCTGCAATGAAGCATGGGCCCGCTTCAAATTATCCCGCTCCCTGTCTTACCTCTTTTCCTACAGGGCACTTAGACATTCATGTATGAAGGCAGTCCATGCCCCTAAATAGCACTATTTTAAAGTGAACCTCCAGAATAACCTTAACTCCCTAATTAAATTCTTTGTTTTTATATTTTACTCTTTATGCGACCTTATACACCACACCAGCTACCTTTCCTTGGGAAGCCCCTAGGCTGTGAACATTCATGTAGCTCTGCCCCGGGTAACTCCATCAGGGTACCAGTGGACCTGCCCCTATCCTGCAATGGTTTACTACCTGAGCAGGGAGGAAGGGGGATCCCCCTCAATGTCTCCCCCAGTCCATGAGTGTGCTTGGGTGGTCACCCTGGCCCTCAAGGAGCCCGGTTATGGATTTTCTCAGAACAGCCAGGTCATGTCTTCAGGTGGCTGGTGCATTTTTCTGCTTTTTCTGGTGCCACCCCAATGGATGTCAGCACACTAGGGGAGCCAAGGGGGTGGAGCATGTCATGATGTGCTGCTGCTCCAGGTCCCGACCAATGTCATCCCACTCGACTTCTTGCTGTCCCACTGGACATCCACCGTGGTAACCCAGAGTGATGGTGGAATGGCAGGATAGGTAACCCACCCTCCCTGGAGGAGGAGATCAGCCCAACAGGTGCTTGATCCTCCTCCCCCCAGCCAGCCCTCCAGCAACCCAAGTCCATTCCCAAACCTGGGTTGTTAGCATTGCCAGTGGTAGCTCTACTGCTGCACTGGCAGGCTGGTATCCTGATTAAATTATTGAAGATAATTCACTCTCTTTTTAACCCCCCCTGCCACATCTGCTCCTGCAGTCCTCATGGTAAGTGGTTCACCTGCCCCGACCCTCCTTCTGTTGCAGCTCACTTCAGTAAATTCTTTCTTACTTGTGCCCTCCCCTCTCCCTCCCATCCTGGTACCTCTCCTCATCCCCCTTCTCCAGCCTCCTCTCTGCACTACCCATCCCTGGGGTTTCACTTCCACTCTGCTACTCCTCATGAAACCTTGCTTGCCTTTTCCTCACTCAGTTTGTCTAAATCTAGTCCTGATGGGCTGGACCCTAAACTTCTCTATCTTTCAGCACCTGCTATTGCCTCTCCCCTTACTCATCTTTTCAATCTATTCTTCTCCCTCTACACTGTTCCCAAGTCTTGGAAGTTTGCTAAAGTTATCCCCCTTCATAAAGGAGGTGACCTTCCTCATCTGGCAACTTCTGTCCTATCTCTCTCTCCTCCCTTCTCTTGCAAAGCTGCAAGAGAAAGTAGTCTACTCCAGGCCTGCTGACTTCCTCTACTCTTCCAACTTCCTCTTCTCTTCCTGTCAGCAAGGGTGTAGACAGGCATACTCATTGTACACATTTGTGTACAATTGTGTTGAGTGCCTGTCACAAACCATAAGCCACTCTGTTAATATTATCATTCTAATCTGTAATATTTGGGTAAGTGTAGGCCACTAAGGAGCGTCCATTGTAGAACCTCTTAGAGAGTAGAGAAATCATCTGATATCAATCTGACTTGTTTGGAAGGGGGTGCCATTTGGAAAGGATGTGTACATTTTTTAATGGGGGGGTGTAACTGTTGGAGACTGTGTACAAAATGGAAATTTCTGGCTATACCCATGCCTGTCAGGTGTTTGGAAGCATTACTCCACCATCTCCTTCCTGCTGCATGTTACTGACTCCATCCTCACTTTGGTAGATCAGGGGCACATCATGGCACCTATTTTCACCAATCTGACCAAAGGCTTTGATTCGGTGGCCCACTCACTCCACCTGAACAGACTGATCTCTGATGGCCTCTTAGCCCATGCTATTGACTGGTTCTGTTGTAAAGCACAAGGTGTCTGTTCTCACTGATGGTGTAGCGATGCTTGAAGTAAGGAGAGGCAGGAGACAAACTCGGGAATAAAAGCAGATTTACTGAGTGGGAGGTACCAGGGGAATCGAGCAGTACACAACCAATAGTTATACTATCACTTGGTATACTGTATATTAGGATCCTATAACTCTACGGATTCTTATACTCTAAAGGGATGCTTATACTCTATGAGAATTCTTATACTCTGTAGGAATGCTTATACTCTACAGAAATTCTTAGACTCTATAGGGATGCTTATACTCTACAGGAATTCTTATACTCTGTAGTAAACTTATTATTATGAGTTCTATACTCAATCTGGTACTGCATTTCAATGTACAAGTACAACCTGTTGATCAGTAGACTGACAGAACTTAAAGTCCTTCCTAAGTCAGGAGCGGTGGCCACCAATATGTTCTGTTGGCTGGCTTTTAGTCTAATTGAAAGAGCAAAAGGGGTGAAAGAACTGAACAAGCAAGAACCCCAGCTGTGCAAGCCTTCTGGCTAGATAGGGTTCCAGAGCAACAGTGCTGTAAAGAAACTGAGATACTGGATGCGAGAAAGATGTGGGAGCCTCTGACCAGTGGAAGACCCCAAGGAAACGAGAAGACACACTGCTGTAGAGGAACTCCTAAACCGGAACTGGTTTCAGGGAAATTCAGGATGCAGACACTGAGTCGAAACTGGACTCCAGTGAAGCCAAACAGGATGCGAACGCTGGGCCAAGGCTGGACACCAGGACATCAAACAGGATGCTGACACTGGGCCGAACTTGGACTCTAGGATACCAAGTAGGATGCAGACACTGGATCGAAACTGGACTCCAGGATACTAAGCAGGATGCAGACACTGAGTCGAAACTGGACTCCAGGATACAAGTAGGATGCAAACACTGAGTCGAAACTGGACCCCAGGATACAAGTAGGATGCAAACACTGAGCCGAAACTGGACTCCAGGATACAAGTAGGATGCGAACACTGAGTCGAAACTGGACTCCAGGATACCTGCGTCTGAGGCCCCACCCTTACTTTAATGATGGATCCCTATCTGTAAACCAGGGCAGTTCCCAGCACTTCCTAAACACTGTTGGGAAGGGGGATGACTTGACGTTCTGAGTGGGAAGTGGTTGGCTGGGGACTAACTACGCTAGACCTATACTGGCGACCGGCCCCCACTGGTAGCACCGAAAAAGTAACTTCAGTCTCTGAGTGGTCACTGTGATCAACAGTACGTGCAGAAGGTGAGAATCAGGTGAAGACAATTAGCATCAGACTGAAAGGTTCAGTTCTTTGACAATCGGACAGTTTGGTAGCAGACAAGGCAGTTCCTGAGTGGAGGCACTAGTGTAGGACTGATCCCATAGTCTCTAAGCATACTCCAAAGGAAGAAAACCAGCATAAAATTTCAACATAAGCACAGCGTACATGGGGTTAATCCAATAGTTATTTGCAGCACAACAGTTCAAGCAGGAAATGGTGGCTATGCTATAGGATTCAGGTACAGTCTTTGTAAAATACAGTCTCAATACTTTTACAATGCTTTACTTCTCCATATACTCCCAGCATTACACAGCAGCCATCTGGACAGGGGTTTTAGAAAGGGGATACTCTGGTGAAAAACCTACCAAAAGCTAGCTATGCGGGGACCCTGGGGTATACCTTCTGTACCCTTCCCACTGATAATAAGCTCCAAGAGCGTCTAATGGGAAAATTACCCTACGGCAAAGGTAATCTGATTAGCTCAAGTACTAAGAGTCCCTCCTTAACTGTCCTTCCCCAGACTAAGGCTGACAGGAAAGTTACAGGGGTTACTAGCCCTAAGGCATGGATGTGGCTACTAACTGGAGATTGTGGCTAACTACCTGCCTCACTCCCCTTGGGCACTTACTGGCAATCACTAGAACAGAGTGCCTTTCTAAACCATAAGAGGTCACTCGTTAAGCATTAGATAGCTTCTCTATTGGTGGCCACTTGGCTACTGGCTGATGAACCACACTTTGGGGTAATATACCTTATCTGAGGCTGGAATTCCCTCACTGGCCCACCCAGAACTAGAGAAACTGTGTAGAATATGAATAACATCAAGAAAATATATTGGCTACCTGGCCCCTAACTTACTAGTCCACCTGGCTACTGTGGCTACTGAAGTAACTGGGCTCATCCTGCCCATACTGGCCCTTATATGTGCTAAATAAAAATAACCAGTAGCAATTGGGTTAACTAGCCCTTTCTGGTAGCCCACTTGACTAGCTAGTCCAAGACACTGGTGCTTACTATACTCCGAGTGGGGCACCTTGACTTGCTGGGGTCTATGTGGTCTCCTAACACAATGAAAACCAGCATTTGTCCTTAAAATAGCTGGCCTGACGTTGCCCCTTTAAATCTGTGAGGCCTGGCAGGGATCTTTGTACATCAAATGGGCTATCCCCGCCTTAGCTCCGCCCCCTGCCTATGCTCTATGCTAGAGCTACTTTAAATAAATAAGAAGTCCTGCCCACAGGCTGTCCCTTCTGTATGGGGCCTTGCTTTGCCCCTCTAAGTTGCCCCTCAGGCTGTCCCTTCCAGCACCTGATGTCGCCGAATAACTTTTATTTAATTAATTAAAGTATTGGCGGTCAGCACCTGTCATTTGGCGCTGCTGCCCACTCACCACCCTGACCCGAGGAGAAGTTGCTGCAGGAGGAGGCTGGATGGAGATGCTGCTGTGGATGATGCTGATGAAATGGGCAGGCGATCGGCGGACGACTACGGGGCCTTACTGCTCGGCCCAACTTTTGGCTGCTGGGATGCTGGTGCTAGGATGCGGCCCTGCTTGTGGGTGCCGCCACCAAGGGACCGAATTAACTTTTAATTTAAAAATTAAATTAAAGTGGGCTAACTAGCCCGTGATGCAGTTGATCGCCGTTGGGGACCCGCTGCTGCTGGAGCTGCCACCCTGGGGAAACCACCGGAACTGTACGCAGGGAGAGAAGAAGGACTACAAGTACATCATACCCTTTTCTTTTACCTCCCTGTGTCCTCTCTCTCCTGGATTAGGGCCACAAGATGATCTTTCTTCAGTCAGGGTGCCTGGTAGCGCTTATCCGACCACCACGACTGCTGGTTTCCCCAAACTATATTTAAAAAAACGACTGTTTCCAGCCACAGAAGCCCTTCCTGGCATTCAGGATGCTGAGTCCCTAGCGACCAGGGAGGGAGGCAGGCAGCTACCCAGCGTGAGGATGCCATTCCCTCATGCTAGGGCTGGGCAGGCTGCAAAAGTAAGAAAGAAAATGTTAAACTGCAGCTGCAGTTTACTTGTGGGGTCTTGGGCACACAGGGGACTGGGGCAAATGGGAGAGGGGCAGTATTTGTGGCATTACACTGTTCCTACCTCACAGGCTAACAACAGTCAGTACAGGTAGGAGGTGTCCTGTCACTTTCCCTTCCTATTCAGGCTAGATCCCCACAGGGTTCCATCCAGGGTCCTATCCTTTTCTCCATTTTCTTGAATGACCTCCCCTCTACCTGTACCAACTTGCATATCCATATGTATGTAAATGACACAACTATCTACACCTCTGTCCTTTCGTTTGCAACTGTGAAAGGCCTTCTTCAACAAGGCTTCCACAGTGTCCTGCTCTGGTTCCACTCCAGTGAACTCCGGGTCAGCACTAGAGAAAATGTGCCCATGACTACTGGCACCAGCCAGTAACTGGCCAGGCTCTTCCCCCTCCCCATTTGTACCAGCAAGAATGGCACCCCTTTTGGAGTGATTTCTTCCTTTAAGTATCCTGGTATGTGTCTAGATAGTAGGCTTGGCTTCTCAGCCCATATCAGTGCTATCCACTCCAAGCTCTGCCTCAAACTTGGTGCTGTGTACCACTGCCTGTCTCACCAGGTCTGTCGGGAGCTGGTCACCAAAATGGTCCTCCCAGTTTTCAACTATGCAGATGTGATTTATGGCACTGCCCCCTTCCTCCCAGAGTGGACACCCACTGTAATGCTTTTGTCACTTTTCTACCAACTTCACATCTGAATCTGTTCACAAAAAGGGGTTACCAAGGCACCCATCACTTTGATTGAAATGTGTTACAAAATTAAAAAAAGATTTCCCTAATACAAGCGGTGCTTTTTTAGGGTAGTTGCTAGTAGAGATAGGTAACATAATTTTTTTTGCAATTATATCCCTAACATATATATTTTTTTCAATTTATGTTAATTTACTGATAATTTTCTTGCCTCAAAATGTGACATGTAAACCAACATGTTTGTTGTTTGCTACTGTGAACTCATTTTACTTCACAGCATTCGAACTAAAGTACTGTGTTACTCAAAACATCTTCTTTTAAGATATCCACACTGTCCTGACCTTTACTTTATTCCCTTTGGCTGCAGAGATGCTCAATAGTTTCCGTGATGGGTGTAACGTGTAGTGTCCTACTTTGTTACACCCATCACAGTGAACCCCACACTGACTTCCAGTCAGTTATTTTAAATTCTTGCACTTGTCCTTGCTCCTTGGATCTCTCAGCTTCTTAGAGAAAACATTTATTTGTCCACGGCCCCTAGCACAACGACGCTATGTGACCGTTTGATCCCCCACCTGACATGGTGTCCTAGATTTGCTTATGTTTGCACATCACAGGTGAGGAGTCATTCTGGTAGCCCAGTGTGATACTTGTCTTGTGTCTGTGCCAGAAAAGCAGTTTGAGTTGGTGGCAGTATAAAAGTTACATTTATGACTGGATCTTCCTCTTTTCCTTCACATCCAGTGAGAGTTAAAGAGCGGTGTCTTTGCCACTCCTCAGTGTTACACCCATCATGAGGTGAGTGACTAGTTACAACCATCATGGGAGACAAGTAACAATTAGCGAACTGGGCAACCAAGATCAATCCTATAGGATCGATTGTTTACTGGTGGCATTAGTATGCAAGTTCTCCAATTTTGAAGATGGGGGGCTTTTCATTTCACTGACTGAACTTGCTGGAGCTAGTGAAACACACCAAAACCTGTGGTGTGTCTGATCGCCCGTCACATCTCTCATGAGTGTCTTTAGTGAGGTTAGAAATGGAGCCAGTTAGTATACATTTTAAAAGGACTATGTCCCTGTATTGTCAAGTATGTAAGCTCTGTGGTTTGATCCCGGCCCATTTACCTGCATTTTTGTTTGCACATGTTCCCCTTTTGAGAGAGTTTAATAGTGGAGATCTCCTCTGGACAGTTTTAACTCGGAGGCATAGGTTGCATGGCAGCAACAATATTAAATGCTTGTTCAAGCATCCTGGTGTTTTGTTCTGAATGTCAGAGTTCTAGTGCAATAAATTTCATTGTTATGCTAACTGTGTGAGCTCCAATGCAGCAACAATGCACTGCCAAGAAGGTAGAAGCTGTGAATGAGCTTGGTACATCTAACAGACAGACCTGGGTTTGATTCCTTCAACCTCCACTTGCATACTGTATGACTCTGAGCAAATCCCTAAATCCCTAAACTTCTCCTGTGCTCCCTGGTCATTTCTGAACACAGGCACCTGTACCTAGTGGGCCTTACCCGGTTACCATAGAATAAAATAAATTTAAATGTGCTATTAGTTTAGTTGATGTTCTATTTTACCAAGGTATGCTGTTTTTTTGCTGCCAAATATTTTGATTTACCTTCTGTGTCCTGTTGTATTATTTTTATTTTGGTATTGTTTACAATCTCCTTCCCAGGACCTCCTTGAAACTGAGCTGTGTAGGTAGTGGAGTCATTTTACTCATGGTCTGGTGCAAGGGTTCATCAGATGAAGGGCTGGGTCTCATTGTTTTGTCAATACAAGTAAGTGTGAGAGGGACAGTGACTGAAATAAAATGTTGGGCATTCTTTGTAATTGCTGTCCACGCATTTTGTACAGGGGTGGGGTTGGGTGCTTAATGTACTGTAAACTATGAATGCTTTGTTTTTTAATTTTCATGTTGGAATAAATGTTATATAGTAATAATGTATACAGAAAAAGTGAAAACGTGTTTTGACTCTGCCTGTGTGAGCATTCATATTTCAGTTTGCTGAGCACCATGTGGCTTCCCTGCTGGTGGGTGGTGGCGGTGTGGGGGGTACTCTTGGTGCCTTTGACGCTGGTCTCATTATGGCCAAATATGAATACTCACACAACCTTGATGTTTCCAATTGTCTGAATCATTGTGTCTGGGTAAAATAAAAAAAGTGGTGTAGTTATGCTCTGGTTATTATACTGGCCTGGGAGCTTGTCCCAGCCAGTCTTTTTCTTGGCCTGTGTGAGCATTCATATTTAGCCTTCATGAGCACCATGCAGCTTCCCTGCTAGTGGGTTGTGGTTGTGGGGGTACTCTTGGTGTCTTTGATGCTGGTGGGGTACTTAACAGACTGTTAATCTAACTCTTGGGAGTGCCCTATTGCAATTATAAAAAAAATGCAATTTTGATCAGGCTGTACATAAAAGTGTACCAGGGACTATTGTAAGGCTTTTGGACTCCTAAAAGCCAATCAGATTGCAGCCTTTGTGAAAGCCTTTTTATAATATCCCATCTTTTGTTCCATCAAATTATCCTGAGTGTGCCATGCCTCTCCCTTGATTGAAGGATCATGTGGAGTGTGCATGCTGACTCTTTTGTACCATCAGATGGCCTTGAGTGCTCTGTTCCTCTCCTGTCAAATGGTCTTGAGTATTCCGTGCCATGTCGAATAGTTTAAAGTAAAGTAATTATAATAAACTTGTTGTTTTTTAATGTAATGTCGTGTTTAAAAAGTCTCCAGTCTACATAAGTAAACCTTTTTACTCATTAACAGTTGTGTGGTGCTCTTTATTACACTCGCAGTGATGTGTGGTGTGTCTTGTTACACTCATCACGGTGTGTGGTGTGTCTTGTTACACTCATCATGGTGTGTTGTTACAATCATCACTCTAGACCCCAATTTTCTTGGGAACTTTAACATTTTTTTAACATTAAAACATGGTGATTTTTTCACATGTGGGTCATAGTATCTTAACCTATATTACACAATTCATCTATGGTCACCCTTTATTACACTTACAGTGATGTGTGGTGTGTCTTGTTACACTCACCACGGTGTGTGATGTGTATTGTTACACTCATCATGGTGTGTGTTGTTACAATCATCACACTAGACACCATTTTTCTGAGGAACCTTAACATTTTTTATCTTAAAACATTGTGATTTTTCAAATATGGGTCATAGTATCTTAACCTGTATTACACAATACTTCTATGGTCGATTTGAACATTTCACTCTCATGTCACACTTTGGTAACCCATTTTAATGAACAGACCCATCTCAAACTCACCACTGCTCCCTCTACTCCTCCCTATCCACCCACCCTTAACCTTACATCTCCAGTTCCACTGCATTTCTTCATCTCCAGCTACTAGTTTGGGTCCCTTTCTTCATACCTCTTCACACTCCACTTTCCCATACCCTCTGTCTCCTACTCTTTCTGTTTCAGGGACTCTCACACCATCTCCCTTCCCCACCCGCACTCCTCTTCTGAGCAGTCTGCCTTCTATCTCCTTTCCTCCCCCTGGAACCTGCTCCCCTATTCTCTCTGTCTCTCCCCTTCTACCATCTCCTTTAGACAGCAGCTAAGACTTCTACATGTGCCCTCTTGCTCCTGCCAGGCCTACCATCCCTGTGTTTGGATCCCACCTGGGTTCTGCTGTTATCTAAAATAGTCTCCACAACAACTACTGCACTGTTTACATTTCTACCCGCACTGGTCACTTTATTTGCACATCAGTACTGCTCAATGTACTACTGTTTTGGCTCCTTTCATTGTTATTGTACTTTTGTCATGCTAGCCTGTACACTTTCATGCACTTTAGTTTGAATCCTCTCATTGATGCTGTTGTGCATGTTGCATAAATATGCTCCCTTTCCCCATCCCCTGGGTTGCACCTGGAAATGCACCTTGAATCAGTGTGTCTTTCCCAGTCACCAATTTTCAAATAAATAAATACATGAATAAATAAATAAACAAAATAACTAACTAGCTAACTAACATCTCTGGCATTGGGCTCAGGAAACAGGTATCCATGCTGACCTACTCAACTACAAACGAGCTGGTAACGAATGCACAAAATCCACCCGCAAGACCAAAAGTATATACTATAATGAAGTTCTCACTAACTCCTGGGGTAAGGAGAAATCCTTCTGGAGCAATCTTAAAGAAGTCACTGGAAAGGCATCTCAAACCTCACCTACCATGTTGAACGTTGATGGGGCAATAACTCTCGACCCAACCTCTATTGCTAATACAATCAATACTGCATTCTCAGAGCTCAGTAGTGTTCTCCCACCCGGACTTCTCTGATGTTGATACTCCGCCAACATTTCCCACCACCACCACCCCCGCCCCCCGCTAACCACCACCAGTTCTACTTTAAAGCAGTCAAGATGCCTGAAGTCCACAATTATATCAGTTTGGCTATTGCCAGATCCAGGACAAGTGGTGATTCTCTTGACCTCAAACTGCTGTCCCTTACCCTCGATGAAGTCCTATCACCTCTAACTAAGATTTTCAACCTCTCCCTCTCCCTTGGACAGTTTCCCAACCGATGGAAATCCACCACTATAACACCAGTCCATAAGAGTGGGGACAGGGCTCTTCATTTGAACTGTCAGCCTAGCTCCATATTACCCCCATTCTCTAAGGCCCTTGAATGTATAGTAGCTGACCAGCTCTCTGAATATCTGGACAAATACAACATCCTGTGCTCCCAACAACACAGATTTAGAAAAGAGGTTACAGCACTACATCTGCCCTCCTCGAGTTCACAGGTGCCATCCACAACTCCCTGGACAATAGCCTTCTCACTGGGGCGGTCTTCATAGACTTTACCAAAGCCTTTGACACTGACCACCATCACCTATTAATCTTTCAGTTGCATACTGCTGGACTGTCTCTTGAATACTTTACTTGGGTCCGGAGCTACCTTGAAAACCACTCTCAATGAGTGAACATAGCTGATGTCCACTCCGCTGAAAGACCAGTTCGCTCAGGAGTCCCCCAAAGTTCCATCCTTGGGCCACTCCATTTCAGCCTCCTCCTAAACAGTCTCCCTCAATCTTCTACTGAACAAATCCTTCTCTATGCAGATGATGCTGTCATTTACTCCACCCACTAGGACCCTCACCTCCTTCAACACAATCTTCAGCTTGGTTTCTCTGCAATTGAAAACTGGTTTAGTAAGCATAAATTAGTCCTCAACTGCAAGAAAACCAAGTCTATGCTTTTCCGCAGCTCTTACAACAAACACAGGTCCCAACCCCCGTGATCACTAATGGCCTTGGTGCAGCCCTCAAACAGGTTCAATCATTCAAATACCTTGGAGTCACTATTGACAGCAATTCATCATATTGCACCCACATTGACAATGTCATAAAAGTTGCACATTCTCACACTGGCCTTCTTTACAGGCATAGGCAATGCCTTACTGCAGATGCCTTAAGGATCGCAGTACAGAGCTTGGTGATTTCCCTAATTGACTATGGCCTGATCATCTATGGCTCTGCCTCAGCCTCCACCCTTAGGCACGTATCCTTGACTCTAAACAAAGCATGCAGGCTCATCACTGGATCCCACTGCCTCATCCACACCTGCAATCTATACCCCCAAACTGGATGGCTCCAATTGTCTAATCGTATAAAGTACCAGACCTGCTTAATGGTGACAAAATAACAATAGGCTCAGCCCCACCAGGTGTCCAAGCACTCCTTCGCATGGCACAGAATCCACGCTCTACCAGGGGCTCTGAATCACAGCTTCTGCACGTCCCATGTTGCTGGACTGTGCAGGGGCCAATATTCTTTGCTCACACAGCTCCCAGCTGGTTAAATGGCCTTGGCTATGACATCTCCTCCTGCCTAAATTAGGCCCTTCAAATGCAACTTCTGCCTCCCTCCTCCTCTCTCTGCCTCTAGCTCCTGTGATTGTCTGCCTTAATTGGCTCCTCCTAAGCACTTCACTCCCCTGTTTACCTCCTCTATCACTCCTCACCCTCCCTCCCTCCTTACCCTCCCCCTTCCCTTTTCTTGTTCCTGACAAATGCCACTGGCTGCATCTGATTTGTTGTCACTTCCTAGCTTACTCTCCCTATGGATCCTTGTACCACAGTAATGTATGTACATAACTGTTTGGAATTGACTGTAACCTGTTTTGCTCTCCACCATTTCAAATTGCATTGTTCTTCCAGGTTGTATTGTTCTTCTAATTACCTTGTCTCCTATTGTCTCTCAACTGACGGGGAATCTTTGTAAAAGAGCCTTGGCTCAAAGGTATTTGTAATCCTAAACTCAAATAAATAAAATAAAATAAACAAAAACTAACTATCTGTAACCCTCCTTGGGTTAGGGGTATCATTTTTGTGCATTTGAATGTGCACCATTGGGATATTAGGTGAGGACATTTTGTACCTGTACTTAAGGGGTAAATAGTTTGCAACCCCAGGGAAAAGCTGGTAGCTCAGGAGCACCCTGAGGGAGGTACTGAATGGGAGAGCATGGGACAAGAAAAGACAGTGTGAGGTCGACTGAGATCATGCAGGGACAATTGCCTGATTGAGTGGTGGGACAATTTTTTCTCTCAGAGAGTAGGTGATGAGATAGGAAGTAAGTGGGAGGTGGTGGCCACACCAATTGGAACCCCCCCCCTGTTGTGGGGACAATTGTTGGGAACATTTCCTGCTAGATGAACAGGGTAGCAAGAGAAAAAGTTAGAGGGAGACCAAAGTGGCAGCCAAGAAGGGAACGGGTTGCCGCGGGGGTTTTGTAGGGCTGTCACATGAAGAGCAATGAGCTTGGTGATGATGCAGCAACCTCAAAGTGAGAGGTTGTACACCCCAAGCTAAGGATAGACTTCTGGGAGGAGGAAGCAGTAGTCCTGAGGTGAGAGGCTAGTTTGAACTGCCCTTATGATCAATTTGGACCTGTGGGACAGTGGAGTAATGGTCCCAAGGTGAGAGGCCATGCTAAGCTGAGAGGAAGGGAAAGAGTTTGTTTTGGGACTGTGAGGGAAGTAATCTTTCAGCACTGTGAATTTTCTTTATTTCAGGATGAATTGAGCTGCCTGAAATTTAGGGGATGTCTGGATCATGCCCCATGAATGGACTTTGTGTGAAGGGACTCAAGTAATTATGTGATGTCCATGGTCCGGTATAATGTGTTGCTTCTCCTTGTTGTACTACTAACTGCTCCATGGAGTGGCCATATATTTGTTTAATCAAATTATTAAAATGGGATCCCATTGTTCTTTTAAACAAAAGAGAGTGTTTCATTCTTTAAGGACTGTTGATGCTGCTAACCTTTGTTTTCCCTTCCAGCCCAGCACCATGGGGTCAGCAGGCATCCCCCTTTTCTGTCATGGACTTGGGTAAATGTAAGCTGTCTTGGAAGGTTTTCTACTGCTTTGGCCATCCCCTTCCCATAGACAGTTACCACCAGCATACCCCTAGATGTCGGGGAGAGGGTGTGCTTACATAACTAACTAACTAACTAACTGTAACAGATCTATATCTGGTACTACCAATCTCTGAAACACTGAGTTTAGAACCTCTTGGTTTAAAGGCCACTCATAAGTTGCTAACATCATCCTGCTGCATGAATCTTGCTAGTACATTTTCTTTTCCTGCTGGGTACACTGTATAGAGGTTTATGTTTAAGCTGTAAGCCACGTTTCAGATTCTCATTGACTCTGACCTTGTGCCTCCATATTTGTTTATATAACAAGATTGTATTTTCTGTCTTTATCGGCACTTTTTATGCTTGCTTATGCGTGCAGCACACGGGAACATATTGAGGTTAATAGAGCATTGCAGAGGTACAGCAGTGTGTGGCCAATGCAGTGGATGCTTTCAAGGGCACATCCCTCGGCCACCAATCAATGGAAAAACTGCCAATGACAGCAGTTTCAGAGAGTGCACCGGACTTGAAAGAAATCTGCTGCTCCAATCAGGGACCGTTTCGTCATCCCTGATTGCAGTGACAGCTCCCTCCTTGCAACCAGGAACACAGAGGCAGCTGACAAGAGTTCCATACACAAGACACAGTGCACAGCAATGCGCATGGGTGCAGTTTCCTTCCTAACGGCTGCTGCCCTGTGCCCCCGGCCCTAGTGTGCCTTTCCTGGTGAAACATTTCAACATTTTAATTGGTGGCTCCTCCCACCAGCCATACACTCCCGGGGAAAGCTGACATTGGGGTGCCCAATCCCAGGTCAGCATATCCCCCCTCATTTAGTGGCACACTGGGAGCCCACCCCGTGTGTTGAAATATGACGGCTCCTGCAGCCCATCACACAGTCCCCATAAGCCGACATGGGGTGCCCAATCCCCATGTCAGCATCACCCCCCCCCCTTAGTGTGTCTTTCCTGGTTAAACAATTTCCCCTTTCTTTTCCAACACAGGAATGCCAACTCCCAATGTCGGATGTGCACCCATCCCGTCAAAACCCCTTGCCAACATCAAGGTGCCCAGTCCCCGAGTCAGCATTCCCCCCACCACTACTGTGGCACACTGGGAGCTCACCCCAGTGTGTCAAACTTTTTTGTTATCCTGTAAATGAAGAAAACCATCCCATGCTGTTTTTTTTTTAAACCTGAAAAAAAGGAAATGGTCTCTCATTGTCTCCCTGGGCTCCCTTCCCCCATCCCCATCCTCCCTCTGTGCACCCCACCTCCCCACACACCCCTCACCCCATACTTACCTCGGGAGGTCTGGCGCTGCGATCATCTGTGGAGTGGGCACACGCCTGAACTCTACAAAAGCCAACCGGGAACTGAACAAATGCAGATAAGCTTTATAATAGCAGTTAATGGAAGAGGGAGGGAATAGGGGGTTCAATTTAGATTGATATCGCAGCCATTTTCGGGAGTTTTGGCCCCAAATTTTTAACATGTGGTTCTTGGGACCCCACCTCATGAATGCCTGAATTGTCATTTTGTTTCTCAGTCCCGAAAGGTGATTTTGCAATCTCTGTGTGGAACCACCTTTCAGGACTGATTAACCGAATGGCAGTGCCACTGTTCATGAAGTGGGGTCCCAAAAAGACCAAGTTGCAAATTTGGTGAAAAAACTCCCAAAAATGACTGTGTTATGAGCTTGCATTGTGCAGTTCATATGTACACTGTAACGTTGCCAATTTTCAATATTTTCACTCCAAATTTCCAACATTACCATTTTTTCACACCTTCTTATGAACAGTACAGCTGTCATTTTTTTTCATCCTGCCCAAAATAAGTTTTAGCACCTGTGGTGCAGAATGGTGCAGTTACTGTGTGAAATCAACTTTTGGGACAGATTAATGAAATCACGTGCCACTGTTCATGAAGGGACGTCCCAAAAAGGCCATGTTGAAAAACTGGTGAAAAAATTCAAAAAAATGACTGCGGTATGCGCATGCATTATGCAGTTTCTATGCATGCATGTAGCATCACCACTTTTTCATATTTTCTCTCCAGATTTTCAACATTGTCATTTTTTTCACACCTCCTCATGAATAGTACAGCCATCATTTTTCACATCCTACCTGAAATGTGTTTTCACACTTGTGCCAAATGGCGCAGTCACTGTGTGAAATAACCTTTGGGGACTGAGTAACGAAATGATAGTGCCATTGTTCATGAGGTGGGATCCCAAAAAGCTCATGCTGAAAATTTGTAGTAAAAATATCAACAAATGCCCGGGGCATTAGGGTTTTCAACCGTAACGCCCCACTCTGTAGAGACTGACAGGCATTGAGGGTGTGACTTGGGGTTGTCGGCTGTAACGCTCATGCCATTGCACCCCCACCCTACAGTCAGTGACAGGTATCGAGGTGTGCCTTGGGGTATTCGACCCTAACGTTTACTCCATTCTCCTATACTGCACCCATCTCAGCTTAATTCCTTATGGAATGGGGTGAGCGTAAGCTCTGAAGACCCCAAAGCACACTGTGACACCTGTCTGTGTCTGCAGGATGGGGTGCAGTGAGATGCAATGGTGTGAGTTATATGCCTGACAACCAAAAGCCACTCCACCAATGTCTGTCAGTCTCTGCAAGGTGCGGGTGGGGATGGGTGTTAGTTCAATACTTCACTGCCATTCCTATTATGCAGCTCTCTAACTCCTGCAGTACCAATGCCAATACCAGCAAGCAAACATTCAGCATTGACAAATGCTTGTTCATTTTGCAACAGGTAGGGGAAAGATTTCATGGAATCAAACATTGCTCAGAGTGCAAACAATTTTATGTGCTTCATTTTTTCTTGAAGGGCCCAAATTCTGTTTTCTATTCTCCCCACCAGATGTTCTCCCCATCCTAGCAGGAATGCATTTGTGGCCAGAACCCTTGCAGGCAGAGACTGAAGAAAGGGTATACCCACTCTGAGGCTGCCTAATTCTTTCCACCACTCCAGTGCTTGTGTCAACTTGCTAATACTGGTATTTGCTGTTACAGTGGTGCACTTCTTTGATACCAGCACCCTCTGAGGTGGTCCTGGACATCCCTCAGCTGCAATCTTGCCCATGGCACCACTGCTGTGGAAAAAGTCATGTGGCCCAGAAGTGTTAAGCATTCCTGTGCAGCCCTTGTTTTAGTTGTCTGGCATTTGTTTACACACTGAATCAGAGCTTCTCCCCTTTCAGAAGAAGGAAAGCTTTGCCCAGTTCTGTGTTCAGCTATGTGCCTTTCAACTCCATGAACTGTCTGAGTCTGAGTGTGACTTTTTTAAGTTTAGGAGAAAAACAAACCTATGTGAGGTACTCCGCCTCACTGTTTGAATTTAACACATTGCTTCCTATTTTGTTTTTCCACACACTAGCCAGTTATCTAGATAAGCAACTACCACTGCTGTGGTCAGGCCACAAAACATTGCATTGAACTGAAACCAAGCATACCCAGCTCCAAGCCTCAAATCAATTGTGTGGCAGGGACTTACTAGGAAGTGGAATGAAGCATCTGTTAAATCCAGAAAGCTCAGACAATCCCCTTGTTGTAGGAAGGAATCACTGTAGTATCATTCTGAACTTATTTTTTATGTGGCTGCTTGGGAGCCTCAGATCCAGAATGAGTCACCACTCCCCATTCTCTTCAGAGTGGTAAAGTACCTGGAGAAGAAACCCTTTCCAGCTGGGAAACATGAATTTTTTCACAGCATTTAACTCTAACAACCTTCTCATCTTTAATTCCAGTAAGAGTTTTTGCTTTGGTAGTTGAAATGAAAATACTTAAACCCATTCATCTGGGGTGATTCTTTTCCACTCTTTGAAGTAATAAGAGATGTGCCTTCCCACTGGCAACAGGTCTATGGCGACATGTACACATTTGTCAGGAGTTGTGCATTGCCTGAGGTGGAAGAACTGATGCATATTCCTGTCTGCCTATCCTCCTGCCTTTGCCTATCTCTGTGCCTCTCTGAACTGAGTAGTCATGGTACACATGGTACTCATAAATCCCATTGTAAACCGACAGTGATCCCGAAAGGGCTGGATATTATAACATGCAGGAAATAAGTTAGAAATGGTTAATGCCTGTAAGTACCTGGGTCTATGGATAGACAAAACATTTGCAAAGGGAATGTCTACATCGAACAAATGACTAAAAGTTTAAATAAAAAACTAGGGGCACTTTATCAAATTCATAATGATATACCAAGAGAAGCCAGAATTAAGATAGTAGAGACAGTGGTATTGCCTGCCATGGATTATGGTGAAGTAATGTACAGAGGTGCATACAGTACTGAATTGAAAAAAATTGATATACTTTACAATAAGTTTTGAGATACAAACTGGGGCACCGCTCATAAGGCACCACTGTTTATTATATAGGGAATTATCATGGAGAATCTTGGAGGTTAGGAGAAAGTTACATGCTTGAAGGAGGGTAAAAAACATCTCCTGGGGTACATTCTGGACAAATCTGAATTAAAAAATATTAGCTGATCTACCCTGAGCTCTGCAGATGATGTGGAATACAGGACTTGGCAGATGACAACAATCACCAGCAGGTCGTCATTTGTCCAGGGGTCCTACAGCTTGGAATTCCCTGCCTATGCAACTCAGACTGAAAACAGAACTAATAAGGCCTGGCCATATCAGAAGGTAAATAATGCTAGAAGCCATGAAACTGTTAATCTGTTGCCCGGACTATGATAAAGGATAATTTATAACAAGAATATTTTATGCCAGTCTCTGAACATGGCATCACAAGGTCCTAAGATTCCTCTCTAATTTTATACTTGTATGCTTAGAGTTTATCTTAAGTTGTATCTTTCTGCTATCTTAATTGTATAATCTACATCTTAAAATTATAACTGCGTTGTAACATAGATATGCTTTTGTATTAGAAATTCTGTATAGCACATGTGGTATCCATTGAAAATTAGCTTTGGCTCAATTGGGATCTGACCATATTAATATCATGTCACGATGATTATGAATGCAATTTTACTTACTTACTTTTATAAGATCTGCTGTGATAAGCCCTTTTCATAACTTCCCTTCTATATGGCCTGTATGTCAGTGCATACCTCTCTTTTCTGTCAAATTCTTAAAAGTTGCTTTCTGCTCACTAGCTTTTTTCATGTATACCTCTGTTTTGTCACCAGATAAGGAAGTAACTTAAAAGCGGATATTATCTGTCTAATTCTGCATGTCCTGTGACAAGCCAATTGTTCTAAGCCATGCCAATCTCCTGATACTGAATTTGCTAGCACTCTATATGCAGTATCATTCACATCAGCCATTTAAAATGGGTATTTAGCAGCTTCCAAGCCAGCTATCACTATATGTGCTGGGACAGTGAAGCTTCTCTTGAGAAGGCATTGTAATGTTATAATCAGTATCAGTCAACAGAACCACCTAGTGGGCTTAGTTATTATTGCAGCACTTAGTTTGCAGCATGTTGATAGTATTGTGTGCACCTGTTACTTTACAGCAGTTCTCAGTACACTGTTGCCTTCTGTATGTTAGCAGCTGAGGAGTGAGCAGTGAATAAAAGCATGGAATGCAAGCCAAGGTGTTTGTCTTTATTTTCAAATAAGAGTATCAAAATACTACACTGGCAATGAAGATTCAGAACCAATATGGAAAAACCCTGTCTTTGGACCAGAATTACTAACTGAACAAGAAGGAAAAGTAAGAACTGAAATAGCTGTGAGTACCTCTGAAAGTTGCATAATAGCACTGCCACTTAGGTTTTCCCACTTTTGATTTAGATGCTGAACCCAGCTCCATAGGACCATGGTGGACCAAATGGGCCCAAAGATTTGAAAATTACACTACTGCAATGAATATTACCGAGGATGTGAGACCAAAAGCCCTTCTTTTGCATTTTGCTGGGGAGAGAGTGCACAAAATATATGAAACGTTGTCAGCAGGTGCAAACAAATATGCAGATGTGAAACAAAAGCTCACCATCTATTTTTCTTCTCAAAAGAATGTGCAGGATGAAATATGTGTTTTGGGAAGCCTCACAACAACCTAGTGAGAATCTAGACACATATCAGACCAGACTACCAATGTTAGGCAAGAACTGTGAGTTTGATGATGTAGAGAAATAATTAAAAGCACAGAATACAAAACTGCACTTCCTCTAGACTACATCGTAGAGCATTAAGAGAGCCAAACTGTCCTTAACTGAGCTCCTCAACTATGGCAGAGCACCTGAAACTTCTGACATGCAAGTTTCAGGCATTGAGAAAGGGACGACCAGTGAAGATGTCACTGTTAATAAAATCAGCCGCAGACAAAATTCCAAGTCGGTTCCCACTAGCATGCCACATTATCAAGCCACGAACACTTAGTGCAGAAACTGTGGTGGTTCATATTCGCATCAAGGAGAATGTCCAGTGAAAGGCAAAAGCTGCAGAGCGTGTGGCAAGTCAAACCATTTTGTCAGAAAATGCCACTCAAAGCTACAGCATTACAAGACTACCTGTCACAAAAATGAAAGTCACAACTCATGATGTAGGGTCAATCAAATTGCACTACAAGCTCAAGAAACTAAACCAGACTCATCTAGCAGTGATGAGGCCTGTATTTGAAGTTAACAGCCACAAGCATATTAACCAACCACAAACACAGGTACAAATCCATGGTACCAAGATGCCTGCACTGACTGATTCTGGGGCTGTAATGAACTTTATAAGTGAACGCATACACAACACACTAAAGGTACACCTGGAACTCCCGCCAGACAACACAAAGATATACTCCTATGGTTCCAAAGAAGCACTTACAGTCCTCGAAAAATTTGCCAGTTCTATAGAGATGAAACACAAAATCACATATGGGACATTTTATGTTGTCTGAAGAAATAGCAGTTCAATTCTATGCTACCAGCTTGTGACTTGGGGCTTATCAAAATTGTTAATGCAATAACACCTGTAACAGACATGCACTGTGGCAGATCAACTTGTGGACTGTTATCCTGACCCTTTCAAGGTATTGGCAAGCTTAAAAACTTCCAAGTGCACCTTCTAATCGATCCTGAAATAAAACCTATGAGTCAGCCACACCAGAGAGTTCCTTTCTACATGTGAAAGAAAGTTAAAGTAGAACTCAAGCTCCTTGAGACAGAAGACATAATTGAAGAGGTGACTTGACCAACACATTGGGTCTCACCAATAGTGATGCCTACGAAACCTAAAGACAGCGACAAAGTGAGAATTTGTATCAGTATGTGACAGCCAACACCACCATTTTACATGAGTGCCACATCACCCCAACCATGGATAATGTAATCTACAAGTTGAATGGAACAACAGCATTTAAAAAATTAGATCTTAATGCAGGATACCATCAAGTGAAGCTGCATCCAGATAACAGGTATATCACTACTTTTTCTACCTGTATGGGACTTAGAAGGTACAAGAGACTAAATGTTTTCATATCATCAGCTGCAGAAGTATTTCAGAATGTTATACATGAAACACTGCAAGGCATTACTGGCATAAAGAACCTAAGTGATGACATCACTGTGTACAGGACAAATCAAGAAAAACATGATAGAAAACTTACAGCAGTTTTCCAAAGATTAAGGGAAAATGGTCTCACACTCAGTCGCTCTAAATGTGAATTCAACAAAACAAGACTAGAACTCTATGGCTTCATATTTTCAGTCAGTGGAGTATCAGCAGACCCAAAGAAAGTGGAAGCCACCCAGAGAGCCAGCAATCCAAAAGATGCTAGTGAAATTTGAAGCCTTCCTGGAATGGCTACATATTGTTCTCGCTTCATTCCAAACTCTGCAACAGTGACAGCACCACTGAGAGCTAACAAGAAAGGACACCAAATGAGACAACACTAAGGATATTCAAAGAAAGCCATACAAATGAAACAACAATAGCATATTCAACCTCAGACAAACAGAAATAATTGTTAATGCTAGCCCAGTAGGACTAGGTGCCATCCTCCGACAGAAAGAAAATTCAAAGCAATACCTCATAGCATATGCCAGCAGGTCTCTCAGTGATGTTGAAAGGTGTTATTTACCTTTACATCTATGGAAATCCATTCACAGTGGTCACTGATCTCAAACCTCTACAGCTGATATGGAATAACCTGAAATCTAAAACGCCAGCTCGTATTGAGCGATGGGGACTATGGCTACAGCCGTATAATGTCAAGGTCCAGTACAGACAGGGAAAAGACAATCCAGCTGATTACATGTCACACCATCCAATTCCAGCTAGACGCCTGAAAGCTCAAGAGCAGCAAAAGTAGCAGAAGAATGCGTTAACTTGCTAACGCAGTACATCACACCTAAAACAATTACACTGGAAGAAATACAGCAAGAGACGTTGAAGGATCCAGTGCTCCAAACAATGAAAGCACTAATACAAAGTAAAAAACGGTACACCATTAACTGCAATACACCCCATGCAAATGAACAAAAGCTGTAGCAACGAGTTTGCAATGAACTCACTGTGTTAACAAGCAATGACATAATCCTACGAGGATCCAGAATAATCATACCCTTTGCACTACGACAAACTGGCAGAATAGCCTAGAGGTTAGGGTAACGAGCTGTGAACAAGCTTGGTACATCCAGCAGACCTGGGTTTGAGTCTCACAACCTCCACAAGGTATTATCGCTGGCCCATGAAGCACACCAAGGGATAGTGAAGACAAAGAGACTGGTTTGTGAAAAAGTATGGTTCCTGAACGCAGATCAGAATTCTGAAGCCATGGTCAAAAACTGTCTAGCATGTCAGGCCACAATGCCTGTCCTACAATCTGAGCCATTGCAAATGTCTGAACTATCAGAAGCAGCATGGCAGAATGTCTGTGCAGACCTTTACTGACCCCTGCCCACTAGAGAATACCTCCTGGTCATTGTAGGTGAGTATTTCAGATATCCTATCGTAGGATCATTAGATCCACTTCAGTCAATGCTGTCATACCAGTGCTGGACAATGTTTTTGCTCTGTTTGGCATTCCAAGATCATGAAGACTTACAATAAACTACCATTCAGTATACTGATTAGTTCAGCAAATTTGCAACCTATTTGGGATTTCAGCACAGAAAAACTACCCCTCTCTGGCCATAAGCCAGCACTGCTGCAGAGAGATTTATGAGAACAATAGGAACATTCCTGAAAGTAGTTGGGATGACCGGTGTACTGTGGAAACAGGAATTATGCTAGTTTCTCAGAGACTGCTGTTCCACATCACATTGCACCACAGACAAATCCCCATGCAGAACTGCTGTTCAACCTCAAAATGAGAACTACATTTCCCACTGCTGTGATTGCATGAGACACAGTACCTGATAGTGCCTTAAGACGCAGAGATCATGCTGCCAAAGCCAAAATCAAAGTCTACTCAGATAGATGTCACCACATAACACCTATTACAATTGCACCTGGTGATACTGTGCTGTATCAGCAGCAGAAGACCAACAAGCTTTCCACAGCTCACAGCACCAAGCCTTACACAGCCACACAAGTGAAAGGTTCAATGGTCACAGCTGTAAGAGATGGACACTCAGTGACTAGAAGCTCTTCATTCTTCAAGAAACTCCAACCTCCCCATGATACTGCCTCAAACCTGGAGGAAGAGGATGATGCAGATGCTCTGAGACCAACCACCAATGCACCACCCCAGAGGTACCAAAGCAGACGTAACAGTCAGCCAGCTGCCTGCCTTAAAGACTATGTACCTTAAAGACTATAAATACAGGGACATATGTTTTATAAAAAAAAAAGAGATCACATTTTTTTTCATTAGTACCCATAGTTACATTTCTAACCGTGATGTACTGTTATTATTATGATTCTTAACGAGAACTCTCTATGACAAAGTTAGATTTAGCAAACTGAAACTAAGCCACATGAGATAGTGGTAGTGATTACTGAATTATTAGCAATACCTTTGGTTTTAGAAAGTATCAGTTACGAAAAGAAACGTCATTTTTTATCTAAAGTAAAGGAGGGATGTATTGCTGCAATCAGCAACAATCAACAGAGCCACCTAGTGGGCTTAGTTATTATTGCAGCACTTAGTTATTATTACAGCACTTAATTCGTTTTCAGCATATTGTGGCCTATTCACTGTGTGCACCGAAGGCTTGGATCTGGGCATGCAGCTTAACACCCTTGGGAGATCTGCATGGAGGCAGCATTCACAAACAACAGCCCCCACTCGGTTCCCAGACACAGCCTGCCCCCCCCTGGCATGCAGGTCCATGGGGGCTGGCAAGTGCAGAGCAGTGGATCCAAGTGGGTAGCCAACTGGCTGGCCTGGTAGGGTTCTGCAGTGTATCCCTTGTGACCATGGGATGCCATGTTGTTGGCCAGCACACAGAGTGACAACCGTGTTGTTGAGGAGGTTACCCCGGCAAATCTCCCCCCAACCTCCCAGAGTGCTCAGATGGCAGGGGATCCCTACTGGGGGGAGGTTGATGCCCCCCACTGTGTCCGTCACATCCGGCAGCTATATCCGCAGGGGGTGCATTACCAGTCTCAGTGGTTTACGGCTGCCCTGCAAAGGCATAGCTGGCAGCCCCCCTACACACTGCACTCCACACTGTAGTGAATGTGTGGAGTGCTGACTTAACCCCTGCACTGCCCCCAGGCCCATCCCCATGCAGAGCTCTATGATCGGCCAGGGGATTGGGTGCATAGGGGGTGTACGTGCATTATGAATGCATGCAGGGGCTGGGCAGATGTGGAATGGACTATGTACCCGAGTTGCGCAGTTTGTAGCCCACTTCGCACCTTCGTGAATAGGCCCCAAAGTGTTGTGTGCAACTGTTGCTTTATGGCACTGCTCAGTACACAGTTGCCTTCTGTATGTTAGCAGGTGAAGAGTGTGCAGTGAATAAAAGCCCTGAATGCAAGCCAAGGCATTTGTGTTTATTTTCAAATAAGAGTATCAAAATAGTACAGACATGTTCTGACAGAGGGGCAGGACTATATTCCAAAGAACCTGCTCATAATGTGCAGAATACTGTAACTCAGGTACACTGCCTGCTTCCACAACAGCGTGGAGGTAGTGTATGCCTTTTTATACAATATACATTCACATTTTTTTAACAAAGATATAAAAGGTATCAAAACCACAGAATCCTACCTATCTAAATAAATATTTTATCTTGCTGGTATGTTACGTCATTTTATTTATATTCATACTCAAGTACATCATAATGTCCGAGTGCTGTGCCTCATACAGTTGCAAATGAGGAGTCAGCACAAATCATTTATTCAGTGAACCGCGTAGCAGCCACGGTTCATTCAAAACCCTCTCTTTAAAAAAAGTACCTAAGAAAACAAAACATGTCCTCCCAAACTCACCACATCACAGAACTCATTCAAGAAAGAAACCGCAAAGAGAGAACAGAGCCATAAAGTCGCAGTTTGAAAAAAATGGCAAAAATGTTTCCATTTTGTGGTTTTTACTCCTAGCACTAATTATTGATGCTAATGACTAGTGTATAAACTGCACATGTAATGTGCATCTATGAGATATGGATTTTATTTTCATTCGAGGTCAGTGACCTTTTGCTCCCTCACTCATGACTTCACCACTCATGATGGTCCAAAGATCACTGACAACTCATGAAGATAAAGTCTATATCTCATTGATGCATATCATGTTCACCCTATTTAGACATTAGGTCAATTTATCTGGAATCTTTATTAAGAAGGTACTGCTAAGAAACTAACCTTGGCTTTCATACGAGCGGCTGCATGAATACCCCCCACCCCGGTTCAGGGTGTGTATAAATGAGTTTATTAAATGGGCCTGGAGTTTTCTGTGTCCTAATTAGCTGACAGGTACCTGTGGCTGTGTCCTTATTAGGGCATATTGTGCCAGCCAGCACCTCTTCAACCAGCCAGGACTCACCACAAAAATATCAGTGTCCCAACATCGTGTAACTGCCAACCTCAACTTCTGTGCTTTAGTGCACCGCACCGCAACACCCCCCCCCCCGCTCTGTAACAAAACCGAAGTGCACTAAATTATCTGGTGAAGTAAAGTAGAAAATCTTTATAACAAAACCTCTGACCTCTGTTGCCTGAAACAGCTGTCAGCAGTGTTCCCTTTATAAACATTGCCCGTGATCCACCAAGCATCATCGTGTGTACTGGCAAGAAACGGCTTCAATAGCAAAGCCGACACCCATGACTCCACCAGCCTTGCTGCTATTACTTTATTTAAAACTATTAAAAATATTACCGTTAGCACAGACAGCAAACCCAGTTTGGGCTGAGTGCGACAGCAACCTGTCACAGGAAACCGTGACATTCTGCTGCAATACAGTAAAACAAGTAGCTATGGTAACTGGTAAGAGATATGCTCACTCCTGGTTCCTATTGAAACTGGTCCCTCTCCCCAGCCATTTTGGCCTGTCAGTCATGAAAGAAAAAAACAAATAAAAATCTTGCCAAAGGAGTTTGTTTGTTTGGGGTTGGGGCCCAGACAGACATAACCACAGCAGCCAGTATTGGACCCGCTCACTGTAACTGAACCTGAGTGGACAGTCCGTTACTCCTCAGTGAAATAGTTAAAGTAAGAAATGTGAAGGGAACCAAAGTAAAATACCCCATATTGCACAATATTTTGAGTGTTGGTGTGTCTGGGTTGGGGGGGGGGTGGAGTGCAGAGATAGACACAAACTCCCTGTAGTGACTTTTAAATAAAAAGCTCCATTTCAACACAATGAAAAAGGACTACTTTTTTTTTTCAACTATAAAAACATTTTCTTTTTTTCCAATATGATTTTTTTTTACTTTTTTTATGCACACTTCTTTACTGGGGGACCCATTTTATGAGCGGAATAAGACAATCTGAAATGTGGTTTATGGCCTGATAAGAGCACTTCCCAGGTGCTAAAGGCACTCAACATCTCGTGCCTCAATACGTACCTGGGGCATGCCCTTATCAGGCAATAAACCACACTTTGCCGTGTCTTATTCCTTACTCAAAGGCTTCCCTGGGTACCACATACATTTTCTCAGTCTTTTAGTCTACAGCTATAGAGGTGGAAGGTATTGCAAGAATTTTTTTAGTGGCATTCTTAAAAGCATTATGGATGGGTATGGGCACTCTTTTAGACAAGGCTGGACCTAGCATACACATGGATGCTGTCTCCTCTATGTCCACTTCAGACTCCATGGTCAGTAAATTCTGCATACCAATCATTTATTTAAAAAAATGCAGTGAATGATTAGTCCCTGGGTGGAGAACAGGAGTCTTCCTCAGAAGTATCCTCTGGGAAAATGGGTTCCTCCTTTTCCTCTTCCTTCTGAAACACTTCTTTTGTAGGGAGACTAGCAGGGCACTGGAAGCAGATTTTTCAAAGTTTTGGATTGTTCTGTAAAGAACTGCTACATTTGCTTAATGCCCTCCAAGAGGGTATATTCTTCTCCTACACTGGTCCTCTATTTGCTTTTTAGGCAGAGGGACCATAGGTTTTTTTTTCTTGCTGCTTCTATTTGCCAGCTGTAGTATTTGACTGGTGTTCAGAAATCCTTTTTGCGTTTGATGCACATGTGTACCAAACGCTTTGGGACAGTAACAGGAAATGAGAGGTGTGTCACTGCCACGTTAATTACAGCTGCATTTGCAAGAGGTGTGGCAGTGTACACCAATGACCAGCCACTCTGGTCATGACAGCAGTACAGCTCTGCTGATGTGGCTGCCATGGACTTGAAACAAATGAACTGTTGCAATGGGAGCGCTTCATTTGTTGCCCGAACTCCTGCCATGCGCATTACAGTGCACACTAATGCACATTGCAGGAGGTATTGGCCCCTGTATTCTGTTTCTGTTTCCTTTCTCAGTCCTCTGAACCCCTCAAGCGTCAACTGTAGCCGTGGTGATGACTTCTCGTCCCCCTTGCCTCAACATTAGCCGCTGGGTGGCTTTTTGTCACTGCTGACATTGGAGTGCCCAATCCTCATGTCGGCACATCTCCCCCCTCCATATTAATGTGGTACACTGGGAGCCCACCCCAGTGTGCTGAAATAATTTGTTCTACTTTGTTTTTTTGATACTGACACTGGGATGCCCACTCCCGGTGTTGGGTGTGCCCCCCCAACCCGTTTCCTGTTGCTGACAGCCGGGTGCCCAGTCCCTGTGTCAGCATCCCCTCCTCCTCACACACACACACACACACACACACACACACACACACACACACACACTATTGTGGCACACTGGGAGCCCACTCCAGTGTGCCTAAATGTTGTTTTGTTTTACTCTGTAAAATAAAGGAAACCATCCCCGTCAATTTTTTTTACCTATTAAAATGAAAATGGCCCTCGTCATCTTCTCAGTCCCCTCCTCCATCCCCACCCACCATCTGCACACCACCTCCCCACACCCCCACCCCCATACTTACCTCCAGAGGTCAGGAGCAGTGATCTTCTCGGAACTGGGAACAAGTCTACACTCTTCAAAGCTGACTGGCAAACTGAGAAATCAAGCTCCATATAATGGCAGTCAATGGGAGTTTCAACTTGGGTTGCTATCTCAGCCATTTTTTTTTAATTTTGGCCCAACATTTTCAACATGGGGTTCTTGGGACCCCACCTCGTGAACATTGTCACTGTCATTTCATTACTCGGTCCAGAAAGGGGATTTTGCTATCGCTGTGTGTAATCACCTTTCAGGACTGAGTAACAAAATGACAGTGCCACTGTTCATGAGGTAGGGTCCCTAAAAGCCCATGTTTCAACTCTGGTGAAAAAATTCCAAAAAATGACTGTATAACGAGCTGCATTACACAGTTTCTATGCACGCGCTTAACTTCACCAATTTGTAATATTTTCACTCCAGATTTTCATCACCACCATTTTTTCACACCTCCTTATGGACAGCACAGCTGTCATTTTTCACATCCTGCCTGAAACGTGTTTTCGCACCTGTGTCACAGAATAGCGCGGCCACTGTATGAAATCAACTTTTGGGATGGATTAACAAAATCACAGCATTACTGTTCATGAGGTGGGGTCCCAAAAACACCATGTTGAAAATTTTGTACAAAAATGCCAAAAAAACACCCGAGTTAAGTGCGGTCATTGAAATTTTGCTATGCATGCACATAACTTTGGCAAATTTTAATGTTTTCACTCCAAATGTTCAACATTGCCAGTTTTTCACATCATCTCATGAACTGTATAGTTTTCATTTTTCACATCCTGCCTGAAATGTATTTTTGCACAGTGGCGCAGAATGGCACAATCCCAGCAGAAAATCACCTTTTGTGATTGAGTAACAAAATAATAGTGCCACTGTTCCTGAGGTGGGGTCCCAAAAAGCCCATGTTAAAAATCTGGAGTGAAAATACCAACAACTGCCTGAGGCATTAGGGTTAACACCCTCCCACCCAGTAGAAACTGACAGGTGTCGGGGGTGTGACTTGGGGTCATCGGCCGTAATGCTCATGCCATTCTACCCCCACCCTGCTGGTAGTGACAGGCATCAAGGTGTGCCTTGGGCTCTTTAGCCCTAACATTCACTCCATTCTCCTATAATGCATCCATCTCAGCTTATTTCCTTATGGAATGGGGTGAGTGTAAGGCCAAAGACCCCAAGGCACACTGCAATGTCTGTTGGTGTCTGCAGGCTGTGAGATAAAGAAATGAAAGCAGGCATTACGAGCCAATGAACAAGGCACACCCTCAGTGCCTGTCAGTCTCTGCAGGGTGGGATTGGTTACGTTAGGGTTGGAAACCCTAATGCCTCAGTAATGAAGTAAATCAGGGAAGGGTGCTAGAGATCACCTACCTTGATTTCAGGAAAGCCTTCGACACTGACCAACACAGAAGGCTGAAGAACAAGATCGGTAGTCTGGCCACAGTGCACAAGCTGATACACTGGATTAGAAACTGGCTGATGGACAGGAGGCAGTGGGTAGTAGTAATAGGAACCAATCCGTGGGGAGGGTGATGACCACTGGAGTACCTCAGGGATCAGTTCCTGGGACCAGTTCTATTCAATGCCTTCATCACGGACATTGCGGAAGGGCTAGAAGGAAAGGTCTGTCTGCCTGTTTGCAGATGACACCAACATCTCTAACAGAGTGAATACTTCAGGAGGGGTAGAGAAAATATGCAGGGACATGGACAGGCTTGAAAAATGGTCTGAGGAGTGACAACTGAAGTTCAATGCAAAGAAGTGCAAATAATGCACCGGTGAACAGGGAAACCTGGGGAAAGTTACAGGATGGGGGGAGGTGCTGACGATCATCAAGGAAGAAAAGCACATAGGAGTTATCAATTCTGATGATGTTAAGGTGTCATAACAGAGCACAAATGTTGCAAGGAGGGCCAATGGCATGCTGGGGTGCGTAGAGAAAGGTACCACTAGCAAAAGGTGTGAGGTGGTGATGCCATTGCATAATGCACTGTGAGGCCTATCCTACAATACTGTGTGCAGCTCTGGAGGCCACAACTGCACACAGACGTTGACAGGGTGGAGGCACTTCACAGAATGTCAACCAAGATGGTATATGGCTTGCAGTACAGAACATATCAGGAGAGATTACAGGACCTTAATATGTACTCATTGGAGGAAAGAAGAGAGCGGGGGAACATGATACATACATTCAAGTACCTCAAGGCTATAAACAAGGTGAAGGGACAGACATCTTCCACTGCATCAAATGTTCAGCATTGAAGATGCTTGTTTACTTTTTATGGCTGTCATCAGAGCCGTCAGCGTGTTCTCAGTTGGGAACCCTATGCTATTTACTGGAGGATGGCTTAGCAGTCTTTTCTGTCTCTTTGGGTGCCAGAGGTGTAGCTAAAACTTATTGTATTACATCAAACTGTTGCAAATATATTTTTTTCTGTATATATTTTATGTATTGTTGTTTTTCTATTTTTATGTATATTGGTATTTAAATGTCTTTAAAATATAATATATGTAATAAAATACATACATAATAAAAAAATAATAAATAAATACATAAATAGATAAATAACACAACTAATCTTTTACAGACATGTGCTTTGTTGCTTTTTCAATCTCCTTGGGCAGCAGAGACCACTGTGGTGATGAAGAGCGCCACCTGTTGAGTATTACTCACTACTACACCGATTGTGAGAAATGTTTAAGAGGACACTGTCTGACTTTTATTCACTTTTTGCCCATATTCTGAGAAGCGCTTGCACTCCCTGCAGCAGTCTATACTGCAGCCCAGTATACACTACAGCAATGGATGCCTCCAATCAATATCCATTTTTATCAGTTTTGTTCAAAACTGTAACCTTGTCGGTCCGCTGTTATGTGCTGCTGCCTGATGCTGATGGGCACTCACAGTTCCAAATGGCACTAAAGCAACGATTGACTCATCCATGGATGAGTAAGTTCTGTTTTAACTGAGTTCAGCTAAACATTGTTTGTGATAGCAGAAAGCAAGCTGAGCTCAACAAAGTATTTCATTTTTAAAAATGAGCACCCTAACTTATATAAATCCTGGTCTGAAAAGTTGAGCCATGATACTTGGCATGCGCAGGCTGATGCGCACAGCTGGCATCACAGCTCAACTTTTCAGACCTGGATTTACATAAGTTAGAGCGCTCATTTTTTTAAATTAAATACACTGATGAGGTCAGCTTGCTTTCTGCTATCAGAAACAGCTTGCTGTATACTATCAGAAACAGTGATCAGCTGAACTCAGTTAAAAGGGTCTTGACTCGTTCACTTACTAGAGACAGTAAAAACCACTGCACATAATGGGCAAAGGACAAAGTCGGACAAAACACTGATGTTTTCACCCGTTAACTATGGGCTTCCTCACAGCGAACCACTGAGTGATAAAGACTAGTTAAAATAGTGTGCTCACATGTAGACACAATCAAGGTGACCAATCAGCACGCAACATGTAATAGTGAATTAAAAACACCAGGTGGCTTACTAGCAGTATGCCCGTGCAGATCCTATCATACATAATACATGGACAAGTGGAACAAATATATATAATACACCTAAACCATGCAGGAAAAAAACAAAATAGGAAAACTGTATCCAGCACCTTCTATTAAATGTAGAAATAATAATACAAAATAAAATGTTTCCTTTTTGTTTTTTCCTGCATGGTTTATACATTTTTTCCACTTGTCTATGTAGTATGTATGAGAGGATCTACACGGGCATACTGCTAGTAAGCTGTACTGGTACATAGCTGCCTCAATAAACAGCTGAACTGATACCGTTTGTGTGGACTCTCTACTACGGGTGCTTGTTCTTTTTATTTATCCATTTGCGAGGGACACTGTAGTTTCCTAGGTGGGTGGATGGAGGCACCTGACAAGGAGATGCAAGAGTTGTACTTAAAGGTTTGATGAAGTAAGAACTTTATTCAGCAGCGAAGATGACATGGTCACAGAGGCAAGAACAAGCATTAACAACACAAGATACATGAGAAAGAATGGCTATCTATGCAGACAATGAATTAGTGATCACTCAATCTATAACCCTAAAAGGTGCTCCTTGGCCTTAACTGAGTACTGTATGGTAAAATGACTACCTGGTTGACCACTAATATCATAAATTCTTATACAGCATTGGACACTGCAATGTATTTAATGTAAGCAAGAGATTTAGTCACTTTGGAGTCCAGATTCTGATATAGATAGGACTATTCAAGGACCTGAAATGGGAAGGGTTACTTGGACAAACAAGGACTTCTGGCTGCACAACTAAACTGATGCTTTTGTGAGGAGCCTATGGAAGGCCACCGGGACTTAAGAGTGGATTTGTAAACAGGCCATAGGTTCATCGGCAGAGCTCCCTCTCTTGGGTTGCTAGGACAAATAACACTGAACTAGAATCACAGAGTAGATCCTTTGGTAAGAGCCCTTCCTCAGGCTACTGGGACAAGGGACACTGACGATGTAGGACAAGTAGATGATCTTTCGGTAAGAGCCCTCTCTTGGGCTACTGGGACAAGGTACACTGAAGATATAGGATGAAATAGATGGTCTTTCAGTTAGAGCCCTAGCTCTACCTTGGACTGCAGGAATGCACAGAACAAAAGAAGATTCTTCGGTATAAGCCCTCCAGTGGGCTACTGGAACAAGAAGAATAACAAGACTTCTGAAGGCATCTCCCCAGTGGGTTGCTGGAATGAGAAGACTGAAGATGCTATGAGGACTGAGGATGCCACATGCAAAATGCTGGTCTCCGGATGATGATCCAACTGAAGGTCTTTGGATACTGATCCAAGATGCAGGTCTACAAAAATATGCCTAAATGTTGTTAGAGATGAAAATGTTTACCAGCAAATGAAAGTGGAAGACAACTGGCTCTGTTACTGTTACAAAAGCTGGGGACAGCTTTGCTGCAGTGGAAAAGATTAGGTTAAGTAAGTGCTAATGGTGTTAATGGCCATACTTTACACCTCTCAGGTTGACTACTTTAACAAACAAAGGGCTATATTGACAAGAGAACTTGTTTGTAACCTGGACATGTAGATGAAACAATGAATTATATGACAAAATATGTTTCAAAAGTATGTTAGCACTCAAAATGGCTCAAAAACCTGACCAGCACAGAGCAAGACCGGATTTCCTGATAGGGACCCTGATTACCTGATCACCAGGTAAAAAAAACTGGCAGGTGGCAATCTTACTGGTATCCCATGATAATACTCTCTATTCCTTCTCTCACTCACACCTCCAGAAAAGTTAAGTTGTTTAACTTGTTTGCAAATCAGAGTATCTGAGGTGTGAGTGTCCAGTGATGATGTCCCTGTCCTTACAGAAATGAATACTGTAGTAGTACCGTACTTACTGAAGTTCTTGCTTCAGGCTCAGTCAGATTCATTTCCAGTGGTGAAGTCAAATAATTCAATGCAGTCAATAGCACTAATTAAAAGATGCTGGTTAAACTAGTAGACGTGGTACTGCTTTAGTAATTCAGGACAGGAGGTTTAGTGAGGTGTAAATGTTGGGTGTGGGGGTCCCACAGGGAATGGAGTGGTGGGGCCCAGCAGGGGGCAGCACAGGGACCCAGAATGGTTAAGTTCCAGTACTACCAGTGTCCTGGTAGTGCAGTAAACAACCACCACCACCCACATTACATAGTTGACCCCCGAGAAGCCGGTCTCCAGCATGGATTTCTTACTAACGTTCATCCTGCGCCATGTGGTCCGGTCCCAGCACTGTGGCAGCAGCTGGTCTTGCCTTGGTGAGCCTGAGCATTCATTCTCTACTTTTGCAGGCTTGGTGCAGCTCCTTTGTTCATGCGCAGATGGGGGGGTTTGTGCTTGGGGGGGTACAGCTGCAGCAAAGTGGAGTGAACCTTAATAATACAGATTTCAACCAGGTCGCCTAGTGCTCATTGCTCCTGATTTGCTGCTGAGCCCAGTAGTGGATGTGGCTAGCAAGGGGCATCTTCTTTAAGGCCCTGTCCACACTGCAGCCCAGAAACCCTTCTATAACATTACAGAGGGTGTAAACTGCATCGGTAACGGCGTGCATTTACACTGGTAACATTACAGGAGGCATTTTGGTAACCGTTGTGAAAACCACATATGAGGTGGTTTCCACAACGGTTATGAAACCTGTCCTGCCCTAGTACCATTACCGGCGGTAGTGTGGACTGCCTGTAAAGGTCCTCTGCAGGGCACAAAACACAGAGCAAGCTGCATTGTGGGATCGGGTGCCGCTGTAACGGTCGCCTGGATCCCGATGTGTTGACCTGTGGTGCCGGTCCCATAACAGACACTGCCGAGGTGTGGACACACTGCACCACTCCACGGCCATAATGGATTGCATCCATTACCGGGGGCAAACGGTGTAGTGTGGATGGGGCCTCAATGTCTGGGCTGCTGAAAAAAGAGTGAGCTGTAATTCATTAATTCAGAAGATTAATGTTGGAGCAAGAGAGGAGCGAGTGTACTACTGAGGAGAAGACAGAGGCCCTGTCCACACTACACTGAAAACTCCCTCTCTGTAATGTTACCAGCTATAGTGTGGACACATGAGTGTGTAACCCCAGCACTGCCCTCGGTGCAGCACGAACAGCATTGTGGGACAGGGTGACAACCGTAAGGGTCACCTGTCACCGACAATGTGGACTGGCTGTAACGGTTCCAGACCGTTATCATGATGGTTCACTGGCAGTGTGGACACACCGTAGCATTTACTATCTGTAATGGTTTGAAACCGTTACAGGGTTTTAGCGGTGTAGTGTGGATGGGGCCAGAGAGAGAGAGATTGGAGCCCACAAGTGAAGAGCAAAGCATGAGGTTTCAGGTGGGCAGCAGTCTAGTAACGCAGGGTCAATGTGGCCTTGGTAAATCAGCACAAGGAATTGGAGTGAGGTTCAGGTCATCTTCTGGTAGCTGAAGCAAGCTGTAGCTGAGAGCTCTGCTCATTGGGAACCATGGGGTCAGTGTGTGCTGTCTAGAGAGAGAGTTTGGCAGCCAGGTGACTGGAGACAGTACTCAACTAGGGGCACATAGACTTCAGCCTCCTAAAAATTGATCAAGTCTTCATTTAATCAGGTACTTCTTGCTTTAAAAACAAAAGACTTTCATAGTCAGAAACTATGGTGGGTGGGGGGCAGCTGCTGGGATGGGACAGGACATTAGTGTTGCATCAAACTGGGTGTGTAATAAATGTAGAATTAGTGTTATTAATTTCTACTATAGGGAGCTTAAATTCATGACATTAAAATTGTTTAAGGCCACTGCTAGTTTTGTCCTTTATGGCACACTGATTTTGGCGCAGATTTGCAGGACAGGGAGTTGGAGAGTAGTGCCTTCCTGTAGCATGCTAGGAATGGTACAAAACGAATGCTGGGGCAGGTCTGGTCTCAGCGACAGCATGAACTAGGAGAGGCAGAAACTGGTACATGAGACCTTTGAACTGAGGTAAAACTTCAGCATGTACTGTATGTCTAATCTGTGTGGTCTTTTCAATCGTGGTTGTACAGTGCGAATGAGCACAGAGGGAATTCATAGACATGGGGACTTTGAAGGTGTTCTACTGTGTGTTATGGCATGTGCAGGAGTTTCTGCATGCTTGAAGAGCAAAACTGGCAACAGAAGTCATAAGACCTTGTTTGGCTCATTAACATAGGCAGTTACAAAACCAGAAAAAAAAAGTGATAGAATCAAATATTTAGTTTATGTAGTTCTATGTGTTGAATTGGGGAGAGGGTGCAAGTTGTGATGTACTCAAGCAAATGCTGTTGCTAATAGAAAAAAATGCATTTTTACATTTGTTTAAAAACTGTTTTTCTGTCTGCTTACTGACTTCTTGGGCCTATCATAATATCATAAAAATGAGATGCCTCATACCATGGGGTTATCCCAGTAAAGGACATTTTAAAACAATAAAAAATATTTTATTTATTTAAAAATGTATTTTCTTTGGAATAAATTGTTCTATAGAAGAAAAAATATTTTTCAAAAATAGCAAGCAGACTTGAAATGATATTTTTAGAAACTAGATAGCAAAGTGACTTTATTCCCATATCTCTATAGTTATTGTGTTTCTTTTTTTTTACTGAGATAAGGTTGAGGGATACGTTAATCTGTACTGCAGGACAAACTGGGATGGGTTGGCTTTATGGTAATGTCATAATGTGCTTGAGTGAGTGACATTTCTGAACTTGTTTACTTGGATTGTCATTTAATTTGTCTGCAATTTGTCTTTATCACCAAGTCTCTTTCAACTTTTCTCATTTTTATGTGTTTCGGATGTGCTGCTGCCCAACTGTAGTCTTTTGGCATTTTGTGTTTTTTTGGGTGGGAGAGTATTTTGGGCAACATACTGTCATGTGGATTGTGGGGACTCTGGGGATGGTGCTAGGGTACAACTAACAAAGCATGAGGAGGGAGGAAATGGTAGAAATTGCATTAGAAATACCCTCCAAAATGTACCAGAATGCACTAAAATGTTAAAAAATTTCTGGGGGCCTAGATGGCCCACCAGACCCCCGGCCTATTATTTTTATTTTTTCTCTGACTTGAGCTCCCCCATCTATAGGACTCCTGGATCCACCCCTGACTCCAAGTCAGAGCTGGTGTGGGAATATTGCCAAACTATGGTGGCATATTGAAATATGATTTGGGTGAGATAAGATTTTTTGTGGAGGTGGCTGCAACACAACCATTCAGTTCTGGCAACCTGCTTGACATGCACCTACAACAGAACCTCTCTGTTATAGCAAAGCATGCCCTCCACTTCAGGGAAGCCAATAGGCTGTTAGACTGAACACCATGCTCGCCTGCAGAGAGAGACCCACCTAATTTATGGCTTCATGTTCCCTAATCAGCAGCTACTCAGAGACATTTGTACTGCCACAGAGGAGCCACATGTTTTTATTCATTGCTTCGGTCCCTGGTTGCTGCCTCAAGCCTGTATTAGGCTTCTTCCTGTTCCACAGTCATGGTTGCCACTCCCCCATTGTCACGCCAGTAGCCAGTGTCAGTGGCTCAGTAGGTAGCACACTCGCCTCTGAGGCTGGGAGATCAGAGGGCTGTGGGTTCTGTTCCCACATCTAGCACTTGGGTTAATATCCCAGTACTGACACTGTAGTGCAGCATAAGAGGGGTGCTGCACTTCTGAGGTGCCATCTTTTGGATGAGAAGTTAAACCGAGGTCCCATGTGCCTGGATTGGTGGTAGTTCAGGTGGATGTTAAAGATCCCATGGCACTTATCGAAAAGAGTAGGGGAATTTCCCTGGTTTCCTGGACAAATTTCCCTCATTCACATAAAAAATAGCACCAACGGCTTAATCTGGTTCAAAGTCAGTTGGCATTCATCTGTATCCCCCTCCCCCGGGTCGAGCCTGAAAATAGGCAGGAATTGTCTAGTGCACTTACCCGGTCAACAAAAACTAACTAAATAAATATATCTACATGGGGTGAGATCTGAGAGTACTGGCTCCATCATATCATTAGGGAGGCAGTATAGCGCTGTGGTTTAAGGCTCTGAGCTTCAAATCTGGTGACATCCAGCAGACCAGACCTGGGTTTGAATCCCACAACTTCCACTTGTGTACTGTATGACCCTGAGCAAGTCACTTAACTTCCCTGTGCTCCCAGGTTGCTCCTGTAAAAAAGCTTTCAGCTTAGTGTGCTACTCCTGGTTAAACAACTAAATCAAAAAAAATATATAGTGGCTAGTGCACATAGATTTTTCTGCTTTTCTGCCTGTCACCCATCCCTGCCCACCACCTGGTACCAGGCAGTACAGCTGCTGGCCACATCTGTACACAGCGTATCCCTGCAGAGGAGGTGAGCTCTCTGGCCCACTGCAGGGGTCAAAAGTGTATTGTAATCTCTGGGCCCTCCCTTACTCTACTGGTAGTGCAGCTACACGGCAGTGTTTCCCTGACCCCCTTGGAGCACATTCATGTATCCTTGCTTACTCCAAAGAGAGTTCAGGTTGAAAAGCAACAAAAAAGGAAGGCCTTCATCTGATTATTTCTCAGTGCCAAGTACTTCTTGGTGTCCCTCGAGCCTTCACTTTGTAACCCATCATCAGAAACAACAAATCTCACCTCTGAGTTCAGTGGAGATTCACCTGGAGATGTATGCTTCTAGTTCCTCTAAAATATTATGTTGATTGTGATCCTTGATGGAGGAATAAATGGATAGGACTGCTGACTGGAAAAAAACAACCCAGTGGATAGTGACTGTCATGTCATCTGCTGTCTGTGCACTAATGTACATGTCTATTATGAGGTGAACTGAGCCATCAACAACTTTAGAAATCTTCAATGATTATGCATTATTTGATCCTCGGGAATATATATTGGCACAATGCCAAGGAATTTCTAATGAGGCAAAGTATATGTGGGTTTGACACTGGCTAACACCTTAAAAAATGCATTGCTCTTCACCAAGCTATATGGAAGATGCACTTGAGCTAAATTTCCTACTATAAGGTTTTGTCAGATCCACTGCTCTGTGATCCTTCTGACCAAATTTAGCAGTTTTCTGAATGTGTTCTTCTAACATAATTTGCCAGAGTGAACCTTTTTTTTTAGAAAGTCACTTTTTCCATCTAAAATTGTTGCCACTGCCAGTGGAGGTTGTGGTGCTTACCTTCTCTCCAGAAGGCAACTTGTAAACAAAATATTATCCAGAGGTGCTTGGATAGTATCTGATAAAATTACATTTATCTGATTTTGCCAATTGTTTTGATTTTTGAATTGTCAGATTTTGTACTTTCCAATCCCAAATCCAGTCAATTTAAGATATTTTATCAACTTGTCAATGTCTGACAATCTAGTCTGATTCATTCAGTGTCCAGATTGGCACTTCCTCCCTCTCCCTGTCCTCCATCCAAAAAGCATTCCATGGTGTCCAGTGGATCCCTGACCCTTACTACATCCCATTACATGCCCAAAGAGTCCCTGGTAACTACTGGCGCCCACTCCCTCACCCCATCCCATGCCTAGAGAGTCCCTGGTGTCTAGCTGAATACTTCCTCATTCATCCTATAATCTGTATTGTCCATGCAATTGGGATGCCATGGAGGTTGTCAGTAACTACCCTGCCTTGTAGGCTCAAACAAGGTTCAGAGGCTTTGTTCATGAAACTTCTGGTTGAGGAGGTTGTATCCAAGATTTGAATAATTTCACATTGCCTTCACTTAAAGAAAATTTAAGTGGGTTTGGTGTAAACATGGTACAACCCGTTAGGATGCTGTACCTCCATATCTCCCCACAAGATCACTCCATCCAAGGACCCCCATCAGGAACAAAAGTTCTTCACAATTGCAATTCTTGACCATCTACTAACACTGAAAGTAAATATGAACAAATAACAAGGATTTTATGAAGGGCAGCAGGTAAAGGTTCTAGGAAACAGAAAAAGATAATAATAATGCTTCCAGGGTTCATCCACCATGGCTGTTTGTTTTTGTTGCTTTCCTATGTACAGCCTATATATATTTAAATTTGTATAATTACTATTGACCCCAAATATCAACTGGATTATGAGCACTAGCAAATGCCGTAATAACCTGAAATTGGGTTATTACGGCATTCTGATAAATTAATACACCCATGCAAAGTCATGCAAAGTTGCACAAAGCCACGTAAAAATACCAGTAATTATAAAAAAATAAAGGATAGGTAAGTGTGCTTTGAGGATTTTTTTACACACTGTTGGTATGTGAAGACTGTATAAATCTCTCAAGCTTCACTCTCGAGGTTTATGGGTCATCACACACCTCGGGTGTAAAAAAAAAACAACACACACTTGGCTATCCATTATTCTCTATTTATCACGCTATCTAACCTTCAGATAAACATTTATCTAGAGGTTAGATATATCACAATCACTTTCCTTGACATTTGCACTGAACAGAACCAATCAGAGAGCATTTATCACAATGCTGATGACATCATAATAGGCCTATGCAGCACTGAAGTCCATAGTTCAAATCACAGAACAACAGACAACTCTTTAACAAAAAGGTGATTTAAAAAGATACAACTGTTAAACTGATGTTTTATAAATCAAATACACAATGGCCCAACTCAAAATATGCAATTTGGGCTCGATGTTCAAAAGGGTTACACCGATGCAAGGGACTTGCATCAAAAGAGTTTGTCGCAAGGTGTGACTTGCGTCACTACTTGTGCTAACTGCGATTTTCAAATGCAGCCTGCCTGAGTCCAGACACAGCTGTGCTGAAGCTCCCTTGTGTCATAGTTGTGGCAAAAACTCTGGTGCACCACATCACATGGGGGCTTGTGCCACAACGGGGCTGCAACATCCCCATAATCAGGAGTTTGAAAGCCTCCCTGTGTCCACATGAGCTGGCAATGATTAAACCAGCCATGAGCTGGTCTAACACCCCCTGCACCAGCCAGTCTGTACTGTTCTTGTCACTACCCCCCCGACAGCTGCCCAGTGAAACAATATTACTGTATACTGTGGTGTGACTATGAATAGACTGTTGCTGAGCCTCAGCAAACCTCATAATGACAAAGGTGAACGTTGCAGAATACACACACGGAACACCATTCATTTCATGTATACCTTATAAACATGCATTGACAGGGGCTGTGCACTGTACAGGAGTCCACTGACATGTGCAGATCATCCTGCAATGAAGTTTAGATGGTGTACGATGGTTGCCGGTGGGTTGCCAGCTCTCTGGCAGCTGCCGCAAGCCCTTCTGCGGCTTGCGTCATTTCTGTGTGCTGCGCCATTTCACTGGTTCAGTTGGCACCTTGCGGCAAACCCGGGGTGTTTGGCATTGGGACTCTGAATTTTCTGTAATTGGCTGCAGGATCCCTGGTGCACCCCGGGATTGACGCACCACTAGATAGCTGCAAGTTACATCACACTACAAACTCTTTGAAAATTGAGCCCTTTATCTCCACTTGTGAGTGAACAAGACTTTCATAACTCACTCATGGCTATACCACTCATGAGTTATAGCCTTGTCCCCTCCATATGTGGAGATAAATTGCATATTTTGAGTAAGACCATTGTGTGTCCCCTATATATTATAGGAGCCCAGTAGTGTATAGTTAGGGTTGAGTTGGCTGTTCAATGTTAAACTCCAATTTTTGTGCCTTAATAACTTTGGTACAGTTTGATGGAATGGCACAAAATTTGGCATATGCAGTCAGGCTGTCAGAGTCTCAAGATGTTAAAAGTTTTGTGATGGCATCTTGTACAGTTTTCGAGACACAGAACATCGAAAACTAAATAAAAACCCCTATACATAACATTGTGTATTTTTTGCTCTCACCTACGGCCTAGACAGTGAGGAATTATTCACGAAATGTTCAGGTTTGAAGGATCCTGTGTCAAGGGTGTGCCTTTTGAAGGTTTGGTGAAAAAATATTATACAGTTTTAGAGTTATAATGATTTTTGAGTTAACATTCAAGTTTGACCAGTAGAAAACCTTTCGCAAGTGCTTATTTTCATGATTTGCCCCTCGTATTCAAAAAAATGCCATTCGTGATGACTGCCATTGTTTTCCTCCCTTTAAACTCACAAACATTGAAAATACATAAAACGTTCCTATTTTTTTTAAACAAACAGCTGAACCTAACTAAATGGGACACATTTAGCTACATTCTGCTGGGTTTTTTTTTTTGCTTGCTTTTTTTTTTTTACAAAAGTTGCCAGCAACACTTTTTCTGGGCACCCCAAAATCTAGGTTGCCCAGCTTAGTGAAAGGAGCCATTCAGCCACATTCTCTGTAGGAGAACAGTGGGACTTTTTGACATCTGCAGTCACAGATGGCAATATGCTGCAGGCTGCAGTATGAGTAGTGAGCCGCCGATCCCGTTCTGTTTGTCTCTGTCTCTCTCTTTCTCTGTCTGCCTTTCTGTCTGTCTGTCTGTATGTCTGTCTGTCTATCTAGTTTGTTAATTAAGTGAATGGTGTGCCCACCTCTGGTACTGCTTCTTTCTCATCCCCTCCCTTCCAGGTTGCCCACTCTTCCGGTTGTTGTTTTTTTTGTACTAAAAACAGACCGGGGTGCCCACCCCTAGTACTGCTTCTCTGAACTCCCTTCCAGGTTGCCCCTGTTGCCTGAAGTGTGTAGCCTGACACTGTGGTGCCCAATCCCCAGTGTCAGAAGATCAGCTGAAATAAAGAAAACAGTCTTTGTATGTTTTATTTTTTTTTATACCTGTAAAAAAAGAAAATGGTCCCCCACAGATCTGACCCCCCAACCCTGACATCCCACTCAGCATCCACCACCCAACACCCCTCACCCCGCCACACATGCTCACTCAGCTGAACATGTCCCACAGTGACTATCCACCCTCCAGTCAAAGACACATCTTGCTGCTGGAACTGGTAACTGCAATATGAGAAACTAAGGTAAGTATGGTTCAACATATTTCAATGGGGTTTTAAACTTTGATGCATAACTTTGTCATTTGTGCATATTTTGATCCCACATTTTCACCACTGTCTTTTTGGGACCCCACCTCATGACCAATGATGGTGGAATTATGCAAATCAGGCCTGAAAGGCAATTTTGCAATTGCTTGGTGAAATCACCTTTTGGGTGGGATTTGAAAATGTTCCCTGCCTTTGCTCATGGCGGGGGTGTCATAAAAAGGCTGTGTTGAAAATATGTGGTCAAAATATTTAAAAATGGCAAATTTATGAGCATAAACTGAAATTTTGCAACACATGCTCATAACTTTGGTAATTTTAAATATTTTGACCCAAATTTTCAAAATAGCTATTTTCTGACATCACTTCATGAAGGTGACAACTGTCATTTTTCAAATACTGGCCAAAATGTGTTTTCACATCTGAGCCATGTAATGATATTGTCAATGCATGAAATCAGCTTTTGGGCGGGTTCTGAAAATTTTCTTCACCCTTGTTAGTGAGGTAGGGTCATAAAATGGCTATGTTGAAAATGTAGGGTACAAGAGCCGTCCCACCGATGCAGCAGTTGGATTTCTGCTTGTGATACCGATGACCTGAGTCTGGATGCAAGCTCAGGGAGTCAGAAGGCCAGCCGAGGGTGAGGGGAGGAGGATTGAGTGCCTGATGGACTGCTCTCCTCTGGGGAGTAGGTGGGTAAGCAATCAGTCAATGACCAACTCCTAGCAGAGCCTGGGGGTCTGTGCAGGTGAGGCTTAGCAGTTCTTGGAGGTGTACATGATGTGGGCACGTGCACCCTTACGTCATCGTATGCCACATCTTCCACCACAGTGGATCAAAAACAGACCCATAGCCAATTGCCAAACCCCCCCATGAAGCTGAGCTTGGAGACTCCCGCACCCACTGGACTAATGATGTGGCACCACTCAGAGGGTTACAGTGGTGACCCTCCCAGTGGCCCCACCCCAGGGGCAATCCAGGGTTAATGCCGGCAGATGCAAGAGAGGTCCCAAGGGATGGAGGGGGGCAAGATGAAGTGGGCTGAGGAGTCACAAAAAAAAAAAGAAAAGAAAATGTTGGGTACACATATTACAAAACAATGAGGTTATGAGTATATGTTGAAATTTTGCAACGCATGTGCATAACTTTGGTAAATTTAAAAATTTTGACCCCAGGTTTTCAACATCTACCATTTTTTGCATCGCCTAAGGAAGGTAACAACTGTCATTTTTCAAAACCTGGCTGAAATGTATTTTTGTACCTCTACCACGGAATGACACTTTGGCCAAGACTGGAAAATGTTAACATATTGGGTTCAAGAGGTGGGTTCGTAACAAGCCTATGTTGAAAATTTGGGGTCAAAATATTAAAAAACAACACAGTTATGAAGTTATGTTAACTTTTTCCTACACAGTTTAATAAGTCTGGTAATTTTTGACAACTGATGCAGCACAGAAGGGCAGTGTCAGCCGGACCCTGCACCTTCATAGGTTGACAGAGTGTTCTCTTGGTGCACGGCCCAGACGGCCCTGTGCATCTGTATCTGTTCACGCAGGTCTCAAAGAGATCTACATGAATAAGGATATGATTCCACTGTCTCAATTCTTTGTAAAAAAACTTTGTTAATACACCAGCTAGGGAAACAATGCCATAAAAGTAGGGAAATGGGGCCTTAGGGTTTCCAACCTAACTCCTGACTCCACCTCCCCAAGCAGCAAAAGGAAATAAAACATCAAGATTTTGGTTCTCCAGGGTCTTGGCAAATCAGTGGCACAGTCTTCCTTGGGGTTGTGAACCTTAATGATCTCCTCTCCCCCTAGCCCATAGCCTCCAGTCTGAAGCCCAGGGTACAGGTCCAAGCCACTGCCTCACAGTGATACACTCTTCAAAGACAGAGGTATGTCTCACCACATGTTCCCAGCACAATTTGTTGTAGATCATGTGTGATGTTGTTTGCTCAGGGAAAGGAGTGGGCATTAGGGTTCACAACCCCAAGGAAGACCCCACCACTGATTCGCCAAGACTGTGGAGGCCCCAAACCGTAACGTTCTGTCCTTTTGCTGCTTGGGGTGTTGGGGGCAGGGAGTTAGGGTTGGAAATCCTAACACCATACTTTCCTAATTTTGTGGCATTAAGTTACCCTAACCAATGCATTATTGAAGTTTTACACACAACAAGAGTGAGGGTAAAAATAGCAAGATAAAAAGATATCTTAGTGACATCGGTAACAGCAATACATCACATTATAGAATGAGGGACACTCCTGACCAATCAGAGAACTCCTTTCCCCTGTGCATGAGACACTTTTATTCTGTGAAGAGCATCTCACATGCAGATGCCCTGGAAATGGACATGTCCCAGGAACAGGTATATATGGTATTTCTCTCCTGTCCTGGCCAGCACTCCTAGTACCATCAGCTGTCCTCCCCAGTGCCATCCCCCAAGGATCAGGCCCTATCCCTTACACTCCCATGACTTACTCTTTGTGGCAGGGTGGTGAGTAGCATCTCAACCCAGCTGAAACAGATCCAGCCAGAGAGGTGCCTTCTCAGGGGTAGTGCCTGTGGGACACAGTGTCATGTTGTACAGCTAGGATCTTTTCTGTTTTTCTTTCCCTGAGGTGAGGCATGCAGTGATGCCCATGGAGGGAACACATGCCCTCCTGCATGTGCTCCTCCAAAAGTCTGCCTCATTTCCTCCCCTTTCTGTAGCGTTGGTGTACCACCCCCCCAGCCACTGCTAGGGGGCCAAGTAGAACAGCGATTGCAGGTGACCCCCCCTCCCCAGAGAAGGACAGCAGTCCATTGGATGCTTGATCCTTCTCCTCCCCTGCCAACGCCCGGTGGCCCGTGCTCATTCCTGAACATGGGTCACCGATGTAGCGTGAGGTAAGACATCCAGTGCCTCAGCCCTCAGTGCCACTGGGCTGACTGTTTTAAAAAAAATTTATATTATTGTTCGCTCTTGATCAATAATATATTAATGCATCCCCCATCGCCACTCATTCCTGTATTAGAGTGATTTCACTTGCCTTCAGCTTGAGCCAGAACAGCTCAGCTTCACTTTGTTGTTCTTGCTCCATCCAAAGGCACATGAAACCACTCTAATACAACAATGAATGACTCTGGGGGACATATTAACATATAAAATATTATTACTGTTATCACAGTAGATATTTTTATGGTTGCTTTCATCACAGTGGAATGCGGAACCAATCAGAGAGCAACTTTCTCAATGCTGATGATACCGTAATGGCTAGTGCAGCACTGAAGCTAACATACAGGGACAAACAGCCTCAACACAAAACTGCAGCACTAGTCTAGGAGTATAAAAGCTCATAAATAAAGACTCACTTACAAAACAGTCTTCTTTAATTAAAGTGTTCCTAATACAAAACTGTAGCTAAAACAGGGTGAAGTAGTGACAGAAACAAATAACTAAACAAAAACCATGCTGGCACCAACATGGTGCTCCTCTGAAGCAGCGAGGTATGACTGATGGTCGACAGACAGCCTGACGTGTGTGATGACACACGGCCAATCAACTGACATTTCGGCCAACGCCTTCATCAGAGCTTAGCACTGAAATCAGCTGTTAAAATCAAAGAAAAACAGCAAAATCTTCAAACTGCAGACTTACAGTAAAAGCTATAACTTGTAAACTACTGTTATTATATAAAATATACAATAGTCTGACTTAAAGCATGCAATTGATCATTACTTATGAGTGGGCAGGAATTTCATAACTCAGTTCTGGCTCTGCCACTCATTAATTATGTTTTTTCCCCCTCACACTTGAAGATAAATTGCATATTTTGAGTCAGCCCATTGCATGTACCATAGTTTACTGACACAGTCGCTCCAGTATAGTTAGATTTGAGCAACAGATTCTATGTTAAAGAGCAGGTGCTTACTTCTAGTAAATAGACAATTGACTGTTTTATTTATTGTATTTTGATGTCTTAATAATGATGTTCTACTTTTGTAATAAAATCTTTGTTAGTGCAGTGAAATAACTGGATTTTTACCTTTGCTTTTGGCACTATTGGTAAAAACGAATTCTGAAGAACTCTGATATTGTGATGTAGGAAGCTGCCAATTACTTAGGAGCCCAGTGTATTTCAATGAGAAAATAAATATATTGTTCTCACTTTTTCAAAAGAAATAGAAACATATTTCAGTAACAAACTTTGCCTTTTATATGCTTACACTATTCTGGTCCATCTGTATGATTTAACAATTTTGGAAACAATAATCGGCTTCTCTTTTCTTCTTCCCAAGTAGAACTTGTTTATGAAGAAAATTACATATACTAAATTATATATAATATCACAGGCTGTCCAAAATCACATATTTCTGTTAAACATATTATATTTTGGATGTAGAAAGTGTTATTCCTCCATAAAAATCTGAAAACAGATTTACATTTTCCCACTGAAATACATTACCAGCCTTGTCAGTGAAGATTTTCTGACATCATGATACAAGAATGCCACTGGATTCTTTTTTTACTAGCAGTTCACAAAATTCAAATAAAATGGGGAAAAGTCAAGTAAAGAAACAAATAAAATCAAACTGAATGATTACAGAGGTACCTAAAGGCCCCAAACCTTCATTCTTTAGGGTGCGCATCCTTGCTCTTTAAAACCCTATCCTTGAGGCCGGCCAGGTGGCATAGAGGGCTAAGACGCTGGTACCTCATCTCGACCCATGCCAGTGACCCAGGTTTGGGAACAAGCCCGAGGCATTAGAGGTCAGCATGTGGGGGGAAGGCGGAGCTCAATTGAGCTGCTGACAGGCAAGCTCTCCTCTCCTCGGCTAATGGGCAACCCCCAGTGGAGGTTGGAGGAAGCTTGGGCCAGAAGGGGGCCCAGGCAGTAGGTCAGGAGTGAGGGAAGGAGGCTGTGATCAGGGCTGTTCGGTGCATGCTTGCCTCCACGCGCATGCACACTGACTTCTGGGGCCTCCGGGATAAAACTTGGTGGAAAAATGCCAGTCAGCAGGGTGAAGACTGACCCCCCATAGGCACTGCTCCTGGGCCAGGGAAGTAAGAGCCGGTAATTCTGAGGGATGGGGGTCGGTCATATAGGGGCCAACTGGCTGGGGAGCAAAAAATTGTGATATGATAAAAAAAACCTATCCTTGCACCTTAATAGCTTTAAATTAGCTGAAATTGTGCATGCATTGTCTAGTAGGAAAGGTCTAAATATGTGGAGTTTTTGTGACAGCAGCTTGTGTGATTTCTGAGATTGCATATGTAATTTTCTTGTAGACATCTAATTTTATCATATACTTCGCATGGGTTTTTGGTTTTGCTGTCATGTACAGTATACACCGAATGGTACAAGCGTGCCATGCCAAGGTATTGCTTTTGGAAGGTTGTGTGACAAAAATATTAAATGGTTCCAGAGTTATAAGGATTTAAAGTTGTTTTTTTTTGCTGTTTTGAGTATGTTTAGTAGGGTTTTTTTGGATAATGTTCTGATACGGCACAAAAAAATTCCACGTGACTGACCCTTTCTGTTTTCTCTCCACTTGCTTCTCACAGCATCAAAAATGTTTTGGTATTGTGATGGATACCATTTTGTCCCCCCCCAAATAAAAAAAAATGTAAATGTAAAATTTATGGGCACTCAAATTCCGTGGTGCCCAGCTTAACAAGAGGAGTCTTCACCCGCGTTTTTTGTATGAGAACAGCAGGACTTCTTGAATTCTGAAGCTGCAGGTAGAGTTGTGCTGCAGGCTTCAGTTGAAGTAGTGAGGTGGTGATCCTGTGTTCTATCTATCTATCTATCTATCTATCTATCTATCTATCTATCTATCTATCTATCTATCTATCTTTCTGTCTGTCTGTCATCTCTGTCTGTCTATCTATCTACTGTGACTGTCTATCTATCTATCTATCTATCTATCTATCTATCTATCTATCATTCTACTTAGGTAATTTACATATTTATTAAAAAAAGTGGACTGGGGTGCTCACCCCTGCTACTTCTTTCTCCCCTTCCTAAAAAAGTTGCACTCCCATCCTTCCCATGTTTATATATCTATTTATGCAATAGGGGAGGGTGATAAATGTTGTAAATAAAAAGATATTCTCACTGGAGTGAGATAAATGTTAGTGACATAGCAACTGTGAGATTATTTATATTTACACACACAGTTGCTATGTCACAACATGTTATTCTCACTCTAGCTAATCACAACACACGCATTTTCAATAAACATCTCTGAACTACTTTCCAACAGCACAGAAGTATACATAAATGTCATCTCTTAGTCTCCTGTGTTCCAGAAGAACTATTAATTTTCCCCATGCTTCCCCACATACCATTTACAATTCATAAAAATTCAGCTGAAAACGGGCTACCATTCATCAGTCACAGACCAGCTGAAACTAAACAATTAGCGGCAGCAAACACAAAGTCACTATCAATATTTTTGCAACAAGTTCTTCATCCACATAACATAATCTATAACCACAGACTGAGGCACCAACAGAAACACACTATTCCCATACAATTCCATCATTCATAGTATTGTAAAGAAATATTGTTTTCTTCGGGACCACTTGAAGCACATAGCTGAAACTGAAAATACAAATCTCTCTTACTCCGGTGAACCAAACCAGAGAAACTCTTTGAAAAGTCATTACCACAATACTTTCACATTACCTCGACCTGAAGTTTAAATAAACTTACAGTCTATCACCAGGTAATCCAAAATGCATCTTTATACCACAAAAAAAAGAATACGGAACACCAACTCCATCCCGCAATGAGAACCCAGCCCATAACCATCTCGACACCAGTCAGCAACCATGCATCTTGCACAGCACAGAACACTAGCCAATCACATAACGAACCACTCATGCCAACAACCAATGAAATACCACACATCTTCCATTCACAGCAGAACCAGTGCAACTTCATTCAGAAAAATGTAGCGCAGCCAAGAAACTCATGTAAGCATACCTAGAAATAAAAGAACACCAAAAACAGCAACATCTACAAAAATAATAACACACAGAAACCACAAAAAAAATTCCCTATTGTATAAATCAAACACATGATGGGCAGCAGTGAGGTATATAAAATAATCTCACTCCTGCATTGTGAGGTATGCATAGCTCACTGCTGCCCATCATGTATCATAATATATATATATATATATATATATATATATATTTTTTTTTTTCTTTTTAATAATATAACCCTGTCCCACTTCTCTTGAACCCCTTCCCTTCAGGTTGTTTGCCCCCTTTCCCCAAATAAAAGCCCAGCACTGGGGTGCCCAATCCCCAGTGTCGGAATGTGAATGTAGGTTCCCTGTAATAAAGAAAACCACCCGTAATGATTTATTTTATTTAAACCTGTAACAAAGAAAATGGTCCCTCACTGATCTGATCCCCACCCCAACCTCCCACTTAGAACCTCCCACACATCCCATACACCCCCGCTCACCTGAACATGTCCTATGGCATGGATTCACTCTCTGATTAAAGGCATGTCTTGCTGTTGGAACCGACAACTGTGATATGAGACAATCAGATAAGTGTTCTTTAATGTATTTTAATGGAGTTTGTACTTTGATTCATAACTTTGCCATTTATACATATTTGGACTCCACATTTTCACCATCTCCTTTTTGCCCCCCAATGGCAGTGGAATTGTGCAAATCTAGCCCGAAATGCAATTTTACAGTCACTTAGTAAACTCACAATTTGAATGGGATTTGAACATTTTCATCACCCTTTTTCATGAGGTGGAACCATAAGAAGGCTTTGTTGAAAGTCTGGGGTCAAAATATGTAACAATGGCAAAGTAATGCATGCACATTGACAGGTTTCTATTCTTGCTCATAACTTTGGTAATTTTAAATGTTTTGACTCCAAATTTTCAGCATAGCTATATTTTTAGACCATCTCATAAACAAGATAGCTGTCATTTTCCAAATCCTAGCCAAAATGTGTTTTTGCACCTGCGGCCTGGAACAATGTTCCAGTGGTGTGGAATGACGTTTCAGTGGGGATTTGAAAGTTTTCATCTACCAGGTTCATGAGGTGAATTAATAAGAAGGTTATGCTAAGAAATCTGAGGTACAAGTATGGTAAAATGCCCAGGTTATAAATGAACATTGCAGTTTTTCAATGGTTACTCATAACTTCTCTAATTTTCAGTATTTTGACTCCAATCATTCAACATAGTCATTTTTCCACACCACCTCATAAATGTTACTGTGGTTATTCTCTAAATCCTGAATGAGACATATTTTCTCACTTCTGGTTTGAAACAACATTTTGACCAGTATATTATAAATGCTACATATCATGTTTACAAGGGGAGTCTTCATGACTTTATTTAAAATTTGGCATCAAAATTAAACTAAAAATGTATATAATTGTTACAAACTTTGTGTGTATTGCCAGTTTTGACCCCAGCAGATATGCTTTGTGATCCTGTGCCCATGAGCTGAGTTCAGGAGTGAGCTCAGTGACCCAGCTGGATGGGGTGAGGGTGAGGGGATGGCACTGTTATGACACACCCCAGCCCAGTGGGTGGCAGAGGGCCCTGTGCACTAGCTGACAGATGGACTCTTTGCCCTTTGTGTCTGTATCTGCAGCCACATGGAAACACAGGGGCCAGAGGGCCCTGCACTTCTGCAGCCCACCAGACAGCCCCATGAATTTGTGACATATGTCACTGCACAGATATGCAAGGCCTGCAAGGGCCCTGCACTTCTGTAGGCAGAGGGAGTGTTCTCTTGGCACAGGGCCCAAAGGACCCTGTACATCTGTATCTGTTCACAAAGGTCCCGAAGGGACCTACATTAATAAGAATATGATTCAACTATCTTAAAAAGAAAGGAAATTCCTTGCAAAAAAACTTTGTTAATGCACCAGTTAGGTTTAAACCTAATGCCACAAAAGGAGGGAAAGGGTGGCATTAGGGTTTCCAACAATAGCCCCCCACTCCCACCTCCACCTCCACTCTTAAGCAGCAAAAGTCAAAAATATTAGGGTTTTGGATCACTTGAGTCAGTGCCCCTTTGTAGCCTATTGGGAAAATATATGTGCACCATGAAAGTTTTTACAAAAGGACCACAGAACTTTCACCAAAGTCCCATTGGTTAACACGAGGGACCTTCCCAGAGTATCCACCAATATGGTCAGTAGAGCCTTGTTAGTGGCAACTCCCTATGCTGTGGAATAAACTGCCTGCTGAGCTCCACTCCATTCACACCCACTGCCAGTTCAAATCTTGCCTCAAAGATTGGCTCCTGGAGACTTTCCGCTACCACTACTTTCCTGGGTAGTCCTTCATTTCTGACCTGCCCTTACCACATGAGTTTCTTGCCTATGCATCTCCCTTTGTACAGTAAATCCTCCAGTTCACCTTCCTCTCCCACCCTTTCCTTTCTCCTTCCCTCTACTAGCCCCATTTTACCTTTTTCATGCTACTCCTGCTGAGCATTGATTATCTCCTATGCAACTTTCTGTATATCAATTTCATGTATATATATTTCTCTTTATGTATATGCACATCAGATTTATGTACTATATCACATCGTATCATGTGGATTTATGTATTTTGATACCTTGTATCTTGTGTACTATTGTAACCTTTTATTATTTGTCAGATTGTCTACTGTTCTATGCATTGTTGTTTATGTTTAACCCTGCGCCACTGTATATGGCCCGGGTCATGCCTGTAAACAGTTCCTGGGATCAGTGCACCTACCTGGTTACCAAAGTCATAAATGAAAAATTAATAAATAAATAAACATTCACAAAAGTCCCATGGACTTTTGCAAAAGTATCCCCATATTAGCATGTTAAACTATCAGACTTTTGCGAAAGTAGCACAACTTTCACGAAAGTCCCATGGGTAAACAGCCCCCCAAAAACAGTTTCTTTGCCACTTCATAGCAAAAAAACAGTTAGGACTTTTGGGCTAACATTTGCAGGGTGGAATGCCCTTGCCCTGTAAATGTGCCTTTTACTTGTTTGGTGAAATAATTTATACCGGTTCCAAAGTTATGGCGATCTGAAGTTGAGAAATTTCCCATAGGATAACATTGCAGCCCAGCAATGCCTTTTGGCACCCATGTCTTGAAAATGATTTGAGTCACTGTCCACATACTGTGGGGCCACAGTGTAGAAGGTGGTGAGACAGGTCTTGCTGTGATAGTACCGTATGAACTAAATATTTTATGGAAACTTAGTTTTATGTCCTAATTGTGAAGGAACACAGGGAGCACTCTACAGGCAGCAACAGTGCAAGGAGGCAGTTCCAACACTTGTTGAGGAGCTACTCAGTAGCTGCAAATCTGAGCATTAGACTATACTTGCCAGTGCCAAATGCCCTTGTGGGAGACTTTGTATACATTTTTAACCTGATTTAACAGTTTTGAGGATTCGCTTGTAGTGGTATCTGTCACATGATTCCCCAGTCACTTCCGGGTTTCATGCTGTAAGTTGCTGCCCTGAGCAAGTGGGGTGAGCTTGGGCAGGGTGCGCATGGGTGCTGTGAGCACTGACACATGTCAGTGTGTCTGCATGTGTCTGCTGAGTATGGCGAGGTAGCGAGCAAGTAGGTGCACAATTTGGCAAATAGGGAAATAATTGTGGATTCAAACAACAAACCAGAGGGACAGGTAACACAGCACTGGACCTAAGAATATGGCCTCTTCTATCTTAACAACTAATGGGGATCTCTGCATTAAATGTGGTAGCTGCAATATGCATACTTTGGTTGATGTCAAAACCGACTATAGTGACTACATATGTGAGAAATGTAACCATAACAAAGAACTGATTCATGAATTACAAATATTCTGTGCTAACTTAGAGACCTTGGAGAATAGTCAGATTGCCATGGCTACTAAACTTTGGGCTCTATCTTCCTTAAACAAGCCAGTCACATCCTCAATTGAAGCCTGTGACAAAGGCAGTAAATGTAAACTGACACTAGAAAATGGAGCTGAGACTAGTGAGGAAAATGACTGGAATACAGTCACCTCAGTAAAAAGAAAAAAAGAGAGGGAGAAGTCCACTGAAAACATCACAGCTTAACCCCAGTAATGAATCCCAACAATACTTAGGTAGTGCACAGATGGGGGAGAGCGAATCAGCTCCCTCAGTTGCATACATTGCAATGGAAGCAAACCAGTTAGGGGAAGAGACTAGTATAGCCTGTAACATAGTACTGCAACTAAACAGCAGATACTCCATTATAGCAGACAATATAGTAGATAATGTGATAGACCATGATAAGCCACCGTCATCTAATGATGAACATAATTCTATAGCATTAACGCCATCTAATACCATTTCAAGACAAGTTATTTAATAGGTGATTCAATTATCAAATACACTGATAAGTACATTTGCAAAGATGATAAAGTTAATATCATGGTGAGCAGTTTTTCAGGAGCAGGGGCGCACGATTTCACCAAGATGGTGGATAACATCTTTAAATGGGTAGGTGAAAAAACACTAGTGATAATTCATATTGGGGTTAATGACATTGTGACTAAATTATTACTGACCTTTACAAAGGACTACAGCAACCTTGTAGAGAAACTATCTAGCAAGGGATGCGAAATAGTAGTGTCCGAGATCTTACCAGTCCCCAGGACCTCCATTTACATACTAAAAAAGCTGTGCCTTATAAACGCCTGGCTTAGTACATGGACTAGGGAAAGGAAAATGCACTTTGCAAGGCACTGGGGTACATTCCACAACAGAGGGGACCTATATTGTAGACATGGTCTGCACCTGAGTTTCAAAGGAAGTAGAGTACTGGCCTTACGTCTAAAAAATGAAATTAATTTAAACTAGCTAAGGTAGGGATGACTAAGCAAACTAAAACACTTCAAGTAACTATGGGAAAACCTAAAAGGAGCATCAAGGGAGTCAAAGTCCTATATTTCAATGCTAGGAGCCTTAACAAGTACAAGATGGCAGAGCTCCAGCACGTAGTCAGTAAAGAAAATGTGGATATAGTAGGAGTCACAGAAACCTGGTGGCATAATGATAGCAGCTAGTGTAAGGAATTAGCTGGTTATCAGCTATAGGACTGGATTAGAGGATGCGAGCGGGGGTTGCACTATACATCAGGAATGACATACAGTGTTCCATTACTGATATAGGAATCAGTCTAGGAATAATTTAAATACTTTGGATGGATGTAATAGGAATGAAGGGTAAATGGTTTAAACTAGATATATTCTATTGGCTTCCTGACAGCAATATGAATGATACTGACACCCTTGTTGAACATATAACAAGAGTGGCTAGAGGGGATGATGTGATTGTGTTAGGGGACCTAAATCTGCCTGAAATCAACAGAAGGAGGATGGAAGAAATAACTCCCTAGGCAGTAGAGTTCAGACAACTCTGGTATCAGCTGGCATAGAACAATGTGTAGCCACACCCACACACAGTGATAATATACTCAATATCCTCTTAACTAATATCGAAATGGATATAACTGATATAACCAGCTCAACCCCTATAGGGAATAGTGATCACAATATAGTATGTTTTGATATCAGGAAAGATCAAACACTTATGTCAGGAATAACAGAATACAAAAATTATGCTAAGGCTAATTTTAAGTAGATAAAAAGAGAAATACTTAGTCTACATTGGCATAAAGCAACATTAAATATGAATGCTGACCAGTCTTGGGAACTACTGGGGACCACCATGTCAAAACTGGAATCCAAATATGTACCGATCAAAAAAGCTTATAATAAAAAAGGAAAGAAGCCCTTATAGTTCAGTAATACCATTAGAAAGTTCATAAACAAAAAAAGAATAGATATGGTAAAATGAAAAAAAATCACTTAGCAGCTAACACTACTAAATACAAAAATGTTCTTAAGCAATTGAAACAAGTAAATAAAAATGCAAGAGCTTCCACAGGGTTCAAACTATCTAACAATAAAAGAAACAAAAATGTTTAACCCTAAGTAAATGAAAAAAATAGTGCTGATAGGATAATAGGTCCATTAGAAATTAATAACACAGCATATATTAAACCAGAAGAGATAGCAGGAGAATTTAATAAATACTTTGGATCAGTTTTTAATCCCCCTAAGCATAATGTGATTATACCCTCATCAATGACACCACCCTTGGATATACACAACATTATTACAGTTGAGACCATAAAAAAACTGCTACAACTGAAAACTAATAAATCCCCTGTCCCTGATGGACTAATTCTAATACTCCTGAAGGAACTCAGCACCGAGTTAGCCCCATTACAGCTGAGATAGGTAAAAAATATTTTTTCAGAAGGTCTTGTACCTCCAGACTGACGTAAAGCCATTCAAAGATACCAGTACACCCCCCCCCACACACATACACACACCATAACATATTTAAACTTTCCACTGCCAAAAAAGGCTATATTTACTTTGCGCTCCATGTGAGGAGTGGGTCCTCTTGGTTTCAGACTAGAATTCCAGTGTGAGTAAGCTAAATCACCATCATCAAGGTGGGACCCTTGATTTAGTCCCTAACTTTCCAATGTCTCAATGGCTAATGTGACTAATTGGATCCTTTTATACACTGTGCTCCCATCAAGGATTTACACAGGTGTTCAAAGGAAGCATGCTAAGAAGGAACACCACAAACTCCTAAAACTCAAACAAATCCAAAATAGCATGCTCAAACCTTTTAAGTTGCTTCATACAGTAGAATTCACATTTTTTTCTCTAAGGGGTGCTAGCAGGTTGTGGAATACAACAGACAATCCAAAGATACCAGTGCACCCCCCCCCACACACACACACAAAACATAGCATATTTAAACTTTCCACTGCCAAAAAAGGCTATATTTACTTTGAGCTCTATGTGAGGAGTGGGTCCTCTTGGTTTCAGACTGGAATTCCAGTGTGAGTAAGCTAAATCCCCAACCTCAAGGTGGGACCCGTGATTTAGTCCCTAACTTAAAGCCATAGTGATATCTATTTACAAAAATGGGGGGTTAAAGAGTCCTACAAACTACTGTCCGATTAGTCATAGATACATAGATACATAGACAGTGTCGGCAGATAAGGGCCTATGGCCCACCTAGTCTGCCCATTTGAGCTTGTAAGTTCAGTTTGTTTTCCTAGAAGTCTATTTCCCCTTACCCCTGACCTCTAGAATTCCTTTATGTCTATCCCATGCATTCTTAAATCCCGTGATTGTTTCAGCCCCCACCACTTCCTCTGGCAGGGTGTTCCACTTGTCCACCACCGTTCTGTGAAGAAATTCTTTCTCATGTTTCCTCTGAATCGTCCTCCTCCAACTTCATCCCATGCCCTCTAGTCCTGAAACATCTTTTCGCTTAAAATAGTGTTTTCCTGCACCCTGTTCCTCCTGTAAGATACTTGTATGTCTCTATCATATCCCTCTCTCCTCCTCTCCTCCAGGAGTACATGTTCAGTTCCTTCAACCTGTCTTCATAGGACTTGTGATGCAATCCATGCACCATCTTTGTTGCCCTCCTCTGAACCTTCTCTACCCTGTCTATGTCCTTACGTAGGTATGGTCTCCAGAACTGTACACTGTACTCCAGGTGGGGCCTCACTAGTGTCTTGTATAGCGGAATTATGACCTCCTTTTCCTGCTGGTGATGCCCCTGCCTATACATCCCAGCATCCTATTTGCTTTACCTGATGCCTTGTCACACTGTTTCCTACCTTGAGGTCATCAGAGATGACAACCCAAGATCCCTTTCCTGCTTGTGCATGCTATATCCTCACCCCCAACTGATATATTGTGCCAGGGTTTTTGTGCCCCATATGCATTATCTTGCACTTCTTTGCATTGAATTTCAACTGCCAAACCCTTGACCATTCTTCAAGTTTCTGCAGGTCCCTTCTCATTCTGTCTACACTCTCTGGTGTGTCTACTCTGTTACAGAGCTTTGTGTCATCAGCGAACAGTGAAATTCTGCCTTCTAGATCCTGTGCAATGTCACTGATGAAGATGTTGAATAGGACCGGTCCCAGCACTGATCCCTGTGGTACCCACTGGTCATTCTTCCCTCTGTGGAGTGACAGCCATTTACCACCACCCTCTGTGTCCTGCCACCCAGCCAGTTACCTACCCACACTACTGTCCTGCCCACACCCATATTCCCCAGTTTGTGTAATAGTCTTCTATGTGGCACAGTGTCAAAGGCCTTGCTGAAGTCCAGATGGCCATGTCCACTGCCCTCCTGATACACCTCCTAGTCACCCAGTCAAAAAATTCAATGAGGTTGGTCTGACACTGACCTCCCTGGTGAAACACATGCTGCCTTAGGGTCCTGTGGTCCATTGACAACCAGATGTTCCACCAATCTCTCCTTCAGTAGTGCTTCCATGATCTTTCCCACTACGGGTGAGGCTGACTGGTCTGTAGTTCCCTGCTTCCTCTTTGTTCCCACTTTTGTATAAGGGGACTACATCTGCTGTCCTCCAGTCTTTGGGTACCTCCCCTGTTTCCAGTGATTGGCTGAACAGGATAGCCAGAGGTTCAGCCACCACCTCTCTTAGTTCTTTAAGGACCCTGGGGTGCACCCCATCTGGCCCCGCTGACCTCTATAGTGGGTAAGATAATTGAAAGTATAGTTAAGGAAGAACTGAGTAGAACTCTTATAGCAAGTGGATATCGTGACATCATCCAGCATGGTTTTGTGAACAACAGATCCTGTACCTCTAATCTCCTCAGCTTTTATAACTGTGTGGGGTCCCAGTTGGATTTGGGTAGAGAAGTTGATGTGCTGATGTTTGACTTCAGGAAGGCATTCAACACCTTATCTTATAGTATCCTAATATCAAAATTAATAAAGTTTGATATACATCATTCTCATATTAAATGGATTCAGGACTGGTTGACCAGTCATACCTAGTCAGTCAGAATAAATGTTTTTTTATCACAAGAGATGGGAGTCACGGCGAGGTGCACTCAGGGCTCAGCACTGCTTCCCCTTTTGTTCAGTGTCTTTATCAGTGATGTTTTATTCACAAATAGTGTTATTACAATAGTCAAGTTCTCCGATGACATCAACCTGTGTGGTATAGTTAACACTAATAGTAATAGAAGGAAACTCACCAGTGATTTGGTAGGTTTTGTAAGTTTGGCTAATAACAATAAAATGGCATTCAACCTGGAAAAATGTGCAGTGATGCATTTTGGTGGGCAAAACATACAACAGGATTATTTTATCAATGGGGATACATTTAGGAAAGTCACCAATGAAGAGACTTGGGCATATGCATTAGCAACAACCTCAAGAGCTCCCAACACTAAACAGATAGCCAACAAAACCGGGCACTTGATAAACTATGTTCGTAGATCCTTCCAGTCTAGAACAGAGGTTGTCCTAATCCCACTTTATAGATCATATATCAGACCTCATCTGGATTACTGTTCCCCACAGTGGAGTCCCTACTTGAAAAAGGATGTTAATATTGTTGAGAGAAGCCAGAAGAGGTTCATTAGGTTTATATCCTGCTATAAAAATAAACCATATCATGACCAACTAAGGGATCTAGGCTTATGGAACTTAACACTAAGAAGAAAGAGAGGTGGCATCCTTCTTCTATATAGACTAATAAGGGATCCCCACCCTCATGGATGATTTAGGACTAGTATTTAAGGAACATGTATACAATCTGAGGGGACATAAACAACAACTGATTGAAACAAAATCTAATAGTGAATTACAGAAGCATGCTTACATAAACTGTACTGTAAGACTCTGGAACAAACTTCCCGACAGGGTCATTGAGGCAGACAGCTTTACATTGTTTAAAAACAGGCTAGACCACTAACTCAAGTAAGATGACTATGGTCATTAGCACTGAGTTGTGGGGGACAGCAACTATGGGCCTTGCCTCCTGCTGTCCTAAAAACCGAAGTATATTAACCGAAGTAGATATATATATATATTTAATATATGGATCCTTAAAATAATATGGTTCAAAAGCATACAAAAATTTCCTGGTAATACCATCGCTCCTGAAGCGATAATACTACTCTTCCTGAGTGATAATACTATCGTTAGGGTGCCGTAATACTATCGTTCGGCACCCGAACGATAGTATTATTAACAAAGCTAAACAGCGCATGTCCAACTCTATCCCCAACGTGTTAAACTGCGTGCCTTCTGATTGGCCGCTTTTCCTCTGTGGGCAGGCAGAAGGAGTCTGAAAATATGGCGGCTTGCTCGCTCGCTTAGTGAGACAATCTTCCGTGATGCAACCGTTTTTTTTGTTTTTTCTTGTTGAAAACCATTTGACAATCGGACTCTCTCTGGGGCTCCTCTGCTTGCTTGATATCTCCACTTACCAAAAAAAAAAACGGCTAAATGAAGCCCTCAGCAGCCGCTCGTCCACACAGGACTGGGGAACCCTGCCAGCATGCACATCCACCCGCTAACTCCAGTGCTGAAACGGAGGTGAGTCAATTCATCTCCTATCCATATATTAAAAAAAATAACAAATAGGTTCTGGCATTACAAGGTAGTAATTACATCTCGAGGTTCTGGGGACACATGAAACCTCTCGAGCTTCGCTCTCGAGGTTTTCTGTGTCCCCAGAACCTCTTGATGTAATTACTACCTTGTAATACAACCAGAATCTATCTATTATTCTATATATATATATATATATATATATATATATATATATATACACAAGTTTTTACTCTGGTGGTTTAGTCCACACAGCCTGTGTGGAGGTTTCTAAGTCATGATTACAACTGCAGTGGATTTTTTTCATAGTTGATATGGTTACTGAAATATTGCCAAATTATTGTTACAAGGGTTCCTTTTCAGGATTGTAGGGCTGCGGTATGTCTCCATACTTCTGTGTGAGTGGGAGTGCAGGGACCAGAGGGCCCTTGCTCCCACATACTCATTATGCAAAAATGGGCAGCATGAAGGAGGCGCATGGCCGAGACTAAGCTCCCACAACCACCATACCAGTTACATTATACTTTCTCAAAAGAAGGACATTTTTGCAGAAAACTCTGTTAATGCATCAAGTTAGGGTTGATAGCACAGCAACAAAGATTTGATGTTAGGGTTCCCACCCCTACCCCTCCCCTCAACCTCACCCCAACCCTCCACACAACAACAGGTGTTGGGACATGCCATGAGGTCATTAGGCCTAACTATCACCCTATTCTCCTATACTGTAGCATGTCAGGTTGTTTACACATGGACTAGGGTGAGAGTTGGGCCTGATGACCCCATGGTATGCCCTGACGCCTCTAGGTGTGTTGAGGGTGGGGGATAGGGTGGGGAATGCTAACATCGAATTTCCAAACTTTTGTTGCTGTGCTATCAACCCTAACTGATGTAGTAACAGAGTTTTTTGCAATGGAAAAAAATATATATATGTATTTGTTTATTTATCATTCAGAAAATACCTCTGAACACAAGTACACTTTTGCAAAGGTTACACGTCTGAAAAGTACAAGGAATGAGAAACACAACATACATTCAACAGCTCATGAAAAGCCCGGTCAGGTACAAACAACAATAAATTAGCAGTAAAGGTAATATACACACTACAGCATAGCTGTCCCAGGGGGACAAGTTTTCAAGTGCCAGTAATGTATAAGCACAAACCAAACATGGTATACTGGACAGAGGTCAATTAAAAGCAGCAGCAGGTAGATTTCATAGTGGGTTCTTCTTTTAAGGATTTCTTAAAGTTTGCAATTTTGGAAAGTCCCACTGGGGATTCCAGGAACTTCGTAAGCCACTGGCAAGTACAGACTGTGAAAGAGTATCTACCCAGGCTTGTTTTTGGAAGGAGACTTCAGTGGCTTGTCTAGACATATTTCTGGTGGAATACTGTTTTTTTGACTAGGCAGAAGAGATCTTTTTTTTTTGTTGTATTATTTCTTTATCCCCTCATATGTGCCCTGGATCTGCCATTTTCTTCAGGCAGCTATGATCCCTGACATCCACCTACTGTCCTCCTTTGTAACCCCCTATCTCAAATTGCAGCCAACCCTGGGTAGCTGAGTGTAACCCTTCACTGAGTGGGTCCCCCTCCACTGAGGTGGACGGCATCAGTAGGGCAGCCAGCACACTCTTTCTGTTGGCCCCAGCATGCTGCTGAGGTAGTCAGGTTCCTCCAGAGTTCTTCAGTGGTGTCGGCAGATCGTCTGCTATCATCTTGGCCAATCCGAGACTTTTTTCTGAATTTCTGGCACTCCTGATGTTGCGCCGCATCTTGTAGTGCTCCCAGTCTCCACTGAGGGCCACTACAGAGCAAAGCATCACCCTAACCCACCCCAGGAGAGGAGAGCAGTGCTTCAGATGCTCTATCCTTTTCCACCCCCCCCGCCAACCCCCACGACCTGTGTCTGTTTCCAAACCCGGGTCGCCAGTGTGGTTTGAGGTTAGGCACCAGTGCCTCAGCAAAGAGATCTTTAATTGCAGTGGAGGTGAGGCCCAACAGAGCTTTTTTTTTTGCCATCAGACAGGACTGGTATTTTGCCTGGCCTGAAGTGGTAGCCATTTGTTAAGAGCATACAATGAGCAGCTATGTGTGAGCCTGTCCACCCCACTGGCAAAACAACAAACTTTGTTGAGTACCATCCTTACTCTGGAGAGAGTAGTGTCGCAAGCTGCCTCATATACTGAGAGACCATAGTCGATGAGAGGTAGGATTGATTGGAGACTACCAGGCATCTAACCTCCTGGGTGAAGTTAAGGCAATGCCTGTAGAACACTCACAACTTTTTGTTGGCCAGATTTGTAATGTTGTCAACATATGCAGAGAATGAAAAGATGTCATCCAGGGTGACACCCAGGTACTTGACGGAATTAATCTGGTCCAGGGTAGTTCCATGTACATGGATAGTAAGGGGAGGGGCCTTTTTCTTCAGATGTGGGTCAGCAAACAACATGGTCTTTGTCTTCTTATAGTTCAGGACCAGTTTATTGACTCTGAAACAATCCTCCAGAGACTGGAAGCTGCTTTGTAGATCTCTGAAGAGTTTCTCATGATGTGCACTGCTGTTGAAGACCACTGCATCATCAATGTACAAGAGCACCTTTGAGAGAGGGCACACTTCAGGGAGTCTGTTTATAAACAGGCTAAAGAGGAGAGGGCCAAGTATTGACCCTTGAAGGACACCAACTGAGACACTATTAGCGATGAGAGAACTCCATCAGTCTGAACCTTCTGAGTACATCATATATATATATATATATATATATATATATATATGTATATATTTAAAACTTATTTAATACATTGTTTAGGTTTCAATTTAATGCCACAAAAGTAGAGAAATACAGTATTAGGTTTTCCAACCCTAACTCCCAACCCTACTCCCTCTAGCAGCAAAATGAAAAAACATTAGGGTTCTGGGTCTCTGGAGCCTTGGCAAATCAGTGGTGGGGTCTTCCTTGGGGTGGTCAACCCCGGTACAGTTCTAAGCCAGTGTCTCATTGTGATGCACTGTTCAAAGGTAGAGAAGTATATCTCACCACATGTCACCAACACAATCAGTGCTATGCATGAAGAAAGAAGATCATGTCTGATGTTGTTTGCTTTGGGAATGGGGTGGACATTAGGGTTGACAACCGCAAGAAAAGCCCCATCACTAATTTGCCAAGACTCTGGAGACCCAAAATCATAATGTCTTTACCATTTGTGGCTTGGGGGTGGCGGTGGGAAGGTAAGGTTGGAAACCCTAATGCCACATTTTCCTAGTTTTGTGACATTACCTTAAACTCGAAGTGGTACATTAACAAAGTTTTTTTGCAAAGAGTGTCCTTTCTTTTTGAGATAGTGGAATCGTATTCTCATTCACACAGGTCCCTTACTATCAAGGGATTAAATTATTCAACTGATTTTTTTAAAGAGTAATAATATACCTTTTAAATCTTGTACAATGCTGAATGTGGCCATAATTATATACTTTAGTTTGTCTCAATCATTCCTCGGGCCACTAGAGTGAGTTGCACTAATTCATTTAAAGAAATTGCTTGGCTAACTTTATGATGTCTAGTGGTCAATGGACTGGGCAACTAAAAAGAGTTTACATTATATTGTAGTTTTTATAACAGTATAATTACTATGGAAATTGATTGCAGTACTGAATTAATTGTAGGGGATTGTGCTAGTTAAATCAACTGTTTTTTTTACCACATTTGCATGTTTTTGCTTCCTTCACTTAATTATATGTCAAGCTGTCTTAAGTTACAGCTTGTCTCTCTATTTTATTATACTGCCTTGTGACTTTTTCCCATTCCTTCCTCTTCAGTTTTGTCTCCCGACCCGTACTGCATCCTGCTTGCTTCTAGGCCTAAATAGACTCCTTCTACTCCCTGCTCTTGCTACACTGCTCTTTAAAGACTTCTTCCCCACTAGACGAATTTCTTTATGCCTTCCACTAGTACCCAGTCTCTATGAACAAGCATTTTGCTTGTCTGTCAGCACTGAAGTTCTTTCTACCCCCCTGCTCATGCCATACTGTCATTTGAAAGGCTCTCCTTTCCCTGAAGACAAACTTCATTACACCTTTCCCTATTTCCCGTATCCCAAAATGTAGCACTTCATACTAGCATTATGTTGCATAGCAGGCTTATTCCACCTTACCTTTGATCATTATACTGTACACTATTATGTGGCTCCTCCAAATACTTTATCATTAAATTAAACTTGCTCTGTCCCAACTAACCCCCATCTTCCTTCATGGGACTCACCGGACAGCCTCTTTGGTACTATGGAACTCTATCCATTCAGGATGCATGGAACACTGATCTAGTCATGCCATCTTCCTCCTCCTCTCACTTCCTTGGGGCCTGAGAGCTACTTTATGTGTCTTTGGATCCTCTTGGCTTACTTCTTAATTACTGCCCATCCTCGTCTCCTCATCTTCACAAAAGAGGACAAATCCAACTCCATAAACTGCCTTTATGAGCTCTTAAAAAACTCCTACTATTGTTACTACTATGCTCAGGCAATACTGAGCTGAACCCAGGTCCCACTGCCTCTATAAATGGCCCTCATGAATGGGCACATCTTAAAGGGATAAGTATACTTCATATAAATGCTTGTAGTCTCCTAAGGAAGTTTGACTCCCTGCAATCCTAGATTTGTCACACCAAGCCTGATGTGTTGATCAATGAAGCCTGGCTCAGACCTTCTACTCTGGACCATGAAATAAATGTCTCATCATACAATGTCTTTAGGGTCAACAGACTTTCTAGAGATGGAGGGGGTAGCCTTCTACATCCATGATTCACTGTTTCTGTTTTGGACTCTACCATGATGCCCAAGGAATTCGAATGCCTGCCATTAACAGTTCAGCTCTCCCCTTCCTTGTCCCTCTGAATCACAGGATTTTATTTATTCAGATTAGGATTAATACTTTTGAGTCAAAGACTCATTTTCAAAGGTTCCAAGTCAAGGACAAACAGCAAAGATAAGCACAGTACAAATACAAATAGTACAATAAAGTAAGAACAAGAAAACAATGGGTACAACAATTAAGAATAAACAGTGGCAAATAAAGCATGGTAAACATCATGGAGAGCATTAAAATGGTGCATGAGGTACAGGTCTTGTTAGTTTGAAGTACAACTACACAGTAGGAGTATATAGCACTACATCATGTTGTAGCAATGTAGGGATATATACATTAGTGATAGTGGGCGACATGTCAAGAAGTTGGGCCGTGTTTAACTATAGGGATTGAAGAGAAAAGGGGGGAAAGGAAAAAAAGGAAAAAAAAAAGAAAAGGAAAAAAATGAGCAGCCAGACTGGCATTGTCAAAGTGGATAGGGATATTGAGGGCAGAAGCAGAGGGGAGGAGAGGGTAGTGTAGGCAGAGTGTAGTTAGCGAAAGTGGTGGGGAGTGGGGAGAGGGGGAGGTGAAAGGCGCGGGTGAAAGGGCAGGGGGATTTAGTTAAAATTAATTTCTTGCACAGCTACAGGTGGTGGCGCCCTCGAGGTGGGATCGTAGCCCCCCTTTTGAACAGACTCATCCTAGTATTTACTGTCAGGGTGTCAGGTAGTTCATTAAACCACTTTGGGCCCTTAAAAGTAATGGATTTTTGTGCGAGTGATGTGTGCTTGAAAGGGACTTGTAGCCCTCCTTTTGTAGCATTTCTTGTTTGTTTATTGTGCACAGCCTTCTTGAACAAACTGCTTATGGATTCTGGCATGAGGCCTAGTTGTGCTTTTTTTACAATCAGGCATGTTTGATATTGGGCTTTTTGGTACAGTGGCAGCCAGCCCATCGCAGAGTAGAGTGCACAAGTGTGGGTCCAACAATCTACCCCAAGAGCCAGGCGACAGGCCCTATTCACGAGTTCATGTACTCTGTTTAGGGCAGTGTCTGATCCAGCAATATATATTGGTAAGCCATAATCAACAGATGGTAATACTGTGCTGCCTATGGTCAATTTGAGGACCACAGGTGTCATAGCATGCTTGTTTCTGTGGAGGATGCCCAGTTTCATATTGGCAGTTTTGATTACTTGATCAACATGGTAGGAGAAATTGAGAGTGTCATCAAGGAAGACACCTAGATATTTAAAAGAAGAGACTTGTTTGAGAGTATCACCCTTATGGTTCTGAATCTGAAGGGGGGCAAAATTCTTTTTATTCTGTTGGTTTGAGAAGAGCATGCTTTTGTTTTTTTTATGGTTTAGGAGCAGTTTGCGTTGACAAAACCAGGTTTCAAGTTTGAGGAAACTCGAGCAGACCTTCTTCAGTGGTCAAGTAGTCCCTTCCTGGGACCGATATGAAGGCATCATCTGCATATAAAATGATACTAGCAGGGCAGGCTTCAGGGAGGTGGTTTATGAACAGGCTGAAAAGGAGTGGACCGAGTATGGACCCTTGCGGTACCCCAAGGGCCACTACCTTAGAGTCAGAGAGTGTGTCGCCTATTCTGACTCGTTGAGTTCTTTGCATCAGGTAGCTACACAACCAGTTAGACTGTACCAGGGACCAGTCCCATGGAGAGCAGTGTGTTTAGTAGTAGCTGGTGATTAACTGAGTTAAATGCTTTGGTAAGGTCAATGAATACTGACCCTACTGCCATCCCTTGGATTAAGGCATTGTAGAGCTGGGTGGTGTAATTTACCAGTGCGGTCATGGTTGAGTGCCTCTTGCAGGAGCCATGCTGATTGCTACAGAGTAGTTAGTGACAGTCAAGGAAGTCAGTGAGTTGTTCTAAGACTATTTTCTCAGGGGCTTTGGAGAGGGGAGGGAGGATGGATATTGGCCTGTAATTAGCAGTGAGTATTTTGTCCCTTGATTTCAAGACTGGAGTAACCAGGGCAGATTTCCAGGTGTCTGGGAATATACCTGATCTTAGTGAGACATTGAAAACCTTGGTGATAGGGTCTGCTATAACATCAAGCATAATGGCAACTAGCTTCATATCTATCAGATCACTCCCCATTCTGGTCTTTCCGAGTACCGTCTTTACTTGTTTGATGGTTTCAGACAATAATGACTTGTCTAAAGTAGAATAATTGCAGTCCTTCCCTCTCTGAGGTGGTGATGTGTTGCCTTGAGAATGATTATTTACGGGGTTTAGGAACTCACTTGGAAGCACCCCTGATAGATCAGTGAAAGATGTATTAAACTCACTGGCAATCAGTCGTGGTTCTTGGAGAGACCCTTTGCTCCTGGTTATTAGGTCAGGTGGAGCCCTTGTGGTCCTACCAGTAAGGGATTTTAGTGTGTTCCAGAACCCTTTGGGGGACCCTCGGTTTTTGTGTAGGAGGTCCTTGAAATAGTAGACTTTAGCCGAGAGAATGAGCCAGGTGCAGGAGTTTCTTGCAGCTTTGTAAGCTAATACATCTTGTGGCTTTCTGGTGTCCTTAGCTTTGTGCCACAGGTTGTCTCTATTACGCAAGTGATCGAGGAGTGTGGTATTTAGCCAGGGGGTGTGGGTTAATTTGGCTTTTTTGGTTTTTTGGTGGGCAAAGATGTAGCACACTCGAATAAATGACTTCTGGAAGAACTGAAGAGCGATGTTACCATCAGTTGTTCAATCTAGTGGCAACCAGTCGATCAGTGATAAATGGAGTTTAAAGTAATTTAGTAGTCCAGGTCTCAGCACTCGATTGGTAGTGACGTTAGGTGGGCACTTTGTGAACTTGTTTGTCCAGGTGCACATGACTGGCGAGTGGTCGCTGAAGCTAGCAGGCAGAACCTTGACATCTGATATGTGATCCGGGTTGGAGCACAGTAGCCAGTCAATGAGTGTACTGGTGCCTGTTTTGTAGCTGTGCTTAGTGGGAGAGGTGACCATCTGCATGAGATATAGGCCCACTATTAGGTCTCTGGCTTCATCTTCCTTGTTTGAGTGCCAGTTAATGTTGAAATCCCCCACAATTACCTGCTCCCACTATTTTCCCAGGAGCTGCATGTTCTCCTCGAAGAGCTTAAGCCACTTAGTCTGCTTCCCAAGGGGTATGTAGACAGTTGTTAGCAGCAGTATTTTGTTTTGTTGCCCAATGGTAAGTTTGAGGTTGAGGATTTGCTCCTCACTAGTGTGTAGACTGCTGTTCATAATCTGCACTTTTATGTCATTTCTGACATAGACTAGACAACCACCACCCCGTTTGGTGAGCCTGTCTTGTCGGAAGGAGTTGAAGCCTTCAAGGTCTAGGGATGAATTGGCAATTTTGGGTGAGTGCCATGTCTCAGTGAGGGCAATGAAGTCTGGCTTTAGCAGTTCAACCCATGCTTGGAGCAGGGGTAACTTAGGTAGGAGGCTGTTTATATTAAGTCATAGTATTCTTAGCTCCCCTTTTTGCAGGGGCTGCATGGGAGCAGTTTCCACCTTATGGTGCACCCTTCCATGCCGTAGATTGTGTGTGGGTGGTCCTGGGTTGGGGTGAACATTACCAGATTGGATCAGAAGGAACAGTATGAGCTTGCGACTTATAGGCACCCAAGATTCGCTGCTGGCAGCAGGGTGCCTGGTTCTTTGTTGTACTAGTGCAATTGAGCTAATACGGCCTATGTGGCCATACAGTATGGTTGCTACTGGGTAGGAGCAGTTTTTAATCTCTGGCAACGTTGATATTACGTGAGGATCATGTAGGTGTGTATCACAGCCTGTGGTCATTCCTAGAACTTGTGACAGTTTCATCTCAAGTACTGCAAGCACAGATGGAGGTTGCTTTACAGGAACTAGAGTGGTGGGGCTTATGCCCACTTAAGGGACCAAAAATAGCAGCAGGGGCATGAATACTCTCATTGTGAGCAAAGGACCTGATATTATAAGGTAAAACTGTGTCTAGAGGGGAGAGGTAATGTTTACCTTGCCAGATGTACCACTTGAAATGAGAAACTGTGGGGAGTCGATAGTGAAGAAGAGGGAGGAAGAAGTAACCTGTTAGTAGGATTAAAATTAAATAAGGGATGAGTGGCTAGTGCACATAGAAGGATAGAGGAGTATGTGTTGCTACCTGAGGACAAGTGGGGAATTGGTCACTGAGTCAGAAATCTGCGCACATCAGCTCTGTCAGGAATACTTTGCAAGATTGGCCAATGGGAAAGGAGATGAGTTATATGGGAAGGGGCAAGTGATATATTTAAAAGAGGCCAGGGAGGAGGAGGAGGTAGGGGGGTAGTTAACAGATCCCCCTGTTCTAGCGGAGCTTATTTATGGCACAGAAAGGTGCCAAAACTGCAGTACAGCCCCAGCCAAAAAGGTGCTCCAATCAGATTGCTCTGGTATGTCTTGTTGACCAATCATGGCTTGACCATCCAAGTGCTTCACCAATTGCATGGGAGCCAGAGCAACAAGCTCTGTTAGTGGTACTTACTCTGCAGTGTGTCCAGGCTGGAGTTCCAGCAGGGCGGGCAGGGAGTGACTTCAATGTCGGGTGGCGGCCGAGTTGCTGGCTGTAGGTGCTGCCTTTGCACACAAGCGCTGTTCGGGCACCAGAGTCCTTGGAGGAGCAAGAGAGAGGGAGGTTAAGTACAGCTTCTGGAGGGGGGCAGGAGTCTGGTGTGAGCTACAAGACAAAGGAGTTGAGTACAGCAAGATTGGAGTGGAGGGGGTGGCAGATAGGACAAAAGGTGAGGTCACAGATCTGCATTAGAATGGAGAATTATTTACACTACATATGAGTTGGGGCAAGGTTGGGCATTGAGAGAGAGAGAGAGAGAGACAGAGGTAGTTTTTTTAAAATGAAAGAAAACAAGCATGAGGAGAAACAGTCAGGAGAGATCTATCCAGAGTTTCAAAATACAGTGTACTGAAACAGCTACCCACACAATCCCTAGCTAGTAATACAGTCAGTAGTCTAGGTAAATACATTTCAAAGAAAATCACTGGTGGTACTTAAGTCTACATTTAAACATGAAGTATCAGACTGGCTTCCCTTATCACATATAACCATAGTTAACAGAACCCCCTGTTCTAGCGGAGCTGATTTATGGCGCAGAAAGGCACCGAAACTGTAATACATTCCCAGCCAAAAAGGTGCTCCAATCAGATTGCTCAGGTATGTCTTGTCGACCAATCACAGTTCGACCATCCAAGTGCTTCACCAATTGCATGGGAACAGGAGCAACAAGCTCTGTTAGCGGTACCTACTCTGCAGTGTGTCCAGGCTGGAGTTCCAGGAGGGCAGGCAGGGAGTGGCTTTAATGTCAGGCAGCAGCCGAGTTGCTGGCCTTAGGTGCTGTACGTGCACACAAGCACCGTTTGGGCACTGGAGTCCTCTGTAGTGTGTCCAGGCTGGAGTTCCAGGAGGACGGGCAGGGAGTAGCTTCAATGTTGGACGGCGGCTGAGTTGCTGGCCGTAGGTGCCGACCGTAGGTGCCGCATTTGCACACAAGCGCCGTTCAGGCACCAGAGTCGCTACAGGATGCTATAGACCCGCCTCAGCAGGGCACATGGTATTAAACCATCTGTGTAATGAACTTGAAACACTATCTTCAGAGGTCATCATTATGGGCAACTTCAGTCTTGATTAGTTCTCTATCAGCTCTAAACCCCTAAAGGATATTTGCGACAATGTGGGGCTCTTGCAGCTTATTACGGAAGACACCCATCCGAATAAGAAAAATCCATCAAATAGTAGCCTGATTGATCTCATACTTGTGAATAAACCTCACCTCTTTACTCACTCGGGAGTCCTCTTTAATGACCTCAGTGACTACTGCGCTGTAGCAAATGTCAGTTCTGTGCCTAAATTAGCCTCCACCTCCAGGTTTATCTTCAAAAGATCCTGAAGTAACTTTGATCCCCATGCCTTCCTCTCTGATCTTCAGTCTTTGCACTGGCAAGATTTCTATCTTGCCCCAACTGTGAACGAGGCCTTCAAGATTTTCCAGAACATTATCTTGGGTGCTATAAATCTTCATGCATCTCTAATGAAAGTTCGCACAAAGGAAAAATCAAACCTCTGGTTTATGGCAAGTCTGAAGGCTGCTGTACTTAACAGGGACATTCATTGGAAAAAAAGCCTGGAAAACCAAACTACCTGCTGATTGGTCTGCATTCATGGCAGCCAGGAACCATTGCAAGAAGTTTATCGGAGAAGAAAAACACAGATGCTTCTGTAACAAATTAGATTCCTCTTCCAAGTGTGCAGCAAAACTTTGGAAGAAAATATATTGAGGGCCATACCTCATCAAATCCTCTCACTTCTAAAATCTCTTCCAGTGATTCCTCCACTTCTGATAAAGAGATAATGCTTGACCTCCTTAACAATCATTTTGCAACCACTGGGTTGACATTTGAATCCTATCCTGCTTACAACCTCAGATTTCAGCTCTGCTCTCAGGACCCAGTTTGTCTAACCATTGGCACCTTGGCCCATGATGTAGTCTTTACCTTCTGCCCTGTTACATTGAAACAAGTTGAAGATTGGACACCTGCAAAAGTGCAGGAACTGATCAGAAAGATCTGTACTTCTTAAAACTTGGCTCCCATGTTTTTTCTGTTCCAATCACTCACCATTTCAATTTGTCGCTGGCCCAGGGTATCATCATCTCTATCTGGAAAACTGCCCTCATCGTTCCTCTGTTTAAGTTTGGCGACCCCAGTGATCTAAACAATCATAGGTCGATTTCCCTGCTTCCTATCCTCTCTAAACTGCTTGAGAAATTAGTCAACCTCCAACTTAGGAAACACCTGGAGTCTTTCAATCTACTAAATCCAGTACAGTCAGACTTTTAACTGTGCCATAGTACAACATCCGTGCTTGCAAAGGTCACTAATGACTGTCCAAAAGCCTTAGATGCAAAAAATTATGTGTGTGCCTTATTTCTTGACCTGAGTAAGGCATTTGATACAGTGGATCATGACCTGCTTCTGGTCACTCTTAAAAACTTTGGTCTGGACTATTTGGCAATAAAACGGTTCACCAGTTATCTAACTGGTAGACACCAACAGGTTAAAGCTGATGGTGACCTCTCACTTCTGAAAGCTCTTCAGAGTGGTGTGCCTCAAGGTTCCATCCTGGGGCCTCTACTCTTTGCACATTACATTAGCAATATTGATTCAGATATCAAATCAGCCAACATTCACCTCTTTGCAGATGATACAGTTCTCTAAATTGACAGGCCCACCCCAGAGTAAGCCAGTAGAGACCTCCAACTGGATTTCAATAATCTGCAGCTAAATCTCCTGAACAGAAAACTTTTATTAAATGCAAAAAAGGCCAAAGTTATGTTTTTTTTTTCCTTCGGTAGTAAAGGCACCTAATCCCTATACCCTTGGCTTAGTTCCTTAAATTACCACATTTCTAGAAGAATCCTTAGACCTTGTGGCTAAATTCAAATACTTATGGGTCTGGATTGACCAAAACCTGTCCTTTGTTGATCACGTAGATGAACTTTTGAAAAAACTTAAACAGAGACTCTGTCTTTTCTACCGGATCAAGCACCTTCTTACCCAGGATACTAAAACCTAGTTAGTCCAAACCACCTTTATTCCATGCTTGGATTATGCTGACTTCCTCTATTGTCAAGGTTCAAGTTCGGCATTATCCAAACTCAAGTCTCTACCATCTGCCAATAAGATTTATCACTGGTGCACCTTACTTCACCCATCATTGCACCCTTTACAAGCGCTTTGGTAGGTTGGACATCTCTTAAATTTAGAAGACAAAAAAAAGTTGCCTTCTGGACCTTCAGAGCACTTAACTAAGAAACTTCCTCAATACATTCCTAGGTGAGCACAATTTCCCTGGCTTTTTTGCTTACGCATTTTTGTGGTAGTACAGTTTGGTAGGCGCTGTGTTATTCATGTCTGTACACTATAAAGACTTTTATGTTTTATTAAGCAAGAAGACTTAGTGTCCTGCTTTTTGGGTGTAGTACTGACCCTGTTTCCACAGAGTGGAAACTGTGTGACTTTGCTGTCTGTTTTATTGTTTTATGCCTGTTGAATAAATGGTACTCTAAGGGCACGTAGAAAGTCTGTACAGCATGTTCTTCGTGGATCAAGTGCTGAGTCTGATAATTGTTTGTTCGTTCGGAACTTGCATGAACAAATGCAGACTTGGAGGTTCCTTTAGGCTGCACACCAAGAGAAGACTCCGCTCACCTATGAAAGTACAGGGCCCATGTGGGCCTTGCACTTCCGGGCAGTAACGGATGTCAAGAAATTCATGGGGCTGTCTGGTGGGATGTGGAAACACAGGGTCCTCTGGTCCCTGCACTTTCATATGGCCAAAGATAGAGATGCAAAGGGCAAAATAGTCCATCTGTCAGCCAATGCACAGGGTCCTTTGCCACCCATTGGTTCAGAGGTGCAGGGCCATATGCCAAGAAAAGAGAGTTGTCTTTACTATATGGTATCCAGATTCATGTGAGCAACCCTGCAACTTTCATTTCTTGGCTGGGGTGTTGCATAAAAGTGCCATCCCACCACCCTCATCCCATGTAGCTGGGTCACTGAGCTCACTCCCAAAATCATCTCAGCAGCACAGGATCGCAAATCATATATACTGGGGTGAAGACTGGCACCACACACAACGTTTCCTAACAATTATAAATATATTTTTTATTTTGATCCAAATTTTCAAGATAGTTGTTTTTATGACATGTGACTTATAAACATGACATGTGGCATTTATGCAAGCAATAACACATGACAAGGTGTGGGCTACATGCTGATAAGAGCATGCCTAGGTAGGGGAGTACTAAGGCACAAGGCACTTGTGCTGAGTGCTTTATGCCCAGGAGTATTCTTATTAGCACGTGAACCCACACTCGGAGTGTGTTATTAAGCTTATAAATAGGCTGTTTATTAATTATTGCAAGAAAAATGTGTAAAGACCATATATATATATATATATATATATATATATATAAAAATATATATATATATATATATATATCTATTGGAGCAAAAAACTCCATTTAATGCATTAGTTAGGGTTTGTTCCACAGTGACAAAAGTGAGGAAATTTGGTATTAGGGTTGAAAACCCTCTTGGACCCCAGCTCAACCCCAACCCGGCATTAGGAGTGCGCATTGGGTCGTCAGCCCTAACTCTCACCCCATCACATGTGTAAAGCAGCAGAAGTATAGGAGAATGGGGTGAGAGTTAGGACCGACAACCCCAATGCGCACCCCAATCCTGGTTGGGGGATGGGCTAGGGGGGTCCAAGGGGGGTTTTCAACCCCAACACTGAATTTCCTCACTTTTGTCACAGTGGAACAACCCTTACTAATGCATTAAACTGAGTTTTTGCCTCTAATTTACCTTCTTTTTGAGAATGATAATGAGAAATAGTGAATGTAATGCGGTGGTGGGAGCCCGTGCTCCCGCCTTGTGATGTCTTGTCACATAGTAACATTGTGCCTGCAAACGCAAATCGTAATCCGCATGATGACACAAATCAAAACAGAAAGAGAAACAGTACTGTAGACAGAAATGTTAAAAATAACGCAAATGCAACCACAAATGAAAACGCAAAGGGTAACGCACGTGGTGGTGTAAACGTGAACGGTAAGTGAAACAGGTACAGAACTGCAAGCAGAAATGGTAATGGTAACAGTAATGTAAGCGCACAGGCTGGTTTTACCCAAAAGCTGTACAGAGAAAGACAGTGAGTACAAAGAATGTATGCAAAATAATGACTCTCGGAACACAAAAATGAGGACTTGGAATAGTAAATTGCTTATATCTCAGTAACCATACGACACAGAAAAAAAATTTAAAAGTCATATGAATTATCACTTTCCTAGCTGAGTTTGTACTTAGGCCCTATTAGGGGGCTAAGAATTTTTGACAAAAGTCCATATCTTGCACCATTTCGAGATACGGGCCCTGACAGGCGCGGCGAATGCCGTAATGTTATCCAATGGGAAAAAAACAGAAGTTAGGACTGCCATAACTTTGCCTTCCTGTAATATTTTTTCACTGAACTACTGAAAGGCACATCTGCGGGATGTTGGCTATCTTCTCTGCAAAATTCAGCCCAAAAGACCAAACCGTTATGTTGCAGCAGGGCGCCAAACGATTGCTGCAATGCGTCGTACGCTGTAATGTCATCCTATGGGAAAAAGCATCAGCTTTGGAGCACCATAACTTTGCCGCCGTGTAATATTTTTTCAACAAAATACTGAAAGGCACATCTGTGACATGTTGGCTGCGTATGCTCCAAATTTCAGCCCAAAACTCTAAACCGTTCTTTTGCAGCGGAGTGCCAAAGAATTATTGTTATTTTGGGCATAGTGTTGCCAAGTAGTGTCACAATTTGTGAAAGCTTTAGCAAGAATTTCCGACACTTTTGTGAGTGCAACACTACTATGTGAAAGTACTTTTTCCAGAAATCTGAAAAACATATTTCTGGGGTGTTTTACCCCAAAATAAAGACATAGCTAGCATCCTCAGGGCACCAACTAGGTGAATACAAAAAGAATTAGGTTGCTAGAAGGTCTCAATTTTAAATGCCAAGCATTTTTCTGATCACTAACTGAAAACAAAATGGCAGATTTGCGACAGTAACAGTGCCATTTAAGACAGTAAAAAGTGCATTTGTGACACTGTCAAACTTTTTAAGTTTTCCCATTGACTTATAATGGGAAATTGTTTTTTGAATAACTTTTGAACCGTTTAATATTTTTTCACAAAATCTTTGAAAGGCACATCGGGGACACCTGCCGCACCTTCCCTGAAGATTTCGGGCCGGTCAAGCAAACCGTGCGACCTGTAGTCATGACCGTAGAATTCCAGAAAAAGTGTAAATGCATGCACAGATCACACTTAATAACTCTGCAGCCGTATATCCAACTGGTACAAAAACTTGGCATATCCCAGGGCCTATTATTCTTGATCATGTATTTCAAATTTCAGGTAAATCCACCAAACAGTTGCAAAGTTATTAAAGTGCAAAATTTGGGGTTTAACATGTAAATGGCTCCTCAACCCTAACTATGGTAGCACTACCGTGCTACTATAATATATATATGTGGATTTAATAGAGGAAAGATGGAAAAAATAGTTCCATTTTAGACTGCTGTGCTCAATAACAGTGGCACAAGTAGGTTATTTAATTTGATATGAGATTTGTTTTTGAGAAATGTTTAATGTAGTCTGTCATTTTTGAAAGAATGAGAGGATCATATGTTGTGTGGATGCCACCTGGGTTTTTAGGGAGTGAGCATGCCCTTTAGTGGGTTACGAATGGAGTACTTAGTGGATGATTGCCGAAATTTAAAAGAGCCTTATTTTGCTATGCTGACTTTGATTTTGTAAAGAAGAAGTCAGTGTTTGAAGAGTTTTCTTTTTTCCATCTGTTTTGTTTGAAATTTCTTTTTTACTGCGCTTGTTTGTGAGCGAGTATGTCTGTTGCCGGTCGCCGTAATCTGCGTTTTTTTTTTCTTTCAGTTTTATGAAATGGCAGTTTGTGCATTGTTGTGGTGGTGAAGGACTGAGTTTGTTTTTTATTTAAATCTGATGCATTTTTTGCCAGTGGCTACAGGAGGATATTTGTTTGGAGTTTTCATAGTTGCCTTACAGTTCAGTACGTTCAGCGATGGCTTTCTTGGCACCATTTGAAATGTTGGGATTAAGAGCTCTACGTTGGTCATGAGGGGCAGATGGGCAGTGAAAAGAAAAAAAAACAGGTATGAAGTAGGATGATCATTTTGGCATTTGGAAACTGGAGGATGTTGTATAGATGGCTGTTTCTTTTTTGTTGGTGGCACTGCTGTCCTGGTTGGGGATCTGTCTAGGTTGGCACGGAGCTCCGGGGTGGAGCTGTACATTCATGTTTTTGAGAAGATGGTGTTAAGCACAGTGATGTTTTTGTGTGTTGTGGCTGACCTTGGCAGAATTAGTGCTGGTTGGCACAATACATGCTGGTAAGGACACAGCTAAAACTAGGTTTTAGCCAATCAGAATTCTGGAATGTTTTAGCCCATTTTATAAAGTATATTATACATTGGCAACAAAGAATCTTGGACTGTGATTGGTCAGTTTGGGGCTGGACCCATAGTGTTATCCCAGCATGATGCCACAGGTCTAGTCTCAGTACTGTGAACCAATGTAGATAACATTATGGAGCTCCAGCACACTCTCCTTTTTTGCATCTCCTCTTAAGAAACAAAAATATTTGTCCACACTAATAAAAACATTCTTTAAAATTATTTTTTTTTATTTTATATATAACAACGAGCCATTGCATAATAGGAATAATGCATTCCAGGGTGTGTGTCATTTGGGATAATGCCACGCCTGGGGCATTGGACGCACTCAGCCTGCAGCCTCGTACCCAACCCCCCCAGGCATGGTGTTATCTGAGCACGACACACACCCTGTCATGCATTATTCCTTTATTGTCTGAAGCATCATTTTACACCACAAGTGCAAAAACAGGTTTTACCCTGGATTAAAAAAATAGCTCCTGTCACATGTATGAGTTGGTGTCAAAAAATAGCTGTTGAAACGTTGGAGTTAAAATATTGAAAATTAATGAAGCTATGAGTGAATGTTGAAATATTGCAATGCTCACTTATAATCTGGATATTTTACAATATTTGTACACCAAATTTTCAGCATAACCTTCTTATTAGTCCACCTCATGAAATGATAGGTGAATATGTTCAAATCTCCACCCAAAAGTCATTCTGCGTCACAGTTGTAAAATGGCTATGTTGAAGATTTGGGGTCAGAAAATTTAAAATTACCAAAGTTATCAGCAAGCATAGAAAAATTTCAATGTACGGTCATAACTTTGTAATTTTTACATATTTGACCCCAAATTTTCAACATAGCCTTCATATGACCCCACTTCATGAACAAGAGTTGTGACATTTTCAAATCCTGCCCAAAAGACAATGTCACAAAGCAATCACAAAATCACTGTTCAGGCCAGATTTGCATAACTCCACTGCCTTTGACCATGAGGTGGGGTCCCTAAAAGGCCATATTGAAAATTTGGTGTAAAAATATAAAATAAATGACAAGATTATGAATCAAAGTTCAAACCCCATTGAACTACATTAAATTGGGCTTACCTTATTTTCTTAAATCACAGTCAGCTGATTCCAGCAACAAAACACATCTTCAATTGGAGAGTGGATCTATGTCATGTATCGTAGGACATGTTCAAGTGATTGAGGGATGTGTTGGGTGGTGAGTGCTGAGTGGGAGATTGGGGTCGTGTGGGTGAGGGTGTACGTTAGACCAGAAGGGACTATTTTCTTTTTTACAGGTTAAAAACAAAAGCAAAACTAAACAAAAAAATCAATGCGAGATGGTTTTCTTTATTTTATGGGACTTGGCACTGGGGATTGTCCACTCCAGTGTCAGGCTACTGTTGGACAGCATTGGGGTGGGCACCCCGGTGCTGTCATGTACCTAATGGGACCAGGAGTCAGGTGACCTGGAGTGGAAAGGGCTCAAGAGAACTGGTACTGGGGTAGGTACCTCGGTCTGCTTATATTATATGTAAATTGTGAAAAAACTTTGTAAATGTTCTGGTTAGGGTTAAAATGGCAAAAGTAGGCAAATGTGGCATTAGGGTTTACAACTCTAACATCACACCCCCACCCTGCACACACCAAAAAGTGTTGATGGTATGCCTTGGGGTCATCAGCCCTAATGCTCACCCCATTTCATAAGTAAATAATCTGAGAGAAGAATGGGGTGAGTGTTAGGGCTGATGACCCCAAGGCACATCCCTGACACCTGTTGGTGTGTGCAGGGTGGGAGTGTGGTGCTAGGGTAGGAAACCCTGATGCCACATTTCCCTATTTTTGTTGCTTTAATGCTAACTAAAGCATTAACAAAGTTTTTTGCAATGTATTGCCTTATTTTTTGAGATAGTATAATCATATCCTTATGTGCCCGTGGGAAAGCAGGGCCCAGAGGGCCCTGCACTCCCATCCCTCTACAGATGCATATATGTATACATAGATGGAGGTTGGCCAGTTGATGTCCCATATATGGACTTCAGCAAGGCATTTGACTCTGTGTCACACAGATATGATTTGGAAACTGAGGAACCTGGGGGCAGGGGTGAATCTGGTACAGTGGATAGGGAACTGGCTGAGCAACAGACAGCAGAGGGTGATGGTAGTAGGAGAGATTTCTCATCACTCAGGAAGGTCACTAGTGGGATACCACAAGGATCGGTTTTGTGTCCACTGCTATTTGGAGCTTTCATAGCAGACATAGCAGAGGGAGTTAAGAGCAAGATGTGTCTGTTCGCCAATGACTCCAAATTAGGTGTGGTGGTGGACAGTGAGGAAGGGAAGGGAAGAGAGTACTCCAGGAGGCTCTGAAAAGACTGGACAGTGGTCAAACAGATAGCAGCTGGGGTTCAATACTAAGAACTGCAGTGTATTGCATTTTGGAGCCAGGAACCCTGGATACAGTTACCACTTTGGGCTAGGGGGGAGCAGATATCCATATCTGAGGAGGAAAAGGATCTGGGTGTGGTGATCACAGGGAATATGAATCACTCAGTACAGTGTAGAAAAGTTGTGGCAAAGGCAAACAGAATGCTGTGGTGCATTGCTAGGGGGATCATTTCAAGGAGGAGGAGGTTATTCTGCTTCTGTACAGATCATTGGTGAGGCCACACTTGGAGTACTGTGTGCAGATCTGGCACCCATACTTAAAGAGGGACATCAGGCTCCTGGAGGGAGTCCAGAGGAGGGCATACAAAATGATGCAGGGAATGGGGGAGAAATCCTATGGGGAGAGACTAAGAGAGCTCAACATGTACTCCCTTGAGGACAGAAGGGACAGAGGAGATATGGTCAAGACATTCAAGTACTTGAAGGCATAAACAAAGTTAATACTGAAGGTATGTTTAGATTGAAGGGGAAGGGACCACAAGGGGACACAGACCGAAACTGGTGTGGGTAGAGGTTAAGGAGGGAGCTGAGGAAGCATTACTTCATGGAAAGGGTAGTGATAGCTTGGAATGCTCTGTCTGAAGAGGTAATCTCTCTGGATTCAGTGGGGAGATTTAAGAAGGAATGGGATAGGTTCATGGCCAAGGTACAAGTAGGGAGAGAATTGACCAGGGTGGTGAACTCAGGGAAGGAAACTTTGGTGGGAGGGATAGAAAGGGGAGGGGCACAGCAGCAGTTGTCTGAACTGTGAGCTGCATTTTGAGCATATGAGATAGGCCTTAAGGTTTAATTCTGTTAGCACTGTCATATGTTCGTATATACTGTATGTAGCTGTGAAAACACAGGGCGCTCTGGGCTCTGCGCTTCGATTTATAGACAACAGTGACAAATTGTCAGCATGCCATCTATTACCCCACTTCATGTACCTCATACAGAAAATTTTGAATCCCCACCAAAATTTAATTCTGCGTAATTGCAACACCATTCCATGCCACAGGTGCGAATTACACATTTGGGACAGGATTTGAAAAATAGTTGCTGTAATATACGTGAGGTGGGATAATAAGACTGCTATGTTGAAAATCTGAGCTGAAAATATTTCAAATTTCCAAAGTTATGAGTGTGCATAGCAAAATTGCAACTAAGCTAATATTCTGCTAATAGCTTGGCAGAAGACTCCAGGAGAAAGGACTGCTGTGTGACTGAACTTCTCTGCTGGGACTAAAGTAGAAGAACTTTTGTATTTAGACCTTTAATTTAGGGTAAAAAAACTAACATACAAAACAAAAAAAAAGTGTGTGTTTGGGTTAACTGAACTGAATGGGTAACTGAAAAGTCATCTAGGTGTAACTCTCAGGTGACTGAAAGGACTTAACTGTTGTGAGGTTTAAATTACTTGTGAAAGATCTGGTAAGTAGGAGTGGCTTAGCTGAAGGAAGCTACATTTAAAGACTGCCTTAGAAAGATTCTGTTAATAGCTTGGCAGAAGACTCCAGGAGAAAGGACTGCTGTGTGACTGAACTTCTACTGGGACTATATTGTCCTCCTTCCCTCCCTCCACCCCCACCCAAAGCTAGTTCTATTTTTATAGGCACAGGATTTGACTGACAACAGGAACTTCCTGTTTAGGGGCAGGAAGTGAGTGATCACAGAACCACCAAGGACCACCATCCTAGAAGGGCAAGAGTAGCTCTCCGGCCCCCTCTAGCTGCTGGAGGTCTGCCTCTGAACAAGTAAGTGGTCTACTGAGAAATATAGGATATTCTTGTCTCAGAACAGGACAATCAGGAGCTTAAAGGGCACACAGGCAGAAAGTAAGGAGAAAAAAAAAAACAGAGGAAAGAGTAAGGATTGCAAACAGTTAAGGGGCCAGAAATAAGACATGATTGAGTGGTGCAGTGCAGTGGCTGTGGAACAGCAGTCTTCCGGGAGATGTTCTGGAGGATGCGGTGTTGTCCCATCTGCAGGCACCTCTCTGGGCTGAGGAGGTTGCTCATCTCCAGGCTGAGTTGGCCAGGATTTGTGGGACCTCCTCTTCCATCCAGGGACCACCAGTGCCACTGCCATTGCCTCAGAGGTTGCCAAGAAAGAGGCGGTTGGACCACAGTGGGCTCCAGGAGGGTGAGGGTGGTGGAACAGAGGCACATTCCTCCAGTTGTACCTCTCCACAATTCCTATGCCATTCTGGCAAAGTGTGGTTCCTCTATGGAGGCACCTACAGTGGAGACCAAGGATGGTGCTGGGAACCTCCACAAAGGAGACCCACAGGAGGGTGGCAGGGGACCCTGCAGGGCAAGGAAACAACTCCTGGTGGGGGACTCCATTATTAGGAAGGTAGAACTGGGCAAGAAAGGGGGGAGGGAGGTAAGGTGCCTGCCTGGTGCCATGGCTTGGAGGGACAGGGAGCAAATCCTCAGGATTGCCAGAGCAGCTGCACAGGGGAGGGAGCTGGATGTCATTGTCCACCTAGGGACAAATGACCTGGCTAAGAAAGGGATTAGAGAAGTGCAGGAAGAGTTTGTGGAATTGGGGAGGGGCCTTAGTCAAGTAGCACGCACGGTAACCTTCTCGGAGGTGCTACCCATCTATGGCATAGGAGAGGCTAGGGTGTTCTGTACCATGGGATTCAATCAGTGGTTGAAAAGCTGGTGTGGAGCTCAGGGATTTGGCTTCATTTGGGACTGGGGGTCCACCTGGAGTGATGCAAGCCTATACTGGCATGATGGGCTGCATCTGTCTGGGAGGGGAACCAGGATCCTAGGTGATAGGTTTAAATGCTTCATTGGCAAGCTTTTAAACTAGCCAAGGGGGGAGGCACTGGAAAGGAGCAGGAAAATCTTAGCCCCCCCCAAACAATCACGGTAGTAAGTGTGGCAAACACCAACATGGAGGTGTCGATAGGGAGAAGGGCAGGGGTAAATGGAGAAAGTGACAAAGGCAAGAAGGACAGAGATGGGGCAAAAGGGGTAAGGGCATCAGGAAATGGAGGGTAATGAGTACCAATGCCCGTAGTCTGGGCAACAAGCTCCCTGAGCTGGTGGCCTTAATGGAAGAGGGATGCCTGGATATCGTAGCAGTCACAGAAACATGGTACACAGAGAACCATGACTGGGATGTTAACATACCAGGGTACATAAACTACAGGAGAGACAGGCAGGAGGGAAAAGGGGGAAGAGTAGCTCTCTATATAAAGGAAGGGATAAAAGCAACTGAACAAAAGAGTAAACAGGGAGGAGAGGAGGCACTGTGGGTCACCTTGGAGACTGGAAAGGGCACCACAATCTGCACAGGGTTAGGTACAGACCCCCATGTCAGGGGAAGGAATGGACAAGGATATGATGGAAGGCATTCTTAGAATGGCAGAGAAAGGGAGATACTGTTGATGGAGACCTGAATATGCCAGATGTTAACTGGAGCACATTTGCTGCAGCCACATCCAAGAGCAGGGCCATTCTTGATGCCCTACAGGTGGAAGGCATTAGACAGCTAGTTTGGAACCCACTTCATTGAGGAGCAATCTTAGACCTCGTGCTCTCAAGCGGGGCAGTGAGAGGATCTCAGATCTAGAAGTGGGTTGCCATCTGGGGACAAGTGACCATCAAACAGTGTGGTTCACGTTAAACTCAGCTACAGAGTCAAGCCATACAAAAGTGAGGGTACTGGACTTTAGGAGGGCTGACTTTGGCAAGATGGGAGAGTGCCCCAGAAAAGCACTAGCAAACAGGCTAGAATGAGGTGTGGAGCAACAATGGGGAATTATCAAAACTGCCATCACAGAGACAACAAGCCTTTGTGTGAAGCAAATAAACAGATCAAAATGAAAGAAAAAGCCACTATGGTTCTCAAGAGAGGTGGCTGTGAAAGTCAGGAAGAAAAAGATAGCATTCCAGAAGTATAAGGAAACACAGAAAGAGCAGGACAGAGACCTGTACCAGTTAAGGCAGAAAGAAGCACGGAGGGAAGTCAGAATAGCAAAGGCCCAAACTGAGGAAAAGATAGTCAACTCAGTTAAGAAGGGGGATAAAACCTTTTATAGGTACATCAGCGAGCGTAGAAAGACAAAGGGAGGGATAGTGAGGCTGAATAGAATAAACAGTGGGTGGGCAGAGGGGACAGTGAAAAGCAGGAATACTGAACAAATATTTCTGCTCAGTATTCACAAAAGAGGAGGGGAAGTGCCTAATCCAATTAACAGAAGCACTCTTGATGGGGGGTCGATCCCAGTCCTTTCACAGAAGAAAGGTTCTGCAAGAACTCCTAAAACTGAAGGTGGACAAAGCAATGGGTCCTGATGGAATTCACCCCAGAATTCTAAAAGAACTAAGGAAGGAACTAGTGAAACCACTGGCTACTCTTTTTAATAAATCATGGGAGGATGGTGTGGTACCCGAGGACTGAAGGAAGGCAGATGTGATTCCCCTTCACAAAAGTGGGACCAAGACAGAGGCAGGAAACTACAGACCTGTCAGTCTGACCTCTGTGGTAGGGAAAGTGATGGAGTCACTTCTGAAGGAAAGAATAGATGAGTACCTAGAGGTCAGTGGAGCACAGGATCCAAGGCAGCATGGGCTCACAGCGGGAAGGTCATGTCAGACGAATCTAATAGATTTCTTTGGCTGGGTGACCAAAGTAGTAGACCAGGGAGGGGCTGTGGACATGGTCTACCTAGACTTTAGCAAAGCATTTGACACAGTCCCACACAAAAGATTATTAGTCAAATTAACCAGCCTGGGAGTGGGTCCCAGGGTGGTAGCCTGGGTAAAACATTGGCTGGACAACAGGACACAGAAGGTAATTGTAAATGGAGTCCACTCTGAAGAAAGGGCGGTTACTAGTGGGGTACCGCAGGGTTCAGTATTGGTCCAGTCCTTTTAATGTCTTCATCAGTGGCATTGCAGAGGGACTGGAAGGAAAAGTATGCCTTTTTGCAGATGACACAAAGATCTGCAACAGGGTTGATACACAAGGAGGCGTGGAAAGGATGAAAAGGGACTTGGCAAGGTTGGAGGAATGGTCAGACATATGGCAGCTAGGATTCAATGCAAAAAAGTGCAAAATAATGCACCTTGGAAACAAGAACCCAGGGGAAGAATACACAATGGGTGGGGAGGTAGTAACAACAACAAAACAGGAAAGGGACCTGGGGTAATCATATCAGATGACCTTAAGGTTAGCAAGCAATGTGAGAAGGCAGTAGGGAGGGCCGGGGTATACTGGGATGTATAGGGAGAGGCATCAGCAGCAGAAAACAGGAAGTTGTTATCCCTCTGTACAGACAGTTGGTGAGACCCCATCTGGAATACTGTGTCCAGTTCTAGAGACCCCATCTCCGCAAAGGACATAGACAGGTTAGAGGCAGTCCAGAGGAGGGCAACTAAAATGGTGCAGGGTCTGCAAGAGAAGCCGTATGAGGAGAGACTAAAGGAGCTTAATATGTATACCCTTGAGGAAAGAAGGGAGAGGGGGGACATGATAGAAACTTTCAAGTACCTCAAGGGAATCAACAAAGTCCAAGAGGGTAGCATCTTTCAGAAAAAGAGACTTGCAAGAACAAGGGACACAATTTAAAGATAGAAGGAGGGCGGTTCAGGGCAATGGGAAGTATTATTTCACAGAGAGGTAGTGGATGCATGGAACAGCCTTCCTGAGGAAGTTGGGAGTCTAAAACTGTGGGAGAATTCAAGAATGCATGGAACAGAACATAAGGCAATTCTTGTGGGGGGCAGGAAGATATAGGCCGTTGGTTAAATAGGATCTGCGGCCTATCCTGTAGGTAGTGAAATGGGCAGACTAGATGGGCCTAGCGGTCCTTATCTGCCGTCAAAGTCTATGTTTCTATGTTTCTATGTTAATGGTCATAACTTTGCCATTTTTACATAGTTTGACCCCAAATTTTCATCATAGGCTTCTTATGACTCCACCTCATGAACAAGGGCAGAAAACATTTAAAAATCTTGCCTGAAAGATGAATTCGCCAAGTAACTGTAAAATCACTTTTTGGGCAGTAGTTGCATAATGACAGTCCTATTCTTCATGAGGGTGGGGTCCTCAAAAGACCATGTTGAAAATTTGGGATCAAAATGTGAAAAAAGGCAAAGTTATGCATAAAAGTTGAAACCCTTGTTGAAATGCATTGAACCACATTTACCTTAGTTTCTCATATTGCAGTCGCCAGTTCTAACCTAGGACCTGTTCAGGTGAATGAGGGTGTGTGGGGGTGTACTGGAGGTGGTGGGGTGGTGGATGCTGAGTGGGAGGTGGGGCTGGTTGGTGAAGGACCATTTTTTTTGCAGGGAGAAAAGAAAGAAAAAAAATCAAGAGATGGGTTTCTTTATTTCAGGTTTCAGGAATGGACATGGGGGTGCTGTTAGACACCAAGAACATAAGGCAGTACTGGGACAGCGATCAGAGGAATGAGGGACCAGTGACACACCATTTTTTTTATGTAGGGAGGGGGATTGAGGGAGGGAGGGTGGAGGGACCACTGAACTACACATTCTATTTGTTAAATATGGGGATGGCAATCAGATGCTGGGGGAGGGACCACTAGACTACCAGGGATAACTTAAATGTGCAGTGGGATGGCAATCAGACAGTGGGGGAGGGACCACTAGATTAGTAGGGATAACAAAAATGTACAATGGGATAGTGATTGGACAATGGGAAATGGATCACTAGATTAGCAGGGATAACATAAATGTACAATGGGATGGTGATTGGACAATGGGGAAGGGACCACTAGATTACCAGGGATAACTTAAATGTACAGTGGGATGGCAATCAGACAATGGGGGAGGGAGCACTAGACTAGCAGGGATAATTTAAATGTACAACAGGATGGTGATTGGACAATGGAGGATGGACCACCAGACTACCAGGGATAAGTTACATTTACAGTACAATGGGATGGCGATAGGACAGCAGGAGAATGGGGAGGGACTGCTAGACTACCAGGGATAACTTAAATGTACAATGGAACGGTGATCTGACAATGAGGGAGGGGAGAGGGACCACTAGACTACCAGGGATAACTTAAATGTACAACGGGATGGCAATTGGACAATGGGAGATGGAGGAGGGACCTCTAGACTACCAGGTATAATATTAATTTACAAGTGCACAGTGACTGGGCAATGGAGGAGGGGGAAGGGACCACTAGACTACCAGAGATCATTTTAATTTACAAGGGGACGGTGATCAGAGAACAGAAGCAGGTGGAGGGACCACTAGACTACCAGGGAATATATATTAGTTTATTTAGGGGACGTACATCAGGGTGTAGGGGGTGCAACTAGACACTAGGGAGCTATGCCAATTTGAACTGTCATGGAGCTTTACTGTTAGAAGTGTTTACAGTTCGAACAGTGAAGTTCAAACTGTAAAGAACTGCGAATGGTTACGTTCCGATTGATTGATCCTTAACAAAGTGAGTAACAGGCGTTATGATTCTTGCCCCAAAAACAGATGCTTGACCTTAACATTTTTAAATAATAATAATACAGTAATGTTACTAACCATATTACTGAGATCTAAATACACTTCTTGGTCATTCCTAACCAAGTAGGATTTCTTTAGAAATCAATTTTAAAAGAAAAAAAAACAAGATGACAGAAGCACAAACAGTATGTCTCTGAGCATGAACAATAACTCCTTAACAATTAATAGTTAGAACTGTTTTCATTTACCTGCCTGTCTAGCGGCTATCACAAAAACCATTATAATTCAAAAATGGTGAGATATCTTCTCGCCACACTATCCAAAGACATACCCTTGGCACAGACCCCATCATCCTTGAAAATTTCAAGAAAAAATTTCATTCTGTCTGGGCTGTAGATGAGGGCAAAAAAAAAAACATGTTAACCTATGGGGAAAAGGGTGTTTTTTCTTTCATTTTTTTTTTACCACTCCATATCTCAAAAACCATGCAAGATACCATCACAGAACTTTCCACATCTTGAGGCACTGATAGATGATTGCACTTACCAAATTGTGGCCTATTTCGTCAAAAAATGCTGAAGTTATTAAGGTACAAAATTTTGAATTTAACATAGAAGTGCCTGTACAACCCTAACTAGAGAGGCATGACCGTGCCCCTATAATTAAGTACATAAACATTGGGAGGAGGGAGAAAGAAGCAGTGCCATGGGTGGGCACACCGGTATGCTTAAGAAAAATTATAATTAGATAGCTAGATAGACAGGCAGACAGAGACAGACAGAGCAAGAAAGAAAGAGAGAGAGCGAGACAAAGAGAACTAGGGATCGCCAGTCCACTGCGTCAACTGAAGCCAGCAGGATGACTCCAGCTGCAGCTCTAGGCTGGGCACCCTGGATTTTGGGGTGCCCAGAAATGGTATTTCTGGTCATATTTTTGAAAAACAAACACCAGAACCTAGCTAACTGAGTTCCATTTAGCTAGGTTGTGGTTGTGATGTGTTTTTTATAAATGACACAATTTTTATGTATTATCCATGTTTTTTTCATTTGGGGAAGAAACAAAATGGTGGCCTTAATGAGTCAAACATTTTTATTTCATGTTTGGAGAAACAAATGGTGAGAAAACAACAACAGTCTGCAACAAGGACTTTTTCGTGTCATATCAGAACATTATCCAAAAAACCCTAATGAGAATGCCTAGAACAGCAAAAAATCAAAAAAAAAAAAAACAACCACAGAACTTTAAATCCTTATAACTCTGGAACCGTTTAACATTTTTTCACAAAACCTTGCAAAACCACTACCTTGGAATGGTACGCTTCTACCCAGAAAGTTTCAGAACAAATTCCCTTCCACATAGACTGTACATGAAAGCAGAACCAAAAAAAAGCATGTGAGTACAGGGAAAAAAATTAGACGTCTACAGGAAAATTACCTATGTGGATCTCAGAAACCACACAAGCTGCCATCACAAAACTTTTCTCATATCTAGACCCTGTCAGCTAGACAATGTATGCAGAATTTAAACTAATTTCGTCAAATGCTGCCAAAACTATTATGGTGCAAATATAGGGGTTCATCATAGAACCTGTCAGTCAACCCTAACTACACAGACACTGCTGCACCAGTATAATATATTTATTGCAAAAAAAACTGCATTAATGAACCAGTTAGAGTTTAACTTAATGCCACAAAAGTAGGGAGATGTGGTGTTAGACTTTCCAACCCTAACTCCCCACCCTTCAGCCCCAAGCAGCAAAAGGACAAGACCACACTAGCAACCAGAGAGGCATCCTCCTATAAGACAAACAATATATACTTGTTTCCAGATATGCAAATGTAGTAGCAGTGATGTGCTACCTTGATGGGGTTTTAACTGTAGTACACACACTGCAAGACATGGTTGCAGATAGAATTCCTCCTTAATGCTCAAATCAAAGCACTGCTTATGTATGCAGATACACATTCCCCTGCAGTCACAAATACAAATCCACAATGCCCAAATTATGAGTTATTTTGTCTGGGGAAGCATTGTCCCCTATGGAGCCTGTACTTCTGTTGCCACAGGTAGTCATGCACACTGTAAGGAATACAATCAGTTTTGTCTGCAGAAGTGCAAACCCCTGAAGGGCCTATACTTCAGCAACCATAGATGTAAGGCATACACACTGACCTCCAGCTGCAGAAGCACAACCCCATGAAATCCATGAAACCCAAATTGCAACAGTACCAGTGTCTACAGAAGCAAGCTAAAGGTGTAAGACATACACACCCACTTCTGGCTGCTGAAGTGCAGACTCCTGTGCAGCCTGTACTTCTGCATCTGTATACACAAATCCATGATATTCATATTGCAACAGTACTTCTGTCTGCAGAAGCTCAGGCCCCTGTGGGGACAGCACTTATGCAGCCACAGGTACTCATAAATGTTGTAAAGACATACTGTACACACACAGTGCTACTACATTTGTGCCATCTGGAAAAAGTTGTATGTTTGTCTTATCTGATGATGGCTGTCTGTGGTTGCTTGTGTGGTTTTCACCTTTTGATGCTTGGAGGTGGATAGAGTGAGTTAGGGTTGGAAATCCTAATGCCATATTTCCCTACTTTTTTGGTGTTAAGTTGAATATCAACTGGTGCATTGACACAAGTTTTTGCAATTAATTTCTATCCTATTTGAGACAGCAGAAATGTATGCTGATTCACACAGAGAAGGGACCTTCATGAACAGATTCAGACATGCAGGGCCCTCTGGACTCTGCTCCAAGAGGAGATCCCATCTGCCTATGAATCTCAAGAATTTGTGACACTATTTGGTGGGCTTTGGAAGCCCTGCACTTCCATGTGGCTACAAATACAGATGCACAGGGCAAAGAGTCCATCTGTCAGTCAAAGCACAGGGCCCTGTGGCACCCATGGGTGCAGAGGTGCAGTGCCCTATGCCAAGATAAGATTTCTCTTAACTACATGGTACTTTGGCCTGTGCAGGCAACCCTGCAGCTTCCCTTCCTAGCCTGGAACATAGGAACATAGGAATCATGTCAGCAGATGGGGACCTGCATGATAGTATCATTCTTCTAGCCTCAGCTCTTGCAGGTGGCTCATTGAGTTCACCCTCAAACTTCTCTCCCAGCATGGGTCACAGTACATTACTTGCTGGTGAAAAGCTGACACTACAGACAGAGTTTCTTAATAACTATATATTTTTTTTAATTTTGGCCCCACTTTTTTAAGATAGTCATTTTATGACTCCCCTTATAAACATGACATATGGCATTTATAGAATAGTGGCCAAAATGTCATATTGCACCACAAGTGCGGAAAGATATTTCATCCAGGATTTGAAAAATGACACCTGTCACTTTTATGAAGTAGTGTGTAAAAAGGGCTATGCTGAATGACTGGAGTGAAAATATTGATAATTAACAAAGTTATGAGTGAACATGGTAAAATTTTAATGTACATGCATAACTTTGTTTTTTAATGTTTGACCCCCAAATTTGAACATAGTCTTCTTGCTACCCCATGTCATGAACCCAGTAGGTGAAAATGTTCAAACTCTGCCCAAAATGTGATTTAGAGAAGTGACTGTGAAATCAACTTTCAAGCTGTATTTGAAATATTTTACCTGTGTTGTTAATGAGGTGTGGTCCTAAAAAGATCATGTTGAAAGTTTGGTGGAAAAATATTAAAAAGTAGCGAAGTTATAAAGTGTATGTTAAATATTTCAACATTCACTCATAACTTGATCATTTTACTATATTTTTTCCACCATATGTTCAACATAATCTTCTTATGACCTCACCTCATAATCTTAGTATTTGACATTTTTCCAAGCCTTCTGATGGATGATTTTGCAGAGTGACTGTGAAATCACTTTGGGATGGTCTTGAAAAATGTCACCTGCCTTGTTCATGAGATGGGGTCCCAAAATGGCCATGTTGATAATTTGGTGTAGAAATATTTGCCAATGCAAAGCTTATTTATTTATTTATTGATTTAGTTTTTGTTGGGCCGGCTCTGTGGTGCTGAGGGTTGAGGCGCTGGATGCCACACCTTGCACCACACCCGCGACCCAGGTTCTGGAGGAGACTTGGGTCATCATGGGTTAGCTTGGGGGTAGAATGGCTGAGCGTCTGATAACAGCTCAAATTCTCCTGGGGGAAGGCAGGAATCTCACTCAGCGAGAGGTGACCCCTGGAGAAGGCTGGGGGCATGACAGCCTGTCAGCACCTCAGGGATTTGGTTGATCACAGGCGGAGGTCTATGGACCAATCACCACTTGAGGCTGCACTACTGAGGGGGAGGATGCTGAAGACATTGGCGCTTGCGCCCTGACATCAGGGCACGCATGTCTTCATAGAAAAAAGAGGGAAAAAATCCCCCCCAGTGCCAGGAAGATGGAGCACCAAGCCTGGTCCCAATATGCCGACATCTGCCTGCAGCCCAGGGGACCTGATGAAATTTCAAGATTTGGGGTGTTTTGCCCCACCCTAACCCCGCCCAAGGGGCAAGCCATAGCCGGATGGAGAAACCTGGGCTGAAAGGTAGGATGTTGGCAGGGATGGACTTCATTGGTGATTCCTGATGGGGCAGCTCTGGTAGGGATGCAGGAGGGATAAACAGAAATTTCAAAAAAAAAAAAGGTTTTGTTTACCGGTTAGGTACACTAGATAAAGATTTTGCCTATTTTCAGGCATGACCAGGGAGAGCTACAGATAAATGTAAAAACATTTCACTGGAGACAAATACATTAGGAGTAAAATTTCAAAATGCATTTAAATACATTAACCAAATGTACTTTATTTTCTCATATCACAGTTGCAGTTCTAGCAGGAGAACATCTTTCTAATTGAAAGGTGGATCTAGGCTGTGGGACCATGGTTATGTGAGTGAGGGTATATGGGGGCTGTGAGGTGGTAGGTGCTGAGAAAAGGGGTCAAGATGGGGGCCAAGATTGATGAGGGGCTGTTTTTCTTCTTTTCAGGTTAAATGCTCCAAAGCAGAAGATCAAAGAGGGATGGTTTTAGTTTTTTACAAGAGGTCCATAGTCAGCACTGGGGATTATACACTTCAATGTCAGGATAGTCTTCAGTGGCACGGGGGTGGCATTTGGATGCTGCCATGCATGTATTGGGGACTAGTGATCTGGTGAGGAGGGGGCTCTAATGAAGCAATACCACAGGTGGGCACCACGGTCTGCTTAAATGAATATAATATAAATTGTAAGGACCAGGGACATCTGGCTGAGCTGGGAGGGGGAGAGAAACCACTAACATATATTAAAGAGAAATAATTTAGTCTATTTTACTTCTGGTGGAATTTATTACTGTTTGCAGCCCATAGCTTTAGTTTGCCGGTAGAGCCCTGCGCTCCCATCACCAAATTCATTCACTATTTATAGTGCTCATTCTCAAAAAGAAGAAAAATTCATTCTCCTATACTGCACCACCTCAGCTTGTTTACACAGGGAATGGGATGAGAGTTAGGACCAATGACCCCAATGCACACTCTGATGCCTGTTGGTGGGGACGGGGTGGGCTTGGAGTGCATTGGGTGGCAACCCTAACACCAAATTTCCTCACTTTTGTCACTGTGGAACAACCCTAACTGATACATTAAACTGAGTTTTTTGCCATGAATATATATATATATATATATATATACACATTATATATATATATTTATAAAATGGGTAGGGAAATTGTTGTTGCTCCATTGGATCCTGAGCATCACATGACCGTGCGTATATCAGAAACACGACCGCACACCTGCACTTACCCCCAAAAAACAATTTTGACATTTTATAAGGATAGATATACCCTCTGAGGTGTCTTGATCGCGCGCTCTGATATACGCCGCATGAAGTTGGCGCGCACCAAGCGTGCGTATATCAAGCGACGCACACACCTCAGAGTGGTATATCTATTATATATATATATATATATATATATATATATACACACACGCACACATAAAATTTACTAAAAGTAACAATAAATACAATATAAATATATAGACAAGTTGTTAAATCTAGCTATTACAGTTACATTATGTGTAGCATTAGAGTCAGTATTAGAGTCAGTCGCCATGAGATTCAGGGAACGATAAATGTTAAATACTTGAGGGGACAGACCGTGGGGTGGGATAGTGTGTCTCTGAGACATAGTTAATATAGGGGAAAGGGTTAGAGGGACTGGAGAGGGGGAGTAGGAGGATGATATGGCGAAGGGTTAAGCACAGGTGCAATTTACTGAAAGGAAGTTATGAAGTGCCAAGGAGATGGAGTAGAATGATGAGGAGTAGAGAATCTGCTGTGGAAGAGCATTCCATAATTTATGGAGGTGGTGAGAAAAGGCCTCCTGGCCAACTGTGGAAGAACAATGGGGGACAGCCATTAAGCGAGAGTCATAGGATTGGAGGGAGTGGGCAGGTGGGGGGGGTGGATAATGAAGAGGTAAGGTAAGGGGGAGAGTACCGAACCAGAATTTGGACATGAATTTGGCACAATGAAGGTGGCATTGTTTATTTAATGAAGGAAAAGAAAGGGAGTGATAGAGGTTACAGTGATGAGTGAGAGGGGGCGTCTAAGTCTAACTATAGTGCATATATAGCTATATTGCAAATGTATGTTAACACATCTATTAGGGTTGAAATATAAAATGAATGGAGAAGGAAAATAAAAATTTGTGTTGGAAGTCTAAAACCTTGGCAAATTGGTGGTGTGGTGTTCCTCAGGGTTTTAGTGGTCGTGTGATGCAGAGTTGGTGATACCCTATTATTGGCACTCTCCAGGCAAGTAGTGCTGTGTCATTTACTTTGTTTGAGAAAACAATTAATTTCCTTACTTTATGAAAAAGATATTTGAAAACACCTTCATAGTGATGCTCACTGTGACACTCTGGAAGCTTGCTTCATGAGTGGGTCTGCTGACTAGTCATGAAGCAGCTGAATGGAGACAGTCACTGTGCCAGACCTGTAGCTTCTTTGCAAGTGGCCCTTTGGTCCACTCTAGCAGCAGCTGCATAGTGATGCATGCTGTACCAGACCTGTAGCTTGGTTTGCAAAAGTTGCAGCAGGCCATATGCAAAGCAACAGCCCCCTTGGGTAGAGGGCCAGAACTGTAGCTTTCTTGCACATGCAAAGCAACTCATCTGTTTGTCAAGGCCCTGGACCTGTAGCTTGCTTTGTGCAGGCCCTGTAGGCCTTATGTGAACCAGCACATAAGTTGAGTAGGGGTAAAACTTTCCAACTAAGTGTTCATGAAGAAGGGTACCAAGTACCCTGCCTCTCATATTTGGTAAAAAAACTCTTAAAAAATTAAAAGTTATGCTTCATAGGAAAAACAAATCCCTGATAAAAAAACTTTGTTAGAATAAAACTTAGACTGTGAACATAACCAGTGTGCACATCACAGTGCTTAGTTTTTTGAGTGTCATTTTTCTAAAACCCATAATTGTTTTATTTTATTTTTACCAAACCTGAAAGTTGTGTTTCTTTTTGTTAAATTATCCCAAAGTTTGGTTTTGGACACCTATTTTTTCCCTTACAAAAACTAAGTCCCAGTTTTGAGACTTAGGCTTTTTTTATCAGTTTTGTTTTATTCTTGCTGAAAGGTAGATGAACAGGCTGAGGGACATTGAGGATCCATATGAGTGACATGGAGGATTGGAATGAAGAACTGAAATGTGGGCAGTGGGGGGGTGGTATGGCTGCTAGCGTGGGCGGATGGATATATGGCAAGGGTCATGAGGCAGACACCAGAGGCTGGGTTGGGCACCTGTCACTTGTCCATTTAGAAGTGTGGTGGGTAGGAAGGGGGTTATTGGTGGTGAGGCTTGGCACACACAGCAGGTCCATTTAAACTTGGGGTGGATGGGAGGAGAGTCGCATGGCAGGGTTGGGCACCCATCACTGATTTCTTGAGTGATCATGCAGATGGGAGTGGTTACCTGTGTTGGGGCTGGGTGCCCACTGCTGGTTTATTGATGGATCATGCAGGTGGGAGATGGGGTACCATCATCAGCTGGGCACCCACTGCTGGTTTTTGATGGATCATGCAGGTGGGAGAGGGGTACCAGCATTGGTTGGGCAGCCACTGCTGGTTTATTGATGGATCAAGCAGGTGGGAGACGGGGTACCTGCATCAGTTGGGCACCCACTGCTGGTTTCTTGCCAAATGAGGCAGGCTAGTGGGGGTGTACCTATGGCTATTTTCTGGGACTTGAAATGGCAGTTTCAAGTCACGAAAATGGCCTCCCTCACCTAACTGATGTATGTCAGTTTTGCAAAACTCCATTTATTTGTAGGATGTTGGAAAACATTCTGTGCCAGTGCAAAAATTGCATTTTATTTCCTAGACAATTAAAAAATATATGCATTTTCCAGTAAAACTGTTTATCAAAGAATCACCATGGGTTAACCTGTAATAAAACTGAAGGTTTCATGTTTTTACACCCCACCATTTCTGTACTATGAGTGAGCAAAAAGAAAGTCTTAATTTCCATATTTTTATGTGTGTTCAACCTTCTAGAACTTTTAAATTGCTGAACTGATCTTTACCAAATTGACGTGATCCAGACATCCTAGCACCAAATTCCTGCACACCACACATCAGGCTATTCTGTCCAGAGATGGCTATGCCACTAAAGTACAAAGACTGTGGTGTAACATTAAACTGGTTACTCAACCCTAATAACAGCCACTTCTGTGTGTCAAGACAGAGCCAAACGTCAATGTTGTGTTGCATGCTTGTTCAGTCCCTAAAGAACAGCACACCACAGATTCTCCAAGGCTCTGGTGAATTTTCCCCTAAATTTTGATTTCCCGACTTTGTGTACTTTAACCCTAATAGATGCATTAATGTATTTTTTTTCAATTTATTTAATTTCTGAAAAAAGATATATAACAACTGACACCTTTAACTTTCTTTGAGAAGGTCCCACCAGCCCAGCTTGAGCATTGTACCAGACCTGTAGCTTGCTTTACACAGGGTCCGATGAAAAGCAGTGCACCCATTGGTCAGGGCACTGGGCCTGTAGCTTGCTTTGTGCGGGACCCTGCGGGCCCTATGTAAAGTGGAAAGTCCAGCAGAAAAGGCACCAGACCTGTAGCTTGAATCACACAGGGCCCTTTGTGAAGCAGCAGACCTGATGGGCATGATGCAAAGTGTAGAGAGAGGAGTCACCCATCCCCCTTGGGTTCCTGGATATGAAACTAGCACCCCTTTGCCAAGACATGTGGCAACTCATGACATCTCTCAGAGATTACTTAAGTTGAAAACCTGTGTGGTACTCTGTTTGGCCACTAGATGTTTGTGGCAGAGCAAACAGACCATATTTGTATGTGAAAACACAACAGGAGGCAGGTTTGAGCACCTCTGTGTGCACTTGTAGAATGGCTCGCTTACTTACTTGCAGACAGGCTGGCTGCCTTCAGTTTGAAATGAAGAGTTTCCAGTTGAGCACCAGGTAAGGTGGGGTGAGCATCACTCTCAGCCTCTGTCTCTGACCTTGCTACTCGAAAATGCATGCCTCTCATTGGACTCTCACACTTCGTTTCAGCGAGTGTCCTGCCATCGGCAGGCATATACCTCACTGAAATTGGGACTCGATTTTTATCTGTTTTAATGGATTTTGGTAACCAGGTAGGCTCACTGAGCCAAAGAGTCCCTTTTTCAGGAGAAATCTGGAAATATTTTATATTTATGCTGGGGGGGGAGAGGGAGGAGAGACACAACTACTGCCCCCATGAGCCCAAATGAAATTTGAAAATCCAACCAGTACCCTCTTAATACACATCTTGGGGGCTGGAGCCAGTGGGATCATCTATTAGCTAAAAGGACAAGGAACCTCAGCACAAAAGCACTGAGGCAAGGGTTACCTGAAAGAGGGTGATTCCATATTCATCCGATGATGTGTTGTATTATTGGTTGTGTGCATGAAATACATTTCTTCCAAGTTTCCAGGAAAGTGTGATAGGTTTATCTTATTACCCATTATAGATAGAAATCAATAATTATGCAGCAGTCCACATCACATTTTCAAATCAGCACTTGCTTGCTGCCATCTTGGTGCCCCTGGTTGACTGTCATGTCCCCTTGACCCCCAAACCTGGCTCCACCACTGTGAGAAAGATTACTTTGGCATCTGCAGTACCTTATGTACTCTGATTAATGGCTCCACAGGGACTGTAGAATATATAGTATAGAAGTTACATTTATGTGAGACACTTCCACATCAGTTTATCTCCTCCCTTAGCAATTGCATAACCATGACACTTTGCATTTGTTGTGTTTTATGTTTTAGAACACAGGCTTAAGCACTGGATAGAGTTACAAAAATCAAACAAATTGGGAATTATCTGTCTTCTTGTGTTATTCATGCATGCTACGTACTTCCCTTTATGAATACTGCTCTCAGGCATATCATGCAGACTGTAATGGGGCTATAATAGAGAGATATTGAAGGTTAATATACCATGATAGTATGTTGTTAAATACTTTCTTGAGCCTGTGTCTGTGTCAGTGATTGTGCTAGTAGATTGCTCACTCTTGTCCTCTGGTAGTGGTCATGCAAATTGCCACTCAATATGATAATACACACCAGGAAATGTAAAAAAGAATATCACACAAAATGAGAAAGATTACCTAGGCATCTCTCAACACCTTTTTTCTTTACTCTGATTAATGATAGCACATGGACTGTAGAATAAATAGTGTAGAACTTGCATTTATGTGAGACACTTTGATTTCAGCTTACCCCCACGCAAGAATGTATATATCCATAATGCTTTGCACTGGGTTTTATGCCTTCAGATACATGCCTATGCACTGGACAGAGTTACAAAAAACACATACATTGGAAAGTATTTCTCTTCTTGTATTGTTCATGCATTCAACATACTGACCTTTTTAAAATCTGCATTAGGACTGGCTATGTGATCCTCTGTGTCCTCTACAGCCTGTCTATTAGTAGCTTATAGAACAGTACATGGTTAGCCATTGTTCCATACAAATCACCCGGCTCAAAATCCTTGTTGTGCACATTCCAAACTGTTGTACGCTTTCTAATGAATATGCATGTTCCAAACAGTTGTTCTGCACAGGTCAAAGGTCATAAAGTCATAAATTCCTTGATCACTCCACACACAGCTGCTTACTAACCACCCAGTGCCCAGACTTGTACCTTTTTACATGTAAACGTCTGTAAATTTAATTTTGACCATAGAACAGTTCACACTAAGTGATGATCCTGCCATATTAAGCACTTCCTTTTCAGTCAGCATTATTTAAATGGAAGCACTTAATATCACAGGACTGTCACCCAACACTGACATTTTCTATAGTAGAAATAGCATTTACAAACTTCTACAAGTTGAAAGCTAAGACTTTGGATATAGGATAGGCATTAAGCAGCTGGATGTAGGGTGAGAGGGCTTTTTTTCACCACAAAGAAAGTAATTGCACATTTTTTTACTGTTAGAGGATGTTTCTGTGACTCCTGACTTTGGTGTAACCAAAAAATCTATAATAAATAAAATATGGACAACCATACACAACTCAGCATATGTTTCTATCATGGGGTTGAGGTGACATCATGGACCTCATGACCTTAACTCTCGAAGTTCATATGATATAACCTCAGCCCCTCGATGGCAACATAGCCTTGTTATGTATGGTTGCCCATGCATTATTCTATATGTCACAACTACCTAACAGGGCTTTTGAATCTCTGTTACAGCTAATGTACTAACATAGGGCCCTATGCACTAATGGGCCCATTACACATGGCAGTGTTGTGTAAAGCAGGCGTGCAACTCCTCGGATTGGAAATGCTTAGTTTGCCATGGCATGCATTATGGAGAGTGAAGTGGCCACCAGAACATGCACTGGCTGCATAATTACACACATTTTTGTGTGCAGAGAAGAACGTGTGGGCCATGTAAAGTCAAGAACGCCCCAGCATCCCACCATAAATGGACAATTGCGGGCTGGGGTGAGCACTTACTATGCAGGCATGGTGAAGACCTGTGGCAGGGAGGCTGTGAAAATCTGCAGCAGCCAGGAGTTAGGGCAGGAACAACCTGCAGTACCAAAGGGCAGCACAGGGTTCTGGGGTAAGTGCAGGCAGTGGAACAGAGAATACATTAGGGACAGGGACACTTGGGTATGGTACCCCTGACCTGTGCAGCAGGCATTGGGGGCAGTCTGGCTCCAGCCGATGGGGGTGGAGGACAGGCAGTACAGGGGGTTCCCTCAGTGGACCACAACATGCATGCATTTGCAGCAATGTCCACATTGGCAGTGCCAGGCAATGCCATGCCAGGAACTTCACAGCTAAGCAAATGAGCAGTGTTGTGTCTGAGATATGGAACCATTGTGCCACAGTGTACTGCCGGGTATCACTCTGGGCAATACCAGCCATCAAGGTCTGCACCTGAAAGGATGTTAAGACTGCCGCCAGTTCAGTGGGGCTAGAACCCAGGTCCATTGAGGCCATAAACCACAAGTAACATAAATAAATAACGATCCAACTGGATACATTTCCCTGATATTATCTACCAAAATAGAGCAGATTTGTGGCCTTTCTTTCTTCCTCAAATTCTGTCCTCAGAGTTTTGTATTGATCAGTCCCCTTCCTCCCTTTCTCATAGCCATTTGCTGGCTGGTCATCACTTTTTTGCCCATCCACAGACTCTGAGCTACTCATGCTCTGGAGGGTCTTTATCATTCCTGAGTCCCATACCTGACTACTGCATACTGACCTGCAGACATTGGGCCTTTCTATTCTGAGTGTTCTTCTGTTCTACCTGTTATTCGAACAGTTTTCTTTTATAGACCTTTTTCTCCCAACCATGGGTTGTGTCTCAAAGATATACCCTATTCACAGAGATATACCTTGATCAGGCCTGTTAGTCTGCTTGTCTTCATTGGGACCTAGCTCAGCCCTGTGTCTCCCATGGGTCTGCCAGCCCACGACAGAGACCTCAGGAGGAGGGCTGTCCTCCCCTGAGGCAGTCTACCATGTGGACTAGGATCCAGTACCAGCTGGCATTAGGACTCAGAGGAGTCCTACAAAGCCCAGGCTGTCATATAGATGACCATAAGATTTTAATCCCAGATTTCTCCCCTGCTCCTCTCACTGCCCTAGGCATGGGAGTGGTTCCATGTTAAAATCGCGACTCCAAAATCGCGATGGAAATAAAAGCGAGTGAATAATCGCGCTGTGACTAAGTGCTGCGATGCAGAATGTTGAATGCATAATAGCACCACAGTCAAAATAGCTCATTAAATGTGTATAGTACTGATCTGCATAGTTACTAGCAGAAAGTAGGCTCTGGGTCTAGCAATCAGGTAATAAACCCTCCCCTCATGGGGTGATGGCCCCACGAGACACAATATCTCAGAGGATTACACTTGACTGTTTGTCCACGAGGGAAATCTGCTTAAAAGTGCAATCTTGTTTTTCATCACAGCTACGATGGCTTGTTCCAAATCTGCGATAAAGACACCGAGGGGGAATGTGAGACTGAAATCTACAAGAGGTCCCAACGGAGTGAGCTGAAGGAGCAACTCATGAACGGAGAGAAAAAAAACCCCAGTCAGAGCTAGGGCGCAAAACATCTCTAAATTTATAACATCCTTTAACAGGTTTCACATCTCTTGATGCTTTTGCAGCTCAGAGCCTCCCCTGAGAGGAAATACATTAAATGGAGATTCTGCTGAAGATGTCACTTTGGGGACGAAAGAAGGGAAGCATCTTGAGCAGATTTTTCCTTAAATAAGCAGCCTTTTCTGTTATTACTTCAGAGACACTACAGAAAAACCTGAGACATGGAGGATGCTGCATAGGGCTGCTGGGAGGGGGAGAGACTGAAGAGTCTGTAACCATTATATACAAACCTCCAGAAGGATGTGGGGGGAAGGGATGGGGAAGCTGTATTTTTCATTAACTAGAGCCACGTTTAAACACAATGTCAGCATTTGACCCTGGACCAAAAAGTCATGATTTTTGAATAGTCACTAATGTTACTTACTGATTGGCATGGTTTGTCGCAATTAGTGTATTGGCACTTTTTTGTATGGTCGCTGCAATTTAAGCCGCTTTTCTTGAGTCACGGATCTTGCAGTCGCTTATCTGAAGTCGCGATTATCACGGGATACCATGGGAGTAGCCTCTGTCACCCTCAGCTGCCCCAGCAACTTCCTGCAAGGGCAGTAAGCTGCCTTGGCCCATTGGGGGAGGGTTGCTGTGGCACTGGTGCCCAATACCTTCCCACCCTGACTGCAACACACTTCTGAGGAGCAGCTGCTGCAGCCAGGCCTACCTTCTGAGGTGAAAACCCAAGCTCACTCCTAAGTTCTGGTCACCTGCACAACAGCATAATGCACTGTCTCTGTGCCAAGAGGGTGGCCACTATTCAAATAATTTTTTAAGTTAATAGAGCCTCTAAGGGGTGTCTCTTATCATACAAGACACCAACTGTGAGGTTTGGGGATGAGGACTATGATGAGAAGCTGAGTGGTTTGTCTGCCCAAACGTCAAGAGAGGAGTCTCTTATACCATAAAAGGTACCCCTCAGAGGCCCTTTTAACTTATTTTAAATTACTCAAGTTTAGCTCAGATGATTTATAATAAGTTTATACTCTTTTTTTAATTTACTGTGCCATCCTTGAGACTGAGCAGAAATATTTGTTTACTATGTCTACTTTCGGCCCGTCTTCTTCTTCCTCCCATATTTACCTTTTCAGTATTTCAGTCATCCCTTATTTTCCCTGTTTTCCCTGATGCTCCTAAAAAAGGCCTTGTCATTTTCCTTCACTCCTTCTACTATTCTGAGCTCTGCCTCTGCTTTAGCCCTCCTCACTGCAGTACTGGCCTCTTTCAGTTTGCTATGGTAGGGCTTGCTATTTGCCTGTGACTGATCAGCCTTATACCTTCTGAAGGCCAGTTTCATGACCCAGACTGATTCTCCCACCTCCTTGGAAAACCAGATAGATTTGTTGTGCCTTGTTCCCTTCTTATCCAAAGTTTGATGATGTTTAATTTTTATTTTCACCACCTATAATTCTACTGAGCCCTTGAATCTCTCCCTAAGCTCCTCTTCTATCCTATTGAAGTCTGCACTTCTAAAGCCCAGAACTAGCATCTGGAACCTCTGTTGCTGTTCTTCCAGAGCTATGCTGAACCACACATTACTGTAGTACCAAAAGGAGTTTCCACTGATGGCTTCCAAAGTTGACCTTATTTGACAGAACTATGTCCGGTATAGTACCATGCCTAGTTTGATCTTCTACATGCAGCGTTAGGAAACAGTCATGGAAGGCATCCACAAACATTTTGTTCTCAGTGCTTCATGCCCCAGGTAGTCCACATCTGGCATGTTGAAATCTCCAACAAGGACAGCTCCTCCCTGCTACTGCCTTCTTTATTTTCCCTATTAGTGCTCTGTTCATGTATTCTTTGGCATGGAGGTCTGTAGGCCATTCCCATTCCCATTTGACGTTTCTCTACTCCCAGACATAAGCTGAACCCATAGATATTCAACCCCACCCCTCTTCCATCTTCTTATCCTCCATTGCCCTGATGCTCCTGTCCCTAATGTGTAGCACTATCCCCTTGTCCCTGTCTTTCCTGAATAGATCATAGCCATGTGGTCCTAGTCATTGATGGATACTGCTTATGTTTCTTTTATGGCCATTATATCTGGTCTACCCTTTGCTACCACAGCCTGGAGGTCCCTTGCTTTGTTCCCGAAGCTGCTGGCATTTATGTAGATGACCCTCCAGGAGCCATTTGCCTTCATTACCACATCAGTTGAACAGTCCTTCTTTGTTCCCACCCCCCCTGTGCCTTTCTGCATCCTCTACTTAACTCCCTGGCCACCACAAATCCTGTTCCCCGGTGAACCTTATTGCCTCGTGCCTTGTCCGAATGATCCATTACTCTCCAAGTGTGCCCTCTAGTTGGAGGGGTGTTAGCTAGGTTTCCCTCACCTGAGTTCCCACCAAGGATGCCACTAGCTACAGCTTGCCCTTTCCTAGTTTAAACACCCTGAAATGCATTCTTAAAACCTCTGCCACAGCATTGTCATCTCCTCTCTGTTTATTATGAATGCCATGCAGTTTAAATAGGCCTTTATCCCTCCAAAGTCCCCCCAGGAAGTGAAAACCCTCTGGTGCACTACTCCTTTAATTAATTGTTAATTTGTCAGATTTTGAGCTTCTCTGTCCACCACCACCTGTTCAGTGGGAGAACGTCCAAGAAAGTTACATTACCAGCCACCTCCCTCAGTCTGGTACCCAGCTCCCTGAAAATGACTTTCACATCACCTAATGGACCTTAGTCCTTGGGTCCATCTCCACTGGATATCAGAGATTCATGCTTGGGTGACTAGACTACCTGGTGGGGGGGGCTGTGACTAGGAGCTTGGCCCCTTAGTGAAAGGGCCAATAGCTCCAGACATGTGGTGTAGCCAGTGGACCACTCGTCTTATTTCCCATTACATCAACATGAAGACCCCATGTGCAGGCACAATCCACCATGGACCAGGAGCCTATAACATGGTATTTTTGGCCCCCATAGCCTCAGAATGAGTGATGGGGCTATTGGCATAAGGCTCAGAATGGGGTTGCAGCTTGTGACCCGATTCCTGACTAGCTGCATTGTGTGTGCACTAATTCCCCAGGTTAACACCCACAAAGCCTGGAGCCACTTATGTACTGCCATCTCAACAAGGCAGCTCACCTCACACCATGATGGTGTCCAGACCGAACAATAAAACTTTTATGGCAAAATCCCCTACAGCGACAATTTCAACAGGTTTCAAAATTGTCACTGTGAGGGACCTGAGAGTGAAATTTCTACAAAATGAGAGGTGTTTCATTTAATAGCAACCACTACGCTAGGCAGACACACACTAGGAAAGTTAACTGAAATTCCCAGAAATTATCATTTAAAAAAAAAGATAAACAATCAAAAGCAAATGTCCCTGCACTGATAGAAAGCATCCCTACCGCAATAATCCCCGTACTATTGCCAACTCCCTAAATAATCACTTCTCTGACCTTTCTGCCTTCACAACCCTCTTCTTACCTGATGAGGCTCTGTCCCACCCACTTCCCTCCACTCTGCTAGAGGGACACCCTCCTCATCAAATGTTCCACCTCAGGGCTGTATCAGTTCAGGACTTGCAGAAATGCCTAGCTGGCCTCTCCCAGTACTCCAGTCATGGCCTAGACAACCTGGAGTCTAAACTGCTTAAACTTGGTGCTGCACACATTGCCTCACCAGTAGCCTTTATCTTCAACCTATCCCTTGGTCTAGGGACCATCCCAGACATCTGGAAAGAGGTGAGGATTGTCCCTGTACTGAAGCAAGGAAATCCCAAACTACCTGACAATTATCGACAGATTGCCATTCTCTCAACCCTTAGCAAGCTCCTTGAAAAGGTAGTGGCTGAGCAGCTTTCGGAATATATCCACTCTCATGAACTTCTGTCCCCAGCCCAGCACGGCTTTCGTAAGGGACACAGCACCACCACAGCCTTAATCTTGGTTACATCAAGTATCCGGACAGCCATGGACCAGGGCAAACTCTCTGGTGCAATATTTATTGACCTGTCCAAAGCCTTTGACCTCGTTCACCACAAACTGCTTGGTGCACAGTTGTGGTCACTTGGCCTCTCCCCCCCATGCCACGAAATGGCTAATGGGTTATCTACATGGCAGAAAGCAGCATACCTGCTTCAATAAAGTCCTCTCCGAGCCCCTACCGGTGACCTCCAGAGTGCCTCAAGGCTCGGTACTGGGTCCCCTCCTCTTCTCCCTCTTCATCAATCAACTACCCATGGTTACCACCAGCTGTAGCGCCACCATGTATGCAGATGATCTGGTAATCCTGGCTCACTTCCAGAATGCCACTACCCTAAACCAGAACCTGACCGATGACTTTAACAGGGTATTGTCATAGGTTACTAGTCACAAGCTGGTCCTGAACCTGAAAAAGACACAGGCTATGCTCTTTGGCTCAATGGCTAAAATCAAAGCCTCATCGGCCTGCTTACATGTCACCAGCACAGATGGATCCTCACTACCCATAGTGAGCTCCCTCAAATATCTGGGGGTAACACTTGACCCCCAACTTAACATGGGTAATCATATCCTTAACATCTGCAGGGCAGCAAACTGTAAACTGGGTCTGGCCTATAGAGCCAAGTATAACCTTACACCAGTAGCCAGGCTTGCCCTAGCGAAGGGTGTGCTCCTTCCCTCCCTCAGCTATGGGCTGCACCTATTTGCTCGCTCTCCAAAGACACATCTCACCCGGTGCTACACTGCTTACAATAACATTTGTCATTTTGCCTTGGCTGCCCCCTGACTCACCCACTGTTGTGAGCTATATGAGAAACTCTGCTGGCTTTCACCAGCTAGATACCTTGATTTTGGTTTGGGATGCCTCTCTGGGAAAGTGATCAGAACTAGCACCCCCCAGGGTCTGGCCTGACTTCTGCCTAAACTGAATCCCACTCCCTACCAACTTAGGTCTCTCACATCAGGGATGCTCAAAGTCACTCCTACCCAGACCCTCATGGGGGATCGGGACTTTGCCATAAGTGCGCCCAGACTCTGGAATTCGCTGCCTGTAGATATCCAAGCTGACCCCTCCTATCTGAGTTTTCAAAATTCCCTGTGGGGTTTCCTAAAACTAGCATCAGAGTGTGACTGCCCCAAACCTCCCTAGAGTAAGGTGTCAAATTGTTTTGTCTGAACCTCCCCAGGGTGTCTCCATCGAATTCCTGGAGATATTTTCACCACTGTATCAATGACTTCTGACTACTCCTGTCTAAAAAGCCTTGGGCATTTTTACACCCATTATTGCTCCATGGTCATAGGCTAACCATAACATATTGCACCTTGGTCACTTGGTAGAAAGGGTTCTCCCTCTAGGAACTGGCTGTCCTTTTCCAACCTTTATGGGCCTGATCACCAGGATCCTCTTCCATCAGATACCCTCCAGACAGACTGATCAACGGGGGCTCTTTAAGACTTGCCTCCCTCACTGGTCTCTGTTACACCTACGGATCTTCACTCTACACCAGATCCCTTGCCAGACATTATTGGGGGCGGTATGGATCAGAATCCCCCTGGGCCTTTGAGGGTTCCCCCCGACTCTGCTGACAGTCCCATTTCCCATTGGTCCCTTGGTTCCACCTCCTGCTTGGACTTACGTTCTGACCCTGGGTACTATTCCGGCTACATGCTGCTGTTCCCGCAGTACCCAATGCTGGGGGACCCAACACTGAACTGTCCTCCACTGACACCAGGGTATCTGATGCTGGGTCAGGACCTTCAATATCAATATCAGTATTCTTACTGGCATCAACCTCCTAGTTACCCCTCATACTCCATGGGGTAGCCAGGATATCCTCCACCCCTTCCTCCTCCTCCTCCACCCTTGCAGCTGGAACAAGAACCCATCCCAGCCTGGTGGAAGGACGCTAAGTCACAGCTGTTACAGGAGTTGAGTCAACCTCAGCTGGTAGGCAGGGCCACCCCACCTCACAGGGTGACACCTGGTAGCCCTTCACCTTCTAGCAGAGTTTCAGACAGAGGCTTGGGTGTTCTGACCTCTGGCATTATAGAACACAGGCTTCCGGAGTCGGGTCCAGATGCTTCATTACCTAGTAGGCTGGAATCATCAGAATCGGATGAGGACTCAGATGTGGGGGACCATTCAGAGCCTCACTCACCCATTGAGCCCCAGCCAAAAGAGTCCCCTAGATCCCCTCTGGTGGACCCATCCTTTGCTGAGCTCCACCGGTCCATTCAAAAGTCCTGCGGGTGGGCTTCTGAAGAAATGGACCCCAAATGCAGGAGACTAGCAGAACATTTGGACTTGGTCAATGTGGACCCCTCCCCATTCCCCCCTGGTTGGGGCTGCATGAAGATCTCACTTCCACAATCTGGCAGCAGCTGTCATCCATTCCTCCTGTGTCAAAAAAGGCTGACAGCACCTACCACCCCTTGGAAGGGGTTTCGCACCTTACTGCCGAACCCAAAGCTGACTCTATTGTGAAAAATGCAGCTCATGATAGGTCAGCACAACCTAAACATCTCAGTGCCTCCCCTCCAGACAAGGAGTCAAAGCAAATGGATCAGAATGGCCACAAGATTTACTCCTCCTCTACCTGCGCCATTTGTTCCTTGAATTATGTGGCCCACATGGTGGCTTTCCAGAAATCATCACTGTCTGACCTGGAAAAGGACATTCAGGAGGTACCTGATGAACAGCTCAGGAACAAACTCCTGGACAAAATAAGGATAAACAAATCATCCTGCCGCCATGCCCTTCGTGCAACCTATGACTCAGTGGCACATGGTACAGCTACGGGCATCTGTCTCAGGCGCCTTGCTTGGCTTTGTCTGTCAGAGTTGGCACAAGATGTTCAGACTACACTTCTGGATGCTCTCTTCAGGGGTCCAGTTCTGTTTGGTGGCAATGCCAAGGACATAATTGTGGAGTTGCAAGAGAGCGGAAAATCTTTGAAACATGTCCATTCCTTGTACTACTCGGGTCAGAAACCCCGGCAGCCTTTTCACCACCAACTGAAATGGAACAAACAGAACCAGGGCAGACACCAGACCAAGCATCACCCCATGGGCTCTGGCACTCAAACCCCCCAGGCCAAGTTCCCCAAAACCACCACTGGGGGAAAAGCACCCCTCCCCTCTGCATCCTGACTCACAGACACCCCCTCCCACTACCTCCCATCCCCATGGAGGAACCGGTGGGGGGAAGACTCAACCTCCACCTGGAAGGGTGGAGGGCCATAACCACAGATGCATGGGTTCTTCAACTCATAGCAAGAGGTCACTTGACAGAGTTCTTGGAGAGACCACCCACCAATCCTCTGGGCAGGTCTCATTAACCGTCAGGCCAACAATCTCTGATCCTACAGGAAATTTAAGCTCTACTGCACAAATCAGCCTTAGAGCGAGTTCCACCAGAACAGACAGGAAGGGTATTTACTCCCACTTCTTCCTGGTTTCCAAAAAGACGGGAGATCTCAGGCCTATCCTAGCTCTCAGCATGCTCAGCCTCTTCATGGAATACTAGAGGTTTCACATGTTGACCCTCCAGGCATTACCTCTGCTCCAACCAAACACTTGGCTGTGTTCCCTGGATATGCAGGATGTCTGCTTACATATCCCCATTCTTCCAGCCCTCTGCCACTTCCTGAGATTCTCCTTTCAGGAGGAGCATTTCCAGTTCAGAGCCCTCCCATTCAGCCTCTCTTCGGCACCTCGGATTTTGACCAAGTGCCTAGCGGTAGTAGCAGCATTCCTTTGCTGCAGGGTCATCTATGTGTTCCCATACCTGGACGATTGGCTATTCTCAGCCCCCTCCCCGGACAGTCTGAAGGAATCCCTTTTCTTCACTCTGGACCTTTTCTCCAGTCTGGGCATCCCAGTCTACTATCCCAGGTCCCAGCTGTCACCTTCCCAGCACCTCCAATTCATTGGAGCAGTGCTGGACACGGTCCAGAGCAAGGCTTTCCTTCCAAATGACAGAGCAGAGACTCTAATCTTACAAGTTGCGCTGGTGGCTTCATCTCATTGGACCACAGCGCATTCAGTCCTACGACTGTTGGGTCTGATAACGGCTGCCATACCCACAGTCACTCTGGCCAGACTGCACATGAGAGTGACCCAATAATCACTATGAGTCCAATGGGATCAGCTCTTGGATGAGATGGACCAGAAGTTTCTAGTCTCCAACAGCCTTCAGAGGGATCTTCTTTGGTGGCAGGACATCTCCAACCTTTCAGTGGGTGTTCCTTTCCACTCTCCATCTCCCTCCATGAGTCTCACATCTGATGCCTCAAACCTGGGATGGGGAATGCACTTAGGAGACCATCGGACACAGGGCACTTGGTCGCCCATGGAGGAGAACCTTCATATCAAAATTCTGGAGACAAAAGCAGTGCTCTATGCTATCCAGGCCTTTCCATCCCTCTTGGTTCTGGGAACACTACTCATCCGGACAGACAACATGGCCACTGTGTGGTACATCAACAAACACGGAGGCACCCAATCTTACCCCCTTCCTTTACAGGGAGGCAATGCGGGTGTGGTACTGGGTTGTTCAACAAGGCCTATCCTTGACAGCAGTAAATGTGCCAGGCATTCACAACATTCTGGTGGACAGTCTAAGCCAATCAGTCACCAGGGCTTACGAGTGGGAACTAAAGCAGCCAGTAGTAGAAGATCTGTTTCTTAGTGGGGTCAGCCAGAGATTGACCTCTCTGCCTTCCCACTCAACGCAAAACTACCCAGCTTTTGCTCACTCATTCCCAGGCATGGTGCTTTTTGGCGACATGCATTGTCTCTGTCTTGGACAGGGAGATTTATATACACTTTCCCTCCATTTCCAATTTTTCAGAAAGTTCTGCTGAAGCTTCAAGCAGAGGAGGCACACATGATCCTCATTGCCCCCTGTGGCCTTGGCAGATTTGGTTCCCTCTGCTACAGCAGTTGGCACTGGAACCCCTAGTATCACTTCCTATTTCTCACGACCTTCTGTCTCAGGAGCAGGGCACCCTGGTACATCCAAGCCTCAAATCGCTCCACCTTCATGCGTGGCACCTGTGGACTTAGTGGTTTCTCACTATGGCATCTCTTCTAGAGTGGTTCAGGTCTTAGTGGAGGCCAGAAAACCCTCCATTAGATCCACGTATGCCATGAAGTGGAAAAGATTTTCTATCTGGGCAACAACTAAAGGCCTAGACCCTTTTTCTTGCTCAGCTTCCCAGGCTTTAGAGTACCTCTTGCACCTATCAGAGTTGGGCCTCAGTTATTCCTCCTTGAAGGCCATCTCTGTCTGAGGTTTTGACCTACCACCTTCCAGTGGAGGGGAAAACCCTAGCTCAACTAGCAGTTTCCAGAACCTTTTTGAAGGGGATCCTTCATCTCAAACCTCTGGTACAGAGTCCTGATCCATCCTGGAATCTTAATTTTATCTTAGAAAAGCTTACTTTGCCCCCTTTTGAGCTGGCAACAAGTAGTGATGTACATTTTTTGGCATGGAAAACACTCTTTTTGGTTGCTATCACTTCAGCTTGAAGAGTTTCAGAGCTTCAGGCTCTAGTTTGTAGACAGCCTTACTTGATTTTCCACAGAGACAGGGTGGCTCTGCAGACCAATCCTTCTTTTCTTCCAAAGGTGGTTTCGGAACTCACACTAAATCAGAATGTTGAACTGCCAGTATTTTACCGTGACCACTCCAAAGGGGGGAGTATCTCCTGCATACCCTTGATGTGCACAGGATTCTGAGATATTATGTACCAGGGACTAAGGAGGTTCGCTAGTCGAACCAACTTTTTGTAGCCTTTGATCCTAACTGCCAGGGCAAGGCTATTTCCAAACAGACTCTGTCTAGGTGGCTGGCTAATCGTATTCACTGCATTTACTAGAAGTACAAAAACCCCTTTCGGGGACAATCAAGGGCTACTCAACTAGGGGAGTGGCCACTTCCACTGCCTTTTTCAGGAATGTGTCCACTGCAGACATATGTGCAGCAGCCACTTGGTTCTCCGTCCACACTTTCATGAAGTATTACAGTCTGGACATTGCTTCTAGGCGCAGGGATGGCTTTGGTCTAGCAGTCCTGCAGGATCTTCTATCATAAGTTATCCATAGTTGGCAGACATTTTGCTCTTCCTGGAACCTCATCTCTGACTCTTACTTTTTAGTTGACTGCTTGGTATTCAGTCCTACTTGTGAAGACCTACTGCAGGAACCCTTTTGAAGTAAGATATAGCAGTTACGTAAGAACTTACCATAAGAGTAGATCTTCGAGAGAGGTTCCTGCAGTAGGTTTAGATTTCCCGCCCACCTTTCCCCCAGCTCCTGTGTTTTTTCTCTTTATTCCCTTCCCAGGTCTTTATTTCATCTGGGGCTCAGGGCACCAAGAGTTTCCACTCCTTTTTTCTGCTTCCTCTTTAGAGGTCTCTGGTGGAAGAACTGGAGGGCGGGTGGAGAACCGCACCCATTTATTGTCACGCTGACATCCATCACCTGACGAATGGGGCAATCCCTGCTGATGATTGCTAGCTACAATTTTGCCATGCGGTCCTGATGACAGGGGGAGCAGTCCTACTTGTGAAGACCTACTGCAGGAACCTCTGTCAAAGATCTACTGTTACGGTAAGTTCTTACATAACTGCTATTTTCTCCCTGTGTCTAGGAGCGTATGATGGTTCTTCTCATTGAGGAAGGTCAACGCTTAAATCAGAAAACCCACATCACCACCATCACTGCGGGTCTGGGAAAATTGGGACCAGGGATATCAGACTCCCTAGGGGTTCCATGATATGAGAGACTACTCATAAACATATTGACCATGCTAGGAGCTGGGATCAAGCAGGTCTAGGTTGATTTTGCCACAGATGTTACCCTTTTGTTCCCTGGGAAGGACTTCCCTTTACCATTCACTCCCCTTGTAACTCCTTAGGAGGTGACTCCACATACTGAGGCTCTCTTCATAGGATGGGTAGTACTGCACAGATAGCTTATTTATTTAAGGCTTATCTCCCATTGTGGGGTTTCATGGGTGCTACTTCTCAGAGGATGGATGCACAGTGGCAGTCTCCCCAGGAAGGGTGAGACACTATCCACATCGAAAGGTGCTCCACTCATGATTGTGCATGGTTCAGAAATTAAACTCTAAAGCAGAAAAAATCAGCACTGATACCATGTACTATGCATTAACATTTTCCTTTTGCTGTGCAAATAACATAACAACAAACTTACAGGGTCTACCACTGAGAGTACGAGAACCAGGAAGTGCTACCTTAGCCCCAAGTTTGTTTTTATGTTATTTGCGCAGCATTAAAATGTTAACACTTAGTGCATGGTGTCAGTGCTGTTTTTGTCTGTTTCCAGGGTGAGACATTACCCTGAGGGGCTATGCATGCCTACGCTTAGCACTCATGCAAGAGGGTGGTATGACAGCTATTTAAGAAACCAGCTTATGGTTTTCTTAATATGTCACACCTTGTCAGCACAGCTGCGTACACGTACCCCAGCATCATGCAAGTAGGTCCTAGTGACTCCATTTCGCAACAGGCTCCTTTGCCAGCCTAACATAATGAGGACTTAATGACACCACCTGTTGCCAGGCCCCTTTCACCAAGGGGATGATTACTTCTGGTCAGGTACCTTTTTTCCTCTGGAGCTACTCATGCAGATGGACTCTCACACTGTTCCTTCTTTTGCAGTCCTTGATGGGAGTAGCTCTGCATGGATCCCTGTTGACCTCCTTTGAGAAGAGGCCCATCACTACTTTTGGTGACTGTTGGGTTGGGGTTGGATGCTATGCCCTCACTGTGGTAAGATTACTCAGAATACTGTCCTGTCATTGCTGTCAGACATTGGCAAACCTCTCCTCCCCTCTCTCAATCTATACCCTGGATGGATCCATACTGGAAGAAGTCCCCTTCTACAAAAACCTTGGTGTCTGGCTCAATCATTATCTGGACTACACAAAACACATTGAGCATACACACTCTAAGCTTTGTCCCAAACCTAATGTTGACTGCACAATGAAACATGCACGGCGAAATCCCTCACAGTGACAATCTCGACAGGTTTTGAGATTGTTGCTGTGAGGGACCCGGGGCAAAATATTGCCCTTTCACCATGCCCCCCCCTTCAACATAACTCTGACTTGGAGTTAGTAATCAATAGAAGGGGGGGCATGGGAGGGTGCAGCTCCCCGATGGAAAACACAAAATGTCTGGCAGGCGAAATTTCACCTGTCAACATTGGGGATCTTGCCATGCCAAACTTCAACAACAGTGTTGTCGATTGGCATGGTAAAACCATCCCAAACTAGGAGCCCTGTACAGATACAAGGACACTCTCCCCCCTGCTTCCTTGTCATACACTCCTCACCAAAATGATTGTACCCTCATGTGACTATGCTGATACTACCTACGGTACTGCCTCTGTCTCCTCTCTAGCCAGGCTCAACTGCTCCTACAATGCCTTTTGCTGCTTTGCCATAAATGGCTCCCCCCACACACTCACCACTGGTTCCTCTACTCTTCCCTCTCCCTTTCCTCTCTTCACTGTCACTGTATGGTGCTTTCCTCTCTATTCATCTCCAAATTCTGGTTTGTTTCCCTCCTCTCCTACCTTTCTTCTCTCCTCACTCCTGCATCCAAGGCCCCCATGCTCTCCAATCTAGAGACATCCACACTTTTTCCCTCCTACGCCCCTTATCTTGCTCTGGCTCTGCTACCTTTTCTTATAGACTCCCCCCTCTCTCTCTGGAATGCTCTCCCACTCTCTGTTAGATGCTCATCTTCTTTTTTGGTCCCAGAAAAGAACTCTATCCAAACTTTCTCTGTTCTCAGACACCTGCTCATACTACACCTGACCTCACCTTCTGTATTTCTATCTCCTGTTGCTGCTCCTCCACCTTCATATGATAACGCCTTTGAAATTAATTTCACCTTTGTACATAGTAGAGTTTTCTTTTTGCTATTATTTACGTATGCCTCCTGAATTTCTGTAGTTATGACTGTTTGTAAATTTTTGTACATTGTCACGCTGTTACACGGTTGTCAACATTGTAATTATTTCCCTGTATTATACTCCACTCTTCCCCCTTCCTCAGGTTGCACCTGGAAATGAGCCTCAGCTTAGTGTGCCTCTCTCGGTTACCAACTTTCAAATAAAGTAAAATAAATGAATAAATTGTTCTTTGAAGGTTCCCTCCTAGACTCAGGATGGGTCAAGGAGAAGCAAGGCTCCTTTAGGCTTCTCTTTCTTTCTTTCTGTTGCTGGCATGCACTATTAAACCTTGGCACCCACTCTCTGCTAACTGCTGTCCGCCAATTACAGTTAGCCTTCTCTGTTTATAGAAACAGGAAAAGGGCAGAGCCATGCATATTAATGTCTGGGCTCCACTGGCTTAGCCAGGAAGCACAAAGCACAATCACCCAAACCTCATGCGCAGTATTTTCAAAAGTGCTCAAAAATGATGCAGTTGTATCAAGACATGCAAATTTGCATCACACAGATGCAACATATAATTGTGCCCTATTTTCGTAGCTGCATCAAAACCAACACATATACTTGCATCATGGGGCTGGCAGTATAGCCTAGATGTTAAGGGTAACGAGCTGTGAATGAGCTTGGTAAATCCAGCAGACCTGGGTTTGATTCCCACAACCTCCTCTTTTTTTTTTTTCAGTCTTCGGTAACCAGGTAAGGCCCACTAGGCACAAGTGCCTGATTTCAGAGGCAATCTGGGAGCACAGGGCAGTCAAGTGACTTGCTCAGAGTCACTTAGTATGCAAGTGGAAGTTGTGATGAGAATCAAACTTAGGTCTAGGCTGCTGGATGTACCAAGCTCGTTCATACCTCATTACTCTAACCACTAGGCTACATTGCCAGCCCACTTGCATACTGCATGATTCTGAGGAAGTCAGTTAACTTCCTAGTGCTCCCAGGTCACCCCTGAAAAGAGGCACTTGTGCCTAGTGGGCCTTAATGGTCACCAAAGACTAAAATAAAATAAAATAAATAATTGTGGCATACGTGCAGTTTATTTGCAGTGCAAATAGAGGCTGCATTATAGCTGAATCACTTTTATGTTATTAATCAGCAAACAAATGCAGACACAGCAGATTGTAGGCAATCACCTTCCAATGGTAGCTTACCCTTCTGATGCAGACGCAGCTGTGAATTGCAACACGAAAGTAATGTAACTTGCTGTTGCGTCCATCACAATTGTTTAAAAATACAGGACCCTATCTCCTAGCTGAGGCTCAGAAGTAAGCCACTCTTAGGGACTGGTTTAACCCTTCCGGTGTTCCCTGGTAGATTAGCTTGAGCTTGGAATAAGAGAGACTGGTTAAAAAACAATATACTGTAAAAACATTATGAATTGATTGTTGAAAATCCAGCAAGCTGATTAGCTGAACCCTCTTCTTATGGGTGATTAAAATCCACGATATAATCATGAGTAAGAATAGGTGCCAGCCATCAGGTCGTTTTGTCAGTTCTCAATCTGTCTGCCCATAGATTTTGTCACCCAGACAAAGGGGCTGACGTTGCAGTTGGTAGCAGCAGTTCTGCCCTGTTCAAAAAAAAAATCACCAACCACCAAGTACTCATAAAAAAGTACTCAAAAACCCCCCCAAAAAAACAAACAAACCTCTCCCTGCCACAGCAGCCAATACTTTTTTTATTTTATGTTTTCACCCACCATCTCTCTGGTTTCACTTCCTATCAATTTTGCCACTGACAGCCACTTCAAACTTGCCTGCCACTCCTTCCACTCACACTCAACGTGCCGCTCATTATTGACCTCCACCAGCTCACAATACATGAGTGTTACCAAAACCCATCATGCACGCTTGGTCTGCACTATTCATTCTTCAAGTTACAGGACAAGGTCACCTATCGCTGCATTAATTAACACTCCTGCCTGCTTGGTGGGGGTGAGACAAGTAACCACACAATGCACCTTTACTTTGTCCAGACAGCATTGCAGAATAAGCACTTCTGCCTTCTTGGGGGGATACAAACAGATGTTTTTCCAACAGTACCAGTAACAGCTTTCAAAAAAGAAGATGTACAAGAACAAGGGAACACAAATTGAAGTTAGAGGGGGGGAGGTTCAAGGGTAACACGAGGAAGTAATTTTTCACTAAAAGAGTGGTGAGTGCTTGGACCGGCCTCCCAAAGGAGGTGGTTGGGGCAGAAACAGGGAATTCAAGAATGCATGAGACAGACATAAGGGTACTCTAGGGACAGGAAAAAAAGAACGAGTTGCAGATCAACTAGGATAGGTGGTTTGAAATAGGTAGGCGAAATGGGCAGACCGGGTGGGTCACAAGGTCCTTATCTGCTGTCAACTTCTATGTTTCTATGTAACAGTAAAGCATTTACCAAGACAATGCTACCTTACCTGCTATTAGCTCCTATAGCAACAGTGCCACCTGCTGACCGCAATGCTAATCACAACCAACAAAGAACTATTTTGTACAAATGTACTTCTACAACACACAAATCCAAAGGAAACTTACAGAAGTCCACACATTTCTTTGCTGGATGCCAAAATAAAGCTTTACTAGCCAAAAATAAGAAATGAAAATGCAGATAAAACTGTGAACCACAATGCCTCAACACATCCAGTTTGCACTCTTCGTCAGGGGGTGTGGCTAGTGCATTCACTATGCTTTATTTTGGCACCCGGCTAAGAAATGTGTGGACTTCTTCTGTGAGTGCTAAGTTTCCTTTGGATTTGTGCCTCAAGTATCAGGAGCCCTGCTCTGTGATTCACTGTCGTCTTTGTGGAACAACTTCTAAAATTCCCCCAAAACATCATCTGTTCTCATTTTATAAAAAATTCTTATGAAAATTGTAATCCAGTTCACAGTAGCAATAAAGGCCATGCAGTGGATGTGCTGTATTCAGACTTCAGCAAAACCTTTGATTCAGTGCCTCATGGGACGCTGGAGGTAAGTTGCAATATCTGGGGGCAGGGACAAAGATGGTAAACTGGATTGTGAACTGGCTGAAGGGGAGGCAGCAACAGGTGAAGGTGAGGGGGCACTCTCTTCCCCATGGCGGTGACTAGCGGGGTGCCGCAGGGCTCAGCCTGCGTCTGGTGTTGTTTGGGTAATTCATATTGGATATCTTGCATGGCATTTGGTGAAAAATCAGTCTATTTGCAGATGATAACAAGATAGGGGTGGTGATGGATGACATAGAGGGGTGGCAGAGGCTATAGAAGGACCTGATCAAACTGGAGGAGTGGTCGGAAAAGTGGCAATTGAACTTCAGTACGAAGAAGTTCAAGGTTATGCACTTCAGAGCAAGGAACCCAGGGAGGAGCTACCATTTGGGAGGGGTTCAGATAGAGGTCACAGAAGAGAAGAAGGACCTGGGGGTGATCATAATGGGTAACATGAACAATTCAGCTCAGTGCAGGAAGGTGGCAGCTAAGGCCAACGAGATGCTGGGGTGTACTGCAAGAGGAATCTCATCCAGAAATAGAGATGTGATCCTGCCACTGAACAGGTAACTAGTCATGCCACATTTGGAGTACTGTGTGCAGTTCTGGTGTCCCTTTCTAAAGAAGGATATCAGATTGCTGGAGGGGATGCAGTGTAGGGCAACTAAGATGATCCAGGGGCTGAAGGGCAAAACCTATGAGGACAGGCTGACTGAGCTGAATATGTACATCCTGGAGGAGAGGAAGGATTGGGGGAATATGCCTGAGACCTTCAAATATTTGAAGGGGATTAACAAAATGGGCACAGAAGGGATATTTGAGCTGAGGAGAGGAAGGGACACCAGAGGACATGGTCTCAGGTTAGAGAATGGAAGATATCGAAGAGATATGAGGAGGTATTTTTTCACAGAGAGGGCGGTGGAGAACTGGAACACTGCCCAAGGAGATGGTATCCTGTAATACAGTGGGCAATTTTAAAAGGGCATGGGACAGGGTGCGAGGGGGGGTAAAGGTGAGGGGGGAGAGGAGGGTGGGGCAGCTGCAATATAAGGGTGCTAGCTGCATGTTTGAGCAGACTAACTTGATATACCGTAAGGTCTGTTTCTGCTGGCAGATTTGTATGTTCGTATATCATGGGATATCGTCACTTCTCAGGTGCATGAGACATTTAGTCTGTGGCCTCATGCCTCACAACACACCCATTGTGTTACGACACCCCATGATATACCACATTCTGTCATCTATTATTGCTTAATTAACTATGATTATGCATGTAAACCAATATTTACATAAACCAAAGTGAAAAATGAAGTCAATTTTCAAAGCTTTTCCAAAACACCTGGCTGCAATTTTGTGACACAGATCAGTTGCATGGAAACTGTAAAGCAGCATGATGTAGCATAGTGTGTTGTCAACTACACATAAACTCTCTCATTGTCACTTGGGGTAGTACAGTAAAATATAACACACACACACACACACACACGCACACACACACACACACACACACACACTGACAGATGAAACTTTTAATTAAGAATCATTAGTGGCGGAGTACAGTCACATGTTTTTAAACTGCTGTTTCAATAACCAAGTTTGTAGTTATCCTCAGCACTGTGTTTTGGACTAGCTATAAATGGTAAGTAAGCTTTTCAGGGAAAATAGCATAGAGCTCATTAGCATAATCTAGCCTATGTATAATTTATAACTAATATGGTACATAGTTATAAAGATAATGCCAAGTTAAATACAGAAATATGTAAATACTGGATAAGCAGAAATGCATGATGCGAGACATCCGGAGGGGCTGGCATTGTAGTCTAGAGGTTAGAGTAATGAGCTGTAAATGAGCTTGGTGTATTCAGCAGACCTGGGTTTTGATTCCCACAACCTCCACTTGCATAATGTTTGACTCTGAGCATGTCATTTAACCTCCCCAGTGCTCCCAGGTCACCCCTGAAGCCTAATGAGCCTTAGCCAGTTGCCAAAGAATAAAAAAAAAAGAAAAGCATATCTCTTGACCTTTCATTATCCAAATGTGGGACACAATCCCTACCTATATGTATGCATCAGAGGCTCTGAAATGCCCAGACATCAGTAGACTTCTTATCTGAATGTCTGTGAAGAAAACATTCCTAAGATAAATGTGTAACTGCGGGCTACTACCCTTGCCTGTTGGGCTGCAAATAGGTTGAGGGGCCTGGGCTCTGTTCTGATGGTAACGGGGGGTTCTTTCCCAAACTGAAATTAAATAGCACGGTGCCTCCACCCAGAGTAAAATATAGTGGGCCAGATGTTTGAGTGATACAACCCCCTGGGATGCCGTACCTCCCCACCTCCCCTTCCAGTCATCCCACACATGGAATATCATTTTAAAATGCAGTAGTGTAAAACACATACAATTAAATGCTCTAGCTAATAATATGCTCACAAACAGGTTTAGCACCAACAACAATAATAGATTTATTATAGGGGACACGGGAATGGGAAATGCAAAAATATAGCAAGGGTTTGCAATCTGTAATTTGTAAACAGCAGTAAAACACAATAACAGTGCCCACCCCCAACAGTAACAACAGCAACATAAACCCACCTTCACCACTGGTACCAGTCTCTCTGAATATCTAGCTGGGTACCCAGGTATAGAAAGGTGCAGGCCTGTAATGTTTTTTTTTTTTATTATTTTTTATTTTAGTCTTTGGTAACTAGATAAAGCTCATTAGGCACAACTATCTGTTTTCAGGGGCGACCTGGGAGCACTGGGCAGTTAAGTGACTTACTCAGAGTCACACAGTATGCAAGTGGAAGTTCTGAGAATCAAACTCAAGTTTGGTCTGCTGGATGTACCAAACTTGTTCACAGATCGTTTCTATTACCTCTAGGCTATACTGCCAGCCCATGTTGCTGCTGTCTGGCAGGCATTGATGCACTTTTGAAACTAACAAACTGGCTGAATAACTCTGAACAAACTCCCCAGACAGAGCAGACCCTGTGCTTGCTCACAGTTCTGTAGTTCACTGCACAGAGTGTAAGCAGAATCAGTAGATGGCAATTGTCTTTGATGATGCTGGAGCTTTTGATGAGAAGGTTGTCAGTCACTGAGGTCGGCAGCAATGTCTGTCAGCTTGTCCCCTTCAGGTGGTTGCAGGATCTTGCAGCTTGTCACGTTCAGGATGTCCTACTGTGGATGCTGGATTAGGCCAGACTCGGGGACCAGGGCCACACACCCACCCTACACGTCAAGGCTTCCGGTTTTCAGGGGCAAATGTTCAGTACTGCCTAGCACTGACAATACTGGGCTGACTCCCTGGACCAACCTGAGTTGCTGCAGTTCCATCTCAAATGTGGGTTCAATCAGTATGTCACTCTCTGCTGGTAACAAACACAGTTTGGTGGCAGCTTTGCTACCTTTCTGCCAAACAGAAATGCAGTCTCTTGCAGGTCTCCACACTCTTTGGAAGCAGTCTTTAAAGCTTTCTAGCTCCGCAGGATGTACAAACCAAGTGGGTTTCTCTCAAGGCTGTTCTCTGTCTCTGAAAACACTTTGAACTCTGGATACACTGTTGCAGCCCCTGTAATGACAAGGGGCTATTCTGCAGAGTGCCAGATTGCCATCTTGCAGCTGGAACTGAGATTCAGGCTCACCCAGAAAGTGGAAGACTTCAGCGAGTCTCTCTGTAGCCACTACTGGAAGCTGTGGGCCAACTTCACAAAGTCTCTCTCTTGCTCATTTACAGTTCCCCTCTGTCTTCAGAGAGCTTCAGCTACCAACTGCCCCAAGCTGCAACTGTCCCTGGGGTCTGAGGAAAAAATGGCAGCCTCTAACCGGTTGCCACAGTTCTCGGTCTTTAAAAATAGTTAACATTAAGTTCCTTTGATGCCTGATTGACTGGCTGTTTGGGCGGCTAGGGCAGCGTCCTCTCCTCCTTCCCAGAAGTCATATCTGCAGGTCCTCAGGCTCCTTGAATCCTGATCTGCTGTTTGGGGGTCAGGGGTGACAAATATGGCTGCTTTACGACAGTTTAAAACAGAATTCCAGCTTTAAGTTTATTTTGCAGCCAAACAAAGTAATTTTAAATTTATTGCCCCTCCATAGTTCATTAGTTGCCCCTCTGCCATAGTGTCCAGTGGCAAAGTGGGGCTTGCAAGGGACTCCTCCTCCTCCTGCCTGTCACTTGCACCATAGTGCTGACCGCACAAGCAGCAAGCAGGTCTTCCATTTGCTTATAGCAACCTCGGCTGCTCTTAAAGGGACAGAGTTCCTTTACTGAACTAGCAATTAAGAGCACTCCTTTAAAGTTTTATTTTTCCCCTCTCTACCCCTCTCAGTGTGCCTCCAGACCCCTCATTAGCATTAAAGAGTTCCCATGGTTTGCAGCACATGGAGGAAAATGCTGGCCAGAGCTGCGACAGTGCCACAGTGGCTTTTACATTTGAGCGCTATAGCGCTTTCAACATTCGAACTGGCCACAGCTAGCTTGCACAGTTGAGCAGGCAGGTTGAATTTGCATGTAAAGGAGGAATACCTCTCAGGTTCTTGGTGGTTAGAGGCTAACAGAGGAGACACCAACAAATGGCTTCAGTGAGTAATAAACAAATTTATTACACAAAAAACAGATTAATGCCCTACACAGGATTTTACCTGGGAGCCAGAGTTTTCTCTATACCCCAGGATTTGAAGATGGACTCAAGAAAAAATATGCCATGCATTAAATTATATAGTAAGATAATTACTATGATAACTAATCCTTCTTATACACATTAGTTATACAAAACAAGCCCTATTTGCTAAAAGTTAGGTGGCTTATCAGTATATAAGATATACAATATTTGTAAGGTCAGCTAAAAGTGTGAATGAAAAAAGGATTCTCACAACTTATAGAGAACAAGTGCAGTGTTACAAAGATCCACACAATGGCAGTGTAGACCATACATAACACTTCTCAGAAGATCAGAACATGTGTTAGAGTTAAAACACAGAATGCATTATTGGTGCATTGCTTGTATATATAGGTAAATCATAACAATAATCTTGCAGGTTATACCTGATACCTTACTCTTATATGGTAGGTATCGGTACCCTATAGGTTAGTAATGATTGGGGCTCATATTGGAGCCATGATTAGGTAATACTGTGGATGCTGTCAGGGGTGTACTGTGAGTTTCCAAGATAAGTTAGGGGACCAGATGCAACAATCCCCCCCTTGTTGCCTTACTGAAAAGGCAACAACTAATGTATAAGTTGTGGGTGATAGCATCATTACAAACCAGCTGCACAAGCCTTGTAGAGGAACTGTAATTGTTTGCGGCATTGTTTAAGTGTATGCCAGAGACAGCAGAGTGTTAGCATCATGAAAAATATAAAGAAAAAACTTGTATAATCACAAAACCTTTGAAAGTTATTTCTAACCAGGTACTGGGAAGTGCAGTGCTAAGGTCACTGTCATAGGAGTGTCTAGGCAGTTTTCTGACAGATCAGTTATACTGTTACCAGAAGCCTAGTACTTGTATTGTGTGAATGCTAAATGCAATATCTGTGTGTATTTTAAATTCTAAGCAGCACGAGGGGTTGAGCCCCGCCTCCATGGAAGCAGGAAGAAGAGCACTAGTTTTTTGGGAGTTAGCTCCAAACTACAGCTTAGTGTTTCTAATTCAGTTTTTATTGTTGGGGCATGTAGTGCAACTTAAAAGGGTGCACCCACGTATAAGTGGGGTTGTGCAATATTATTTTATGTTTTAAACTGTTTTTGGACTACTGACATGCTCCGTGACCCTGGGCAGCACTTCTGGGTCACATTCCTTATTAAATACTTGTCCTGCGGTGAGCAGGGTGAGTCCGAACAAGGCGAGCTCGTATCATCGTGCGTGAAGATGCTCGCCAATACACGCACGTCTGCGCATGTTTGGCGTGGGAGGTGTAGTGCTATGGTAACACAGGAGACCCGTTGTTGTACTAGAGCATTTCAAATCTCTGTTTGTCATGTGCATTGTCCACTTGTCATAGGGGCTCCATCATAAGTACATGCACGTGTCCTTAGTGCATAGTATCATCTACAAGACAGTATGTTTATTAATATTAAAACTGTTGATGGGAAAGATGGAATTCAATGCACTAAATGTCTAATGTACCTCATAGGGAATGATTTTGAGCCCTCTCCTGTGTTTGTTTGCATAAAATTTGAATATAATGAAGATGTACTTAATGATATCTCCCCTATTTAACTCACGTATGCTCGAGTTAAAACTTAACCAGATGGATATGGCCCGGTGACTGAATTCAGCCACCATGGCTAGTCAGGATATTTCCTCAAATAAGGTGGGCACTTTAAATGCCCCAATTGTACCCACACAAAATGTAACTGATATTGAGTACCTAGTCCCACTTCCAGCTAGATCCAACCCTCCTTCAACACACTCCTTATCTGGTCCCTCTCCATGTGACTTAAGTACTAGAAAAGTGTGGTAGGGAGGATGACTATAATGAAGGTTCTGACAAAAAATGGTATGAAGTCCAAAGCAGGAGACCCCTAAAAAATGTTCGCAAAGCTAATGTTTTCTCCATGAACATGGAAAATAGATATCACCCTCTTCTACATGTTGATGATGACAACCCTCGTTTTGCTAACCTAACACCCCCTGATGTTATTGACTCCCGAGGCCATGTGGCTGTAAACAGTATTTTAACCCCTTCTGAGCTGCTCCCCAATCACGTGACAACTGTGTCCAATGATACTCCCCCCACTATAACTGGTAACCTTATTAACTTAATGGATATTACATCCAATCCTACTTTGACTTCTACTTGTAATACAACAGTAGGTTCAAATTGTCCTAGGCAGACTTTTGTTATTGAAAGCTCTATTATAAAACATACAGATAGAGCAGTGTGTGATCCAGACAAAGCCAATCATACCTGTTTTTCTTTCTCTGGTGCCCACTTGCAAGCTATCACTAGTTTGCTTCCAACCATTCTATCTGACAGAGGGGGGAACCCTGTGGTAATTATTCATGCTGTGGCTAACAATATCATAAGAGAGGATGTACTTAGTGTTAAACAACACATTGTGGCACTAACAAATATTCTAATTGAAATGGGATGTGACATCACCTTATCCAAAATTCTTCCAATACCTAGGGCCACATCTCTAGATAGTCTGAAAATTAAGCAGCTAAATGAATGGCTCAGGAAATGGTGCATTAACCAACAACTAGGATGTATTACACACTGGGAGGAATCTTCTAACCATTTCGAACTTTACTGTGGGGATGGTCTGCATCTTAGCAGAAAAGGAACATCTCTCCTTGGGAAACAATTTGTTCAGCATATAAATGCATGTTTAAACTAGAAAAACTGGGGGGGGGAAGACACGTTAAAAATGCCTCTCTTAACGTTAACTCTGAAAATCACTCCATCACCTTAGGTAGTGCACATCACTTGAAATTACTTTATTTTAATGCTAGAGGCCTAAAAAATAAGGTCAATGAGCTTAAAACTCGAGTCCTGGAGGATAATGTTGATGTTATTGCTCTCACAGAAACATGGGGAGATGACAAAGCAGCCTGGGACTGCATTTTACCCTGTTTCAAACAATATATCCTAAACCGACCAAATAGAATAGGTAGTGGTGTTGCTCTACTAGTTAATAGCGCCCTAGAGGCAGTGAAGATCTCTGATATAATTAAAAACCCTGACCAGAATATCAAATCAGTCTGGGTAAAAGTACTACCAGATGTTGAGAATGTAATATTAAGAGTTTGCTATAGACCACCCAGTGCCGATATAACTGTTACTGAGGGCATTATTAATGAACTAGAAAATTCTAGCGAGCTTGGTAGTATGATATGTATGGGTGATTTTAATCTAGGCAATATATCCTGGGCTACAAGAAATGCCCACATTAGTGTGGGCAAGAAATTACTAGCCTGTTCTCAACAGCTAAATCTCCTCCAAGGGATGTCGCAATCCACCAGAGGGAATAACATTTTGGATTTCATTTTTATAGTAATCACCTTAATATATATGCTATTGATAACCTTCCCCCTATTTGTAATAGGGATCACAATTCTGTCAGGTTTTCTCTAGATCATTATTATGTTTGCTTGCACGCATGAATAACATAGTGCCATCATCCGAGTTTTCGGAGGTGTGTCACCCCCACTTCCAATTCAGTCAGTGAGTAGGCAGGTGCGGTCCCAGTCCACCAATGCATGCTGGAGCTGTCTATGACAGCTCCAAAATGCAGTGGTGTACAGTTGAAAAGGAGAGCTACGCTTCAGTGAGCAGCGATCAGATATCACCTGCTCATGTGCAGCTCCCCCAACACACACAAACACACGCACGCATACTGCGTGCTGCCACCCCACGCACTGTACAACAGCAAGGTGCCCAATCCCCGTCGGCTGTGCTGCGCCCCCCAACAGTTTTTCACATGCCATGCTGGGTGCCCACCCCTGCATGGCAAATCATCGTATAGCCGATGGGGGTGCCTAATTCCCCATCGGCTCCACTGTCCTCCCCCCTGAGTACTGGGTGCCACGCTGGGAGCGCACCCCAGTGTGGCAACTGATGCTGTGGCCAACGGGGTGCCCAATCCCCCGTCAGCTCCATGCCCCCCCAACTAGCCATCCTTGTGCCATGCTGGGAGCCCACCCCAGCGTGGCAAACGTCTCGCGTTGTCATTTTGGGGAAAAAAACCTGTAAAGCAAAAATGGTCCCACACAGTCTCCTTGCTCCCCCCCACAACCCGCACCCACCCACTCGCACCTGCCTCCCCACCCCCTCATACTTACCTCCGAGTCTGGCGTGGCGATCTTCGGTGGACTGAGAACACGTCTGCACTCTTCAAAGCCGACCGCGAACTGAGGAAATGCCGGTAAGCTGTATAATGGGATAGATAGGGTTTTTTTCAACTTTGTTGCATATCTCAGGCATTTTTTTGAATTTTTGCACCAAATTTTCAACATGGGGTTTTTGGGACCCCTTCTCATGAATGATGTCACTGTCATGGCATTATTCAGGCCCGAAGGTTGATTTCCCAGTCACTGCTCAAAATCACCTTTTGGGCCCGATTAACGAAACGACACTGCCAGCGTTCATAAGGTGGGGTCTCAAGAAGCCTATTTTGAAAATTTGGTGGAAAAATTCCAAAAAATGACTGTTTTACAAGCGTGCATTGTGCAGTTCCTATGCAGGCTCGTAAGTTCATGAATTTTCAATATTTTCACTCCAGATTTTCAACATTGTAATTTTACCACATCTTCTTATGAGCAGTACAGCTGTCATTTTTCACATCTTGCCCAAAATGTGTTTCTGCCCATGTAGCGCACAATGACATAGTTGGTGTGCGAAATTAATGTATGGGACACATTAAGAAAATCACAGTGACAATGTTCATGAGTAGAGGTCATAAAATGGCTATGTTGAAAATTTGGTGAAAAAATCCCTAAAAATGTCTGTTTTACGAGCGTGCGTTGCGCAGTTCCTATGCACGCTCGTAAGTTTGTGAATTTTCAATATTTTCACTCCAGATTTTCAACATTGCCATTTTATAACACTTCCTTGTGAACCGTACAGCTGCCATTTTTCACATGTTGCCCAAAATGTGTTTTCGCACATGTAGCGCACAATGGTGCAGTCAGTGTGTGAAAGCAATGTTTGGGACAGATTAAGAAAATCCTAGTTGCACTGTTCGTGAGCAGAGGTCTTAAAATGGCAATGTTGAATATTTGGTGACAAAAGTCCATAAAATGACTGTGTTATGAGTGAGCATTGCGCAGTTTCCATGCACCCTCATAAGTTCATGACTTTGTAATATTTTCAGTCCACATTTTCACCAGTGGCATTTTTCCACACTTCCTTATGAACAGTAGAGCTGTCATTTTTCACAACATGGCCGAAATGTGTTTTCACACTTTCAGCACAGAGATGCGTGGTCACTGTGGGAAATCATTATTCGGGACAGATAAAGAAAATCACAGTGACACTGTTCATTATCGGAGGTCCCAAAATGCCTCTGTTGACAATCTGCTGTAAAAAAATCCCCAAACTAATTACATTATGGGTGTGCATTGCACAGTTTCTATGCACGCTCATGACTTCACCAGTTTTTTTAATATTTTCACTACAGATTTGCAACATTGCCATTTTTTACACCTCCCCATGAACAGTACAGCTGTCATTTTTTACATCCTGTTTGGAATGTGTTTGCACCTGTGGTGGTAAATGCCATAGTTGCTGTGCATAAGCAGCTTTCGGCTAACAAACTGATATTGCCACTGTTCATGAGGTGGGGTCACAAAAAAAGCCATGATGAAAATTTGGAGTGAAAATACCAATGAATGCCTGAGGTATTATGGTTTCCAGCCATAACGCCCAACCCTGTAGAGAATGACAGGCATCAGGGATGCGACTTGGGATTCTTGCCTGAATGCTCATACCATTCCACACCCTGCAGCCAGTGAGAGGCATCAAGGTATGCCTTGGACTCTTTGGCCCCAAAGTTTACCCCATTCTCCTATCCCGCACCCATCTCACCATATTTCCTGATGGAATGGGGTGCGCAAAAGGGTCAAAGACCCCAAGGCACACCGTGACACTTGTCAGTGTCTGCAGGGTGGAGTCTGGTGAAATGGCGTGGCCGTTATGCCTGACAACCCAAAGGCACACCCCAATGCCTGTCACTCTCTGCAGGGTGGTGGTGGGGTTGGCTTCAGTTCAATACCTCACTGCCATTCCTATTACGCAGCTCTGTAACTTCTACACTACCACTGCCAGCAAGCAAACATTCGGCATTAACAAATGCTTGTTTTAGTATAACTACCAATAGGACCAAAATGTACCTATACAATAAAGCTGACCTTTATAACATAAAAGCTGAACTGGCATCCATTAACTGGAATGATAGGATCTCTTCTCTAGCGTTAGAAGACAGTTGGAACTTTTTGTTGGCAATTTTATTGTCCGTAAGAGATAGAAATATCCCCTTTGTATTCAAACAAAACCAAAGAAGACACAAACCTAAATGGCTTTCTAACCAAATTCAACAGGCGCTAAGACAAAAAAACAAAAAACATTCAAAATACTTAAAATCTTGGACAATGGAGAATTGGTCAGCCTATCTTAACCCCCCCCACCCCCCAAAAAATGTAAGGCTATGATTAAGAACGCAAAGAAAAACTGGGAATTCAATCTTGCAAATTCAGCAAATAAAGATAATGGGAAGCAATTTTATTCTTATATTAACTCACTTAAAAATCCTACCTATCTGGTAGGCCCTTTATTAAACAACTCTGTTCTCTCTTATGATCCATTAGCAATGGCTAACTTCCTAAATCATAAATTCTGTGATGTGTTTTGTACTAAAAAAGATGGAGTAAATGTTAACATATCAGTGGATAACAAACCCCTTATAGCATTATCTATGGAGCTGATCCATGCCAAACTTCTAACATTGAAAAATAAATATACACCCGGGCTGGATGAAATTAGTGGCCATTTACTATATCTATTAGCTGACCAACTTACTCACCCATTATGTCTATTTTTTGTATATTGTTTACAGTTCCATTTTGTTCCTAAAGAATGGACTACTGCATATGCTATACCAATTCATAAGAAGGGCTCTCATTCCAACTGGGAAAACTACAGGCCAATCAATCTAACTTCATCAGTTTATAAAATTCTTGAAGGTATTAACAAAGATCTTATAAGTGACATCACAGACACAACTGATAAGGAACTGTACGGGTTTAAAAAGGGCAGAAGCTGTCTAAGCATGTGTTTCTATGAAAATGTCAGTAAGAACGTAGATAATGGTATCCCTTATGACATAATTTATCTTTGATTTTAGCAAGGCCTTCGATTTCATGGCCCATCAGGTCTTGGTACTTAAACTTCTTGATACCAAAATAAATAGACACATTATTAAATGGATTGATAAATGGCTGGCAGACAGATCCCAGAGGGTCCTAATTACTGGTCAGTAGTAGGTGAAGGTCTGGTTACTAGTGGTGTCCCTCAGGGGTCAGTATTGGACCCTTGTCTTTTAAAAAAAATGTTTTGGGTACTTTCTATTTTTCCCTCCTCTCCCCCTTCAGCTCCAGTCTCCTCTGGAGTACCTAGGAGTCATCCCACTATGGTTCATTCCTATCTGGTCGATCCTCCGTCACCCATGTAACCTTGGTTTGCCCCTTGGGTGGGGATGGAGTGGGCTCCAACACCCCAGAATTCTCTGGCGGTGGCAGTTGGGAGGATGCCAGGCGGGCGGCCACAAATCGTGGGCAAGCTCCGATTCTCCATCTCCATCGGAGCTGAAGGTTTTTTTTCCCTTTTTCCCTGGGAGTGGCCAGCACCCTGATGTCAAGGCCTCACCGATGTCTGCCACTCCTCGCCCCTTTGCTACGCTTCTCTTCTCTGGTTCTTGCTGTATCTCCAGCTTCCACCAGAGGTCATCCGAGTGCCAAACAGGGACTCCTGTCCCTCCCGGAAGAGGAGAGCAGTCCTCCGGATGCTCGATCCTCTCCCTCCCCTGCTGACCCCCAGCAACCCGGGCTTGTTCCCGAACCTGGGTTGCCGGCGTGGTGCGAGGTGTGGCGTCCAGCGCCTAAACCCTCAGCGCCACTGGGCTGGCTCCTTTTTCAAAAATGTATAGCTGACCTCACAAAACATTGCTTGTCTACATGAATTAAATACACCGATGATGTTAAGGTTGGTGGGATATGCAACAATAAAGATAGCATTTATAAAATTCAACAGGACTTATATAGTATATCTCAATGGGTGGAGGCTTGGGGCATGAGACTAAATGCTGCCGAGTGTGAGTTGATGCACGTTGGTTTCAATAACCCATCAGCTGTCTACTTACTTAATGGGACCCCATTGATTAGCACTTCTGCTGAAAAAGATCTCAGTATATTTGTAGCAAATGATATGAGTTACAGTAAGCACATTAATGAGGGAATTAATAGAACAAACAGAGTTATATAGTACATTAAAAGAAATATAAAATCCAGAAATTCTGAAGTAATGCTCCCTTTGTTTAGAGCTTATGCTAGACCCCACCTTGAATATTCTGTGCAACTCTGAAGCCCTTACAAAATCAGGGAGATTGAATCTCTGGAAAAAAATCCAGAGGAAGTATACCAAAAATGTATGGGGACTATTTAATGTACCATACGAAAAACATCTAAAAGACCTCAAACTCATGCCACTTAAGCTCAGACATCTTCAGGATGACCTAATTTATGTTTGACATTGTCAACAACCCTTATCTATTTTCACAAATGGGATTTGAGTTTAAAAATAACTCATACAATATTAGGGGACACCACCTCCAGATAACTAGGGCAAAACTTCATCACACATACTTTTATACTCAGAAGATTGTTAACCCTTGGAATAACTTACCTCTTGAAGTAGTCTGTAGTGATAATAAGATAACATTTAAAACCCGTTTGGATAACTTTATTAACAAAACCAGTATTAGCTATTACAATTAATCAGGTGCGGATATGGGCCTCACAGCCCCCTTGCACCTTAATCACCTTAGTAGGAACCCTAGTATGGATAAGGCTATGAAGAACTTTGCCAGCAGAGGAGATGTTATTGCTGATGTAGATGAGATGTGTATCCTTTCTGTCAAAAAGTGTCTTGAGTGCTAAGTTAGCAGTCTCAGAAAGTTAAAGTGTGTCCCTGGGAGCTTTAATGTGTGTTTTTAAAATAATTTAACATTAGAGCATGACACAACTAGTTAAATCTGCCTCCTGTGACTCCTTTTTTTAAAGTGGCCCCACTTAGAAATTCAGTGAATTGGTGCAAAATTTAAAATACAAGTATAAGCAATTTGAAATAAATTCAAGCTAAAACAGGCATCTTTGGCTAGCAATTCAATTCCCGATGACTCCAACTCTTCTGTCCCCATAGCCCTCCCTTTTCTGTTCACCCCTCCTCCCTGAAGGCCCCTTACCTTATTTAATTGTGCCTTTCTTTCTGCTTCTCCATAGCATTGTGCTCCTCATCACACGGATGGACACCCCCACCCGCAGGGCAGATGGTCGTGAGGGCCTGCGTTGGTGAGCCCTCCCTCCAGGAACTGCAGGTACGGACAATCGGCTGAAGAAATGCCATGCAGCCTGTTACAGAGGAACCCTGCCGACACTCCAAATAGGCTGCCCCACTGCCCCCACCACCACCCTTGGTGGACACTGTGTTATATAGCAGTGACGACACCGTGTTATGTAGCGGTGATGCACGGGAGTGAGCCTATCAGCTCACTTTATCATTTGCAACTTATCAGTTGCCACCACTAGAGGCCGCCATCACAGGTCTGCCTGACCTGCTCCCTGCTACCACTTGCTCACACTGAAACGTTCTCCCCAGACTAGGTCTTGGGCTCCAGTCCCACAGTTAAGCTCGTACAGCACATCCCGTTACCCCAGAGTAGCCAGTCACAGACAGAGAGTGAGAGTCAGAGTCCTCACTTGCCCTCCATGGTACAGACTCGCATTTAGTACAATTCTGGCTGATACTTGAAAAGCAAGGAATATTCCTCCATAAATTTAAAAGTAACACAGCCCATGGCTCATAAGGTCATTTCCCCTCTCACACAAATGAATGGCTCTGGGGCCTCTCTCTGCCTGAGGGCTGGAACTGTTAGACACTGACAAACTGAATACAATTACATCACCACTACCATGGGCTAAAGGCCCTGAGTGCAAACCCTCTCTCTGAAGCAGATCAGTCACTATATCAGGACCTATGATGCTTATGACATACTCTAAACCTAGCCACATACAGGATGCCTGCCTTGATCATCCTGTATATCACTGCAACAGTCTGGGTAGACATAAAAATGAGCTCCTATCATGACTCCAACCTGCTCAGGGGTGCACAGGACTATCACCTTCCTCACCTTAGAGACTGTCCCTCCTCTCCAGCTATAGAATCCCTGATTCTGATGCATGGGCTAGCTCATAAGGGTGCTTGCTACCTCTCTCTTCTCAGGGTTGACAGATAAGCATAAAAATCTATCATCCCTTACCCGGCAGGGGGTCCTTAGCCTTACTGCGCTAGCACTGTTAATGTTCTCAGGTGATGTCCAACCCAATACTTGACCCCCACTTGCCAACTCTACCCTGGGGTTCCCCAGTGACCCTACATGGCATCTTGCCAAAGGCCTGGGAGTCACCCACATGAACGTCTGCAGTCTACGGACCAAGATGCATGATTTACAAGCCTGGGTTGAAATGTTCAGGCCAGATGTGCTTTCCATCTCCAAATCCTGGTTGAAGCCTCACATTCTCCCTCATGAAGTGGAGCTTGCCAACTATGACACCTTCTGAAAGGACAGAGAGGGAAAAAAAGGAGGTGGTGTCCTAATTTTCATGAGCTCCACGCTGGAGGCTTCCCAGTCCACCATCTGTCTGCCCAACTCTGCTGGGCTCGAATCTCTGTTTATCAAAATCATCCTGGGTCATTTAAAACACCGAACCATAGGCTCCATATACAATCCTCCCAGTGGTGGCAACTCTGCTTTCCAAAGCCTAACTTGTTCCCTGGCAGGGACCACTCTCTCTGAGCTGCTGGCCCTAGGGGGATTTCAACCTTAGGTGGGAATCCGCTACCGAGCAAGTCCACAAGGCCTCGCTCCTCGAAGCAAACCTGACCTAGGTCATTACAGAGATCACCAGGCAAAACCTAAAAACAGGGAACCACTCCACACTTGACTGGATCTTAGCCTCAAACCCAGCTAATATACAAGCATCTAGCGTGATGTCTGATGCCCTGACTGGTCATTCTCCCCACCTTCTGCATCTGGAAAAACAGGCCAGCTAGGATTCCCCTCATGCTCATAGTAGCCAGAGACTACTCCTGCTTCTCTGCTGAAGCCTGCCAGAGCTTCCTGTAAAATGTTGACTGGATTCCAATTAGATTGCTAGACATATTAATGACACTGCCCAGTTTTTCCAGTGTACACTCTCTGCTGTGGCCAATCTCCACGCACTGGTAAGGAAAAGATGCGCTTAAGGCCAATGCCACAGATAAATCTCTTGCGAGCTGAAATCCCGTATTTAAAGCAGAGACAAGGACTGGGAAAAGGCAAGGTGCTCTGCCAGCCCAATAGACCTAGCTGATTACAGGTCCCTGAAGAACCAGTGCAAGAAAACCTCTAAAATAGCCAAAAGGGACTACCTAAAAACCCTCCAGTAGCAAACCCCGACAGACCCTAAGTCCTTCTGGTCTAGCGTCAATTCCCTGATAAAAGGTCCAAACAAACCCCAGCAGGGCAACATTACCTGCAACAGACTAATCTTAACTGACGAAGGTGAGGCAGCGGCAGCCTTCAACAGCTTCTTCACAGATCTGGGCTCCTACAGAACCTATACTCCACACCACGATCAGGACTCTCTGGTCACTGAAATTCAAGATCCTCCTACCCCCCACTTTCATCTAAGGTCTGTGCACCTCAAGGAAGTGCTGCCCCTCCTATTATCTTTAAAATCCACTCGCTGACCAGGACCAGTTGGTTTGGATGCACGGCTGCTCAAGGCTGCCGCCCCCACTATAGCTCTACCTGTCACCCTGCTGATAAACAGATCCCTGCAGGATGGGGTACTCCCCAAAATCTGGAAACAGGCCCACATGGTCCCAGTCCATAAGGGTGGAGCTAAGGAATCAATAAGTCACTACTGACCCATCTCTATCCTTTGCCGCCTTGCAGAGATACAGGAACAGCTCGTGTACTGCCAACTAAGTGATTACCTGGAAGCTAACCGACTTCTGGCACTCTCCCAACACCGGAAAAGTCTCCGGAAAAAGCATGGTACTGACACTGTCCTTATCAGGTTTACTTCTAACATACTAGCCACCTTGGACAAGGGCACCCCCACTGGAGCAGTCTTCATTGACCTAACCACGGCCTTTGACCTGGTAGACCACCCCCTCCTGCTAACAAAACTGAGTAAATTTGGACTGGACCAACACTCCCTGAACTGGTTCCACAACTACCTGTATGGCCGCTCACAACAGGTCAAGTGAAAAGGCACTATCTCTGGACCTCTACCTTTGAATGAGGAGTCCCTCAAGGTTCCATCCTGGGTCCACTCCTGTTCTCCCTGTTTGTTACCGACCTCTGTCTCCACTGTGGGAATAGCTCAATGGTGCAGTATGCTGATGACACTGTACTCTCCAGAATTGCATGGCACTTGGATGACTTAGGGCCCCTGCTTCAGTCTGACTTTACCAAGGCCAAAGCCTGGCTAGTCAAAAACCATCTGGTCCTTAATCCTAACAAGACCAAAGCACTCCTGTCTGGCCCAAATTCCCTAGGCCCTTCCTGGGCCCACCTTCTCTCACTTGTTACTGTATCTGGCTCCACTATAAAAGTGGTCCAATTATTCAAATACCTAGGCCTTACACTAGATCAGGGGCTCACTCTAAAGCCACACATGGACATGGTAACAAAAAAGATACACCAAAAATGTGGCCTCCTCTAGCAGCTAAGCGCCAACATGATACCAGAGACTAGACTGGGAATTGCACAGAGTATTCTCCTCCCTACTCTTACCTATGCTGCCCCACCCCTTCTAGGCCTAGGAAAACTTGACCACTCCAGACTACAAACTTTGTACAACAAAACTGGACAATTTGCCATGAAAGCTCACCCCAGGTCCCACCACTGTGAAGCCCTTGCCACACTCAGCTGGCCCACACTGAACCATAGGCTCCAGTACCCCCTGTTAAGCCGGACATACAAGCCTCTCAATGCTGACCCTTCTGTGGGGCTAGCTGGCCTCCTTGCCCCTAAGCAGACTATCTGACCACTCAGAACTTCAGGCAAAAAACACCTGGAACTGCCCAGGGCCTGCTCCTCAGCTGGCTATAAATCATCCTTTGCCCATATAGCCCCTGCACATTGGAACAAGCTCCCCCGACACCTTTAGGAAGCCCCATTCCTAGCCACATTCCACAAAGGACTGCATGCTCACCTCCTAAGCCATAATACCTGCTCCTGTCCTGAAGGTTAGCCAACCCACCCTCCTGTGGTGGGGCCCCAAGTATGTCAGCTGCCACAGTTGGACTAACTGTCAAATTGTGCTGTAGGTGAGTGTTATCCTCAATAATAATAGGAAAATGTATATTGTAATTGTATCCCTGTACTATATGTCCTGCATTGTATCACTTGTATGTATCTGTGCTGCTCTATCCAACTAATTCTGGGTCACTCCTGAAAAAAGGGGTTTCTCAGGGCATAGTGGGCTTACCTGGTTAACAAAATTTTATAAATAAATAATTTAAGGGGATCTATATGAACATTGAAAATAGGCAAATATTGATACAGAGCAAGCAAATATTCCAGATCAGTGTTAATGATATTTGGTTCCAGGATGGAAACAGAGGTTATGACAGTATGACCAATAAATGTAGTTTGATGAGGAATAAAACAAAAGTTAGGTGCTAGAATTTCACATAGTTTATCACCATAAGCAAAAGATTTATGATTAATGATGACACAATATTGGCCGTTAGAATTGTATGACACTCTCACTTGTGGAATCCACCATTTATGACATCGAATAGGACAGGTGAAAGATGAATTCATCATCCTGGTGGAGAAGCATTGAACGTCCCCCCATGTAGTCCTTGTAGAGATGACCAGTATGGCTGACTGGTGTGGAGGTTGATGAAGTACAGCTGGTTACCCTAGGTTTAAGAGTTCCATATGAAGAAGGCTCAGAGTCCAAGGTAAAGGACCAATCAATACTGTTTGGTGAGTAGTCACAGACAGTCTTAATTATGTTGAATACATCACATCTGCAGAGATAGTGATAACCCTTTTTTGGCACAACAATCTGTGTGAGGAGTGACCCAAGTATCCAGGGTGGCGTGGAAAACCAGTAGAGATCAATTCTCTCCCTGAAGATGTCATTGTCGACACGTCCTACAGAATGGATGGTTGCCAGCTTATCAAAGATGACAGTTTGTGGATCAAAGCACAGAAGTGAGACAGTGACAGTAACAAACATTGTGTCATGAATGCTGCATGACACAATGCTGCACAGGGGTTGTATACAGATCCCCCTCTCAGGAGGAGGAAATGGACAAGGAAATGATAGAAAGTATACTTAGAATGGCAGAAAAAGGGGAGATATTGCTGATGGGTGATCTGAATATGCCAGATGTTAATTGGAGTGCAGTTGCAGCAGACACTTCTAAGAGTGGGGTTATTCTAGATGCCCTACAAGGAGTATGCCTTAGACAACTAGTATTGGAACCCACTCGAGAGGGAGCAATCTTAGACCTGGTTCTCTCAAATGGAGATGGAGAGAGGATCACAGATGTAGAAGTGGGTAGCCATCTGGGAACTAGTGACCATCAAACAGTATGGTTCACAATAAACACAGCAATAGAGTCAAGCCATACAAAGGCAAAAGCATTGGACTTCAGGAGGGCTGACTTTGCCAAAATGGGTGAGTGCCTAAGGAATGCACTAGCAAATGGGCAGGAAGGAGGGGTGGAAGAACAATGGGGAATAATAAAAACTGCCATCACAGAGGTAGCAAGCCTTTGTGTGAAGCAAATAAACAAAATAAAATAATGTAAGACTCCACTATGGTTCTCAAAGGAGGTGGCAGTGAAGGTTCAAGAGAAAAAGAAAGCATTCAGAAAGTACAAGGAATTACAGAATGAGCAGGACAGAGAATTGTATCAGTTAAAGCAAAAGAAAGCTGGGAAGGCAGTCAGAACAGCAAAGGCCCGAACCAAGAAAAAGATAGCCAACTCAGTTAAGAAGGGGGATAAAACCTTTTTTAAGTACATCAGGGAGCGAAGGAAGACCAAAGGAGGGATAGTGAGGCTTAATAAAGGGGAGAGGGGTGGGCAGAGGGTGACGGTGAAAAGGCAGAGGTACTAAACAAATATTTTTGCTCAGTATTTACAAATGAAGAGGGGGAGGTACTAAAACAAACAATAGAAACACTCTGGATACAGAAGTTGATACCAGCCCATTTACAGAAGAAAGGGTTCTGAAAGAACTCTTAAAACTGAAGATGGACAAAGCAATGGGGCCTGATGGGATTCATCCCAGAATTCTAAAAGAACTAAGGGTAGAACTAGTGACACCACTGACTACCCTCTTTAACAAATCATGGGAGGATGGGCTGGTACCTGAGGACTGGAGGAGGGCAGATGTGATTCCACGTCACAAAAGTGGGAGCAGGGCAGAAGCAGGAAACTACGACCTGTTAGTTCAACCTCAGTGATAGGGAAAATGATGGAATCACTTCTGAAGGAAAGAATAGTCAAGTACCTAGAGGCCAGAGGGGCACAGGACCCAAGGCAGCCTGGATTCACAGTGGGAAGGTCATGCCAGTTGAATCTAATAGATTTCTTTGACTGGGTGACTAAAGTAGTAGATCAGGGAGGGGCTGTGGACATGGTCTACCTAGACTTTAGCAAGGCATTTGACACAGTTCCACACAAAAGATTAATATACAAGTTAGCCAGCCTGGGAGTGGGTCCCAAGATGATAGCCTGGGTAAAGAATTGGCTGGAGAATAGGACACAGAGGGTAATAGTAAATGGAGTCCACTCTGAAGAAAGGGGGGTAACTAGTGGGGTACCGCAGGGTTCAGTATTAGGACCAGTCCTCTGCAATGTCTTTGTAAGTGACATTGCAGAGGGACTAGAAGGAAAAGTATGTCTCTTTGCAGATGACACAAAGATCTGCAACAGAGTTGATGCACAAGGTGGGGAGGAATGATGAGAAGGGACTTGGCAGGGTTAGAGGAATGGTCAAATGTATGGCAGCTTAGATTCAGTGCTAAGAAGTGCAAGGTAATGCACCTGGGAAACAAAAACCCAGGGGAAGAGGACACAATAGGAGTGAGATACTAACAACAACAAAAGTGGAAAGGGATCTGGGGGTAGTCATATCAGATGACTTAAAGGTGGGCAAGCAATGTGAGAGGGCAGTAAGGAGGGCTGGGGGGATACTGGGATGCATAGGGAGAGGCATCACCAGTAGAAAACAGGAAGTTGTTATCCCTCTGTACAGACAGCTGGTGAGACCTCATCTGGAGTACTACGTGCAGTTCTGGAGACCCAATCTCCGCAATGACATAGACAGGATGGAAGCTGTTGAGGGAAGAGCAACTAAACTGGTGCAGGGTCTGCACTGGAAGACATATGAAGAGAGACTAAAGGAGCTTAATATGTATAGCCTCAAGGAAAGAAGGGAGAGGGGGGACATGATAGAAACTTTCAAGTACCTCAAGGGAGTCAACAAAGTCCAAGAGGGTAGCATCTTTCAAAAAAAAGAGGTGTGTAAGAACAAGGGGGCACAATTTGAAGATGGGGAGGGTGGTTCAGAGGTAATGTAAGGAAGCATTTTTTCACAGAGAGGGTTGTGGATGCATGGAATGGCCTACCGGAGGAGGTTGTGGAGTCAAAAACAGTGGTTGAATCCAAGCATGCATGGGACAATCATAAGGCAATTCTAGGGGGTGGGGGTAGAAACAAGTAGGCTGCTGGTAAACTAGGATCTGCAGCATATTCATTAGGTAGGGAAATGGGCAGACTGAGTGGGCCAAGTGGCCCTTATCTGCCATCAAATTCTATGTTTATATGTTTCTATGCCTTGTTTAGCTGTAAAACAGGGGCCCCTGGCCCTGATTGGGGTGTCTGGTTACGTAGCCTAGATTTCTAGCAGCTGACAAAGGTATAGAAACAGACCTAGACATGCATAGTGTTATACATGAAACAGATCTATAATGTGGACAATACCATTTGACTAGTCGTCTGTCACGGATGATGTCTGGGATATGATCTTATTCCAAATCCCGGAAGAGATTATTCATAGTGGTAATTACATAAGAGCCATAGGCAGAACATAAAAGTTCCCTGGCAAAGTATTGCTTGTCTACTTCCTTGTTATTCTGGAACACAAGTTGATTGATTTTTGTTCTTAGTGTCATTAAAACTTTTGGCTATATCGTGCATGTTATACACAGTATGTTTCTCTTCCTGACTAAGCCCATCTACACCATGCAATAATGGGGGTAAAACATCATTTTTCATGGCAGTCTGGAATTTTACAGTTTGGCTTTTGATGGCAACCATGTCTGCCCAGTTTCAGATGGACATGCTGGATCTGAAGAGTCCAGATGCAGTGCCTGTGGCACCAGTGATATCAGCAGTAGCACATCTGCTGCGTTTCTTGGTGTTGGGGTTTGGTCTTTTACGAAACATACCTAGGTGTTCAGTAGTATGTGGCCCTGCTACTGGGTCTTGTATATGTGTCTGGTATGCTGCAAGAATGTCTAGTAACATGGTACTATGAAACCCTAGATGTGCTTGTTTTGAAACACATGCCAAACTCAGCCATGTCCCAATGTGACAGGTTAAAAATCACTGGGACATGCAGGAATTGCACATTGTTTATAAGTGTACCTGGAAGTGATGTGGCAGCCAGGCCACTAGCTGGTCCTGGCTCCTGGCTGGAGTAGTTGGGGATTTCTGCTTCAGTAGGGGGAACTACTAATAAAAACATGGCAGCTGTAGCAATGTAATGTAGTCTGCAGAAATCTCTGGCAGAGTCTTCTGGTAATTTATCACAAAAGGTTGGGTTGATCAGAGCAGTGAGGTTGCATAAATCTGTGTGTTTGTAGTTAGCCTGATGGACAGACAGGGTACCATTTGGAGAAATGTTGGTGTTGGACCAACCTTGAAAAGTGCCTTTGGAGAGGTGGGCAACTGGGATTTGTTGTCCATTGCTATCAGTTTGCCATTCAATTTGGAGTGAAGATTTGTTGGGTGTCACAACCATGGCATTCAGGTAGGCATCTGTATCCTCCTGGATAGTGATTAATTTGCTGGAATTGTCTATGATTACTCCTTCAGGGATGAGGTGGGTACATTACGTGGAAGCAGGTAGCAGTCTTCTGCTGGTTGGAGAAGTGGAAGGAGCCACATTAGACATGTGTTAGCATTGGAAATATGGGTCATATCCTTGGAATGGATAATGGGAAGTATTCCTATAATGAGAAACAGAAGCAAGATAGCCATCTTGCTGATATACCTGTAAGGAAGAGAGAAAATGGTCAGTAGGTACTATTCTGCCTGATGGGATTAGGAAAAGTAATTATTCTCCTTTATACAGTTTCATCTGACTGGCATGTAGCCACTTGTCAGTGGTCTTCTTCAAGCAAGTGATTCTAACTTGATAGCAGGGCTCAACTTGTTAATGATGGAGTAGGATCCTTCCCACTTGCTGGTGAAGGAATGTGTAGGATGTGCAAATGTGAGTACTATTATTTGGTCTCCACCTCTCGCCAGTCCACTTCTTTTGCATGTTTGTCAAAGTGAGCTTTGGATTGCTGCTGGGCTTTACCAATGTGGTGAGCTGCGTACAGATGAGTCCGGATAATATCCTGCCTACGTTTTTCAACATAGGTGTCTACAGTTACTCTGTCCATAGTGGGTGTGTGTAAGTCAATCAACAGGTGCTCAGGTAATCTCATGGTTCGACCAGTCATAACTTTGAAAGGGGTGCACTGGGTAGTGGCTGCAGGAGTACCCCTAATTGCTATAAGGAGTAAAGGCAATAGGGAATCCCAGTCCTTGGGATTGTCCTTGATGAATTTGGATAAAATGTTTTTTATCTATCTGTTGGCTCTTTCTGCCTGACCTGAAGACTGAGGGTGGTAAGGAATGTGAAACTTCTGGTGGACACCAAGACGTACTGTATGAGTGTTTCTTGCATTAACTCACCTGTAAAGCTGGTTCTTTGGTCAGAGTCTACCTTAAGAGCTAGGCCCCTCCTGGAGAACAACTGTTCTACCAGGATGTGGGCTGTTGCTTTTTCTGTACATGTCTGGGTGGGAAAAGCCTCAACCCATTTTGAGAACAAATTGGTGAATATAAGGACAAATATGTTGTTTCTGCTTGTATTTGTCAATGGTCCAATGAAATCAATTTGAACTGCATGCCAAGGGCCAGATTGTCTCTTTGGAAATAATTTAGCATTTCTTTTGGTTGGGATTGGATTGTTGATATCTGCAGTACCATGGTGTACAAGTTTGAGAGCACAGACAACAGGCAACAATTTTGCATACTGGAAGGATGTAACGCTGTAATGTTTAGAAGCTTGCACAGTGTTACCATTACAATATTGGATCAGCACTCCAAATCCAACAACTTGTGGTCCATCACTGTATGAGGCGGAAACATCAGTGAAAATGTGACACAGGGATGTGTCAGTTAAGATTTGTGGCATGGCTGGAAGGGGCCTGGATCAGGCAGTTCAGGAGGCTGGAGTCCGCAATCATGTGGTTCTCCTGTGTACAAGAGACCATGGGCTAGAACTGAAGGCATCTTGGTGGTGTGGACTGGAATATCATGATCCTGTAAGAGAAGAGACCAATAAATAATTCTGGTGTTCATAGCTGAACCATCTTTTACTCCATCTGACAGCAAAAAGTTGGTTGGGATGTGATTGGTGTGTAGCACAGTGGATGAGTACCCAGTGATGTACAGAAAATGCTTCACAGTCCAGTAGGTAGCCAAAAGGCTTCTTTCTCAAAGATTGTACTTCAGGCCTACTGGGGAGAACATCTGGGAAGCATAGGCAATGGGCCTGAGAATCCCATTAACCTTTTGAGCCAGCACTACTGACATGGCAATGTCAGAGATAACAGTGTCCAGATGGAAAGCTATTGTTAGGTTTGGATTGACCAAAGCTGGGGTAGAGGCAGCCGGACTGGTGGTGCTGAGGACTGAGGTGCTGGACACATACCTCACGCCATGCCGGTGACCCAGGTTTGGGAACAGACTTGGGCTGCCAGGGTCAGCAGTGGAGGAAAGGGATTGAGCATCTGGAAGACTTCTCTCCCTTCCCAGGGAGGGATACAGGCTTTGCACCACACCTTAGCAGCCCCCAATGGAGATCAGGGGCACCACAATGAACATGCGATGCAGCAATGAGGGGTGGAGCAGTGATGGACATCAGTACACAGTGTCATGATGTCATTGCACAACCATGCTCCGGGGGCAACTAAAAAATAAGAAATCCTGGAAGGACCAGGGAGGTGATGAGGGGTTCAGGGACCCAGCCCACATCCCCAGTGTTGGATCATCTCTCCAGTGGTCACCCAGGTGCTCCTCCGGATCAACCCTCTTATCACAGAAAGGCACCACGTAGGTGGGGGTGGACCCTCCCCAGGGGTGATATGAGGGCTGGAAGGTCCTGGTGGGAGGGTTCTGATGGGAGGTCTCAGCAGGGAGTAGAGGTGAAGGGCCGAGAGAGCACCTCTTAAAGATGCCCTGGTCTTCCTGAGCAATAAAGAGAATGTACAAAAAAATAAACAAAAAAAAAACCTGGGGCAGAGGCCAAAGATTACTTCAGCCGGGTTACTTCATTGGTATGAACAGGACTCCACGTTCATGGGACATCTTTCTTGAGTAGCTCATACCGAAGGCAGCCTTTTGTGCAAAATCACAAATAAAGTCTCTGGAATAGTTGACCATTTTGAGTAAGCGTTGGAATGAAGCGACAATTGTAGGTGGTGGCAGATCTTGTAGACCTTGGATCTTGTTCGAAGCAGGGCTCCTGTCTCAGTGATGTGAAGGCCAAGGAAGATGACTTCTTTCTTGCAAAGCTGTACTTTAGCAGGGTTGCACTTGAGACCTGCCTTCTGTAAGAGGGTCAGTAGTTCATCAAGGAGAGCAAGATGTTCTTCCTTAGTGGAGGTGGCTAGTAGTAAGTCATCCACATACTGCAGAAGGCACTGAGGGGTAGAGAAATCCTATAAGGCATACTTCATATGGAGATGAAATAGTGATGGGCTATTATGAAAGCCCTACTGGAGACAGGTCCAGGTGCACTGGCAACCCTCAAAGGTGAAAGCAAACTTGTATTGGCTGTCACGTTCCAAAGGAAGTAACCAAAACCCACTGGAGATGTCAAGGGCACTAAACCAGGTGTGCTCTGGTATTAACAGTTTGAGTACATCTGGTGCTGATGCTACTGTAGGTGAGCAGCTAGGAGTAACTTGATTAAGTTTCCTGTAATCAATACTGGTCTCCAAGAGTTATTGTGCTTCTTAACAGGCCATATTTGTGAGTTAAGGGTTGAAACACAAGGTCTGATGACACCTTGCTGAAGAAGTGACTTAATGATTTCTCTAAGTGATGGTATGGCTTCTACAGTGAAAGGATACTGTCTTTGTCTGATTGGCTCTGGACCTGGGACTTCAATGCTGGTTTTCATTCTCCTGCAATCATGTTTGTTTTTGGAAAAAACATTGAGATGTTTCTGCAAGATGGGCAAAAGTTCTGTGAAGAACTCACGGGTTTGGAGTAGAGCTATGATGTCATACTCCTTATTGTAAGCTGAGATTGCAGCAACAACATGGAAATTGGGAATCATGACAGCATTGTACTGGACATTGATCTGTATCAAAAGTCTATTGGCTAGGTCAACTACACAGCCATGTACTGCTAGGAAATAAATTCATAGGATGCTGGGGTGATGATGCAATACCGTGAGGTCAAAACTGACATACGTGGTAAGGGTCCCCAATACCACACAAAGCACAATGTAGCAGTAAGTGAGCAGTGTGGTGCCATCCACACCTTGTGCATTGGTCTGCTGTCTGGTGGACCAAGGTGAAGAGGAAGGGTCCTCATTATGTAATACAGACATGGCTGTACCTGTATCTAAAGCTACAATTTGGCTGCCCCCAACCGTGGCCTTGGTGCAAGGCTGTCTGTTAGTATCAATGGTGAGCTTATTGACAATGCGGACTGGAGCCTGTAATAGTCAATATGAACAATCATTGTCAATTATGTCCTCTGGTGGTTGTTATAAGCGTAGTCTCGCAGGGTCCTCCTGGGCCTCTCCTTGGTTCTGGATGGGATACAGGTGTTCCTGTGTGGTAGTGGCTGCAACTGACAATACATTGGGATCTTGGCCTGGTGCAGCCTGGCCAGAGGAGGCTCTGGTGTCTCTCTGGTCTAGTGGAGGCAGGGCTGCAGGTAAGAGTAACACTACGGTCTGTTTTGAAATAGACTCGGCTACAGACTGGACTTTTTCAAAAGCTTCCGGAGGTTTTTGGTTTTATCCACTACCTGTATGTAGGAAGTGCCTGTGCAGTAATTCCAGTTGCCCTGCATACTTCTCAATCTTTTATCACCCAAATGTGTGACAAAATGTGTGACAACAGGGCAAAATGTGTGACACATCATCAAACATGACATTGCAAGCTCAGAATACTATGGAAATAAGTGCACTAATGTTTATAATGTTTACTGATAACCTAGCATCTTATATTATTATATATTTCTGCTTAAAAGTCTCAGTGGTCAGTGTGGAATGTCACCTTCTTAATGTGGGACAGAGGGTTTCCGAGGGATAAAATGAGTGGCATACCTCGTAATGTGTGACAGTTGAGAGGTATGTTGTCATGATTGTTTTGATTGGAATTGTTTTAGTTCTTTTGTCTATTCTTCTTTTTGTTGTTATGTTTCCTACCCTCTTGATTGGGTTATTTGTCATCAGAGGCAGCAGCCTTGCCATCCTGGACCTTGCCTTCCACGGTGTATTGGGTTGTGGGCTCACTGGCATATTGTACCTCGGCTACCTTGGGTTTGGAGCTAGAGTTGAGATCCCACAGGTAGAGCTGGAAAACATATTCTGTTGTCACTTGGATGTCCTCAGATTTGTCGGTTCTGGGAAATACCGCAGGTTCGATCTTGGCACGGACTGCTGGAAGCACGTTCTGGATGAACAAGCATTTGTACTCGATGTGATCCACATCGACTCCTTCTTCTGAGAGGGCTTTGCTGGTGCAGTAGGCCAGCCATAACTTCTGGTGGTATGATGCCAGGCTTTCCTTGGTGTATTATTTTACAGAGTAGGCCAGCATGATGCCAACCATGCCTGGGGAGTGGGTAGAGATGAGGTGCTGCAACAACCTCATCAAACATTGTGTTCATGAGTTTTTGGACCTCCTCTGGGAGTTTTGCCCAGAGGCCTGGGTCGATGGTTTGTTGGAGAATCTGTACTTGGTAGGCTGCAGGGAGACTAAGCATTTCACACTTAGAACAATCTTTGCCTAAATGACAGCTGAGGTTGTCACTGGGGCTCATATGGCCTGTACTGTCAGTGATTTGCTGAATGGAGTGTGCTGCCTGAAGAGGGTTTGCAACTACTTGTTGGGCACCTGGAAGGGTCGGTGGAAATCCATGTGTACCATGAAGGGCAGTCTCTGCTGTGGTGTCAACCACACTATGGAGCAACGGCTCCCTGGTAGCAACTTCTGCCATCATGGTTTTCATGCTTTCCAGAAAGAGGTTTAGCTGTTCCTCTGTCATTTGGGACTTGGTGAGGGCAGCCTCGATCATGAGATTGATTTCTGTTTTGTCTTTCTTTTTCAGGATGGCAATGGGTAGAGGATGTATCCACCCCCCTCCACTGTCATGGAGGTCACCATCTTGGCATCGCACATGGGAGTCACCATATTGGAAATGATGTAGTGAAATGCTACCTTGTGAATGGCATGTACCAAGGTCACCATATTGGATGCTGTCGTCATCCGTATCATCATCACCCGATGACACAGTTTCGATGGGTGTGTAATGGATTCTGCCCATCACTCTGACATGACCAGCCAACACCTCTCTTTGATGGTGCAACTTTGCCATCTTGGCTGTAAATTGCATATGACTAACTTTTGCATTGTTCTGCCCCATACCTCTAGTAATCTCTTTCTGTAACACTCTATACGAGGTACTAATTTTACAATTGTTTCTAGGCTCCCTGTTCAATTCACCATTTACCCCTGTGAGAGCCTCTCGCAACTCCTCATTCTCATCTTGTAATACCTCATTTGTTTCACTCAACAAATCATTCATTTGCAATATCTGCCTCTTATCCTACTTCAGCCTGTCACAATCCTCCCACAACATACATAACTCTCATTCATTAACAGCACAATGCAAATGTGTCTCATCCTTATGGCACAGAGTTTGGAGTTCTTCATCCATTTTCTGCTGTTTCCTAATCATTCCAGTAGCCTGCAAGTCCAACTCTTTTTTTAGAGCTGTGTTTTGCAGTTCAAAGGAATGAAACCTCGATTTGGATGCTTCTAAAGCAGCGAATAGGGCAGCAACTAACAGTCTCTTTTGGGTGTTTTTCTTAGCTGTAAGGCACGTCTCTGAGTACTGGGTAGAGTTCCCTAGTACAGGGTTGTCTGAAAGTTTTGCATCCGGTGCAAAATCAGTCCAACCCCCAAGGGAGGTGAGAAAACTTGAAACATCAAGCCTCAAATCTACACAGATATTGGACATGGTAGGAAAACTCAAAATGACCCGTCAGTGGGGCCCCGTTTGTGTATTGATCCACATTGATTTAATCTAAAGATGGTTGGGCGTCTGAACTCATGCAATTCTACAACTCAAAACTGCTGTGGGATGAGGCAGACAACAACCATACCTGCCTGGTATGCAGCCAAACTTTGCAGGGTGCTACGGAGTTCTGGACCGGTGAAGGCGAACTTTCTTACATCCCGTCTGGATGCCAAATAAATACAGAATTTCTGTTAACTCTGTTGACCACCTGCGCATGGTCGCCAACATGTAAAGGAGGGATACCTCTCAGGTTCTTGGTGGTTAGAGGATAACAGAGGAGACACAGACAAATGGCCTCAATGAGTAATCAACAGGTGTTTTACACAAAAACCAGACTAAAGCCCTACACAGGACCTTACGTGGGAGCCAGAGTTTTCCCTATACCATGGGATATGAAGATGGACTTGGGAAAAAATATGTCATACATTAGCTTGTATAGTAAGATAATTACTATGGTAACTTATCCTTCTTACACACATTAGTTATACAAAACAAGCCCTATTGGCTAAAAGTTAGGTGGAGCTTCAGTATCTCAGAAATACAATATTTGTAAGGTCTGTTAAAAGTGTGAATACAAAGGATTTTCACAACTCATAGAAAACAAGCGCAGTGTTACAAAGATCCACACAGTGGCAGTGTAGACCATACTTAAGACTTCTCAGAAGATCAGAAAATGTGTTAGAGTAGAACACAGAATGCATTATTGGTGCATTGCCTGTACATATAGGTAAATCGTAACAATAATTCTGCAGGTTATACCTGATACCTTACTCTTACTGTATATAGTAGGTATAAGTGCCCCATAGGTTAGTAATTATTGGGGTTCATATTGGAGCAATGATTAGGTAATACTGTGGATGCTGTCAGGGATGTACTGTGGATTTCCAATATAAGTCAGGGGACCAGGTGTAACATGCACTTGAAATGCTAAACGGAATTTTGTTGCACCATCAGGCTGGCAGTTCTAACTTTTCCCCTACACTGCTCCTCTGGTCCCCCTAGCCAGGAATACATCAATGGGGTCCCAGCAGGAGTGCACCAAGGGAGTGGGAGTGGTGGGAACTGCTGGACAAAATGGTCAGGAGGAACAGTAAAGTAAACCCCACCCATGGGGGTTACAAATGCACCATTGTCTCCACAATTCGTTCCTCAGTATTTTCTATTCTTCCCTGAAAGCCATGCTCTGTGCCCACAATTCCTTTGTCTGCTCCTGCACCAGGCCACCCCATTATACACTTATGTCCAAGCTATCCACACATACAGTATACTGCTACTCATTTTAACTATAAATACAGCACAACAGGATGTGCGTTATGCTGGGATAACAACATGCCTCAGGTGCATTGTGAGGTACAAGGCACAGATGAGTACTGTTGACCACCTGGGAAGTGACGTTAACCAGCATAACACATGTGCTGAGGTGTCTTATTTGATTACAAAATAGATCCTTTACAAGAAAAAAGGCCTATTATGTAAGTTTTAGTGTCAGACCGTAATGTTTTACTGTCTGTGACCAATCAGTTTGCAGAATTTTTACTATCTATTTTGAAATTTTATTTTATTTTTTTTGAAATTATAGTTCTTTTATTATTTTATATAAAGAAATCACCTGAGAAAACAGTACAGGGATTACACATTTTGACCAATGACAAAAACTGTATAGCAGCTGAAAAGTAACAATATAGAGCATTTTACCGAAATCCCTGAATTTGAAAAGCAATGAGAAATTCCCCCTACCTCCCTCACCCTAATCCCCAAACCCCCCTTCCACCACCCCCCCAGGATGTGCCTCCTATGAGAGAAAAGAAAGAAGAAGGAAAAGAAAAGAGAAGGGAAAGAAGAAAGGGAGCTGATTCTGGTAGGTATGAGATACAGTACATAAAGGTATATCGACTGCCGAAGTAGCTAGAGGTGCACCCAACAGGACATTAATTCAAATAAAGAGCATATAATTTGCCCCATTTATGCTCTAACGAAACCAGACAATTCCTAAAACTTGCTATTAGTTTTTCAGTCCGGAAACAGAGAGAAAGTTCACTGATCCATTCTGCATACGAGATAACCAGTTGGTCCATCCAATGCTTAAGGACCAGTCTTTTGACAACCATCGAGATTAAGGCCCGAGGCGTCATTTAGGGGTTGCCAGGGGTCGCATTCGCGACCCCTATGAAAATTTTGAGACCTCTATGACAGGGCTTGCGACCCCTGCCTGCCCCTGCCAAGGCTTAATTAAAATGGACGCACTTGGCCGCCGCTGGCCAGCTGAATTAAAAAAAAACTTCTTTTTTGCTTCCCCAGCAGCGTTACGTGCCCGTGCACTTGTGCTGTGAGGAGGTTTCAGGAAGTATTCTGTCTGTGCTGCCATCACATTAGTTAAAATTGGCACAGATCACAGATGGCGCCTTCTGTCCGCTTGGTTTGCACCCCAAATCATTCTGACTGGTTGGTTGGGGTTGTGGCAAAGTACCACTTGCACCACTGTGATTGGCTGGGAGGAGAGCTTATTAGGCGCGATACGCATGCGTCAGCTCTGGGCAATTCCGTGAGTGAGGATTGGCGGGATTCGGGAATCAGGCTAGGCGAGGACACTGAGCAGTTTCATCGTGTTGTCTGTTGACTGTCGTAGTATGAGTCGGGAGTCCGGCGGGATACACACACCACCAGGCTGAGCAGCAGAGAGACTAGCAGTGCTGCTGTAGAGGAAAACGACCGGGGGGAGTTAGGTAGAGTGAGTGGACTGGGCTGGGCAGTGATTCGAGCACTCTGGTGGGGTTAGGGTCAGGAGGGAGGGAGATTGGTTTATTAGGCAGGCAGGCTGAGGCCTACATAGCCGGACTCTCCAGGTGGCATGGTGGCATGTAAGTGTCCTCTTCAGTCCGAGCGGCGGCACGGCACTGCATCAGGCAGCAGAGCAGCCAGCAGGAGCCTCAGAGGAGCGGGAGTGAGGTGAGTAGCTGCAGTAGCAGAGGAGAGCGGCCGTCAGCACAGCCAGCCCACATCGCCCAGCAAAGGTAAGCAGCTGCCTGCTGGCAGGCTAGGACATTTTTTCTCACTTGTTTTTCACAGTCATGAGTCAAGCCAATGGGACTTAACTTCAGTCCTTCACTTTCATTTATTTAAGGTGCACCTACTGAGTCTGCCAGTGTAACTCAGCCCCTCCTCCACCTCTTCTTATTCCTTGTAGTGATGCCTCAGCTGACTTTGTCAGCTCCTCCTCTTTGCTACCATTTGTAGTCTCCACTGAGTCTGCCAGCAAGAGTCTATTTATCTTCTTAGTCCCAATTAAAGAATATTAACTGAGTCTGCCTGTATCTTCATCTTAGTCCCAGCTGTATTGTATTTCCCTTGCTACAGTAAATTTGTCTGTAGATCACAAATCCTCTCCTTGGTGATTAAACATCTGACCCTATTCACCCCTTCTTAAATCAATCAATGTTGTTGCTTTAGAGAGCAGTCAGATATTTTATCAAGTGGAAAACAGAGTCATCTCGACGTGTAAAAATGTTATTGTTAATAAAAAGAGAGGTATTTTTAAGAGCTGATCATTAAGAATTATTTTATCATATCATTTAAATGTTTGGTGCCTAGATCAAAATGGTAAAAAAAATTGAAATTCCAAGATTATTTCAGCCAGTCCTACTTGGGCTCAAGGGTTTGTGTGGGGGGCAGCACTTTTGAAAAAAAAAAAAAAGATTAATACCAGGACAGGATCTGATAAGAGTTTTGGGAGTGTCGGACCTTTTTCTCTTTTGTACATAGCAAGATCATCAACAGAGGAGTAAGGCTGCTTCTGTGCTCAGTGGCACCTGGTTCCACTGCATCTCAGCACCGTGTCAATACAGTGCCAGATTTCAGCAACTGTCACTAATGGTTACCTCTCTGTTTATGGGTGACTGTGCCCTCCCCACCCTTGAGGTGGCTGTACTAACACTTCATCATACTAAATATACCAACTCCAGTGGTGCAGACCTCAGGAAGGGGCACAGAGAGGTTACCATAAATGATATTCACCAAAATCTGGTGCTCTACTGACACAGCATTGTAAAGGTGGTGGTGTACTGATAGTATATGGTGGCACCCACCGGTCTTGTTTAACGATTAGTTTCTCTTACTAGGAAAAATAACAATTTTGAAGTGATCATATTCAGCTTAAGCCAATTATATCCCTCCAGACAGCATTTGCTCCACCAGAAATCCTGATCATTCTGCTGTCCTTAACTACCGTTGCTCTCTCAAAATAGTCCAAACATAATCGGCTAAAAAGAGAGGCATCCAGATGTCTAAATTAAGGATGGAAGAACCAGTTCAGGTATGATCAGAACCTTCCAGAGGAACCTGTGCTAGTTTCTGTAAAATATTCATATCAGCACTTTTTTCAGGTTCTGATCATTTCTGAAACATAGCTTTTGGAGCTTAATATCTCCCCCTCCCAGCAAAGCGGGTCTTGATCTAGAAAGAAGGCTGGTGGTGGGGGGCAAATTACCCATAATTAAGGCAGGAGGTGTAGAAAGGAACCAGTGGGCCAGGTCTGTATTAAATGGTCATATTCACAGTGGTGTTACACAAGGGGTACTAACTAGCTGTATGGCACAAATTATATTTACTGTGTACCACTCCAGTTTGCTTTTACAGTGGATACATTTGCCTACACTGACAATAGCTTATGGGTGGACAATGATGGTTAATACGTTTTTGTATTTTAAACTAAAATGTTTAGAAAGTTCAAATAAGGCTCTGATTACCATCAAAACATCTCATGGCTTATCAGAACCTATTGGAACCTCAAAACCCTTTGTGATTCTCCCATCTTTACTCTAAATAACTTTAGAAGTTGCTTCAATTGTCTTTAATTATTGCTGAGCCCCAGCAGAAGCACTTTTAATTAATTTTATCAACAAACCCCACCATTTTATCTTATTAAGTAGTTACCAATTTCAAAGGCCCATTATCCCATCAAATTCTCATGTAATAATCGCCATATTTAGTAGCTGCGAATGCATCACCTGTGCCTAATCCTACTGTTATTGATAGCTCATCTGTCCTGCATAGCATCCATCTCCCCTCCACTTCCTCCCCTGCCTGGTGTGACCCCACTGAGCACTTACCCCCATGTCCCCTCTTTATCCCCCCTCCCTCCTGCTTTCTCTTCACAAATATTAATCCCCCCAATATTCACTACCCGGTTTCCCCTCACCTCACCTCCCCACTTTAAAACCCTTCCTTATCCCTCTCTCCCCACATTACCCGGCCCTGCCCTATCACCTACTTATATAACCCTGAGTAGATTCCTATCCAATCCCACCCCTCTGACTACTCAACCCCTTATCCTGTCCCCTTTGTCTTTCCCCACCTCTCCCTGCTCTCATCTATTCTGTCCTCCCCCTCCTTTGGTCACCACCACTTCTGACCCTCCATAACTCTACCTGCATTCTCTAAAGCTCAGCTACCACTATAAATTGCTTGTCCACCTTAGGTATGCTCTTAGTACTGTTGCACTAAAGTTGACCTCTCCTACCTGATGTATTTTAACTGTACTTACTTGAATCTGTATCTGTATGTACCATAATGTACTTGCCTGCTGTATATACCCCTATCTGTTTTGTAATGTCTATGTACTTTGTCTATTGCTTAACAACGTGGAACCTTTGTAAATGAGCTTTTAGCTCAAAGGTGTTATCTGAGATTCCAATAAATAAATATTTTGATTAGTGAAACATAATTCAATTTTGTATTCTAGGGGACATATCTTCAAAGGCTGGTATTATATACTGTACATGTTTGTGTGAGGCCAGAATTAGCTAATTTAATTTTAATGGTGGTTTTCTAAAAGCTGGGTTCAAAAATATGAATTGTAATAGAAATTGCTCTCATGCTTCTGTAGATTATATCTAAATTTCATATATTTTGAAAGTGGCACAAACCCTTAAAGGCAGGTCTCAAAACTTCAATCATTTTGCTTTTTATAAATAAAAGTTTCCTGCATCTTCTATCATTCTGTCTGTTTTTTTCTCACTGGCAATAAGCCCAAGAGATGCATGAAGTGTTAACTGCATGAGGTTAAACCATGGACATAGCCAGGATTTATTGGGGATTCCAAATATTTCTAGGGGTCCAGGGCATGATCCCCATAAAAGTTTGAAAATGTAGGAGTTAAATGGTGCAGTTTAGTGTATTTTTAGGCAATAATTCTCCCCAGCACAGGGCTGCTTATATCAGAACAAAGTACTTTATTTTCCTGACTTTTGTTCTGTGCCTTAACAGGTAACCTTTGTTTTAGTCATCTTTGCCTTCCCAATATGTGTCCTTCCAAATCGTTGATTCACATTTCTGTCATTTGTCTGACCCAAATATTCTCTTTCCTCTGACCTGCCAGGCATTTCTACATTATTAGGATACGGACTGAATGACAGCGGGCCAGAATAGCACCAGAGTTAAAATCTCTATCAGACATAGTGATTGCTAGACTCAGTAACAGTAAACTGTGACAACTGGAATGTTATTTGAATACTGTACTGAGACTAACAATCACATTCTGATGTGAATACTGAATAACACTGGCATTCCGTTTTGTAAACCCATGCTATGACATAGGTGAGGGGTTTATAAGGTTCTGACATCACAACAGTGGGATTACAAGGTTGTAATCTGTTTGATTTCAATGGGTAATAAGGGCTATCCATACATTATAATATTGTCTAATATTTGTACAGTTGAGGAATGGGACTTTCACTATACTGATTCCATAATTTGAGGAAAACTAGCTATTTAATTTGAATCAACATCTGTAATGACCCATTTCAGATTTATATTCAAACTTTACTATCCAATTCACACCCATTTCTAAATTACTTGGTAACTAGCTCTATGTCACATTGACAAATGCCACCCTCTCTGGCCCCGCCCACGCTGTGGCCCCTCCCAACTCATGCCCCCCCCACCTTGCTACCCCTATGATTTTGCTGAAATGACGCCCCTGCTCCCAGCTCTGTCTAATTTGTGTCCAAACCGTTATTGTATGTTTAGTCCAAGGATTCTTAATTTTATTGATCTCAGATGGTACCGCTGTCCATTGGAGGTATTGCAGGGGGATTGATGGATGAGAACATTTTTCCATCTGATACCGTTCACTCAGGCAATCCTCAGATAACATTTTTAAAATGGGTTGGCTCCGGGCTGCTTGATAATAATTGTAAAAATTAGGGACACCTAATCCTCCTCTATTCCTTGGTTCTGTTAATAGGTCCCATCTTTTCCTGGACCTGCTTCCCACCAATATGAACCCACTTAGTTTGAGTTTAAGCTCTTTCCAGTCCTTTTTGGTAAAAGGTAGAGGAAAACATGCAAATAAGAACACCTACCTCGGTAATATATTCATTTTCACAGTCTCCACTCTGCTTGATAGTGTGAGAGGTAGGTTTTGCCAGCGATTAACATCTGTGAACACCTGTTGTTTAAGTGTCCCATAATTAATATGGTAAAGCTTTGAAATTTTTGTGGGTATCAGTATGCCCAGGTACCTTATTTTGTCTTTGGCCCAAGTGAAGGGTATGCTTGAATTATTCCATATCCATTTCTTCCCTTTAATCAAAAACATTTTGGATTTCTCTTTGTTTACTCTGAATCCTGAAATGCTCCCAAATTAGTCTAGTAAGTTTAAAAGTGGGGGGAAGGAAGTCTCTAGGTTATTTAGATATATCAAGGTATCATTTGCATACATTGAGACCTTGTTCAGATCTTGTTCCACTGTAATCCCCTTGATGTTATCTTCCTGCCTGATGGCCTGAGCAAGGAGCTCAATGCTTAAAGTGAACAGGAGTGGGGAGAGTGGGCATCCCTGACAGGTGCCCCTATTTAGACTAAATCTTCAGAGAGTGTACCATTAACCCTTACTCTAGCCGTTGGATTTTAATATGCCAATGTCACCCACTTAAGGAAATTCCTTTCTATCCCCATCTGCACTAGAATTTCTTGCATGTACACTCAATTAAAGTGGTTGAATGCCTTTTCTGCATCTAAAAACAAGGCTATTTGAGATGTATCTGTTTTAGTTTGGGCTGTTAAGATATTGGGCAACCTCCTGATGTTGTCAGAGAGGTGTCTGTGGGGTATGAACCCAGATTGGTTGGGGTGAACCAGGATTTCTATGTAATTCTGTAATCTGGTGGCCATTACTTTAGTTAGAAGTTTAAAATCTTGATTCAACAGTGTAATAAGTCAATAAGATTCACAATAGATTTTAGGTTTTCCTGGCTTCGGGATTACTGAGATTATAGCTCCGGACCTTGACCTAGGAAATGTGTTTTCTTCCAAAATTGTGTTCATCACTACTGTTAGCTATGGGACTAATATTTTCCTAAGTTTTTTATAAAATTCAGTGGGGAATCCATATGATCCAAGGGATTTACCTGATGAGAGTTGAAGTATAATAGAGGTAATCTCCTGCTCTATGATTGGTGCTGATAAAACCTGTTGTACCTCTACTGGTAGTCTGGGGAGTGACAGGCTCCTTAAAATTGTTTTGTTCTCTCTGCCACCTCCTGTGGTTGTTTGTCCTTTGAATACAGATTTTTATAATATTGCATAAATTGCTGAGCTATGTCTGGGGGTCATCTCCAAATGTTGTTGACCTGAGTGTTACTATGGATACATTGAACGTATCTACTTGCCTGGATTTTCTTAAGCTGAACTGCTAGCAGTTTCGTGGCTCGGGGCCCTCCTTCATAATACTTTTGGATAGAGAATCTTAACAACCCTTCCGCTTTCCTATTGTCCAGGGACTGCAATTCCATCCAGGCTTTAGTAAGTTCTTTTAAGATCCTGGAGTTAGTAGGGTCCAGTCTATGTTTGGCCTCCCATTCTGATATTTTATTTTTAGTTTCTGTGTATTTTTTATTTGTACTTTTCTTTAGCAGCTGCAAGCTTATGATTTGCCCTCTGAGAATGGCTTTCATAGTATCACCAAAATAGAGGAAACTATCTGCTGGGGGGTCAATTACAGATCCTGTATCATTTTAGTTATGTGATGAAGGAGATTCTTATCATTTAGTAAAGAGACGTTCAGTCTCCATAATGATATTTTAGGTACGTTGCCCCAATATAGTTCAAGGGAAATTCAAGTGTGATCCGACAATGTTATAGGATGTATTTTGGAGCCTACACATATATGGAGATCAGTTTGGCAGGTAAGAAACATGTCAATGTGTGAGTATGATTGCTGGGCTGCTGAATAATATGTGTAGTCCTTTTCTGTGCCATGTAAAGACCTCCAGATGTCTACCAGCCCCCATTCCTGCATCAGTGCTTTCAGTTTCCTAGTGGCTAATTTGACTGTTGAGGTTTGCCCAGAGGAATGGTCTATTGTTGGACATAGGACAGCATTAAACTCTCCCCCTATTATAAGCTGGCCTTCTGTTAGTTCAGCTAAATTGTGAAACACCTCCTTGAAGAATTTCTCTGCTCTTGCATTTGGTGCATAAATGTTTATCAGATGTACTAATTTGTTTTGCAGACTGCCCGATATGCTAAGGTATCTCCCATGCAATACCCCCTCTACCTCTTGAACTTGAAATGGGCTATTTCTTTTAAGTAATATGGTTACTCCTGCTTTCTTTGCTGAGTCATGTGAGGCTACATCAACATGGCCCACCCATGAACGACTAAGTTTTAAATGTTCCTGGGGACTCAAATGTGTCTCTTGTATAAGAGTTATGTCACACCCCAAGTGCTTTAATTCGATTAGTAGTTATGTCCTCTTTATAGGCGAGTTAATGCCTTTCACATTATATGATATAATATTTAGTTGAGTCATTTTAGTGCCTGTAAGTTACCTATTGATCCTTTTAGATCGGTCCCTTTGCTATCCCATGCTCTGTTCAGCTTTGACATGCTGCTTTCTTGAACTCCAGTTACAATCATAGTCTGGCCAATAAATTTCTGTAATACTCCACAATAAGAAAAATTAAAAGTAAAAAGGTATATACACCAATAAAACTCTTTGCCACTAACAGGTGGCCCTGAACATGTAACGGGTGATTCCCTACAAACATTGGGAACTTCTACTGTTTAATAACAAAACAGTTAACAGTAATATTTTATGAAAACTTCTATCTAAGCTTCCTAGGCTTTACCTGCCTTACCTCTGACAGGCAATCAATGTTTATATTCCCTCGTTAGTCAAGATCTTACCCTGGGGGTAGTGGTTGTCCACACAGTATTTGTGTGTACCTTCCCATTTGTTAAAGACATCACGTCCCATATCAGCACCCCTGAGAGCTCCCCCATTCCTTTTTTCATATTATTTCCCCTCCTAAATAGAGAGGAAGAAAAGTTCTGCCTCACCCCATGATTCATACTCCCTTTGTATATTTAGGAATTATACCCCACTATTCTATAATGTTCCCTTGTTTATTTTTATTTATTCTCTTCCTTCAGCCAATTGGCAACTATCCACCTCCCCCTTTTCCTTACCAATATCTAGGGATTTTTATTAAGCTATACGAAAAATAATTTGCTTGCAGAGTACTCTGCTGTTTGCTCACACCCTAAGCGAGGAATATAAAGGTCAAGAGGTTTTGTTAGCTGTTGATGATCCCCCCTGCCTTCCCCTGTGCTTATCCAGTAGGAAAGATTCATCCCTCTTCCACCCCATACCAATCAGTATTAAAATAACACAGTAATCAGTCCTTTCTTTACCCTAGACGTTATTGTTGGGCAAATAGAATTTTAACACCATAAAATTGAGTCCTCTGGTGTAGAGCAAATGGTATTAGTCTATGCTGGGAGTGTCAGGCCTTTTGCAACTGGCCAACATAGTAAGGCCTTCTCTCGTGGGCCCATCTTTTTCCCTGTATTTAAAAGAAAGCAGTACCTCATCTCTCATAAAATAAAAAGTAATCTCCTGTGGGAATCATAAGAAGAGGGTGTAGTAGAGTGCTTCTGGTTCCTGTGATCCAATCATTTCAGCAGTTTCCTAATGTCTGTTGTTGTCGCCTGCGGTATGGAACTGAGTAGTCCTCTCTTCGTTCCTGCGTTGCTAGTTGTGGTGGACCAGGCATCCGTGCATAGCTTTTTCTCCAGGATCTCTGCTTCTAAGTTAGGTGTCTGAATGTCTAGTTCCTTTATCAGGGGAACTGATTCAACCAAGGATGGAAATGTCCTAATTCCAGATTGTAAATGAATTTTTAGTTTGGCTGGACATGGTACTTAAGCATGAATATCTTTTTTAGTTTTCAAGTCCCTGATGATGCCTCTCACTCATTGCCTCTCCGCCTGAAGTGCATTGGAAAAGCCCTGGTCAAAATAAATGAGGGCATCATGATATTTTGGCTCTTTGTGATGCCAAGCTTCTTTTAGAATCCACTCCATGCTTTGATAGTACACCATCCTAATTAAGAGAGAGTGGGGTCTAGCTTTGGGATTGATGGGTTTAGCGAGTAATGATCTGTGCGCTCTATCAATTTGCAAACTGAAGTCTGAGGGGATGGGTAAGACTGACCAAAGCAACTACTGTAAAAAATCCACCACTGTAGCAAATCCCTCTTCCTGACTCTCCGGAACATTATGAATTCTGAAATTATCCTGGCTGGACCTATTTTCTAAGTTCTCCATTTGTTGTTGTGATTCCCGGTCCCTCTGCAGCAGATAGAGGATCAGGCACTCATTTGTATCTTGGGCCTCGATCAGCTCAGTAACTTTTGTGGCATTATCTGACACTTTCTGGTCCAAGGTTCGTACATCTCTCCGAAGGTCAGCTAGAGCAGAATTTGTTTTATTTATTGTTTTTAAAATCTGGTGCAGGGTAGTAGCTGTTTTGGTTGCTGAATCTTATTCTTCCTCATTGAAGTCAATGGGTGAGTCAGATGCCAGGCAACACCAATGGAGGGAACCCTCCATAGTGTTGCCCAAGATCAATTGCTTCATTTTTCCTGGCACTGTTGCCGATTTCGAACTTTTGGGTCATGACAATTTCTCCGTCATGCTGGACAGCTGTAGGGTCTATCAATTTGTTTGTTATAGCTTTGAATATTGAGGATTCAGTTAGATTGTGGTAGGGTTGTGAAGGAGCTCACCGGGTTAGTGTGCAACCATGTCCATGATGTTACCAGAAGTCTGTCACCCTCCATTTAACCTGCACCCAACCTGCTTCAGAGTGACCCCCCCGGCTCTGCAACTCATTCAGTTCTCTTACTTCTGCTCCCACTGATGCTGCAACCATTAATGGTCCTAAAAGGCCAGCTCATAAATGGTGGCCCCAAGGCCAGCCCAAACCTTAATACCTGACCGGCCCACAGCATCCCCAGACCTCAGCCCCAATGCCCACTGCCATATTTTGAATTGCCCTGCCACAAGAGGAACCTGGGCCCTGCCACCATCAAGGCCTTCAAAGCAGGTCAAACCCCTTCTGGCATCCTTGGCATCCACTCCTCTCTTGATTATCCAGAAATGGCCCAAGCCTCCACTTTGCATCCCTGTAAACACATTCTGGGCTTGAATTAAGCTCCCAGCCAAGAGCTGCCCTCCAAGGCCTATCCAAAGACCTGCATCCCACCTGGCCCTAAAAATGCCTGCGCCCCAGGACCTGCCCCTTCAAGCAGGCCCCTTTAATGGATGAAGGACACGCCCAGGCCCCCTCTACACCTGAGCTACCCTGCCACACTGGGAGATGGGAAAGGACCTCTTCCACTGGCCCCCTCCCATGTGGGAGCCCTGCCACTGTTCCCACAGCCCTGGCAGCCCAAGCCATACCTGCACGGGATCTGAATGGGGTTCCTCTATGCCCTAACAACTCTTTACCTTCCAGGCCTCCCCCATCCCAACAATGCAGTACTGACTAGCCGGCCAGTCCCATCCCTATTCTTCGATACCACATCTCTGCATAGTAGCCATCCCTGACTACTCACTTTGGGGGGGCCCCCTTCAGGCCCAACGTGGACCATTGAGCTCCCTCCTTGTCTGCCTTACTGCTCTTGCAGCCACCACTCCATCCTCAGGCCTACCGCCTGGGCCGGAAAAAGCCCAGAACTTCCTGTTCCAACCCTATTTATACCCTTTTCCCTGCTGCCACATTCAGGTGTCCAGCAGGGATTAACCCCCAGAGCACTAATAAATCCCTAAACTCTGGGGGGGTAGAAGGTGGAAGGGGTACCTAAAGGTAGCGTAAGCTCCTCTCAAAAGAGAGGGGGCTTACAGGACTATCAGGCAACAATGGAAAGGTAGGCAGTTTCTCTTTCTGTATGCATGTACAGATAAGTACCATCACATGATGGCAAACTACTGTTTTGGTGTCCTTTAAGGGTACTAACACCATATATTTTTTGAAGTACTCCAAATAGACAAGAATGCACTTGGTTGTTAAAGGCTGAAGGATATCTGCACAGATTTGCTGAAATGGTTCGGTGGCTACAGGCACTGGGATGAGGTGTGACTTTGTTGGCAGGAGGTTTTCCTGGAGAGTAGGACTGGCAGAACTCAAGAAAATTAGACAACGTCCTTTTTTTATTTGAGGCTAGAAAAAAGTGTAGATTTGTCTTTTTAAGAGTTCTATGGATTTTGTTATGACCTCCAGATAGTCATGAGCCATGAAAAGAACTGTATTGAAGAGGTAGGCAGGCACTACTAACTGTACAGAGTTCTGTCCATGTGGTGATTCTTTCCTTCCTTAGTCCAGATGTGAAAAAGCACACCATCATTGAGGAAATAGTGTAAAGCATGAATGAAAATGACGTGGCAAAGTTATTTTTAAGACAAAATTCCAGCTTCTGTGTATGTGTATGTGTAAGCTATGTACTCCCTCACCTATGGAACAAATTACAAAAAACTCTGAAGCTGGCTGCCCCGACAACCTTCTCCTCCTTCAAAAAGCTGTTCTCTCATTCCTTTACAGAATCCTGTAACTGCCCCCCCCCCCCAGTGAAATAAGTGCCGGACATCCGTCCCCAGACCTTGTGATTCTCATTTATCACTCCTTCTCCCTTCTTCTCTCTATCACCACTCCTACCCTTTTCCTGAACTGTTCATGTAAATACTGTATGATAATGTATATTGACAATATTTTTTTCTTTGCCTCTTGCATAGTTGCCTGTATAGACCTTGCCTGATACTGTACTATGTTTTATGTCATCTTCCACATTGTATTTCTTGATTGTACACCCATCTTTTTCCCTTTGTATAGTGTTTACTTTTGTGTGTATTTGTCCAGCTCCACTTTGCAAATGAGCTCGCTCAATGGTGCTTCGCCTGGTAAAATAAAGATTGATTGATTGATTGATGTGAATATGTGTGAAAACTGAGGGTTGCCCTTTGTTGAGTTTTAATGGCAGTCAGGGAGAATATAGACACTGATGAGGGAGGATTTTTTTCTGTAGGTTGCAGTAACAGGGATTGGTGCTGCATTCTGAGAAACATTTGGGAGCAGCAAAGAAACCTGAGGTGCTGTAGGTGTCTCCACAGGAAATACCTTTACATCGGTGAAAGGAAGAACTTTAAAACAGGATATTTCGTCTGTTGGAGATGATGCAGAAATATATTTGTAAGCCACCCCTCTTGGGGAGGCTTACTAAAGTTATCTACTCTCCCTCTAGTCATTTCTGATTTGATGGGCAGCCTGGGTCCACCCCCTTGGGGATGTTTTTATGTCCCTGCCCTTTAAAATGGACTCTCTGGGAGTGGTTCAGTGAGAGAGGCAGGGGGTTTCTAGCTAAAGCAAGTGGGCTGGGGTCTCAAACCTCCTGCTCAGGAGATGTGTTCATCCTGTTTTGGCATTGGATGCACAGGCGGGTCCTTGGGGGGAAGTTGTTGAAGCAATGCTACCGTGGGAGTGGGGTCCCTGGATTTATAGGGGTGGTCATGGACCACAGAAATTGAGGTAATCCCATCATGCATCTGGGTGGAACTGGGGTCCTGGTTTCCATTTTAGGAAGGTTTAGCAGTGGGGCTGTTACAGTGGTGGCAGGGCTGTGATAAGGTCTCCTCGGCAGTGCAGTGCTGAGGAGGCCATTACCCAGTACGGTACACTGCCAGTGTAAGATTTGATGGCCTGCAGGGATCTCATGCTATCAGACTGCCATGCCCGAGTCTTGGGCAGGTTCTGATCTAGGCCCAAAAGTGCAGGATGGTGTCACTGTAAGGAGGGAGCCGAGTAGTTTGCTGCTATTTAACACTGCAACTTTTTCCTGCAAAGGTAGTTTGGGAAGTGTTTGAACTTTGGCAAGGTGTCAAGTCAGCTGCAGTTTAATAGGCCATTTTCCCATTTGGGGTATTCTGGGAGAAGTAAGACACTCCCCCAGAGTGAGTAGGCACCAGTACTGTTTGTCACTCTGAGCTTGTTCCAGCTCTAACTATTTGAGTGGAGCCTGTGTCCACCCCAGTTTGGCTTTTTGGTACCTTCAAGCTTGTGCTGCACTCAATCTCTGCTTGTGTGGCTATTGACCTGTCTGACCCTCCGCCCCATGGATATGTGCACTTTATATATTGATTTTAATACTTAATTAAATCTGTTTTATTTTCACTCTGGTGTGTTGAAACTATCTTTGCTGCTTAACTATGCTTGCTCCATCCAAAGAAGAAAAAGAAAATAGCATCTGTCCACCTGGTCTTGGCCTTGCAGCACTCCAGCCTGCCTTTGGTTAACCAGCAGACCAAAAAGAGCCATTTTACAACTGCTGCAGGAGTTCCTGCAGGTGAGGTAAGACCATCTTATTCAGTTAAAAGGCTGTGATCCCTGGGAAGTTTCTGATTTGGGCCCCCTCCCCATTTTCTCCACCAGGACCCCTAGACATTGGGGAAGGGGACTTACATATTGTTAGCAGCTAATGCCATCCATGTTGGAATGCATTTAACCTGGTCTGTTCTGAATCTTCAAGTTTTAGGATTGAAGAATAGCTATCCATTGGGCAAATTTCCCAATCAGTTCCTTCATCTTAAACAACCATGTGCGTGCAGTATGATTAACAATGTCTAAGAATGAGACGTAGCAGATATAAGTCAGGCTTCTTGGCAGCAAATACAATGGAAAGGCATTCTTTCTCTGTGATGCCACAGTTATACTCAGCAGAAAGATTAGCACTCCCAGAATATGAAACATGTTCTGTTTCATCTTGAACTTGACACATTACAGTGCCTACTGCAAATAAAACTAGCATCTGAATAATGTTTACAGAGTTGATTGAACCTGGGATAGGCCAAGACAGGAGCTGAGACACACCTATTCTTTAAGGTAAGGATGAGTGCGAAGCCAAAGGGGCATTTGGTAAAATGCCGAACTTTGGCGATTTTTGGCCAGCCGAAGCTGGTCCAAAGTTTGGCATCTTGTCTTCAGCACTTCAGCAGGCATGATGCAGTATTTTTTTTAACAGAGCACATACTAAACATGTGCAACTTTCTGGCAGCCACTTGATGTTCGGCAACCAAGCAGGGACACAGAAACTCAGCAAAACCAAGTGTTCTGCAGCTCTGCGTGCCATTGTAGCTCTGGTGTCAGGAGAGAAAGGGCCTCTTTGCTGTGCTGTGTTAATTTTGACAGAAAAATGTTGCCTTCTGAAGAAAAAGAACAGATGCTTGCAAGCTAATAGTTCTACAGATTTTTTTTGTAAGGCAGGCAGGGAATAGGAAGGAAAAGAGCAATTATATATTTGTTTGAAGGCAAGCACGGGGGAAGGGAGAGGGGCCTGCAGTGCTGTGCTATGTTGCGTAGTTACTTGACTTTCCCAAAGTTTTATCTCATTGTAGTGTAGTTTTAATAGTGGGTGCCTAAGACCCCAATCTTGTCAATAACTTTATCAGATTGTAGTGTCGTTTTGGTGATAGTGGGTAGCTGGGTGCTAGCTTGCCCGATTCTCCCTCCCCTCCCCCACAACCCTGTGAAATACTTTATCTAACTGCAGTGTTGGCTTTGGTGGGTGGCAGTGGGTGACTGCCTGAGCCCCCTCTTCTTGTGAAACACTAACCAATTGCAGTCTAGTTTTGGTGGGTGATAGTAGGTGCCTGACCTGCTTCAGACCGTCAAATCTTACAAAACACTTTATCCAATTGAAGTGTAGTTTTGGTGGATGGCAGTGGGTGCCTGCCTAAGCCCTCTTCAAAATCTTGTGTAACACATTATCCAGTTGGTGTTCATTTTTGGTGGGTGGCAGCATGGGTGCCTGCCTGAGTCCCTCCCCCTCCCCCAATCCTGTAAAACACGTTATCCGATTGCAGTGTAGTTTTGGTGGGAGAAAGTGCATGCTTTTCTGAGCCCCCTCCAATCTTGTGAAACACTTTATCCAGTTGCAGTATAGTTTTGGCCTGCCTGAGCACCCCACCCCCAGGTTTTGTGAAACCCTTTATCCAACTGCAGTGTAGTTTTGGTCAGTGGTAGTGGGTGCCTGACCTGCTTCAGCCCCTCAAATCTTGTAAAATAGTTTATCCAATTACAGTGTAGTTTTGTTGGGTGGCAATGGGTGCTTGGTCTGCCTGAATCTCTTCCCAAATGTAGTGAAACAACTTATCTAATCACAGTGTAGTTCTGGTGGGTGGCAGTATGGGTGCCCACCTGAGCCCCCTTCCCAAACCTTGTGAAACACTTAATCCAATTGCAGTGTAATTTTGGTGGGTGGCAGAGGATTCCTGGCCTGTCTGCCCCCCATCTTGTGAAACAGGTTATCCAATTGCTGTGTAGTTTTGGTTGGTGGCAGTGGGTACCTGCCTGTGGCCCCTCCCAAATTTTGTGGAACAGTTTATCCAACTGCAGTGTAGTATTGGTGGGTGGCAGTGGGTGCCTACCTGAGACCCCCTTCAAATCTTGTGAAACACTTTATCCAACTGCAGTGTAGATTTGGTGGGTGGCAGTTGGTGCCTGGCTTGCCTCTGCCCCCTTCAAATCTTGTGAAACACTTTATCCAATTGCAGTGTAGTTTTAGTGGGTGGCAGTGGGTGCTCGGCCTGCCTCAGTGCCCCCTCCATCTTGTGAAATGCTTTATCCAATTGCAGTGTAGTTTTGGTGGGTGACAGTATGGCTGGCTGCCTGAGCACCCTAAATCTTATGAAGCACTTTATCCAACTGCAGTGTAGTTTTGGAGGGGGGCAGCGGATGCCTGCCTGAGCCGCCTCCCAAATCTTGTAAAAGACTTTATCCAGTTACAGTGTAACTTTGGTGGACGGCAGTATGGGTGCCTGCCTGAGCACCCCATATCTTGTGAAACACTTTGTACAATTGCAGTGCAGTTTTGGTTGGTGGCAGTGGGTGCCTGGCCTGCCTAAGCCCCTCTGCCCAAAGTTTGTGAGACACATTATCCAGCTATAGTGTAGTTTTGGTGGGCAACAGTGGGTGCCTGGCTTGACCAACCCCTCCCAAATCTTGTAAAACACTTTATCCAGTTGCAGTGTAGCTTTGGTGGGTGGCAGTGGGTGCCTGGCCTGCCTGAACCTCCTCCCCTCAAATCTTATGAAACACTTTATCCAACTGCATTGTAGTTTTCATGAGAGTGGTACCTATGAGCCCCCTTTTGTCAAAAGCCTATTCGATCACAGAATGCTGCCCATAACCACCATAAAGATGAAGAAAAGATGCCGGCCCATTGACATAACAGTTGGATTTCTGCTTGCAGTGCCAGCGACCTGGGCTCGGGAGTGGATTCGGGTAGCTGGAGGGCCGGCCAGGGGAGAAGGCTCGAGCATCCCACAACAGCTCGCCTTCTCTGGGGGGAGGGTGGGGGCCAAAGCCCACAACTTGCATGACCCTGAGTGGAGGCTCGAGGTATGGCAAGCCCTGATTGCAAGGAAGGCTGGCCATGATGTGTGGTGGATGTCAGCACGTTGTGCCGAGACATCAAAGGGTGCACACTACATGTGGGGATAAAACCAGGAGGATAACAACCCTCTGTCTCCATGAAGACAGGACACCAGGAGTGTGCCCTCAATTTGCCATTACCCACCCTGACCACCTTGCCCAATGAGACAAAGTAAGCATACGGGGTGTATGGGTCCCACCTCGTTACCTGCCTGGGAGTATAGCTGTGGCTGCGTGGGGCACAGGGTGGCTCATGGGTAGGGTGACTGGCAGAGGGATGACTCCCAGTTGCCCCCGAAGAGTCAGAGACTGAGGGCGTAAGGAGGAAAAATAGAAAAAAAAAAAGATGTCCTGAAAGGGAAGCAGAGAGGACTGGAAGAGGAAAACTGAGAGAAGAGAAATGGGAAAGGAAGTGGAGCAGCAGGGAAAGTTTTCAGTGTGGTACCCATACCCACAGCAAGTTGCAGTTCTGCAAGTATCAGTGGTAGTTGTGTGGCCTGTGGTAGGGTTGATGTACATGTGAGGATGTTAGAGGGAGACAGACAGAAACAAGGAGTGGGGTTGTTGGTGCTGTTGGTGGTGGTGGTGGGTCTGAGACTGAGGGGTGTACCAGGGATGCACGTATAATAAATAGCATGTCCAAAGAAACCTTGGGGATTTGTTAGTCTGCAGAAGTCAACTGGTTGTATGCCCACTGTAAGCAGCAGCTTTCTCAGTCAGTCACAGCCAGTTGTCCAGTGGTGCATCTGACAGTGCTGAAACTAGCTGGAGTGAAACAGAAACATACAGGTCTTCCACTGTTCATGGCCTCCTCCTCCTCCTTCTCCTCTATGTATCTTGTTGTCACGTACTATTCATGTTTGTGATCTAGTGCCCAAGAATCCTCCCTTCCATTCCCGACATGTACGAGGAAGTCCTCGCCGAGTGCATCTTGCGTGAACCACACAACAGCAGCTGCCAGTGCCAGGTGGAATGCCAACTCAGCAACCTGTACACAGGCACTGAGGTGAGCACCATGGGCAATGTCCTGTCTGCCACTGCTGGCTTGAGGCATTATATGATGCTTCTTCTCCGAGTGTACCTTCAGGCTCCAAATCAAGGAATGAGCCTGGAACTGACACTGCTGTTTTCCTGTCAACTAAGGAAAAAAGAATTGTTTGTGTTCACTGGCAAGATGCTGCTTATGGCATACCAACCTATCTGTTTTATAAAAGCAAACCAGTAGCATGTCCACCACAAGTACAGCTAGTTTCAGTGGTGGAGACTGCCACAGAGCAACAGGATATGGAAGTGGAGGTGTCAGAAGAGGGAGAGGTGATGGTGATAAAGAAGGGAAAGTAGAAGCACATGAAAAGGAGGAGGAGGCAGCAGAAGAACAGCAGGGAAAGGGTGAAGCATCACATGAGAGTGAGGTGAAGATGGTCAGGGAAGGGGAAGTTGCAGAAGAGAAGCAGGAAGCATTGGAGGAAGAAGTATAAGAAGGGGAAGATGAAGTGGTGGTTGAAAGCGTGTTGTCAGTCACAACAAGCTCCTCTGGCGAGGCCTATGATTCTGAGGAGTGGAGACCAACACTACCACCAATACGGGAGGACAAGACTGGCAAAGTGAGAAAAGCAGTGAAGATGAGAAAAGAATGAAAGCTACTTGATGAAGCAGGGAAATCCATCTCCCAGGACAAATTCCCAGTCCCACCTGATAAATGTTGTACTACTGCTGTTGCTGCTGTTTCTGATGATCATGTGGTGCAGCCACATCATTCCTTCTGCATGACCAGGTAAAAGAAATCTTGCAGTGGTCATCCTATTTCTTCTAAGGCCCCCTGATACTTCAGTCTGGTGGTCATATATCTAAGAAAACCAAGAGATAAAAGACAAAAGGAGGGGGATGAGGAGGGAGGGGCAGCTGCAGAATAGGCTGCTAGCCGCAAAACTCGGGCAGACTCGATAGACCAAGTTACCTTTTTCTGCTGGCAATTTTTATGTGTTCATAAGAGATCTTCCATAACATGGGAATATTCTAGGGATGACCCCACAAATCCACTGAGAGCATGTTTTAATATGTGTGAGAAAATGATCAGCTGGGGTCAATCCATATGGACACTGGGAACCAGTATTCCGGCTGATCATCTGAAGAGTGAGCATGGCATCTTGCTAACAGTTGCAACCTTTCACAAGCCACACACAGGTGAGACTTAGCAGCAGCAATCAGGTATGGGTGGTGGGATCAGGCTGTTCAAATTATGCAGCTCCCGTGGCAGCAGCAGTCAAGGTAAAATGACACTAGTGGTACTCCTTACAAAACACCACTCCAATCAGCTCTACCACTAGGCAGGGATAATAGTGGTAATAGATGCAGTAACAGCACCAGTGCTACTCCAGAATGTATTGCCACCAAGCAAACCACACTCCAGGAGTCATTACATTCCCACACAAAAATGCCACCTAACCATCCAGCTGCTGCATGAATAGCTCAACTGACTGGTGAGAGGATGGCTCTTGATCTTCAGCCATTCTCTGTGGTAGAAAACACTGGGTTTTGAAGGCTGTTACATGAGATGAAACCCAGATACACCATTCCATCATGCTTCATGTTTTCTTGGCATGTTCTCCCTTCAATTCACGAGGTCATATGCCTGCAGATGTCACCCTTCTGAAGCAGGCAGAGGGGGAATAAGTGCATCTCACTAGTGACATCTGGAGCAGTACTGCAAACCAAAGGTTCCTGAGCCTCGCTGCTCATAGGGATGTTTCAAGCACCAGCAGCACCACCTCTGCCCCACCTCCACTACCAACACCAGCCTCTGCAGGAGTAATCAAGAAGCAGACAGTGTTAATAATACAAGAAAAAGAAGAAGCAATAGCTCCAAGGACAAAAATAAGTGTCACAAGCTGGAGGGTGCACTTACCCTGGAATAGTTCATAATGTAGATACAAGAGCCCATTAAAGAGTGGGCTGGGTCAGAACCCGTTGTAGCCCATCTGCATTGAGTAAGTAATCCAAACTTCATTTCAGAAATATATTCTCAATGCATCACAGATAGGCACTAAATCAAAAGTTAATTATCATCATGAGTTTATTAAATAGCTCAAAAGTAAGCAGTTTACAGGTATCTCACTTCAGGAGCCAGGAACAACTTTAAACAGCACAGCAAATTGTATATTCCAAGACTGAAAAAGTTCACAAAATCACCATTGCTTCAGAGACTACACCATTGCTACCTGGCCACACCTGAATGAGCTATCTAAGCTTATGCCTTGTATTTAGACAGGTCTTGAATTTTTTGTTGCAACCAATATTTATGGTTCCACCAAGCCGCATCGGCACCTAAGTTGTTGACATGTTGCTTGGCAACATCCCCAATGTCAACAGGCAAAATTTCACCTGTCAGGCATTGTGGTGTTTGTATCGGGGGCTGTGCCCCCAAACACCCCATGTGGGGGGCTGTGCCACCCCACAACCCCCATTTCTATATAACAAACTCTGTGTCAGAGTTGTTCAAAATGGGGGGAAATCATTCCCGAAGTGGTGAAATTCCACTGGAGGGTCCATCACAGTGACAATCTCAAAACTTGTTGAGATTGTCACTGTGATGGGTTTCACCATAGAAATTTCACTGTGTCGATGGTACACCTTATTTATACTATCAAACTATATTATACACATCGCTGCTTTATTTTACTGTCTAGACATGGGCAATTTGTTTTTACGTCAGATCTTGTGCAATTCCCATTCAGCTGTTTTAGTGATTCTAGCTGGATTACCTGTCTTTTTATAGCATTGCATTATATCCCCCTTTTTTGCGCATTGCTAGGTTGTTTGTTCTACTTGTGTATTTATAATCGCACTATTATTTTTTTTTCCACTCCTGTGCAGCTTGCACTATGCTTTATCTTAAATGTTGCAGTTGTAACCCTTAGGTGGTGCTATCCCAAGGGCTATTACCCCTGCCTGCTTGGCTAGTAGCAGGTTAAGGGGCCTGAGTTCTGAAATGGGTGCCTCCACCCAGATGTCAGAGTTGGTAGTGGTCAAACTAACCTGGGAACAGCCCTCTGGGACACTGTAACCCCCCCCCTTTCCCTACTAGTGGCTGGAACACTGTACAATAATCACTTTCACAATACCCATTATACACCAGGCAATTATGCACACTGTTTGCACTTACCACCAGGACAGGTTCTTCTAGCTTGACCCTGGGGACCCCCTGTAAAACAAGGTTATGCAAATAAATAGCCACAATACAGTACTCTTAGCACAAACTGGAATCACAGTCAGGTTAAATGCAGAAAAAGTTAGATCTAATTTATTAAGAGGACTTGTACAAGGGAGGGTTGTAATCAGGTTGATTGGCATAAAGGTTGTATCAATCAAACACTTACGCATGCACTTCAGAGTCCCTAAACAGTTACACACTCTGGGTACTCAGGTGAAGAAGGGGTGGGCTAGCTAAGATAGTTGTCCGGGTAGGCCGGCATCACAGCTGGTTAGGGCCCTGTGATGGAAGAAAACAACATGCACAACACACTAATTGTAATCCAGAGCCAGAGGGCTCAGTTCATGAAGGAAAAGAAACAATAAGACAATCAGATGACACACTTAGATTTAGCTGTTGCTGCAGGGAGGTACCCTGATGACTACTCACGATACCCAGGACTGAACAAAGGCTGGACGAAAATTAACACTGCAGGTAGTTGATCTGGAGTGCCAGGAGAAGCAGGTCCCACATGATTCACCAAGGCATCATTCCTGTTCAAGCATGGATCAGGGGGCTGATCCCCAGGCAGGTCTCTCATCGATGGCTTTCTCTGTGCAGTGGGGTAGTCTGGCAGGGCCATGTGGCAAGGCCCAGGCCAAATGGAGATGAATGCGGATTCAGTCCGTTTAGGCTGGATGCAGCTTCCGGCAAGCAGAACGCAATTCATACTGTGGGGAACCAAATCACAACCTACTATCAACACACAGCACATTTACATGCAAGGGATTCTACAGTACCAGGCAACCCGCTCTCCGGTCACGATCGCAAAGTCTCTGCACAAACTGGGAGTTCAGAGGTAGCCGGAAATCCTGACAGGCCAATCGCATTCAACAAAATCTTCGGTCTTCCTCAGATATGATCCTGGTCACAAGCAGGAGGCTTACTTTGGTCTCACTACTCAGATTTAGTCCACAAATGACTCTCTTTTCCCTCTCAGGGCAGTAAGCAGACATACAGGCAAAAACTCAGGCCTTTCCACTGTTCTCCCACGCAAACTACCCCGATGGCTACTCGACTGTCTCGAGCTGTTGCTTCTTCAATTCTGCACTGAGATCTGAACCCAGACAGCCGGCAGCTTGGAAATTTCCCCAAGATCTAAAAGGTTCAGTTGGCTGATTCATCTGTCAGTCATAACAAAGGCTCCCCCATAGTGCTGTTTAGGCGCCAAAGTCTCAAAACTACAATTCCTACAAGTCTTGCCTCCACAGAGCCCCTGTAAGCAGGCTCCATTTTAGGTCCCACAATACTGATTGTTCCAGTTTGGCAGTTCAGGACCAAGATGGTGGAGATAAACAGAAAAAGTCCTTGCTGCAAAGAAGGCAGGTTAGACAAACTACATTATCACTAACACTCTAATGGATTTTCAGCAAACAGTTACATCTTCTTACAGAGCTCCCTCTGCACAATTAGCAATGGCAGAAATGGAGTGATTATCAGGTAGCCCAGGTGGGACTCCAGCATGGAGACACTCAGTCCCCCTCCCAGTTCAATTATAACTGCAACCAGGCAGCTCTTAAAGAGACATTACAGAGAGGCTTTACAGACATTCTCTAGTAATAACATTTAAATGGCTTGAATGCAGGGTGCCAGCCTGGCAGTGAGCATTTTGGAAAGCTCTAGGAAGACTTTTTGGGAATCCCCATTTGTAGGGGGGTTACGCAGTCTTTGTGCATTGCCTTTGGGATGCCTCTTTAACTTATGTGACATGTTTTCCATCTCTGGTGTGGCTAGCCATTCAGTTATTAACGCTACCTCTTTAAGTGTTTTACTATTTATTATACAGTACTAGCTAGCCTAACGCCACTCACTCTCTGATGAAGGTGTCACCTGACGCTGAATGTAAGGACTGTGAGTTGGGAGCTCATTTAGGTGTGGCCAGGTAGCAGCTGTGTAGTCTCTGAAACAATGAAAGCAATGGTGATTTTGTGAACTTTTCAGTCTTGGAATATACAATTTGCTGTGCTGTTTAAAGTTGTTCCTGGCTCCTGAAGTGAGATACCTGTAAGCTGCTTTCTTTTGAGCTATTTAATAAACTCATGCTGATAATTAACTTTTGGTTTAGTGCCTATCTGTGATGCATTGGGAATATATTTCCAAAATGCAGTTTGGATTACTTACTCAATACAGATGGGCTACAAAGGGTGCTGATCCACCCTGCTCTTTATTGAGCTTTTGTGTCTACAAGAAACAGACAGCCTCACAGAGGAACAACGTTATAGGGAGTGTCTTACTTAATGTGTCAGTTGTGGAGGGGAAACACAGTAGGGAGAACACTCTGTGCTTCATACAACCACTGCTGGACATCTGGATATATCCTCACAACCTGAAGGTGGGAATTTTTGTGACAGACAGTGGGAGTAACATGTTGTAGACCATGAATGATGGGGGTTTCTGCCATGCACTTTGCTCTGCACAGGCAGTGAATTTGGTGGTGATTTATCCATTTGAGAAACATTCATAGTCAAAAGTGCAACCTCCCCCCAATGGGGGCTTACCCTATTGCTTTTTCCTCCCATTGTCTCCTGATGTCTGCAGGTTTCCCTGGCATCCCTCGATCTTCACTGCCACTGGCCCAGGTCCCCATGTGTGCCCTTGATCCTCAAACAGCCTCAGTGTCTTATTTTAGCCCATTTTGGGCTTAAAAAACCTGTTTTGCAAGCTGCCATTGTTGCTAATTCTCCTTGGAGCAAACGATGCTCACGCATACACAAAAGGCACCTTTGAATTACTGGCTGCCAGTTTTGCGGTCAAATGGAAAGTGTTCTGGAGGTCCTGGTGCCCCTCCTTACCTAAATGGGGACTGGTGACCAAAGCAAGAGCCAGGAGAGCCCTCTATTCTTTGTAAATAAAGAGTGCTGTAATCGCTAAAACAAATGGGTTCATGCATATTAATGAAGGCATCATTAATATTCATGAGTAGGGCTGTCCTAGCGCTGATGGGCCTTTAAATAATGTTGGTGCTAGTGACAGTCAGCAGCTGTAAATAAATGTAAATAAATTTGAGCATCTGAGAGGTTGTAAAGGGAGTTACTGAATAGCGGGGGCCTTCTGCCTCTGCCAGAGAGAAAGAGTGGGGAAGGGACATTCTGCCTCTGCCAGAGAGAGAAAGAGAGAGAGAGAGAGTAACTGCTAGCAACCAAAGTCGTTAGCCTGAGGGTTACCAGAATTTGTCTTCCAGGACTAACAGTTCCTTGCCACATTAGGAAAATGTGGAAAAGAAGCCAGCATCCACCTGCAGTTGTGAGAGAGCTGGAAGAAATGCTTCTGCCTCGGCAGTAAGAGTACTGATGAAAGCCTGTAACTTCCAGAAAAGGAAAGTCTGTTGAAGTCTTCTGAGTGAGTAAACATCTACTTGCAATTCTAAGCTGTTTAGAAATCTGTGTTAGGGCAGAGAAGCCCAAAAGGCCCAGAAGTACCTGTTGTCTGTCTGCACCCTTTGCATAACCAGCACTATAGAAATGAGTGGACAAGTATGCAAGTGACAAGAAAAGGGTCCAGTGTTAAGAAATACCTGCTGTGACTGTTAATGTACCTACAGGGCTGGAAGGGAGGTTCCCTAGCCACACGGAACTGACCTGATAGTGCTTAGAAGGCCAGTAAATATGTAAATTTCCAAGCTGGAACTGCTAATACCAGTAAAGCCACAAGGGACTGTGATAATTGTGTCTAAGCTCAAGAGAGACTACAGTGACTAGTTATACTACTAATTAAAGCATGATATGTGGCGGGGAACCATGCCTCAGGCTCTGTCTGTATTTCTGATAGAGAGTTATGCTTTAAGCTCTACTGTGTCTTCGCATGGACTGTGAGAGTCTGGGTCACCCTAGCCTTAGGGATAAAGCACCCATCAGTAAAGTCTGTACGTTTAAGCTAAAAAAGGACCATGCTGGCCACGCTGATACATGGCTGAGTTAATTGTGACTACTGCATGCTAATAATTGTGACTACCACAAGCTATGGACATGTATAAATGTGCTACTTGTAAATGTACTGAATGCAACAAAACAGTTCAGATTGGCCTGGGACACAGCCTTTTAGTGTGTCACCACACAAGGCAATGCCATATGTGCCTCCCCCTGTGGGGTATAGCCAGTTGTGGGGGTCTGAAGTATGCCAGTCCTGGTCCTGGCATGGTCTGTGCCAGAATGAGACTATAGCCTAGAAAGATGGGCACCTAAAAAGGAGCCAGAGATGCTTTTCAGCTGCAAAAGCAGCAAGATCCTGTAGTCAGTAAGTAGGTTCTTGGCTGTAAGCCTTTTCCCAGCATCTCAGCCTCTAAAGTCAGAGCCCGCATGCTGCGACACCTGAATCTACCTTGTACAGCCTTATTTTGACTTTGCATATGATGACTTCAAAACCCTGAGTGAGCAGACCCTGGTCTGCCCTTGAAAAGGACTGTAAATAGTTATTCTGTGTTTGCCAAGTTCCGTGATTTCAAGTCTGAGCCAGCATAATTAAAAGATTCCTAATGTTTCTGCAAAGTACGGTGAGGATGTGTCTCAGGATTGGAACATAAAGTTTAATCGGCTTTTTCTTTTAAGGGTCCCAACTCAGCTGCAATGTTAACAGGCCTGCTTATTAAAGAACTGTAGTACTAAGTACCCTGATATAGGTATTGGAATTGCGGGGTTCTAATGCATTTTGGGGACCGGTACTGTGTGGGCAAGTAATGTATGTTCTCCCATCAAATGCAGCTAGAGAGATATATAGAAAGCATCTGAAAACCTCAGAGGTTGGTGGGTGGCCACTGTGATTAAAGTTTGAATTTAATTGCAAAAATGATCATCTTGATTACAATCCAAACCAATCCAAATCAACTGTAAATAGCTAACCTCGGCATCCAATTTCCCTATCCGAACCCTCACCCCATGTAAATAAATAGTTCTTTGCTGTTTTTGCATAACCTTGGTGAGTGAGCATATTAATAGAGAAAGTCAATAACTACCAAGTGTCTGAAATGTAAGGTTTTAAAAGGTGTGTCATGTTTGGGGTGACTTAATGGTAATATGGGTGGGTACAACATCCCAGAGGGTTGTACCAGGTATTATTCTAGCCCACATAAATGTATACCCTGGTTTGAGGCACTGCACATTTAGGTTATCTTGAGAAAGAATCAGTTTTAAAGTAAAGTAAGGACCCAGGCTCCTTAACCATGGTCTGGCCAGCTAAGACAGCGGTAATGTAGCCCTCAGATATGCGGCACCAGGGTTACAAAAAAATACTGGGCACCATTTGGGGCATTATGAGACATGTCTATCATTCTCTCAAACACTCTGAACTCCTCTGGCATTACCAACAGAAGCACAATGCCCCATAACACTCTTGATTGCAGACGTGGTGACAAGGTGGAACTCTATCTTTTACATGGTGGAGATACTAGTGGAACAGGTTCCATGGCAGAATATCAACAATGTGGTCGACATCCTGCACAATGATGGGAACAATGCCGACAGTCGGCATTATTTCTGCCAAGAATGGGCGTTTTTTTAAGCCCCCCCTGCACACTCCCCACTCATCGGGGGCTGTGCTTTCTGCACCCCCCATCTCCAAATAACCAACTCCAAGTCTGAGTTGGTTCGGGTGGGGGTGCAACACCTGAAAAGAGCGCAGCGGTGTAAAACAAGACCATCACAGTGACTTGGTGAGTTTTGTCACTGTGGTGGTCTTTGCTATAAAATTGTTGTTGTGGTGGTGTGCTACCAGTGGAACAGAAAGCTGTGTTCTGGGCTATGGAATTTGACAAAGTGTGTTGTGGAGATCCCTGTCCTGGGTGCAGTGGTGTGTGCTGCAAAGATTGGTTCCACTTCTGAGACCTTATGAACAGGCCACAAAAGGTCTGTCTGCTGAATCCACTACTCTTAGCATGGTCCTGCCTATGATGAGCGTACTTGAATAACACACACAATGTTATGACATCTTCACAACAACCCAACAAAGCAAGGCTGGTTATGGTGGTTCTGGTAGATGTGGTGGTGGTCGTGGCATCAGTGGTGATGGAGGTTATGATAATGACATGAGCAGTGGTGATCAGGATATTGGTGCTGGACAAGGTGGTGGTGCTGGTGGTGGTAGTGAAACTAGTTCATCATCTCAGCAGCAGCTGAAGCAAGATGCAGTCTTTACTGGGGAAGTGGCAGAGATATTTCTGACACAACTTTAAGAGTGTTTTCAAAGCTTTCAGCTGAACAGCCGTTTTGGCATGGCAACATTACTGGATCTCGTATATAAAGATGTCTGCATTCCTTCTGCATTTACTGACTATGTCAAAACAGAAAGTCATGCAGACACTTCAGATAGAGCAGCACAGGCAATGCATGGCTACCAAATGGAACCTCCTCCTTCTTCTTTTCTTGGGCCTGGTAATGTTGTTGATGAAGATGATGACATCAGATGGGAAGAAGAAGAAATTGATGATCCAATTTCAGGTTACACTACAAAAGACATATGGGAGCTGTGTGACACACAATACTGATGTTGCACAGATATTATAGATGAAGAAATGGACATGACACCGGGCTACATGATAGAAGCTTATGTAGCACAGCCTTTGTCTAGCCAAAATACTGATACCATCAAATTCTGTCAGGACTGAAAAGTTATTTTGCCTCCACTGGCTTAACTGGCTTTCTACTTTCTGGGATGTTCCTTGACATCTGGTGCTTTTGAAAGGTGTGTCAGCACAACTGGGAATGTTACCTCACCACATCACTCCAGGATAGATCTGGACAATATTGATTTCCTAGGCTTCCTGAAACTGAATTTACCATGCAGCAGCTTCAACTATACATTTGATTTATTTCAATTTCCAACAGGTGTCATCAACTAACCCTATGCCTCCTGCAAGCAAGTCTCCTCACACTCCCACTTTCACTGGCAGCACCACAGTCCAGCTCACCACTACCACTGCTAGCTGCACAGTCACCAGTATGGAAAGGATTTGGGAACACTCTGGCATCTCAAGTCCTCCAGAGGATATTACAACAACTTTTACTATGTCATCACCAGCAAGTTCAATTTGAGTAGGTGGAAGATGCTGTCTGCCTCAGTGCAACTCAGTCTCAGCCTCATATGCTTACAGACTTCATTGCCAGTTAAATTAGACCTATGATGTCACCTAAATCACTGATGCTGGGAAAGGATGACAGTGATCATTTATGCAGCATGGCAGTCTGGGAGGGACATGTCAGAATCATGCTGCCATTGGAAAGCAACTGTTACAGTAAAGTTTTGCTAAAAATTCAGAAAAATATTTTTTAAAGTTAAAAATGTAACTAAAAAAAAATTATAATATTTACAAAAAAAGTGAATATACAAAGTTGGGAAGGTAAGGTAGGCAAAGCAATGCCCTTGTATGGGTATAGTATGGTAGTACTTGGACTTTTTGGGGGATGCTTTTTTTTATGGGGATATATTTTGAAAACTTATGTGGAATTAACATAGTAATTGGCATGAAAGACAAACATGGACTGGGGGGGCCCTCAGGTCAGTAAAGGAAACTAAGAATTACTGTAGGTCTGATGGGGGTACTTAGTACTAAATATAAAAAAAATATGTAAGTTAAAAAATAAAAAGTATTTACAAAAAATTAAAAAGTAAGTAAACATACAAATGTAGGTAAGCAATGCCTCTGTATATGTGCAATACAATAGCAGCTGGAATTTTTGTGGATGCATATTTTTGGGGGTATTTTGAAAACCTGTGTGAAGTTAACATAATAATTGGCATGAAGGACAAACAGGGACTACAGGAGGGGGGGCTCAAGATCAGCAAAATAAACTAAGAATTATTATAGCTCTGATGGAGTGCTTAGCAGTTTTATGTGTTTTGCACTTTGTCATGCCACAGAAAACACAGCGATCCCCAACTGTGGCATGCCAACATCATGTACTATACATAAGCTATAGTAATTCATGCCCATTGCCAACCTCAAAGCTTTCTTCCCCTTTGTATGTAGTGTGTTTTGCCCTATGGCAACTATTACATTGGGAGCTGAAGTCTCTCAGCCGAAGTGTTGAAGCCAAACCAAATTTTGACCCCCCAGGTCAAAGCCAATCCGAAGTTGATGTTGGGACAGTTCACTCATCCCCGCTTAAAGGTATCGAAGGCCTCCTTGCACTCAGAATTCCATTTATAGTCATACTCCTTTTGGTGAAGGGGAAGAGTGAAACTGCAATCTTGGCATATTTACTGATAAACTTTCTATATTATCTGGAAACTGCTAGGCAATCACTGTAGTCCTTGAGGTTGGCTGCTTGAAGACATTCAGACACTTTTTTGAGGTGTTGGAGGTGTTCTGAGAATGTTCTGCTGAAGACAGTAACATCATCCAAGTAGACTAGGCAGGATTTCCAAGACAATACATAAAGTATTACTTCCATGATGAGCTGAAATGTGGCTGGACTTGTGTGGAAGCCAAAAGCAGCTGTTTGAATTGAAAAAGACAAAAGTGACAGCATCAAACTTCAAATGATTGAGTGACTGGGTCACTTAAGATTTTGTAGAAGCAACTTTTAAGACCCAGAGTCATACAGTAGGTTGGGTTGGCTACACCAAGATTCTCCAAAGCATCCTCTGTTGTGGGTAAGGGCTGAGTACCCATCACTGTACAGGCATTGAATGTCTTGTAGTCCACCACAAAGCAATATTCTTTGCCCTTCTGTACCACCAGCAAGCAAGGTGCACCCCCAATAATTTGTAGATTCTTCAGTGACATTCCAGCTTGCAATTGATTATTGCCACTAGAACTTCTTTCTGTTTATGGCTCACTTTGTAGGCTCACTGATGGATGCAACATCTGAGCTGATTGTCTGTACTGAAGTCATTTGGGTATTCCACCAGAAAAAGCTGTTGAGATACTGGAAGTCTGGAAGATGATAATCGCTTACTGAGTGATAAAGCCAGTGAAGCTGGTGAGGCGTTGGTTGCAATGACAAAAGAAAATGTGGTGGAACTAGGCTGGTACCTGCATGACATGGAAGCTTGTCTCCAGCAGATCATACATTGTTACCACTGGGAATGACAACTGGCTTGCCTGAAAAGTTGCAGGATCTCTGGAATACTGTGCCATTGTACAGAGCAGATAAGGTACTCCCAGGGAGAAGTCCCAAGGAACGCAATGCAAGGGATACCATGGCTATGCTACCACCACCATGAGGCAGAGGTTCACCTTGAATCCTAGCATCAAAACCATTTCTGTCTTAGGAAGAACAGTGACAGTGTCTGCACTTTGCATCTGGAGATCCAGTGACAGTTTGAAGTAAAGTCCTCAGTGGCTTTGTGGTATTTTAGATAGCCAATGCCAAGGATCCCCATTGGTTGAGGACTGGGAACTAGGTGAAATTTAATAGTAGCTTGCTCAGTGATGCACTCCTCATCTCCCCTTGTCCTAATTTTGAGCAGAGTCTAAAAAATCCAAGCTGAAATTTTAATGTTGAAAAGTTTTGTTATTTGTAGCGCAAGGGTAAAACTGATTCCATTTAACAAGTTGTGCCTTGGGGGCACTTCCTCAGAGATAGCCAAAAGAAACACAGGGTGGTCAATTTGAAGTCCAGTTCTGAAAGCTACAGGCACACATAATAAACAGTTGTACTGCGTGGGCTACTCTCTGTAATGGGCTACAAGTGTCAAATGTAAGCACAAGTGTAACTGTGCACAGTGAGTTGATTTAAATTTGTGGATAAAAATGTAAAAAATTGAAAACATCTTTGATGCTTGAGCTGCATGTGATACATACTATTTAATGCAATAAAAATATTTAACTCTAGACAAGGCAGAGCAAAGCAATTTTATTTGTCTGGCACCTTTTCAAAATGTCTCAGGGCATCTTACCACAATGAAAACAGCTTAAAACAGAAAATTAAATCAAATAAATACAATAGATAACAGCTAAGGATTTACAGTTAACTAAACTGGGTAGGCCTGTGCAAACAAATAGGTCTTCAGTTCATTTTTAAAGGCCCCCACCATATGGGTAGATCTTACTACCTTTGAAAAGGAGTTCCAGAGTAGAAGAGCAGCATCCCCAAAGGCCCTGTCCCCAGATAGCCTAAGGAGGGAATCAGGGACTTGCAGTGATGTATCAGAGGGTGTGAGGAGGTATGTAAGACCTCAGAGAGTCTTTCAGGTAGCTTGGATCTAATCTATAGTGGTCCTTGAATGTTAACAAACATATTGTGAAGGTGATACACCACTGAATTGGCAACCAGTGTAGACCGTACAACACTGGCATGATGTGATCACTCCAAGAAGCTCTCACCATCAGTCCGGCTGCAGCGTTCTGGACCAACTGCAGATGGTACATCAGACCTTCAGATAACTCTAAGTAAACAGCTTTGCAATAATCCAGTCTGGAGGTGACAAAGGCATTGGCTATTGTCTGCAGTTTGCTATTTAAGTTCATGGATATATCAGTTAGATAACATGACATAAATGCTGATATAACCAAAAATCATTAGAATGAAAACAAGGGAAACTTATATCAAGATTTCAGCTATGTTACACTGCAATATTTCTAATAATAATATGTAACACTGTGCAGTAACATGTACTGGAAGGCTAATAAGATGCTGATGTGCATAGGGAGAGGGATTACTAGCAGAAGGAGGGTGCTGATTCTTTTTTTTTTTACACTTTACTTATCTCCAGAGGGCCAGGGCATCTCTCTGGTGTACCCTTCACCTCTACCCCCACTTGACACCCCTCTCACCACTGGGAGTACAAGGAATGAGTTACCCCATTCCCAAGCCTGTGGATAAAGCCATCTCCCCGAATCTAACCCCCTAGGGTGGGACCACCACTCCATAGCTGGCAACCTTTCTGGAATTTAGATGGTCGGTCCTCAGCTGGGTTAAGGGTCTTGAGAGAGCTGGTGGGGAGGTGGTTTGGTATTGGGGATGTGGGTGTCAACCACTGGGGTCACTGTCACTGTTCTGGACCTACTGAGATTTTTCTGTAATGTTTCCCCTGAGACGCAGCATGCAATGACCTAGTGCGGCTCCTCCTCCACTGCCAATGTCTGCCGTCACCTCGTTACCCTTCAATGTCCCTGCTCATCTGCTGCCCCTGGTTTCCACTGGGAGTCACTACAGAGCAAGGAACCCCTGTGACCCACCTCAGAAGAGGACAGCAGTCCTCTGGATGCTCGATCCTCTCCCTCCCCTCCCCTGCTGAGCCCTGGCGTCCCAAGTCCATTCCCTAATCTGGGTCACCAGCATGGCACAAGATGTGATGTCCAGTGTTTCAACCCTCAGCACCACCGGGTTGGTCAATGATTCTGATTTTGTATAGCTCACTGATCAGTCTGCACCTGGAACACAGTGTGTAGTTCTGAATTACGCATCTAAGAAAGGATAAGAATAGATCAGAGGCAGTGCAGGGGCAAAAGAGATGATCCATGGATACCAAGGCAAAATGCACAAGGGAAGACTGAAGAGTCTTAACATGAACTCACTGGAGAATAGATGGGCGAGAGATGAGATGAGAGATTTTTAGGTTTGTGAAATGGTTCAATAGTGCATACACAGTAAGTTTATTTAATCTGAGAAACATTTAATCCACCAGTAGTTGTGCATTTACAGTAACACTGGATCCAAGCAGGAGGGGTACTGTGGCATTTTGATGTTGGTTTGCTATGGGACCCTTACATTCTTTCTGTTCTGCCAGGCCCATCTGGTGCTGCTGCAGTAGGCATCTTGCTGATACTGAACAAACTGAGTCCGATGCATAAAATAATGAACACAATATGGTTTATTCAGAGACATCAGACAGGAAGCATCTTCTCACCATGAGGTTCAGACTCTGACTAGCTAAAGACAGGTTAAAGGGGTATCCTAGCTCCTGCTAAACAGAAATTAGCATGCCACACTGACCATAATGACTCTATAATTGCAACATTGTCTTGTGCTGTTAAAAGGGTGGCAGCTAGATTAGCCCCTTACTTAACCTGTACTCCACATCATCACTGAGACAATGAGTGTGAGTACCACTTGAACAAAAGCAAAAAGAGCTTGGCATAATGACAATGAGAAATAGTGTAAAATTTGAAGCATGGAATTAAACATTTTACCAACTTTAAGAAAAATTGTTTTGTTTTTTCCCCAAAACAATATTCAGCTGTGGGGGGAGGGATCTGGACTACACTGGTGACCAGTAAGAGTAATGCCAGGGGAAGGGGAAAACACCATTGTGACTTGAAGCCTGGTCAGGGTGACAAGTGCCACAGTGGAGGGAAGGTAAAGGGGAAGAGAGGGAAGGGGAGCAACTGGAGGATACCCAATACAGGTTAAACATGACATTAACAGTTGTTCATAATGACACGGAAAAACCATTAAAAAAAAAGCTTTGCTGCAGAACACTGATATTTAGAATGACATTTGTTGCTGACAGTTATATGTACAATGAACACAAGAATTACCACACTAAGTCCAATTACCAAAGTTCACGATTTCCTATGGATTGTCTGGTCAGTGGGAATTGAGGCATGTGTGGCTTGTACCAGTTCCAGACAGGACAGGGTTAGGTCATTAAAAGCAGCCCAGGAGTTATGTGCACTGTCCAAACCGTATCACTTGACACAGTAAGTCCTAGATCCATTGGTGCACTTCTTTCTAAGAATCTTCTCAATCTGGTACACTGGTGTGTGTATGACAGAGTCCTGAGAAGAAGAAGAAGAAGAAGCAAAAGACTGAGAAGTCCCAGGAAGTGCATCTGGCTGATCAGGCAAACCAGGATCTGGCTGAAGAGTGTCAGGACTGTGGGGTTCTGGAGAAACTGGTTCCAAATTGTCTGAAGAAATTTCAGCTTCAGAGAGTATGGCAGGTTCAAGTGCAGCTTCATTGTTTGGTGGGCTGGGATCATCGGGTAGGGTGTTACTTAGGTACCCATGTTTTAGTCGATTGATGTGGACTTTGTTGTGTACCAGCTTTCCATCAGATTTGCATCACAAGTGGATGTGAACAGGAGGAAGCTTTTCTACAATGTAGAAGGGACCAGTCCAAGGGTGAAGCAATTTCTTTTTGGCACCCAGAACAAGGACAGATTGTTACAAGTGGACAATGTCTCCAATGGAAAATGAAGGCTCATGCAACTTGGCTGCTGACATTTTCTGCATTGCAGATTTTATCTGGCCTAATGTATTGATTGCAACACACCTGGCAAGTTCAATTTCCAGCATAGGAATAATGAAGGAAAAAGCTGACTTGGGAACCTGTAACAGTGTGAGATCCCTGTCCAATGGAGTTCTTGGGTGATGTCCATGGACTAAGAAAAATGGTGTGTATTCTGTACTGTCAACACTAGGGCTGGTGTTGTAGGCAAATTGCACAAAGGGAACAAAATGATCCTGGGTGTCATGAGTTTCATCCAGGTACTTGGAGAGTGTATTGAGATTGGTAGACATCATTCCTTCAATTTGTCCATTGTATTGTGGATGATAACTTGTTGTGTGAGTCTTTTTTATGTTGAGAAGTTTGCATGTTTCTCACACAGTGGTTGAAAGGAAGTTAGTGCCTCTGTCTGAATGCAGGTATGAGGGGGTACCGTGATGACAAATGACAGTGTTGATGAAAGGATTTGCTACTGTGGTAGCTTTAATGTCTTTTAAGGGGATTAGTTCCAAATACTTTGTAAGGTAGTCCACAAAAACAAGGATGTATTTGTTGCCAGAGTCAGAGCATGTGGGTAAAGGCCCAAGAATGTCTGTGCTGATGCTGAAATGGTTTAGTGGCTATAGGCACAGGCATGATGTGTGTCTTGTCGGTTTGGCAGGAGGCTTTCTTTGGGAGCAGGGCTGGCAGGATTTGATAAATTGGACAATGTCCTTGTTCATGTGAGGCTAGAAGAAGTGAAGCTTTGTCTTTTTAAGAGTTCTGTGGATTCCCATATGACCTCTGGAGAGTGGAGAGGCATGAGTGGAGTAAAGAACGTGATTGACTAGAGAGGCTGGCACAACTAACTGTACATGAGTTCTATGTGTGTGATGGCCCTTGCCTTCCTTGGTCCAAATGTGGAGAAGCACACCGTCACTGAGGAAATATTGTGAAGCAAAGAAAAGTACATCCTGGCCATGCTGCTTTTGTTATGGTAAAGTTCCAGACACTAAGTATGTGATTATGTCTGTGAATTGAGGATCAGTTCTATGTTGCATTTTTACTGTTGCCAGGGAGATATCAGTAGTAGAAGAGGTGAGAAGCTCTTTGGCCTGCTTGCAGTAGGTGAAGATTGGTGATTTTTTTTCTGTAGAAGCAGTTGGTAGCAACTGTGGCAAGCTGCCCGGTTGCTAGCCCTTATTTGTAGATATTATTCTGTTGTATATATGTTTTTTTATGTAATTCTATGTACTTGCCAGTGTTAGCAAAGGTACATAGAGAAAAGATGGGATTTTTTTTAAAATGGGGGGTTGACCTTCCTGTGACCTACAAGGCCAGCCAAGTTCTTGTCAAAAAGCTTGTAGATACCTGATAAAAGAGTATTCTTCCAAGTTAATTAGCCAAGGGAAACAGAAGTAATAAAATCAGCTTATATAATCATATAACTTACAAGATCTTCCTTGTAACTAATTAAATGAAGCCAGTTCAATATCACAGGATGAGAGAAGCTAGTTCTACTGTTGTAAACCCTTAAGATCAAATGGGAAATGGTCTTAGACTAGAGGTGACAGAAAAGGTTCCTACAGTACACTGACATTTTTTTTGTAAGTGCCAGGAAACATCCTTCTAACAGGTCTGTGTGAGAGTGTAATGTCAGGTGACAGAAAAGGTTCCCACAGTACACTGACATTTTTTCTAAGTTCCAAGACTTTGGGAAAGTGCAAGAATGACACCCAGTGGTTGAAAGTGGAAGGACCAGCCTTTATTCATGGAAGGGTCAGTCTTTATTCACAGACTTGGGGGGTGGTCTTCTATATAAACTTTCCAGCACAGAAACTCAGAGCCATTTTGTCATTCTGTTTGGGCTCTCTTCTTCTGACTATAAGCAAGCAGCTGCCAGCCCAGAGACTGCCTAAGAGCCAAAGGCTGGTACTGAAAGACTGCAATATTTTGCAATTCAGTGATTCTCTGGACTTTGAAATCTTCATACCTCAGGTAGATTAGCTAACAGTCAGTGCACTTCATTGTATATATACACAGCTGTAAAATGTGAACACACCCTATCACATGGAAGATCATTGAAATAAAAGATTTTATAACATGCAATAGTGTGTGGTGGTTTACTTAGTGTTTATGTGATTGTGGGGCATACTATGTGGGGTGAACTGTATGAAAATTTAAGATTAGGATAGGTGAGCATGTGAGAGCAGTCGAAAGGGTTCATACCAACTATGCCATTGTGAAGCACATAGAACAAAATAATTTACAAATACATATATTTAGTTTCCTTGGTTTGGAATGAGTAACTTTGGATCCTGGAGGAGGAGATCTTAACAAAAAGATTGGACAAAGACAGAACTTTTGGATTTTTACCCTGGGAGCTCACTTCAATGGGGCTAAATGAGAATACTGATCTCTCAGCAGTTCTAAAAAAATATCGATGCTAAAGGTCTGACATTGTAGAAATCAATGATTAGCCATTAAGATAATAGATATTGCCTCCTGCTGCTGTGAAATGAAGAAAGGTGCAAGGAAACCCTGGGCCTTTATGCCCATGTAAGAACATATGAACTGGAAGTAAACATGAAGCATATATGTTTTAACTTGCACTAAATAAAAATAAAAAGAATAACATTTAGTGTATCAAAAACACAGTGAAAAAACATTGTGTATTAGATTTTGACCCATCCAAAAAAAGGCTAATAAAATGATAATGTATGAGAACAAAAAATTCCATCTAACATGGGTAATAAAGGCACTAAGGTTCCCAAGACAACCTTTGATGAATTTGAATAATGTGCAATGTGAGGGCCAGTAAATAAACTGCAGTGAGTGATGCTTTTTTACTTGGGTGGCCATGAGATGGTTAAAAACATTTGTAAAAATCTTCTAAAAATGCTGATTGGCCTGTTTGAATCACATGTTGAGCTCTGAGATGTATTTAATGAGCGCCTGTTAATAGCAATATTTTACTCTGATGAAGACTGGCAGTGTACCAGGTGAAACATTAGTCTTTGTTCACTAGCCACTTTATTGTTTGTTTGCACATCTGCATTTATATAAATGAATCACTTTCATACAGATTGGTGTTCGTCTTGTTCCTGTTGCTGTGTGGGTGCTTATTCTCCTGTTTATCTCTGCATTGTATATTTTTCAGTTTTCCTTTCCTGTATACTGTAACCCAAATTAATATTTTCTTTTTAGTTGTACTTGTATTAATTTAAGTATTTTAGTAAAACTTTTGTTTTTCTAAAGAAATTCTGCCCATGTTGGAGTTCTTATATTGTATGTGTGACTGTAGAAGGTTTACTAATAATGTGTGAAAACTTTATTTGCCAAAGGGTTCACACCATAAGCAACCAAATTGAAAAAGGGTCCATAAGGGACATCTGGAAGGATAGGGAGAATACCAGAGTCTACAAAGATTTTGAACCAGGCTGTTGCATGTCCTGTACAGAGAAGGCCATATCAGGCTTTTACTGCTACCCCGAAGAGAGTGTGATGCCTGAGTTTTCCTCCTTTGTGTTATAGCCAAATAAAGGGTTCATATTTGGCCACAAGACACAAGACTGGTATTGTGCCCTAATCCAGAGCTAGAAGGACACCCTGGGTCCTCATGGCAGAAGTGCAGTTATGACTTCAACGAGCATTCTAAAAGGATGAGGAGGGATCCCTGTTTCCCTCCATGTCACAGATTACACTTAAGGGTGGGCACTGTGAGCTCAGTGGGCCTGCTCTCCAGGAGTGGGTTCATGATGGATCTGGTGTGCAGCGTTGGGTTTCAAGAGATTTGGTTGCATACTGCTGTGATTCGAGATATTGGTGGCACAGGTATAACAGTGGATTCGAGCTCAGTGTATCAGATTGATAAACTGTAAACAGTCCACACACAATCAAGGCAGAGATTTAAAAAAAGTATATAATAGTGATTACAGTATAAAGTTCCCTACCTGTTTTTTTTTTTCCTTGGGTGCAAGCTAGCATAGCAGTAGTTAGGGAAGAAGATGGCTTCCATCAACAGTGAATACACTACAGACTACCTGAAGCAGCTGTGTCAGGAAAGAGGAGTCCAGTGTGAGGGGTGAATCAAAAAGCATCTTGTGGAGGCTCTTGTGGCATCTGATGAGCAAACAACTGGCCAGGACCTCGAGTCAGGACCAGACCTTGGATGTGGGGGTGCCAAGGGATGTTGCAGAGTCCAGTCCCAGACAGGAGGACAGTGATACCAAAAGAAACCCAGACTCACAGTGCCAGAAGAAGGTCACCACAATGCTGGCACTGGAAGGGATTAGGCTGTAGCTAGCGCTGAGGAAATTAGAACTGGAATTTAAGCAGAGGAAGTTTCAGATGAAGCAGGAGATGCAAAAAAAAGAAAAGCAGCATCGAAGCAAGCCTAAGGAAAAAGAAAGCCAGCATCAGAGGGAGGCCAAGAAAAAAGAAAGGCAGCTTCAGAGAGAGGCCAAAAGAGAGAAAAAAGATCACCAGAGGGAATTTGAACTGGTGAAGCTAATACTCCAACGGCCAGCACCAGAGGAGGTAAGTGGCAGGTGTGAATCTGGAACTCCAGGAGTGGGGTACAAATTAAGTTCTAAATTAATAGCTGAATTTAAAGAGGGGGAGGATATGGGTGCATTTTTGAATTAGTTTGAAAAGGTCTGTATCCAGGCTAAAATACCCAGGGAGTCCTGGAGCTTCCAGCTATTCCCGCTGCTTACTGGGAAAGGGTGTCAGGCACTAGGCTAAATGGACAATCAGGACGGTAGTAATTATGAGAAACGTAAAGCTGCATTGCTTAAAAAGTATGAATTAACACCTAAAACATATAAGGTTAAGTTCCGTAAGCCTGGAGAAGCCCAGACATGAGCTATGAGGAACTCACAACAAAGCAACGTCAGTTTTTGAAATGTTGATGGGAGGGAGTGGAAGCAAACTCTGTAGAAAAAAGAGGAGGTTGTACTTCTGAAGCAAATCTTTTGGGCTTGCCCAGCAGAGCTAAAAACCAATATCCCAAAACAGCACTGCAGGCTGCTGAGCTCTCGGACCACAATGCTAGGAACAGGCCTGCTCTGAAAGGGAGTGGGGCTGGCATGGCAGTGGAGAAGGGGAAAAGCACGCCTTCAGGGCAGCTAAAACCTTCACTGCCTCCACAGATAGGGGGAAGCCCCAGGTTACAAAAAAAGGATTTAACTGATAAAAAAAATGATGATTGCTGGTTTTGCAAACAGCTAGGGCATCTTGTAGACAGTGTCCTAAAAAGGCACAGAGCGGACAAAGTGATGCTTGAATAGAGGTGGGTGCACTGTGTATCCCTGAAAGCATGCCTATAAACATGAAGGAGCACATACACCTGGTTACTGTAAATGGGGTACACAGCCATGGGTTAAGGGACATGGGGGCATCTCTTACCTTAGTAAAAGGGGATTTGGTTGAGTCTGAACAGCTTACACCTAATCAGTTCATAACAGTAAGGGGATTCACTGGGGAGGAAAAAACTGCCACTAGCTAGTGTTCTCCTGGACTGGAGTAAGATGGATGAAAGGGTGCAAAAAGTGGCTGTGGCAGACAACCTCACCCTGGATGTGATTCTAGGGAACAGTCTCCAGAAGGGGATGGTGTGTGTAGTTACCCACAGTCAGACAGCCAAGGCCGATTGTAGTTCCTTGGACCCCATAGTAGCCCCTGTGGAAAACAATGGGAGGCTGGTTCCCCAGCCTGTGTCTCCTGAAATTGAGAGTAGTGAAAGGGAGATAGGACTTCTCAAAGTGGCAGTTCACAAAACAGCTACAGATGATTACTCTGAGGAGGGAGCGGTAACCAATGGTCAGAAGGTTAGGGATGGCAGAGATCCTGAATGCCCTGAAGCTTGAGCTATGGACTGCAGTTTAGGAACTGAAGAGGACATGTCCCATGCCTTGGGAAAATGTGAAGAATTTGAAGCTACTCAGAGGACTGATCCTAGTATGGAGAGACTGAAGGCTTATGCAGAATCTGATGGGTATACAGGGAGGTGATGTGAGACATAGAGTATACTGGGACAATAGACTGTTGTATATGCAGGATGTAATGACAGAGGAAGGGGTGATGGGCAGGTAGCTTGTCATTCTCCAGGGGTACTGAGAGCAGTTGCTCAAGATCGCTCATGATAGCCCCTTGTCCGGACATCTGGGAATCATGCGCACCACACAGTGAATGGCCCAGAATTTCTATTGGTCCAACTTCACCCAGCAGGTGAAGGAATATTGCAGGTCTTGTCACCGTTGCCAACAAATAGGGAAGATAGGTAGAAAAGCCAAAGTTGCCCTAATTCACTTGCCAATTGTGGAGGAGCCATTCCAGAGGGTAGAAATGGATATTGTGGGACCCTTGAGTACCCCAAGCTCCTCCGGGAAGAGGTTCATCCTGATGGTGGTAGATTATGCCACCCGATACCCAGAGGCAGTTGCCCTCATCTCTCTTAGGACAGACAAAGTGGAAGACACCTTGCTAGGGATTTTCCCCCATGTTGGGTTTCCACAGGAGGCTATAACTGATCGAGGGGGTACTTTCATGTCGGACTTGATGAAGTGTTTGTGGGAGAAGTGTCGGGTGGTGCAGAGACACATGAAACCTTATCACCCACAAGCTAATGGGCTTGTGGAAAGGTTTAATGGAACCCTAAAATCAATGTTCCAAGCATCTGCTGAACAGCATGGGAGGGACTGAGAGAAATACCATCCCCACCTGTTGTTCACATAAAAGAAGGTGCCCCAAGAGTCAACAGGGTTTTCCCCCTTTAAACTCTTATGTGGACATAGGGTGAATGGGCCCCTAAACTTGATCCAGGAAAACTGGGAAGGTAAGCATGCCACCCAGGGAACTCCCATAGTGGAGTATGTCCTAAAGTTTAGGGAAAGGCTGAAGGAGCTTATGGGAGCAGCCCAGAGCAACTTGTTAGCTGCCCAGCAGAAGAAAAAGGTCTGGTATGACCACAGAGCCAGAGTTTGCTCATACAGTGTGGGTCAGAAAGTCATGGTCCTAATTCCAGTCCAGAAGGACAAGCTGCAGGCCAAGTGGGCAGAACCATGCAAGGTAGTCTGACAGGTAAATGACATGAACTATATTGTAGAACTGCTTAACAGGAAAAATACTCATAGAATGTACCATGTCAACATGATGAATCCATATGAATATAGGGCTGACATGGTATTTGCAGTGTGTAGTCCTTGGGAGGGGTGTGATGAAGAAAACCCCCTACTGGACTTGCTGGAGGAAAGTGAGTGGGAGTCCTCTGTGGAGGCAATCAAACTGTTGCCCCAGTTGACCCCAGAACAGACCCAGAAAGTGAGGGAGGTTTTAACGTACTTTATTGCTTTGTTTATAGCCAAGCCTGGACTTACCCCCAAATGACACACAATGTAGACACGGGGACGCAAGCACCCATCTGGCAGATGCCTACCTGTTGTCTGAGGCTGTCCTAAAGGTCATTAGGAGGGAGGTGGAGGAAATGCTGGATTGAGGGGTAATCCAGACATCCCACAGCCCCTGAACTGCACCTGTAGTCTTTGTTCCCAAACCAGATGGCTCTGCTCATTTTTGTGTGGACTATCATGGACTCAACACAGTCATTGAGTCTGATGCCCACCCAATGCCACAGGTGGACGAACTGCTCGACAAGTTGGGAGGGGCAAGATACCTTATCACCACTGACTTGACAAAAGGTATTGGCAGGTGGAGTTAACTGCAAGAGCTAGGGATAGGTCAGCCTTCATCACTTCAATGGGATTATTCGAGTTCAGGGTAATGCATTTTTGAATGAAGAATGCCCCTGCCACCTTCCAAAGGTTGGTCAACCAGGTGTTACATGGTACTAAAGAACATGCAGTGATGTATCTAGATGATATTGCACTCTTCAGTGCCAGTTGGAACACCTGCCCCACCTGAAGGAAGTGTTGGGCAGGACACAGAGGGCAGGGCTCACTGTCAAGGCTGAAAAGTGCCAGGTGGCCATGGCGGAGGTGGCATACCTAGGACATGCAGTAGGGCGGGGGCAGCTCCGTCCCAATCAAGCCAGGATTGAGGTGATAGAGGTGTGGCCCAGGCCTGAAACCCAGAAGCAGGTTTTGGAGTTTACTGGGGGCCGCCAGATATTATCAAAGGTTTGTATCAAATTACAGTACCCTGACTGCTCCCCTGTTTGGCCTGCTAAAGAAAAGAATGCCCAAAAGGGTAAAGTGGGAGCCAGCCTGTGAACGAGCCTTTGCACAGCTAAAGGAGGCACTGTGCAGTGCCTCTGTGTTGGCTAGTCCAGATTACAGTAAGCCATTTGTAGTCCAAACAGATGCCTCAGATGTGGGAGTGGAGCAGTCCTCAGTCAGATCTCTAACCAAAGGAAAGATCACCCAGTAATGTACCTTAGCAAAACATTGCTTCCCCAGGAGCAGGCCTATTCCACAGTTGAAAATGAATGCCTTGCACTGGTGTGGGCCCTGAACAAATTAGAGTTATACTTCTGTGGGATGTATTTTGAGGTACAGACTGAAAACCCCTCTGGTGTAGCTAACACAGATGGAGAAAATGAATGGTCATTTCTTAAGGTGGAGTATTGCCTTACAGGGCTATGATAGGACCATTACCCACAGGGCCAGATCAGCCAATGGTAATGCAGGTGGGCTATCTCACCAGTTAGAGCAGTGAACAGAATTTGTGAAAATCATACCATGCCTAGGGATGGATTCCCACAAATTCAGTCTAGGAGGGAGGGGTGTGGCAAACTGCCTGACTGCTATCCCTTATTTGTAGATATCATTCTGTTGTATATATATGTTTTTTTTATGTAATTCTGCGTGCATGCCAGTGTCAGCAAAGGCACATAGAGAAAAGACTGGATTTTTTATAAAAGAAGGTTGACCTTCCTATGACCTACAAGGCCAGCCTTTCTTACAGGAATCTGACAAGTTCTTGTCAAAAACTTGTGGATACATGATCAAAGAGTATTCTTCTAAGTTAACTGATCAAGGAAAACAGAAGCAATAAAATTTAGCTTATATAATCATACAACTTACAGGATATTCCTTATAACTAATTAAATTAAGCCAGTTCAGAATTCTAGGATGAGAGAAGCTATTTCCACTGTTGTAAACCTTTAAGATCAAAAGGAAAATGGTCTTTGACAAGAGGTGACCAAAAAGGTTCCCACAATACACTGATATTTTTTTTTTAATAAGTGCCAGGAAACATCCTTCCAACAGGCCTGCGTGAGACTGTAATGTCAGTTGATAGAAAAGGTCCCCACAGTACACTGGCATTTTTCTAAGTGCCAAGACTTTGGGAAAGTGCAAGAGTGACACCTGGTGGCCTACAGTGGAAGGGCCAGCCTTTATTCACAGAAGGGCCAGTCTTTATTCACAGACTGGGGGGAGGTGGTCTTCCATATAAACTCTCCAGTACAGACATTCAGAGCCATTTTGCCATTCTGTTTGGACTTTCTTCTCCTGACCACAAGCGAGCAGCTGCCAGCACAGAGACTGCCTAAGAGCCAAAGGCTGCTACAGAAAGACTGCAATATTTTGCAATCCAGCAATTCTCCGGACTCATACTTCGGGTAGATTAGCTAACAGTCTTAGTGCCTCTCATTATACATTTTTCCATTTTCTTTTCCTGTATGCTGTAACCCAAATAAATATTCTCTTTTTAGTTGTTCTTGTATTTATTTCAGTATTTTAGTAAAACTTTTGTTTTCCTGAAGAAATTCTGCCTTCATGAGAGTTCTCATATTGCATGTGTGACTGTAGAAGGTTTATTAATAATTTGTGAAAATTTTATTTGCCAAAGGGGTCACACCATAAGCAACCAAATTGAAAAAGGGTCTATAAGGGACATCTGGAAGGACAGGGAGAATACCAGAGCCTACAAAGATCTTGAACCAGGCTGTTGCATGTCCAAATCAAGTTTACACTGCTACCCTGAAGAGCGTGTGATGCCTAGATCTTCCTCCTTTGTGTAATAGCCAAGGAAAGGGTTCATATTTGGCCACAAGACTCAAGGCTGGTATTGTATCCTTATCCAGAGCTAGAAGGATACCCTGGGTCCTTATGGCAGAGGTGCAGTCATGACCTCAGCAAGCATTCTAAAAGGACGAGGTGGGTATCCCTGTTCCCCCCATCATGAATTCCACTTAAGGGTGGGCACTGTGAGCTCAGTGGATCTGACCCCTAGGAGTGGGTTTGTGACAGCAGCAAAGCATCTTGAAGTACAGTAGGAGTGTCCACAGGAAGCACATCTGTGATGTGGAAAGGAGGAGCTTGTAAGCAGAATTCTTCATCTGTTGAGGATGATGCGGAGGGACATCATCTCCGGCTTACAGCATCGGCATTAGAGTGAACTCGACCTGGTCAGTACTGAATTTTAAAGTTGTAAAATTGCAGCATGATGATCTATTGGGTGAACGTGTGTTCTGGCTCCTTCATTTCAAATAACCATCTGAGGCAGAATGATCAACAATAGCTGTAAAGGATAAGTAGCGAAGGTAACAGTCAAATTTCTTTTCAGAGAATACCATGGCTAGACATTCTTTTTCTGTGATGCCATAGTTTTGTTCAGGTGAGGAAAGAGTGTGCCCGGCATAGAAAACAACTTGTTCTGTTCCATCTTGTATATGACAAAGCACAGTGCCTACTGCAAAGGAACTAGCATCTGAGTAGAGTTTGAAGGGTTGATCAAACCTTGGGTAGGCCAATACTGGAGAAGAGATCAGTTTGTCTTTCAAGGTTTCGAAAGCCTCTTTTGACATGAAAGTGCATGTATATTCATGTACGTCTTTGTTGAGGGCATACAGTGGAGCTTTGATCTTAGCATAGTTGCAAATGAACTTTCTGTAGTATCCAGACAAGCCTAGGAAAGCTCTAAGGTCTTTGAGATTGGTAGATTCTGGATAGTCTTTTACTGCTGAGAGCTTGTCTGGGTCTGGAGAGATGCTTTGAGAACTAAAAACATGTCTCAGGTAATGAGTTTGATGCTGTGCAAAACAACACTTCTCTGGGTGAAGCTTGAGTTTGGCTTGTCTGAGACATTCAAACACTTCCTTGAGATGTTGGAGGTGCTCTGGCAAAGTTCTGCTGAAGACGATAACATCATACAGGTAGACTGGGCAAGATTTCCAAGATAATCCACATAGTACAGCTTCCATGATGTGTTAAAATGTGGCTTTACTGTTCTGAAGTCCCATATGCAGACATTTGAATTGAAAAAGTCCCAAGTGGCAGCACCAGGCTGTGTATGGACAAGAAGCTGGATGAATGGAAACTTGGTAGAACCCACTCTGAAGGTCTAGAGTGGTGAAGTAAGCTGGGCTGGCCACGTCAAGTATCTCTAAGGCATCTTCAGTTGTAGGGATGAGTATCCTGCACCATGTATGCATTGTAGTCTACCACAAAGTGATACCCCTTGTCTTTCTTTAGCACCAGCAAGCAAGGTGCACCCCAGGGACTTGTAGATTCTTTGTTAATGTCTTGGTCAAGCATGTCTTTGATTATGTCCTCTAGGACTTGTTTCTGTTTGTGTCCCACTTTGTAGGATCACTGATGGATCGGTTTCTGATTGGGCTGCACCTCAATGGTGTGTTGCAGGATATCACAGCATATGAGCTTGTTATCTGGACCAACAAAGACATCCAGGTAACTCTCCAGGAATTTCAAAAGTTGCTGTTTCTCTGTTGGAGATGCTGGAAGTTTTGAAGAGGATAGTCGCTTAGTGAGGGGTAACTCTGTTGAAGCTGAAGTGGTTGTAATAGTACTAACTGGATGAGAGTTGGTAGAACCAGGCTGATGTTCTTGCATAAGATGGAGCTGGTCCCCTGTAGACAAGCAGACAAACTTCCGATATTGGCACCCTTTGAGATGACCACTGGCTCAACTGTGAAGTTGCAGCATTTTTGGAAGACTGTGCTGCCATGCACTGCAGACAAGGTGTTTACTGGAAGAAGACCTGACAAATGCAGAACAGAGGAACCTGTGATGATGCCAACAACACCTTGTGGAAGTGGTTCACCTTGAATCTTGGCAATCAAAACCATCTCTGTCTTAGAAGGCACAGTGACTGAGTCTGTAGCTACGAATTGCTTCCGGGGGTCTAGTGACAGTTTGTTTTATGCAAACTATAGTATGGTATGGCTTTATGAGCTTTGAGGATGTCTAGGCCAAGAATCACTGCTGGTTATAGGTCATGCACTAGGTAGAACTTGACAGTAGCTTGCTGTGAGCCAAAGTGTAGCTTGAGATGGATTACACCTTTGATAGGTACTGTAGCAGTACTTGCTGTGATAATGTACTTTAGGTCTGCTGCAGTGACATTGGGTAAATGATGACTGGCTGGATTGTCCAGAATACTGTTATTGATAACTGAGATTTCTGCTCCAGTGTTGACCAAGGCATGTATGGACCAATCTCCAAAGGTTACAGAGACATAGTTTGCTAGGATTGGTGATCTGATGACAGGAACCTTTGCCCCTGGAAGTGAGTGTGTGCCCGAGTTAGTAGTTAGAGGGTGTGGTTTGTTTGAATTATGAGAGTTGGAGGGGCGGTCAGTTGTTATGTTTCTCTGCCCAACAAAAGCCCCTAGTTTGTTGGTCAGTGCTCATTTCCCTGATCCTGGAGTAGTTGTGATTATCTTGCTGATTGTGCTGCTGTGGGTGCCTTTGGTTCTCTTGATTTCTGTTTTAGTACTTCAGCTTTCGGCAGACAGCAGCAGTGTATTCCCTGAATTCACACCACTGGCAGGTCACTGGTTCTCGTGAAGGTGCAGGTGGATCAAGTCACTGTTGAGTATGTTGCAGAGCATTGACAGAAGTTGCAGTGGAAGCAGTAGTGCCGAGGTATAAGCTATTGATAGTTGTGATGAGCTTGTCAATCATTGCTTGTTGCTGTTGGACACATGTTGCGAGTGAAGCCAATTGTGAGGACTGTGGCACCTGTTCACTGGTGGACTGGAACATGGAGATAGACTCTCATGCAAGTCATGCAGCTTGGAATGTGTCCATCCAGGTTGCTGGTTTTTGAAGAATGACATAAGTATGGAATTGAGGAAGCAGTCCCCAGACAAAGGCTGAGATTTGCTTTTTCTGTTTTCTACAGATGTTTGCAATGTGACTCAATGTCCACTATGAATGCTTCTGGAGATTCAGAGGGTTGCATGGTGCGTTCCCACAGTAGTTTCAATAACCAGGGTGGATGTGTTGGAGGACATGGTCTTTGAAAGTTGCATACTGGGTGGCAGTGTCCCCTTTGACTCGTTCTGGAAGTACATTGAACCAGAAAATGGCAGTCCCTCTCAGAAGCAAGCACAAGGCTTTGGAAATATGCAAGAAATGAATCCAGCCATTGAAGGGAATCCAGGCTCGGAATTGCTTGAGCCAGTCAACGGCATCTTCGTGAGACAATGCTGAGAAGGGTATTGGCTGTAGGCTGGTATGGACCATGAACTGTGGTGAAATAGCCTTAATGTAGGCAAGGTCATCTTGAATAGCTTGTATATTTGGTGGTCCTTGAGCTGAGATGGAAAACTGGATGTCCTGCAAGGTGGTTTCTATTTTGTAGCACAACACCCTTGAGGAGGGTGAAAATGGAACTCTGGACACTCCGGTGCACATTGCAGCATCTTCCTCGAACATCGTGATTGGAGATGAGCTTCATTTCACTAAGCAAAGGTCATAAGGATGAGAAAGAGTTGCCATTATGCAGGACATGGGACAGTCTTGGAGTAGATGAAGTACTGAGAAGAAAATATTTTTGTAGACAAAAGTACAATTATTTGTAAGCAAGTCCATCAAATTATGTCTTAATAAACAATTTCCACTCAATTTTGTGTTGTCTGTTATTTAAATAAAGTTTTTATTATAAAAATCAGCTATTTGTTGCAGTGTACATTCATTTCAATAGGTTTGGCATTGATTCCTATGGCGTGAGGTCATTTTAATGTCCTTCACAAGATGGCCACTGAACTTTGACATGCAGTTCCTGTATTCCTTGACTGTAGCAAGATGGCCACCAGCAGGGGTATTAAGGGTCACTTCCTGTGTTGTTGCTTTGATGCACACAAGATGGAGATTTCTTGCCACGAGGCTGCTAGGCAAGGACAAAATGGTGATGGGCACGCTGCAGGCCTTCTTCCTCCTGAAAATGGTGGGCTTTTACTGTGGGTGAGTGGCACAAACTTGCGAGGGAAAGGTCTGTATTTATTTGACTGCACTCTGATGGTATTATGGAACCTGTGTTTATTTATTTTATTTATTTATCCCTTGTGCAATCTCCCAGGCTTGTGCATTTTGTATTTTGTTCTGCCCCCATGTAGTTATTTGTGGTGCTCTGCTTGTGCTTTGTTTATGATTCCCCCCCTTTTGTTTTGTAGCTGCCCCTGTTTCTTTATGTTTTTCCTACCCCCGATTATTTTATTTAGGGTTCCTTGAGATTATTGAGCTTCCAGTGGTACAGGTTGAGCCCTGACTGGCTTCCAAGGCCATGTTTGCTTTATTGATGGCCCCCTTGTAAGGTGGTCGAGTGTGGAGAAGATCACTCCCTGCGGCTAAGTGTCAGCTTGGTAAATCAGGGAGTAGAGGCTCTGCTATGTTACAGGAGCAGCTGAGCAGAGAGATTGTGCTGCAGCCCTGAGCACAGGGAGCCTGATGTTGCAATCTGTGCCTGCAGGAGAAGCAGAGCTCTGTTGCACTCTGTGGCTGTTGGGGGGTGGGAGTTGAAATTGTGGAGCAAGCAACAGGATCTCAGGATTGATGGCTCCATTTGGTGCAGGCCACTGGGAGCATTACTGCAGTGGGTCAGGTAATCAAGGCACAGAACGGCCTAAGCGAGGTGTACAGGAAGCAGTTCCAAGGATCTGCAATAAGTTAGGGTCAAGCAGCTGTGCCATTCACTTTATTTATTTATTAATAGGCACAGTCTGTTGTGGAACAGCTGTCCACGCTGTGGAGTGGAGAGGGAAGGTCAGCACTGAAATCGGGTATGGGAAATAGAGCAAGCCATTTGTGATGGGGCCACATCTCAGAGGCAGCATTTAGACAGGCTGGCCATAAACGTTTTTTTTTTCCCCATTTGTTTGTTTGTTGTGATTCCCACTGTAGCGGAAGTTTGCTTTGCAAAATGGAGCAATGAAAATGAGCCCTGCCATGAGGTGAGAATTGGGGGGGGGTTGCAGTTCACAGCTCTGTGGAGCACAACCAAGAATGCACCATTGAGAGAACTCATTTACAAAGTGGTCCTGGGTGGACATATCACAAGTAGTACGAGATGTCATAACAAGTCACACATTTTACAAAACCATAACATGTTGAGACAGCATAATAAAAAAAAAGCATGCATACATTTTTCAAAATCATGGACACACTGTAAGGGGAACAAACAGAAAGAGATACGTAGGTAGCAGTAGCACAGTGTGAGGGTAGGAATCACATTGGGATAGATATCTGAACAACTATGGGGCAGAGTTGGAACAGGAGTGTAAAATAGGAACAGAGACCATAGCAGAGGGGCCAAGGAGTATGGAGAGAAATAAAAGCTGAATACCAGGTGGGTAGGGACTACCAATAAGGGAAGAGGAATTAAGTGCTGGATGGTAGCATACTGCTACTGCTACAAGAATGGTTGAGAGATAGAGAAAATGAACCAGGGGGCTTCTCATAAATATAGATAAGCCAACTGAGGCAGTGTAGTGTAGTGTAGGGACCCAACTGATGGGTGGTCCACCTCAATGCTGGTAGCTAGGTGATTTTGCATCAGTGAATACCAAGAGACCCCCACTCCATTTGCAACTATAACAGAAAGTTGCCATTATTGGTTAGTATTGCTGTTGTGTTTTTTTTTTTGGGGGGGGATAGGGTCTGATCTTTTGTAGTCTGTTATAGTAAGCCACTTCAGAAGCACCCCTTGGTTTAATTTGCAATTAGCAGTATGTGTATCAGCCAGAGTGAGCAGCTATTGGGTTTTTTTTTGTGTTGAACTATACATAGAAGTGTGACCTTCTTTTTAACTAGTTCCCCAACAGCTGCCTGCACTTTGGCTGTGTCCACATTCTTGTCAAGCCAATTAGGCTTTTATTTTTAAATGTAACATTTTATTAATTTTCCCAAGTACACTTAGCCATCCAAAGACACATCCATGCCCTGTTCAGAAGGGCCATATTACTATACACTAGCAGTCAAAGCAGTTATTAAAATCTTCCGCATCTTACATGGCTCATAAACTAACAAAGGATTAGTTTATCTAATATACAGTTGAGAAACTTAAGCCTTATAGCAATAAGCAAGTAGTATTGTCATTTAGACCAATCTCCATAAACACCATGCCTTTTGATATTATTATACTAAAGCATCATAAGGTGGTATGGCATATTCCATTCCCTAGTACATCCACTTGGTTATGGTCTCACAGGTACAACTCTTAAACACCTATTAACTTCGACCCAACAGCTAAATACAGTACTCAGCTTTGTCCAAGAAAGAAACAGGAGAGTAAAACGCAGTATCAGATGGTGCTGGGAGCATACAGACATCCCCCTTTGGTGCCCCACGGACCATCCCCTATATCAAACTAGAAAGTGGGGGGTTTTGTGGTGGGGGGAGTGCCACAGAGCATATATGGATGTTTAGATATGCATCCCATTTTCTATAATACTTAGTAAGGCCTCCCTTGGCCACAGCAGTGAGCCTCTCAAAAACAGCTAGCCGAGCCACGGCCATTACCCATTGCACTAGCAAGGGGGGTACAGGCTGCCTCCATCTCAGGAGGATGGCTCTTTTAGCCTCCATTAGGGCTACCAGGAGCCATGCCCTTGTAGGAGAGGATAATGGGTGCACAGCCGTAGTATCTCCTAGGATGAGAGATGGGTAGTCAAGAGAGATGGATTTGTCTATAATCCTAGAACAATTATCAAGAATCTGCGTCCAAAAGACTTGCAGGCTTGGGCATGTCCATAGTATGTGAAGTAAATGGGCAGGGGAAGTATGACATCTCCAACAACTATAAGAGGGAATTATTTTTAAGCTAAAGAGGACTGAATGGGTTCTGTACCACCTAAGCAAGATTTTCAATTGAATTAATTGACTCCTGGCATCTACATATGCTGTGTGAGCATCCCTAAGGCATATTGACCACAGTTGAGGGGATATGGGGTACTGCAGCTCACGTTCCCTGGTAGCTCTACGCAATAAGGTAGTGTCAGGTTGTGCATCCCTAAGGGTCTTGTAAAATAAACTTACCAGGCCTTGGCCTTTCCTACAGTAAGGGGGGTAGTTAAGCCATGCCAGGGAGAATGGGCTGTAGATACCTTTAACAATGGGGTTAAGGCATTCCTAATCTGTAGGGACTTCCAAAAGTCAGTCTGGGGTAGTCCATATTGCTCACGGACCTGCTCAAAGGAAAGTAAAGTCCTGGTGTGTGGGAGAAGAAAATGCTCCACTAAATGAATTCCTTTGGTAGCCCACGAGGGCCATTTAAGTATGTTGTGTTCTATTGTAATTAGAGGGTTATCCCATAATGGGGCACATATAATGGGAGGGAGACAGTCTGAACTTCGAGTGCCGGTAAGTGCCATCACCCTACGCCATTCCCTACATGTTTCTGTCATGACCAGTGTAAAATGGTGCACTCTGGGCTTTCTTTTGGCTAATAAGGAGTACAGTGGACTAGCTGTAGATAAGGCTGCCTCCAGGGTGACCCATTGAGGTGGGAGGGGGTAGTCTGGGGAAGGAACCAAGTGGTGGCCTGGGCCATTCTAAAGGCCAAGTGATAGCCTGTAAACCAGGGAAGCCCGAGCCCACCCTTGGACCTATGGGATTGTAGCTTTACATGTCCCCATCTTAGGGCTTTACCCTCCCACAAAAAATGGGAGACTAATTTATCTAGGTCTTTAAATGGCTTTGCCATGAGCGGGATGAAAAGGTTATTTAGTAGATAGGAGACTCTGGAAAAAACAAACATTCGAATAGCCTCAATCTTACCTTTCAGAGTAAAATTAAGCTTTCTCCATCGCTGGACCTCAGCTGCTAGTGATACCAAGAAATGAGAGAAATTAGCTGACTCTATGACCTTCCAGGATGAGGGAATATGTATTCCTAAATACGGAAATCCCAGAGGGGGCCCAAGTAATGTCATTGCCGGCCAGACAATGCCTGGTGCATGCTCCATTCAGTGGGGACAGGGTTGTTTTCTTTTGGTTTATTGTTAAACCTGACAGAGAGGCAAACTCCTGCAGGATAGTCAGAATAGTGGGTAGGGAATTTGGGGGTTAGAAAGGGTCATGAGCATATCATCCGCATATGCATTGACCAAGTAGGATGACGTCTTTACAGGGATACCAGTGATATGTGGGGTGTGTGTGAATTTCCTAATTAGCGGGTCCAGAGTGATTAAGAACAATAGGGGAGAGAGAGAACTGCCCTGCCTGGTTCCTCGTTGTAACATAAATGGGCAGGAAGTGTCCTTATTGGTGATGATACGAGCTCAGGGTGAATGATACAGTGTGGAGACCCAGGAGCAAAAGGAGTCCCCAAACCCATATAGTTAGAGAATATTTTAGAGATACCCCCATTCCAATGAGTCAAATGTCTTGGTGAAATCTATGGCAAGGCAGCTGCTGGGGTTTTAGACTGTAATGCCAACCATTTGAGATTTAGGACTAGACGGATGTTGTCTGCACTGGATTTTCCTTTCTGAAATCCAGGTTGTGACGGGTGAAGTAGGCGAGGCAGGATACCTGATAGCTTGTTAGCCAAGACTTTTGCAAGTATCTTAGTGTCTACGGATATCAGGGATATGGGTCTGAAGTTTGCACAAAGTAGCACATCTGAAGCTTTTTTTGGAATTAGGGTAATGAGGGCCTCACACATAGTGGGGGGTAAGATACCATCTTTTGGGGCTTCCTGTAGAACCTCTAACAGTCGAGCAGCGATTTCATCTTTACGGGTTTGGTAAAGTTCCACTGACATTCCTTCTGGCCCAGGAGCTTTTCCTTTCACCATCTGGGATATAGCAGTGCATAACTCTTCAGTTGTGATTGGGGCATCCAAACCCTTGCAGTGGTCTGCTGAGAGCTGAGGGATCAGGGTGGTCTGTGAAAAAGCCCTCAGCCACTGTGAAAGCACCTCTGCGGACGTCATGTTCTGGGACTGATAGAGCTCCTGATAGAAGTTAAACATCTCTTCATTAATATCCTTTGGTGTCACCAGTAATTTACCCTGTCTATTCTTAAGGGCCAAGATCCTAGAGGATGCCTGTTGCTTCGGTAGCCAATAGTCTAGAAGCTTCCAGGCCTATTCCCCACCCTCCCAGACTCTATGTTTAGCTCGAATCAATTGCCCCTCTGCTTTTTTGTTCAGCAACACATTGAGTTGATATTTCAGGCCTGTGATCTGAGTCGAAAGGGGAGAATTGAGTGGGTTCTTAGAGGAAGCTTTAAAATGGTACTCCAGCCTAGTGGGAGTGTCCTGCAAGTCTTGTATCTGTTTTTTTCCGCTCTCTATTTTTAGCTGCGGAGTATGAGATAATTCTTCCATGAAGAACCACCTCAAATGCTTCCCAGACAGTAGTTGATCTGGTCTCTCCCGGGGTATTAATAGAGAAATAATATTGTGCCTCTCTCTTGATATAATCTCAAAAGGTCTCATCCTAGAATCCTCGTGGAGGAAGGGCTTTGTCCTGGTGGGGAGAAGGTGATCATGACTGGGGCATGATTCGAAATTATTATTTTCCCAATGTCTGCACCTCCTATCCCTGACAGAGCTATGTTGTTGGCCAACCAAAAATCTAGATGTTCTAAAGGTACCATGCACGGCAGAGTAAAATGTATAATCTCTCCCTTTTGGGTGGGTCATCCTCCAGCGATCCCCTAGGGCCCATTCTGTGGTCAAATCATTTAGGGCTGCCAGGGCTTTAGGATGGGTTTGCAGGGTGGGGAGAGATTTATCCAGGAATATATCTTGAACTAAGTTATGATCCCCTCCTATGAGAATGGGTAGATCTGCCTCTCACTCTGTCAGTTCTATAAGGGCATGACTAAGCTCTGCATAGATTTCACCTATATCGGAATTGTGCCCGTACACATTGGCTATTATGGTTTTGCCACCCGGGTAAGAGAGTTTGGCAGCTATCTATCTCCCCTGGGAATCGGTCCGGTGAGTCTCGACTGCACATGGTCCCCTCTTACTCAGTAGGATGGCTACCCTTTGGTCTTCATAGTGGCACAGCTAGCTAGAACCGTTCCCACCCATAGTTTCTTTAACCAACTTATCGTACAGCTTGTGAGGTGCATCTCCTGGAGTAGGGCTATGTCTGCCCCCAAGGTGCGCATATATTGCAGAACCTTAGTTTGCTTAGCCGGGTGGTTCAGGCCCTTGACATTCCAGGAGATGCACTTCCAGTCTCCCCGCACGTTAAGGTGAGCTGCCATCAATGTTCACCACCACCAGAAAGAAAAAAGAAAAACAAGGGTACTCACCTTCCAAGCAGGAATACAGAACAGAATCAACAAAGGAGACAAGAGCCGCCTTACCGCTGCTTCAAGTTAGGTCAGACGTATCTGTACACCTCCGTCAGCAGAGTAGGAGCAGAGAGTAGTATGAGAAGAAAAGGAGATCCCAACAATAGATCAGGCCTAAAAGGTCTCTAATCCTCTGGTGGACTTAGGTAGTGGAGAGTATAGGTCTGTATGCTAGGATCAGACTGCTGCAGCGTAATCTGCTTAATCAAAGTAGTCTTTCTAAGAAGAAACACACAAATATCCTTAATTACCTAGAATGGGTTAAACACTTTAAAATGTAAACACTTATCTACAGACAAATACTAACACCTATACCCAAAATAGGTACAGAACAATTTAATGGTGCTAACGTATTTGTGTGAAAGAGCTAGAAGAGCTCTATGCCACACTGTGTCTAGCACCAAGTGTTGGGGATGAGTCGGTGTCACCATAGGTGTGCCGTCCCCTTCTGGCCCATGATGTCAGAATGCCATTATCAGGAACTCATGCCTCCCTATAGAGGCATACACTAACCAACTGGAAGGAAGGGGAAAGGGGAGGTGGATGGAAGGGGTTTCCTTAATGCCATCTGTTATATACAGGATTGCGGTAAGATAGGCTCATCTGGGTTGCCCCACACGACTGCTATCATGGTGGGGGAGTATCATCGACTCATTGTCTGAGGCCATAGATAGGTTAGAAATCCCTTGAGTAAACAAGGGATATTGTAGTACTCAGGATTGCTCTTTAGCTCTGGGGTGTCTTATGTAGACGTTAGATCTCCCTTAGGGCTTAATAAGGAGCCACAGGTCAATGGTGGTGCAATGCCCTGATATGACCAGCATAAGGAAGTGAGGACTAAAGAGGTTCCCCCAAATGAGATGTATTAGCCCTTCAGTAATTGTCCAATGCTTGACTAGCAAAACTATCCATGAGTTCAGCTATTGGTCCCCGATGGTGCTTCTTCACTGGATCGGTAAGGAGATCCTAACACTTCTGCAATTGTTTCAAGTCCAGGCCACAGAATTCCCATTTCTGCTGCTCTCTTGGCTTCTTCAGCCTCGACCTTAGTAGCCCAGTCTATAGATGTAGCACTATCCATCATGTCTTCAGCTGCCGATTTTGAACTTTGCCAATCATCTAACTGTGCTGTTTCTGCCCAGGAGAGCTTAGCAGGGGGAGAAAAGAAGCCATTAGTAGCCTTCTGTTGAGTGAGGCTCCTTGATCTTTGTCAATTTTGGACCACAACTGGTCGAGTGGAGTTATCCATTGTGTCTTGTTGCTTAGGGTCTATGATGGGAAACCTGCTAGATTTCTGCTGGGTGGAGGGGGTCTGAGTCTCGGTATTACTCCCTGAAGCACGCTCTGAAGCTTGGCCAGTGCGACTGGGAGACCTGGTTCATGAGGGACCTGACCACTTGCTTACTTCGTCCCCTGGTGAGCACTTTCTTCTATCTGTTGTTCCCTTGGGCATTTGGTTCCCTTGAGCCCAGAGACATCTGGGAGAAGTAGTTTGAGGAGCTAAATTAGGCCACTGTTGCGAGATCCAGGCCTCGGCCTCTTTCGGGGATTCCACCAGGAAAGCCTTGCCATTTTTGTAGATGTGAAGGGTGGTGAGTTTCTGGAATCTATATTGAAAGGCATTAGCTTGTAGGAATTTTTTAATTGGTCCAAATTCCCTTCTCCTCACAGCAACTTCTGCTGAAAAATCTCTAAAGAACAAGATTGTGGCCCCTTTCCAGGTGAGGTCCACCATATCCCTGGCTGCCCGCAGGAGCTTTTCTTTAGTGGAGTATTTTAAAATATAAGCAACAATTGTTTTTGGTGACTTGGAATCAGCTCTGCCCGGGATCCTGTGTGCCCTCTCCACCCCTAATTGGGTCTTTCCATCTATCCCCCAATAACTGGGGTATCCACTCATTCAGAAAATGCTTCACATTAGATTCTTCTAATCCCTCTGGGACTCCCAATATGTGCACATTATTCCTGCGGCTTCTGTTTTCTTGATCTTCAGCACGGTACCAAAGCCGAGACAGTTGCATTTTGTGCTCTCTCAGGCACTGCAATATAGCCAGATGCTGCTGTTCTAAGTCCTCCATCCACTGCTCCAAAAGTTCTGTTTATCTTCTAGCCTTCAGATATCTTCTACATTCCCGGCCAGTGAGTTTCCAATATTGTCTACTCTAGTGAGCACAGCATCTAGCATTTTTGTAATATTCATTAGGGCTTCACTGAGTTGTACATTATCAGGAGGAAATGAGGCCTGTGAATCGCAGACCTCCAGTGTCGATCTAGCCAAACCTGCCATCAGGAATACAGAGCAGAGAGATAGCTAGCAGGGAAAGTGGTTGAAGTCTTCCCCGATCTCTGTTTGAGGGTTGCAGTACACAGATCGACACAACCCACTCGCTCTCAATGGGCACTGAAGAACACCGGGGATTAACGGAGTGGTATGGGCAAATATCTAACTGTTCGGGCAGTTGGTTGCATGGGTGCCTGTGGCCTATGCACACAGTTTGGATCTTCGGGCAGCTAGGCATTGCTCTTCTTCCCCAAAAGCCCCGCTCGTGGAGTGGCGATGTTAAGGGAGGGATTTCTGGTGGTCTAAATTAACAGTCAACCCAGCATGATAACTGATTTTAAGCCATTATTTGCCAGATACGAACGGAGCTCGTGCTTCACGCTGCCATTACCATCGGGTCCCAGCCATGCCCAATTAGGCCTTTTTGCACCCTATATAGTTAAGACAATTGAGGCAGTGCAGTGTAGAGTAGAAACCAAGCGACGGGAGGTCCACCTCAATGCTGGTAGCTGGGTGATTTCACATCATTGAATACCAAGAGACCCCCACTCCATTTGCAACTATAACAGTAAGTTGCCATTATTGGTTAGTATTGTTGTTTCATTTTGGGGGGGGGATAGGGTGTGCTCTGATCTTTGTAGTCAGGGCTTCTAATTGTAGGATAGTTTAGGAAAAGCAGTTGCATGTTTCTGTAAGAGACTCATGCAACAGGGTCTTGAATATGTGCAGTCCCACCATTTTTGTGAGCTTCAATGATTTATGGAGAGTATTCCAAATGGTAGGGATGCTACAACTTAGAGATGAGGTGCCGAATCTAGTTCGTATTCTGGGTATATTGATAAGTATGTAAGAATACCTTCTGAGCTGGTAAGCACCAGGGGTACATTTGAAGAGGTTGGTGATATAGGGAGGGATCTTATTAGTGATGGCTTTATACACCCAAAGGTAGACATTTCTCAATCGTCTATTGTTGAATGAGGGCCATCCTAGCTGCACTTAGAGATGGCAATGATGTGTGTTGAATGGGGTGCCAGTGATAAATTTTAAAGCTGTATGATACAATGTGTCCAACTTGGCTAAGGCGATTGTTGGACAGCGACTATAAGTGAAGTCGGCGTAGTCAATAAGTGGGAGGAACGTAGTCTGCACCAAACGAATTTTGGTTGCAAGTGTGAGCAGCTTTCTAATTCTGAAGAAAAAGCATAGTCTTTGTCTTAGTTGTTTACAAGACTTCCTCTATGTGGACAGTGAAGGTAAGTCTGGCGTTGAGCCAGAGGCCCAGGTTCTTAAATTTTTCTTTGGCCTCTATTGGTTCTGCCAGGAGAGTGAGAACATGAGGCTGAGTACTTGCTGGGTGGTTGTTTGCTGGTTGGGTATGAGGTGAGAGGAACATCACTTTTTTTGGGCATTGAGCAGCAATTTAAGGTGCAGGAGTTTTGTTGCAGCATGCTGAAGTCCTGTTGCAACTGTTTACAAGCTGACTCAAGAGTGGGTTTGGCAACACAGAGAATGATGTCATCTACAAAAAGATGGATGCTAACTGTGTTGATTTTGGAATCTATGTCATTAATGTAAATTGCAAATAGTAAGGGTCCCAGGATGGACCCCTGTGGAACACCTCTCCAAAGTGGTTTGGTGGTGAGAGGTCACCTTAGGCTTTTACCTGCTGCTGCCTGCCAGTCAGGTAACAGAAGAACCACTGTAAGGCTATATTGTCAATGCCAAGGTGGTGCCATGTAAGTGGATGTAAGTCATGATCCATGGTGTCGAATGCCTTGCTCAAGTCCAGAAAGAGTGCACTGACATAGTGTCTGGAGTCCAGGGTGACTTGCCAATTGTTTGTCACTTTAGCCAAGGCGGATACCATAATGTGGTTGGGTCTCAAGCTGGATTGTGAGGGGTTAAGAAAGTCAGAGTATTCCAGGTATTTTCTTAGGTGGGAGTTGACTAGTTTTTCAAGTAACTTTGATAAAATGGGTAATAACAATATGGGTCGGTAGGTGTTGAGATCACATGGATTGCCAGACTTGAAGAGAGGAATAATGTGGGCGATTTTCCATGCAGAAGGGAAAACTCCATGAGAGATAGAAAGGTTGAAAAGGTGAGTAATGGGTGGAGACAGATACTGAGAGCATAGTTTTAGAAAGAATGGCTCAATTTGGCCAGCTCCAGTGCTTTCTTTACCTCTAGGGAAAGCAACAGGTCTTGACCTGCTTAAGTGTGACTGGGCTGAAGCTAAACTTCGAGTGCTTGGCTTGCAGCTCTATGTGAGTGGAGGGCAGGATGTTACAGGCGGTATGTGGTGAGTTTGCTTGCTGGGGAAGTATCAAATGTTAATCCAGCAGTAGCGAAGTGATTGTTTAGCTGTTCAAGTGTACTTTATTTTTCAGTGGTGAAGGTGCTGTCACCAGAAATGAATTTGAAGGCAGGGATAAGGCAGAACTATGGCCTTCAATCTCCCATAGGATTTGCCAAAACTTGGCTGCATTTGATTTGGAGGAGTCAATACTGATCGGAGTAATTAGCCTTTGCAGCCCTTGTGCGTTTGGTGCAATAGTTTCTAGGAGTTTTGAAGGCTGCCCAGTTGGCAGGAAGTTTTGTTTTTCGTGCAGTTTTCCAACAGGCATCACTATTGAGTATGTCCAATTTTAAGTCATTTGTAAACCATGGGCAAGACTTTTGACTGGATCTGACTTTACTAGAGGGGTGTGCTTATTGATCACCTTTCGGATCAGGCTCTGGAACAGACTGCAGGCCTCTGGGACTGTGCGTGCAAGATAGAAATCTTACCATCTGATCCAACTTAGGTCTGATAGAAAGTGGGAGTAGTTGAATTTGCAGAAGCTCCTTTTGTATTTGAAGCTGACAGTGGATGGGGACTTTGTTATGGCCCTCACACTAGCTACAACACTTTGATCGCTTATATTGTTGTGGAAAACCCCAGTGTGGGCAACTTTATGTGGGTTGTTAACTAAAATATTCGGTCGAGGATAGTGCTGTGTTCAGGGTTCCTTATGTTAGGGTGGGTAGTGTTGGGGATGATCTGTGTAAGGCCACACTTGTTACATAGGTCCTTTAAGGACTTAGAACAAGGGATAACCAGTCAAGGTTAAAGTCTCCCATGATGATCATTTCAGAGTTGTGATCAGCCACCTGTTTATGAAGGTGGGATAGTATTTCAAGGCCCCTGAGGGGTCTGTAGCAACCTATGATGAGTAAGGATTCATTCTGCACTGAGGATACCTTTAATGTGAGGCTTTCAAACTCCTTTGGCACTGAAGTTGAGTTGATAACTGAAATTGTGAATTTTCTTGTATATAGATGGCAACTCCTCCTCTCCTGGAAGTCCTGTTGTTGCGGAACAGATTATAAACAGAAATGTTGATGCTATGGTCAGAGGTAGAAGCTTTCAGCCAGGTTTCTGTGATCGCCAGCACATCAGGTATGGTGTAGCAGATCCAGGCCTGAATCATATCATGCTTCTTGAGAAGACTGCATGAGTTAATGTGTATGAAGCTTATGCCTTTTAGGCTAGGCAGGTCTGAGGGTGCCAAGATAAGTGAAGGGGGTTCTGGATTTAGTATGATGTTCCCAGAGCAAAATAAAAGCAAGAGGAATAGTCTCTTGAGTCCATTGATAAGAACTCTAAGTGAGGTGGGCCTCTCACTTGTAGGATGTGATGGTAGTTGGTGGTGTATGGGGTGCGGCTGGTTTTGGAGGGTAAGGATGTAAACATTTATTTATTTATTTAAGAGTTTCACCAGGAAGGCATAGTGAGCAGTGTACCGCTCGATTCCAGATGTGCTGGGGAGGGTTACAAGGGTACAGTAATAAAGATGAATACTTACATAAACATGCGGTACAATACAGAGGAGACCAGTCATATATATACAAATAGCAGGTTTACAGATAGGTGGTATGATATGCCTAGGGGCACTGGGATAGGCAGGGTACAGCATTTATATACATGTTCAGTACATACCACCCTCATGGAAAGTGTAAGTGATACATAGCTGTGGACGTGCATTAAGGGGTGTGGGGAGAGTGTTACACTCCCTTGGTAGTCAGCATCAGTAGGCTATACCAGTAAAGCAATGCACTCAAAAGGGGATCTCTGCCTTGTTCATGGTGCTACTGCTGTGCTCTGTGGGCCTTGGGAGGGATGGCTCTGCGTGTGGGACTTTGGAGAACTTGCAACCTAATAAGGGAAGAAAAGCAGGGTTTTACCATGCATATACCACAGTCTCAGTCTCAATGCTGTAAAAGCAGGCCACAGTCATTTTCTACAGGCAGGCTGTGGTGCTAGTAATATTCAAGCTGCTCAGGCATACTAGGGCAATGACTTGAGTACCTAGCGATGCAGACAAATGAGATGGAGGTCTAGGCAGAAGTCAGTTCTCCACCAAGTGTGGTGTTCTGGTGTTGGTCTGCCATGGGAGTCTTATCTTCTTTCTGTTCTGCCAGGCTCATCTGGTGCTGCTGTAGTAGACATCTTCCTGATACGAACCGAGTCAGATGCATAAAATAAGGAACGAGTATGGTTTATTCATAGACATCAGATCAGAAGCATCTTCTCACCATGAGGTTCAAACTGTGACTGACTAGATAAAGGCAAGCTAAAGGGATTTCCTAGCCCCTGCTAAACAGATATTAGCATTCCACAATTACCATAATGAGTGTATAATAGCAACATTGTCTTGTGCTGTTAAAGGGGTGGCAGCTAGATTAGCCCCATACTTAACATGTACTCCACAGTACCATGATTCCAATGGTGCAAGTTTGGTGCTTAATAAGAGTGCAGACAACCCCAAATACATCTTTGACTGTGTATTCATGTGCTTAGGCTGAATGGGTGAGGGTAACAAAATGAAAGGTGTAGGTAGTGGATGGGCAGAACAAACCTCCAGACAAGGCTGTGGTGGCAGACACAACATCAAGGTTCAAACAAAACCAGAATGCATTTAAGGGCATTAAAAGATGGGATAATGTAGAATGAAGAGGTTAGGGTGAAGGAAATAATTAACATTAGTTAGATTCTGAGTACAGAATCTTGGGCAGAGTCAAAATCTACAACCACTTTCTAACAAAAACATGCCATCCCTCAATTGTTCCAATATTAATCCTAGAACACAATATAGAAAAGGCCTCCCACCCAAAACAAAATAAAGAGCAAAAAATATAGCTTCTATTGTCTTTGAAGGACTTACTACTATCAACAGGTAGAAGAGGGGATTAGAATGATGGAGATGCCCTCTGAACCATTTCAAGGATGCATAACCCCCGGACCCCTGCCTTTTTGCAAAATGACAGGTGGCATGCTGTTGAAGTTGACAGCAGTACCTGGTGGGGAATGGGTTCGGGGAGGACTAGGTTACTCAGCACAGGGGGCCTAGGTTTGGCTACTCTGCACAGGGGCACCCAAGTAAATCCAAACACAGGAAGCAATAACTGTAATGTCCAAAACCAGGAATGAGATTCTACAGTGTGGCTTTTATTCACATCCAAATCGAAAAAACAAAGAATAGACAGACCCCCCACAGGGCTACATTCCTAGTAATGCAGATTAGAGATAACAGAACACTTCTTCATATTTCAGCCCTCAGGCTCTGAACCCACCAGGCACACAACCCGGACTTGCACGCAGCTTTGGGTACACAGCCCGACTTGTACACTACTTGGGTTTTCCCCATGGCCCGGCTCCCCCGATGGCCACTTGATCCGCGGCCCATTATGGGAATCCATTTTCAAATTTTTGGCTCCCTAAACCACCTTAGAGCCTTCGACTCCAAGAAGGAAATTTCCTTCCATCCCACGTTTGGGTACTTCCCTCATCACTTGCCAAGTGCATGAGGCAAAGTAGAAATCCACAGAGCAAATCCATAGAGGTGGACCTGGTTACTAAAGATGGGGGGTCTCCCACCTCCAGCTCCCACAATCCATACCCGGCCATTTCTCTGGAAACTAAACAACCTTTTTCTGAAAGCTTGGCAATGTAGATTACTGGGTAGATGTATGTCACATCTCCTCTACATGTCTTGACTTCCCCTATGTGCTGGACTTGAACATACTTTTACTTTTGGCTAAGCCTATTACTCTAGGCCTCCCGCTACTTCAGTAGTCCAATCCCCACTTTTACGCAGTTCAGGATGAAACATGGGCCCTTTAGAAAGAGCAGAACTCACCCTTTGGTTGCAGGTGCCCCACAGGCGAATCCCAAAATCTTCTTGTACCCCACACTCGTGGACAAAATAAGGCAGCTTCTTCACTAGCAGTAGCCAGGGGATTGCCCCTGGAATGGCAGGCAAATCTTCCTGCCCCATCCCCTGAGGGATGGGGCACAGAGACCCGAATCAGCGGTCTCCACCACTTTAAAAATTGCTTACTGTGTCTCTCTTTAAGTGGAAACACACACCTTTCCCTAACTGTTGCCCTATTTCAGGGCTGAGGCTCCACAGCCTGAGCACAGAGCTGCTGTGCTCCTCTCACAATAATCTCCAACTCCAACTGAACACAGACTGACTGTTAAAACCTCCAACATTCTACTGTAACTCCTTTCTGTAGATTCCATTGTGGCTCATGCAGCTGCGATAGTTCTATGGTGATGTCATCCCTCAGTCTCAGCTGAGACTGGGAACAGAGTGAGACAATGTGAAATCCATTTAACTGGAATTTCACAAGCTGCCTTCCCTGCCTACCACTAGATCTTACTGGGATTCTAGTAACCCCGGGTAACAAGGGGGTTACAGATGTATATATGATGCTTGCTATATAAACAATTAATAGTTTATCAGTATGTTTCCTGCTACCACACTATGGCATAAATGTTTATTCTGGAAAAGGGTCTGCATCTTCAAGCTGATTTATAATGCAGTATTAGAAAAACTGCCTTTTTTGTCTAGGCAAGTTATAGTTCTGTTGCTATACTTTCTTAGCAACAGAACTGGCACTATCATGTCAGTGAATGGTTAGAAAATGAAAAAAAAACTGTCAATATTTATTATACATAACTATAATCTTATATCTATAGCACAATCAGTCAATTTTTTAATCAATTTTATTTATAGAGCGCAAATCTCATTTTGAACCAATATGCTTTAAAAAAAAACTTAAAACAACACAGATACAAATAAAACAGTCAACAATCCTTCTTAAAACAGTAAAAACTATTTCTACTCTAGAAATGCTAAATTAAATAAATAGGTTTTCAGCTCCCTCTTAAAGTGCTGTAAATTCCAACTCTCTCATATAGGGTGAGGCAGAGAGTTTTAGAAAGTTTGGGCCATATACACAAAGGTACGGGCCCCAGATGACTTTAAACATATTCCTGGAACCTCCAGCAATCCCTCATCCACGGAGTGGAGGGGGCATGAAGGGCAGTAAGGTAGGAGGAGGTCTTACAGGTAGCCAGGCCCCTGCCCGTGTAGGGCATTATAAGTCAGCAAACTGACCTTGAAGGAGATCCGCCACCTAACTGGTGGCCAGTGCAGATAGCGGAGCACAGGAGTAATGTGACACAACCTAGACAATCTGGTCAACAACCTGGTCAACGCTTTTTGCACTAGCTGCAGGCAGCAAAGATCTATTCCCAACAGCCCCTAGGTATAGGGCATTGCAGTAATCAAGGTGAGAGGTCACAAATGCATGGACCAGTGCTGCCAGATCACCAGGGGGAATCAGGTGTTTAATCCTAGCGGTGTTCCTCAGATGGTAAAATGAGGTGCAGACAAAGACTGACATCTGATGTTTACGGGTCAAACCACTGTCCAAAACAATGCCAAGATTCCTCACCTGAGCTAAGGTAAGCAATTGTGAGTCTCCTAGCCAAACCCCAGAAACCTGTACAGATTGCTCCCTTGGCCACCTGTGACCAGGTTCCAGCATCAGCACCTCAGTCTGTCTGGATTCAACCGGTTCACCCTCATCCAAACTTGGATCACAGAATGGCTTATCTATCTATCTATCTATCTATCTATCTATCTATCTATCTATCTATCTCTCTATCTACTTATCTGTCCATCTGTCTATCCGTCCGTCTATCCATCCATCCATCTGTCTGTCATCCGTCCATCCATCTGTCCGTCCATCGATCCATCTATCCATCTACATATATTCTTCACAAAAAACATTGTTAGTGCACCAGTTAGGGTAACTTAATGCCACAAAAGTAGGGAAATGTGACACTAGGTTTTCCAACCTAACCTCTACTACCACCCCCCAAGAAGCAAAAAAGGAAAAATATTAGGTTTTGGGTCTCCAGAATCTTGGCAAATTAGTGATGGAGTCTTCCTTGGGGTTGTCAACCCTAATATTCGCCCCTTCCCTCCAGCCCATAGTCTCCAGCCCAAAGGACAAGGTACAGCTACAAGCCAGTGCCTCACAGTGATACAGTCATACAGTGATAGAGTCAAAGTGATACTGTGCAGTAGTTGTGGAGCAGCTGTCTTCAGGGAGACATTCTGGAGACTGAAGCACTGCCCTATCTGCAGGTGCCTCTCTGGGCTGAGGGAAGAGTCTGCCTGTCTCCAAGCAGAGCTGGCCAAGCTAAAAGTGGCATCCACTCCCACCCAGAGACCACTGGGTCCACAACCTGTACCTCAAAGGATGCGTGGGAAGAGGAGTAATTGGACTACGGTGGGCTCAGGGAGGGTGAGGGAAGGGGTCAAAAGTACATCCCCCAACCGGTCCTGCTTAGTAACTCTTACACTGTTTTGGAGGAATGGAAAACCCCACTCAGCAACCCGAGGCTGGGACCAGGGAGGATGGTAGGGTCCTCAGGATAGAGCCCCAGCGAAGGGAGGCAGGAGATCTCAGACAGGAAAGCTTCTCCTAGTGGGAGACTCTATTGTCTGGGGAGGGAGTTAGGGGACACCTGACAGGGAGAGAGAGGGGGTCACATGCCTCCCAGGAAGCACTATATGGAGGAATGGAAAGCAGATCCATAGGATTGATAGGGCAATGACTAGAAGGGAGCAGCTGGATTTCATTGTCCACCTGGGCACCAATGACCTGGCCAGGAGAAGGGTGGAGTTAGCCAAAGTCCAGGAGGATTTTAGGAAGCTGGTGGGAAACCTGAAACAGATAGCATGCTCCGTCTCATTCTCTGAGGTGTTACCTGTCCAGGGCACAGGGGAAGCTAGGGCACTCCACATCTGTACCTTCAAATCCTGGTTGAAGGATTGGTGTGGAAGTTTTTTTTGGCTTCATAGGGGACTGGGGCCTGACCTGGGCAGATGTGAGCTGATATAAGGAGGACTGCCTGCATCTGTCCAAGAAGAGGACCTTGGTCCTTAGTGAGAAGTTTAAATGCTTCAGCTGTGAGCATTTAAACTGACCAAGGGGGGAGAGGCAGGAAGGACAGGAGGCTTAGGAACACCCCCCCATGGGAATACGCAGGAACATAAGTTGACTACTGGAACAGCTAAAGCAAGCAGGGAGGGGAAGGCAGGTGAAGAATGTATAACAATGATTCAGGGGGGCCAGAACACATAGAAAAGGAAACTGGGGTGGAGGGGAAGATGCTGGAGAGGGAGAACAAGAGCAGAGGGAGGTCAGACTTTAAAACATGGAAGGTCATGCTAATGAATGCCCATAGCCTAGGAAATAAGGTTCCAGACCTGGAGGTCTTGTTGGCAGATGCAGACCTTTACATAGCAGCAATAACAGAGATGTGGTTCTCTGCTAATTATGACTGGGAAATCAGTGTACCAGGATGTACACTGCTCAGGAGGGACAAGTAGGGTAAAAAGTGTGGGGGAGTGGCCCTGTACATCAGAGATGGTATAAAGGCTACAGAAGTTCAAGGAAAACAAGGGGAGACCGAGGTAATGTGGGTCATCCTGGAGCTAGGGAATGGAACAGCAATATGCACAGGGGTGATCTACAAGCCTCTGACACAAAGGGAGGAAGTAGACAGGGAACTAGTAGAGAAGATACACAGTATGGGAGCTAAAGGCAAAATCCTGCTACTGGGGCATTTCAATAGGTCAAATGTGGATTGGGCCATCAGGTGGCTGCTTCAGCCAGAAGCACAGTCATCTTGTAATCCCTGCAGGAGGTTGGACTCAGGCAGCTGGTGCATGAGCCAACCAGGGACAAGTCAATTCTGGACCTGGTATAGACCAGTGAGAACAGACTCAAACAAATACAGGTGGAAGGGCAGCTGGGGTGCAGTGACCACCACATGGTGTGGTTCAGCATAGAGACATGGCTCAATTAAGCCACACAAGGCAAGATTATTAGATTTCAGGAGGGTGGATTTCACTGAAATGGGTAGATGTCTACAAGCAGTCTTGGGGAAGGGAGGTAATAGAGGAGGTAGGGGAACACTGGGAGAAACTGAAAGGAGCCGTAGTGGAGATAACAAACCAGTGCAGTAAATAGTGGCCAAAGGGAAAAGTAGGAACCCACTATGGTTCTCTAAAGAGGTGGGGACAAAGTCAGGGCTAAAAGGCTGAGTTTCAGGAAATATAAAGGAGTCAAAGGGAGGAGGACAGGGAGGTGCAACTTGAATGTCTAAGGGAAGCAGGGAAGGCTGTTAGGGGGGTGAAGGCACAGACAGAAGAGGGTTTAGTCTGTAAACAAAGGGGATAAGGCATTTTATATGTACATCAGTGAGAGAAGAAAAACTGGGGGGGGATTGTGAGGCTCAAAACGGAGAAGGGAGAATGTAAGGAGGGGGATCTGGACAAGGCAGAAATACTAAACAAATACTTCTGCTCAGTATTCACTAAGGACAGGGAGGGTCAAGGACCACAGTTGGGTTGTAGAGGCAATGGGGGGGCAGAAGTGGACACCAGTTCATTCACAGTGGAGAAAGTTCTGGAAGAAATCACAATGCTGAAGGTGGATAAGACCATGGGGCCAGATGGCATCCACCCGAGGATATTAAGGGAGCTGTGAAGGAACTGCAATGCCTCTGGCAGCCTTTTCACAGAGTCACTCAACACAGGTGTGGTTCCAGAGGATTGGAGGAGGGCACATGTAGTCCCACTGCACAAAAGTGGCAGTAGGAGGTGGTGGGGAACTACAGGCCAGTCAGCCTCACCTCAGTGGTGGGAAAGATCATGGAGACACTGCTGAAAGAAAGGATAGGGGCACATCTGGAATCCAGTGGTGCTCAGGATCTGAGGCAACATGGATTCACAGCAGGAAGGTCATGTCAAATGAATCTCATAGATTTTTTTTATTGGGTTACTAGGGAAGTAAATCAGGGAAGGGCGGTAGACATCGCCTATGAAGATTTCAGTAAAGCCTTCAACACCATCCCACACAGAAGGCTGATTAACAAGATGGGTAGTCTTGGCATGGGAGACAAGGTGGTGAACTAGGTTAGGAACTGGTTAACAGACAGGAGACAGAGGGTGTGGTAAATGTGGTACAATCTGGGGAGAGGGGGGTGACCATCGGGTTACCTCAGGGACCAGTACTAGTGCTAGTCCTGTTCAATGTCTTCATTAGTGACATTGCAGAGGGACTGGAAGGAAAGGTCTGCCTGTTTGCCAATGACACCAAAATCTACAACAGGGTGGATACTTCAGAAGGGGTGCAGAAAATAAAGAGGGATCTGGAGAAGCTTGAAAGATGGTCGGAGATGGGACAACTGAGGTTCAATGCAAAAAAGTGCAAAAAATGCACCTGGATAGACAGAACCCTGGGTAAAGCTACAGATTTGGGGTGAGGAGGAGCTGACTGTTACCAAAGAGGAAAGGGACCTAGGGGTTATCATCTCTGATGACCTTAAGGTATTAAAGCAGTGCACAAAGGTGGCAGGGAGAGCCAGTGGCATGCTGGGGTGCATAGGCAGGGGTATCACTAGCAGGAGATGGGAGGTGGTGATGCCATTGTATAAAACATTGGTAAGACCTCACCTGGAGTACTGTGTGCAGTTCTGGAGGCCACATCTGCACAAGGGCATAGATAAGGCAGAGACTATCCAGAGAAGGGTAACAAAGATGGTGCAGGGCTTGGACCACAAAACATATGAGGAGAGATCAAGGGACCTCAATATGTACTCACTGGAGGAAAGGAAAAGAGCAGGGAAAATGACTGGACATTTTAATTACTCTCAAGAGCATAAGCAAGGTGCAGGTGGAGAAGTTTTTCCAATGTAGAAAAGTACTAGAACAAGGGGCAATTGAAAGGGGTAGATTAAGAGGTAATGTGGAGGAGGTTTTCTATACAGAAAGGGTAATGGCACTTGGAATAGTCTGCCACAGGAGGTAGTGGGGCAAGCACAGTGGAGGGGTTTAGGTATGCCTGGGACAGGTACAAGGGTGGCTTGAGAGGGAAGAGAATGATGAAAAGCCATTGATCACATAGGGTCAGTGACCATATACAATGCACAGGGCTTATGGGCAGATTGGATGGGCCTAGTGGTCCTTATCTGTCAACAGTTTCTATGTTTCTATGTTTCAGTCTTCAAAGATAGAGAAGTATGTCTAACACATGTTGCCAGCACAAATTGTTATAGCTTTTGTATCCTGCATGAAGAAAGGAGGTCATGTGTGATATTGCTTGCTCAGGGAATGGGGTGAGCTTTAGTGCTGACAACCCCAAGGAAGACCCACACCACTGATCTGCCAAGACTTCAGAGACCTAAAACTCCAATATTTTTTCCTTTTGTTGCTTGGGAGGTGGGGGTTGGGAGTTAGGGGTTGAAACCACAATGCCATATTTCCTCAATTTCGTGGCATTAAATTACCCTAATTGGTGCAGTAATGAAGTCTTTGGAAAACATTTCCTTTCTTTTTGAGATAGTGAAATTATATCCTCATTCACCCAGGTACTGAAGGGACCTGCATGAACAGTTGCAGATGTGCAAGGCCCTTTGGGCCATATGCTACAAGAAGACTTCATTCATCTACAGAAATGCAGGGCTTGGCACATTCATTTGGTACTCAATCACTCTTCACACATTCAGTACACATTCACTAATCTTCACATATTCAGTACACATTGACTCTTCAGACATTCACTCTTCATACATTCACTCTTCATACATTTATATGTTCACTCTTTGCACATTCACTCTTTTTTTTTTAATTTTGAGTCCAGATTTTCAAGATAATCATTTTATGATTGTCCTTATAAACATGACATGTCTTATTTATACTATATTAGCTGAAATGTCATTTTACACCAGAAGAGTGAAAAAGACATCTCATCCAGAATTTAAAAAATGACACCTGCCACGTTTATGAGGTGGTGTGGAAAAATTGGTATGTTGAAAGTTTGGAGTCAAAATATTGAATATTAGTGTACTTATGAGTGAACATTGAAACACTGCAACATTCAGTCATAAGCTAGGCATTTTACCATATTTGTACATCAAATTTTCAGCAAAGCCTTCTTATTACCCACCTCATGAACCCAGTAGGTGAAAGGTTTCAAATCCCTGCTGAAACATAATTCCGCACCACAGGTGTGAAAAACACATTTGTGCCAGGATTTGAAAAATGGCAGCTGTCATGTTCATGAGGTGGAAAAATGGCTTTATTGAACATTTGTGGTCAAAATATTTAAAATTACCAAAGTTACAAGTGAGCATATGAAAATTTCAATGTACTCACATAACTTTGCCAGTTTTATACATTTTGACCCCACATTTTTATGTTTGCTTGCACGCATGTGCAAGAAACATAGTGCCATCATCCGAGATTTCAGAGGTGTGTCACCCCCTCTTCCAATTCAGTCAGTGTGTTGGCAGGCGTGACCCCTGTAAGCTAATGCATGCTGGAGCTGTCTATGACAAGCTCCAAAATGCAGAGGCATACAGTTGAAGGGGAGCTACGCTTCAGTGAGCAGCAGATATAGCCTACTCATCGCAGCTCCCCTACACACACACACACACAGAAGCACACATATTGCGTGCTGCTCTCCCCGCACACATATAGCCGACAGGGTGCCCAATCCCCTCGCCGGCTTGTGCAGCGCCTCCCAAAGTTTCCACATGCCACGCTGGGTTCCCACCCCAGCATGGCAACTCATAGAATAGCCGACAGGGGTGCCCAATCCCCCGTCAGCTCCACTGTCCTCCCCCCGAGTACTGGGTGCCACGCTGGGAGCCCACCCCAGCATGGCAACTGATCATATGGCCGACAGGGGTGCCCAATCCCCCGTCGGCTCCACGGCCACCCCAGCCATCCTTGAGCCATGCTGGGAGCCCACTCTAGCGTGGCAAACGTCCCACGTCGTCTTTTTTTTTTAAATCCCTGTAAAGAAAAAATGGTCCCACGCAGTCTTCCTGCCCCTCCCCACAACCCGCACCCACCACTATGACCCAACCTCCCACACCCCCACCCCATACTTACCTCTGGAGCTCGGCACGATGATCTGAGGTGGACCGAACACGCCTGCACTCTTCAAAGCCGCCGCGAACTGAGGAAATGCCGTAAGCTGTATAATGGGCTAGATAGGGTTTTTCAACTTTGTTGTATTCTCAAGCATTTTTTGGAATTTTTGCACTAAATTTTCAACATGGAATTTTTGGGACCCCTTCTCTTCAATGATGTCACTGTCATGGCGTTATTCGGGCCCGAAGGGTGATTTCGCAGTCACTGTGTGAAATCACCTTTTGGGCCTGAATAATGCCATAACAGTGACATCATTCATGAGAAGGGGTCCCAAAAACCACATGTTGAAAATTTGGTGCAAAAATTCCAAAAAATGACTGTTTTACGAGCATGCGTTGCGCAGTTCCTATGCAGGCTCGTAAGTTTGTGAATTTTCAATATTTTCACTCTACATTTTCAACATTACCATTTTACCACACCTTCTTATGAGTAGTACAGCTGTCATTTTTCACATCTCACCCAAAATGTGTTTCCGCCCATGTAGCGCACAATGGCGCAGTCGGTGTGCGAAATCAATGTACAGGACAAATTAAGAAAATCACAGTGACACTGTTCATGAGCAGAGGTCTTAAAATGGCTATGTTGAAAATTTGATAGAAATATTCTAAAATGACTGTTTTCACGAGATCGTTCGCAGTTCCTCATGCGCTCATAAGTTCATGAATTTTCAATATTTTCACTCCAGATTTTCAATATTTCCATTTTACCACACCTCCTTATGAGCAGTACAACTGTCATTTTTCACATCTTGCCCAAAATGTGTTTCCGCCCATGTAGCGCACAATGGCGCAGTCAATGTGCAAAATCAATGTATTGGACAGATTAAGAAAATCACAGTGACACTGTTCATGAGCAGAGGTCTTAAAATGGCTATGTTGAAAATTTGGTGAAAAAATTCCTTAAAATGACTGTTTTACGAGCGTGCGTTGCGCAGTTCCTATGCATGCTTGTAAGTTTGCGAATTTAATATTTTCACTCCAGATTTTCAACATTGCCATTTTATTACACTTCCTTATGAACAGTATAGCTGCCATTTTTCATATGTCACCAAAATGTGTTTCGCACATGTAGGGCACAATGGTGCTTGTTGTGCGAAAAGCAATGTTTAGGACAGATTAAGAAAATCACAGTTACACTGTTCATGAGCAGAGGTCTTAAAATGGCTATGTTGAAAATTTGGTGACAAAAGTCCATAAAATGACTATGTTATGAGTCAGCAATGCGCAGTTTCCACGCACCCTCATAAGTTCATGACTTTGTAATATTTTCAGTCCAGATTTTCACCAGTGGCATTTTTCCACACTTCCTTATGAACAGTACAGCTGTAATTTTCCACAACATGGCTGAAGTGTGTTTTCACAATTTCAGTGCAGAGATGCATGGTCGCTGTGGGAAGTCATTGTTCGGCACAGATAAAGAAAATCACAGTGACACTGTTCATGATCGGAGGCACAAAATGCCTGAGTTGACAATCTGCTGTAAAAAATCTCCAACCTAATTATATTACAGTGTGCATTGCACAGTTTCTATGTACACTCGTGACTTCAACATTTTTTTAAATATTTTTACTGCAGATTTGCAACATTGCCATTTTTTACACCTCCCCATGAACAGTACAGCTGTCATTTTTTACATCCTGTTCGGAATGTTTTTGCACCTGTGGTGCTAAATGCCGTAGTCACTGTGCATGAGCAGCTTTCAGCTAACAAACTGATATTCCCCCTGTTCATGAGGTGGGGTCACAAAAAACATGTTGAAAATTTGGAGTGAAAATACCAACGAATGTCTGAGGTATTAGGGTTTCCAACCATAACGCCCAACCCTGTAGAGAATGACAGGCATCAGGGGTGTGACTTGGGATTCTTGCCTGTAATGCTCATACCATTCCACACCCTGCAGCCAGTGAGAGGCATTGAGGTATGCCTTGGACTCTTCGACCTCAAAGTTCACCCCATTCTCCTATATCACACCCATCTCACTGTATTTCCTAATGAAATGGGGTGCGCATAAGGGCCAAAGACCCCAAGGAACACCGTGACACTTGTCAGTGTCTGCAGGGTGGGGTGTGGTGAAATGGCATGGCTGTTATGCCTGATGACCCAAAAGCACACCCCAATGCCTGTCACTCTCTGCAGGGTGGTGGTGGTGTTGGCTTCAGTTCAATACTTCACTGCCATTCCTATTACGCAGCTCTGTAACTTCTACACTACCACTGCCAATGCCAGCAAGCAAACATTCGGCATTGACAAATGCTTGTTAACTTAGCCTTCTTATGACCACATTTTCAAAACCTGCCTTAAAGGCGATTTTACCAAGCAACTGTAAAATTGCCTTTCAGGCATGATTTGCATAATTCCACCATCACTGGTCGTGAGATGGGGTCCCACAAAGGCCATGTTGAAAATTTGGGGTGAAAATATGCAAAAATTAGAAAGTTATGTACCAAAGTTAAAAATGCCATTGAAATACATTGAACTGCACTTACCTTAGTTTCTTATATGGCAGTCAGCAGTTCCAGCAGCAAGACATGTCTTTGATCGGAGAGTCGATCAATGTCATGGAACATGTTCAGGTGAGTGATGGTGTATGTGGGGTTAGGGGTGTGTGGGGTGGTGGGTGTTGAGTGGGAGGTTGGGGTGGGGAGTCAGATTGGCAAAGAACTGTTTTCTTTTTTGCAAAAAAAATAAAAACAACAATGAGGGACAGTTTTCTTATTTTCAGGGAACACCGACACTCAAACACTGGGACTGGGCACCCCAGTGTCATGCAACTGTTCAGTGGCACTGGGGGTGGGTATTCTGGTGCCAGCACTTATGAAATGGCAACTGATGCAGGTGACCTGTAGGGAAGGGGGATAAGAAAAGCTGTACCAGGGGTGGGCAAATCCACTTTTAAAAAATATATATATATATATATATTGGAGGCAAAAAATCAGTTTAATGCATTAGTTAGGGTGTTTCACACTGGCAAAAGTGAGGAAATTCGGTGTTAGGGTTGAAAGCCCCCCTTGGCTCCCCCTGCCCACACCCCGAACCGGCATCAGAGTGCGCATTATGGTTGTTGGCAATAACTCTCACCCCATCACATGTGTAAAAGCAGAGGTGTAGGAGAATGGGGTGAGAGTTAGGACCAACAACCCTAATCGACCCGATGCCGGTTGGGGTGGGCGGAGCCAAGGGGGCTTTCAACCCTAACACCGTATTTCCTTAGTTTTGTCGGTGTGAAACAACCCTAACTAATGCATTATACAGAGTTTTTTGCCTCTAATTTCCCTTCTTAAAACAAATGAAATGATTGTATGTACCTAAATGTACGACAATTATATTTGATGCTGTGTATTTCTTTACTGTGTTTATTTATTTTGTACTAAACAGGTATGCCTTGTAAATAGGGATTCTTTGAACCCCTAATGGCATAATTTTCTGTATAAATAAAATTTTACTACTACTACTACTACTACTTCTTTTTGAGAATGATAATGAGAAATAGTGAATGTAATGCGGCAGCGGGAGCATGGCGCCCAAAGATGTCTTGTCACATAGTAACATTGTGCCCGCAAACACAAATAGTAATGCGCATGGTGATGCAAAGCAAAACAGAAAGAGAAACAGTAGTGTAGACAGAAATGTTAAGAACAACAAAAAAGAACGCGCAAATGAAAACGCAAAGGGTAATGCACATGGTGGCGTAGACGTGAACGGTAGGTGAAATGGGAACGGAAGCACAAGCGAAAACGGTAACGGTAACAGTAATATAAGCACACAGGCTGGTTCTCCCCAAAAGCTGCATAAAGAAAGACAGTGAGTACAAAGAATGTATGCATAAAAATGGTTCTTGGAGCAGAAAATGAGGAGTTGGAATACTAAATTGCTTATATCTCAGGAACCGTAAGACGTAGGAAAAAAATTTAAAAGTCATATGATTTATGACTTTCCTGGCTAGTTTGGTACTTGGCTCCTACTAGGGGGCTAAGTGTTTTTCTGACAAAAAAGTCTGTATCTCGCACCGTTTCCGAGATACGGGTCTTGAAAGGTGCGGCAAACGCCTTAATGTTATCCTATGGGAAAAAAAGAGACGTTCAGAGTGCCATAACTTTGGCTCCCTGTAACATGTTTTCACCAAACCAGAAAAAGGCACATCTGTGGGATGTTGGCTATGTTCCCTTCAAATTTTATCCCAAAATACCAAACCGTTATTTTGCAGCAGGGCCCCAAAGGATTCCTGTAATGTGTCGGACGCCGTAATGTTATCCTGTGGGAAAAAGCATCAACTTTGGAGTGCCGTAACTTTGCCGCCATGTAATATTTTTTCAATGAAACACTGAAAAGCACATCTGTGAGATGTCAGCTGTGGTGCCTCGAAATTTCAGGCCAAAACACCAAACCGTTCTTTTGCAGCAGGGTGCCAAAGAATTGCTGTCATTTTCCCACAGCCTAGAAAAGTACTGTCAAAGTTTGCCAAAGCTTTCGCAAATTCATTCGACAGTGTCTCAAATGCGACAGTTCTTTGCGAAAGTACTTTTTCTAGAAATTTGAAAAACATATTTCTGGGGTGTTTTACCCCAAAATAAAGACATGGCTAGCATCCTCAGGGTCCGACTAGGTGAATACAAAAAGAATTAGGTTGCTAGATGGTCCCAATTTTAAATGCCAAGCATTTTTCTGATCTCTAACTGAAAACAAAATGGCAGATTTGCGACAGTAAAAGGGCCATTTGCAACAGTAAAAACTGCATTTGCGACACTGTCGAACTTTTTGTTAACTTTTCCCATTGACTTATAATGGGAGCTTGTGTTTTGAATAACTTTTGAACCGTTTAATGTTTTTCACGGAATCTTCAAAAGGCACATGGGGACCCTGACCACATGTTCCCTGAAGATTTCTGACCAATCGTTCAAACCGTGCGACCTGTATGCGTGACATTAAAATTCCAGAAAAGCGTAAGCGCTCATGCAGATCATGCTTAATAACTCCGCAACCATATAAGTGACTGGTACAAAACTTGGCAGATCCCAAGGTGCTTGGGTCTTGATCAGTATTCCAAATTTCAGGCAAGTCTCAAATGGTTGTAAAGTTATTAAGGTGCAAAATTTGGGCTCAACATGTAAATAGCTCCTCAACCCTAACTATAGTGACAGTACTGTGCCACTATAATATATATATATATATCTTTTTAATGTATCTCTCTCTCTCTCTCTATATATATATATATATATATATATATATATAAAACCCTAGGTGGCGCTATCCCAAGGGCTACTACCCTGCCTGTATGGCTAGTGACAGGTTAAGGGCCTAGGGTCCGGTGACGTGCCTCCACCCAGAGGTCAGGGTTGGTAATGGCTAAACTAGCTTGGGTACAGCCCTCTGGGACACTGTGACCACCCTTTGTTCCTACTAGTGGCCCACACAGTACACGGGAGTTATCTTCTCAATGCCCCACATATGCACTTTTTACACATACAGTATCACTTACCCTCAGGACTGATTCTGCAGCATGTCCCTGAGGACCCCCTATAAAACAAGGTTAGGTAATACACACAACCACAATGCAATGATGGCACTATATGTATTGACACCACAGACAGGTTATAATTCAACAACAACAAATCTGATTTATTTAGGGGTCAGTAACAAGGAAGGAGAAAAATCAGGTTAATTGGCAGTAAACACATGAATCGCAGTAATGTGCATGCACTTTAGGGTCCAAATGTCACACTCTGTAGGTATCCAGGATGGGGGCTAGCCAGGTCTGTTGCCCGGGTTGGCTGGCTGGTGCAGATGGATGGGGACCTGCAAGGAGAAAATACACGCACAGCACACAGTTGTAATCCAGAGCTGGATTGCTCAGTCTACAGAAAGAAAACACATAGCAATCAGTTGACACACTTTGATTAAATGAAAGGTACAGGAAGCTACCCTGATTTGTACTCACAATTCCCAGAGCTGAGAACAGGATGGAGAATGTTTGTTTTGGACTGCCAGACAAGCTGGGTATGGAGATAAGGCCCTCGTGACAGGGCCCAACTACATTTGAAACAGGCGGATTCTGTCCAAATCAAGCTGGGTTCTGCATCCAGCTTCAGCACACCATTCACAGTACAGGGGAAATAAGATCGTGATCCCCCACAAGCAATAAGCACATTCATATGTAAAGGAAATTACTATACCAAGCCAGCTGCTCCTCGACCACGATTGTAGAACACTGCAAAACCCAGGAGCACTCACAACAGTTTCAGTTTCCTGACAGACCGATCGCACTTCAGCAAAACTTCAGTCTTCTACAGGGCAAGCCTAGTTCTGCACTTCTTCTTCCTCTTCTGAAACTCGAGTTCAGCCCGATACACACTCTCTAACAGCTGCAGGCCAACTTTAGTGCCCCCATGCGCTCCCCGCGTGAACTACACACCGCAAACAGCACAGAGTTCCTTCTCCTTCCACAGTCACCTTGCATCTGGCTTGCCTGCAACAGTTCAGGGCATTTCCTTTGGATTCACACACATTTGATTGGCTGGTTCGGTTGTCAATCACAGCAGGGCTCCCTCTGTTGGTGTGTTGGTGCAAAAAGATGCCAAGGTCCAAACTACAATTCCCAGAGGCACCTGCCATATAGCCCCTTTACAACCAGCTCCAGCCCAAAGCAGGCTCCATTTTAAAGGTCCCCCAACCCAACTGGTCCAATCCAGCAGTCCAGGGCCAAAATGAAAGGGCTAAACAAACAGAGTTCGAGCTGCAAGAAAGGCAGGTTAGACAAACTGCATTTTTACTAATACTCTAAATGTTTTCTGGCAAACAGTTACATCTTTCAATTAAGCTCCCTCTGCGCTCTTAGCGACTACAGAAACGGAGTGATTGGACAGCAGCTCGAGTGGGACTCGAACAGGGAAACACACAGTCCCCCTCATACAAACTAATTATGTCTGCAAGCAGACAGCTCTTAAAGAGACAGTACACAGAGGCTCTAAAAGCACTCGCTACAGTGCCATTCAAATGGCTTAAATGCCGAACACCATCCAGACTTGGAGCATTTAGCAAGCTCCTGGAAGACTTTTGGGAACCCCCATTTGCAAGGGGCTTACACCATTCCTGGCCTGAAAAAATTTGGCATCCGCATCAAGTAGGTACCCTTATAACACTTTAAAGCAGATTATCACATACATTTATATCACCAATATTTAGGCTTGCATTCTTTTAAACAACAGTCAACATATTAAACCTTTGTTATATACACTTATTCAGTGTTACACAGCTTACTACTGGTTACACAACATTACACATGCAAAGCATTTTGAAATCAGGTCATTACTTTCTGCACATGAAACCTGAAGAGAGGAAGCCCTTCCCTATCAGCTGTCTTGGGGCTGGATGGGACAGGGGCACCAAACCTGGAGGGCAACACAAGTAACCTGGAGTTAGCACTTATGCTTAGTTTGGGCAATTAGCTTGGGGACACATATGCTCCTTTGTGGACCACATTGAGAAGTAAATCTACATGTCTCCCAGGGGAATCATAGCTTAAGCACACTACAGGCTTTACAGCTTGACCAATCTTCTAGGGGGAACTGTTACAGTAACTGCACTTTTATCCTCACTTTCAGCATAGTCTTTACTTGCCAGGGGAATTTCTTTTGGGGTAGCAAGGCTAGAACTTGGGGCACTTTCAGCTTCAGAATTTGTATTTTCTGAAGTCACATCATTTAGCTCACATGGAGAGTGTTCTGACACTGGCAGTGAACCATCAGGGTACTTGAAATACTCTTCTTGCTCTGGTATATCACCAGGCTGTCCCAGTTCATCATTCTCCTCCTCTGAAAGCTCATGCAGTTCCACCATGCACAGTGATTCCATGTCATCCGACTTGATACTCTGCACTTCGCTTTCTGGGAGCATTGGCTCCAAGAACAAAGCTGGGGGCTTAGGCAGTCCAGAAGGCCCAGCTTCATCTCCAAAATTGACTAGGGGGTTACCTTGAAACAACTGACTTAGTTCATAAGAAGGGTAGTATCCAGAGTTGCACTAACTTTCCTCTGAAGTAGACTGACAGTCATTTTTAATTGAGGTTTGCTGTGGAGGGAACCTTAACTCAGCAACTGTAGGTGAGACTTTCTCTGCCTTTGCTTAGCAGCAGCTCTGGTCACCGGTCCAGGGGGAGCACTTTCTGGGGGCTCAGACTCAATCAATATTTGGGCAAAGGGCAGCAAATGATTTTGATGCATTGTCTTAACATCTTTTTAATTATTTTCAGGCATTACTTTGCACACAGTCAGATCATCCAGTTTGCCCACTATAATGTGAGGGAGATGATGCCGCCTGTCAGCAATCTTGTGTTTGCCATGCAGTCCCAGATTTCTTAGCAATACATGACCTCCCTCCTGGAGTTCCTGTGCCTTCACCTTTTTATCATACCTTACTTTGTTGGCCAGATTTCTTTTGGCAGCCAGGGTTTGAGCCAGTTGGTATGCATGATTCAGCTGGGCCTTTAACTTTTGCACATACTGTAAATAATTATCAGCTCAAACCCCATCAGGAGAAACTCTGAAACAAACATCTACTGGTAGCTGGGCCTCTCTTTCAAACACAAGGCGGTAGGGTGAGAACCCAGTGGCATCACTTTTGGTGCAGTTGTAGGCATGTACTAAGGTGCTAATTTGTTGGCTCCATCTGAGCTTGTCTTTTGGGTGGAGAGTGCCCAGCATGTCCAGCAGATTGTGGTTAAAACATTCAGGCTGTGGGTCCCCCTTGGGGTGGTAAGGGGTGCTCCTGGACTTTTGCACTCCCCACAGAGAAAGCATCTCTTTGATTAAATGACTCTCAAAGTCTCTCCCTTGATCAGAATGGATTCTTTGCGGAGCCCCATAGTGAACAAAAAAGGTTTTCACTAGTACTTTTGCCATGGTGGAGACCTTCTGTTCTTTGGTGGGAAAGCTTGGCATACCTTGTAAAATTGTCAGTGACCACCAGCACATTACTAATATTTCTTTGATCCAGCTCCAAACTCAGAAAGTCCATACAAACCAGCTCTATGGAGGCACTGGTGGTGATGTTAACAAGGGCAGCCACTCTGGGGCAAAGCTTTCCTCTGTAAGCAGTGACTGCAAGTTCAGAATGTGTTGCTCAACATCAGCCCCAATCTTAGGCCAATAGAATCTGGATTGCACCAAATCAAGTGTTCTGTCTATACCAAGGTGCCCCATATGGTTGTGTAAAGACCGCAATACTAAGTCTCTGAAAGTGGTGAGCAGGATCAGCTGTTGCTTGTCTATTTGTCCCTCCTCCAGTCTACTGTTTCTCTGTATAGCAGTCGATTAACCATTTTCAGTTTAGGGCCTTCTTTATATAATAATGCAGTTCTCAAATCAGTGGAGCGCAACTTGGACAAATCTTTCCCTGTGTAGAGGGCTTCTAAAGCTGATTTGATCATAGGATCTCGGGATTGAGCCTGCTGAAGATTGTCATTGTCGAGCTGAGGCAGTGCACCAATATCTAATGTACTAAAGTGACAATAAGCAGCAGATATGCAATTCTCAGAGGGTCCCAAACAATCCACCAGACAGTCCACTGCATCCGTGGACATTTATTCCTCCCTGTCAAACTTCTGACAGAGTGCTCATATATCAGGTTCTGACAGTCTGACCCAGTCATTCCAGGAAACAGGCCTCTGTGAGAGAGCATCAACGTCTATGTGATTTAGGCCTGCTCTGCACTCTACAGTGTAATCGTATGTAGATAATGCAGAATGCCACTTATGGCCATTAGCATCCAATTTGAATGAAGTTTGCATGTATGTCAGAGGATTATTACCAGTTTTTACTAGTATCTTAGCTCCATACAAGTACTCGTGGAATTGGTCAACAATGGCCAACTTCAAAGCTAGGAACTCTAACTTATGTACAGGATAGTTCTTTTCAGATGGGGTCAGACTTCTGATGGCAAAGGCCACTGGTCTAAGGCCATTCTCATGCTCTTGGTACAACACAGCCCCCAAACCTTGCAGGCTACCATCAGTGTGAAGGACATAAGGTTTTACTGGATCTGCATATGCAAGGACAGAAGCATGGGTAAGTTGATATATAATCTCATGAAAAGCAGCTTCACAATCAGGTGTCCATCGTGCCCCAAAAACTTCATTGGGACGTAAATACACTATCTCAGCCTCAGGAGAAGCCGACCCCTTGTATTTTTTGTTGGTAGGAGGGTAACCTTGAGAAAGATTAAGTAGAGGATGAATCACTCTCGAATAGTCCTTGATGAACCGGCGATAGTAGCCACAGAATCCCAGGAATCTTTGCAGTTCTTTTAGATTGTGGGGCTCTGGCCAGGTGGTCAAGGCCTCACCTTTACTCGGGTCTGTTTCTATTCTCTCAGTGGATACTATGTGTCCCACAGACTTTACAGAGGTTTGGAAGAATTGACATTTATCGATGGATTGTTTAAGGCCAAAGTCTTCCAGTCGGTCCCACACCTTGACCAATCTGCTCTCATGTTCCTCCAGTGAGCTGCCAAACACAATAACAACATCCAAGTATACCAGGCACTCTAATAGTTTCATGTCCCCACTGCACACTTCATCAGTAGTTGAAAAGTGGCTGGGGCACCTGAGATCCATTGAGCATCCTTATAGACTCATAGAAACCAAGCAGACAGATAAAGGCTGTCGGCTCATGGTCTTCTGGGGCTATTGGGATCTGGTAGTACCCACTGCGAATATCCAACACTGAGAACAATTTGCTACCATTCAGGCAGTCTAAAGCATCCTGAATGCAGGGCATTGTATACTGATTAGGGATAGTCAGCCAGTTCAAGGTGCAATAATCCACACATATTCTCACTGTCCCATTCTTCTTTCCCACTACCACGATAGGCGAAACATATGGGCTTCTGGATTCTTGTATCATACCAGCAGCAAGCATCTCTTGCAGATGCTGTCTTACATCATTCTATGTCAGCAGGTGCCCGACGTCGAGACCTCTCACAAAATGCCTTTCATCATGCAACCGGATATGGTGCTCAGCTCCTGTACACATCCTATGTACCATTCCTTTAAGGAAAATACTTGGTCTCTCTGGGCAAGCTTCTCACTGATCCTCACTTTCCATTCAGCAGGCAAAGGGGAGTCACCAAAATCAAACAAGTTGGGCATCACTCTGACATCCTTCCCTGAACTCTTATTACTGGGTAGCACTGAAGTATCCTCACAATGTACATTAGCCAGGGTGCAACCTCTATTTACTCAAATCTCTCTCTATCAGACACATTTTGAATTTAGACCATTACTCATCTGGCACAAGCATGGGCTTTGGCAGGCAAAATACTAGGCTTGACCAGCAGTCCTTCTGGAAATTTCCCATCGCCTTGGCCATCAAGCATGAGCATTTTATTCTTGACATCCTTTCTGATTCGGACCTCCCCCGTAAGGTACACTGGGCATTTGGCACCAGGATCAGGGACTCAGGATTCTTCTTCTTCTTCTTCCAGACAATTCTAACTGGTTCCTCGGGGTCCACTCCTTCAACATCTCTCTGTGTCTCATAGGCCTTCTTGATCAAGGCCGGAATTCTCAGAGTTCTACCAGTCCTTGACCCCTGTTTCTCATAACGCAACTGTGCCAACCGTCCAAACATATGTGCATTCGTCCCAATTAGCAGAGGAACCCCATCATACAGTCTGGTAGAAGGACACACTAAGGCCAGGGTCTCTACTTGCTTGGCTACTCAGCCACGGAGGTGGGGAAAGACAGCTAAATTCAGATACATCCACCCTGCCGGCACTTGCCAAACAGCTTAAGGCTGTCCCCACTGTCTACCAGCTGAGGTCCAGTGACTCCCAGGCCCACAAGGTCCCCCAAACTCTCTCCCTCACAGGGGATCACACCTTCATGGTCCTCGCTCCGAGAGCATGGAACCTACTCCCTGACCATGTAAGGTCTGCCCCCTCACACACCAATTTCAGGTTCTCCCTATGAGGCTACTTAAAACAAGCATCCTCCTGCCCTTGTTCCTAGTTGCCCCACCCTATATAGTGGGCCCTGTGTCACCATGACTACGTGCGGATGCCACGTGTGTCTAGGGACTACTATGTATCTGCCCTGCTGATATATGTTTGCTTTCTTGACTGCTTTTTGTTGTTGCCATGCTTCGACTCTGTACTTTGCCACTGTGTTATTACTGCCTGTATCTGACTTTGCCCTGTTGATTGCTGTGACTTGACTCTGTATTACTATTGCCTGTACCTTGTAATTCTCCCAGGTCGCACCTGAAAATAGGCACTTGACTGCCTAGCATGCTTACCTGGTTAACAAAAACTAAATAAATAAATATTAGCAATATCCTGTATTTTGGTGCTACATACAAGCTTGTGACATTTGTTTTGGCTTTACTGGGCTGGACCTGTTTATCACAGGAGTTCTGTTTTGTTTTTTTTTCCAATCTTACTAAACCCATAAATAGTTGCTTCTATTAAAAAAATCAGATTGCAGGGGGATATATTAATTCTCCTGGACTAGTTCAGTCCCCCCATTCTCTTGACCAACATAACTGTAGTAGATGATTGGAATTGATGGAGAAATGGGGAGGGGGGCTATGAAATTATTTTGCTTGGCGCCAGAACAGAAGAAGTGGTGTTCAACATGAGAGTGTATGGACAGCTTGATAAACGTCTGGCATATAAAGGACTTTTCTTGTTTTAAAGCTTGAAAATCCTCACAGACCAATTGGACTCTATTCTGCTAAAAAGGTCTTTTGTTTTTCTATGGCAGCTACAAAAAGCATAAAGTATTGTTACTATATGACTGGATTCACAGGGTTTATTTGGTTTGTTGGTTAGCTTGGTTGTGTTGCCAGAACCATCAGATGAGGTATGCAATGCCGCTGCATCTGAACATTCTATATCACCTTATTAGTAGTCTAATGTTCAAACAGAAATTGCAGGAGTGTGTGGGAGTCATGGCACGAAGGCCTAGGACAGCACTGACCCCCCCTCCTTGTGTGTCTCATTGCTTTACAAGCAATGAGTAACTGCATTAGCCATAAGATGAGCTCAGGATGATGAGGGGGGCTGCAGGAGGTCAAATAGTTAAGTCTGGTAACTTTCAAATCACACAATATGTGGCAGTGGTGGGATTCAAACCTAGGTCTCCAGAATCACATCTCTCCATACTAACCACTGATCCAGACTGCCTCCAAAAGGCTTTTAATAATATTTCTGATTAATTAGCTGTATATTTATCTACTTCCTTTTTAGTTGTAAAAAAAGTGAATTTATGAAAAAGCAGCCCATTTTGTTTTCATTTGTTTATTAGCAGTAAAGGTAGTTAATGAGGTGTGCAGTAATACTTGGTGCCAGCAATGTATTTATTTTTTCTTCTCTGTATATTGTTTTGAACAACTGGATACATCACTGTATAAAGTACATGCTGACTTCAAAGTTCAAACTAAAAATACCTGTTTGGAAATGTATTACAGAAGGAAAATAAAATGCAAAACGTAAGGCAGCCTAGCAGGATACCTCCTGCTGCCTCAGAGCTCTCTTTATCTGAACCTCTCCTCCTAACAGGAGAGAGCTGTATGGACTCTGGGCCCAATTATCCAATAAACTACATTTCCCAACGGCCACACTTATATGTGGTTCATGGTTGTTTAATGCATTATTTATTTTATTTTTCTAAAAATGCCTGTCTGGCAATTTGTTACAGAAAACAAATAAAAGAAAAACTCTCTTGCTATTCGTGTGTGTGTGTGTGTGTGTATATATATATACTGTATATACTGTATATATATTACAAAAAACTGCATTTAATGCATCAGTTATGGTTAAAGCAACAAAAGTGAGGATATGAGATGTTATGGTTGAGCCCTCTATCCCCCAACACCACCCCACCACCCATCCTCCACAGACCGACGGATGCTGAGGTGTGCCATGGAGTCATGAGGCCCAACACTCACCCCATTCCATGTGTAAACAGGTTGACATGCTACAGTAAGTGAGAATTGGGTGAGAGTTTTGCCTCATTACCCCATGGCACACCTCGGCATCTGTTGGTCTGTGGAAGATGGGAGGTGGGGTGGTGGGGGAGTTAGGGGCTCAACCATAACATCTCATTTCCCTACTTTTGTCGCTTTAACCATAACTGATGCATTAAATGAAGTCTTTTGCAATGAATTTCCATACTTTTTGAAAAAGTGTAATATAACTAGTCAATAGGGCCCCATGTTCCCACCATGCTGCCCATTTCTGCATAATGATATGCATCTGTGGGAGCACAGGCCTGATGGGCTCTATGCTCCCACTTACACTTAACTACCGAGCCATACAACAGCCCTATAGGGAAATGAACCCTTGTAACACTAATTTGCCAATATCTCAGCAACCATAGCAGCTATGAAAAAAATTCAAGTGCCATTGTAATCATGACAGTGAGACCTCTACATAAGATAGGCCAACCAAATCCATATCTCACATCATTTCCAAGATACAGGCACTGAAAAGCACTGAAAAGGCACTCTTGGAACCCTTGTGACACTAATTTGTCAATATCTCAGTAACCATACAACCTAGGAAAACAATTCCACTGCAGGTGTACTCTATGATTTCCAAATCTGTTTTCATTGCTTAGACCACCTGAAGTAGCAAAAAAATCCTGATCTCCTTCGCTTTCGAGAGATACAGGCACTGAAAGTCGCTATGGTGCTACAATGTTTTCCTAAGGAAAAATCAAAACTTTGATGGCATATCTATGGAACTGATTAACTTTCAGTACCTAAATAGCATAATTCACATTTCTGGGGCATTCCCTTAATACCCTGCAAATTTCAAATCAAAAGACCAAACTGTTAATTTACAATGCAGTCGGACAGTTTTTAAAAGTTTAAAAATTCATAATTCATGCGGTAGCAAAATCCCTGACCATCAGATTAATTCCCTCTCGTGAGCTGTTAAAATCACTGTCCGTGAGAAATCCTTGACCATCAGATTTTGGCCATCTGGTCCCTAAGTGAAGGTTAAGGATTTTGCAGCTTAACGAAAGGGGATCGGTTGGTGGAGTGGGATTTTTTCAGCTCATGAAAGGGGATTCAGAAAATCAATCCCCTTTCGTGAGCTGACAAAATCACAGTCCACCAGATGATTCCTTTTCATGAGGCAGCAAAATCCTTGACCATCACTCAATTCTTGTCTGTGAGAAGGGCAATCTGGTCACAAAGTGACAGTCAAGGATTTTTCTGCCTCACAAAACGGGGGTTACTGGCGGACTGGGATTTTGTCAGCTCGCAGACTGGGATTTTGTCAGCTCAAGAAAGGGGATTCAAAAAACCAATACCCTTTCACGAGCTGAGAAAATCCCAGTCCACCAGCTGATCCCCTTCTGTGAGGCAGCAAAATTCTTGACCGTCACTCAGTCCTCATCTGCAAGAAGGGCCATCTGGTAACAAAGTGACGGTCAAGGATTTTGCTACCTCATGAAGAAGATTGGCTAGTGGACTGGGATTTTCTCAGCTTGCAAAGGGAATCAGAAGTGAGTCATGGACAAAGAAGTTTTAAAATTGAAAAGGTCATTTTTTGGCCAAAAGAAAGTAAGCCAAAGATATAGGTTTGTAGAGTGTGTCACCCTGAACAAAAACGATGCCTTATCGCAGCAAGAAGTCACCTGTGGAGGAAGCTACGACATTTCATCTGGGGGGAAAAGTGAAAACAAGATGGCGGCTCATGGACAAGGAATTTTTCCTCACAGACTATGATTTTTTTAAATCCCCTTTTGTGAGCTGACAAAATCCTTGACTGTGAACCCAGTCCTTTTTTGCAAAACACACATATAAATCTCGGAGTGAACTGAGCATGCTGAGAACCCAAAAATAAAAAATTAAATAACTTTTGAATGGATTAATATTTTTTAACAGATTCAATGCTGGATTGTTCTTTGACGCAAACTCTTTCTACATTCCAAATTTCAGACCAAAACACCAAATGGTGTAGTCGTAGCATTAGGGCAAAAAAGGGTCAAAAGTGGCGAAAACGCATTTTTCAGCACTTTGCTGCATAAAACCCATAAGTCTGACCAAAATGCAACCTGGCAAATCAAGAGATCTACTACACCAGACCAGGTATTCCAAATTTCATGAAAATCCATTGAATGGTTGCAAAGTTATTAACATGCAAAAATTGGGGTTTAACATTAAAGTGCCTACTCAACCATAACTATAGTGGCACTACTGCACCACAATAATATATATACATATATATATATATATATATAGATAGATATATAAAATACTGGCCCAGTAGGGCCAGAAGTTAAGTTGCATGGTCACTTCTATGTTAAACCTCAAAGTTTGCACTTTAATAACTTTGCAACTGTATGTCTGATTTGCCTGAAAGTTTGCATGCACAACTGCAACCATATATCTCTGGATCGGGAAAGTTTGTTCCAGTCAGATGTACAGTTGTGGAATCATAGAGTATTCAAAATGTGAAAATCATCAACTTTTGCTAATTTTCAGTAAGTCATAATGAACTGAAGAATGCTTTTTGGGTGTATTCAAATGTGTTTGTCTACATGATTCCTGGGCTGCACTGGTGCCTTTTGAAAATTGGTGAAAAATATTGTTCCATTCAAACATTATTCAAATTGTTCATGTCCCATTATAGCCTACGGGAAAAGTTATATGTGCATTGCGGCAATGTTTGTAAAAACATTTTTTTGAGCATGACAACATTTTTTTCATGCACAACAACATCCCATTATAAGGTATAGGGAATCACAAAAACATTTTTGTTGTCACGAAACCATTTTTCTTGCCTTGATAACTTTACTCCACAACATTGTCCGAAGTGTTGTTTTCTTTGTCACTTCATCGTGCCAAGGTGGATTGTGCTTTTGGGCTGAAATTTGCAGGGTAGCAAGCCCTGGTCCCACAGATGTGCCTTTTGGTGGTTTGGCCCCCACACATTCAATGGGCCCATTGTTACAGTGTTACGGTTGAGAAATTTCCCATAGGATAACATTATGGTGCCTGTGGTGCCTTTCGTGCTCACATCTTGAAAACAAAGAAAGATATAGATTTTTGCTACTTTAGGTGACCTACAGACAAAGAAGTTTAAATGCATAGATTACACCTGTACTGGAATTTTTTCCAAGGTTGTACAGTTACTGAGATATTAAAATTAGTGTTACAAGGGTTCCTTTTCAGGCCTATGGGCTATTGTATACTTCACAGTTATGTGTAAGTGGAGCACAGGGCCCAGAGGGTTCACACTCCCACAGACACATATTATACACAAATGGGCAGTTTGCTGGGGAGCCCGGGGCCGAGATTGGTTGTGTTGCCTTGTACCGCCCCTGCTTGTATGTGGTGTGTGTGTGTGTGTGTGTGGAGGGATTCAGATCTAGGTTGAAAACCCTTGCATCAAATTTCCTCACTTTTGTCACCGTGAAGCAGCCCTAACTGATGCATTAACAAAGTTTTTATATATATATATATATATATATATATATATATACAGTTTATTAAATAGTGGCAGAGTAGTGTCACTATAGTTAGTTGAATACCCCATTTAAGGTTTAATCTGAAATTTGGCAGCTTAATAACTTTTCCACCATATGGCAGATTTGTCTGAAATTTGTAATGCATGGCCTGGTACCACAGATCTGTGGACCTGCCTAGTTTTGTAATGATCAGATATATGGTTGCAGAGTTACAAAGTGTGTCAGTGATTATGACAGGAAACATGTTTATTTTTGAAGCCCATGACAGGAACTGCTCAAAAAGTTTACAAAAAAAGTTCCTGTCCCCTTTAAGAGTTATTTAATTATTTGACCGCGAGGCTGCAAAATAATTTTTGGTGACCGCAGCTGAAGATTTTGCAGGCTCGTGGCCAAAGATCATTGGCGAGCCACTGACAAAGATTGTAAAAATGTAAAAGCCTATTTTTTAACAAAATTAAAAAAAAACAGAGATATGGGTCAATAGAGTGAATTCCCCTAATCTAAACCCATGCCCCAATTATTTCACAAGTCACCCACGGGGTGAAATATTTACTTTTTTTTCCAACCCCAAACTGAAAACAAGATGGCGTCCGTTGTGATCAATTAATTTCTCGCAATCAGAGATTCTTTGATCACGAGCCTGCAAATTCTTTGATTACGATGGCCAAAACCCCATTCTTCTTTTGCAAAATAACCATATAAATTTTCCCATAGACTTACTGAGAGCTAAAAGTTTAATCACTTTTGAATGGATTAATAGTTTTCACCAAACAAAAGCGGCATATCCCTTTGATCCAAGCTCTTCCTACCTGCCAAGTTTTAGACTGGCAGACCACATATAACGCCATTCAACACCGGGGACAAAATCAAAAAACTGCCCACAGAACTGGTGGAAAGTGATTTTTCAGTGTTTTGGTGCAAAACCATAAGTTTGACCAAAACACAACTTGGCAAATCAAGAGATCTACGTGCTCACAATGCGTACAAATTTCATGCAAATCCATTGAACAGGTCCTAAGTTATGATCATGCAAAATTTCAAGTTTAACATAGAAGTGCCTTCATAAACCTAAATATAGGGCCATGACTGCACCCCTAATATATATTTATTCATTAAGACATTTTGTGTGTAGTGCCAGTCTTGACTCCAGTAGTTATGCTTTGCAATCCTGTGCTGGTGAGCCAAGTTTGGGGTCGAGCTCAGTAACCCAGCTGAATGGGGTGACAGTAGGAGGGTTGGCACTACCTTGTGTGATACCCCCTCAGCCAGGGAATGAAAGCTGCAGGGTTGTCCACATGGGCCTGGATGCCATATAGTGAAGACAACTGTCCTTTTGGCATAGGGCCCTGCACCTGTGCACCTCTGGGTGGCAGATGGCCTTGTGCATTGGGTGACAGATGAACTCTTTGCCCTGTGCATCTTTATTTGTGGCCACATGGAAGCAAAGGGATGAGAGGGCTCTGTTGTTCTGCAGCCCACCAGACAGCACCATGAATTCTTGACATCCATTGCTACACTTCTGTAGGCAGATGAAATCTTCCCCTGGCGCAAGACCCAAAGAGCCCTGTGCATCTGCACCTGTTCATGCAGGTCCCAAAGATATGATTCCACAGTCTCAAAAAGAAAGGAAATTCTTTATAAAAAAAAAACTGTGTTAATGCGCCAGTTAGGCATCAGCTTAATGCCACAAAAGTAGGGAAATGTGGCATTAGGGTTTCCCACCCAAATCCCCTCAAGTAGTAAAAGGAAAACAACATTAGGGTTAGGCCTCTGAGTCTTGGCAAATCAGTGGTGGGTCTTCCCAGGGGTTGTCAACCCTAATGCCCACCCCATTCCTGAGTAAACAATGCCAGATGTGATTCCTTTCTTCACGTGGTGGGCTCTGTGTGGATAAATGTACAACAGACTGTGCTGACAATATGTGGTGAGACATACAGTACTTTGCTACCTTTGAAGAGTATATCACTATGAGGCACTGACTTGGAACTGTACCTTGTGTGTCGGACAGGAGGCTGGGAGCTAAAGGGGGAGTTATGAGCATTAGGGTTGACAACCTCAAAGAAGACCCCACCACTGATTCACCAAGATTCCAGAGACCCAAAATGCTAATGTTTTTCCTTTTACAGCTTGGGATTGGGGTGTGGAGTTATGGTTGGAAACTCTACTTTTGTGGCATTAAACTAAACCCTAATTGATACATTAAAGCAGTTTTTTGCAAAAAAAATTGTTATAGCATAGTAGTCCTGAAACTGCATTACTGCTAAAATTAATCTAACCTTAATAATCTGTTAACATATGCTGCTGATTTTACTGGTCATTGAGAGAACCCCATCACTTTTGGGATACAAAAAGAAAACATTTAGGGGAAGGTGCAGCTGCAACAGCTTTTGAATTAATATACTTTAAATGGTGTTTTTTCTGGCATTTTCAGAAGGAACATTTTCATACAGCAGTTTTCCACCCTCATGTATATTCCTGTAACTGTCAGACTTCTAATTTCATTCAGAACTGAGTTCCAGTGGGATCCCCATTTCCACCACTTACCACATATTTTCGTCAGTTTGGCTTTTCTTTTAGAGGAAACAATTTCTGAGTTTCAGCTGAGCATTGGCTGTGTGTTTCTTCCATCATGTTTTCTAGCAAGAAACAATTACACAACAAGCCACCAGATGGCCCCCCAAAAACGTATTGTCAGATCAAACTGAAAAATCCCTGCAAGTGTATGTGTAAGAAAAGCCATCAATACTTAAAGTTACTGGTGTGGTTTGGTAGGAGATGCTCTAGGCTGGGAGCAATCCCAGTTCTAAGTAGGAATGGGAGAGCCACAAAGGGTTCTGAGGTACAAAGTTTCTACAGTTTGTTTATTTTAGTTTACATTTTTTAGCCAGAAAGACACACTGAACTGAAACTCAATTAATGGTGTGTCCCAGAAGCGGGGGCAGGTTAAAGAGCTACTGACGCTTCAAAAAGGACTTTATAAAAACATAATAATTAGTTACAATTCTGCTTGTATTCCATTTATGTTATATATTTCTCCTCCCCATAATTGATTACTAAAGAAATGTATGAATATGTTACAGTGTGGAATAACAGACACTTAGGTCATGGATGATGTCATAAAATAAACACACTAATGCACATATGATTTTGTATTCAAAATAACATAAAAGCAATATATACAGACATACAGTAAAACAAGGTGTTAGCACACCAAAATAAACAAAACTCTGAAGATGACTCTTCCCTAGCCACTTCTCTCTTAATTTACTACTTTCTTGAAGCATTTCACTGGTGTGAAAAACAAACACACCTTCCTCCTACAAGACCAGCAGCTCACTGGCCTCCCTCTCTCCAAACTCCCTCCTAGTGGTGAGTTTTTATAGTCTTTTGGCTGATGACATCATGGGGTAACCAACATCAAGGGAGAAATTAGGATTTTATTTTTTTTATAATTAAGCATTTCTTTTGCAGTACTCCACAGTGCCTTTCTATGCACTGAATAAAGATTTTTTTTTCTTTAAAAAAAAATGCATCATGCGGTACATGCTAATGCTTTGGATCTTTAGTGTGTTCCAAAGCAAACACGGAGCTATTCCTGCTCCCAACAACCATTCTGTGCCACCTTTTTTTAGTCAGCGAGCTGCGCTTCGCAGCAAGCCGCTCGCAGCTCGCAGCTTCCACAGTCGACACCTCTGAAACAGGGTGCCACAAAAGGGACACTTTTATTTTACTTTGGGCAATATTGTTTTGCTCTGGGCACTATTGCTAAACTGGAGGCACTCCAGGGGACTCAGGAGCGTTTTCACTATTTAAAAAGTAAAGCGCTACTTGCATTTGGACACAGTTTTAGAGGCCACACTTAAAGAGGGACATTGAACTCCTGGAGAGGGTCCAGAGGAAGGCAACCAAAATGATTTGGGGCTTGGGGGACAGGACCTATGGGGAGCGGCTCAAAGAGCTAAATATGTACACATTGGAAAAGAGAAGGGACCAGGGGGACATGATAGAGGTGTTCAGGTACATGAAAGGGATAAATAAGAGAGGAGCAGTCAGGGTCCTTTGAAGGAAGGGGGGGCAACTAGAGGGCATGGGTGGAAGCTGGAGTGGGGAGATTCAGGGGAGAAAGGAGAAGGTGCTACTTCACTGAGAGGGTGGTGGAGCCATGGAATGCACTGCCCAGGGGGCTGGTGAAGGTAAAGACAGTGGCGGGGTTCAAGAGGGGGTGGGACAGGTACAGGGGAGGGTACTGGAAGCAAAATCCAGTGCAGCGAGAATATCCAGGACTGGGAAGGGAAAAGCCAGAGAGGGCAGGGGCAGCAAGGTCAGCTCCCAGGGTGGGGGCTGACCAAATGAGCAGACACGAAAAGACCATTAGGCTCTATTCTGCTGGCAATTTAGTAGGTAAGTATGTAATGCCTAAATATTATATTTTGTTAGACTTGTCCTGAACATGTCACCAGCTCTTTAAGTGTCTTGATTGGGGTCAAGCAGTGAGCAAGTGGAGACCATGGGATTCAAGCTCAGGTCTACAGGGTTTTCCATGTTCACAGCTCTATGCACCAACTTCTAACATAGAAACATAAAAATTGTCAGCAGATAAGGACGACCTGGCCCATCTAGTCTGCCCATAAGCCCTTGTACTGGATTACTGCTTCTGACCCACCCACTGCTGTACCTCTGGTTTCCCATGCCTGTCCCAAGCATGCTTGAATCCATCTGCAGTGCTTGCTCTCACCAACTCCTGAGGGAGACCATTCCATATGTCCACCGCCTCTGTGTGAAGAACTTTCTCACATTCCTTCTTAACCTTCCACCTTCCAATTTCATGTCATGCCCCTTCATTCTTGTGCTTCTCCTGTATTGGAAAATGTCTCCCCTGCACTTCGTATATCCTTGAGGTACTTGAATGTTTCTATCATGTCAACTTTTCCTCCTCTCTTCTAGTGAGTACATATTGAGGTCCCTTAATCTCTCCTCATAAGTCTTGTGTGCAAGTCCTATACCATCTTAGTCATCCTTCTCTGGACCGTCTCCAGACAGTTAATATGCTTACTGAAGGTGCAGCCTCCAGAAATGGACACAACTCTATGTGAGGCCTGACCATGGTTTTATATAATGGCATCACTATCTCCGTCCTTATGCTGGTGATACCCCTGCCTATGCACCCCAGCATGCCACTGGTCCTCCCAGCTGCCTTAGTACTCTACTTTGACATTTTCAAGTCATCAGAAATAATAACTCCCAGGTCCCCTTCCCCTTTCCTCCTTTGTGACTGTCAGCAACTCCCCCCCCCCCCATCCTGTAGCTTTCCCCAGGGTTTCTGTGTCCCAGGTGCATAATTTTGCACTTTTTTGAATTAAACTTCAGTTGCCAGTCCTCATACCATTTCTCAAACTTCCCAGATCCCTCTTCATTTTCTCCACCCACTCTGGGGTATTCACTCTGTTACAGGTCTTGGTGTCATCTGCTAACAGGCAGACCTTTTCCTCCAGCCCTTCTGCAATGTCGCTAATGAAGACATTGAACAGGACTGGCCCCAGGACCGATCCCTGAGGCACCTCACTGGTCACCCCCTCTTTCCAGACTATATCCCATTTACCACCACCCTCTGCCTCCTGTCTGTTAGCCAGTTTCTAACCCAGTTTACCACCCTGTCTCCCATGCCCAACCTACCCAGCTTGTTTATCAGTCCCTGTGTGGGACGGTGCCAAAAGCTTTGCTGAAATCAAGGTAAGTGATGTCCACTGCCCCACCCTGATTTACTTCCTTTGTCATCCAGTTGAAGAAATCAACTAGATTTGTCTGGCATGGCACCCTATATAGTTAAGACAATTGAGGCAGTGCAGTGTAGAGTAGAAACCAAGCGACGGGAGGTCCACCTCAATGCTGGTAGCTGGGTGATTTCACATCATTGAATACCAAGAGACCCCCACTCCATTTGCAACTATAACAGTAAGTTGCCATTATTGGTTAGTATTGTTGTTTCATTTTGGGGGGGGGATAGGGTGTGCTCTGATCTTTTGTAGTCGGGGGCTTCTAATTGTAGGATAGTTTAGGAAAAGCAGTTGCATGTTTCTGTAAGAGACTCATGCAACAGGGTCTTGAATATGTGCAGTCCCACCATTTTTGTGAGCTTCAATGATTTATGGAGAGTATTCCAAATGGTAGGGATGCTACAACTTAGAGATGAGGTGCCGAATCTAGTTCGTATTCTGGGTATATTGATAAGTATGTAAGAATACCTTCTGAGCTGGTAAGCACCAGGGGTACATTTGAAGAGGTTGGTGATATAGGAGGATCTTATTAGTGATGGCTTTATACACCCAAAGGTAGACATTTCTCAATCCTATTGTTGAATGAGGGCCATCCTAGCTGCACTTAGAGATGGCAATGATGTGTGTTGAATGGGGTGCCAGTGATAAATTTTAAAGCTCTGTGATACAATGTGTCCAACTTGGCTAAGGCGATTGTTGGACAGTGACTATAAGTGAAGTCAGCATAGTCAATAAGTGGGAGGAATGTGGTCTGCACCAAACAATTTTGGTTGCAAGTGTGAGCAGCTTCTAATTCTGAAGAAAAAGCATAGTCTTTGTCTTAGTTGTTTACAAGACTTCCTCTATGTGGACAGTGAAGGTAAGTCTGGCGTTGAGCCAGAGGCCCAGGTTCTTAAATTTTTCTTTGGCCTCTATTGGTTTCTGCCAGAGGTGAGAACATGAGGCTGAGTACTTGCTGGGTGGTTGTTTGCTGGTTGGGTATGAGGTGAGAGGAACATCACTTTTTTGGGCATTGAGCAGCAATTTAAGGTGCAGGAGTTTTGTTGCAGCATGCTGAAGTCCTGTTGCAACTGTTTACAAGCTGACTCAAGAGTGGGTTTGGCAACACAGAGAATGATGTCATCTACAAAAGATGGATGCTAACTGTGTTGATTTTGGAATCTATGTCATTAATGTAAATTGCAAATAGTAGGGTCCCAGGATGGACCCTGTGGAACACCTCTCAAAGTGGTTTGGTGGTGAGAGGTCACCTTAGGCTTTTACCTGCTGCTGCCTGCCAGTCAGGTAACAGAAGAACCACTGTAGGCTATATTGTCAATGCCAAGGTGGTGCCATGTAAGTGGATGTAAGTCATGATCCATGGTGTCGAATGCCTTGCTCAAGTCCAGAAAGAGTGCACTGACATAGTGTCTGGAGTCAGGGTGACTTGCCAATTGTTTGTCACTTTAGCCAAGGGATACCATAATGTGGTTGGGTCTCAAGCTGGATTGTGAGGGGTTAAGAAAGTCAGAGTATTCAGGTATTTTCTTAGGTGGGAGTTGACTAGTTTTCAAGTAACTTTGATAAAATGGGTAATAACAATATGGGTCGGTAGGTGTTGAGATCACATGGATTGCCAGACTTGAAGAGAGGAATAATGTGGGCGATTTTCCATGCAGAAGGGAAAACTCCATGAGAGATAGAAAGGTTGAAAAGGTGAGTAATGGGTGGAGACAGATACTGAGAGCATAGTTTTAGAAAGAATGGCTCAATTTGGCCAGCTCCAGTGCTTTTCTTTACCTCTAGGGAAAGCAACAGGTCTTTGACCTGCTTAAGTGTGACTGGGCTGAAGCTAAACTTCGGTGCTTGGCTTGCAGCTCTATGTGAGTGGAGGGGCAGGATGTTACAGGCGGTATGTGTGGTGAGTTTGCTTGCTGGGGAAGTATCAAATGTTAATCCAGCAGTAGCGAAGTGATTGTTTAGCTGTTCAAGTGTACTTTATTTTTCAGTGGTGAAGGTGCTGTCACCAGAAATGAATTTGAAGGGCAGGGATAAGGCAGAACTATGGCCTTCAATCTCCCATAGGATTTGCCAAAACTTGGCTGCATTTGATTTGGAGGAGTCCAATACTGATCGGAAGTAATTAGCCTTTGCAGCCCTTGTGCGTTTGGTGCAATAGTTTCTAGGAGTTTTGAAGGCTGCCCAGTTGGCAGGAAGTTTTGTTTTTCGTGCAGTTTTCCAACAGGCATCACTATTGAGTATGTCCAATTTTAAGTCATTTGTAAACCATGGGCAAGACTTTTGACTGGATCTGACTTACTAGAGGGTGTGCTTATTGATCACCTTTCGGATCAGGCTCTGGAACAGACTGCAGGCCTCTGGGACTGTGCGTGCAAGATAGAAATCTTACCATCTGATCCAACTTAGGTCTGATAGAAAGTGGGAGTAGTTGAATTTGCAGAAGCTCCTTTTGTATTTGAAGCTGACAGTGGATGGGGACTTTGTTATGGCCCTCACACTAGCTACAACACTTTGATCGCTTATATTGTTGTGGAAAACCCCAGTGTGGGCAACTTTATGTGGGTTGTTAACTAAAATATTCGGTCGAGGATAGTGCTGTGTTCAGGGTTCCTTATGTTAGGGTGGGTAGTGTTGGGGATGATCTGTGTAAGGCCACACTTGTTACATAGGTCCTTTAAGGACTTAGAACAAGGGGATAACCAGTCAAGGTTAAAGTCTCCCATGATGATCATTTCAGAGTTGTGATCAGCCACCTGTTTATGAAGGTGGGATAGTATTTCAAGGCCCCCTGAGGGGGGTCTGTAGCAGCCTATGATGAGTAAGGATTCATTCTGCACTGAGGATACCTTTAATGTGAGGCTTTCAAACTCCTTTGGCACTGAAGTTGAGTTGATAACTGAAATTGTGAATTTTTCTTGTATATAGATGGCAACTCCTCCTCTCCTGGAAGTCCTGTTGTTGCGGAACAGATTATAAACAGAAATGTTGATGCTATGGTCAGAGGTAGAAGCTTTCAGCCAGGTTTCTGTGATCGCCAGCACATCAGGTATGGTGTAGCAGATCCAGGCCTGAATCATATCATGCTTCTTGAGAAGACTGCATGAGTTAATGTGTATGAAGCTTATGCCTTTTAGGCTAGGCAGGTCTGAGGGTGCCAAGATAAGTGAAGGGGGTTCTGGATTTAGTATGATGTTCCCAGAGCAAAATAAAAGCAAGAGGAATAGTCTCTTGAGTCCATTGATAAGAACTCTAAGTGGGGGTGGACGCCCTCACTTGTAGGATGTGATGGTAGTTGGTGGTGTATGGGGTGCGGCTGGTTTTTGGAGGGGTAAGGATGTGTAACATTTATTTATTTATTTAAGAGTTTCACCAGGAAGGCATAGTGAGCAGTGTACCGCTCGATTCCAGATGCGTGCTGGGGAAGGGGGTTACACAGGGTACAGTAATAAAGATGAATACTTACATAAACATGTGCGGTACAATACAATAGAGGAGACCAGTCATATATACAAATAGCAGGTTTACAGATAGGTGGTATGATATGCCCAGGGGGCACTGGGATAGGCAGGGTACAGCATTTATATACATGTTCAGTACATACCACCCTCATGGAAAGTGTAAGTGATACATAGCTGTGGACGTGCATTAAGGGGTGTGGGGAGTATTTACACTCCTTGGTAGTCAGCATCAGTAGGCTACCAGTAAAGCAATGCACTCAAAGGGGATCTCTGCCTTGTTCATGGTGCTACTGCTGCTCTGTGGGCCTTGGGAGGATGGCTCATGTGTGGGACTTTGGAGAACTTGCAACCTAATAAGGGAAGAAAAGCAGGGTTTTACCATGCATATACCACAGTCTCAGTCTCAATGCTGTAAAAGCAGGCCACAGTCATTTTCTACAGGCAGGCTGTGGTGCTAGTAATATTCAAGCTGCTCAGGCATACTAGGGCAATGACTTGAGTACCTAGCGATGCAGACAAATGAGATGGAGGTCTAGGCAGAAGTCAGTTCTCCACCAAGTGTGGTGTTCTGGTGTTGGTCTGCCATGGGAGTCTTATCTTCTTTCTGTTCTGCCAGGCTCATCTGGTGCTGCTGTAGTAGACATCTTCCTGATACGAACCGAGTCAGATGCATAAAATAAGGAACGAGTATGGTTTATTCATAGACATCAGATCAGAAGCATCTTCTCACCATGAGGTTCAAACTGTGACTGACTAGATAAAGGCAAGCTAAAGGATTTCCTAGCCCCTGCTAAACAGATATTAGCATTCCACAATTACCATAATGAGTGTATAATAGCAACATTGTCTTGTGCTGTTAAAGGGTGGCAGCTAGATTAGCCTCATACTTAACATGTACTCCACAGTACCATGATTCCAATGGTGCAAGTTTGGTGTTTAATAAGAGTGCAGACAACCCCAAATACATCTTTGACTGTGTATTCATGTGCTTAGGCTGAATGGGTGAGGGTAACAAATGAAAGGTGTAGGTAGTGGATGGGCAGAACAAACCTCCAGACAAGGCTGTGGTGGCAGACACAACATCAAGGTTCAAACAAAACCAGAATGCATTTAAGGGCATTAAAAGATGGGATAATGTAGAATGAAGAGGTTAGGGTGAAGGAAATAATTAACATTAGTTAGATTCTGAGTACAGAATCTTGGGCAGAGTCAAAATCTACAACCACTTTCTAACAAAAACATGCCATCCCTCAATTGTTCCAATATTAATCCTAGAACACAATATAGAAAAGGCCTCCCACCCAAAACAAAATAAAGAGCAAAAAATATAGCTTCTATTGTCTTTGAAGGACTTACTACTATCAACAGGTAGAAGAGGGGATTAGAATGATGGAGATGCCCTCTGAACCATTTCAAGGATACATAACCCCGGACCTGCCTTTTTGCAAATGACAGGTGGCATGCTGTTGAAGTTGACAGCAGTACCTGGTGGGGAATGGGTCTGGGAGGACTAGGTTACTCAGCATTAGGGGCCTAGGTTTGGCTACTCTGCACAGGGGCACCCAAGTAAATCCAAACACAGGAAGCAATAACTGTAATGTCCAAAACCAGGAATGAGATTCTACAGTGTGGCTTTTATTCACATCCAAATCGAAAAACAAAGAATAGACAGACCTCCACAGGGCTACATTCCTAGTAATGCAGATTAGAGATAACAGAACACTTCTTCATATTTCAGCCCTCAGGCTCTGAACTCACCAGGACACACAACCCGGACTTGCACGCAGCTTTGGGTACAGCCCGACTTGTACACTACTTGGTTTTCCCATGGTCTGGTTTCGATGGCCACTTGATCCAGCTGCCCATTATGGGAATCCATTTCAAATTTTGCCCCTAAACCACCTTAGAGCCTTCGACTCCAAGAAGGAAATTTCCTTCCATCCACGTTGTACTTCCTCATCACTTGCCAAGTGCATGAGGCAAAGTAGAAATCCACAGAGCAAATCCATAGAGGTGGACCTGGTTACTAAAGATGGGGGGTCTCCCACCTCCAGCTCCCACAATCCATACCCGGCCATTTCTCTGGAAACTAAACAACCTTTTTCTGAAAGCTTGGCAATGTAGATTACTGGGTAGATGTATGTCACATCTCCTCTACATGTCTTGACTTCCCCTATGTGCTGGACTTGAACATACTTTTACTTTTGGCTAAGCCTATTACTCTAGGCCTCCCGCTACTTCAGTAGTCCAATCCCCACTTTTACGCAGTTCAGGATGAAACATGGGCCCTTTAGAAAGAGCAGAACTCACCCTTTGGTTGCAGGTGCCCCACAGGCGAATCCCAAATCTTCTTGTACCCCACACTCGTGGACAAAATAAGGCAGCTTCTTCACTAGCAGTAGCCAGGGGATTGCCCCTGGAATGGCAGGCAATCTTCCTGCCCCATCCCCTGAGGGATGGGGCACAGAGACCCGAATCAGCGGTCTCCACCACTTTAAAAATTGCTTACTGTGTCTCTCTTTAAGTGGAAACACACACCTTTCCCTAACTGTTGCCCTATTTCAGGGCTGAGGCTCCACAGCCTGAGCACAGAGCTGCTGTGCTCCTCTCACAATAATCTCCAACTCCAACTGAACACAGACTGACTGTTAAAACCTCCCAACATTCTACTGTAACTCCTTTCTGTAGATTCCATTGTGGCTCATGCAGCTGCGATAGTTCTATGGTGATGTCATCCCTCAGTCTCAGCTGAGACTGGGAACAGAGTGAGACAATGTGAAATCCATTTAACTGGAATTTCACAAGCTGCCTTCCCTGCCTACCACTAGATCTTACTGGGATTCTAGTAACCCCGGCTAACAAGGGGGTTACAGATGTATATATGATGCTTGCTATATAAACAATTAATAGTTTATCAGTATGTTTCCTGCTACCACACTATGGCATAAATGTTTATTCTGGAAAGGGTCTGCATCTTCAAGCTGATTTATAATGCAGTATTAGAAAACTGCCTTTTGTCTAGGGTAGTTATAGTTCTGTTGCTATACTTTCTTAGCAACAGAACTGGCACTATCATGTCAGTGAATGGTTAGAAATGAAAAAACTGTCAATATTTATTATACATAACTATAATCTTATATCTATAGCACAATCAGTCAATTTTTTAATCAATTTTATTTATAGAGCGCAAATCTCATTTTGAACCAATATGCTTTAAAAAAAAACTTAAAACAACACAGATACAAATAAAACAGTCAACAATCCTTCTTAAAACAGTAAAAACTATTTCTACTCTAGAAATGCTAAATTAAATAAATAGGTTTTCAGCTCCCTCTTAAAGTGCTGTAAATTCCAACTCTCTCATTAGGGTGAGGCAGAGGTTTTAGAAAGTTTGGAGCTATATACACAAAGGTACGGGCCCCAGATGACTTTAAACATATTCCTGAACCTCCAGCAATCCTCATCCACGGAGTGGAGGGGCATGAGGGCAGTAAGGTAGAGGAGGTCTTACATAGCCAGGCCCCTGCCCGTGTAGGGCATTATAAGTCAGCAAACTGACCTTGAAGGAGATCCGCCACCTAACTGGTGGCCAGTGCAGATAGCGGAGCACAGGAGTAATGTGACACAACCTAGACAATCTGGTCAACAACCTGGTCAACGCTTTTTGCACTAGCTGCAGGCAGCAAAGATCTATTCCCAACAGCCCTAGGTATAGGGCATTGCAGTAATCAAGGTGAGAGGTCACAAATGCATGGACCAGTGCTGCCAGATCACCAGGGGGAATCAGGTGTTTAATCCTAGCGGTGTTCCTCAGATGGTAAAATGAGGTGCAGACAAAGACTGACATCTGATGTTTACGGGTCAAACCACTGTCCAAAACAATGCCAAGATTCCTCACCTGAGCTAAGGTAAGCAATTGTGAGTCTCCTAGCCAAACCCCAGAAACCTGTACAGATTGCTCCCTTGGCCACCTGTGACCAGGTTCCAGCATCAGCACCTCAGTCTGTCTGGATTCAACCGGTTCGCCCTCATCCAAACTTGGATCACAGAATGGCTTATCTATCTATCTATCTATCTATCTATCTATCTATCTATCTATCTATCTATCTATCTATCTCTATCTACTTATCTGTCCATCTGTCTATCCGTCCGTCTATCCATCCATCCATCTGTCTGTCATCCGTCCATCCATCTGTCCGTCCATCGATCCATCTATCCATCTACATATATTCTTCACAAAAAACATTGTTAGTGCACCAGTTAGGGTAACTTAATGCCACAAAAGTAGGGAAATGTGACACTAGGTTTTCCAACCCTAACCCTCTACTACCACCCCCCCCCAAGAAGCAAAAGGAAAAAATATTAGGGTTTTGGGTCTCCAGAATCTTGGCAAATTAGTGATGGAGTCTTCCTTGGGGTTGTCAACCCTAATATTCGCCCTTTCCCTCCAGCCCATAGTCTCCAGCCCAAAGGACAAGGTACAGCTACAAGCCAGTGCCTCACAGTGATACAGTCATACAGTGATAGAGTCAAAGTGATACTGTGCAGTAGTTGTGGAGCAGCTGTCTTCAGGGAGACATTCTGGAGACTGAAGCACTGCCCTATCTGCAGGTGCCTCTCTGGGCTGAGGGAAGAGTCTGCCTGTCTCCAAGCAGAGCTGGCCAAGCTAAAAGTGGCATCCACTCCCACCCAGAGACCACTGGGTCCACAACCTGTACCTCAAAGGATGCGTGGGAAGAGGAGTAATTGGACTACGGTGGGCTCAGGGAGGGTGAGGAAGGGGGTCAAAAGTACATCCCCCAACCGGTCCTGCTTAGTAACTCTTACACTGTTTTGGAGGAATGGGAAAACCCCACTCAGCAACCCGAGGCTGGGACCAGGGAGGATGGTAGGGTCCTCCAGGATAGAGCCCCAGCGAAGGGAGGCAGGAGATCTCAGAGCAGGGGAAAGCTTCTCCTAGTGGGAGACTCTATTGTCTGGGGAGTGGAGTTAGGGACACCTGACAGGGGAGAGAGGGGGGTCACATGCCTCCCAGGAAGCACTATATGGAGGAATGGAAAGCAGATCCATAGGATTGATAGGGCAATGACTAGAAGGGAGCAGCTGGATTTCATTGTCCACCTGGCACCAATGACCTGGCCAGGAGAAGGGTGGAGTTAGCCAAAGATCCAGGAGGATTTTGGGAAGCTGGTGGGAAACCTGAAACAGATAGCATGCTCCAATCTCATTCTCTGAGGTGTTACCTGTCCAGGGCACAGGGAAGTAGGGCCTCCACATCTGTACCTTCAAATCCTGGTTGAAGGATTGGTGTGGAAGTTTTTTGGCTTCATAGGGACTGGGGCCTGACCTGGGCAGATGTGAGCTGATATAAGGAGGACTGCCTGCATCTGTCCAAGAAGAGGACCTTGGTCCTTGGTGAGAAGTTTAAATGCTTCAGCTGTGAGCATTTAAACTGACCAAGGGGGAGAGGCAGGAAGGACAGGAGGCTTAGGAACACCCCCCATGGGAATACGCGAGAACATAAGTTGACTACTGGAACAGCTAAAGCAAGCAGGAGGGAAGGCAGGTGAAGAATGTATAACAATGATTCAGGGGGCCAGAACACATAGAAAAGGAAACTGGGGTGGAGGGGAAGATGCTGAGAGGGAGAACAAGAGCAGAGGGAGGTCAGACTTTAAAACATGGAAGGTCATGCTAATGAATGCCCATAGCCTAGAAATAAGGTTCCAGACCTGGAGGTCTTGTTGGCAGATGCAGACCTTTACATAAGCAACAACAGAGATGTGGTTCTCTGCTAATTATGACTGGGAAATCAGTGTACCAGGATGTACACTGCTCAGGAGGGACAAGTAGGGTAAAAAGTGTGGGGAAGTGGCCCTGTACATCAGAGATGGTATAAAGGCTACAGAAGTTCAAGGAAAACAAGGGGAGACCGAGGTAATGTGGGTCATCCTGGAGCTAGGGAATGGAACAGCAATATGCACAGGGGTGATCTACAAGCCTCTGACACAAAGGGAGGAAGTAGACAGGGAACTAGTAGAGAAGATACACAGTATGGGAGCTAAAGGCAAAATCCTGCTACTGGGGCATTTCAATAGGTCAAATGTGGATTGGGCCATCGAGGTGGCTGCTTCAGCCAGAAGCACAGTCATCTTGTAATCCCTGCAGGAGGTTGGACTCAGGCAGCTGGTGCATGAGCCAACCAGGGACAAGTCAATTCTGGACCTGGTATAGACCAGTGAGAACAGACTCAAACAAATACAGGTGGAAGGGCAGCTGGGGTGCAGTGACCACCACATGGTGTAGTTCAGCATAGAGACATGGCTCAATTAAGCCACACAAGGGCAAGATTATTAGATTTCAGGAGGGTGGATTTCACTGAAATGGGTAGATGTCTACAAGCAGTCTTGGGGAAGGGAGAGGTAATAGAGGAGGTAGGGGAACACTGGGAGAAACTGAAAGGAGCCGTAGTGGAGATAACAAACCAGTGCAGTAAGATAGTGGCCAAAGGGAAAAGAAGTAGGAACCCACTATGGTTCTCTAAAGAGGTGGGGGACAAAGTCAGGGCTAAAAGGCTGAGTTTCAGGAAATATAAAGGAGTCAAAGGGAGGAGGACAGGGAGGTGCAACTTGAATGTCTAAGGGAAGCAGGGAAGGCTGTTAGGGGGGTGAAGGCACAGACAGAAGAGGGTTTAGTCTGTAAACAAAGGATAAGGCATTTTATATATACATCAGTGAGAGAAGAAAACTGGGGGATTGGAGGCTCAAAACGGAGAAGGGAGAATGTAGGGAGGGGGATCTGGACAAGGCAGAAATACTAAACAAATACTTCTGCTCAGTATTCACTAAGGACAGGGAGGGTCAAGGACCACAGTTGGGTTGTAGAGGCAATGGGGGGGCAGAAGTGGACACCAGTTCATTCACAGTGGAGAAAGTTCTGGAAGAAATCACAATGCTGAAGGTGGATAAGACCATGGGGCCAGATGGCATCCACCCGAGGATATTAAGGGAGCTGTGAAGGGAACTAGCAATGCCTCTGGCAGCCCTTTTCACAGAGTCACTCAACACAGGTGTGGTTCCAGAGGATTGGAGGAGGGCACATGTAGTCCCACTGCACAAAAGTGGCAGTAGGAGGTGGTGGGGAACTACAGGCCAGTCAGCCTCACCTCAGTGGTGGGAAAGATCATGGAGACACTGCTGAAAGAAAGGATAGTGGCACATCTGGAATCCAGTGGTGCTCAGGATCTGAGGCAACATGGATTCACAGCAGGAAGGTCATGTCAAATGAATCTCATAGATTTTTTATTGATTGCTACTAGGAAGTAAATCAGGGAGGCGGTAGACATCGCCTTATGAAGATTTCAGTAAAGCCTTCAACACCATCCCACACAGAAGGCTGATTAACAAGATGGGTAGTCTTGGCATGGGAGACAAGGTGGTGAACTAGGTTAGAACTGGTTAACAGACAGGAGACAGAGGGTGTGGTAAATGTGGTACAATCTGGGGAGAGGGGTGACCATCGGTTACCCTCAGGGACCAGTACTAGTGCTAGTCCTGTTCAATGTCTTCATTAGTGACATTGCAGAGGGACTGGAAGGAAAGGTCTGCCTGTTTGCCAATGACACCAAAATCTACAACAGGGTGGATACTTCAGAAGGGGTGCAGAAAATAAAGAGGGATCTGGAGAAGCTTGAAAGATGGTCGGAGATGGGACAACTGAGGTTCAATGCAAAAAAGTGCAAAAAATGCACCTGGATAGACAGAACCCTGGGTAAAGCTACAGATTTGGGGTGAGGAGGAGCTGACTGTTACCAAAGAGGAAAGGGACCTAGGGGTTATCATCTCTGATGACCTTAAGGTATTAAAGCAGTGCACAAAGGTGGCAGGGAGAGCCAGTGGCATGCTGGGGTGCATAGGCAGGGGTATCACTAGCAGGAGATGGGAGGTGGTGATGCCATTGTATAAAACATTGGTAAGACCTCACCTGGAGTACTGTGTGCAGTTCTGGAGGCCACATCTGCACAAGGGCATAGATAAGGCAGAGACTATCCAGAGAAGGGTAACAAAGATGGTGCAGGGCTTGGACCACAAAACATATGAGGAGAGATCAAGGGACCTCAATATGTACTCACTGGAGGAAAGGAAAGAGCAGGGGAAAATGACTGGACATTTTAATTACCTCAAGAGCATAAGCAAGGTGCAGGTGGAGAAGTTTTTCCAATGTAGAAAAAGTACTAGAACAAGGGGGCAATTGGAAAGGGGTAGATTAAGAGGTAATGTGAGGAGGTTTTTCTATACAGAAAGGGTAATTGGCACTTGGAATAGTCTGCCACAGGAGGTAGTGGGGGCAAGCACAGTGGAGGGGTTTAGGTATGCCTGGGACAGGTACAAGGGTGGCTTGAGAGGGAAGAGAATGATGAAAAGCCATTGATCACATAGGGTCAGTGACCATATACAATGCACAGGGCTTATGGGCAGATTGGATGGGCCTAGTGGTCCTTATCTGTCAACAGTTTCTATGTTTCTATGTTTCAGTCTTCAAAGATAGAGAAGTATGTCTAACACATGTTGCCAGCACAAATTGTTATAGCTTTTGTATCCTGCATGAAGAAAGGAGGTCATGTGTGATATTGCTTGCTCAGGGAATGGGGTGAGCTTTAGTGCTGACAACCCCAAGGAAGACCCACACCACTGATCTGCCAAGACTTCAGAGACCTAAAACTCCAATATTTTTTCCTTTTGTTGCTTGGGAGGTGGGGTGGGAGTTAGGTTGAAACCACAATGCCATATTTCCTCAATTTCGTGGCATTAAATTACCCTAATTGGTGCAGTAATGAAGTCTTTGGAAAACATTTCTTTTTGAGATAGTGAAATTATATCCTCATTCACCCAGGTACTGAAGGGACCTGCATGAACAGTTGCAGATGTGCAAGGCCCTTTGGGCCATATGCTACAAGAAGACTTCATTCATCTACAGAAATGCAGGGCTTGGCACATTCATTTGGTACTCAATCACCACACATTCAGTACACATTCACTAATCTTCACATATTCAGTACACATTGACTCTTCAGACATTCACTCTTCATACATTCACTCTTCATACATTTATATGTTCACTCTTTGCACATTCACTCTTTTTTTTAATTTTGAGTCCAGATTTTCAAGATAATCATTTTATGATTGTCCTTATAAACATGACATGTCTTATTTATACTATATTAGCTGAAATGTCATTTTACACCAGAAGAGTGAAAAGACATCTCATCCAGAATTTAAAAATGACACCTGCCACGTTTATGAGGTGGTGTGGAAAATTGGTATGTTGAAAGTTTGGAGTCAAAATATTGAATATTAGTGTACTTATGAGTGAACATTGAAACACTGCAACATTCAGTCATAAGCTAGGCATTTTACCATATTTGTACATCAAATTTTCAGCAAAGCCTTCTTATTACCCACCTCATGAACCCAGTAGGTGAAAGGTTTCAAATCCCTGCTGAAACATAATTCCGCACCACAGGTGTGAAAACACATTTTGGCCAGGATTTGAAAAATGGCAGCTGTCATGTTCATGAGGTGGAAAAATGGCTTTATTGAACATTTGTGGTCAAAATATTTAAAATTACCAAAGTTACAAGTGAGCATATGAAAATTTCAATGTACTCACATAACTTTGCCAGTTTTATACATTTTGACCCCACATTTTTATGTTTGCTTGCACGCATGTGCAAGAAACATAGTGCCATCATCCGAGATTTCAGAGGTGTGTCACCCCCTCTTCCAATTCAGTCAGTGTGTTGGCAGGCGAGACCCCTGTAAGCTAATGCATGCTGGAGCTGTCTATGACAAGCTCCAAAATGCAGAGGCATACAGTTGAAAGGGGGAGCTACGCTTCAGTGAGCAGCAATAAGATATCGCCTACTCATGCGCAGCTCCCCTACACACACACACACAGAAACGCACACATATTGCGGTTGCTCTCCCCAGACACACATATAGCCGATAGGGGCCCAATCCCCGTCCGGCTTGTGCTGCGCCTCCCAAAGTTTCCACATGCCACGCTGGGTTCCCACCCAGCATGGCAACTCATAGAATAGCCGACAGGGTGCCCAATCCCCGTCAGCTCCACTGTCCTCCCCAGTACTGGGTGCCACGCTGGGAGCCCACCCCAGCATGGCAACTGATCATATGGCCGACAGGTGCCCAACTCCGCTCGGCTCCACGCCACCCCAGCCATCCTTGAGCCATGCTGGGAGCCCACTCTAGCGTGGCAAGCGTCCCACGTCGTCTTTTTTTAAATCCCTGTAAAGAAAAATGGTCCCACTGAGTCTTCCTGCCCTCCCACAACCCGCACTCACCCACTATGCACCCAACCTCCCACACCCCCCACCCCATACTTACCTCTGGAGCTCGGCATCGATGATCTGAGGTGGACCGAACACGCCTGGCACTCTTCAAAGCCGCCGCGAACTGAGGAAATGCCGTAAGCTGTATAATGGGCTAGATAGGGTTTTTCAACTTTGTTGTATATTCAAGTATTTTTTGGAATTTTGCACTAAATTTTCAACATGGAATTTTTGGGACCCTTCTCTTCAATGATGTCACTGTCATGGCGTTATTCGGGCCCGGAGGTGATTTCGCCAGTCACTGTGTGAAATCACCTTTTGGGCCTGAATAATGCCACAACAGTGACATCATTCATGAGAAGGGTCCCAAAAACCACATGTTGAAAATTTGCTGCAAAAATTCCAAAAAATGACTGTTTTACGAGCATGCGTTGCGCAGTTCCTATGCAGGCTCGTAAGTTTGTGAATTTTCAATATTTTCACTCTACATTTTCAACATTACCATTTTACCACACCTTCTTATGAGTAGTACAGCTGTCATTTTTCACATCTCACCCAAAATGTGTTTCCGCCCATGTAGCGCACAATGGCGCAGTCGGTGTGCGAAATCAATGTACAGGACAAATTAAGAAAATCACAGTGACACTGTTCATGAGCAGAGGTCTTAAAATGGCTATGTTGAAAATTTGGTGAAAAATTCCTAAAAATGACTGTTTTACGAGAGTGCTATGCAGTTCCTACCACGCCATATAAGTTCATGACTTTTCAATATTTACCCAGATTTTCAATATTTCATTTTACCACACCTCCTTATGAGCAGTACAACTGTCATTTTCACATCTTGCCCAAAATGTGTTTCCGCCATTATAGCGCATAATTGCGCAGAGTCAATGTGCAAAATCAATGTATTGACAGATTAAGAAAATCACAGTGACACTGTTCATGAGCAGAGGTCTTAAAATGGCTATGTTGAAAATTTGGTGAAAAAATTCTTAAAAATGACTGTTTTACGAGCGTGCGTTGCGCAGTTCCTATGCATGCTTGTAAGTTTGCGAATTTAATATTTTCACTCCAGATTTTCAACATTGCCATTTTATTACACTTCCTTATGAACAGTATAGCTGCCATTTTTCATATGTCACCCAAAATGTGTTTTCGCACATGTAGGGCACAATGGTGCTGTTGGTGTGCGAAAGCAATGTTTAGGACAGATTAAGAAAATCACAGTTACACTGTTCATGAGCAGAGGTCTTAAAATGGCTATGTTGAAAATTTGGTGACAAAAGTCCATAAAATGACTATGTTATGAGTCAGCAATGCGCAGTTTCCACGCACCCTCATAAGTTCATGACTTTGTAATATTTTCAGTCCAGATTTTCACCAGTGGCATTTTTCCACACTTCCTTATGAACAGTACAGCTGTAATTTTCCACAACATGGCTGAAGTGTGTTTTCACAATTTCAGTGCAGAGATGCATGGTCGCTGTGGGAAGTCATTGTTCGGCACAGATAAAGAAAATCACAGTGACACTGTTCATGATCGGAGGCACAAAAATGCCTGAGTTGACAATCTGCTGTAAAAAATCCCCAACCTAATTATATTACAGGTGTGCATTGCACAGTTTCTATGTACACTCGTGACTTCAACATTTTTTTAAATATTTTTACTGCAGATTTGCAACATTGCCATTTTTACACCTCCCCATGAACAGTACAGCTGTCATTTTTACATCCTGTTCGAATGTTTTGCACCTGTGGTGCTAAATGCCGAGTCACTGTGCATAAGCAGCTTTCGGCTAACAAACTGATATTCCCCCTGTTCATGAGGTGGGGTCACAAAAAACATGTTGAAAATTTGGAGTGAAAATACCAACGAATGTCTGAGGTATTAGGGTTTCCAACCATAACGCCCAACCCTGTAGAGAATGACAGGCATCAGGGGTGTGACTTGGGATTCTTGCCTGTAATGCTCATACCATTCCACACCCTGCAGCCAGTGAGAGGCATTGAGGTATGCCTTGGACTCTTCGGCCTCAAAGTTCACCCCATTCTCCTATATCACACCCATCTCACTGTATTTCCTAATGAAATGGGATGTGCATAAGGGCCAAAGACCCCAAGGAACACCGTGACACTTGTCAGTGTCTGCAGGGTGGGGTGTGGTGAAATGGCATGGCCGTTATGCCTGATGACCCAAAAGCACACCCCAATGCCTGTCACTCTCTGCAGGGTGGTGGTGGTGTTGGCTTCAGTTCAATACTTCACTGCCATTCCTATTACGCAGCTCTGTAACTTCTACACTACCACTGCCAATGCCAGCAAGCAAACATTCGGCATTGACAAATGCTTGTTAACTTAGCCTTCTTATGACCACATTTTCAAAACCTGCCTTAAAGGCGATTTTACCAAGCAACTGTAAAATTGCCTTTCAGGCATGATTTGCATAATTCCACCATCACTGGTCGTGAGATGGGGTCCCACAAAGGCCATGTTGAAAATTTGGGGTGAAAATATGCAAAAATTAGAAAGTTATGTACCAAAGTTAAAAATGCCATTGAAATACATTGAACTGCACTTACCTTAGTTTCTTATATGGCAGTCAGCAGTTCCAGCAGCAAGACATGTCTTTGATCGGAGAGTCGATCAATGTCATGGAACATGTTCTGTGAGTGATGGTGTATGTGGGGTTAGGTGTGTGGTGGTGGTGTTGAGGGGAGGTTGGGGTGGGGAGTCAGATTGGCAAAGAACTGTTTTCTTTTTGCAAAAATAAAAACAACAATGAGGACAGTTTTCTTATTTTCAGGGAACACCGACATCAAACACTGGGACTGGGCACCCCAGTGTCATGCAACTGTTCAGTGGCACTGGGGTGGGTATTCTGGTGCCAGCACTTATGAAATGGCAACTGATGCAGGTGACCTGTAGGGAAGGGGGATAAGAAAAGCTGTACCAGGGGTGGGCAAATCCACTTTTAAAATATATATATATATATATATTGGAGGCAAAAAAACTCAGTTTAATGCATTAGTTAGGGGTGTTTCACACTGGCAAAAGTGAGGAAATTCGGTGTTAGGGTTGAAAGCCCCCCTTGGCTCCCCCTGCCCACACCCCGAACCGGCATCAGGGTGCGCATTATGGTTGTTGGCAATAACTCTCACCCCATCACATGTGTAAAGAAGCAGAGGTGTAGGAGAATGGGGTGAGAGTTAGGACCAACAACCTAATCGCACCCGATGCCGGTTGGGGTGGGCTAGCCAAGGGGGCTTAACCCCAACACTATTTCCTTAGTTTTGTCGGTGAAACAACCCTAACTAATGCATTATACAGAGTTTTTTGCCTCTAATTTCCCTTCTTAAAACAAATGAAATGATTGTATGTACCTAAATGTACGATAATTATATTTGTACGTTGTGTATTTCTTTACTGTGTTTATTTATTTTGTACTAAACAGGTATGCCTTGTAAATAGGGATTCTTTGAACCCCTAATGGCATAATTTTCTGTATAAATAAAATTTTACTACTACTACTACTACTACTTCTTTGAGAATGATAATGAGAAATAGTGAATGTAATGCGGCAGCGGGAGCATGGCGCCAAAGATGTCTTGTCACATAGTAACATTGTGCCCTAAACACAAATATGTAATGCATGGTGATGCAAAGCAAAACAGAAAGAGAAACAGTAGTGTAGACAGAAATGTTAAGAACAACAAAAAAGACGCAAAATGAAAACGCAAAGGGTAATGCACATGGTGCGTGAGACGTGAACGGTAGGTGAAATGGGAACGGAAGCACAAGCGAAACGGTAACGGTAACAGTAATATAAGACACAGGCTGGTTCTCCCAAAAGCTGCATAAAGAAAGACAGTGTACAAAGAATGTATGCATAAAATGGTTCTTGGAGCAGAAAATGAGGAGTTGGAATACTAAATTGCTTATATCTCAGGAACCGTAAGACGTGAAAAAATTTAAAAGTCATATGATTTATGACTTTCCTGGCTAGTTGGTACTTGGCTCCTACTAGGGGGCTAAGTGTTTTCTGACAAAAGTTCTGTATCTCGACCGCTTCCAGATACGGTCTTGGAAAGGTCGAAACGCCTTTAATGTTATCCTAAGGGAAAAAGAGACGTTCGAGTGCCATAACTTTGGCTCCTGTAACATGTTTTCACCAAACCAGAAAAAGGCACATCTGTGGGATGTTGGCTATGTTCCCTCCAAATTTTATCCCAAAATACCAAACCGTTATTTTGCAGCAGGGCGCCAAAGGATTCCTGTAATGTGTCGGACGCCGTAATGTTATCCTGTGGGAAAAAGCATCAACTTTGGAGTGCCGTAACTTTGCCGCCATGTAATATTTTTTCAATGAAACACTGAAAAGCACATCTGTGAGATGTCAGCTGTGGTGCCTCGAAATTTCAGGCCAAAACACCAAACCGTTCTTTTGCAGCAGGGTGCCAAAGAATTGCTGTCATTTTCCCACAGCCTAGAAAAGTACTGTCAAAGTTTTCGAAAGCTTTCGCAAATTCATTCGACAGTGTCTCAAATGCGACAGTTCTTTGCGAAAGTACTTTTTCTAGAAATTTGAAAAACATATTTCTGGGGTGTTTTACCCCAAAATAAAGACATGGCTAGCATCCTCAGGGTCCGACTAGGTGAATACAAAAAGAATTAGGTTGCTAGATGGTCCCAATTTTAAATGCCAAGCATTTTTCTGATCTCTAACTGAAAACAAAATGGCAGATTTGCGACAGTAAAAGGGCCATTTGCAACAGTAAAAACTGCATTTGCGACACTGTCGAACTTTTTGTTAACTTTTCCTGTTGACTTATAATGGGAGCTTGTGTTTTGAATAACTTTTGAACCGTTTAATGTTTTTTCACGGAATCTTCAAAAGGCACATCGGGGACCCTGACCACATGTTCCCTGAAGATTTCTGACCAATCGTTCAAACCGTGCGACCTGTATGCGTGACATTAAAATTCCAGAAAAGCGTAAACGCTCATGCAGATCATGCTTAATAACTCCGCAACCATATAAGTGACTGGTACAAAACTTGGCAGATCCCAAGGTGCTTGGGTCTTGATCATGTATTCCAAATTTCAGGCAAGTCTCTCAAATGGTTGTAAAGTTATTAAGGTGCAAAATTTTGGCTCAACATGTAAATAGCTCCTCAACCCTAACTATAGTGACAGTACTGTGCCACTATAATATATATATATATATCTTTTTAATGTATCTCTCTCTCTCTTATATATATATATATATATATATATATATAAAACCCCTAGGTGGCGCTATCCCAAGGGCTACTACCCCTGCCTGTATGGCTAGTGACAGGTTAAGGGGCCTAGGTCCGGTGACGAGTGCCTCCACCCAGAGGTCAGGGTTGGTAATGGCTAAACTAGCTTGGGTACAGCCCTCTGGGACACTGTGACCACCCTTTGTTCCTACTAGTGGCCCACACAGTACACGGGAGTTATCTTCTCAATGCCCCACATATGCACACTTTTTACACATACAGTATCACTTACCCTCAGGACTGATTCTGCAGCATGTCCCTGAGGACCCCCCTGTAAAACAAGGTTAGGTAATACACACAACCACAATGCAATGATGGCACTATATGTATTGACACCACAGACAGGTTATAATTCAACAACAACAAATCTGATTTATTTAGGGGTCAGTAACAAGGAAGGGAGAAAATCAGGTTAATTGGCAGTAAACACATGAATCGCAGTAATGTGCATGCACTTTAGGGTCCAAATGTCACACTCTGTAGGTATCCAGGATGGGGGGGGGCTAGCCAGGTCTGTTGCCCGGGGTTGGCTGGCTGGTGCAGATGGATGGGGACCTGCAAGGAGAAAATACACGCACAGCACACAGTTGTAATCCAGAGCTGGATTGCTCAGTCTACAGAAAGAAAACACATAGCAATCAGTTGACACACTTTGATTAAATGAAAGGTACAGGAAGCTACCCTGATTTGTACTCACAATTCCCAGAGCTGAGAACAGGATGGAGAATGTTTGTTTTGGACTGCCAGACAAGCTGGGTATGGAGATAAGGCCCTCGTGACGAGGCCCAACTACATTGAAACAGGAGTTCTGTCCAAATCAAGCTGGAGTTCATCCAGCTTCAGCACTCCATTCACAGTACAGGAAATAAGAGTCGATCCCCACAAGCAATAAGCACATTCATATGTAAAGGAAATTACTATACCAAGCCAGCTGCTCCTCGACCACGATTGTAGAACACTGCAAAACCCAGGAGCACTCACAACAGTTTCAGTTTCCTGACAGACCGATCGCACTTCAGCAAAACTTCAGTCTTCTACAGGGCAAGCCTAGTTCTGCACTTCTTCTTCCTCTTCTGAAACTCGAGTTCAGCCCGATACACACTCTCTAACAGCTGCAGGCCAACTTTAGTGCCCCCATGCGCTCCCCGCGTGAACTACACACCGCAAACAGCACAGAGTTCCTTCTCCTTCCACAGTCACCTTGCATCTGGCTTGCCTGCAACAGTTCAGGGCATTTCCTTTGGATTCACACACATTTGATTGGCTGGTTCGGTTGTCAATCACAGCAGGGCTCCCTCTGTTGGTGTGTTGGCGCAAAAAGATGCCAAGGTCCAAACTACAATTCCCAGAGGCACCTGCCATATAGCCCCTTTACAACCAGCTCCAGCCCAAAGCAGGCTCCATTTTAAAGGTCCCCCAACCCAACTGGTCCAATCCAGCAGTCCAGGGCCAAAATGAAAGGGCTAAACAAACAGAGTTCGAGCTGCAAGAAAGGCAGGTTAGACAAACTGCATTTTTACTAATACTCTAAATGTTTTCTGGCAAACAGTTACATCTTTTCAATTAAGCCCCTCTGCGCCTAGCGACTACAGAAACAGGAGTGATTGGACAGCAACTCGAGTGGGACTGAACAGGGAAACACACAGTCCCCTCATACAATCTAATTATGTCTGCAAGCAGACAGCTCTTAAAGAGACAGTATGCAGAGGCTCTAAAAGCACTCGCTACAGTGCCATTCAAATGGCTTAAATGCGAACACCATCCAGACTTGGAGCATTTAGCAAGCTCTGGAGACTTTTGGGAACCCCCATTTGCAAGGGCTTACACCATTCCTGGCCTGAAAAAATTTGGCATCCGCATCAAGTAGGTACCCTTATAACACTTTAAAGCAGATTATCACATACATTTATATCACCAATATTTAGGCTTGCATTCTTTTAAACAACAGTCAACATATTAAACCTTTGTTATATACACTTATTCAGTGTTACACAGCTTACTACTGGTTACACAACATTACACATGCAAAGCATTTTGAAATCAGGTCATTACTTTCTGCACATGAAACCTGAAGAGAGGAGGCCCTTCCCTATCAGCTGTCTTGGGGCTGGATGGGACAGGGGCACCAAACCTGGAGGGCAACACAAGTAACCTGGAGTTAGCACTTATGCTTAGTTTGGGCAATTAGCTTGGGACACATATGCTCCTTTGTGGACCACATTGAGAAAAATCTACATGTCTCCTAGGGAATCATAGCTTAAGCACACTACAGGCTTTACAGCTTGACCAATCTTCTAGGGGAACTGTTACAGTAACTGCACTTTTATCCTCACTTTCAGCATAGTCTTTACTTGCCAGGGAATTTCTTTTGGGGTAGCAAGGCTAGAACTTGGGGGCACTTTCAGCTCAGAATTTGTATTTTCTGAAGTCACATCATTAGCTCACATGGAGAGTGTTCTGACACTGGCAGGAACCATCAGGGTACTTGAAATACTCTTCTTGCTCTGGTATATCACCAGGCTGTCCCAGTTCATCATTCTCCTCCTCTGAAAGCTCATGCAGTTCCCACCATGCACAGTGATTCCATGTCATCCGACTTGATACTCTGCACTTCGCTTTCTGGGAGCATTGGCTCCAAGGACAAAGCTGGGGGCTTAGGCAGTCCAGAAGGCCCAGCTTCATCTCCAAAATTGACTAGGGGGTTACCTTGAAACAACTGACTTAGTTCATAAGAAGGGTAGTATCCAGAGTTGCACTAACTTTCCTCTGAAGTAGACTGACAGTCATTTTTAATTGAGGTTTGCTGTGGAGGGAACCTTAACTCAGCAACTGTAGGTGAGACTTTCTCTGCCTTTGCTTAGCAGCAGCTCTGGTCACCGGTCCAGGGGGAGCACTTTCTGGGGCTCAGACTCAATCAATATTTGGGCAAGGGCAGCAAATGATTTTGATGCATTGTCTTAACATCTTTTAATTATTTTCAGGCATTACTTGCACACAGTCAGATCATCCAGTTTGCCCACTATAATGTGAGGGATGATGTCGCTGTCAGCAATCTTGTGTTTGCCATGCAGTCCCAGATTTCTTAGCAATACATGACCTCCTCCTGGAGTTCCTGTGCCTTCACCTTTTATCATACCTTACTTTGTTGGCTAGATTTCTTTTGGCAGCCAGGGTTTGAGCCAGTTGGTAGTGCATGATTCAGCTGGGCCTTTAACTTTTGCACATACTGTAAATAATTATCAGCTCAAACCCCATCAGAGAAACTCTGAAACAAACATCTACTGGTAGCTGGGCCTCTTTCAAACACAAGCGGTAGGGTGAGAACCCAGTGGCATCACTTTGGTGCAGTTGTAGGCATGTACTAAGGTGCTAATTTGTTGGCTCCATCTGAGCTTGTCTTTGGGTGGAGAGTGCCCAGCATGTCCAGCAGATTGTGGTTAAAACATTCAGGCTGTGGGTCCCCTGGGGTGGTAAGGGGTGCTCCTGGACTTTTGCACTCCCCACAGAGAAAGCATCTCTTTGATTAAATGACTCTCAAAGTCTCTCCCTTGATCAGAATGGATTCTTTACGGAGCCCCATAGTGAACAAAAAAGTTTTTCACTAGTACTTTTGCCATGGTGGAGACCTTCTGTTCTTTGGTGGGGAAAGCTTGGGCATACCTTGTAAAATTGTCAGTGACCACCAGCACATTACTAATATTTCTTTGATCCAGCTCCAAACTCAGAAAGTCCATACAAACCAGCTCTATGGAGGCACTGGTGGTGATGTTAACAAGGGGGGCAGCCATCTGGGGCAAAGCTTTCCTCTGTAAGCAGTGACTGCAAGTTCGAATGTGTTGCTCAACATCAGCCCCAATCTTAGGCCAATAGAATCTGGATTGCACCAAATCAAGTGTTCTGTCTATACCAAGGTGCCCCATATGGTTGTGTAAAGACCGCAATACTAAGTCTCTGAAAGTGGTGAGCAGGATCAGCTGTTGCTTGTCTATTTGTCCCTCCTCCAGTCTACTGTTTCTCTGTATAGCAGTCGATTAACCATTTTCAGTTTAGGGCCTTCTTTATATAATAATGCAGTTCTCAAATCAGTGGAGCGCAACTTGGACAAATCTTTCCCTGTGTAGAGGGCTTCTAAAGCTGATTTGATCATAGGATCTCGGGATTGAGCCTGCTGAAGATTGTCATTGTCGAGCTGAGGCAGTGCACCAATATCTAATGTACTAAAGTGACAATAAGCAGGATATGCAATTCTCAGAGGGTCCCAAACAATCCACCAGACAGTCCACTGCATCCGTGGACATTTATTCCTCCCTGTCAAACTTCTGACAGAGTGCTCATATATCAGGTTCTGACAGTCTGACCCAGTCATTCCAGGAAACAGGCCTCTGTGAGAGAGCATCAACGTCTATGTGATTTAGGCCTGCTCTGCACTCTACAGTGTAATCGTATGTAGATAATGCAGAATGCCACTTATGGCCATTAGCATCCAATTTGAATGAAGTTTGCATGTATGTCAGAGGATTATTACCAGTTTTTACTAGTATCTTAGCTCCATACAAGTACTCGTGGAATTGGTCAACAATGGCCAACTTCAAAGCTAGGAACTCTAACTTATGTACAGGATAGTTCTTTTCAGATGGGGTCAGACTTCTGATGGCAAAGGCCACTGGTCTAAGGCCATTCTCATGCTCTTGGTACAACACAGCCCCCAAACCTTGCAGGCTACCATCAGTGTGAAGGACATAAGGTTTTACTGGATCTGCATATGCAAGGACAGAAGCATGGGTAAGTTGATATATAATCTCATGAAAAGCAGCTCACAATCAGGTGTCCATCGTGGCCCCAAAACTTCATTGGGACGTAATACACTATCTCAGCCTCAGGAGAAGCCGACCCCTTGTATTTTTTGTTGGTAGGAGGGTAACCTTGAGAAAGATTAAGTAGAGGATGAATCACTCTCGAATAGTCCTTGATGAACCGGCGATAGTAGCCACAGAATCCCAGGAATCTTTGCAGTTCTTTTAGATTGTGGGGCTCTGGCCAGGTGGTCAAGGCCTCACCTTTACTCGGGTCTGTTTCTATTCTCTCAGTGGATACTATGTGTCCCACAGACTTTACAGAGGTTTGGAAGAATTGACATTTATCGATGGATTGTTTAAGGCCAAAGTCTTCCAGTCGGTCCCACACCTTGACCAATCTGCTCTCATGTTCCTCCAGTGAGCTGCCAAACACAATAACAACATCCAAGTATACCAGGCACTCTAATAGTTTCATGTCCCCCACTGCACACTTCATCAGTAGTTGAAAAGTGGCTGGGGCACCTGAGATCCATTGAGGCATCCTTATGAACTCATAGAAACCAAGCAGACAGATAAAGGCTGTCGGCTCATGGTCTTCTGGGGCTATTGGGATCTGGTAGTACCCACTGCGAATATCCAACACTGAGAACAATTTGCTACCATTCAGGCAGTCTAAAGCATCCTGAATGCAGGGCATTGTATACTGATTAGGGATAGTCAGCCAGTTCAAGGTGCAATAATCCACACATATTCTCACTGTCCCATTCTTCTTTCCACTACCACGATAGGCGAAACATATGGGCTTCTGGATTCTTGTATCATACCAGCAGCAAGCATCTCTTGCAGATGCTGTCTTACATCATTCTATGTCAGCAGGTGCCCGACGTCGAGACCTCTCACAAAATGGCCTTTCATCATGCAACCGGATATGGTGCTCAGCTCCTTGCACACATCCTATGTACCATTCCTTTAAGGAAAATACTTGGTCTCTCTGGGCAAGCTTCTCACTGATCCTCACTTTCCATTCAGCAGGCAAAGGGGAGTCACCAAAATCAAACAAGTTGGGCATCACTCTGACATCCTTCCCTGAACTCTTATTACTGGGTAGCACTGAAGTATCCTCACAATGTACATTAGCCAGGGTGCAACCTCTATTTACTCAAATCTCTCTCTATCAGACACATTTTGAATTTAGACCATTACTCATCTGGCACAAGCATGGGCTTTGGCAGGCAAAATACTAGGCTTGACCAGCAGTCCTTCTGGAAATTTCCCCGCTTTGGCCATCAAGCATGAGCATTTTATTCTTGACATCCTTTCTGATTCGGACCTCCCCGTAAGGTACACTGGGCATTTGGCACCAGGATCAGGGACTCAGGATTCTTCTTCTTCTTCCAGACAATTCTAACTGGTTCCTCGGGGTCCACTCCTTCAACATCTCTCTGTGTCTCATAGGCCTTCTTGATCAAGGCCGGAATTCTCAGAGTTCTACCAGTCCTTGACCCCTGTTTCTCATAACGCAACTGTGCCAACCGTCCAAACATATGTGCATTCATCCCAATTAGCAGAGGAACCCCATCATACAGTCTGGTAGAAGGACACACTAAGGCCAGGGTCTCTACTTGCTTGGCTACTCAGCCACGGAGGTGGGGAAAGACAGCTAAATTCAGATACATCCACCCTGCCGGCACTTGCCAAACAGCTTAAGGCTGTCCCCACTGTCTACCAGCTGAGGTCCAGTGACTCCCAGGCCCACAAGGTCCCCCAAACTCTCTCCTCACAGGGATCACACCTTCATGGTCCTCGCCCCGAGAGCATGGAACCTACTCCCCTGACCATGTAAGGTCTGCCCCTCACACACCACCTCTCAGGTTCTCCCTATGAGGCTACTTAAAACAAGCATCCTCCTGCCCTTGTTCCTAGTTGCCCCACCCTATATAGTGGGCCCTGTGTCACCATGACTACGTGCGGATGCCACGTGTGTCTAGGGACTACTATGTATCTGCCCTGCTGATATATGTTTGTTTTCTTGACTGCTTTTTGTTGTTGCCATGCTTCGACTCTGTACTTTGCCACTGTGTTATTACTGCCTGTATCTGACTTTGCCCTGTTGATTGCTGTGACTTGACTCTGTATTACTATTGCCTGTACCTTGTAATTCTCCCAGGTCGCACCTGAAAATAGGCACTTGACTGCCTAGCATGCTTACCTGGTTAACAAAAACTAAATAAATAAATATTAGCAATATCCTGTATTTTGGTGCTACATACAAGCTTGTGACATTTGTTTTGGCTTTACTGGGCTGGACCTGTTTATCACAGGAGTTCTGTTTTGTTTTTTTCCAATCTTACTAAACCCATAAATAGTTGCTTCTATTAAAAAATCAGATTGCGGGGATATATTAATTCTCCTGGACTAGTTCAGTCCCCATTCTCTTGACCAACATAACTGTAGTAGATGATTGGAATTGATGGAGAAATGGGGAGGGGGGCTATGAAATTATTTTGCTTGAGCCAGAACAGAAGAAGTGGTGTTCAACATGAGAGTGTATGGACAGCTTGATAAACGTCTGGCATATAAAGGACTTTTCTTGTTTTAAAGCTTGAAAATCCTCACAGACCAATTGGACTCTATTCTGCTAAAAAGGTCTTTTGTTTTTCTATGGCCCCTACAAAAAGCATAAAGTATTGTTACTATATGACTGGATTCACAGGGTTTATTTGGTTTGTTGGTTAGCTTGGTTGTGTTGCCAGAACCATCAGATGAGGTATGCAATGCCGCTGCATCTGAACATTCTATATCACCTTATTAGTAGTCTAATGTTCAAACAGAAATTGCAGGAGTGTGTGGGAGTCATGGCACGAAGGCCTAGGACAGCACTGACCCCCTCTCAGGGTGTCTCATTGCTTTACAAGCAATGAGTAACTGCATTAGCCATAAGATGAGCTCAGGATGATGAGGGGCTGCAGGAGGTCAAATAGTTAAGTCTGGTAACTTTCAAATCACACAATATGTGGCAGTGGTGGATTCAAACCTAGGTCTCCAGAATCACATCTCTCCATACTAACCACTGATCCAGACTGCCTCCAAAAGGCTTTTAATAATATTTCTGATTAATTAGCTGTATATTTATCTACTTCCTTTTTAGTTGTAAAAAAAGTGAATTTATGAAAAAGCAGCCCATTTTGTTTTCATTTGTTTATTTAGCAGTAAAGGTAGTTAATGAGGTGTGCAGTAATACTTGGTGCCAGCAATGTATTTATTTTTTTCTTCTCTGTATATTGTTTTGAACAACTGGATACATCACTGTATAAAGTACATGCTGACTTCAAAGTTCAAACTAAAAATACCTGTTTGGAAATGTATTACAGAAGGAAAATAAAATGCAAAACGTAAGGCAGCCTAGCAGGATACCTCCTGCTGCCTCAGAGCTCTCTTTATCTGAACCTCTCCCTAACAGGAGAGAGCTGTATGGACTCTGGGGCCCAATTATCCAATAAACTACATTTCCCAACGGCCACACTTATATGTGGTTCATGGTTGTTTAATGCATTATTTATTTTATTTTCTAAAATGCCTGTCTGGCAATTTGTTACAGAAAACAAATAAAAGAAAAACTCTTTGCTATTCGTGTGTGTGTGTGTGTGTATATATATACTGTATATACTGTATATATATTACAAAAAACTGCATTTAATGCATCAGTTATAGTTAAACAACAAAGTGAGGATAGAGATGTTATGGTTGAGCCTCTATCCCCCAACACCACCCCACCACCCATCCTCCACAGACCGACGGATGCTGAGGTGTGCCATGGAGTCATGAGGCCAACACTCACCCCATTCCATGTGTAAACAGGTTGACATGCTACAGTAAGTGAGAATTGGGTGAGAGTTTTGCCTCATTACCCCATGGCACACCTCGGCATCTGTTGGTCTGTGGAAGATGGGAGGTGGGGTGGTGGGGGAGTTAGGGGCTCAACCATAACATCTCATTTCCCTACTTTTGTCGCTTTAACCATAACTGATGCATTAAATGAAGTCTTTTGCAATGAATTTCCATACTTTTGAAAAAGTGTAATATAACTAGTCAATAGGGCCCCATGTTCCCACCTGCTGCCCATTTCTGCATAATGATGTGCATCTGTGGGGAGCACAGGCCTGATGGGCTCTATGCTCCACCTTACACTTAACTACCGAGCCATACAACAGCCCTATAGGAAATGAACCCTTGTAACACTAATTTGCCAATATCTCAGCAACCATAGCAGCTATGAAAAAATTCATGCCATTGTAATCATGACAGTGAGACCTCTACATAAGATAGGCCAACCAAATCCATATCTCACATCATTTCCAAGATACAGGCACTGAAAAGCACTGAAAAGGCACTCTTGGAACCCTTGTGACACTAATTTGTCAATATCTCAGTAACCATACAACCTAGGAAAACAATTCCACTGCAGGTGTACTCTATGATTTCCAAATCTGTTTTCATTGCTTAGACCACCTGAAGTAGCAAAAAATCCGTATCTCCCTTCGTTTTCGAGATACAGGCACTGAAAGTCGCTATGGGTGCCACAATGTTTTCCTAAGGGAAAAATCAAAACTTTGTGATGGCATATCTATGGAACTGATTAACTTTCAGTACCTAAATAGCATAATTCACATTTCTGGGGCATTCCCTTAATACCCTGCAAATTTCAAATCAAAAGACCAAACTGTTAATTTACAATGCAGTCGGACAGTTTTTAAAAGTTTAAAAATTCATAATTCATGCGGTAGCAAAATCCTGACCATCAGATTAATTCTCTCGTGAGCTGTTAAAATCACTGTCCGTGAGAAATCCTTGACCATCAGATTTTGGCCATCTGGTCCCTAAGTGAAGGTTAAGGATTTTGCAGCTTAACGAAAGGGGATCGGTTGGTGGAGTGGAATTTTTTCAGCTCATGAAAGGGGATTCAGAAAATCTATCCCCTTTCGTGAGCTGACAAAATCACAGTCCACCAGATGATTCCTTTTCACGAGGCAGCAAAATCCTTGACCATCACTCAATTCTTGTCTGTGAGAAGGGCAATCTGGTCACAAAGTGACAGTCAAGGATTTTTCTGCCTCACAAAACGGGGGTTACTGGCAGACTGGGATTTTGTCAGCTCAGAAAGGGGATTCAAAAACCAATACCCTTTCAGTGAGCTGAGAAAATCCCAGTTCACCAGCTGATCCTCATGAGGCAGCAAAATTCTTGACCGCCACCAGTCCTCATCTGCAAGAAGGGCCATCTGGTAACAAAGTGACGGTCAAGGATTTTGCTACCTCATGAAAGAGGATCGACTCACGGACCGGGATTTTCTCAGCTTGCAAAAGGGAATCAGAAGTGAGTCATGGACAAAGAAGTTTTTAAAATTGAAAAGGTCATTTTTTGGCCAAAAGAAAGTAAGCCAAAGATATAGGTTTGTAGAGTGTGTCACCCTGAACAAAAACGATGCCTTATCGCAGCAAGAAGTCACCTGTGGAGGAAGCTACGACATTTCATCTGGGGGGAAAAGTGAAAACAAGATGGCGGCTCATGGACAAGGAATTTTCCTCACAGACTATGATTTTTAAATCCCCTTTGTGAGCTTGACAAAATCTTGACTGTGAACCCAGTCCTTTTTGCAAAACACACATATAAATCTCGGAGGAACTGAGCATGCTGAGAACTCCAAAATAAAAAATTAAATAACTTTGAATGGATTAATATTTTTAACAGATTCAATGCTGGATTGTTCTTTGACGCAAACTCTTTCTACATTCCAAATTTCAGACCAAAACACCAAATGGTGTAGTCAGAGTATTAGGGCAAAAAGGTCAAAAGTATGGAACGCATTTTTCAGCACTTTGCTGCATAAAAACCCATAAGTCTGACCTCAAATGCAACCTGGCAAATCAAGAGATCTACTACACCAGACCAGGTATTCCAAATTTCATGAAAATTCATTGAATGGTTGAAAGTTATTAACATGAAATTGGGGTTTAATATTAAAGTGCCTACTCAACCATAACTATAGTGGCACTACTGCACCACAATAATATATATACATATATATATATATATATATAGATAGATATATAAAATACTGGCCCAGTAGGGCCAGTATAGTTAGGGTTGCATGGTCACTTCTATGTTAAACCTCAAAGTTTGCACTTTAATAACTTTGCAACTGTATGTTCGATTTGCCTGAAAGTTTGCATGCACAACTGCCAACCATATATCTCTGGATCGGGAAAGTTTGTTCCAGTCAGATGTACAGTTGTGGAATCATAGTGCATTCAAAATGTGAAAAATCATCAACTTTTGCTAATTTTTCAGTAAGTCATAATGAACTGAAGAATGCTTTTGGGTGTATTCAAATGTGTTTGTCTACATGATTCCTGGGCTGCACTGGTGCCTTTTGAAAATTTGGTGAAAAAATATTGTTCCATTCAAACATTATTCAAATTGTTCATGTCCCATTATAGCCTACGGGAAAAGTTATATGTGCATTGCGGCAATGTTTGTAAAAACATTTTTTTGAGCATGACAACATTTTTTTCATGCACAACAACATCCCATTATAAGGTATAGGGAATCACAAAAACATTTTTGTTGTCACGAAACCATTTTTCTTGCCTTGATAACTTTACTCCACAACATTGTCCGAAGTGTTGTTTTCTTTGTCACTTCATCGTGCCAAGGTGGATTGTGCTTTTGGGCTGAAATTTGCAGGGTAGCAAGCCCTGGTCCCACAGATGTGCCTTTTGGTGGTTTGGCCCCCACACATTCAATGGGCCCATTGTTACAGTGTTACGAAGTTGAGAAATTTCCCATAGGATAACATTGCGGTGCCTGTGGTGCCTTTCGGTGCTCACATCTTGAAAACAAAGAAAGATATGAATTTTTTGCTACTTTTAGGTGACCTAAGCAGACAAAGAAGTTTAAAATGCATAGATTACACCTGTACTGGAATTTTTTTCCAAGGTTGTACAGTTACTGAGATATTGGCAAATTAGTGTTACAAGGGTTCCTTTTCAGGCCTATGGGGCTATTGTATGGCTCCGTTGTTATGTGTAAGTGGGAGCACAGGGCCCAGAGGGCTCACACTCCCACAGACACATATTATACACAAATGGGCAGTTTGCTGGGAGCCCGGGGTCGAGATTGGTTGTGTTGCCTTGTACCGTCCCCTGCTTGTATGTGGTGTGTGTGTATGTGTGTGTGTGGAGGGATTCAGATCTAGGGTTGAAAACCCTTGCATCAAATTTCCTCACTTTTGTCACCGTGGAAGCAGCCCTAACTGATGCATTAACAAAGTTTTTTGCAATGATATATATATATATATATATATATATATATATATACAGTTTATTAAATAGTGGCAGAGTAGTGTCACTATAGTTAGTTGAATACCCCATTTAAGGTTTAATCTGAAATTTGGCAGCTTAATAACTTTTCCACCATATGGCAGATTTGTCTGAAATTTGTAATGCATGGCCTGGTACCACAGATCTGTGGACCTGCCTAGTTTTGTAATGATCAGATATATGGTTGCAGAGTTACAAAGTGTGTCAGTGATTATGACAGGAAACATGTTTATTTTTGAAGCCCATGACAGGAACTGCTCAAAAAGTTTACAAAAAAAGTTCCTGTCCCCTTTAAGAGTTATTTAATTATTTGACCGCGAGGCTGCAAAATAATTTTTGGTGACCGCAGCTGAAGATTTTGCAGGCTCGTGGCCAAAGATCATTGGCGAGCCACTGACAAAGATTGTAAAAATGTAAAAGCCTATTTTTTAACAAAATTAAAAAAAAACAGAGATATGGGTCAATAGAGTGAATTCCCCTAATCTAAACCCATGCCCCAATTATTTCACAAGTCACCCACGGGGTGAAATATTTACTTTTTTTTCCAACCCCAAACTGAAAACAAGATGGCGTCCATTGTGATCAATTAATTTCTCGCAATCAGAGATTCTTTGATCACGAGCCTGCAAATTCTTTGATTACGATGGCCAAAACCCCATTCTTCTTTTGCAAAATAACCATATAAATTTTCCCATAGACTTACAATGAGAGCTAAAAAGTTTAATCACTTTTGAATGGATTAATAGTTTTTCACCAAACAAAAAGCGGCATATCCCTTGATCCAAGCTCTTCCTACCTGCCAAGTTTTAGACTGGCAGACCACATAACGGCCATTCAACACCGGGGACAAAATCAAAAAAACTGCCCACAGAACTGGTGGAAAGTGCATTTTTCAGTGTTTTGGTGTGCAAAAACCATAAGTTTGACCAAAACACAACTTGGCAAATCAAGAGATCTACCGTGCCCCACAATGCGTACCAAATTTCATGCAAATCCATTGAACAGGTCCTAAGTTATGATCATGCAAAATTTCAAGTTTAACATAGAAGTGCCTTCATAAACCTAAATATAGGGCCATGACTGCACCCCTAATATATATTTATTCATTAAGACATTTTGTGTGTAGTGCCAGTCTTGACTCCAGTAGTTATGCTTTGCAATCCTGTGCTGGTGAGCCAAGTTTGGGGTCGAGCTCAGTAACCCAGCTGAATGGGGTGACAGTAGGAGGGTTGGCACTACCTTGTGTGATACCCCTCAGCCAGGGAATGAAAGCTGCAGGGTTGTCCACATGGGCCTGGATGCCATATAGTGAAGACAACTGTCCTTTGGCATAGGCCCTGCACCTGTGCACCTCTGGGTGGCAGATGGCCTGTGCATTGGGTGACAGATGAACTCTTTGCCCTGTGCATCTTTATTTGTGGCCACATGGAAGCAAGGGATGAGAGGGCTCTGTTGTTCTGCAGCCCACCAGACAGCACCATGAATTCTTGACATCCATTGCTACACTTCTGTAGGCAGATGAAATCTTCCTCATGCAAGACCCAAAGAGCCCTGTGCATCTGCACCTGTTCATGCAGGTCCCAAAGATATGATTCCACAGTCTCAAAAAGAAAGGAAATTCTTTATAAAAAAAAAACTGTGTTAATGCGCCAGTTAGGCATCAGCTTAATGCCACAAAAGTAGGGAAATGTGGCATTAGGGTTTCCCACCCAAATCCCCTCAAGTAGTAAAAGGAAAACAACATTAGGGTTAGGCCTCTGGAGTCTTGGCAAATCAGTGGTGGGTCTTCCCAGGGGTTGTCAACCCTAATGCCCACCCCATTCCCTGAGTAAACAATGTCAGATGTGATCTCCTTTCTTCACGTGGTGGGCTCTGTGTGGATAAATGTACAACAGACTGTGCTGACAATATGTGGTGAGACATACAGTACTTTGCTACCTTTGAAGAGTATATCACTATGAGGCACTGACTTGGAACTGTACCTTGTGTGTCGGACAGGAGGCTGGGAGCTAAAGGGGGAGTTATGAGCATTAGGGTTGACAACCTCAAAGAAGACCCCACCACTGATTCACCAAGATTCCAGAGACCCAAAATGCTAATGTTTTTTCCTTTTACAGCTTGGGGATTGGGGTGTGGAGTTATGGTTGGAAACTCTACTTTTGTGGCATTAAACTAAACCCTAATTGATACATTAAAGCAGTTTTTTGCAAAAAAAATTGTTATAGCATAGTAGTCCTGAAACTGCATTACTGCTAAAATTAATCTAACCTTAATAATCTGTTAACATATGCTGCTGATTTTACTGGTCATTGAGAGAACCCCATCACTTTTGGGATACAAAAAGAAAACATTTAGGGGGGAAGGGTGCAGCTGCAACAGCTTTTGAATTAATATACTTTAAATGGTGTTTTTTTCTGGCATTTTCAGAAGGAACATTTTCATACAGCAGTTTTCCACCCTCATGTATATTCCCTGTAACTGTCAGACTTCTAATTTCATTCAGAGAACTGAGTTCCAGTGGGATCCCCCCATTTCCACCACTTACCACATATTTTCGTCAGTTTGGCTTTTCTTTTAGAGGAAACAATTTCTGAGTTTCAGCTGAGCATTGGCTGTGTGTTTCTTCCATCATGTTTTCTAGCAAGAAACAATTACACAACAAGCCACCAGATGGCCCTCAAAAACGTATTGTCAGATCAAACTGAAAATCCCTGCAAGTGTATGTGTAAGAAAAGCCATCAATACTTAAAGTTACTGGTGTGGTTTGGTAGGAGATGCTCTAGGCTGGGAGCAATCCCAGTTCTAAGTAGGAATGGGAGAGCCACAAAGGGTTCTGAGGTACAAAGTTTCTACAGTTTGTTTATTTTAGTTTACATTTTTTAGCCAGAAAGACACACTGAACTGAAACTCAATTAATGGTGTGTCCCAGAAGCGGGGGCAGGTTAAAGAGCTACTGACGCTCCAAAAAGGACTTTATAAAAACATAATAATTAGTTACAATTCTGCTTGTATTCCATTTATGTTATATATTTCTCCTCCCCATAATTGATTACTAAAGAAATGTGTATGAATATGTTACAGTGTGGGAATAACAGACACTTAGGCAGGCGGGATGATGCATAAAATAAACACACTAATGCACATATGATTTTGTATTCAAAATAACATAAAAGCAATATATACAGACATACAGTAAAACAAGGTGTTAGCACACCAAAATAAACAAAACTCTGAAGATGACTCTTCCCTAGCCACTTCTCTCTTAATTTACTACTTTCTTGAAGCATTTCACTGGTGTGAAAAACAAACACACCTTCCTCCTACAAGACCAGCAGCTCACTGGCCTCCTCTCTCCAAACTCCCTCCTAGTGGTGAGTTTTTATAGTCTTTGGCTGATGACATCATGGGGTAACCAACATCAAGGAGAAATTAGGATTTTATTTTTTTATAATTAAGCATTTCTTTGCAGTACTCCACAGTGCCTTTCTATGCACTGAATAAAGATTTTTTCTTTAAAAAATGCATCATGCGGTACATGCTAATGCTTTGGATCTTTAGTGTGTTCCAAAGCAAACACGGAGCTATTCCTGCTCCCAACAACCATTCTGTGCCACCTTTTTTTAGTCAGCGAGCTGCGCTTCGCAGCAAGCAGCTCAGCCTGCGCAGCTTCACAAGTCGGACACCTCTGAAACAGGGTGCCATGTAAGGGACACTTTTATTTTACTTTGGGCAATATTGTTTGCTCTGGGCACTATTGCTAAACTGGAGGCACCTAGGGGACTCAGGAGCGTTTCACTATTTAAAAGTAAAGGCCACTTGCATTTGGACACAGTTTTAGAGGCCACACTTAAAGAGGGACATTGAACTCCTGGAGAGGGTCCAGAGGAAGGCAACCAAAATGATTTGGGGCTTGGGGGACAGGACCTATGGGGAGCGGCTCAAAGAGCTAAATATGTACACATTGGAAAAGAGAAGGGACCAGGGGGACATGATAGAGGTGTTCAGGTACATGAAAGGGATAAATAAGAGAGGAGCAGTCAGGGTCCTTTGAAGGAAGGGGGGGCAACTAGAGGGCATGGGTGGAAGCTGGAGTGGGGAGATTCAGGGGAGAAAGGAGAAGGTGCTACTTCACTGAGAGGGTGGTGGAGCCATGGAATGCACTGCCCAGGGGGCTGGTGAAGGTAAAGACAGTGGCGGGGTTCAAGAGGGGGTGGGACAGGTACAGGGGAGGGTACTGGAAGCAAAATCCAGTGCAGCGAGAATATCCAGGACTGGGAAGGGAAAAGCCAGAGAGGGCAAGGGGGCAGCAAGGTCAGCTCCCAGGGTGGGGGCTGACCAAATGAGCAGACACGAAAGACCATTAGGTCTATTCTGCTGGCAATTTAGTAGGTAAGTATGTAATGCCTAAATATTATATTTTGTTAGACTTGTCCTGAACATGTCACCAGCTCTTTAAGTGTCTTGATTGGGGTCAAGCAGTGAGCAAGTGGAGACCATGGGATTCAAGCTCAGGTCTACAGGGTTTTCCATGTTCACAGCTCTATGCACCAACTTCTAACATAGAAACATAAAAATTGTCAGCAGATAAGGACGACCTGGCCCATCTAGTCTGCCCATAAGCCCTTGTACTGGATTACTGCTTCTGACCCACCCACTGCTGTACCTCTGGTTTCCCCATGCCTGTCCCAAGCATGCTTGAATCCATCTGCAGTGCTTGCTCTCACCAACTCCTGAGGGAGACCATTCCATATGTCCACCGCCCTCTGTGTGAAGAACTTTCTCACATTCCTTCTTAACCTTCCACCTTCCAATTTCATGTCATGCCCCTTCATTCTTGTGCTTCTCCTGTATTGGAAAATGTCTCCCCCTGCACCTTGCGTATATCCTTGAGGTACTTGAATGTTTCTATCATGTCAACTTTTTCCCTCCTCTCTTCTAGTGAGTACATATTGAGGTCCCTTAATCTCTCCTCATAAGTCTTGTGTGCAAGTCCTATACCATCTTAGTCATCCTTCTCTGGACCGTCTCCAGACAGTTAATATGCTTACTGAAGGTGCAGCCTCCAGAAATGGACACAGTACTCTATGTGAGGCCTGACCATGGTTTTATATAATGGCATCACTATCTCCGTCCTTATGCTGGTGATACCCCTGCCTATGCACCCCAGCATGCCACTGGTCCTCCCAGCTGCCTTAGTACTCTACTTTGACATTTTCAAGTCATCAGAAATAATAACTCCAGGTCCCCTTCCCTTTCCTCCTTTGTGACTGTCAGCAACTCCCCATCCTGTAGCTTTCCCAGGGTTTCTGTGTCCCAGGTGCATAATTTGCACTTTTGAATTAAACTTCAGTTGCCAGTCCTCATACCATTTCTCAAACTTCCCAGATCCCTCTTCATTTTCTCCACCCACTCTGGGGTATTCACTCTGTTACAGGTCTTGGTGTCATCTGCTAACAGGCAGACCTTTTCCTCCAGCCCTTCTGCAATGTCGCTAATGAAGACATTGAACAGGACTGGCCCCAGGACCGATCCCTGAGGCACCTCACTGGTCACCCCCTCTTTCCAGACTATATCCCATTTACCACCACCCTCTGCCTCCTGTCTGTTAGCCAGTTTCTAACCCAGTTTACCACCCTGTCTCCCATGCCCAACCTACCCAGCTTGTTTATCAGTCCCCTGTGTGGGACGGTGCCAAAGGCTTTGCTGAAATCAAGGTAAGTGATGTCCACTGCCCCACCCTGATTTACTTCCTTTGTCATCCAGTTGAAGAAATCAACTAGATTTGTCTGGCATGACCTCCCTGCTGTGAATCCATGTTGCCTATGGTCCTGGGCTCCTATGGCTTCTAGATGCATCACTATCCTTTCTTTAAGCAATGTCTCCATGATCTTCCACACTACTGAGTGAGGCTGACTGGCCTATAGTTCCCTGCCTCCTCCCTGCTGCCAGATTTGTGTAGAGGGACCACATGTGCCCTCCTCCAAACCTCTGGTACTACCCCTGTGTTGAATGACTCAGTGGACGTGGCTGTCAGAGGTTCTGCTAGTTCCCTTCAAAGTCCTCTTAGCATCCTTGAGTGTATGCCATCTGATCCCATCGCTTTGTCCACCTTCAATTTAGTGAGATACTGCAGGACTCTTTCCCCTGTGAATGGACTATTTTCCACCCCTTCGCCCCCTTGGCAACTGCTGTACTGCTGTGGCCTCTGCCCCTCCCCCTCCTCTGTGAATACTGAACAGAAACATTCATTTAGTATTTCTGCCTTTTCCATGTCACCCTCCTTGCATTCTCTTCCCTCTCCTCCGAGCCTTGCAGTCCCCCCTTGTTTTTCCTCCTGTCACTGATGTACCTGAAGAATGTCTTGTCTCCTTTTTTAACTGACTGTGCTAAACCTTTCTCAGTCGGTGCCTTTGATCTCTTTACTGCCTTTCCCACTTCCCTTAGACACTTTAGGTACTTCTCCCTGTCTGTCTTCCTTTGGGTCTCCTTATATTTCCTGAACCCATTCCTTTTTGCCCTGACCTTTGCCACCACCTCTCTCGAGAACCATAGTGGCTTTCTTCTTCTCTTGCCTTCTCTAGGTTATGTTGCCAATGAGCTGAGTTATATTTATTTATTTCATCATTCAGACATAACCTTTGAGCGAAATGCTCTTTTTCAAAGGTTCCATGTCTTGACAGGAGGATAACGCAAAAAGGTAGTTACAGAGTATGGGTGCACAAGTACAGAGACAAAAAAATAAAAGAAATAACAGCAGTTGGTATATTTACAATTGTAAACTATCTCATATAGAGGTACAGCATATTGCAGTTAGTACAGCCCAAGGTACATGGTGAGTGCTGTGGGTTTAAGAAACTAATTTAGCAAGAGGTAAAGCAGCCAGGGGAGGCTTTGTCGTTATTTCATATAAAGTCGGGGGGGGGGGACTCAACATAGACTTTCACATCCTTTATGTTAATGCAGCCAAGAGGAGGCTTTGTTGTTAATTTTAGTCAAGCGTGGGAGGGTCATTTTCTGTGCAGAACTGACCTAGTAGGAACATACTAGAGAGCGATGTGAGGAAGGACCCTACACAGAATAAGCTGGAGGGAAGACAGGTGCTTTGAGACAATCACATTTGTGCAGGGTCAATGTTAGGGGAGCGACTTAAAACAGAGTTCCTAGTTAAGGACAGTAGATAGAAGGCTTGTCAAGAGGCTGTGGCTATGGAAGGCTCAAGTTCAAGGGCTGGCAAGTAGTAGGAGGGAGTAGAAATTTAAACTCAGGGTTACTGGGCAGCAGGGTAACACATCGGAGAATGCAGCCCAGGAGCAGGCTGACTCCAAGCTACCAGGTGATAGTGCTACAGGTTACCTGCAGCTACAGACCTCAGCCTTGGCCAGGTTATGTCTTAGTTCAGCCTTGAAGATGAGGAGGCTGTTACTGAGTGAAAGGCATGCTGGGTTCTCATTTAGCCAAGGAGCTCTGTATGCAAAGGACCATTGGCTAACAGCCATTTTTTCTGAAGGGGGTGGCAAGTGGGCAGTGAGTCTGCCCTCTCCGAACATTCAGAACCTGTAGCTTTGATTAATGGAAAGTACAAAAATGATTTTACCTTACTTTCCACCCGTAAACTATTATCAGTGAAAGGAAGTTATAGTACTGCACAAACATCTTAGAATTCTACTGTTGCAAATGTACTTAGGGTCATGTGGCCAAATAGTGTCCCTTGTGTAACACTTAGGGGTAATACTGCTTCTCCGTAGATCACTGATGAGACCCCATACAGAACATTCTGCCCAGTTCTGGAGTCCCCACCTGAGAAAAGACAGATGTGGGCTAGAAATCGAGCAGCGTAGGGTAACCAAAATAATTCGGGGCCAACAGGACAGATCGTATGAGGATCAGCTTAGGTCACTAAAAGTACTTGCTGGACATCAGAAGGGACAGAAGTGACACAACAGAGACCTTCAAGCTTCTGAAAGGAGTAAACAAGGTAAACTGTTAGGAAGTATTCAACAGAAATAGTGGGTTAATAACAAGGGGCATGAATGGAGGCTGGTGGTGGTGGAGGGGGATGTGTGAAACTGTTACTTCCCAGAGAGAGTGGCTGAGCCATGGAACAGCCGACCAGCTGAGGTGGTAGGAGGAGCAAACAGGCCATAAATGGGTTCAAGCATGGCTGTGCCAGAGTTAGGGGTCTGATTGCTTTGCAAGGTGGTAGAAGTGAGGCAGGGAGCAGTAAGGGTGAACACCTCTTCTAGAAAATAGGTGACAAAGTAGTGTGGGGTAAAACAGGGTAGACCGGATGAACCAATGATCTTTTTCTGCCAATAGTCTCCACGTTTCTATGTAACACCCCTGCTATCATGACCACTTCATACAAACCTGGTTCACTGGTCCTACCCTACCACTTTTTTCCAAGATAAAGACCTAATGTCGATTAAACTCTGGAAATAGTTGTTTTCAAAATGACAAACTCTTCTTGCACTTTGGATAAAGATTTTGAAGAGTTTTTTTTTTGTTTAGCAGAAAACTGAGGAGGTTCTGAACACATTCTAACAATTGGTCCCATCCCTACATAGTTCCAGGCTGGTGAAGAGCAAGTCTGTTGCAGAGGATATATCCTCACCTTTTTTTTTGTGGGAGGGGGGCTATGTCTCAGAATCTTTTTTTTTTTTTAAGTCTTTGGTAACTGGGTAAGGCCTACTAGGCACAAGTGCCTGTTTTCAGGGGTGACATTGGAGCACTGGGCAGTTAAGTGACTTGCTCAGAGTCACACAGTATGCAAGTGGAGGTTGTGAGAATCAAACTCAGGTCTGGTCTGCTGGATGTACTAAGCTCGTTCTTGCCTCATTCCTCTAACCTCTAGGCTATACTGCCAGCCCTTTTGCTAAACAGCATTCCTTAGTAGCTGGTTCATAGCCAGATCTTGGCATCTCTCTTGATTCATCTCCCCCCTATTAGCTGAGGTGTGGCAGTTGGTGTTGCAGTCAACAGGGGTTGTGGTGGTGATGGTGGGGGGCAGAGTTTACTAAGTGGGGCAGAATTGTGAAGATTTCCCTCTTAAAGAACTGGGGTGCCCATTGTAGATTTCTGGGGTGGGGGCATAAAGAAGCAACTGATTTTGGTGTACAGTTAAGTCATATGTGAAGCATCAGAAATTGTTGCATTAGTAGCGAAATCTTGCTGAGATCACAAATGACCATTTCCTGCCATATCCTGATCTGGGCCCTTTGTTTCTTCTTTCCACAGTGTCATTCCATTCATGCACTGGAAAGTATGTAGTTTGTAGGATTTTTGCTGCAGATGGGCGGTACTAATTCATTGTACATCTGGCCCACATCTCTCCTGGTTAAACAATTGGAAAAACAAATGGGTTGGGGGGGGTGGAGTGCTGTTGCTTGTGAGTCATCTCTCTACTGCTGTTTATTTCTGGATGTGTGCAGGAAACATTTATAACCACAGCAAGAATGTGGGAGAGACAGGGGAAGGGGCAGCAGATAATATAAAGACAAAAACAATGCTTTTTCAGCATCTATCTGACGAATGGAAGATTTATTTTTTAAAGTACATAGGTATTAGTGCATGCTGGGAATATAATTAATTAAACAGCATGTATTTTATAAGGTAGAGTTGTGGGAAACTTTAATTGTTGGCTTGGTGGTTTTTCTGTTAGAAAATTTAAAATAACACAATGTTTGTAGAAAAATAAAATTCAGATTTGGCAAAATTCTGTGGAACCCTGCTTTCCACTGCTAGCATGGAGTTAGTAAACGCAGAGCGACTTTTTTACCAGGAAGAACTGCTATTTACTTTCATGTAAAATTGAGATGGTGGATGAAGGACAGGCAAAAACTACATCATGCAGAAAAAAAAGTCCCCAGATGACAACAGCATTTGGAAAGCTCTTAAGCAAGGTTGTCTTGAAAAACTGAAACAGTCCTGTAAGGAACTGCAGCCCAAAGAACAACTGGGGCCCTGTACACACTTGTGAGGAATTATTATGAATGGCTCAATCTACAACAGGATACACACTCACGTAGAGGTACTTGAGTAAGCTGGTGATGAGCAGAAGTCCTGCAAGTGAGGTTCCCTGGGCTCAAAGAAGGCACTAAGGGTGTCCCAAAGCTGCAGCAGGCCTGTGAGGAGCTAGTGGGATGATACATTGTCATACAATATAACTGGAGATGCTACTTCATAAGGGAACAGGTCTAGGGGAAGTGGTTCCATTTGACATGCAGTGCATTTTGCACATCTAAAGCCCTTGCTGTGGACTCCCAATGCTCCTGATCCTGTGCTGCCAGGCTCGGGGAAAGCACAGGGGCAAGCCATGCAAGTGCACCATTCTGGACACATTTTCTGTGATACAGAGGGCTGGCAGAGGGGGACAGGCTATGCAAAGCAAGAGATCCAAAGCGGAGGGGGGATCGCTACAGGTAAATACTGGTGCTGTTTCCAAATTAGTTCAACTCTGAACAGGACACACAAAGAAAGCGCTCCAATGCCTGGGTGTCTTACAATGATTAGCAAAGGTTCATGAACCCAGAACCTGGAGAACACCCTGCCATAACATGTATTCTCTCCCTCTCTGCACAGTCATGGGCAGTTCCTGGGGACCTGGGGACCTGATTGGCCCCTACTCTACCTGCCCTGAACCATCTGTGCAGTTAGGGAGACTCGGGGTCATTCTTGCATGGTCCAGTTGTTGGACAACGCAACTAGTGTCCTCTACAGGGATATGGCAGGCCCTGACTCTGTTCAGAATGGGGGATCCACAGCAGTGCTGACCCAGGAATCCTATTGAACGTCTGATGTTCTGCACAGCTACACATCCCGGGGATGCCCCCTTCCCCTGCGCAAAGCTCTGAATATGTGGTCAGGGGTGGACAGTGGCTATGGATGTTGTCCATTGTGGACAGGCACTGGGGGTGTGATATGTGCAAATTGCATGTATTACTAGCCACTCTGTGGATCTGGCCTTAAGCTTCCCTGATGATCACTTAGTGCAAGTATCTGCCTCATGTGGTCACTCACACAATGGTGATCATGTGGGGTATGAGGTGGGACGTAGTCACTTGCGCAACACTTGACAACCCTCTTCAATCTCGCAGCACTGTTTTGCAAAACACTTTTCTGCAGAACTACTGAAAGCAGGCACTAAGGCTGTCCCAGATCTGTGGCAGGCTTGTGAGGACCTGGTGGGGGGGACAGGCCTAGACCAGCTAAGGACTTAGGAGTGGGTGAGAAGCCACTGAACCACCAAGGAATAGTGCCGGATGACAGGATAATGTAATTTAGCAGCATCCCAGATGCAGGCCTCCAGGTGAGTAGGAAGGAGGAATCCATCAGCAGCACTGGCTGCCATGGGCTCACTGCACGTCATAGTACCATGTAACCAGTGCTATGCTATATTACAACTCTGCGGGAGACCCATACTGCCATGTTAGCAGCTGCAAATGACATCTGTACCCACTAACATTTGACAAACTCATTTATATAGCAGCTTAGTCACAAGGGGCCTTACTCTCCATGTGGCTAAAATACATTTTTGTATAGGTCCCCAAAATGTGTTAGTGACATAGAGGGTGCCATGGCTTGCATACCATTTGAATACACTTTGTTACTGAGAATGGAGGAACCACAGTTATATTATTTACTTAGTTTTTGTTTACCGGGTAAGTACACTAGACAAGTTTTATGCCTATTTTCAGGAACGACCCGGGAGAGTACAAAAGGGTGCAACAGGTACATTGATACAGTAATTAGTTCAGACGAATACATTCAGGTACAAAAACAGGAGAAAAGACAATTTTTACAGTTTTTGCATTTACGTGGAAGGTACACTAAGATACAGTGCTGGGGCAAGGTATAAATTGGAGATAAATTCAATGACCAACAGGGCTGGTGAGGATTATGAGCATAGTAACATCATAGCATTGGTCAAGCAAGGGAGGGGGGATTTGGACAAGGACATAGCGCAAGAGTGGTGACGCCAGAGCAGGAGAGAAGAAGCCGGCACCAGTGGACACCGGGAGGCTAAGGAGGCTTAGGACATTCACAGCGAGAAGCCACCTTAAGATGATCCCACAGGGAGGTCCGGAAACTCTTGTGAGAGGAGGCAGTACGGACTCTTTCAGGAAGGAGTTCCAGAGCCTGGGGCCATGGACAGCAAAACTCCGGTCCCCCATGTTGGTGCGGGAAGTAGGTACACTTAGTAGGCCGAGGCCTTGGGATCTAAGCAGGTAGGGGGAGAGGTCAACAGGAGCAAGAAACCGGGCCAGTTTCGGATGGAGGGGTCAGCTGAAGTCCCATTTTCACTGGGTTATGGTCCTTGAGCCTCCCTAAAATACAAAAGATCAACATCACAATCCAAATAAAGACTTGTGATTCATTATATTTATTTGCTGACAAGGAAAGCAAAGGAATTTGGTTCTTGTAGCAGCTTTGGCTTTAAAGGAATCTGTATCAGTAAGCACTTTACAATGTAGGAGCAAGAGGGGAGAGAATGATGCTGCCAATAGGTGAACTGGAAGACTCAAACAGCACAGAAAAGGATTACAAGAGAATGAGAGTGAGTGAGGGGGAGAGAGAGAGAGAGATTAAGCACAAGGTAGTGAAAATACTTGCTCAGGTTCACACACTGAGCGAGTGGCAGCTGAGGGATTAAAACCAGAGTCACCAGGTTAAAAGTTACAGTATGCGTTCTAAGGAAATTGTCTTTAACTGTAGAAAGGAATTATTATGCCTTTTTTATATTCTTAAAAACTGCATATATTTTTTTTCCAGTTCTTGCAGGAGAAAGAAAATATTTATACAGGATGGGCTCCAGGAAGAATTTTCACTGGTGTCATGCATTAATACCAAACTAAGGATGGGATTTGTATGCACTTTCCAGAATGCGGAGGTTGGTGCAGCCGTAAGGAGTAGCCTCACTCACACACTCACGCTGCAAAACAAGAAACAGGGGTACCTGATCCTCCGATTGCCTAGTATGGGAAACTGTCACAGTATCTGTACAATATTATGCAAATCATTTCAAGCATTTTGCTACATTTGGATTACATCTTTTTCCTGGATCCGGTCATTGACTTGGAACTACTGAGTATGGTCAATTTTTGTTAGCAGTGTCGTGCATTAGTGCTAGATATTTAAGCATGCAGTTAAAGGAAACTAGGACACTGAGCACAGGATGAACAAAAATAACGGCCTCTCTGTTTAGTCACTTGTGTCCACTGGTCTGTCAGTGCTGTGGCAGGGCTGAAGTTTACAATGCTGACAACCTGGGTTTGGGAATAAGCTCTGGCCACTGGAGGGCCAGGGTGGGAAGAAGGCTTGCCTTCGAGAGGATGCTCACCTTCTTCGGTGTGAGAGGACTCCAATCCTGCCACACTAGCATTGCCTAAGGTGTGGGCCTTCAGGTGGTGCAGGCATGTCAGAGACAACTGGGGATGGGGAGATTTTTGGCTCTGCTCCACACACACCTCTACATGCTGTGCGGAAGTACTTTCATACCAATATTTCTGAGGAGGGAGAAAGAGTAGAAAAATCCCTTACCTGGTAGTGTGACATTCTTCTTACTGCACTCTGAGTCCCTGTGTTGACTGCAGTCCCATCAAAAAGGCTCCTGGAGCAGGTAGGAGTCACTGATATGTGTAAGCCCCTTACCCCTGCCTTTTTTCAAATGACAGGCGGTATGCTGTTGAAGCTGACAGTAGTACCAGGTGGGGAACTGGGTTCGGGGAGGTCTAGGTTACTCGGCACAAGGGCTAGGTTTGGCTACTCTGCACAAGGGTACCCAAGTAAATCCAAACACAGGAAGCAATAACTGTAATGTCCAATACCAGGGATGGGATTCTAAATTATGGCTTTTATTCACATCCAAACTGAACAAACAAAGCATAGACGGACCCTCATAGGACTACATTCCTGGTAATGCAGATAAGAGAAACAGAACATTTTCTCAACACTTCAGCCCTCAGGCTCTGGCCCCACCAGGCACACAGTCTGGACTTGCATGCTGCTTTGGGTACACAGCCTGACTTGTACACTATTAGGGTTTTCCCTGGCTCAGCTCCCCTGCCAGCCACTCAAACATCTTCCATGTGACATGGACACATTTTCTGGCAGCTCCCTAAACCACCTTAGAGCCTTCGACTCCATAAGGGAAATTTCCTTTCAATCACATGTCTGGGTACTTCCCTCAGCACTGGCCAAGTGCCTGAGGCAAAGTAAAAGGACCATAGAGCAAATCCGTAGAGGTGAACCTGGTTACTAAAGATGGGGGGGTCTCCCACCTCTAGCTTCCACAATCCATACCCCGCCATTTCTCTGGACATTAAACATCTCTTTCTGAAAAGCTTGACAATGTAGATTAAAGGGTAAACACATAGCACTTTTCCTCTAAATGTCTTGACTTTCCCCTTGTGCTGGACTTGAACATACTTTTACTTTGGCTTAGCCTATTCCTCTAGGCCTCCCACTGACTAAGCAATCCAATCCCCACTTTACAACAGTTCAGGTGAAACAATGGCCCTATGTAAGAGCAGTACTCACCCTTTGGTTGCAGGTGCCCCATAGGCGATTCTTGACAACTTCTGGTGCAGCAGCACAACTTAGAAAAAAATAAGGCCAGTGAACCAACCAGGTTAGGAAATACCCTTGTGCTGGCAAATGGGTACTTTGTGAGAGAACTTACAGTGGAGGAACTGCTGTCAGGGAGTGACCACCACTCAGTATGTTTCACATTGGATATGGGCAAGGAATGAGTGGAATCGGGCACAAGAGTGCTAGACTTCAGGAGGGACAACTTTGGGAGGATGGGGGAAGTGGTAAAAGGGTACCTGGCCAGAATTCAATCTAGTATGAACACTAACTACAGGTGGGAGCTCATAAAGCTTGGGACAGTGGAGGCAACCAAAACCTGCTGCAAGGCCCAGAGCAAGAAGGCTAAGGCTAAGAAACCAAGCTGGTTGAGAAAGGAGGTCATGGAAAAGGTAAGGAGAAAAAGAGCTGCCTTTAGGAAGTACAAAAAAACAGGGAGGGGGGGAGGACAGGGAGGAGTACTTGACAGAATCGAAGGAGGTGGCAAGGGCAGTAGGGGGAGCCAAAGCATCTATGGAACTCAGGCTGGCACAAGGCATTAAGAAGGGGGAGAAGGACTTCTTTAGTACATCAGGGAGAAAAGGAGCTGTAAGGACCACATAGTAAGAATTAGGAAGGATGGGGGTTGGGTGGAAGCAGGGTGCGATAAGGCAGAAGCACTAAATGAGTACTTCCGCTCAGTATTTACTAAAGAGAAGAGGGGGTGACACCCAAGGGGCGAGAAATGGCAAAAATGGGGGGGAGGGGTGACAGATGGGGAAATCATGGAGGGCAGAGTTCGGGAGGGTTTGAAGGCACTGAGGGTAAACAAGGCGCCAAGCCCAGATGGCATCCACCCCAGGGTACTGAAGGAGCTGGCAGAGGTCCTTGCAGAACCTTTGGCAGACCTATTTAATGCCTCACTATATTCAGGGTGTGTACCTCAGGACTGGAGGATGGCTCATGTGGTGCCCCTCCACAAGAGTGGCCCCAAGGATGAACCGGGAAAGTACAGACCAGTGAGCCTCACATCCATCGTGGGTAAGCTAATGGAGACTGTCCTGAAGGAGAGGCTGGTGTCCCTCCTAGAGGCCAAAGGACTATAGGACAGCAAACAGCATGGCTTCATGCAGGGCAGATCCTGCCAAACCAACCTGGTGGAGTTCTATGACTGGGTAACTAGGCAACTGGACAGGGGCCATGCAGTGGATGTCCTGTATCTGGACTTCAGTAAGGCATTCGACTCGGTGCCGCATGAAAGGCTGGGAAGTAAGTTAGTAGGCACAGAGGCAGGTGCACAGCTGGTGACATGGGTAGGAAACTGGCTTCAGGGAAGGCAACAAAGGGTGGTGATGGGTGGGGAGCTCTCACACCCAAGGGCAGTGACGAGCGGTGTTCCGCAGGGCTCGGTGTTGGGACCAGTGTTGTTTGGGATATTCATTGCAGACATATCATGGGACATCAAGAGCAAGATCAGTCTGTTTGCTGATGATACCAAGGTAGAAATGGTGGTGGATGACCTAGGGGGATGGCAGGGGTTGCAGGATGATCTGGCAAAGCTTGAAACCTGGTCAGACACCTGGCAACTGGGGTTTAATGCTGAAAAGTGTAAGGTGCTGCATCTTGGGATGAAGAACCCAAGGAGGAATTACCAGCTGGGGGAAGTGCAGCTAGCCCAGACAGAGGAGGAGGAGAAGTATCTGGGGTGCTCATTACAGGGTCAATGAACAACTCGGCACAATGTAGGATGGCAGCTGCAAAGACCAACAAAATGCTGGGTTGTATTGCAAGGGGTATATCCTGGAGGAGGGAGGAGGTGATTCTGCCACTGTATAGGTCATTAGTTAGACCGCACCTGGAGTACTGCATGCAGTACTGGCACCCGTATCTGAAGAGGGACATTAAGTTACTGGAGGGGGTGCAGCGCAGGGCGACAAAGATGATCAAGGGGCTGGGGGACTTATCATACGAGAGGAGGCAGAGGAAGTTGAACATGTACTCACTGGAGGACAGGAGGGATGGGGGGACATGATTTAAACCTTTAAATACATGAAAGGAATAAACAAGACAGGTACAGAGGGGCTGTTCGAAGTAAGGGAGGGGAGGAACACCAGGGGCCATGATATGAGAGTGGAGGGAGGAAGGTTCGGGGGGAGATGAGGAGACACTTTTTTACAGAGATGGTGGTGGCTGGGTGGAATGCATTACCTGCAGAAGTGGTATCCAGTAAAACAGTAGACTGCTTCAAAAGGGGATGGGACAGGACAAGGGGGAGGGTTAATGCTGAGACTGAGAACAGAGTGAGACTGTGTGAAATCCATTTAACTGGGGTTTCACAAGCTGCCTTCCCTGCCTACCACTAGGTCTTACTGGGATTCCAGTAACCCTGGGTAACGGGGGGGTTACACTTGCCCTGGGCCAGGAAAATGACTGTCTGTAGTCATTATTTACCCAGCTGAGGCCATCTCACCCTATGTGCTACCTGCGGAGGGGGGGTGATCAGGGTCCCCTCCTACCATGTGCTAGCACAGGCAGGCAACACTAAGGGCCTAGAGGCCTTTGGCTGACATAATCAGCCTCTACGCTACCCACCAACTATGGGTGCCTAGTGGCTTCAGTAGAAGTGTCCAGAGCATGGCCCTAATAGATCAGCACTGCAGTCCCTATGGCCGTTCAGGACCACAACCTGTCTATCCCTGCCAGCCCACTAGGGAGAATCTATCTGCCTCTAATGCACATCCCAAAACAAAACAAACAGGGGACCTCCCCGACCTTGGGCACCATGCAACCACACACCAGGAGCTAATACCAACCATTACATTACTCCCTCATTCCCCCACAACCATACCTGTGGAAGAAAAGGGTTACTACACAGTAACAACAACAACAACAACAGTACTTTAAATACTACACACTAAAGTACTAGTGAGGAACTCCGATGAGCCCCTCCTCCTCTTCTTATATTCTCTTCTATCTTCTTCAGGAACACCTGCAAGAAAAAGAAAGACAACACACACTCCTAATCTGCATACACAGTCTATCTAAACCCCTACCATCAAAACACTGGAGAACCAGAAAAATAATTTTTTTTTTTTTTTAGAAAAGGTAGAAAAACAGTGTAAACATTAGAAAACAGTAGCAAAACAATGACATTATTTACAATACACATTTGGAGGATGGAATGCCCTAAAAGTCCCATCTAGCGACCACAGTGCCTGAAGGCTAGTCCCTTAAAGAGTCTCTCCTGGGACGGAGCCTGGTGCAGCACAGTTCTAGCAGGCCAAAGTCCCGAAGGGAAGAGTCTTTGAGGACAGTTCACACATCTGGAGTCTGCTAGTGTAGGGTGTGTACTGCAATGTCATAAGGATAGAAAAGTTTGGGCTTACCAGCCCCTTGTAGCATGAACAATGGCACCTACCTGCTCCTTGGCAGAAGACTCTCCCTGGCAGCACTCTTCTGCTACAGCTGGGTGGACATCTTTCGGGAACTACAGGAGGGTACATCTGGAAACTGCTGGGTTGATGTCATCTCTGGAGATGGAACCTTGGAATGGGAACTAAAAGGAAAACAGCTGGTTTGACATCATCCGATTACCAGGCGATGGATCAGGATACAGCTGGGCTGGTGTTTTCTCTGGATCTGAAGTCATCTGTTGGGCCAGTCAATGGATTTTGGAAAGACAGAACACTGTAGAACTGATGAATGTGGGGCACCTGAGTCCTGGATGTCCATACTGGCAGAACAACAAAGGCACTGCAATGGCTGGAGTGGCAGCACTGTGCCTCTGACTACCACTGCTCTGCTTTCTATCTGGTAGGCACGGGCACATTTGCAGGGAGGTCTTTGCATTGAGGCCAATAGTACAATGGGTCAGGAGCTTGAATTATTACCCTGTCTGGGCACTCATAATTCACACTGTGAAAGGTTTCACGTCCCTCTCCATCCACTATTCGAACAGTGTCCATAAACAGTGTCCTGCCTCTTTTCCATTGGCTGTATTTTTTGTGAAACATTCTGTTCCTGACATGCTTGTTTGCACCAGGATACACACATTTCATTTCTTCGGCCCAGATCCAGGATTTCCTGTTGTTCTCGATCTCCTCCCAGACTCTCTGAGGAAAGGTAGGAAAGGACATCCCATAGATTTAATTCGCCTTCCTATGGACCAGTCTCTCCTCTTTACTAGCTTTGGTCAACCTGAGACTGCTGGCCTAGCTTGTGGGCAGCCAGTCCTGGTTCTACCAGCTACGCATTCTCAATGAGGCAAAAAATGGATCCCTGACTTCTTCTCGCACAGCCAGGGCAGTGGCATCGCCACTTTTGTCCATGCATTCTTCTGAGACAAGACAAGAGCTTGAGGCTGTATACCCATTCCTTTTTCACAAGGTCACATAGGTTCCCCCTCTTCTTCTTCCACACTGAGAATCTGTGCCCAGGAATGAGCAGTCGTTCTCACTCCTGAGACAATCCACTCTTCACTGGGCGCGGAGGTCGATACCTCCCATTCAAAGGCCTCCCTCATCTCATCTTCTCCTATGAAACTTGGGCTACGCCCCCCTCTCCAAGGGTCTACTGATGCTCTGTCTGAATTATCTTTCTGCGATCCAGCATCCAAAACATTAGCATATTGTTCTGTCTGCAAATCTGCACCCTCTAGCTTTGTGCCACACTCCCCCGAGGGGCCTTCTCCAACAGGCTCCGCCTGGTGTTGTGTGCTGCCAACTACAAATTCCTGAACTTTCATCCATGTGGGAGCCAAATGAATCTTGGGAGCTTTAAACAAGCCATATTTCTCTAAGCACCTCAAACAGTGATGTACCATGAAGACGTCCCTTCCAGCATTTAAGCGTATTGAACACACTTGCACTGGGTATCCAGGAATTGCCACATGAGAAGGCAGTTGTCCTCCATACACCTTTCAATGTCCCTTGACTTATTTACTTCTGCTGCTACCATAGCCCGGGCATGATCTGGGTAGCGGGCTGGTCCTGAGGCCATGACTGCAGGGAAAAACAAACAAATGCTCACTGTTATTGAAAGTCCCACTTCACTGAACACTTTCTTTTACTTTTAAAATGGCTCCTCTGCTGCTGTGTTTACATTACTACCCCACCCTGTAATGGCGGCGGCAGCACTCTTGTGCATCAACATTCAGAAATTGGGTCAAGCCATTGCTCATCCGATTTACACACACTACTGATAACTTTGCTCAAACTGCACAAACTTGCACTGTTCTTTTCCTAGCACATTTATATGATTTGCCATGGACTTTTCACTTGCTGAAAACATTTCTTTAGCTCACAGTCCCTTAAAGCCTCAGGATTTCAAGCACAGGATTGCCTGTAACTAGTGCTGCATATTTTGCTACAACTCACAGTCTCTCTCATGGCTTTGAAACTTTATTCTGACGCTGAACCCATAACTATGCTTACAGTCAATGGCATTAACAGACTTGCTTTTAGCTGGTAAAACTTGATACAGTCTTTATTTGCAAAGTGACTACACTGCTGCACACAGATTCAGCTGGCTTTTGGCAAAAATCAATTGTTTGAGCAATTAGTACTGTTGGTACTCACTGTTATCAGTAGCTGTTTACTGTGATGGAAAACGGCCTGCAGCCAGTCTTGGAGGCCTCAGAAAGGAAGTGGGTTGGCAGTCCTGCCGATCGTCCCTCTGATCACCACACTCACAATCCAGTCGATCGAGATGTGGGTTCAGCCCAATTTTAAACAGAAAAGTCTGTTTTTTGAAACTTTTATAGTGCTTTTTAGTCACCATGACGATCCTCCGCTAAGCCAGTACACGCACTCCACTCACACTCCCTCTCGAATGCTGGGCAGTCTCTGTAGAGCTGGTTTGGGGGTGGGACTGATTGCAGTCTCACCAATCACACAACGCCATGCAAATGAGCCTCTTTCCTCGGAGTACTCTTCTCCTCACAGCGATCATCAAGCAGGCAAATTTAAACTGCAGAAGCAACTTTTTTTTTCTTTGAACTGACTTCATGGCGGAAGCCCATTTCAACCATTTGTCATGGCTATTAACACAGCAAGTCTCTCAATTCACTAAAAAGCATTTCCAATGTCCAACACAATTTTCCTATTGCTACCCCTAGTTTTTCACGCTTTTCTTTATCACAACAGTTCACTAGAAAGCATTTCCAACATGCAGGGCACAATTTTCCTGTTGCTACCCCTAGTCTTCCACACTTTTCTTTATCACAAAAGTTCTGTAGAAAGCATTTCCAACATTGAGGGCACAGTTTTCCTGTTGCTACCCCTAGGATTCCACACTTTTCTTTATCACAACAGTTCTTTAGAAAGCATTTCCAACATCCAGGGCACAATTTTCCTGTTGCTGCCCCTAGTTTTCCACACTTTTCTTTATCACACACAGTTTTTTAAAAGCTGGCAAAAACGCTGTAAATATTTGATGCAGGACAAGGGCATACTCTTTCAGCTTTACTGCTCCTTGGTAAGCAGTTGGCATTTTAATAGCAGCATATGAACCACAGCACACAGTGACACACTAGTTAAACTTGCTTCAGTTTTTTGGGCTACCCACTGCCAGATAACCAAAATGTTAGCCCCTTGCCCGAGCACCTTTCTTCCCTAATTTAAAATCCAAAGCGGTACCTCCATTTTATAAGCCCCTTACCCTTGCCTTTTTGCAAATGACAGGTGGTATGCTGTTGAAGCTGACAGCAGTATCAGGTGGGGAACTGGGTTCGGGGAGGACTAGGTTACTTGGCACAAGGGCTAGGTTTGGCTGCTCTGCACAGGGCCATCTGAGTAAATCCGAACACAGGAAGCAATAACTGTAATGTCCAATACCAGGGATGGGATTCTAAAGTGTGGCTTTTATTCACATCCAAACTGAACAAACAAAGCATAGACAGACCCCCACAGGGCTACATTCCTGGTAATGAAGATAAGAGAAATGGAACATTTTCTCAACACTTCAGCCCTCAGGCTCTGGACCCACCAGGCACACAGCCCAGACTTGCACTCTGCTTTGGGTACACAGCACGACTTGTACGCTATAGGGGTTTTCCCTGGCTCGGCTCCCCTGCCGGCCACTCGAACACCTTCCATGTGACATGGACACATTTTCAGGTGGCTCCCTAAACCACCTTAGAGCCTTCAACTCCATAAGGGAAATTTCCTTTCAATCCCATGTCTGGGTACTTCCCTCAGCACTGGCCAAGTGCCTGAGGCAAAGTAAAAGGGCCACAGAGCAAATCCATAGAGGTGAACCTGGTTACTAAAGATGGGGGGGGTCTCCTACCTCTAGCTTCCACAATCCATACCCGGCCATTTCTCAAGACATTAAACATCTCTTTCTAAAAAGCTTGGCAATGTAGATTAAAGGGTAAATGCATAACACTTTTCCTCTACATGTCTTGACTTTGCCCTTGTACTAGACTTGTGTAACTCCCCTGAAAATGGGGGTTCCCAAAAGTCTTCCCGGAGTTTGAATGCTCCAAGCCTGGATGGTGTTCTGCGTCTAAGCTGCTTATCTGTGAGTGCTTTTAGAGCCTCTGGTACTGTCTCTTTAAGAGCTGTCTGCCTGGAGACATAATTAATTTGGATGAGGTTCTGTGTGTTTCCCTGCTTGAGTCCCAATGGAGCTGCTGCCAAATCGCTCCATTTCTGCCATCACTAAGTGGGCAGAATGAGCACTTTTCAAAGATATAACTGTTTGCCAGACTTCATTTAGAGTAATAATGAAAATACAGTTTGCCTAACCCGCTTTTCTTTGCAATCAGAACTGTGTTTGTCTAGTCCCCCATTCTAGTTTTGAACTGCTGAACTGGACCAATCAGTGTGGGGGAATCTTTGAAATGGAGCCTGCTGCTGGCAAATCAGAACTTGGAATCTCATTGTGGAGCCAGCCACCTATGTACTGTATGGCCAATGCTTCTGGGAATTGTAGTTTGGACTTCAGTGCCTTTTTTCCACCAGCAGGGGGAGTTTACTGTGAGTGACAGCAAAACCAGCAATTGAACGGGGAGGAACTCAAAGGAAATGCCTGGCTCTGTCTACTGGAAAGTTCAGTTGAGTTGTGACTGTGAAGAGGGAAGGAGCTCCGTGCTCCTGCGCCATTGAGTTTTCACGTGGGAAGCTCGTGTGGGGCCTCAAATTTCGGCCTGCAGCTGTTTGTGAGTGCCAGTGTGATCTGAATCAGAGCTGTAAGGAGAAAGAAGTACCAGAAGTGAGGAAACCAGGCTCACCCTGTAGAAGACTGGAGAAATTGTTGAATCGCACTCAGTCTGTCAGGAACTGAATCTGCTGTGTGTTCTCCCGGGTATTGTGCAGTTATTGCAATCGGGATAGAGAAGCAGCCTGCCTGGTATAGTACTTCCCTTTTTACATATAAATGTGTGTAGTGCTTGTGGGGAATTGTGTTTCAAATCCCCTGTACAGTAAACAGAGTGCATGAAGCTGGAAGTAAACCCCAGCTTAAGCCAGACTACATCCATTTGCTTTAAACTGCAGTGGAGTCCAGTCGCAAGGACATTGTCCACATGGTCTGCTCCTCCTGGCAATCCAGGACAATCTGCCTTCCATCCAGTTCCCAGCATTGAGTTGTGAGTACAAAGCAGGGTAGCTCCCTGCCTTCTGTTTGTCGAATTGCAAGTGTGTCATCTAATTGTTGCTTTTTTCATTTCTTCACGAACTGTACCCTCTGGCTCCGGATTACAGTTGGGTATTGTACAAGTGTTTTTCCATCACAAGGCCCCAACCAGCTGAAACCGATCCTGGCTAGCCGCCCCCTCATCCTGGGTACCCAGTGAAGGTGACAATTTGGGACTCTGAATATGTGCACAGTACTATGATTATTAATGTGTTTAACCTAATTAACCTGATTTCCCCCGTCCTTGTTATATCCCCCTAAATACATTAGATTTGTTTGTTTCAGCAAAGTTACACTGTCTGAGGTATCCATTTATGTTAAAGTATTGTTCTGTGGCTTTTGCACTGTATCATCTTGTTTTACAGATTGTCCCCGGGGTCCAGTCGATGGAGGCAGTCCTGGGGGTAAGTGTGCATTGTGAAGATATTCCTAATACATTGTGTGGGCCACTAGTGGGAAGAAAGGGGGGTTACAGTGTCCCAGAGGGCTGTGACCAAGTTAGTTTAACTACTGCAAACCCTGACCTCTGGGTGGAGGCACCCACCATTGGACCTAGGCCCCTCAACCTGCTAGTAGTTAAGCAGGCAGGGGTAGTAGCCCTTGGGATAGCATCACCTAGGAGTTACACTCGAACAGACTTAAACATCTCTTTCTGAAAAGCTTGGCAGTGTAGATTAAAGGGTAAATGCATAGCACATTTCCTCTGCATGTCTCGACTTTCCCCTTGTGCTGGACTTGAACATACTTTTACTTTGGCTTAGCCTATTCTTCTAGGCCTCCCACTGATTAAGCAGTCCAATCCCCACTTTACAACAGTTCAGGTGAAACAATGGCCCTATGTAAGAGCAGAACTCACCCTTTGGTTGCAGGTGCCCCACAGGCGATTCTTGACAACTTCTGGTGCAGCAGCAAAAATAAGAGTGCTTCTTCCCCAGCCAGAACCAGGAGGTTGCCCCTGGAATAACAGGCAAACCTTTTACCCCTCCATCCCCTCAGGGATGGGGCACAGAGACCAGTAACAGCGGTCTCCACCACTTCACGAAAAGCTTACTGTGTTCCTCTTTTGGCGGAAACACACATCTCTACCTAAAGTAGCTCTATATCAGAGCTTTAGGGTCCAAGAGCCTGTGCACAGACTGCTATGCTCCTCTCTTCAAGACTGCTCACATACAACTGCCTTCAAAAACTCCCAACATTCTAACCTAACTCCCAACTGCAGATTCCAATGTGGCTTATGCAGCTGCGAAAGTTCTATGATGATGTCATCCCTCAGTCTCAGCTGAAACTGAGAACAGAGTGAGGCAGTGTGAAATCCATTTAACTGGAGTTTCACAAGCTGCCTTCCCTGCCTAACACTAGGTCTTACTGGGATTCTGGTGTAACCCCCCTGCAAATGGGGGTTCCCAAAAGACTTCCAGGAGCTTGCTTGAATGCTCCGAGCCTGAATGGTGTTTGGCGTTTAGGCCATTTATCTGTGAGTGTTTTAGAGCCTCTGGTACTGTCTTTAAGAGCTGTCTGCATGCAGACATAATTAGTTTGTATGGGGGACTGTGTGTTTCTCTGCTTGAGTACCACTCGAGCTGCTGCCAATCTACTCCATTTTGCAGTCACTAGGAGTGCAAAGGGAACCTATCTGAAAGATGTAACTGTTTGCCAGAAATCGTTTCGAGTAATAATGAAAATACAGTTTGTCTAACCTGCTTTCTTTGCAGTCAGAACTGTGTTTGCCTAGTTCCCCATTCTAGTTTTGAACTGCTGAACTGGTCCAATCAGTGTGGGTTAAGGTAGCTCTAAAATGGTGCCTTGGACGAATCAGAACTTGGACTCGTAATCTGAGCCAGCCACAAGAGGATTGTATGTGCAGTGACTCTGGGAGATGTAGTTTGGACTTCGGCGCCTTTTTGGACCAACAGGGGCAGTCTATTGTGAGTGACAGTCAATCCAGCCAAGAACTGGGAGGAACTCAAAGGAAGTGCACGGTTTTGTCTGCTGGAGTTTCAGTTGAGCTCTGGCAGTGAAGAGGGAAGGAGCCCTGTGCTTTTTCAGTGTGCAGTTTTAGTCGGGAAACGTGTGTAAGGCCCAGAGTTCCGGTCTGCAGCTTGTGTAACTGCTTGTTAGGACTGAATCCGTCCTGTGAAGAGAATCAAAGGATATCTGAAGAGTAGAAACCAGGCTCACCCTGTAGAAGACTGGAGAAATTGCTGAATTGCGCTCGGTCTGTCAGGAACTGAATCTGCTGTGTGTTCTCCCGGGTATTGTGCAGTAATTGCGATCGGGATAGAGAAGCAGCCTGCCTGGTATAGTACTTTCTTTTTACCATATAAATGTGTGAGGAGGCTTGTGTAGCTCAAGTGAATCCTGCTGCCATTAAAGGACTTTTGCCTGTTACTGTTTACCATATAAATGTGTGAGGAGGCTTGTGTAGCTTAAGTGAATCCCGCTGCCATTAAAGGACTTTTGCCTGTTGCAGTTTGTCATATAAATGTGTGAGGAGTCTCGTGTAGCTCAAGAGTAGCCCTGCTGATGTTGAAGGACCCTATCTTGTTTGGAGGTCGTGAGTACTAATTCAGGATCACTCCCTGTTGAATTGCCACATTGAATCCAAATGGAATTACTGTACTGCTGACTGTTTAACTAATTTTCCTTTTCTCTGTGTGAAAGGGCCCCTACCAGCTGCCACGGTTTGGACTAGCCACTAGGGCTTGGGTACCCAGGGACAGTAACTGGTAGGGATAGGCCTGCACAGAGCCATAGGTAGATGAGTAAAGTGATAAGCTAATTAACCTGATTTCCTGTCCTTGTTATATCCCCTAAATAAATCAGAGCTGCTTGTTTCAGCAAAGTTATACTGCCTGAGGTATTTGTCTATGTTAAAGTATTGTACTGTGATTGTTGCACTGTATCTTCTTATTTTACAGGGGGTCCCAGTGCCTGAACCAGTCCTGGGGGTAAGTGTATACTGTGAAGGTAATTCTGATATACTGTGTGGGCCACTAGTGGGAAGAAAGGGGGGTTGCAGTGTCCCAGAGGGCTGTGACCAAGTTAGTTTAACTATTGCAAACCCTGACCTCTGGGTGGAGGCACCCACCATCGGATCCAGGCCCCTCAACCTGTTAGTGGCAAATCAGGCAGGGGTAGTAGCCCCTGGGATAGCGCCATCTAGGGGTTACACTAGTAACCCCAGGTAACAGGGGGGTTACATATGCAAGGCAGATTATGGTACCGGGAGGTTGCCACAGGGCAGCACTGATGTTGGTTAGGCTGGGGAAACAGGGGAGAACAAAATAAACAAAAAAAATGCATAGTAAGTATCAGAAAGTGGCCACTCTGATCTTTTAGTGACAGTTGTGATATTTCATCCCAGTTTGTACTTTGCACAATTGGGGGGGGGGTCTCAACCCTTCCCTGTACAGTTGCCAAACAGTTTGTGACCATAATGCGATGAGGCCAGAGACAGCCATTCAAGTGCAAGGCCACCCCCAAAGCATGGTGACCCTCACTAAACTTGTGAAAGACTTTTGCAACCACCATACTTCCTGTGTCACTAACTGTGACATGAATCTGAGGACCAGAGGGTGACAGTTTTTGCAATGTATGCAACAAGATGGGTCTGGATTTGGGGGTTAGGGAGGTGACTTCACGGGGCACCAGGAATTAGTTACACTTGTATGGTGCTGGAGGGGGTGAGAGACACCTCACCTAATGGATTAGGGTGAGAGGGCCTGAGGATTACAGCTTTGCCTGCCCACAGGAGAGCCAAAGGTACATGAGGGATCAGGAAAGTGCAAACATCCCGATGTTCTGCCTGACACCACTAATTAGGAGCGTGGCAGAGCACCGTGTGACTGCCATTCTGGAACTCTGTATGAGTCCCTATCCAGCATATTAGCTGGTACCATTTGCACCACAACTGGAATTCTGATTTGCTGAGTCACGGGGAGTATAAGGAAAAAGGAACAGCACTAAAATTCCAAAGGTGTTTCATTTAAAGCAAGGCACAAGAAGGAGGTTGCCCACTGGACTGTGTGGTGCAGAAGGCCCAAATTAAACCTATTAAAAAGACAGGAAGGCATCACACATACACTCTACCAGAAACTACAGACCCAGAACCATCTAAGTACAGAAAACATTTATTTACTTACATCTGCAGTGAAAAGAGCACTGAGAATATTGGTCTCAGGTGTGCCCCTGGAGCCCACATAAACCAACCTGCCTCATTTCATGACTCTACTCTGACACTTCAAGGTTGATAAAGTGCCAGAGTAGAGTCAGAAATGCATCAGGTTAGTTTGTGTGTGCTGTGGGGGCACATGTACCTCAAAGCAAAATGCTCAGCACCTTTTTTTACTGCAGATGTGAGTAAATGCATTTTCCCTGCACTTATATCATTCTGAGTCTGTGAATTTTGGTTGTGTGTGAGGCCTTCCTGTATTTATTTAATTAAAAGCAGCAGTGTTTGTTAACGGAAAAAAAAATTCATCATTCAGGTTTTTTTTCAGTAATAATGTATTTCTGGCAAAAACAACAAAATATCCATTTTTTCTTTTCATTGCATTTCACTCCTGAACTGAGATGTGAGGTTTGAAGTTTTGTTTTGTTTTTTTGCTCCTTCTCTGCTCTCTTACTGGCCACTCCTTAGGGTCACCATGGATCCTGATGGCTTTTCATCCCCGCCGCCATCCACCACCCCACATCACAGCCCTTCCTGGGTAACCCGATGTAACCATTCACCGGATGGGTCCCCCCACTGAGGGGGAAGGCACCACTGGGGGCTGGCCAGCAGACTATTTACCTTGGCCAAGGGTGCTGCTGAGGTGGTTCAAGCTGTCTGTGGCTTTGTGGCAGCGGGGGCCGGCAACCATCATCTGGATGGCCAGGGAGTGCATTTCCTCATTTTCTCCTGAGAACGGGGCTTCCCACTGATGTCAAGGCATACACCAACATCTGTCATGCTCCCATAGGCAGTGGGCCAGATGCATTGCTGTTCCCGCAGCCGCCACCAGGAGTCAACAAACTCTGGGCCACAGACCCCCCCCCACCCAGAGAAGGTGAGCAGTTGTCGGATGCTCAAGCCTTCTCCCCCCATCCAGCCTTCCAGCATCTGAGTCCATTCCCAAATCTGGATCACCAGCATTGTAGTAGTAAATCTTGCCGGTGGGCCAGACGTTTTTTAAAAGTAACTGGCCTCTATGAATAAATTAAACATTTTGGTGTGGTGCCATAGGCATTGTGTGCCAGCACCCTCTTAATGCATTCTCAGTATGAATCCAGTATGTAAAGTCAAAAAAGAAACCTTGAGGGAAGGGATGTTTAAAACTTCCTTGTGGTGGCCATCTTTAATGACTGGAGTCATTTATCGTAAAATTAGTAATAAAAGCTGTTTTCAAAGATCTGACAGAATAAAATATACTGATGATGAATCTGATTATCTGAGAAATATCTTAATGCTAGAAAACTATATGTAACCCCCCTACAAATGGGGGTTCCTAAAAGGCCTTTCTCTGAGCTTGTCTAAGTGCTCCCTGCCTGAGGGGCATTCGGCATAATGCTGTTTAAAATAGGGCGCTGTGAGTGCTTCTAGAGCCTCTGGTACTGTCTCTTTAAGAGCTGCCTGGTCGTAGTTCTGATTAGTTTGAAAAAGAGGGACGGTGGGTTTACTGCTCAAATCCCACTCGAGCTTCTGTTTGAATTGCTCCGTTTCTGCCATTGCTAAGTGAGCAGAGAGAGCCTTATTGAAGAGTGTAACTGTTTGTTGGAACATATGTAGCGTAGCAGTAAAATTGCCATTGTTTAACCTACCTTTTATTGCAGCTGGGACTCTGTGTGTTTGGCCCCTCCATTTTGGACCTGGACTACTGAGAATGGGCCAATTGGGGAAGTGGGGCCTTTAAATGGAGACCGCTTGAGCCAACCAAAATTTGGACTCCCATGGGAGCCTGTAAAAAGGGGGGATATATGGTAGGTGCTTCTGGGAAGTGTATTCTGGACACTGGCACCTTTTTTGCACCAATAGAGGGCGTGTGAAGTGACAGACAGAGCAAAGCAGCCAACCGGAGCCCTGTGGAGAGAGAGGAAACTGCCCTGCAACTGTCCTAGAGAGGGAGAGTCATTGGTGATCGTGAAGAGAGAAAGAGCTCTGGCTCCTGTGCTGTGAAAGTCTTCACTTAGGAAGTGCATGTTGCAGGCCAAGAAGTCGGGCGATAGCATTGCCAGAAGGAATGAACAAGATCCGTGGAGGAGTGCAGGCAGAGGAGGCTGTACGTTTACAGCTACCTACCAGGCTCACCCTGTAGAGGACTGGAGAATCTGCTTCAATCGTGCTCGGTCTGTCAGGACATGTGAAGCCGCGTTGGGGCCCGGTTATTGCAGTGAAAGTGATCGGGAGTATAAAGCAGCTGCCTGGTATGGTACCCCTCTGCTCTTCATATAAATGTGTGGAGAAGTATCTGGATCTCAGGCTAGGCCCTGCAAGTGGTGTGAGAGTGATCTTTCTGCAGGAGTCGTGAGTACTAAATCAGGGTAGCTCCCTGTCAGATGTTCATTGTGAGGGCAAGATTTGTCTGGCTGCTCTATTGGCTGCACGAACTAAGCCTGCTAGCTCTGCTTAATCAATTTAGGTATCAAATGCTTGTTTTCTTCGTCAGGGGCCCCAACCAGCTGCACCGAATAGGCTAGCCTTGTATTGCCTGGGTACCCAGAGACAGTGACTTATAGGTTTGGCCTGTGCACAGTGCCATATATATGTATGTGTGTATATATATATATATATCTATATATCTATATATATATATATATATATAGATATATATAGATATATATATATATATATATTAAAGTGTTAAGCTAATCAACCTGATCTCCTTGTTATTTCCCCTTCAATAAATCAGATTTGTTGTTTGCAAGGTATACTGTCTGAATTGAGTATTTGTGTCCCTCTCTTGTGCATGGGTTGTGGAATTACTGCATCTTATTTTACAGGGGATCCTTTGAGCCAAGTTGACCAATCCACTCTGGGGGTAAGCATAAGTCATCACAGTGGTGTGGGAAGCATTTGTGGGCCACTAGTGGAAGGAAAGGGGAGTTGCAGTGACCCAGAGGGCTGCGACCGAGTCGTTTTCGACTGTTCCAACCCCAACCGCTGGGTGGAGGCACCCGCCATTGGATCCAGGCCCCTCAACCTGTTGGTGGAAAAGCAGGCAGGGGTAGTAGTCCTTGGGATAGCGCCTCCTGGGGGTTACCTTTTGGAGGCACTGCTGGGATTTAGCATCTCATAGTGGCCGAGTAGACGAAATACCCCAACATGGCCAAACTAAAGGAAAAAATGGAGGGGGATATCATGACTAAAATTAAGTTAGACCCTGTTAAGATGATGGTGCATAAACTGATGGGGTGGGATGCAGCTGAAGAGTTAGATTCCCAAAAAATTGTGTTACTACTGGATGTACCTCTGGGGATAAAGAATGCTGACCTTGTTTCTGCAGTTGAGCATGTTAAATGTTTAGGCAAGGTAGAGGTGAAGGGGCAAATGGACGACCTACTCGACCAAACCTTGCAGGTGCTGCTTTTATGCAGTATAATTATAGACCCGGAGAGGGTGCCCCCAGTGATTTACCCGGAAGGTGCTCAAAAGGGGTGGAGGGTCATTCATGTCCAGAGTGGTTCAGTGACCCCAGGGGGGTCTCCCAAGACTAATAGCTTTAAAGATAAACTGTTTAAACTGTTAGCTGCAGAAAGGAGGACTACTCAGGAATTACTACAGATGTTAGACCTTTCTAGTGATCCCACTCCCCAAACCTCTCCCAGGTCCTCCAAGAGTTCCGTTTTTGGCTTCATCCTCTATAGTTGTTCCCCCCATACAGCTAGACTCCTATCGGAGATTGAAACTTTTTTCTGGTACTGTGCCTGTGCCCTCGGGGGAAGATGATTTGGAGACATGGATGGACTATGCTACCCCTGTAGTCCAAGAGTGGCAATGCTCTGAGGGGGAGAAATGAAAGAGACTGATGGAGAGCCTGAGGAGCCCAGCGTTGGAAGCCATTTGTTTCTTGTGGGCTACTAGCCCTGAAGCCACTGCAGTAGAGTACCTTTCTGCCTTACAGGGGGTGTTTGGGAGCACAGAAACTGGGGAAGACTTGTTGTGGAAGTTCAAGTCAGCTACACAGTGGAGGAATAAGAAATTGTCAGCCTTTGTCACCAGAATGGAAAGGGCATTGCAAAAAGCTTATCGAAAGGGGGGGTGGTAACTGCCCCAGCATTGAATCAGATCCGGCTGGATCATATCTTGAAATCTGCTAGGTTTTCCAGTGTGATATTGTTAAAACTCAAGTTACATAACCGACGGGCTGCCCCTCCTGAATACTGCCAATTGATGAGAGGGATTCGAGAAGTTGAGACTGATGAAGAGGGTGGGAAGCCTATGTGCAGGTCATGAATCTATGCCAGACCCCTGAGCCCAGTGAACCAGATAAGACCCACCCCTCGAGGGGATTGAACAAGGGGCCTGATGCATTTCCTGTGCCCTCAGAGACCGAGGGTGGAGTGGGGGTTCATGCTGTTTCCTCTGATCCCTAGGTGGAGAGTGATTTGAAGGCTGAGATTAGAGATTTATGGGAAATGGTGAGATAATTCAAACAAACTGCTGCCAGCCCCTCCAAATTTGGGGAACCTGATTTATCTAGAAACAAATGACCTAGTCAAGAGGATCCCTCCAGAACCCCCGATGCCTCCTGGCAGACAAGATATCTCCCTCCCACCAAAGACCCCGAGATACTATGTTCTGTTACCACTGTGGGGAGGATGGACACTTTCAGACTGAGTGCCAGTTGCCAGAGAACCTAAGGAGGGTCACCAGCAAGCTAGTAGCCTGGCATCGCAAGGCTTATGCCAGGCCCCAAGGAGGGCCTCCTCAGAAGAGTTTTGTCACCCGGGCCAATGCCCAAGCAACCTCCAAAACCATGCCCCCTGAATGGGCTGATGTGGTGGGTCCCTCGATGGAAACCACAGTGAGAGTGAATGGAGTACCCACCCGGGCTGTGTTAGACAGTGGTTCCCAAGTGACCATTATGTTTCAGGACTGGTATCAGAAGCATTTGCCTGAGGTGCCCCTGCAGCCTTTAGATGGACTACATGTTTGGGGACTGAGCGATAAGGCCTACCCCTACTCTGGGTATATCTGGATCTGGTTATCTTTTCCTACTTCTGTGGCTGGGGTGGCCGAACAAGTGGAGACCTTGGCATTAGTGTGTCCCCCCACTGGACTGTATGATGGGGTGCCCTTGTTAACTGGAACCAATGCTCATATGTTTGGTCGTTTAGCACAGTTATGCTCTGAAAAACAGAGGTCCAGGACTGGGCGAGCTCTCAGAATTCCAGCCTTGATTTAGAAGGCCTGTGAGACCCAGAGAAAGGCCAGCCAGGCAGAACCCGAAGGCCCAGTGGGTATTGTCTGGAAGAAGGATCCAGAGTCTTTGTTGCTAGCCCCAAACACTCAGTGTGTTCTACAAGGTGAGGTCCAGATTAAAAAGGATGTTAAGAATAAAATATTGATGCTGGACGCACCAGGAGATGGAAAATTGCCAGAGGGGTTGCTGGTTAAACCCAGCATTTTGCCTGCTAGAGCCCATGCTTTTGCCAGAAGACCAATGGTTCAAGTGCACAAATTATCTGATCAAGAGCTTCGAGTGAAGGGAGGTTGCACTCTGGGCACAGTGCACTGTGCGGATACTGCTGCTCTGCCCAGCAACAAGACTTCCAGGAGGAGTGACGAGTGACCCCTAATCTGTTTGATTTTGGTGACTCCCCACTGCCAGCAGAATGGAAGAAAAGGATTAGCGAAAGGCCTGTTCAGACGGAGTAGGTGTTTTCCTTGAAGGAGTAGGATGTAGGATGTGTGCAAGGAGCTGAGCACCACATTTGGCTGCAGGATGAGTGACCCTTCCATGAGCGATCTCAGCGCCTGGCCCCTGCTGATACAGATGATGTGAGATGACACCTGCAGGAGATGCTCGCAGCTGGGGTGATACAAGAATCCAGAAGCCCCTATGCTTCACCTATTGTAGTAGTGAGGAGGAAGAATGGAGCTGTCCAGATGTGTGTGGATTACTGTACTTTAAACAGGTGAACTATACCAGACCAGTATACCATGCCAAGCATCCAGGATGCCTTGGATTGCCTAAATGGTAGCAAATGGTTCTCAGTGTTAAACCTTCACATTGGGTACTACCAGATCCCGATGGCTCTGGAGGATCACAAAAAGACTGCTTTCATTTGCCCACTAGGTTTTTACTAGTTTATGAGGATGCCTCAGGGGATTTCAAGTGCCCCTGCTACTTTCCATCACTTGATGGAGCGTGCTGTGGGGGATATGAACTTACTCGAGTGTTTAGTCTACCTGGATGATGTCATAGTGTTTGGCAGCTCCTTGGAGGAACATAAAAGCAGGTTGTTCAAAGTCCTGGATCGACTGGAAGATTTTGGTCTCAAATTGTCTATAGACAACTGTCAATTCTTTCAAACATCCATGAAATATGTGTGGCACACAATATTCACTGAAGGCATAGAGACTGACCCCAGTAAAGTGGAAGCTTTGACTACCTGGCCTCAGCCAAAGAATTTGAAAGAGCTGCAAAGGTTCCTGGGGTTTTGTGGTTATAATAGGCAGTTTATCAAAGACTATTCTCGAGTGATCTGCCCTCTACTCAACCTTACTCAAGGGTATCCTCCAACCCACAAAAAGTATAAGAAAGCTGTGCCCTCTGAGAGTGAGAAAAAATATTTCCATCCAAATGATGTGTTTGGAACCCACTGGACTGCTGATTGCGAGGTAGCTTTCCATGATATTATATATCAACTTACCCATGCCCCAGTGCTGGCCTATGCTGACCCTGCCAGGCCGTACATTCTTCATACTGATGCTTATCTACAAGGATTGGTGGCTGTGTTATATCAAGAGCACACAAATGATCTAAGACTCGTAGCATTTGCCAGCAGGAGCCTCACTCCTTCAGAAAAGAACTATCCAGTGCACAAGCTAGAGTTCCTGGCCTTGAAGTGGGCCATTGTTGATCAATTTCATGACTACTTGTACGGTTCTAAGATATTGGTGAAGACTGATAACAATCCTCTAACCTATGTACAGACCTCAGCTAAGTTGGATGCCACTGGCCATAGGTGGCTTTCTGCGTTGTCTACCTACGACTATGCTGTTGAATACAGAGCAGACCTGAACCTCATAGATGCTGATGCTCTCTCCTAGAGGCCTGTGTCCTGAGACAACTGGGTCAGGTTGTCAGAACCTGCTGACATTAGAGTACTTTGCCAAAAATTTGACAAGGAGGAACAGGTATCTCCTGATGCTGTGAATTGCATGGTGGATTGTTTGGGGCCCTCTGAGAACTGTATACCTGTTGCTTACTGTCGTTTCTCTGCATTAGACACTAGTGCATTGCCCCAGTTCAATAATGATAGTCTCTGGCTGGCTCAATCCCAAGACTCCATGATAAAAACTGCTCTGGAGGCTCTGCACGTAGGGAGAGATGTGTCAAAACTGTGTTCTACTGACTTGAGAACTGCCCTGTTATACAAAGAAGGTCCCAAGTTGAAACTGATTAATAGACTATTACACAGAGAGACAGTAGATAAAGAGGGGCAAGTAGAAAAACAACAACTGGTGCTGCCCACTGCTTTTAGAGAACTGGTGTTGAGGTCCCTACACAATCACATGGGACACCTCAGCATAGACAGAACCCTTGACTTGATGAGGTCCCAGTTTTTTTGGCCCAAAATGGGTTCTAATGTGGAACAGCATATCAGCACTTTAGCTGATGTTTACAAAGAAAGACCTTGCCCAAGAGGGCTGCCCCCCGGTTAACATCACTACTAGTGCCCCCATGGAATTGGTCTGCATTGATTTCCTGAGTCTAGAACCAGATCAGAGAAACATCAGCAATATATTGGTAGTTACTGATCACTTTACCCAGTATGTACAAGCTTTCCCCTCTAAAGACCAGAAAGCAACCACGGTGGCTAAAGTACTTGTTGAGAATTTCTTTGTCCACTGTGGGGCCCCTCAAAAAATCCATTCCGATCAGGGGAGAAATTTTGAGAGCCGGTTGATTAAAGAAATGCTATCCTTGTGGGGGGTACGAAAGTCAAGAACTACTTCTTATCATCCCCAGGGAGATCCTCTGCCTGAAAGATTTAACACACGTTGCTTGGCATGTTGGGCACCCTGCAACCTAAAGATAAGCCTAGATGGAGCCAGCAGATTAGCACTCTAGTACATGCTTATAACTGCACCAAAAGTGATGCCACTGGATTTTCCCCATATCGACTGAAGTTTGGGAGAGAGGCTAGACTGCCAGTAGATGTCTGTTTTGGAGTTTCTTCTGATGGGGTACAAGCAGCTAATCATCTACAGTATGTGCAGAAGCTGAAGGCCCAACTAAACCTTGCCTACCAACTAGCCCAGACCATGGCTACAAAACGAAATTTAGCCAATAAAGAAAGGAATGACAAAAAAGTGAAAGCTATGGAGCTTAGAGAAGGGGATAGAGTGCTATTAAGGAATCTGAGACTGCATGGCAAGCATAAGATTGCTGACAGATGGCATCACCTCCCTCATATTGTTGCAGGAAAGTTGGAAGATTTACCTGTATACAAAGTGCGGTCTGAGAACAACTCAAAAGATGTGAAAAGTATACACAGAAATCATCTGCTGCCAATTGGACAGATCCTGACAGAGGCTGAACCACCAAATGCCCCCTCCCCCGGGCCTGTGACTAGAGCCACTGCCAAGAAAAAACTAAAACTGATTGATTCCCCAGAAATCAAAGTAAAGAGGCCTTCTCCACCCTCCTCTGTTGAAGCTGATTGCCAGTCTGTGTCCGAGGACAGTGAGTGTAATCCTGAATATTACCCCTCTTATGAACTGAGTCAGTTGTTTAGGGGCAATCCTCTAATCAACCCTGGGGATGAAGCTGGGCTTTCTGGACTGTCTGAGACCCCAGCTTTGTCTCTGGAGCCAATGCTCCCAGAGGGAAAAGTGAGTGGTATTAAATCTTAAGATATCAGTTCATTGGGACTGGCTGAACTGTCTGATTTCTCAGATGAAGGAAGTGACGTGGGGGAGGCAACTGGGGATATGCCAGAGCAAGAAGAATATTTTGAGTGCCCTGATAGTTCCCTGCCAGTACCAGAAATGTCCACAGCTGAACCAGGTAGTGTAGGTTCAGAAATAGAGGGCCCTGTCCCTGTAGGTACCAATGGACCCTGCGTCCCCTGCTCCTATAAAGGTTTCCCTGACCATCCCAAGTAGGGCTGATATAGAGTCTGAGCCTTCCAAAATGTTACCTGAGACTCCTAGATGGACTGGCCGAGAAGTATGGCCTGTAGTGAGATTGAATTATGAGTCCCTGGGCCAGCCTGTGGATCTGCTTTTGAATGTAGTCCATAAGGGGGTGTATGTGTCCCCGAGCTCTTTACACAAACTAAGCCTGGGAAATGATTCCCACCTGTTAGTATTGCCCTCTGAGTACGGTGACCCTGCCCCATTTAGCCCTCAGGTAGCTGATAGGGAAGGGCCCCTCTATCCAGATGTCATGGGCAGGAAGCAATGACCTGAGTTAAGAAGGAAACAGTTGTTTGTGTGTGTAATGTTGTATAACCAATAGTAAACTGTGTAATACAGTACCAATGTATGTAACAAAAAGGTCTGATGTGCTGTCAGTTTAAACTGTCTTGCCTTAAAGTGATTTAAGGGTAACTGCTTGATGCAGATGCCAAGTTCTTTCCAGGCCAGGAAAGGTGTAACCCCCCCTACAAATGGGGGTTCCTAAAAGTCCTTTCTCAGAGCTTGTCTAAGTGCTTCTTGCCTGAGGGGCGTTCGGCATAATGCTGTTTAAAATAGGGCACTGTGAGTGCTTCTAGAGCCTCTGGTACTGTCTCTTTAAGAGCTGCCTGCTTGCAGGTCTGATTAGTTTGAAAAAGGGGGACGGTGGGTTTACTGCTCGAATCCCACTCGAGTTGCTGTTTGAATCGCACTGTTTCTTCAGTCGCTAAGTGAGCAGAGGGAGCCTTATTGAAGGGTGTATCTGTTTGCTGGAACCTATGTAGCGAAGCAGTAAAACTGCTGTTGTTTAACCTACCTTTTATTGTAGCTGGGACTCTGTGTGTTTGGCCCCTCCATTTTGGACCTGGGCTACTGAGACTGGGCCAATTGGGGAAGTGGGGCCTTACAATGGAGATGGCTTGAGCCAACCAGAATTTGGACTCCCATGGGAGCCTGTAAAAAGGGGGGATATATGGTAGGTGCTTCTAGGAAGTGTAGTCTGGACACTGGTGCCTTTTTTGCAACAATAGAGGATGTGTGACGTGACAGACAGAACAAAGCAGCCAACCGGAGCACTGTGGAGCAAGAGGAAACTGCCCTGCAACTGTCCTGGAGAGGGAGAATCGTTGATGATCGTGAAGAGAGAAGGAGCTCTGGCTCCTACGCTATGAAAGTCTTCACGCGGGAAGCGCGTGTGGCAGGCCAAGAAGTCGGGTGATAGCATTGCCAGAAGGAGCGGAGAAGATCTGTGGAGGAGTGCAGGCAGAGGAGGCTGTACATTTACAGCTACCTACCAGGCTCACCCTGTAGAGGACTGGAGAATCTGCTTCAATCGCGCTCAGTCTGTCAGGACATGTGACGCTGCATCGTTTGGCCCGGTTATTGCAGTGAAAGTGATCAGGAGTATAAAACAGCTGCCTAGTATGGTACCCCTCTGCTCGTCATATAAATGTGTGGAGAAGTGTCTGGATCTCAGGCTAGGTCCTGCAAGTGGTGCGAGAGCAATCTTTCTGCAGGAATCGTGAGTACTAAATCAGGGTAGCTCCCTGTCAGATGTTCATTGTGAGGGCAAGATTTGTCTGTCTGCTCTGCTGGCTGCACGAACTCAGCCTGCTGGCTCTGCTTAATCAGTTTAGGTATCAAATGCTTGTTTTCTTCATCAGGGCACGAACCAGCTGCACCGCATAGGCTAGCCTTGTATTGCCTGGGTACCCAGAGACAGTGACTTATAGGTTTGGCCTGTGCACAGTGGCGTATATACAGTATAAATATATATATATATATATATATATATATTAGAGTGTTAAGCTAATCAACCTGATCTCCCCCGCCCTCGTTATTTCCCCTTCAATAAATCAGATTTGTTGTTTGGAAGGTATACTGCCTGAATTGAGTGTTTGTGTCCTCCTCTTGTGCATGGGTTGTGGTATTACTGCATCTTATTTTACAAGGGATCCTTCACGCCAAGTTGGCCAGTCTATTCTGGGGGTAAGTGTAAGTTATCACGGTGGTGTAGGAAGCATTCGTGGGCCACTAGTGGAAGGAAAGAGGGTTTTCAGTGACCCAGAGGGCTGTGACCAAGTCGTTTTCGACTTTTCCAACCCCGACCTCTGGGTGGAGGCACCCACCATTGGATCCAGGCCCCTCAACCTGTTGGTAGCAAAGCAAGCAGGGGTAGTAGCCCTTGGGATAACGCCCTCTGGGGGTTACATATATGATGATTTTTTTTTTACCAACTTGCAAATACTGCTGCTCTAATGGTGATGGGAAATTATATTTTCCATGTTAACTGCATTCCCATTGTTTGTTCCTCGCTAGTTATGTAATTTGAAATGCTTTGACCAATTCTTGATAAATAAATAATTAAACGTTAGGATGCGCTTAGATCTATACAGAGTTCCACAATACACAACATAGGGGACTGTGTATGAACAATCGTACACAACAAGGCTGTTTTTCAATCGAGAGGGTTCTGTGGTAACAGGAGCTTCAAGAGCACAGCTTGAGAAGTCTTGTTACCATGGAAACATTGAGATTAAAAAACAACCTTGTTGTGTATCTTTGCTCATACATAGTCTTTTATAGTGTATGAGCAAGCATAAATTCAGGACTGTGTCCTTACTGTTGTCTTTTATTTCAGTGCCTCTCTCTTCCAGGGTCAGCTCTCACTGGCATGGCTGTTTCTTGAAGAGTGGAGGTTTCCGGAATGCACATGTGCGAAGACATTTCATGTTCATGTTGTTGTGCTGCAGTAACTATGTACCTAGTGCAGCACAACAACGATAATGAAGTAGCTACTGCAGTACAACACTGTTCTAAGCATGGATTTCTACCTAGCATAACTTTCTACCATACACTATAGCCTCTTCTCTTTCTTTTCATATTTCTAAGGCATTCCAATACATCAATAACTCCATTCCAGGCTATTCATCTGAATAGCCTGGAATGGTGTTATTGCTCTTATAGAATGTTCAGACAGTCTGCCAAGACAGGGCAGCAATTGCAGAGGAGAAAGGGATTCAGGGTAGTTACAAAAAAAAAGATAATTTAACAAAAAAGGTCAAAATATTTCAGAATATCATATGGACATTGACAGGGCAACAGAAGGTCATCTAGAGGTGTACAAAAGTGTTTCCTATCACTTTTATATACAATCAATCAAAAATGAAGGAAAAAGGACACACTAGAGCAGTCCAGGTAAATGTATTTTTATTGCCAAATGCAAATGCAAATGAAGCAACAGTGCAAATTGCATAGAAAAAGAAAACACTAGTCTGGACAAAACATGAGACTGCAGACGCCAGAACTCTCTTACGCAGCAACATATTGTACATCTTCTTCAGGGGCCCAGTTACTGCTTACTGGTCCATGCTTATATAGTCGAGCAATTTTTAATAATTAAACATTTAAATATTCATATGGTCAGCTATCTTATTTATTTATTATTTATTAACATCTTGGAATAACACCTTTGAGCTAAGAGCTCATTTACAGATGTTCCACATCATATGTGGACAATTTACATACAACAAAGAGTTAAAGGGACACCGTCAACTCCTTTAGGCCTCAAACAGTCTCTAGTTTAAAATACATATTTTATGAATGTTCACATTCTGTAGAATGTGCTGATGTGGCTGGTAGTTTGATTCTGATTCTTTTTTCCTTTTTAAAAGTGAAAAACAGATTGCCCACCATTCTGGTGTTACCACACCAAAATATGTGTGTTTACATTCCTTAATCAATTCCCACTGCAACTTTCCTGGACCTGGGAACACCCCCAACACAGACTAGCCACTCATAATGCAGTGAGAGCAAAGGAGACTATTGCATCGTAAGTGGCTACACTGTTTGGGGGTGTTCCTAATGTTCAGGAAGTGAGCAATAGGAGCAGATCAAAGATTTGAAACAAAACAAGATTGGGTATTATTACACAATTACTGTGCATTTCAGTTCTACCTAGAAAGGAGGCAGATTAAATCACCAATGCCACCAAAGAATTTAGGGAACGTAAACAATCACAAAATAAGTTTCCAACTTGAAATAGGTTGACGCAAAAAGAGTTGACAGTGTCCCTTTAAAGAGACATTACAATGCTTCATAAAAAGAGAGAATTACAATTCATTCCAGTATTGAGATAAGGTGTACTTGGCAAACTGTGATCTCAATCCTTGGTAACAGGAAGGAGAAAAGAGGAGTGAAGAGCATAAAATGGGAGGGAAATAGGGGTATGATAGAACAGGAATGGGACAGTAAGAAAGTCGCAGGTAGGTAAAAATTCAGACTTGTAAGTAGAGGTAAAGAAGTTAGGAGGAATGTAGCAGAGCAGCCCACGAGGGCCTTGTCAATGTCAGTACAATGGAGAATGGAGGAGTGGACCCCGGGAGTAGGTAAAGAAATGGTAGATTGTGGTAGTTGTTAGAGTTAACCTCTGCTGAGTGTAGACTGGCAAAAATCGAAGGGAAAAAGGGGGCAAGGAGTGTTGAGGGGAAGGGTGAGAGTTGACAGGTACAATTAGAAAGGAGTATACTTACTAAGTGTTGCTGTTGAAAGTTCTTTCACATTTTTGTCTGAATATTGCGTAAATGTATGCCATACTTCTGTAATACATATACTATTTAGGGTACATACTATTAAACTTAGATCCTTCAGGTCACTGGTCTTGTCCTCTCTCTCTGTAAAGACCTGTCATCCACCAACTGGTCCTCCATTTCAGCAGCCACCATCAGTTCTGCCCTTCTATTCGTCTTCCAGTCCAAATTCATGGCTGTCTGGGATTGCCACATTCCCATTAAGAAAACCAGAGTCAGTGGTTCTTACATTCCTTGGATCTCCACTGAGTTTGTGGCCTACCTCTGAGTGAGAGATCTAACCAGATGGACCTACAAGAGCACTGGCTCCTTTACTGACCTGACTAAATACCAAGCCCTTTGCAATGCCTGTATGAAAGCCACCAGGCTTGCAAAATCAAAATATTTTACATCCTCACTTCAGAACAACCTTAATCACCCCCTCTATGTTCTGGAAGGCTATCCACTCTCTTTACTCCCCTCTGACCCAGTCCCCCTAGCCCTGAAAGTAGCTAACTCCCTCATCTCTAACCCAGCTGCCATTACCTCTTCCTTCAACTCTTTCATCACCTTCAGTGCTCAGTCCCTCATCCTCCCCCTCAACTGCCCCTTTCCTTACACCTGCCTCCTCTTTTGTTCTCGTTCTCCTTTTCTCTCACCACTCCCTCTGCCTCTCTCAGGGTTCCCCTAGCTCTTAAGTGTCACAAGGGTGCGAGCCCCAGCAGTCTTGATCCTCTGCTTTTTCCTCCCTCTGTTCCTGCCATCATTTATCCCTAGTACCCACCCTGTGAACCTCTCCTCCTCAGCTATTGTCCCTGATGTTTGGAAACAGGCATCTGTCATCCTCCTCCCTAAAGGGGTAGTCTCTCCTCTCCTGGTAACTACAGTACCATCCAGTCTCCCTCCACTCATCCCCAGCTAAGTACCAGGAACACCTTATACACCCTCAGATCTCCCCCTTCTTTGATTCCTCCTCCTCCTCTTCTTCCTCCTCCTCTTCCTTCACTCCTTTCCAGTCCAGTCTGGCTTCAGGAAGTCCCACTCTTTAATCACCTCCCTTCTGTGGCTCATTGACTCCATTCTTTCTGTCAGGGCCAGGGCCAGGTCACCTCTGTCGTCATCTTTGTTGACTTGACCAAAGCCTTCAACACTGTTGCCCACTAAGAATGGGTAAAATTGCAATTTGTCCATCCACACCGAACTCCACTTCATGCCAAGAGGGCAAAGACGGTCCAAAAACATCCACAAAAACCTTTGTGAGGTGACCAAAATGTCTTGCAATATGGGTAAATTGTAATTTGTGGAATTTTTTTCTTATATTCTAACATGAAATTTGGGGGAAGGGGGGGTTAAAGTTCAGTTTCAGATTGAGCCATCACATGATACACTGCCCTGAGTCTTACCACATAGTTCCTCAGTGTCTGTTCAGATGCAGCTTGGCTCTCAGACTGAGAGGTTGTGTCTCAGACTGTGTGATTTACTGACTTTATTCAACATAAAAAAAAATCTGAAAACCTCTGCAAAAATTGTGCAAAAGACCAGTGATTTGATCTTAGTTCCTAGGGGGAACTTATTTTTGAACATACTTTTCTATTTGTATTTTCTCCCTTGGCCAAGCGCCACCAGGAATCTAAGCAAAGAAAAATGTGGAGCTCTCAAACAGATAAAACATCAATGTGCTGCACAGATGTAGGCATTCCAAACAGGATGAGAACAAAAACCAGCACATAAGAATTGATTGCCAAAATAAATGTGAATGTTATTTCACAAGTTAGTGTACATACACAAAAAACACCTCTGTAGCCCAAGCTTCGCCCCCTGATGAAGAGGCAGCACATCTTGAAGCACAAGGGCTACAGTCTGAGGTCTTGCTTTGTGTATGTGCACTAACTTTTTGAATAAAATTTGCTTTTATTTTGGCAATCATTTCATGTGCACTAGTTTTTGTTCTCATTCCACCAGATATCTACCCTGATCCCAGGGATTTACCTGATCAGGCCTGTTGGCCTCCCACTCACCCTGGGTCTCCACCCTCAGCCAGCATCCCTCACAGCTATTCCCCCTGTGGCAAGGTCCACAGTGGAAGGGCCACTTTCCCGCTAAAGGCAGCTTACAACATGAGCTAGGATCTGGTGCAGGCAGCCACTATGATGCAGGGGAGCCATGAAACTCAGACTGTCACAGGGTGGTGCCACGAACCCCTCCCTTGTTTTTTACCACCTTCTTTCCCCCTGGCGTGCACTGGCATTCAGGCCACAGATGCATGCAGCGATGTCCCTGCAGAGAGAACAAGCTGCCCTGATCCACTGCAGGGGCAACTGCACCACCAAGAGTGCAGCACTGGTTCTCCCTGACCATGTCACACTGCCAAGTTGCAGCTACTTCAGTCAGGCCTGACCCCCAGTGCAGCACTGCAAGTTCTTTCATGAACTTGGGTCATCTGCATGGCAGCGTGACACATTGTTGCTGGGCCACCAGGGCGGCCCCCTTTTTGAATATACTTTATATTATTTTTGTGGGGGTTTTTTTTGTAATTTTAGTTTGTGAGTTGAAAATTATAGGAGATTGTATGCAGGTGCTGCAGCCTGCCGCAGTGTGACTGTTAGCTGGGGTTTTCTTACAGTGCAGCTGACTTCTCACTGCTGCTGTGCATAGCCCATTGTGTGCATTATTTTTAATATGATTTTAATTATTTTTATAAACACTGATTTTTTTTCTTTTGTAAAAATGATTTAAGTAGTATTTTTCCAGTCAACATTGCACTGTGAATCTCCATACCTGTTTAAATACCAGATTTAAGTCTCCTCAATGTTTCTGACTATACATACATGTGTTTTGCCATGCTGGGCATCAGTATATAGGTGCTGTTCTGATTAGCTTTGCAGCCAGCACTACAGTCTCACTCTAGTTCTGTTTGCCATGTCCCAGAAGTACAGCGTGAATCTCCATACCAGTTTAAATACCAGATTTAAGCCTCCCAAATTTTTCTGACTATGGGTGTTTCACCCTGTTGAGCATCTGTATATACTGTAGTTGCTTGGCTGATCAGCTGTGTAGCTAGCAGCACAATTATCTCAATATCTGTTTAAATACCAGATTTAAAGCTCCCACATTTTTTGACTACACATACAGGTGTTTTGCCCTGTTGTACATCCATACTGTATGTAGTTGCTGTTTTGATCAGCTGTGCAGCTAGCAGCACAGAGTTAATGTATGTACTTATTTGAATACCAGATGTAAGTCTCCCAAATTTTTCTAAGACCACACTCTCTCTTTCTAGTTGTGTGTTCCTGTATCCCAGAAGCACTGAGTAAATCTCAATACAATTTTTAAACATGTCATCCTAAAGGCTGGCTCATTAGCTCAATGATGCCAGTGACACTGGTTTAGGAACAAATCTGAGTTGACAGAGAGCTGGCCAAGGGAAGATGGTTGAGCATCCCTGGGAGCAGTCACCTCCTTGGGGCAGGGAGGTCTTGATCTTCACTGTAGTACCACCACCTGGGTGACAACAAAATAATTAGGAGGGGACAACAACGTGCTTTGGTGCATGCTACATGTCATGCACATGCTTGTCAAGGGCCTCCCTCAAAGTCTGTGGATGGGAGAAGAAAAGAAGAGAAAAACACCGGCCACTTGCAGCATTCCATCTTTCCCCTTCTCACAGGTTCTGCACCATGAATCGGGTTCCAGCACATGAGCCAAGCTTGAACTCTGTTACTGGTATTGGGGTCTTCTCTGTGGCTCTACTCTGGGGTTTAAGCCAGGGAGGTACATGGCATCTGGGTAAGTCCCAAGGAAGGCAAGTGATGGGTCTGGGAGAGCGGTGAGGACCAATGATAGCCAAGCAGAGTAGGGGAGAAACACATACGAAATTAAAAACAAACAAAAAAAAAAACATTTGACCCTTCACCCCTGACAGAGGGTCTCATGTTGACCCAAAGCACCAGAGTTTTGTGCCATTCTTTCCTCTTGGATGTAAAGCCTGAATTAATCAAATAAACCATGAGTTTTTGCATTAATTTTTGAATCTTGGGTCTTTATTTGTGTTCAGAGTGCAGCCCTTTGTGTGTGTTGATCTTCTTTGAGGACATCTCTTTCATCAGGCCACACCTTTGGAGCTTATAGCCACCAAAGACTAGGATCACATGGAAACTTTTGCAAGCAGTCTGCCAGTGGTCACCCATGATGACATCAGCATATACATAAATGTGGATGGTCCCTCCACTCCTCAGTTCTTTTTCTGTCATCAGTCTGAACTCATTGAACTCCTGAGGAAATGTCACTGCACATTGCCACCATTTTATTTTAGTAAAAATAATCACTTTTAGAGTAATTTTTTGTGACCTGTAAGTCAATGAAAGCACCACCTAAACTTTTCCGGTACTGTGAGGGTGGAGAAAAAATCTACAACGGTGACTTCCATGATGTTTCTGTCTGCTGCCTAGACCTAAGCCACAATGTGAAAGCCTGAGAAATTTGCTGGACCAGGTGGCGCTGAAAAGGGGCATCAGAGAAATTCTAGCTCCAAAAGCAGGTAGAAAGAATGGAGAGAGAACTCCAACAGAAATTCCCTCCAACTCCTTCAACTGGATCACGGTTGTTGAAATCCTGGGAGAAAATGTCTGGGAGCCACAAATATAGGCACCAGGACAAGGAGAAGGGATTCTCAGCATGCTCCAGATTGACCCTATGCCAGACAGGTATGATCTCCTCTTCAATGTTGTCTGCTCAGGAAGTGGTGCTGACTGTTCCCCAACCGTCGACATGACACCAAGTTTGGGGCTTGGCATAGGCTAGTGGTGTGTGAAACCAGGGAAGTTCTGATTTTGGTTTTGGTTTTACCAAATCACCCCTGGTTTGGGTTCTGGTTCTGATTTTATTTTCATGTTCAGTCTAAACCAGTTGCTTCTATTAATGGATGCCTTGTTTCATACATACAGTAACAAACATAATTAAAATAAAATGTTTAATGTGTGTTCCACTGTCTGTTTTTCTATGATTGTTTTCTTGAAGGTGAGTGGCACAATAATTTCCATCTATTCACAGCACAGCTACATTTGTTTAGCCAAGAAAACAAAACAAAAAAGAGATAACAGTGCCTAATCTTAGCTGAACTGGCAAAATGCAACTCAGAATGTCTCGGATTTGCCCTCTGAGATTAACTATGTACAGCACTACAAGGGTTGATCAAGAAGTTTGCAGCCTGACACAGAAAGAAATGCGCTATGAACCTAGTAATATTTTAGTTTTCAGAATAATCTCCTTTCAGTTCAATACACTTAGTCCAGTGTCGTTCTAGCATTGTTATCCCCTCATGATACAGTTCTATGTTTTGCCCTCCACCCAGAAACCTCTCTACAGTAGCTATCACCTCTTTGTTATCAGCAAATCTCTTTGAATGGAGTTCAGCCTTCAGTTTTGGGAATAGGAAGAAGTCTGAAGGAGCAAGATCTGGTGTATGGAGTGGGTGAGGAAGCAGTTCATACACACATTCTGTTGCAACAGCCACAGTGACCTGTGCTGTGGGGTAAAGCATTGTTTTGTAGAAGCAAAACACCTTGCCTCAATTTTCCATGGTGTTTGACCTTGATGGCTCCTCTCAGCTTGTGCAGTCATTCAACATAGTACTCACCAGGTATTGTCTTTCCTTTTTCAAGATAATCAATCATGATAGCATTTAAACTAGCTAAGGGGAGAGGCAATAGTAGGCAGGAAGTGGTGGATATGAATACAGTGCAGGGCTTCAAACAGGCATAGGATAAGCATAAGGGAGCAATACAGATAAGTATGAATAAATAGGCCATTGACAGAGTAAAGGCCTATGGCTCATTCATAAGGTAGGAAAACTGGGCAAACTGGATGGGTCTTGTGGTCCTTATCTGCCGTCAACTTCTATGTTACTATGTAGGAAGAAGCTAATTGCCCCCCTCCACAGAATGAAGCAGTCAGTAGGGAGGACCCTAGAGTTGGGAAACTGATACTAAAACCTAAAACTGAGATAGGTAGAATGGTAGAGATAAGGAAGAATGGGAGTAAAAATAGGAGAGGAAGGGAGGGAAGACATGGGAATAGGAGGGGAGCTACTAGAAGGGGAGGTTGCAAAACTTGGAAGGCCATGTGCATGAATGCCCACAGCCTGGGAAATAAAATCCCAGACCTGATGGCCTTGATGGCAGAGGCAGATCTGGACATTGTTACTGAGACATGGTACACGTGGAACCATGAATGAGATATAGCCAAGCCCATATCAGGTTACATTCTATTTAGAAAAGACAGGGTGGTGAAAAAAGGGTGATGGGGTGGCTATCTACATCAATGAAGAAATTAAAGCAACTGAAGTTCAGGGAATGCAAGAGGGAGCGGAAGCACTGTGGATCACCCTGGACACAGGAAATGGCACTGCCATTTGCACAGGTGTGATCTAAAGACCTTCAGCACAAGGATAGGAGATGGATGGGATACTAGTGGTAGCCATCCACAAAATGACAGCCAAAGGCGAAGTGCTGCTGGTGGAAGACTTCAGTTTGGCTGGTGTGGATTGGAGCTCCCAGGCTGCAACCATAGCCAGGATCAGAATCATCCTGGACGCCCTGCAGGGGGCATGCCTCAAGCTGCTTGTGGCGGAACCCACCAGAGAAGGAGCAATATTGGACCTGGTACTCGTCAATGGGGACAGAGTCACCGATGTAATGGTGTGTAGCTACCTGGAGTCCAGTGATCATCATATGGTGTGGTTAAATGTGAGAACAGTGGAGGAGTCAAACCACATGAAAGCAAGAGTCCTGGATTTCAGACGGGTTGACTTTGTAAAATTGGGGGAATGTTTCAAGGAAGCCCTGACAGGGGAAGAAGAAGGGGAGGATGTAGAAAAACAATGGGCTAACCTTAAGGGAGCCATAGGGGCAGCAAAAAGCCTTTGTGTTAGGCAAGTAAGCAAAACAAAGAGAAAGAAAAAAACACTATGGTTCTCAAAGCATGTGGCCGGGAAGGTAAGAGAGAAAAGGCTAGCTTTCAGGAGGTACAAGGAAACACAGAGAGGGGAAGATAGGGAACTGCATCTGGAAAAGAAGAGGGAGGTGGGGAAAGCAGTCAGGAGCGCAAAGGTGCAAACTGAGGAAAAAATAGCATAGGCAATTAAGAAAGGAGACAAGACCTTTTTCAAGTACATTAGCGATAGAAAGAAGACCAGGGGTGGGATTGTGAGGTTAAAAAGGGAGGAAGGGTGTGTGTGTGAAGGGGGACCTAGAAAAAGCAACAATCCTGAACAAATATTGTCGTTCAATATTCACAGAAGAAGGGGAAAGAGAAGGACCACTACTGGGGGATAGGAGCACCAGTGGGAGAGAGGTGGACACCAGCCCATTTATGGAGGAAAGAGTCCTAAAGGAACTCGAGAATCTGAAAGGGGCCAAGGCTATGGGGCCAGATGGGATACATCTCAGAATATTAAAAGAACTTAGAGAGGTGTTGGCAGCACCAGTAACAAATCGATAGAGACAGGGATGGTTCCAGGGGACTGGAGGAGGGCAAATGTAGTCCCTCTCCACAAAAGTGGGAACAGGGAGGAGGCTGGCAGCTACAGGCTAGTCAGCCTGACCTCCGTGGTGGGGAAATTAATAAAGTCACCGCTAAAGGAAAGGATTATGATATTTCTTGAATCCAGTGGAACACAGGATTCAAGGCAGCATGTATTCACAATAGGAAGGTCTTGTCAAACAAATCTGATAGATTTTTTTGACTGGGTGACCAGGGAGGTAGATAGGGAAGGGGCGGTGGATGTGGCCTACTTAGATTTCAGCAAGACGTTTGACACTGTCCCACATAGGAGGTTGATAAATAAGTTGGGCAGCCTGGAAATGGGCCCCAAGGTGGTAAACTGGGTCAGAAACTGGTTAAGTAACAGGACACAGAGGGTGGTAATAAATGGCATTCAAACCGATGGAGGGGGGTGACCAGTGGGGTGCCACAGGGATCCATGATGGGGCCAGTCCTCTTTAATATCTTCATAAGTGACATTACAGAGGAGCTGGAGGGAAAGGTATGCCTCTTTGCAGATGACATTAAGATCTGCAAGAGGGTCGACACTTCGGGGGGTGGAAAAAATTAGAAGGGATCTAAACATGGTTGAGGAGTGGTCGAAAGTGTGGCAGCTAAGATTCAGTGCAAAGAAGTGCAAAATCATGCACTTGGGGAGCAGAAATCCAAAGGAGGAGTACAAGATGAGGGACCGAGATACTGACAGCTACCAGTCTAGAAAGGGACCTGAGGGTAATCATATCTGATGACCTAAAGGTAACCAAACAAAGTTAGAAGGCTATGTGGAGAACCAGAGGGATGTTAGGGTGCATATGGAGAGGCATCACCAGCAGAACAAAGGAGGTGGTTATGCCACTGTACAGACCTCACCTGGAGTACTTTGTCCAGTTCTGGAGGCAACATCTCTCAAAGGACACAGACAAAATAGAGGCAGTCCAAAGAAGGGCAACAAAAATGGTTCAAAGACTGCACCAAAGGTCATATGAGAAAAAGATTACTGGATCTCAGTATGTATTCCCTGGAGGAGAGGAGAGAAAGGGGGGATATGTTAGAGATATTCAAGTACATCAGGGGTATAAACAAGGTACAGCAGGGTAGCATCTTTCAGAAAAGAAGGTGTGTAAGAACAAGGGGGCATGATATGAGGCTACAGGGGGTAGGCTCAGGGGTAATGTGAGGAAGTACTTTTTCACAGAAAGAGAAGTGGATGCTCAGAACAGCCTCCCTGCAGAGGTGATGGAGGCAAAAACAGCAGGGGAATTCGAGAATGCATGGGATAGGCATAAGAGTACTCTAGCAATAGGGAAGAGGGGACAAGCCACAGATCAACTAGGGACTACAGTAATGTATTAGGTAGGGAAAAGAGGCAGAATAGGTGGGCCACACAGTCCTTATCTGCCATCACCTTCTGTGTATCTGTGTGCGTATGTGTGTATGATCACACCTTCAGAGTCCCAGAAGACTGAGGCCATGATTTTGTCACTGGAGGCAGCCTGCTTGAACTTCTTTGACTGGAGATACATAATGTTTCCACTGTTTGCTTTGCTGTTTAAAATTCCAGATGAAAATCATGAACCCAGGATTCATCCATTGTTACAATATGATTGATAAAGCTTGCTGGATCCCTTTTGTATTGTGCAAGAAGTTGGCTTAAAATGTCCCTTCTGGCTTGTTTCTGATCGGGTGTCAACATTCTTGGCACCCATCTTGCTGACACTGTGCTCATGCTGAGGTTTTTAGTCAAGATTGATTGTACTGCCCCAAAACTGATGCCCAAGGTGCTGGCTACATACTGCATAGCTACAGCACTTGTCTGTCTTTCATCACCATTTGATGGACTGCACCAATGTTCTCCTCCGTGGTCACCTCCCTTGGGCACCCTGACCTGGGATCATCTTCAACACTTCTTCTGCCATGCTTAAATTCAGCAGCCCATTTCTTGACAGTTGAATAGGAAGGGGCTTCTGTCCCAAGTGTGTTGACCATATCCTCATGGATTTGCATTGGAGTCATTCCTTTGATATGGAGGTACTTATTGATTGCTCTGATCTCAGTTTTCTCCATTTTCAAATGATCATCACCAATCAAACTTTGTCCAGCATGTACCTTCAGATAAAAACATTTGATCATTATACCAGAAGGTCATATTCTGTTCATGTTAGTGTGACTATATATTGAAAATAATACTAGGTTCGTAATGCATTTATTTCTGTGTCAGGCTGAACACTTTCTGATTGACCCTTGTACTCATTTATATTTATTTTTTCCACTCATTATAAAAAAAACCTGCCTGTCTCCTGCCAGATAGGATCAGTATATGTGTTTTTTTTTAGACAGGGTGCCTCTGCTCTGGACTCTCTACACACTGAATTACTCAGCCCCTTCAGTCCTTTGCCTGCCTGCCTATTACAACCTCTCCATTTCCTGCTCAGCCTGCTTTAGTCTCTAAACCATGTTTTTAATTTTTATAAAAATTTACTCAAAAAAGTGTTTGACTGTCTTGCTCTCTTTCCCCTGTCTGCAGAACTCTCCTCTCTGCAGCGCATGCTAACATCACTGACTCGAGGTCACAATGCGGTGCATTGCAGAGGACTCATCATGTGATCCTGTTGCTGGGAGGGGCAGCAGCTGCTGCTGGGCTGGCATCATGATTGGATGCCTTCAGCTCCACTCCCACCTCCTTTACTGTCTGCTTGACCCCCAATAATGTGATTAATGTCATGATAATGCAATTGGCGTCACAGTTCTTAATTGAGCATTGGGAGATGAGCTGCATCCAAGCTGACCCAGCAAAGTTCGGCTTTGGTTTCATGAAAACTGAGTCACCTCAGTTTGGCAAGACTCAGTTTTGCATGGTAAAGTTCTGCACACAACCAGCATTGGCACTACCAGGTCTATTATGACTGAGCCTCCCCCATCAACTCCTCCAGTCGCACCCGTCGACCTAAGGGGTGCCAATGCTCAGGCAGTTCTTCTTTCTCAGACATTACTATATGCTTACTGCCTGGTCTTCCTGTTCCAGGGGGCCTATCAATTGGGACTCCTACTAATCCCTCATTGACGCCATAAGGAACTCGCTTGCCACAACCACCTCCTATGATACCACCGACATCACTAACATGGTCCCTCATTTCAGCTGACCCAGTCATTGATGAATATCAGTACAATCCTGATCTCATGATGCAGGATGAGGAGGATGAAGCTGAAAATTATGCTGAGAGCCAATATGAACCTGGCACCAGCTATGCAGTCTCCACATGCAGGGAAGACTCTGTGGTGGACACACCATGATCCCTTTCAGAGGATCCTACTTTTTTCACCATGATGCAGAAAATGCAGACTACCATGAGCTTTGCATTAGAAGAACAGGATACCACTAAAAAGAACCTGCTAGAGTTTCTGGAACTTCCAGAATCTCCTACCATTCTGGTGCCTTCTCTGCTCCCAACTTTAGAGGCGTCCACCTATGCAGCTTGGTATAGGCCAAACAATATACTAGCTGTCCCCAGGAAAGCAGATAAAATGTACTCTGCCTCTTCTGAGAAACCTTTTTATGCCACACAACCTGAGGCAGAGTCAGTAGTAATTAATGCTGCCCATGACAGGTCCAGGGCACCTAAACAGAGTTCTCTTCCTCCTGGTAAGGAATCTAGGAGGCTGGGCATCATAGGTAAGTAATTTATGACTCTGCATCATTGGGCCTTTGGATTGCTAATTACCAGGCCCATACGAAGAAATATCAGAACACCCTGTGGAAGAAGGCTAAGGTTGTTGGACAAGCCTTGCCTGAGGGCACCCCAAAGCAAGAACTATTGAAAGCTTTGATGACTGGGACTAATGTGGGCCAATATTTGCTCCACACAGCCTATGTTGTTTCTGATGCTTCTGCCAGGGCTGTAGCTTCTGGCATCTGTCTCAGGGGATTTTCATGGCTCCGGGTGGCAGGCTGTGCCACAGATGTACAACAAACAATTGTTAATGCTCCATTTAGAGGGCAAGAGTTTTTTGGGCATGATGTACAGGAGACTCTTAAAGATCTCCAGACCTTGGGTAGGACTTTGAAGTTTGTACACTCCCTCTATCATACACACCTAGGGGTAGGAGAAGGGGTGCCTTTCACCTGGTTGGGGTTATGGGACAACGCCCAACTCCCAGACAGCAGAGTAGGGCCAAAGGAACAGGAGCCTTGCCAGTCCTTACAACTACCGCATGTGCCCATTCAAAAGCACCTAGAGGTGGTGGAATCAGCGGAGCCACCCCCACCATCTTAGCCTGACTCCTTATACACCCTCCAACCACATTTACCTCCAGTGGTGCTCGAAGGGGGCCAACTCTCCCTTCATGTAGACCAATGGAAGGAGGTAGTAGTTGTAGTACTAGTAGTAGTAGTAGTTTTTATTTCTGGTGCCCTTCCCTGGAGGCCCAGATTGTCATTACAAAGGAATATATCAGAACAATCACAATATACAACACAGCCCAACATAAACAAAACAAAAACACTCAAAAAAACACCAATAAATTAATAAGCTAAAATCTGTTAAAATTCACAGTACAGCCAAATGCCTGAGCAAAAAGGTAGATTTTAAGACCTTTTTTAAATATTTTAACCAAGTGGCCTCCCTCAGAGCCCTCGGTAGTGAATTCCATATTATTGGTCCAGCCACCCCAAAGACTCTGTCCCCAGATGTTTTTAGTTAAGTGTTGGGAACCACAAGGAGGCCCTCATTGGAAGAATGAAGGGAGCAAGTGGGACAGTATGAATGCAAGAGATCATGCAGGTAACCAGGACCCAGACCATACAGGGTCTTATAGGTTAATAATCCAATGTTATAGGAGATGCGCCTCTTGACCCACAGCCAGTGAAGTTCCTGCAATGCAGGAGTGATGTGGCAGGAGTGATGTGGCTCAACCTGGAAGGCATGTCAGCAGTCTAGCAGCCGTGTTCTGCATCATCTGCAGGCATCACAGTGCACTTCCACTGACCCCAAGGTAGAGTGTGTTACAGTAGTCAAGATGAGATGCCAAAAAAGCTTTCACCAGTGAAGGCAGGTCCTCAGACAGAATGAGGGAATGAATCCAGCTAATATTTCTAAGATGGTAAAATCCACTCCAGATGACTGCTGACACCTGATCCTCAAATGTCAGCCCTTCATCCAGACTGATATCTAGATTCTTCACCTGTTGGACAGTGTCAAGACGAGAGGTATCGAGACAAAGGTTCAGTAACTCCTCAGACACTGTCCTTCCCCTTTCCTACCTTGCTCAAGCACCAGTACTTCAGTCTTATTGGGATTGAGTCTCAGCCAGCTCGAGGATATCCAGCCTGGGATCTCAGCCAAACATTTGTTCAGCACATCCACACCCCCATTCTATGGTGCAAAAGACAGATAGAACTGAGTATCATCTGTGCAGCAGTGAAACCCAACTCCATACTGCCCGATGATCTTGCTCAGGGGTTGCATTTACACCAAAAACAACATGGGTGAAAGGACCGATCCATGGGGTATCCCACAGTGCAGGTCCCTTGGGCATGATGACAAATGACCTATTACCACCCTTAGAGAACTGCCTTGAAGGAAGTACTTGAACCAGATCAGAACAGTGCTAGTGGGTCCCACATATTCCCTGAGATAGTCCAGAAGCAGTCCATGGTCAACTGTGTTGCATGCAGAGGAGAGATCTAGGAGCATCAGAATTGATCTCTCTCTCCCCTCTAGCCCTCACCAAGAACAGATCATTTTGCACCCCGACCAAAGTGGTTTCAGTGCTGAATCTTGATCAAAACCCCAACTGGAGAGGTTTATAAATATCGAATGTCTCAAGGTGAGCCTCATGCTGCAATGCAGCCACCTTCTCAATAACCTTACCAAGATATGGCAGGTTAGAGACAGGCCTGCAATTTGCTAGAACATCTGGGTCCAAAGTCAATTTTTCAAAAGGGGTTTCACCAGCACACTTTTTAATTTGGTCAGAAAGATCCCCTCCAACAAGGCACATCTGACAATCTCAGCAAATACTGGACCCAGCTGCTCTGCATAGCCCACTAGGAGCCGTGTTGTGCCTGGGTCCTGTTCACAGTAGGTAGATCGCAGTCCCAAGATCACCCCGATAACCTTCTCCATCATCACTGGCCGAAACTCACTCCACAACCACAGACAGCCACCACGACATCCCATCCCCCCACAGCTGAATAGTAACTGTTCAAAAGAGGAGTGACCACAGATGCATGGATCCTGGAGATCATAGATAAGGGTCATGCTCTGCAACTTCTGGACAACCCTCCATATCATCTTCCACCTGTGACAACATATCCTCAGGACACTGGCCTCCGTTTCTGGTGGAAGTGCAGACTTTGCTGCAAAAGTGGGCCATAGAACCTGTGACTTTAGAACAAAGGAATACAGGGTTTTACTCCCAGTACTTCCTTGTCCCAAAGTGGACAGGAGACCTGAGACCTATCATTGATCTCAGGGATCTAAACTTCTTTATAGAACACAAGAAGTTCAGAATGGTCACTTTGCAGGGTCTCCTTCCATTACTGAAAACAGGGGAATTGGCTATACTCCGTAGATGTAAAGGATGAATACCTCCATGTAAAGATTCAGAAACCTCACAGAAAGTACATGAGGTTCCTGCATCAAGGAGAACACTCAGTTTAGAGTGTTGCCCCAGGCTTGTTTTCTACACCACAGGTCTTTACCAAATGCTTGGCAGTGGTGGCAGTAGCCTTTCACAGGGCAAGTCTGTATGTTTTCTCTTACCCGGATGATTGACTACTGAAAGCCCACTCCAAGGATCAGCTCTTGAAGACATTAGCTCGAACCAGACAGCTGTTTGATGCTCTGAGGGTGATAGACAACATACTAAAATCAGTGTTGACATCTTGCCAGTGACTACTGTATATACTGTAGGGGCAGTCTTGGACACAGCCCAGGGCTTTTCTGCCTTTGGACAGGACCAACCGCCTGATTACCCGAGCATGATTAGTGCACAACAGTAGTTATGTCTCAGCAAGGGCGTTCCTACATCTTCTGGGCCTTATGGCAGTGGCCATTGTCACAGTGCCACTGGCCAGGTTGCACATGCAGATTCCTCAGTGAGCCCTAAGAGTCCAGTGGGACTAGCTCATGGATGATCTAGAACAGATGGTTCTAGTCACATCCTCTGTGTGCAAAGTGCTCAAGTGGTTGATGAAATGCAGCAACCAACTCAAGGGGGTGCCATTCCTGTTCCCTTCCCCTTTCCAGATCCTCACCATGGATGCCTTAGGACTGGGCTGGGGGCTCACTTGGGGCCTCATAAATGCAGGGCATGTGGACCCAAGTGGAGTGCATGTTGCACATCAATGTTCTGGAAATGAGGGCTGTCTTGTATGGACTCCAGGCCTTCCAGAACCACTTGTCCCCAGGTCCTCTGCTAATACTGATGGACAATGTCAGTGTAATGCATTACATCAACAAGCAGGGGGGGAACTCATTCCTATCCGCTGTGCAGGAAAACAATGAGAGTATGGTGTTGGGCTTTGAAACATGGTTTAGAATAATCAGTAGTGTATGTTCCATGTATCCAAAACATCTTGGTAGACAAGCTAAGCAGGCCTCAGTCCAGAATGCACAAGTGGGAACTGCTGACCTTGGTAGTAGATGACTTCTTCATGTGATGGGGTCATCCAGAGTTGGACCTTTTTGCATCCCCATACAATGCAAAACTGCTGCTTTTCTGCTTGCTTGCTGCAGGTTCTGGAGTATTCTGGTGAGATGCATTGTCCCTCTCTTGGAAATGGAGGTTTCTCTATGCCTTTTCTCCCTTCCCTTAAATTCAGAGAGTGTTACTCAAGTTGCAAGTGAAGAGGGCAACTTGGATACTCATTGCATTATTTTGGAAAAGCTCACTTTGGCTCCTTTTGAGCCAATCGCTACTTGTGGCTTATGCTTTCTATCTTGGAAAGCATTAGTTTTAGTTGCAATCACTTCTGCTTGAAGGATTTCAGCGCTTCAGACTCTAATGTGTGAGCCTTCTTATTTGATTTTCCACAAAGACAGGCTGCCTAAGTTTCTTCCAAAGGCAGTGTCTGAGTTTACTTTAAATCAAACCATCTGCCTACCAGTGTATTATCCAGAGCAGGCCAATCCAGGGGAAGCATTGCTCCATACTTTAGATGTGTATAGAATATTCAGGTATTATGCACACTGTACAAAGGACTGCCGTAAGTCATCATAGTTTTTTGTTTTGTTCATCCGGGGAAAGAGAGCACCCTAGTTTCTAAACAGTGCTTGTCCAAATGGCTAGCAAACTCTTATTTTGTTACAGGGAGTACAGCAAGGAACTTCCTGGTGTGATTCATGGTCATTCCACAATAGGCATGGCCAGAGAATGACTCTGCTGCAGAAATGTGTACAGCTGCTACCTGGAGTACTGTCCACACTTTCACTAAGCACTACAGTCTGGACATTGTCTCTTGCAGACAAGTTGGCTTTAGTCTAGCTGTACTACAAGGCCTATTGTCATAAGCCTATAGGTTTCAGCCACTCAGTCTGTTAGCTGTCGATACTGCTTGGTACTCATTCCAAAGACATGGCCTGTTGAAAGAGATATCCTTGAAAAAGGCAAAACAGTTACGTACTTACTGTAACAGTAAATCTTCAAGATAAGATCTTTCATCAGTCCATGCCATCCCACCCTCCTTCCCCCTTTTTGAGTCTACAACACTGGAGTTCTGTGCTGCTATTTCCTTTGTTTCATTTTCTAGCCCTCTGTATCACCTGATTTGTAGAGTGCTGTGTTTTCTCCTGGTTCCCTAGAGGGAGGTCCTCCAAGCAGATCTCCAGTGGGGGAATGAGGAGATGAGAGGCTGCCCACATTTATGTATATACTGACAGCTGGCATCATCATGGGTGGCCCATGGCAGATTGCTTGCAGAAGTTTCCATGTGGTCCTAGTGCCTGGGATTTCTCAAAACTCGGCTACGGGAACTTGACTGGTCACCAATAGACATAGCCTCTGTTGTGGATACTGTACTTGACTACTTTATTCGCAGTTTCAACTCTGCCTGTGACATCCATGCTCCCTATAGGAAACGCAAGATAAAGGGGTTAAACAACCCATGGATAACCTTTGACCTACTTGAGTAATTGAGGTCTCGGGACCTTCTTTGGCACCGTGCAAAGTCAACAGGCTCTCAGGTGAACATTCAGGCCTACAAAGCTGCAAGGAATGCCTGTTTAAGAGTGATTTGCCTTGAGAAAGCAAACTATTATAGGAGGGCTCTAGCAAGTACATGGAAAGATGTAAATAAATTCTGGTTTAACCTCTCTGAAATAACTGGGAAATTTCCCAAAGTTACACCTTCCATGCTCAACCTAAATAGCACTATCTCTGCTGATCCAGTCCACGTGGCTAATGTGTTTAATGATACCTTCTCAGATCTTATCCATGTGTTACATCCAACCTTTTGACCCTTCACCCCAAGCCGTACCCACTGACTCAGCAGAACCCACTCTGGGGTACCCGCCGTTCTACTTTAGAACCATCCCTAAGTGTCATGCTAGAAAGCACCTTCTCAAAGTGCTTGGGAAGTCCAGATCAAGTGGGGATTCCCTAGAGCTGAAACTCCTTGCCCTCACTATAGATGAATTCTTGGACCCCCTCACTAAAATCCTAAACCTGTCCCTTACGCTCTCGCAGTTCCTGAAAAAATGAAAATACACAGTGGTCTCTCCAATTCATGAAAGTGGTGCTAAGACCTCAACTAGCAACTACAGACCCATGTCCATTCATCCCCCCCCCTTTCTAAAGCCTTGGAGTGGATAGTTGCAGACCAGATCAATGATTATCTCAACAAGTACAAATTACAATGTCTAAAGCAGCACAGATTTCGAAAAGGTCACAGCACAACCACTGCTCTGCTTGAATTCTCCTCCTACATACATAATACCCTTGATTGGGGGCATCTTGTTTCCCGACACCTTCATTGATCTGACAAAGGCATTCTACACAGTCAACCATACCCTGCTGATTGAACAACTATCTCTCATTGGTCTCTCAACTGATACTACTCGATGGTTCCATAGCTACCTCAGAGATCATACCCAACAAGTTAGAATTGGGGACTCCCTCTCCACCACCCTTTCAGTCTGCTCTGGAGTCCCACAAGGATCCATTCTAGGTCCTTTGCTCTTTAGTATATTCCTAAACAATCTCCCTGCATCCTGCCCTGACAGAATGCATCTGTATGCAGATGATGCAGTTATCTTTACCTCCCACACAGATCCTCTCTCTGCAGTCTCAGCTGCAGGAAAGTTTCACTTCAGTTGAGTCTTACTTCAAAGAGCATAAACTTATCCTAAAGTACAATAAAACTAAAACAATGATGTTTCATGGAACCCACAGCAAACATAAAGACCAAGGACTACCTATCTACAACAGTGACGGGATAACCTTGGAGCAAGTATATCTGTTTAAATACCTGGGAGTGACCCTCGACTGCACTCTAGCATACTCCAGTTATATTGACAATGTGGCTAAAACTTTGAATACCCGGAAAGGATTACTTTATAAACATAAGGCTACTTCACAGCTGAGGCCCTAAACATTGCTATCCAGAGAGCTGTAATCTCCATAATTGACTACGGACTGGTGATATATAGATCAGCTACTGACTCTGCACTCCGGTGCTTAGCCATAGCCCTAAACAAGGCCTGTTGTCTACTAACCTGTGCCCCTCACCTCTCACACACTTGTGATATCTATTAGCAAGCCAACTGGCTCCAACTAACTGGTAGAGTCAGATACCAGACCTGCATCCTTGCTAAAAAGATTTCTTTGGGTCTCAAGTCCCCTGGGGTACTTAATACTCTGAATCCTTACTATGTTTCCCGCCTTACCAGAAGTTCAGAATCTCACATTTTTTCAGTACCCGCTGTCACACCACTCAAGGACAATGCTCCTTCAAATACAGAGCCTCAAGCTAGCTCAACACGCTGCCAACAGAAATAACCAACCTTTTGTTGCTTGGCACTTTCAAACAGAATCTGCGCCATCACCTCACTGCCCGGGCCACATGTGATTGCTTCCCATACTTCTCACTTTATTACTGCCACACCTCTTACTTCCCTTTTTGTCTACCCCTCCCTATCTCACCTTTTCCTCCCCATCTTCTTCCATTTATTTTCCCTGTTCCCCAGAGCCCCTGCATCCACTTCATCTCTCTCCTACTCCACTCACACTGCCTCCCTCCCTCCCTCCTTCCCTCTACTGTCTCTATGCTCTCCTGTCCAGGTCTATTTCAGCCCCTGTCCCCTTACCTCATTATCCCTTCCCCTGACCCTGCTCTATGAGCCCTTTTCTCTCCCACCTCCACCATTCCTCCTTCTCTGCTCCCACCTATAACGCCCATCTCCTGTGCCTATCCTGGCTGCTGCTGCTTCCCGGCTTCTCTCATAAAGTGTATTCATACTAGCCTACGTTAGCCTATTGAATTATGTTTGATATTTACCCTGACAATGCCACTAGCTGCCTTGCAATTTGCTTAACTATATTTTTATGTTTTAGTAATTAAGTTGTATCCTGTAATGCACTGTTGTATTACTGTAATGCACTTCAATCAATCAATCAAACTTTATCTAACCAGGCAAAATCATCCTTGAGCAAGTTCATTTGCATGATGGTCCTGGACAAGTAGGACATATACAACTACAGCAAAATTACCAGATAAGCAGTGTACATACAATGAGCAAATAAAAGACAGTTACAGAGAAACAGATAAGATCAGGGCTGGGGAGTACATATGGTGAACACTACCCGGGTTGATAATTGACTATATATAAAGGATTCCCTCAAGATGTGGGATTATTCAGACAAAGGTCACAATGTTACAATAAGACAAGGGATACCAGGTAGGGTAAGTGAGGGAATAACAACTGAAGGTTTATGAGCGGGGGGAAAACAAAGGAAAGGGTCGGTGAAGGGTGGAAATAGATGTAGTTTATTTATTTATTTATTTGCTTTTAACCAGGTAAACAAACAGGTGGGAGTTGGCAGAATAAACCCAAGGTGGAAAGAAGAAGAGAAGTGCTAGGGGAATACATATAAGTGCCAAGAGTTTGGGGAGCCACAGGAGATGGAGGAGGAGGTGGTTATTTGTGGCATACACACAGGGCTCTCAGTTTGAGAGTGAGCAGCCTCCTGAAAGAGTGAGGCCCCGGGAGGGAGGACAGCCTGAGAGTTTTTTTCATGACATTCCAAAGGGCGGACAGAGAAAAGATGATAGCCGCTGAGCCATGACGTGTCCTTATTTTGGGTACTTTTAAGAGAGACAAGAGACAAACTCCTTAGACCATATGTTCCCTCAGTACGCTGAAACAGCGTAGAAATATAGGTCGGTAGTTTATCGGTTAGGGCCCAGTATGTCCACATGAGGGCATTTTTTTGCCTCCTCAGAGTGAGGGAGGGCCAGTCTAGTGCCTGATAGAGCAGGCAGTAGTGGGTGCATAATGGCATGTTTAGGATAAATCTCAGTGCGTGATGGTAGAGGGTGTCAAGTTTGCATAGTTCCTGAATAGGACAGTGACTATAGAGAAAGTTAGCATAATCCAGCAGTGGTAGAAAAGTTGTTTGGACAAGTTGTTTCCTTGCTTCAAGAGTAAGGAGGTGTCTTATCCAATAAAATATGCCTAGACATTGTCTTAGCTTTTTAGATAGTTCATTAAGGTGAGCCAAGAAGTTGAGCCTGTTATCCAGCCAAACACCCAGGTACTTGAATTTTTCTTGTTCTGATTTTATTGATGTGGAACCTTTGTAAATGAACCTTGGCTCAAAGGTGCTATCTGAAATCTAAATAAATAAAAATAAATACGTTCCAAAGGTGTGGCTTGATGAAGGAGATTCTCTCAAAAATCTACTGTTACGATAAGTATGTAACTGTTATTTATTTGCAGTGTCAGCCTGGCTTGCACTCCACACTAATTGTGCAGAGTGCACGGAACCTGTGCTTTCATTCTATGAATAAACCTGCACAGACTTGACTTTTGGTGTTGACTGTCATCCTTTCATGGAGGTGTACCCTAGAGGTGCCATCCTCCCTGGGTGAGTGAATGCATTCCCTATTGTTGTGCTTACATACAGGTATTTTGCCCTGTTGGGAATCAGTATGTAGCTGCTGTGCTGAGCAGCTTTGCAGCCAGTAGTACAAAGTGAATGCCCATATTTGTTTAAATACCAGATTTCTTTCTCCTACATTTTTCTGAGTCCACACTTTGTCTCTCTAGTTGCGTTTTGTCATGTCCCAGCAAGCTGAATAAGTGTCCATACCTGTTTAAATATCAGCTCTAAGTCTCATATTGTTCACACACAAAGACAACAAATGTCTACAACAATGTCTCAAAAGAAGCAACAAAAACCGTGCTTTGGCAACAAAGGCAAAAAATGTGGGCTTTATCCAGTCACAAAACACAAACAAGAAATGCAAGTAAAATCCAACAGTCACATCATCATTAGCTGTTGGTAGTGTTGCTGCCAGTTCTGGTCACCATGAAAAAATGTTGGAGAAAACAATTGGTGGTGAAATCGAGAGAAGGGGCATTGCTACAGCCAGGGGACTGAGATTTAATGCAGCTGATGTCACACAATTATGTCTGCATGAAGGCACAAGTCAGGAGGATGACTTGGTGGAGTCTGAGACAGATGATTCACAGATACTGAGTCTGACATTTGAGGAGGATATTCCAGCACTGGTTCTGCCATAGTAACAACAGCACCCAGGTTCACCTGAAGATGGCAATGGTGATGCTGATGTTGAGATTAGAGTCCAAGAGCAGGAGGGTGGGGAGGACATGGAACACACTGAAGAAATGAGCAGTGATGTTGAACAGGATGACGCTGATGAACTGTGGTTGAGGGAGTTGAGGAGAGTGGGACAAAGGCTAGAGAGGTGCTGGCAGAAGTCGGGCCTGGAGTGTGACAGACGTAGTTTGACAGACCATTATGTGGGCTATCAATCAGCAATCACCCGTAAGAAGGCAATATTCCTGTCCAGGGAGATTGCTGCTGCACAGAATTGACCAGCTTAACTTTTCTGGACTGTGGATAGATTGTGCAATCCAATCTGTCTTCAGTTTGGAAATGCTTTTTCTCAAGAACGGTGTGAGGAGTTTGCTTGATTCTTTTCAGATAAGGTTGCCACAATCAGGTCCGGTATCTGCTTGACCCTCCCTAATAGGAGCTGTGGTGGTCGGCAGGAGATGTCAGACACCCAGTTTGTGTGGTGTGACTTCAGCCTCCCCATGATCAGTGACACTGTGATGATCATCCAGTCATTGCGTACGACCAACTGTAGTTTGGACCCAGGCCCCACACGTTTCTTAGTGAACTGTGTGGATAAAATCGGCCCGGTCCTTGCCGAGATAATCTGGATGTCTTTGGAGAGGGGGATCTTTCCTGATCCCCTGAAGGAGGCCGCTGTTCGGACCCTTCTTAAAAAGTCCTCCTTGGACCAGGATTGTCTGGCTAACTACAGGCCTGTCTCTAACCTGCCCTTCATGGGTAAGGTTATTGAGAAGGTGGTTGCGTCGCAGCTGGATGATCATTTGACCAGCCACAATGTCTATGATTCTCTCCAGTCTGGATTTAGGAAGAGACTTTGTACCGAGACAGCCCTAGTCTGGGTACTAAATGACCTCCTAATAGCGAGAGACTGAAGGACCCATTCCATCTTGGTGCTTCTTGATCTCTCTGTGGCATCTGACACCGTGGACCATGGGGTGCTATTGCAGCACCTACAGTTCATCTGTGGACTGTCTGGTATGATCATCAGATGGTTTCGATCTTTCCTTGAGGGTAGGACTCAGAGGGTGGTGTCTAGGATTTTTGCCTCGGTATCCCTCCCCCTATCCTGTGGGGTGCCGCAGGGTTCCATTTTGGCACCCATGTTATCTGTGGTGTATATGCTGCCATTGGGAGTGATTATTAGGCAGTATGGCTTGAGTTTTCACTGCTATGCAGATGATACTCAGCTGTACATGTCCTTTGTGCCTGGCCAGGATGCTGCTGTTTCAGTTTTTAACAACTATCTCACCAAAATCCAGGATTGGATGAATATGAGTTGGCTGTGGTTAAACCCAGAATAAACTGAGGTGTTGGTTGTGGACCCAGGTCACCGGGAGGTGGGTTTGTTGGCGGGATCTCCTTCAGGTCTATGGCTTGGGGGCGTTCGGCTAACTACCTCAGACCGGGTGCGGAACCTGGGAGTTATGTTTAATGACTGTTTGACAAATCTCAGGTGTCAGCAGTTGTCAAAACCTCTTTTTACCATCTGAGGAATATCGAGCGTGTGAAGCACTTGGTTCCTTCAGATGATCTTCCAACTTTGGGACATGCCTTCGTTACCTCCTACCTTGACTACTGCAATGCCCTTTATCCTGGATTACCAGGGGTTGATATCCACTTTTGACTGGTTTGTCTAGGACCAGTCATATAATGCCTGTGCTCCGCAGACTGCACTGGCTGCCAGTACGGTGGCGGATCACCTTCAAGGTCAGTCTGCTGACCTCTAAGGCCCTAGACAACCAGGGACCTGCTTACCTGCAAGATCTCCTTCATCCCTACTGTCCCTTCCGCTCTCTCTGATCCACTGATGAGGGATTGCTAGAGATTCCTAGGGTTCGTTTAAAGACATCTGGGGCCAGGTCTTTTAGTTTTATGGCCCCAACCCTGTGAAATTCTCTACTTCGTAAGGAGCGAGATTGCCCGACCATCTAAAGTTTTAAAGTAACTTTGAAAATGTTTCTTTTTAGTCATGCATATATTGATTTTTAATGCTGCTGTTATGTGTTTTAATCTGGTTATTTATGGTTTTAATTGTTTTATATTGATTTATTTTAATGAATTATGTAGAAGTGCCTAGGTTTTTGGAAAGGCGCTTTTTATAAACAAAGTCTGATTTGATTTGATTTGCCAGATAAGGAGGCTGGAGAAAGATGTAGAAGAAAGTGAAAGAGGGTGTCCAAGACCAGTACCAATGGTGGTGTGGGACAAGATGTACGTGACTGTGAAAGTGATGATGCTGTGGGGGGGGTGACAACTCTGTGTCAACACTAAATGTGGAAATGGAGCCTCTTTCATACAGATATACATAGATTCATAGAATGTGAAGGCAGTTAAGGCCTGCTGGGCCCACCCAGTCTGCCAAATTCTGTTTTTTTCTTTTTTTAGATCCTGCTTAATACACTTCACAATCTCTTCTACCTGCTGCGCTACCCCTATAATTCCCTTGTGCTTATTCCAGGCATTTTTGAACCCAGTCACTGCTTTTGCCCCCACTACCTCCACTGGAAGGCTATTCCAGGTATCCATCATCCTTGCTGTGAAAAAGTACTTCCTCACATCCCTCCTGAATTTACCCCCTCCAGCTTCATATCATGCCCCCTTATTATAGAGCACCTTTTTCTCTGAAAGATATTCTCTTCCTGTACCTTGTTAACCCCCGAAAGGTATTTAAATATTTCTATTATATCCCCCCCCTTCTCCTCTAGGGTGTATATATTTAGCCCCTTTAGCCTTTCCTCATAGGGCTTTTCTTGCATACCCTGTGCCATTTTGGCAGCCCCCCTCTGGACTGCCTCCATTCTGCCTATATCCTTTGAGATATGGTGTCCTGAACTGTAACCAATACTCATGGTGGGGTCATACCAGTGATTTACATAGGGGCAGAATCAGCTTTCTCTTCCTGCTGGATATACCCCTACCTATGCATCCCAGCATATCACTAGCCTTTATGACTGCCTTATCACACTGCCTGACCACTTTTAGGTCATCTGATATGATTATGATTACCCCTTGGACTCTTTCCTGTTTGATCTTTGTCAGTATCATTCTGCCCATCTTATACTCTGCTCCTGGGTTCATATGGCCTAGGTGCATTATTTTGCACTTTTCTGTAATAGAACCCAGCTTCTATACCCTTGACCATTCTTCCAGTCTCTTAAGATCCCTGCACATTCTATCCACACCCCAGGAGTATCCACTCTGTTACAGATCTTGGTGTCATCTGCAAAGAGGCAGACCTTCCCTTTCAGTTCTTCCACTATGTGGTTTATAAAGATATTGAAGAGGACTGATCCCAGCATTGATCCCTGAGGTACCCCACTGGTCATCCCCCCTTCTTTAGAGCACACTCCATTCAACACTACCCTCTGTGTCTTTTCTACTAAACAGTTTCCTATCCAGGCTACTACCTAATTATCTACCCCAAGTTACCCAACTTGCTACTAGTGTCCTATGTGGAATGGTGTTGAAACCCTTGCTGAAATCCAGGTAAGCCATGTCTACCACTCCTCCCTGATCTAACACCTTGGTCACCAAGTCAAAGAAGTCTATCAGATTTGTATGGCATGACCTTCCCTCTATGAATCCATGCTGCCTTGGGTCCTATAATCCACTGGATACAAGATGTTCCACAATCTTTCCCTTCTGGCTAACAGGTCTATAACTGCTCACCTCTTCCTTACCTTCACTTTATGAAGATGGACTACATCTGCCCTTCTCCAGTCCTCTGGGACCACACCCATCTCCAGCAATCTGTTAAACAGGTCTGCCAGAGGTGCAGCTAGTACCTCCCTGAGTTCCTTCAGTACTCTTGGATGTACCTCATCTGGCCCCACAGCCTTGTCTACTTTCAGGTTGCCAAGTGATTTCCGGACACTCCATACCAAAAATGGACTAGTGTCCATTACCAAGTTCTCAAAGCTTCTGGTGTCTTTGTTGTGGACCCGTCCCTTCCCTTTCCACTGTGAAGACTGAGCAGAAGTGTTTGTTACACAGGTTTTCCTTTTCTTGATCGTCCTCTGTACAGTCCCCACTTAACCATACAGTCTCTCACTTTGACTTCCTTTTCTTCACTAACATACTTAAAGATATCTTGTCCCTTTTTGATATTCCCTTAGCTCATTATTACCTGGGTGGCCATTTTGTGTCAGGTAAACAATGAATCATTCGGACTTCATACAAAGCTATTAGAAGTAATGAATTAGCTATTCTCTCTTCAGTTTGTGTTTTTGCTCTCCTTACTGCTTAGTGTGACTCTCTCTGGTTTCCCTGGTACACTTCCCTATCCTCTTCTCTTTAGGTCTCCTTGTACCTTCTGAATGTTACTCTTTGAACCTTATCATTTTCGCTTTATCATCTGAAAATGAAGATGACGATGATGATAGTAAAGAAAAAGCTAATACTGATCATGCTGATATATCAAGTCAATGTCATACCAAGAAAGAAATGTCATACACCAGCTCATGTTGAAAATGATCTCCAGCCTCTACTGTTATCCCTGCTTGCTCAGTTATTACATCTCCAGCTCCATCAGCTGTGGCTCCACCAATCAGAAAATTGTTACTATCTGGCTCTTCAGTAAGACAGAAAAGCAGCTGTCTGGGATATTTTCACAACAGATAAGATGAAAGCCAGGCTATTTGACACCTTGTGGTCAATGTGTAAGCAAGGACAAATGGAGAACACATTTGGGAAACAAGAGGACAGACACTTCAGCTGTTAATCCATCACCACAGTGCTTGATTGGCACATCTGAGAAAAGGCAAGGTACAGAAGGACAACATTGAACTGTTGTTGTTTTGGAGTCCAGTGAAGAGGAGCAAGCAGAATTGTTGCTGTTAGAAAATGGAGCCTTGCCAATGAGGATGGCAAGTGCAGCTTGCTCAACATCCAACACTTCAAGCAGGGTGCCAACAGCAAACATCAAATATAGAAACACAGAATTTGACAGCAGATAAGGACTGCTTGGCTACCCAGTCTGCCCACTTTCCCCTACCTATATTATCCCATCAGATCATAATCAATATTTGGCTCTTTCTCCCTCCCCCTTCCTTTCCACTAAGATACACTCATGCCTATGCCATGCATTCTTGAACCACCCTACTGTCTTTGCCCCCACCAACTTTGCTGGAAGGCTGTCCAGGAATCCACCACTCTTTCTGTCAAGAAGTACTTCCTCAAGCAATTCCATTTAACAAGTACTATCAAATTCCAGTGCAACTAACATTGATTATGGAGTTGAATCCAACTGGTCACCCTCCATTGAAACATTGTCACCTTTCCCATCATGCCATCATTTCCTACCATGAGGAGAGTGACGTAACTTTAAAAAGCAAAAATCAGCCAGAAAAAAACATTTCACATCGCACAACATCCAGACACACTGCCTGACCTTTTCTGACACAATACTAAGTACCATAGAAACTACCCTGTGACATGTGCAGTTAATGCAGATATGGCAATAATGTTAGTTCAAGATCTGTGGCCATATTCTTTTGCAGAAGGCAAGAGATTCAGGCACTTTATTCAAAGAGCTTGTTCCAAGTGGTAAGTGTTCCGCTGCACTAGTTTTTCAACAGTTGCCATGCCAGAATTGTTCAACACTATTTGTACTGTAGGGAAAAATGTAATGAGCATGTGTACAATGGGCATAGTATACATAATAATAGACATCTGAATTAGTGGGCAGATCACTGATTACAAGTGTACTATGGCACACTGAACATTATTCAGTCAATCCCCATCCAAAGCATCAACAAAGTCCAAAGCGGTCAGGCAGCATGCAATGCTGTATATGTGCAGTCTTGAAAAATCACACACTGGCATGAACATTCTTGGCGAGTTTTATAGAAAGACAGATAAGTGTCTTGCTTCTATTAAACTTCACCTGGCTTTGTTGCAACTGACAATGGCTCCAGCATTGTTTTGGCAATGGATCGTGGCATAGGTGCAGGAACATTATGTGCTCAGGGGCCTGTAGTATGCCCACTTTTTCCCATGAGTATTTAAAGTGCCCTTTTGCTTGCACAAACTACCTCTTTTTCCCTGTGGCTTTTTGAACATCAACACTGCCACTTTTCCTCATGTTCTGGCACCCATGTTGTTCCTTTAGGATGCCGTGCTTAGCATACTGCATACATCTAATTGTGCAGGGCTTCTTGAGAAATGAGAAAGAGGTTGAGGCATTGGTCAACATATGCAAAAGAATCTGTGCACAACTCAGTTAGTCCCTCAAAGCAAAAAATCAAGTAAATGACTTGCAGACAAAGAATGGCCTTCCACAGCATAGATTAAAATAAGTGGTACTAACATACTGGAACAATATCCTCCATATGTTGCAAAAACTGTATGAGCAGTATAAGGCAATTAATGATTTTGTATTACTGCAGAAGGGTGACTCACGTAAATCACCACTTTTACCTGATGATGTAACTATGATCGGAAACGTAATTGAAATACTAACTCGTTTAGAATATCCCACTCAGGCAGTTAGTGCTGATGCAGCATGCATCAGTATGGCAATCCCACTAATTGTCATGCTGCAGGATCAGATGTCTGACGTTACTGCACATTTTGAGGAGAACAATGATGATGAGAAGGCAGTCACCTTGGCACAGAGCATGTGTCACATACTGAACTGTGACTGGCTAGTCTTTATATGCAGTTCTCAGGAATTCATCTTTGCCCTCTTGATAGACCCACATTACAAACATGATGCTGCATCATTTTTGCAAAATGATGACGTGGACTAAAGGTTTTATAAGCATAAACTTACTCTGGAAGTTAACAAAGTAATTGAGAAGCAGCAACAGGTGAAAGGGAAGTCTGAAGGAGGCTCAAACTTCTCCTTTGGACAGGAATCTGAGGTGGATGATGATTCTCCAGCAGAACAAATGGCAAGATTATCAGCAGAGCCATTAACCAGTGCTAGTGGACAACCAGCTTCCACACCAACAAGCAGCAACCCAATCAGAAAAGTGTCTCCAAATTTGGTATTGTAGCTGCGCGTGCAAGACCAGCACATCATGCAATCTGGTAGAAGGTATCTGTTTGCACTGAAAACATTCTTAATGCATATATGGAGGACATAGCACATTCAATAGAAGATCATCCCTTGCATTACAGGCATCGATAAAGAATGGAGAAGCCTGGCTTAGCACACCTGGCCATAGAATATCTGTCCTGCCCTCCAACCAATGTATCATCAAAACATGATTTTAGTGCTGCTGGGGCCATCATAACTCATTGGAGGACAAGACTGTCACCCAAAGAAGTAGAGATTCCTGCTAATTGCAACTACTGCTAACAAATTCCATCCTGCAATAAAGATTAATACTACAGCACATTATGTGAGCTTGTCAACTTGTCGCCCAAACAGAACTAATAGTAAAAGAAACCACTTCTCCTGCATAAATCTAACAACATGGACAGAGAGAGTGCACATTTTGTAACTTGTAGCATTAAGCACCTCTATCTGGTGAAACAGTGAATGATAGTCAGTACACATGTGATTCTAATTAGCAGGAAGCTCTCTATGGTGTTTTTCATGATCTTATATTCCTAATAGTATTGCTGCATAATGGCTTCATGTGTTGATTAAATTTAGATCAATTTAATATTAGTTTCCCTCTAAAGGTGTATCACTCAGACTGTAGACACTGTACAATCTAGATTAATTTCTTGTGGGCATCAGTTTAAATGTTTTCTATGTCTGGCATTACATGTATATGCCAACATTTGCCTACTTGTATTGATAAAACACAATAAACAAAGGTTTAAAAAAAGGCGAGATTCTCACTTTTATTAAGACGAATGAGCACATGCTGCCATCGGATTATACATTTTAGGAAGTAAACGTGGGTGAGGTGCTGCTGGAGTGTGCTGCTACTGTCAGAGATGATAGTGACTAGGATGACACCGAGGAATGGGTTCTACACTAGATTCTTAGAAATTCTGCAAATGGTGTCATTTGCAGTGAACCAAGAATCGGCGCGATCTGTCTCACAACAGCAGCTAAATACAGTAATGCCTGTTGCTGTGTCCTCATCAACACTATTATTCTGAACTATCCCTTTCATCTCCTTCAGTTGCCTTTTAAAGTGTTATCCAGGCCTGACTCCTGCTCCTGTCACCTATTGATGCCTAATTAAAAATGCAACCTTTAGCATTCTCCTCCTCCAATGGCTGCACTCCAAGGCCTTAGAGAGAGTATCGCACCTTTCTACCCAAGGCATCTGTGTGTACTTGTCCATAGGCTGCTAGGAATAGCAATACATTGTTTGAGCTATTGTACGTGTTCATTTCACTGATTGCAAATACCAGTGAATGTAACCTATCCCTGTACTTGATAGTTGTGTCTTACTGATGTACATTGCCCTTTATCTTGCACCATGCCCTTCACAAATTGTATCTTGTATACTGTTTCTCTTGATTTATTTCTCTGTATTATTGCTTGGCAAATGTATAGACCCCCTATTCTTGAATACTGTTATAGTATATGGGTGCTGCCTATTCTCAATGGATTTCAGCAACTGCTGAAATCTTGTTGTAGTACAGTTCAAAGGTCAAAAAAGTTGTTGTACTATCGCTCTGACATCACATCGATAGTACAACAACTTTTTACCCTTGACCTGCCACCTGATTGGCTCAGACGACGCTCTCGCTTGAAAAGAAAAACAAACATGGCGGCATGATTTAGCGAGCGCCGGGCAGCGGAGCCACTGAGTTTCAAATCGGGAGTCGGGACATGGAGAGCCATACATGGCTCCCATTCTGAAAATACTATAATTTTTTTTTCCCTAATTTTAAAATGAGAACCGGAGGGAGTACTAGCGGCACAAGCGGAATCAGGAGCGAGCAGGAACACCAGTGGGAACGGGAGCAGCGCCTGCAGCAAGTAACGTAGAAAAATATTGCAAAAAAAACCTGAACAAAACACCCATATACTATATAAAACAGTGGATGGGTGAACATCCTCAACTAAGTCTGTGTTCCCATCTCGGGCAGTTGATGACATCAGCGAGACCTCTCGAGCTTCACTCTCGAGGTCTCTGTGATGTCATCAACTCCCTCGATGGAAACACAGCTTTGTTGTGGATGTTCACCCATCCACTATTCTATATGTGTTGCTCTCTTATGTTGTGTTCTCCCAGGTCATGATTGACTACAGGAAAATGGTCTAGTGTAACTCCCTGGTAAATAAAAACTAACTAATTACCTGCCTAACTAACTGCACCATCCTGCTCCATCTCATGATCTCACCTTTCATCATCACCTGTTTCCAAACTAGCAGTGTGACGTTCCTTTAGCCGTCACTCAAGCCTGTTAGTCAGCCTGTCAATTAAAAGTAACTGAAGCCTTATTGCTCACCCTGCAGTACTGAGACCACTGGAACCACTCAGGAGACTCATTTTGAAAGTTCTTTCTCCCAGTGTTGCTGTGTTTGCTTTCTTATTAACCACAGTCTCCCCTCTCCTCCATCCTGGACATCTGTACCTTAGATAAGCAATTTGTGTGAACAGCAAGTCATCAGAACTCACCCAACTGTCCCTCTAAATTTTCACTGGCAAGGAGTTGTAATGAGTGTCTGAGACCCTAGTGTTTTGACTAGTGCATGACTTTCCCTCCTTCCTAATATCTGCAAGCTCTATATCCCTTAGCTAGAGCATTTTGAATTTGTTTTACTGCCTGCAGGCAATTGTGTTACTCATTCACTGATGTTATAATTTCATAGTACTGTTGGTGGAGCCCTGATTACTTGAGCAATGAGCTGCATTTTCAGATCCAACTTGTGAATAAAAAAGGAACATACTTGACAAGCTATGAAAGGTAAAACAATTGCAGTCATACTGGTCACCCAAGCAGGTGCCACTTGCAAAACTAATGACAAAGAATTTCTCAAAACATAGAGGTGTACACAATGGAATGAACATATGAGTTGCCCAAATTAAACAGAACTGGATGAGTTGAAATTCTACTAGCTTACAGTTCACAAGGAAATGTTGAATTTAACTACACAACACCAAGTAAAACAGGCATAGGACAACTGCCAAGTCACTTAGAGAAGTACAAATATGAAAATAAAATAAATAATTGAAAACCCAAAACTGAATCTCCCAAAAGAAGAAAAGAAATAAGGTCCAAATGCACTTAAAAAATGTATCAGTGTAGCCATGAAGTCAGAATTAATGGGCTTCAGAAAGCAAGCAATGCCAATAGGCAAACACCCAAGGCCATTCCTTGCCTGAAGATATGGCACACACTGAAGTCTCATTGCTCACCATACTGTGGGGACCACTTGGACCCAAGGAGGAGAAGACCTTTTCGGTTAGTTTCACCATGCATTTTTCCAGCCTACTGAGTCATCTATTTACTCTCATCTCCATCATCAACATTTGTGACTTAAGAGAATCCATTCAGTTCAGCAGCAGTTCACCCAATTTTCCCTCCAAAACCACACTAGCAGTAACACCAGTGTTAGTCGTTGAACTAGTGTGTGACTCATGCTTATCCCCAAAATCCCTCTGCTGCCTCTCCTCTTCCTACTGCAGTGCCCCGTACAGATGTTTTTTTTTTTCTGATTGGTCTACATGGTTTCTATTTGCTGCTGCTGTCTGATGCTGCTGGTAGCACTGGCCCCAGCTGATGGTTGTACAACCTTCCTGTCAGTCGTCTCACCCTCTTCACATGGCCTGTCTCCATCATCTTCATCATGCTCTCTACCATGCTGCTCTGCTGCATCTGATTGCACTTGGTGTAAGTAGCCTATAACAGACAATGTGATTGGATGACACTAGTCCACATGCAACTGAAACAGCATTGTTTTCACTCTCCATGACCACCAGCAACAACTGCTGCTGCTATTGCAGCTATAACCCTGGCTGGGATTCACTTAACACAATGGCAAGCTTTTTTTTTAAAAAGTCACTCTCACATACCACCTGCACAGAAGCCCAACCACAATGCTATGGTACCTTTTGTAACCTTTTCAGATTTAATTTTCTTGATGTAGCTTTGCTGGCTACAATTCCATGGGAGCTTCAAGACAACATGTTGATGCAGTCAGATCACATTATTTCAACTAGGGCTATTAGCATGAGAACCAATGTGACTTCCAGTTCATTGTCATATAAATGGCAATGATTTGCTTGACAATAATGTGATCTGTGTTGACTTGGGATGTCATATTGAATCACGTGATGGCTGGGAAAAAATATCTGCGCTGACTAGAGACATTCTGAAGTAGAAATTTCATTCTAAAAGCTAACAACCACTCAGATAAAATGCCTAAATGAGGCTTTTTAGCCTAAATTAAATATTTTTTGAAGGCTAGTAGGAGCAAGTAATAATATTGGGCACTATGCACAAATGGAGCGGAGTAGCTACGTGCGTGTATCAGGGGCAAGTAGCCACTCAGATCCCATTGCACCCCCGCATGGAAGCACAATCAGGGGGTGTGCCGACCCATCACACCCGATACCCCATGTCCATGGACTGTACCATGCTGGAAGCTTTCAGGGGTGTGGCAGCACTACGCAGTATTCACTACACTGCATAGTGCTGGCTGCATGGGTGTGGAGGGTAGCGCATGGTATGCAGAGGTAGACCCTACCATAACCCTCTGTGCACCCCCACAGATGCCTCCCGCTGGTCATGAGGGGACCGGGAAACATCCCATTGTGCCACCTCAGCCCATGAATCAGACTGGGAGGGCTGATGCAGCTATGCCACGGCAATGGCAACATGTACAGGGAGGGTGGGTGCTCTGCTGATGGCCTCCAGGGCAAAGGTCGCATCATGCCATGGGTGTGGGGGATCGGTCTCCCGGGCCAGCCTCTCCCTGGTGTGTGTGATTGTGAGAGTCTGGGTGCCCACAGGGGCTATGCAAAACTCAGACCCACACCTACTGGTGCAAGGGATCCACTCCTGGACCCGGGACGGGCATCTGATTGGATGCCTGCCTGGGTCCATGACTCCACCCCTGGCCATACTGCAGAGTCCTGTGCACTGGGGGAAGGGGCTGCAGACAAGTGGCCATCATTGGTGAATGCCAGTATGGGTGCACCTCTTCACAGGACACAGGGCCATGGGTGGGGTACATGACTTTTCATGTACCCCTGCCCACTTGGTGCATCGTGCCCATTGACTTTTTAAACACGTCCAAAGTGTAAACACTCCTGGGTCTGGGTGCCACCATCTTTTTTTTTTAAATTAAATAAACTTTATTCATTTTATACCAATACAACACCTTGTTAGCAGGCATACAATTTCCCAGCAGGACATACATTGGTACAATGGCATGAGGTCTTAACAAAGCATGTAACAGAACATTTATAACATTTTGACATTTTTGTCATTCATTAAATACATAAATAGAGACATAACCTCCTCCAATCGAAGGCTGTCTACTCCCCCTCCCTACTCTTCCCCCCATCCCACATCCTCCCCCACCCTTACCCCCCAGAGCCACGTTCACCATCTCTGGTGGTGCCTTTATTTGATACTAGATAACATCACAACCCTTTTTATCTATAGCACATGGAGTTAAAGAATTGTCTATGTGAGCTTCTTTAAGATGGGGTATCCTAGGGTTCTTATAAGGTAGCCATATAGGATATTGCTACTCACTTGCCTATTCATCTTTTATTTGGGTTTCCTAAGAAGCCAGGGGGATGGACCAAAGCGTGAAAAGCTTCTCCCATCTGGAATTGTACAGGGGGAGCTTGCCCCGTAGACTCGCAATTGCCTTCTCAAGTCTTAAATTGTGTAAGAGTTCCTTGACCTACTCAAGGTAAGAGATCGCATGCTGGTCTTTCCAATAACGAAGGACAAGCCTTTTGACAGACAAAGAGATAACGGCCATATGGTGCCTCTTCTCCTTAAAAGGGACAGTGGTATAATCTCCCACTATACAAGCCTATGGTGAGAAATAATCCTGCAACCCCAACAGTGGGTCTACCCTTTCCCAAATAGTTCTCCAAAGGGAGGCTACCTTGAGGCAATCCCATAATATATGGAGTAACGTCCCAGGCTCTTTCTCGCACCTAAAGCACACTTGACTCTGTGTCTTCCCCATTCCATACAGTTTAGCTGGTGTATAATAGATATTATGCAGTATGTAAAACTGTGTTAATCTTAAATGGTCATTGGCAATATACAGGCAGACTCCCTCCCAGATTTTATCCCATGAAAAGTTATCATGTGGGAAATGACACACCCAATAACTGGACTGACCTGATACCTCCGGATTAAGTATCCCATATAACAATGAAACCAACTTGGATACAGCATGTGGTTGATTAACACATTCAAGAAGCTCCTGAAAGGGAGGCACCTGCTGTGTACTCCGTCTTCCTGAACCGAACCACTTTATCAACATGTGCCTGAGTTGGAGAACAAAAAAAGAGTATTTATTGGGAAGCTGAAGAGAAATTAATATTTCTAGCATTTCCCCTAGTTTACCATCAACTACTAAATCACAAACTTTAATTTGGGGATCAGAACATTCTTTGGGAGCAGTAATTATCTTATCACCTACTTTAAAGTTGGGGTTATTAAACACTGGTTGTGATAAGTCCAATTGGTTATTGTATTTCATTGACTTACAGAATTGTGAATGGACCTTTAGTGAGGTATATAGAACCGAGCCTTGTAGATTACTGGGTACCTTGCCCAGGACTATAAATAAAAGGCTCTCCGGAGATAATCCAGCTAGTAAGTATTGTTCCAGCTGTAACCATATGGGAAGTTTGGCAGCACTGTCTATGTCCGAAGGGATAGCCCTCCAACGCATGTACTTAGCCATGTGACTAGCTAAGTAATAATGGTATAGGTTGGGGAGTTTTAAACCCCCCAATTGCTTTGGGGCACTTAAATGATTATATGCCCTATGTGGGGGCTTGCCTCTCCATATAAATTGGGAGATTATACTATGGAGTCTACGGAACCAGTTCAGGGGAAGATAAACATTCAACATGTTGAGTGGATAAAATACCCTTGGCAAAACATTCATTTTAATTACACTAACCCTTGCTTGAAGGGACAAGTGCATAGAGTTCCACCTATTTAGATCCACTTGGATTTCTTTTACTACTTTGTCTAAATTCAACTTTTTCATCAGGGACACAGATGTAGATAGTGTTATTCCTAGGTATTTAAGATGGGTAGTCCAAGCCATGGATAACGGGGTAATGTCTTCCCTGGAAAGCAAGGGGTTCAAGGGCATCACCTCTGATTTACTAATATTGAGTTTGTAGTTCGATACCTTGCTGAACCTATAGATTATCCGGAGGGCAGCTTGGATAGATTTGCAAGGGTTAGTGACGTGCAGAAGGATGTCATCCGCATAAACCAATAATTTTAAAAGAAACTTCCCTATCTTGATACCTTGCAACATTGGTGAGTCTTTTAGCTGTCGTATCAATGAGTCCAGATATAGGTTAAATAATAGTGGAGAAAGTGGGCACCCCTGCCTGATACCTGATTTTAAAGGGAAAGCCAAAGAAAAAACTCCATTGCAGAAAAATTTCGCTCTAGGTTCAGAATATAATGCTTTGACCCAGGAAATAAAGGAAGCTGGAAAACCCATTACAGCCAGGGTGTCAAACAAATATGCCCAGTTGACCCTGTCAAATGCTTTCTCCACATCCAGGGAGACCAAAGCCATTGGTTTATCTGCCTCCCTGGACACAGAGAAGACATGTGCCAACTTGCGGATATGGTCCGATGAGACTCTGCCCTGCACGAACTCGATTTGTTCAGGGCTCAGAAGCCCCATCCAAACCTTGAACACCCTTGCAGCTAATATTTTGGCAAATATTTTATACTATAATTCATTAATGAAATGGGACGGAAGTTCGTGACCCTATTCTTCTCTTTACCTGGTTTTAGTAGTACAACTATAATGGCTTCCAAGAGTGTCGTATCTGTAAACCCCTTTTCACATATAAAATTAAATAGGCGAAGAAGAATACGGCATAACTCCTTCTCAAAAACCTTATAGATGTTAGATGAAAAGCCTTCCAGGCCCGGAGCTTTGTCTCTAATTAAGGATTTAATAGTATCTCTAATTTCTTGGTGAGAAACAGGGTTTGCCAAATATTCTTGCTGGGCTACCTCCAGCGAAGGCAATGATGAGATTAACAGATAGTCCTGGATTTCAGTAGGTGGGGGGCTAGGTTCAGGGAGACTGTACAGTTGCATACAATATTGTTAAAATACTTTGACAATTTGCCTGGGGGTAGTTAAAACAGCGTTATTCGATAGGGAATACACAAAGGGAACCAGACGGAACTCCTCTTGTTTTCTAAGCTTCATTGCCAGAAGATGGCTGGCTTTATCCCCTTGTTCAATATATTTGACTTGGGTTTTAAAGATGGCATATTCCACTCTTTCCCTCAATATTTCCGCGTAGTCATTCTGTAACACTACTAGACGCAACATTTCTTCATCTAGTGGAGGGTTTGATGATGAGGTTTCTAAGGCTTTAATTTCCTCTAAAAGGGCTTTAACTTTGGCATCTTGTTTTCGCTTATTAGTAGCCAAAATTCTAATAAATTCCCCCCGCAGAACACACTTTAAAGCACACCATATTTTTTCAAAGTCAGAGATAGATCCCTCATTTTGGTCCATAAATTGCTTTATAAGATCTTTAATCCGGTTAACTATGTCCTCTTGGTTAAGAAGCTGAGAGTTTAATTTCCAGATAGTATCTTTGTGAATATGTGAGGCTAAATTAGCTTTCAACCAGATTGGGGAATGGTCAGAGAGTACTCTAGGGGTGATCCCACTTCCCCACAGGCCTGCCATTACCCTCTGATTTACCAAAAAAGAAGTCAATCTGGGAAAGGGATTTATGCACAGGGGATTAAAAGGTATACGCCCTTGTATCCGGTTCAAAAGCACAGGGATCTCTTAAGCCATATGTTTCTATGAGATCTCACAGGGATCTTTGGGCAGGGGAGAGAGTAGATCCTATTGAAGAGGATCTATCCAGAGCAGAATCTATAACTAGATTTCAGTCTCCGGCTAGAATCATGGGTAGACTGCAGAAGGGAACGAGGGTTAGTGATAGATTAACAAAAAATTCTGGGGAATCCTTATTCGGTCCGTATATCGTGCCTATGAGGACTTCCCTGTTTTCTAAGATCCCTCTCAGGAAGAGAAACCTGCCGTGGGGGTCAGCCACTTTTTCTAATTCGAGAAATTGAGTACCCCTAGTGATCAGTATTGCCACTCCGCATTGGGTTGTAGATGTCCCTGCCGTATACACTGTCCCAATAATTCCTCTTTTTAGTAAGTTATTTTCTGCTTCCAACATGTGCATCTCCTGCAAAAAAGTGACTCGACAATTCAACACTGCTAAGTGCTTAATTATTTGAAGCTGCTTTACCCAAGACCTAGCGCCTTTAACATTCCATGATATAACTTTCATACTAAAGTGTAGTATTTGGTAGGCCCACTAGGGTAACAACTTGTGCCCTTTGCACCTTTAAGAGTTGTAATAAAAAGTGGCTCTGGCCCCTCCCCCTTCCCCCTTACTTTTGCCCCCATCCCTCTCACTCCATACCCACCCCTATACAATCCTAAGTTTACCTCCCTTCCCTTTCCCCATCCCCCCCATCCATATCCTACCCTAAACACTAATAGGTTACCTTTATCCCCCAGTCCACATGACTGATCTCCATCCTCATTTTCTGGCATGATGATGACCATGCCGCCCGAAGAGTTCACCCGCGCACCATAACTGCCCCCCCCCACTCAAAACCTGTACATTATTTCTCCGCTATAATTTGCAAAAATTCCTGTCATCCTACCAGGAAGAGTAAATAAACTAACTGTAGGTTCCATATGCCTGCTGCCAATAAACTTCTGAAAGGGACTTTTCAAATAACTTTTAACCCCCATTATTTGGTAAAGTCCCAAAATGGCAACAATATAGCAACAGTCCTTATAATAAGGCTCGATACCCCAGTAATATGGGTTAAACACAATAGAGTTCCCCATCCTTTTCAAATACTGATAAGGCCAGACACTCCCTGACTAACTGGGGATTTCAGGACCATTTCCATTTGACTCTTAGCACTACAACAACTCAAACTAGCAAAACTGTTCTTTTGTTTAATACAAACAATAATGCAAATCTCTGCAAGTCTCTTTGCTAAATAGGCATTGCTTGTACTACCAAATGGCCACTAGATGCCGCCAGATTGTCATTAAGACAAATCAGGAAATGTGTTGGCAGGATTCAGTGGCTGTTTCTGCAGATTCAAATGAGTGCCATTTGCCTTCATGAAATATTTGGAGAATTGCTGGGTACCTCACTTTGAACCTGATACTCACAGAGATGAGCTTAGTGACAACAGGGTGCAGGGCAGACTGTTTCTGTCACACTGTGTATGGTAAGTCCTGTGCCACTCCTATCTTCCTGTCTTCCCATTTAATCTCCTGTAGGTCTTTGAGCTTGGCCATTATATGCTGCTTGTCTAAAAAGTTAAGTAGCTTGAACAGAAAGGGCCTAGGAGGTGAACCCACAGGCAGCATAGTCCTTAAGGATCGATGTGCCCACTCAATTACATAGGCAGGTCCATTGAGGGAGGGCCCTGCTAATTTTTTGCAAAGCTTCTGGGCAAATGCCACAGGTAGGGAGCCCTCTTCCCCCTCAGGCAATCCAAGCACCACAAGGTTATTTCGCCTCGATCTCCCTTCGAGGTCTTCCAGCTTTTTTTCTTTTTTTTTTTGATCTTGTGCTTCAAGTGTGCTAGCTCTGGCTCGAGTCACTGCCACCAGTCATCCAAGGATGATATGCGAGCCTCATTATCCGAGGTCCGTGTAGTTAGCTGCTTGAGCGATGCCCTCATACCCTTCATTTCCAAGGCTAGCACCAACCGTGAATCTCTCATGGGTGCTAGTTCCTCGAGAAATCTCTTTTCTGTGAGCGCTTCTGGCTGTTGGGCATAGGGGCTTGGTTCCTCCGCTTGCGCCTTAGCCCACTTGGGTGTCTTATCTTTGCTTGCGGTAGATGGAGGAGTGTGCTTCATCGGGGCCTTCTTCATCTCTATTTCCATCTTCCTTGAGTTTTCGCCGGTTTGTCGGCTATGCAGCACGCCGCTACTATTATTCCTTTACTCAGTCTGATATTAAAAGCTGGAGATGTTAAAAACCAGCAGAAGACACATTTTGAGTAGGGCTGGCAATGGAACTCACCACGAGGGAACCTGTTCAGGCAGCCATCACACTGGAAGTCCTGGGTGCCACCATCTTATGTTACATACAGTGCGTGGTTGACTGAATGCACCACTAACTAGTAGCACAAGTGATCGCTGAGTGAAGTGGGCCAGTGCTATAACCTGCGATGGCATCACACGGAAGCCAAAAACCCATCAGACTTAAATTTTTGTTTCAACAGCAAAGCTAAGCAGTTGAGTCGAGTCACAAGTATTAAAAAACTTTACTTCAGCTGAAAACTTATTTTGGTGATTTGCGTTGTGGTGGGGTTGTCTCTAAATGGCAGTTCTCCTTTCAAGGTGAATGTTTCTGCTTGAAGCCACACCTGTGAGTGGGATGAATGGACTCCCATTAGAAAGGCCACTACAATTCAGTGGCCACAGAATATTTTACCTAGAACTTGCAACCAATTGCAGAATATTGACAGCGCTACAGAATCCAGTATTCTTGGTGATTCTTTATTAATATTTAGTTTTTACATAGAACCTGGTTCCCTTATCCTCCTTTTATATCTAAAACCCCTCTATGCTCAGCAAGTGATGTTATCAATGGCATCACATCACACATTAACTAATGACAGGGCAGCATTCTGCTACAGAATTAAATAGTCATTATCTACCACTGGTCCACTGTCTGAGGAAATGGACATCAGACACTGATATCTGCTCAACCTGTACTACAGCCTAATAACATATTCAGTCTTAAGTTATTACACTGGGGCCAAATTAAACAAATCCTTGACAATAGCATAGACTTGTTAACTGAATACCTTACTTTGTACGATTTATTTTTGCCTTTATATATATATATATATATATATGTGTGTGTATATATATATATATATATATATATATATATATATATTAGAGGCAAAAACTCCGTTTAATGCATTAGTTAGGGTTGTTCACAGCTTATTAAAAGTGAGGAATTCGGCTGTTAGGGTTGGAAAACCCTAACTCCGAATCCACCCCCAACACCACACACACACAGACACACACACACATTCAAGTATGGGGAGGACCAAGTCAACACAACCAATGACAGACATCCAGCAGCAGGTGACAGAAATAACAAACAATTGTCTAAATGTACTACGAGACATCCCCACCCACCTGACCAGGTACTGCATGCTCAGTGGAGATCAACAGCAAAACTGAGGCCATGTACATCAAGCGTACACATCCCTGATTGCAGCTGCACACAGCGTACCACACTTAGTAGTTGCATGGCCTTACCTACCGATGCCCACACCACACCCACACCACTTGTGTAGGGCCACCTGAGCAATAGAGTTAAGCAAAACCAAGGAGTTGTACAGGTATAATATCTCTGATTTAACAAGGGTTTGAGAAATGCAGCTTTCTAATTGACTGTAAACATTGTAACAGCCTTATGTTTAGTTTTTATTAACATACATGTAGAGCCTAACCATATGATGAACATGGTTTAATGTTGTTTAAAAAACAGTTTTATTATGATAGCAAAAAGCTACTCCCAGGTATTATGTTAATGGTCAGTTTATCACTGTCTAGCGACATGTGGCACTCGGATATGCCTCATTCAACATTAAACCCTACAGGGTGATTAACAGACCATTTAACATAACTGTTGGTCATGCCTTATAGCTTAATTGTCTTTTGAGTAGATACTCTCCTCTGCTAGGAACTGCAGCAGCTTTGCAACACAGTGTCCACCCAGTTACACCATACACTGTCTAGTTGCTGGAGAATGGCTGTGAATATGAACTCATGAAGATGAACAGTGTAACTTGATCATTACAGTCATCGAAACCCTAGTGTGATTATAACTGACAGACTCGTGATAGAGGATAACCCCTGCTGTCCTAGTACATTTACTCCATTATGAGTTAAATCAATACTAAAAGACATTCTGTTTATATCTACACCATACCTACTTGATTCCTGTTGTATCAGAATTAACATAGTTATCACTTTGATAGCATCAGTGACAGAAGTGTGGCAAACCCAAACAGTAGGCATACAGCCTGAGTATGAAACAGCTGTTAAAAAAATCACACTGTGTCCATAAGTGGCATAGATCACTCATTGCAACAATAGCAAATGTATTACTATTTGAAGAAGTTAGTCATCACAGATGCAATGAGATTGTCTTTATCAGGTACAACATACTCAGTAAGTGCTTACAGGAAAATCTATCCGATACAGGTACATCATTGTTGGCTCAGTAGTGCTATGATATTTAGAAGTTGCTTGGCCTGATCCATGCAATTACAATCTTTCTTACAAAGAATACTTACTGCATCTTTAGTATTGAAACACACTGAAGGTCTATGTATGTACATCAGCAGTACACCTTCATCAGTAAGAATGCATGTGATACTGGCAGTACCAATTTCACAGCATTGAACAGGCAATGCTTTTCCATACGTTTACATCAGCCTCTCTATGTTGAGTAAACCATTGCAGTAAATGTACTACTATGTAAATCACCTACTAAATGTATCACTACTTTATCTTGAGCATGCTAGTGTCTTGTAGTTAATTTATGTGCTTCTCTTAATTAATGTATACTCAGTAGTGTTAAAACCTTTCTACAACTGTCATCATGCACCTTCAGCATTTATATTGAATAACGGCACAGTACCAGTTGTGGTGTGGTGTGGGGCATCGATAGGTAAGGCCATGCAACTACTAAGTGTGGTACGTTGTGTGCAGCTGCAATCAGGGATGTGTACGTTTGGTGTACATGGCCTCAGTTTTGCTGTTGATCTCCACTGAGCATGCAGTACCTGGTCAGGTGGGTGGGGATGTCTCGTAGTACATTTAGACAATTGTTTGTTATTTCTGTCACCTGCTGCTGGATGTCTGTCATTGGTTGTGTTGACTTGGTCCTCCCCCATACTTGAATGTGTGTGTGTCTGTGTGTGTGTGGTGCTGGGGGGTGAATTCGGAGTTAGGGTTTTCAACCCTAACAGCGAATTTCCTCACTTTTGTCGCTGTGGAACAACCCTAACTAATGCATTAAACGGAGTTTTTTGCCTCTATATATATATATATATATATGAAAACTTGGGGCCTTGCCTATTAGAGAGATGTGGGTTTAATACATTTTTTTTACTTACTGTTGTGTAGTGCCTGTAACAATGCTGTTTATCTGGTTGGTCATGGGATATCATGATGCCATTGGCATTTATTGTTAGCCAACTATATCAATGAACTCCACCATGGCTGGTATTATCTATGGTCTCCAACCACAGGAGAATCAATTCACAAGATCACAAAATCAAAGTGATCAATCGACTAATAGGGTCCTTGTTAGACGATTGATCATTTTGATTTAAGAAAATCCCAACAGTAAATAGTATAAAACTATGTGACAATATCAGCCCCATTATAAGTGAATGGGGCACGCTCATGCTGCCTTCATTTTGTGACATCACAAAACAGGGCTGCGTGGGCCAATGTGGGGGAGTGGTTTGCGGACCAGGAAGTCGGTCCTTTTTTACCGGCAGGCTAGATTTTAATTTTATGAGCAAAATAACTTTTAGTAAAGAACAACTTTTTATGCCACACTTTGTTGGTAGCTGTCCATGGGGGTAAGTTATCAAATGAGCTGGGGGATTGCAGCACAACTATTAGTAGGAAGCTACTCTTCAAATACCATGTGACTGGAGAACACTAACACCTAACTGAAGAATTAACAAGCTCCAACAAAGGGCTTTTTTAACAGCACTGGAGTAATTAAAATATTAAAGTCTCATAGCTCTACACTGGGTATGGTTAGCCATGTTCATGTGGCTCCTTAACATACATGATCATCCCCCTTTAAAGGGGAACAGTGAGCACTAAAAGTCTTACTCCCAAGTGCGGGGCTAGTCCTACTCCCTATTTGTGCTTTGTGTGCAAAAATATTTTTTACTAACTGTTTACTGCAGTATAGTAGATTGTCAGGCTGAATTTATTGACTTGCAAGCTGGCATTTTCTGTAACTACAAATCCCAGAACACCCTACAGCTGACATCAGAGGAGGGCTGCAGTAGTGGGATAGTCAGTAGCCTGCAGTATATGTTAAGAGTTTTGTTTATAGAAGATCTCCAGGAACTTTACTGACTGGCACAATTAGTGTTTCATTCACCAAGTTCACTAACTTTGCACTTTGGGACTGGTTTGCTGATAACTGCAGGGAGACTCACTGACATCATGACAGAGGGGGGGAATTTGCTCTGGTTAAAGCTTGTGCCACTCACCACAGCATGAGTGTGAGTGGGGCGAGCACCACTCCCTGTAGAAAAAAGATCAAATTTACCAGGTTAAGCAGTAGGACTTGTTTTATTGTGTTAAATATTTATCTTTAGAATTAGGTATAGTAAGTTCTTCAGGTTTTCATTTATTTGGACAGTATTTTAGCTTTGGTTTAGATATGGTATTTGTTTTATCCTTTTTATTGTTTTATATTTACTTGCAACCTCATCATGGGAACAAGGTGGCTTAATGTCCTAATTACTATGGGACTTTTTTGTATTGATGCAGGAGTTTTTGGTTTGGATATTATACCATACCAGCATGTTTTTCCTGATTCTTTTAAATGTTCTAATATATTGACTGAGTCCTGCTCTCATGATGAAAGTTGTATTTTTATTTTAGGGTGCTTATCTAAGCAGGATGTTATAGACATAGGGAGTATTTATCTCGTTAAGGTACTAAATTCTATATATTTGGGACCTGTTAGTTTATCATCTTGTTTCCACTGGTTACTGGGATTTTGCTGTCTTAATTGGGTGATGTTAAGCCCAACCCTGGGCCTGCAACTGTTGTTAATGACCAGACCATGAGTTCTCTGGGGCTGTAATTTGTTCACATTAATGTTAGTTACTTTCTTTTTTTTTATTCAATCTTTATTGAAAAGTTTTAACATACAGAGAACAGTCACATGATTAATACAGTGATCCGTGTACAAAGCTATAAAAGCTACTGTTCTCCCCTCTCTCCCTCCCCTCCCCCACCATACCCACCCCATTCCCTCCCCCCTCCACACACCCCCATCCTCCCCGCACAGACCCAGGTATTAAAGATTATATATCTATCATATAGGGATCAGGGTTTGGTTAGTAAATGACATACAGGGTATAAAAGGGATCCCAGATTTTTTCAAACCTGTCAAGCTTATTAGGCAGACTTGCAGTCATTTTCTCAGTTTTAAGTTTAGCCAAACGTTCAGTAAGCCACTCCCTATAAGAGAGTTCCTCTTGGACTATCCAATGTCTGAGTACCAGTTTTTTGACCATTATAGACATAAGTGCCATGTAGTATTTGCTTCTAAGGACTAAGATTTCTGAGAAATCCTCTAACAAACATATCCTAAGAGTGAAAAGAACCTCTAGTCCTAGAAGGAGGTTTGCATTTTGCTTGATCTTAATCCATAGAGAGGATACTTTCTGGCAGGACCAGAAAGTATGATATAGGATACTGTCCTCCTTATGACAATGGTTACACGGGGGAGAGAGGGGAAGTCCCAGTTTTGCTAGTCTCTGTGGGGAATAATATACATTGTGTAAAATATACATTTGCATAAGTTGTAGTCTATCCATGTTAGGAGCTTTCTTTAATAAGAAGGCTGAAGTTGAGGCCTGGGTTGGGATTCATAAGCCTGATGTTTTTAGCATTACAGAGACCTGGTTGAAATCAAACATTATTGACACAATGTGTTCACTAGATGGTTATGAATTATTTAGGAAAGATCAGAAGGGTAATACAAAGGGTGGGAGGATTTAGATTTTTATTTCTGATAGGCTTGATGCTGTTGGTGTTGATGTGTCCTATCAACAATCAACGTTATTTGAATGGCTTCATTTAGAATTACGTTTGTCTACCTATATTAAATTGGGGATTTGTGTTATTTATAATCTTCCTAAGGCTGGTATTAATGGACTGCATGAATTTTTGGATTATTTTCAGCAGTTTCTTCCATCTGAATATGTAGTAATAATGGGTGATTTTCATTTGGATTGGGTGGTGGAAGCTCATGACCAACTTGAATTATTTATTTCCAGTGCTGGATTAAACCAAATTATCTCAGATGTTACTAGATTGAATCGTGGTAGCAAACAACACACCTTAATTGATTGGAGAATGACTAAAATAGAGGATAAGATAATTGAGAGTGGGACTTATTCTGGTAGTATTAGCAATCATATGCCAGTGTATTGTATCTGAAGATCTTTGAAGTTAAAGATACCTCCTAAGATAATTACATATAGAAATTATTGTGATATGGATGTTAATAGTTTGGTTTCTGAACTTCAAGTGATAGATTGGTCTCTACTGAATGTCATTCCTAATCCTGATGCTGCTGTTGGTTTTTTCCTTACTTCACTTTTACATATACAAGATAAATGCTTTCCCTTGATTACAAGAAGGGTTACGGGTAAAGACAGTAAATGGATCACACCTGCACTGTTTTCCTTAAGGAGAGAGAGAGACAGAGATAAATATTGGAAAGTCTATAAAGCTCTTAATAGTGCTGAGGCTTTTAACCATTATCAGTACTCGAGAAATAAATGCAAATTGTTGATTTGCAAGGAAAAATCTGATTATCAGAAGCATCAATTAAATTCATTGGGAGAGTCTAAAACATCCTGGAAATCTATTAAAAAATTAGCAGATCCAAATAAAGATAAAGATATTGGTACTATTTATATAAATGGGGTTGCTATTACTGATCCCAAGGACAATTCTGGTCATTTTCTAAAAATATTTATGGACTTATCTAAATATTTGACTGATTCAGATTTTTCTTCTTCAAATGATTTTGGACCTAAATGTAATTATGTCTGTAATTCTCATTGTCTTAGTATGATACAGCCCCACGAAGTACTCAAGTTGCTAAGACAAATGTCCATTAATAAAAGTGCAGGAGCAGATGGTCTGGAACCACGGTTTCTAAAAACTGTTTCTAATTTTATATATGAACCTTTAACGACCATCTTTAACTTATGTCTCTCCACTGGTGTATTTCCTATGGTTTGGAAAGAAGCTATTATTAAACCGATATTTAAATCAGGTCAACAACACGAAATTGATAATTATCAGCCCATATCTATTCTTTCTCCATTAAGTAAGATTTTTGAAAAATTGGTTAATTGTCAACTGGAGGCTTATTTGGAGGCTGGGGGTCTTTGCTCTCTGGAGCAGCATGGCTTTTGGAGGCATTATAACACTGGCTCTGCACTGGCTTGTTTTACTAACCATTCTTTAATATCTATGGATGCTGGTCAGTTGACTGGAGCTTTGTTTATTGATTTATCAAAAGTCTTTGATTTAGTTAATCACTCCATGCTGCTCTGGAGACTGGGGAACCTTGAGTTTTCTGATACTACTTGTAACTGGTTTTCCACTTATTTAACTGCTCATCTGGTTAGGGTGAAGATTGGTGGTGTGGAATCGGCTTAGGGTGAGTTACGTCATGAGGTACTGCAGGGGTCCATTTTGGGACCCCTGTTGTCTCCATTTTCATTGATCCTGTTGTTGGGGTTCCACACTTTTCCAATTTATTGTTGTATGCCAATGACATAATATTGTTTACCAGCTCTACTAAAATTAATGAGATTAATATTTCCCTTCAGCATGATTTTTTATTATTGAATAAATGGTTGCAGGCTCCTTGTTTAGTGTTGAATTCTAAAAAGACTGAATGTGTTTTATTTGGATCTGTACCAAAGATTCATAATGCTGAACCATTGGTTATAAATGATTTAGTAAGTAACATGATTAGACAAGTAACTGAGACAAAGTATCTAGGAATAATACTTGATGCTAGTTTAACCTATTTGTTACATATTAAATACATAGTGAAGTCTGTAAATCAAAAAATAGGTGCTTTATATCGTGTCAAGGATTGTTTAACTAGAGAAGCAAGAGAAATGATATTGAAAAGTGTATTACTTACGACCTTGCAATATAATTATTTTTTGTTTGTTAAATTAGCTTCTAAAGATTTGGATTTGTTAAACAAGTGTTTTAATTCTGTTTGTAGATTTGTCCTGGCTAAACCTTATCATACACATAATTGTGATTTATACAATGAACTTGATTGGCTTCCTCCCAAACTGACTCTTTTTTATAAGCTTGGCTGTTTGACTAATGTTATCTTCTCATATGGTTATAAATCACCTTTTTGTAGTTTAATTAACTTAAAGGATGATGTTAGATTCTTACGCTCTTCTAAAGTATTACATTTGCGGACTCCTAGACCCCTGTGTGGGTGTGAGAGCTTTCTCATTTCAATGTTTAACCTCCTGGAATTCCCTTCCTGATAACTGTATTACTGTTGCTAAGCAGGAAACTTTTAAAAAACTTTGTATTGTTATTTACAATCACTTGCTGTATGTAAATGTATTTAGTATTGTGTTTACTGTCCAAATTGTTTTTTGTACTTGTGTTGTTTTAAACATTTGTATTATTGATGTTTTGCTTCGTTGTTTGAAGCACCAGGTCGATACTGAAAAAGGGCCTTGGCCCAGTTGTCTTACGTGGTAAATAAAGTGAATTGAATTGAATTTGTTGTTTATTTATTTATTGAAAGATATTGGAACTACAATCCTTTGAATCAGAGACTCGTTTTCAAAGGCTCCACATCATGTATACAACAAATTGATAGAGCATATATAGAAAAAATATATATGAGAAGCATTCCAGCAAGTAAAGAGGAGACAGGAACTGGGAAACAACTTGAGTATATACATTTTGAGAATAATACATAGTTGGAGTAATAATACATAGGTGGATAAAACATTATGTAAAAGCAAGGCAGCAAGGCAAAGTATTGGGAAGGGTACATTGTGGATATATACAATTTACATACATTCAGGAAGAAGTACAGGGTGCAGAAGTGGTAGCAAGAGAAAGTGGCTAAAGCACCACATAGTTGCTATTGCATAGGTGGGGTCACAGGGGGACTAGGATATAGGGGGAAAGGAGGTATGAGTTTGGCAGTACAGGTTAGTTGTGGGAGTAGGAGGAGGGCTGGAGGATATATGAAAGAAGTAAGTGAATACAGTGCAGGCAGGATGAAGTCCATTGTCAGATGGGAGGGGGTTAGGGGCTGAGCTTAGTTTCAAAGGTTATGTGAGGGGGAAGGGAGTTGAGCCATGTGGGAACTCTATAACAGAAGGAACGTTGGCCAAGGGAGTTTTTTTGCTGTGGCACAAGGAGGGTAGATTTGAGCGAACTCCGGGTGGCCCTGGTGGAGGGAGCTGATAGAAGGAGGGGAGAGATGCTAGGGGCCACAAGACCAGAGGATATCTTTCTGGCTGAAAGGCATGTTTGGTATTGTAGCCTGCTGTTGAAGTTGAGCCAGTTGGTTTGACTGTAAAGGCAGCAGATGTGGGTGGTTTTTGGGCAGTCCAGGGCAAGGCAGCAGGCCTTGTTCAGGGCAACTTTAACTCTTTGAAGGGCAGTATTATCAGCAGCACGATAGATCAGAATGCAATAGTCTAAGATTGATAATACTGAGGATGTGATGGAGAGTTGGAGGGCTTCAGGTGGGAGGCAGTTCCTATGACGATACAGTAAGCCAATATGGGAGTTGACAGAGGTGCATAAGAGGTAGATGTGGTCATGGAAGGTAAGGGCAGGGTCAAAAGTGATTCCTAGGTGCTTGAACATATTTACTTGTTGCAGAGCAAGTGAGTGGGATGTACTGATGCAAAGGGGGAAGTGCTTGAGTTTGTTTTGATGGTGGGTGAAAAGCATGATCTTGGATTTTTTTGGGTTCAGTATAAGCTTATAGTTGGTGAATCAGGACTTAGCTTCAGCGAAGGCATTTTGGAGGGGGAGTTCTAAGTCAGTGGGTTCTGAGTGGAAGTCATAGAAGACAGCATCATCTGCATAGAGAAGGATCTTCCCAGAGCATTCATTTGGGTAAGGAGTTAAGGTAAAGACTGAAAAGGAGGAGTCAGAGGATGGATCCCTGAGGGACACCTGAGAGAACAGGGAGGGGTTTTGAGAGGGTTGTGCAGATTTTTACCCTCTGGGAGCGACTTGACTGATAGTCAGTAAATCAGGCAATGGCTTCCTCGGTAAGGCCAAGGTGCGACAGGGTGGAGAGAAGGAAGGAGTGGTTTACCATGTCGAATGCCTTGGATAAATCCAGGAAGACTGTGCCAGCTAGTTTGCCCTTGTCTAAGGCAGAGTGGATGTAATTGGAGAACTCAAGGGGGGCAGTAGAGGTGCTTTGGCCTTGTCTGAAACCATGTTGCTTGGTGGATAAGAGGTTATATTTAGAGGGGTACTCCGTGAGTTGGTCTGTGACAATGCGTTCGAGAGCCTTTGAGAGAAGGGGAAGGACTGATATAGGATGGTAGTTGCAAGGGGAGAGGCGGTTGTCAGATTTGTGAATGGGGTAATAAGAGTCATTTTCCACATGGTGGGGAATTTACCAAGGTGAAGCGAGAGGTTTAGGAGGCTGGAGAGTGGGGGAGAGGACTTCATCTAGGGTCAAGCCCAGGATCTGGAGATCAAGTGAGTCTGTGCTGTGTTGAGAGCCACTAATGGCTTTGAGGAAGTAGGGTTTGATCTCCAGTGGGGAGAGGATATGGAAGCAGAATAGTGGGTGAGACAAGAGGGGTGGGGTGAATGGGTTAAAGAAGTCGGGGAGAAGAATAGAGCTAAGGTCAGAGAAGGAGGTGTTAAGTGTGTCAGCAACCAGCTGAGGGTTATTATTGATGGATCGGTTTATATTGAGTTGGGCTGGGGGGTTGGTTTTGCCATTGAGGGATTTCATATTGTCCCAAAATTTGCATCCTGTGCCCCAGGATGAGGTCAGGGCAGCTTTGAAGTGTTCAGCTTTCGCTTTCCAGATAGCTCAGGTGCACCTGTTATGTGCAGCATGGTAGAGCTGTCTATCAGTTGGGCTATGAGAGTCAAGAGCCTTTTTCCACAAGTCATCCCAATGATGCATGAGGTCCAGTAGGGACGAGGAGATCCAAGGGGTGTCGTAACCTTTAAACACCTTCTTGGTGAGGGGGAAAACCTATTATAGGCATCATTGAAGGTGTCAATGAAGTAGTTCAGGGTGGCGGCAAGGTCCTGGGCATAATAGAGGGGAGAACAGTTACAGTGTGCAAGATAGGATTTTAAGTCTCTTAGCTTACCTGTCTGAGCAGCTTAGTGAGGACAGTATTAGGGGGCGGCTTCTGTGCCAGACAGGATCAGGTGCATAGGATAGGGGAGTGGTCGCTAAGAGCACTGGGAAGGACTGTGATATCAGTGATTTTATGGGGGTGGTTGGACAGGACCAGGTCTAGCAAGGTGGCGGTACCATTATTTTGATTGAGGCCTGTTCTCTGTTCATTTGTTTGGTGGTTCTACTGTGCTTCCAGGGATAAGTATATAGTAGTCTTCTGTACTTAGCCATGGCAGCACAGTGGGATCAGCACATATAATATATAATATTAGCAAGTCAATTAGAAAAAAATAGAAATGAAAGTGCCATTTTGATAATTACATCAAAGGGATGATGTTCTCACTAACATAAAGCAAAACACAAGCAAGCAATGCAAATGACGTAAAGGGTAGATTATTGCAGAGGTGTAGGAAACCAAATACACATGTATAATAAATTGCAGCAAAACATAATGCACAAAGTGTCATATGACCACCAGTATAAACAAGCATTGGTCAATGCTGAATGTTGTCTCGCCGGCATTGGCATTGGTAGTGCAGGAGTTAGAGATGCATAATAGGAATGGCAGTAAAGTATTGAACTGATGCCAACCCCACCCCCACCCCGCAGAGACTGACAGGTGTTGGGGTATGCCTTTGGGTCATCAGCTATAATGCTTATGCCATTGTACCTCACCCTACCCTGTAGACACTGACAAGTGTCGTGGTGTGCTTTGGGATCTTTGACCCTTATACTTACCCCATTCCATAAGGAAATACGTTGAGACGGGTGCAGTATAGGAGAATGGGGTGAACTGTAAGCCCGAACACTCCAAGACACACCTCGATGTCTGTCACTGGCTGCAGGGTGGGGGTGGAATGGTGCGAGCATTACAAACAATGATCCCAAGTCACACCCCTGATGCCTGTCAGTCTCTACAGGGTGGGGCGTTACAGTTGAAAACCCTAACATTGTAGGTGTTTGTTGATGTTTTCACTCCAAATTTTAAACATAGGCTTTTTGTGACCCCATCTTATGAAGAACAGCACAATCAGTTTGTTAGCTGAAAGGTGATCTTACACAGTGGCTATGCCATTTGGCGACACAGGGATGAAAACACATTCTGGGCAGGATGTGAAAATTGACAACTGTATTATTCATGAGGAGGTGTAAGAAAATGGCAACGTTGAAAATCTGGTGTGAAAATATGAATAAATGTTGAAGTCATGAGCATGCATAGAAACTGTGCAACACACATCCATAACCCAATTATTTTGGGAATTTTTTTAACCACATTTTCAACATAGGCATTTTGGGACTTCCCCTCATGAACAGTGGCACTGTGATTTTGTTAATCTGTCTCAAAAGTTGATTTCCCACAGCGACCATGTCATTGTGTGCCACAGGTGCGAAAACACATTTTAGGCAGGATGGGAAAAATGACAGCTGTACTTTTCATAAGGAGGTGGGGAAAAATGCCAGTATTGAAAATCTTGCATAAAAATATTGCAAATTTGCGAAATTACAAAGGTGCATGGAAACTGTGCAAAGCATGCTTATAACACAGCAATTTTACAGACTTTCATTACCAAATTTTCAACATACACATTTCAGGACCTCTGCTCATGAACAGTGTCACAGTCATTTTCTCAAACTGTCCTGAAAACTGATTTCGCACAGCAACCGCACTATTCAGCGCCAGAGGTGCGAAAACACATTTTGGCCAGGATATGTAAAATTACAGCTGTACTGTGAGGTGTGGTAAAATGCCAGTTCTGAAAATCTAGAGTGAAAATATTACAAATTCATGAAGTTACGAGCGTACGTGGAAACTGCTTAATGCACTCTCGTAAAACAGCCATTGTTTGGATTTTTTTTTTACCAAATTTGCAACATAGGCTTTTTGAGAGCCCCCCTCATGAACAGGGGCACTGTTGTTTTGTTACTCAGTCCCAAAAGGTGATTCCACACAGTGACTGCAAAATCACCTTCCGGGACTGAATAATGCCATGACAGTAACTAAATTCATAAAGAGGGGTCCTAATAACTCCATGCTGAAAATTTGGTACCCAATATTCCCCAAAATGGCCAAGATATGCACCAAAGTTGAAAAAACCCTATTTATGCCATTATGCAGCTTACCGGCATTTTTTCAGTTCGCGATCGGCTTTGAAGAGTGCAGACGTGTTCATGGTCCACCGAAGATCGTCATGCCTGACTCCAGACGTAAGCATTGGATGAGGGGAGTGTGGGGAGGCAGGGCACACAAAGGGTGGGTGCAGGTTGGGGTTGGGGGCAGGAAATACCACGAGGGACCATTTTCATTTTTTTCAGGTTAAAAAAAAAACAAGACAACGAGGGTCGGTTTCTTTTTTTTTCAGGTGTTCGTTTGGTACACTGGGGTGCATAATGGGGAAGGGGACTGCAGCTGACAAGGACTGGGCCCCCCATCAGCACAGAAATGGGTTGGGGGCATGCATGATGCCGAGGGGGACTGGGCACCCCCTCAGCACACAGCACACATCAGGGGCTGGGGACATTATGCTGATGGAGAGTGGGCTCCCCAGTCAGCAAATTAAACTAGGCAATAGGGACTGAAGCCGATAGGGACTGGGCCCCCCTTCAGCAAGGAAAGACTGTTGAGGGGTGCATGATGCTGAGGGGGATTGGTCACCCCCTCGGCACACATGTAGATTGGGAGGGGGGCATCATGCCAACGGGGAGTGTGCTCCCCATCAGCAAATGAAGTGGTTGCAGCAGTCAGTGTCGCCATGTTTAGGTTAGGGCACATTGGGAGGTACTGCTGCGTGACAAGCTTGGCTCTCATTGCAACGGACCTTTCCTTAGATGTGCTTACAACATTATGTGTTGCTGCTGTGGCTTCTGCTTGCTGCCTTATTGGGGAATGAGGGACTCTCCTACTGATGCGTGCCCTGCATTCACCCATAGTGACCATGCCTCAAATCTGCTACTTCTGCAATATGTTGGCTGGCGCGCAAGCATGAGCCAACATAAAAAGGGGCAGACTCTTAAAAGATTCACCTGGATGCAAGGGTGTTATGTCCACATTGCTGGGGAAGGTATATGCCCCTGATACCGACATGTCGACAGCGGAGTCCCCTACAGCGACAACAGTGCCACGTCACTGTAGGGAACCCGCTGGCACCCGGCACTGTCTGTAAGAGGTCCTGCACCTCCCCCCTGACTCAGTTCCAACTCAGAGCTGAGAATCCTAAGTGAGGGGGAGTGTGGGGGGCACAGCCCCCATGTGGAGGGTTCAGGGGTGAAGCCCCCCAAAGAAAATACTTGTTGCTTCTGCAAACCGGTATCCGACTGCAAAATGCAGTCAACCTGCCAGTTTCACTGTTGGGTAGTTTGACAAATATTTTATCGAACGACCCATCATGGATCCGCAGGGGAATTATATATATATGGATCCTGTACTAAACTCAACAACAACTATCACAGTTTGTAACATGGGGAACAGAAAGGCTTACACAGTATTGGTCCAATGGCATCAGGTGACCGTTCAGTAATCCATGGTTGCCTGAGAATTAATCAATGGTAAAGTGCACCCACATTCTGTTCCACATGTTAGTTTCCCCATGTTAGTTTTCTGTCGTATAACAGTCTTAACCTGCAATTCACAACTGACAAACAGATGCCTGTCAAACAAGAATAGATATGCTTTAGTGAATTTCTGGTAGTTCTGCCATAAGTAGCCTGAAAATATCTATATGACTATGTAATTTTTTTTTTTACTTGGTCTATTGGCTCAGAAACACATACCCTTTCAGTAACTGCACCACAGTGTATGCCACATATGATTTTCCAAATTACCTCCATGTCTTTTACTAAATATTTACAAAAAAAGACTTTAACAGTGGGACCTAAAAACCACTAAAGCACGCAACGTGGACCAATGTCCATCAAACCTGAAAGTTTCAGATTTTAAAGTCTCCTACTATGTTTGCTTGCACGCATGTGCAAGAAACATAGTGCCATCATCCGAGTTTTCGGAGGTGTGGCAGCCCTCTTCCAATTCAATCAGTGTGTTTGCAGGCACTGCCGCAGTTCTCCAATGCCTGCTGGAGCTGTCTAAGACAGCTCCAAAATGCAGTGGAGTACAGTTGAAAGGGGGAGCTACGCTTCAGTGAGCAGCGATCATATATCGCCTGCTCATGCGCGCTCCCCCTACACACACACACACACATGCGCGCAGGCACTCTGTGTGCTTGGCCCCCCCCACGCGTACACTGTGTAGCCGACTGGGGGTGCCCAATCCCCCATCGGCTGTGCTGCGCCCCTCCAGCAGAGTTATATATGCCACGCTGGGTGCCCACCCCAGCGTGGCCACACATTGAATAGCCGACGGGGTCCACTGTTCCCGCCCCGCCATACAGGGTGCCACGCTGGGAGCCCACCCCAGTGTGGCAACAGATGCTGTTGCCAATAGGGGGTGCCCAACTTCATTGGCTCCATGCCCCCGCCCCACCAACCATCCTTGTGCCACGCTGGGAGCCCACCCCAGCATGGCAAACATCCCGAGTCATCAAAGGGGCTGTAGACATGGCCTACCTAGACTTTAGCAAGGCATTTGACACAGTCACACACAAAAGATTAATATACAAGTTAGCCAGCCTGGGAGTGGGTCCCAATATGACAGCCTGGGTAAAGAATTGGCTGGAGAATAAGACACAGACAGTAATAGTAAATACAGTCCACTCTGAAGAAAGGGGGGTTACTAGTGGGGTGCCGCAGGGTTCAGTATTAGGACCGGTCCTCTTCAATGTCTTTATAAGCGACATTGTAGAGGGACTGGAAGGAAAAGTATGTCTCTTTGCAGATGACACAAAGATCTGCAACAGAGTTGATGCACAAGGTGGGGTGGAAAGGATGAGAAGGGACTTGGCAAGGTTAGAGGAATGGTCAAATGTATGGCAGTTTAGATTCAATGCTAAGAAGTGCAAGGTAATGCACCTGGGAAACAAAAACCAAGGGGAAGAGTACACAATGGAGGGTGAGATACTAACAACAACAAAAATGGAAGGGGACCTGGGGGTAGTCATATCAGATGACCTAAAGGTGGGCAAGCAATGTGAGAGGGCAGCAAGGAGGGCTGGGGGGATACTGGGATGCATAGGGAGAGGCATCACCAGTAGAAAACAGGAAGTTATTATCACTTTGTACAGACAGTTGGTGAGACCCCATCTGGAGTACTGCGTGCAGTTCTGGAGACCCAATCTCCGCAAAGACATAGACAAGATAGAAGCTGTCCAGAGGAGGGCAACTAAAATGGTGCAGGGTCTGCACCAGAAGACATATGAAGAGAAACTTAAGGAGCCTAATATGTATAGCCTCAAGGAAAGGAGGGAGAGGGGGGACATGATAGAAACTTTCAAGTACCTCAAGGGAATCAACAAAGTCCAAGAGGGTAGCATCTTTCAAAAAAAGAGGTGTGCAAGAACAAGGGGGCACAATTTGAAGATGGGGGGTGGCTCAGAGGTAATTTAAGGAAGTATTTTTTCTCAGAGAGGGTTGTGGATGCATGGAACTGCCTTCTGGAGGAGGTTGTGCAGTCAAAAACAATGGTGGAATTCAAGCATGCATGGGACAATCATAAGGCAATTCTAGGGGTTGGGGTAGGAAGAAGTAGGCTGCTGGTTAACTAGGATCTGCAGCTTATCCATTAGGTAGGGAACTAGGCAGACTGGGTGGGCCAAGTGGTCCTTATCTGCCGTCAAATTCTATGGTTCTATGTTTCTAAGTAAAGCCAAAAAACCTGCAAATGAAAAACTGTCCCTCGGCGCTTCTCCCTGCCCCCCCCCACAACCCGCACCCACCCACTGCGCACCCTGCCTCCCCACACCCTCTTCACCCCATACTTACCTCCATACTCCAGCGCTTTGCTCTTTGGTGGACCGGGAACACATCTGCACTCTTCAAAGTCGACCGCGAACTGAGGAAATGCCGGTAAGCTGTATAATGTGATGAATAGGGGTTTTTCAACTTTGCTGCATATCTCAGCCATTTTTTGGAATTTTTGCACCAAATTTTCAACATGGGGTTTTTGGGACCCCTTCTCAGGAATGATCTCACTGTCATGGTGTTCATCGGGCCCAAAGGGTGATTTCAGTAGTCATTGAGTGAAATCACCTTCGACAAAGTAATGAAACGACACTGCCATTGTTCATAAGGTGGGCTCAAAAGCCTATGTTGAAAATTTGGTGAAAAATTCTAAAATGACTGTTTGCTGCCGCAGGTTATGAGTTTTATGCATGCTTGTAAGTTCGCAATTTTTCAATATTTTCACTCCAGATTTTCAACATTGCCATTTTACCACACCTCCTTATGAGCAGTACAGCTGTCATTTTTCATATCTTGCCCAAAATGTGTTTCCGCCCATGTAGCGCACAATGGCGCAGTCGGTGTGCGAAATCAATGTATGGGACACATTAAGAAAATCTCAGTGACACTGTTAATGAGCAGAGGTCTTAAAATGACTATGTTGAAAATTTGGTGGAAAAATTCCTAAAAATGACTGTTTTACAAGCACGCGTTGCGCAGTTCCTATGCACACTCGTAAGTTTGCGAATTTTCTATATTTTCACTCCAGATTTTCTGCATTGCCATTTTATCACACTTCCTTTTGAACAGTACAGCTGCCATTTTTCACGCCAATTTGAATTTAGCTGCATGAAGCGCATAAATGGTGCAGTCGGTGTATAAATCGTTTAGTATAGATTAAGGAAATCACAGTTACACTGTTCATAAGCAGAGGTCTTAAAATGGCTATGTTGAAAATTTGGTGACAAAAGTCCATAAAATGACTGTGTTATGAGTGAGCATTGTGCAGTTTCCACGTACCCTTGTAAGTTCATGACTTTGTAATATTTTCAGTCCAGATTTTCACCAGTGGCATTTTTCCACACTTCCTTATGAAGAGTACAGCTGTCATTTTTCACAACATGTCCGAAATGTGTTTTCACACTTTCAGCGCAGAGATGCGTGGTCGCTGTGGGAAATCTTTGTTTGGGACAGTTAAAGAAAATCACAGTGACACTGTTCATGATCGGAGGTCCCAAAATGCCTGTGTTGACAATCTGCTGTAAAAAATCCCTAACCTAATTACATTACGGGTGTGTGTTGCACAGTTTCTATGCACGCTCCTGACTTCACCAGTTTTTTTAATATTTTGACTGCAGATTTGCAACATTGCCATTTTTTACATCTCCCCATGAACAGTACAGCTGTCATTTTTCACATCCTGTTCGGAATATGTTTTTGCACCTGTGGTGCTAAATGCTGTAGTCGCTGTGCATAAGCAGCTTTCGGCTAACAAACTGATATTGCCACTGTTCATGAGGTGGGGGTCACAAAAAAAACATGTTGAAAATTTGGAGTGAAAATACCAATGAATGCCTGAGGTGTTAGGGTTTCCAACCATAATGCCCCACCCTGTAGAGAATGACAGGCATCAGGGGTGTGACTTGGGATTTTTGCCTGTAATGCTCACACCATTCCACATCCTGCAGACAGTGAGAGGCATCGAGGTATGCCTTGGACTCTTCGGCCCCAAAGTTCACCCCATTCTCCTATACCGCACCCATCTCATCATATTTCCTGATGGAGTGGGTTGCGCATAAGGGCCAAAGACCCCAAGGCACTCCGTGACATTTGTCAGTGTCTGCAGGGTAGGGTGTGGTGAAATGGCAGGGCTGTTATGCCTGACGACCCAAAGGCACACCCCAGTGCCTGTCACTCTCTGCAGGGTGGTGGTGGGGTTGGCTTCAGTTCAATACTTCACTGCCATTTCTATTATGCAGCTCTGTAACTTCTAGACTACCAATGCCAATGCCAGCAAGCAATCATTCGCCATTGACAAATGCTTGTTTTTTTTTCAGTCATCGGGTGGCAAAAAAAGGCTTAACATTTTCAAAAACAGACGTTTGCATTTTTTTGCACCTCTGCAACTTTGCCTCCCCTGAACCACTCTACATGGAATTTACAGGATCAAGAGTTCCTAACACAGAGGCTACACTTCCTAAATTTCATGTAAATCAGTTGAAAGGGGGCAAAGTTATTAAAGGAGTAGTACACCCAAAATCCATCAAACGTTAGTTTACTTAAGCTTTTTTTTTCACGCTCAGTGGTCCTGGCATAACTTTAGCAGCTTATGACTGAGGTTTTTTTTTTCTAATAGTGACGTCAGTTTTATTGCCTCTGGTGGTTGCCATCTAGCCTTCTTTTATTGTACCTGTATTCGTGTGCTTGTCCCACAATCTTTCAGTCATTGACGTTGACAAGACCATCTCTACTTTTCTTTGTTCAGTACAAGGCTTTGTTTTAGTTTCCCCTGTGCTGCTCTGCTGGTAAGTTCAATTTGCCATTCTCTGGCACTGCTAATATCTACTGTACTAAAATCTTTAATAATGACTGCTCAGATTGTTTTACTTCTGCCCACGTTGGCTGTCTGTGACTAAACACTACTGTTACTTATGTAACCCCTTTGTTACCCGGGGTTACTAGAATCCCAGTAAGACCTAGTGGTAGGCAGGGAAAGCAGTTTGTGAAACTCCAGTTAAATGGGTTTCACACTGTCTCACTCTGTCCTCAGTCACAGCTGAGACTTGAGAGATGACATCACTATAGAACTGTCGCAGCTGCATGAGCCACTTTGGAATCTCCAGCTCAGGGAGTGAAGTTTAGAACTTTGGGAAATTCAAAGTCAGTCTTCCATTTGTCCTTAAGCAAGAAGGAAGCATCAGTCTGCTGTTTGATCTCTGACCAAGAAAAAAGGAAGTGTTCCTGTGTTTACCTTTTTTAAAGTGGTGGAGACCGCTCCCCCGGTCTCAGTGCCCCCCTCCCTCTGGGGGGGAGGAAAAGTTCTCTGTGGATTCCAGGGGCAATCCCCTTCTCCCACCATGGAAGGAAGCTGCCTGATTTTGTTTTGTCTGTTCTTGTATAACAGCAAAGGTTACAGTACTTCGCCTGTGGGGCACCTGCAACGAATGGGTGAGTGTTTGGCTCCATTTGAAGGGGCAAACATCTTCTTTTTTTCAGTTGGGAAATAAATGTGGACTGCTATTTGGGAGGACTATGTCAACTAGAACAAACAAATAGAGCAGTCAAACAGTTTAAAGTTTTAAATGGATTTAAAGTTCGCTGTAGAGGGGGTGGTTCAGGTCATCCACCGTTCAATCTACATTTTAAAGTTTAAAGTTTTCTGTGTGTCCAGAGAAATGGCCGGGTATGGGCTGTGGGAGCTGGAGGTGGGAAAACCCCCCATCTTTAGTAACCAGGTCCACCTCTACGGATTTCTTCTGTGTTTTTGCTACTTGCCTCATGCACTTAGCCAGTGATGGGGTGGGTACCCAGACGTGGGTCGCAATTTGAAAATCTCTCTAGGAATCGCAGACTCTAAGTGGTGTGGGGAGCCACAGGATGGGAAAATTACTCCTTGTAGGATGGGAGTACTCTTTGTTTGATGGGAGCTCGATTGGAAGTACGAAAACAAATCTCTCTAGGAGTCGCAGACTTCAAGTGGTGTGGGGGAGCCACAGTTTGGGAGTCTCCTTGTTTGATGGGATGTCTTTCCAAGTAAAGTTTGGGTTCATTCTTCAAGTGGACCATCAGTCAAGTGGCCGGCAGGGGAGCTGGGCCAGTCGGGCTATGTATCCAATGCACATGCAAAGTCCAGGCTGAATGCCTAGTGGGTCCAAAGCCAGACAACTGTAGTAATGTGTTCATTCCTCAAATGGACCGCTGTGTTAACCTCTAATCTGCACATACAGTAACGTAGCCCTTTGGGGGACCATGCAGTGCTTTGTTTATGTTCAGTTAGTTAAGAAATAAAGCCACACTGAAAAATCCCAATTCTGGTTCTGGACATTACAGTTATTGCTTCCTGTAGTTGGATTTACTTGGGTGCCCCTGTGCAGAGTAGCCAAACCTAGATCTCTTGTGCCAGGTAAGCTCATCCTTCCCCGAACCCATAGAGATATGTTACAAAAATGGAGGCACCGCTTTGGATTTGTTCGGGAAGGAAGGTGCTTGGGCAAGTAGGCTAGCATTTTGGCTATCTGGCAGTCGGTAGCCCAAAAAAGTTGAAGCAATTTCCCTAGTGTATGCTGTGTGCTGTGAATCTTGTGCTGCTGTTTAAAAAATGCCAACTGTTTACCAAGCAGCTGTAAAGCCAAAGTGTGTGTCCTTGTCCTGCACCAACATAGTTTACAGCGTTTGTCAGTTTTAAAATAAAGTTCTGTGAAGGAAAGTGTGGAAAACTAGGGGCAGCAACAGAGAAATTATGCCCTGGATGTTGGAAATGCTTTCTGTGCAATACTAGAGACTGCAGAGTTAATGGCAAAGTTACATGGTTGAAATGGGCTCCCGCCGTGGAGACAGTTAAAAAAAAAAAGTGCATCTTTTCAGTTTAAATTTGCCTGCTCGATGATTGCCGTGAGGAGAGGAGCCCTTGTGAGGAAGAAGAGGCTCATTTGCATGGCGTCGTGTGGTTGGTCAGTTTGCCATTAGTCCCACCCCTCAGCCAGCTCTTCTGTGATTGCCTCAGCATTCGAGAGGGAGACAGAGAGTAGTGCATGTACTGGCAGTGGAGGAGCATTCGCGAAGTGTTCAAAGTGCTGTAAACAGTAAAAAAGTGACTTTCCAGTTAAAAATCGGGCTCAACCCACTTATCGATCGTGAGATCAGTGAATTGTGTGGTTAATACCATGATCGCGGAGACTGCCCACCTGTTTGCAATCTGAGGCCTTCAAAAATCTGGCTGCAGGCCATTTAACCCCATCACAGCAATCTGCTACAATAACAGTGAGTAAACGAATTAAAACTGCTCAAATCAGTGATTTTCAGTAATGCCATATAAAATGTGTGTGCAGCTGTATAGTCGCTTTGCAAGTAGCGATTGTGTGATGTCCTGCTGGCAAGTGCAAGTCTGTAAAGCCATTAAATGTGTGCATAGCAATGAAAGTAGCCTCAGTTTAAAGTTTGCAGCCAGAGAGAGACTGTGGGTTGTAAAATAAGTGCAACACTAGTAGAAGCAGGCAATCCTGTGCTGAAACATGAAGTTAAAGGGACTGTAATTAAATGAATGTTGCTAGCATGTGAAAAGTCCAAGGAAAATCCTGTAAATGTGTGAACAGCCAGAACAGAGCAAGTTGTGCAGTTTGAATAAAAGTTATTAGTAGCTGATGTAAATCGGGTGCGCAGTGGCTAGACCCAGAGTCTGAATGTTGATGCACAGGAGTGCTGCCGCAGCCATTACAGGGTGGGGTAGTAAAGTAAACACAGCAGCAGAGGAGCCATTTTAAAGCTACAGAGTGTGTTCATTAAAGTGGGATTTTCAGTTACAGTGAACTTTTGTTTGTTTTTCTGCAGTTATGGCCTCAGGACCAGCTCGTTACCCGGATCATGCCTGGGTTGCAGTAACAACAGCAGTAAATAGATTGAGAGATATTGAAAATTGGTGCTATAGAGGGCAACTCCCTCCTGATGTGGCAATTCCTAATTATCCAGTGCGTGTATGCCAGATGTGCTTGAGTGCTGGAAGGATGTCTTCATGATTCCTCACTGTGCTGGATGTCTACAAAAATATGGCTTGTATAAAGCGCCTCAAATTCGTTTTGCTCCCACATGAACACAACTTCAAGAATCTGCAGTTGGCAGCACACAGCATCAGGCGGAGCCTGTGGAGGAAGGTCCCTCGGGGGAGTGTGGCACAAAGTTAGAGAGTGCAGAATTAGAGACTGAATCTAAAATTGAAGCATTGGATGCTGGATCTCAGAAGGCAAGTTCAGATAAAGCATCAATAGTCCCCTGGGTGGGGGGCCTAGCCCAAGTCTCGAAGGTGAAGATGAGATGCGGGAGGCCTTTGAATGGGAGGTGTCGACCTTCCCAGTGATGAAAGGATAGTCTCAGGGGTGAGAACTACTGCTCACTCCTGGGCTCAGATCCTCAGTGAAGAGGAAGATGAGGGGGAACCAATGTGGCCTTGTGAGAAAGGAATGGGTACGCAGCCTCAAGATCTTGCCTCGGAGGAATGTGTTCAAGATGGTGGTGATGCCACTGCCCTGGCTTCACCAGAAGAAGAAGAAGAAGTCAGGGATCCGTTTTTAATTTCATTGAGGATGCGAAGCTGGCAGAACCAGGACTGGTCACCCCAGGCCAGGCCAGCGGTCTCAGATTGACCAAAGCAAGTAAAGAGGAGAGACTGGTTCATAGAAAGGCCAATGAAATCGTTGGTATGACCTTTCCTACCTTTCCTCGGAGAGTCTGGGAGGAGATTGAGAACTGCAGGAAATCCTGGATCTGGGATGAAGCAATGAAACATGTGCATCCTGGGGCTAACCAGCATGTAAAGAATAGACTGTTCCACGAAAAGTATACACAGTGGAAGAGAGGCAGGACACTGTTTATGGACAGAGTGAGAATAGTGGACGGAGAGGGATGCGAAGTCTCCCACTGTGTGAATTATGTGCATCCAGACGGAGTAATAATTCAAACCCCGACCCCCTCTACTATTGGCCTCAGTGCAAGGACCTCCCAGTAATTAAGCCCATGCCTACAAAATGGAGAGCCGAGCAGTGGTAGTCAATACTGCCACATTAAGACTGTGAAGTGCCCTTATTGAATTGCCAATATAAATAAACAAGGAATCAGGTGCCCCATATTCTTCAGTCCACAGTGTACTGTCCTGTTCAGCAACCATCTACTGGCACCACCAGATGACTTCAGATCCAGAGAAGACACCAGCCCAGCTGTTTCCTGTTCATCGCCTGGTAATCGGATGATGCCGGACCAGCTGTTTCTCTTTTTGTTCCTGTTCTAAGGTTCCTTCTCCAGTTATGACATCAGCCCAACTGTTTCCAGATGTGCACTCCTGTGGGTTCCCGGAAGATGTCCTCCCAGCTCTATCAGAAGAAATGCTGCCAGGGAGAGTCTTCGGAAGGGACCAGGTTTGTGAAATCCGAATACTTCAAGAGGCTGGTAAGTCCGAAAAACACTTTTTATTCTATCTATATGACATTGCAATACACACCCTACACTACAGACTTCAAACAGTGTGTGAACTGTCTGCAAAGACTCTCCCCTTCGGGATTATGGCCTTAAAGGACTATGTTCATGGGGCTCCAGCCCAGGAGAGACTCTTTAATGGACTGGCCTTCGGGCCTTGTAGTCACTAGTTGGGACATTTAGGGCACTCCATCCCCCCCAAAGGTGTATTGTTACCAATGTCATTACTGTACTTTAATGTAAATACTGTTTTTCTACCTTTTTCTAAAAAAAAAAAAAATTTTCTTTTTTGGGATTGTTCAGTGCTTTTCTTTTTCTGTGTGGTAAGGGTTGTTGTTGTCATTGTTGTTGTTTAGATAGACTGTACATGCAGATTAGGATGTGTTTTTTTTGGTTTTTGTCTTTTCTTACAGGTGTTCCTGGAAGACAGAAGAGAAGACAAGAAGAGGAGGAGGGGCTCATCGGAGTCCCTCGTCAGTGCTTATGGTGTAGAATTTCAATGTACTGTGTTGTTATTGCTAATGGTTGTAGTTGCAGGCTGTCCAAGGTCAGGGAGGTCCCCGGGTTTTGTTTTGTTTGGGATATTATGTTAGAGGCAGATAGGTTTTCCCTAGAGGGTTAGGGGAGATAGACAGGCTGTGGTCCTGAACCGCCATAGGGATTGCAGTGCTGATCTATCAGGGCTATGCTCTGGACGGTTCTACCAGAGCCACTAGGTGTCCATAGTAAGTGGATAGAGTAGAGGCTGACATGTCAGCTATAGGCCTCTAGGCCCTTAGTGTTGCCTACCTGTGCTTGCACATGGTAGGAGGGGTCCTGATCACTCCCCTCCGCAGGTAGCACATAGGGTGGGATGGCCTAAGGCCGGGTGCATAATGACTGGGGATAGTCATTGTCCTGGTCAAGGGTGAGTGTAACCCCTTTGTTACCCGGGGTTACTAGAATCCCAGTAAGACCTAGTGGTAGGCAGGGAAGGCAGCTTGTGAAACTCCAGTTAAATGGGTTTCACACTATCTCACTCTGTCCTCAGTCACAGCTGAGACTTGAGAGATGACATCACTATAGAACTGTCGCAGCTACATGAGCCACTTTGGAATCTCCAGCTCAGGGAGTGAAGTTTAGAACTTTGGGAAATTCAAAGTCAGTCTTCCGTTTGTCCTTAAGCAAGAAGGAAGCATCAGTCTGCTGTTTGATCTCTGACTAAGAAAAAAGGAAGTGTTCCTGTGTTTACCTTTTTATGTTTACTTGCACGCATGTGCAAGAAACATACTGCCATCATCGGAGATTTCGGAGGTGTGTCACCTCCTCCTCCAATTCAGTCAGTGTGCTGGTAGGCGCGGCCCCTGTAAGCCAATGCATTTTGGAGCTGTCTATGACACGCTCCAAAATGCAGTGGCATACAGTTGAAAGGGGGAGCTACGCTTGAGTGAGCAGCGATAAGATAAGGCTGCTCACGTGCAGCTCCCCCACAGACACCCGCAGGCGTCTATGCTGCTTCTCAAGACGACAAGATTGTATAGCCGACAGGTGCCCAATCCCGCCGGCTGTGCTGCTTTCCTTCTGCCTCTCCCCCAAACGCTATAAAATGCCACACTGGGTGCCCACCCCAGCGTGGCAACCAATCATATACAACGGGGTGCCCAATGCCCCGCTGGCTGCACTGTCCTCCCCCAGTAGTGAGTGCCACGCTGGAAGCCCACCCCAGCGTGGCAAGCAATCCAGAGCCAACGGGTGCCCAATCCCTCGCTGGCTGAACAACGCCCAACATCCTTGTGCCATGCTGGGAGCCCACCCCAGCGTGGCAAACGCCCCACGCCGCCTGTTTTTTTTTTTTACCCGCGAAGAAAACAGTCCAACGGTGAGTCTCCCCGCCCCTCCCACAACCCGCACCCACCCACCGCGCACTCCAGTTTCCCACTCCCTCACCCCATACTTACTCTCCGGACCTTGGCACGACGATCTTCTGTGGACCGGGAACACGCTCTGCACTCTTCAAAGCCGACCGCGAACTGAGGAAATGCCGGTAAGCTGTATAATGGGCTAGATAGGGGGTTTCAACTTTATTGCATATCTCAGGCATTTTTGAATTTTGCACCAATTTTCAGCATGGGTTTTGAACCTTCTCATGATTGATGTCATGTCATATGAGTTATTTGGGTCCAAGGTGATTTTGCGCAGTGACCGCGCAGTGACTGAAATCATCCTTCGGACCCAAATAACGCCATGACAGTGACATCAATCATGAGAAGGGGTCTCAAAATCCCATGTTGAAAATTTGGTGCCAAAATTCCCAAAAATGACTGTTTTACAAGCATGCGTTGCGCAGTTCCTACGCAGGCTCGTAAGTTCACGAATTTTCAATATTTTCACTCCAGATTTTCAACATTGCCATTTTACCACACCTTCTTATGAGTAGTACAGCTGTCATTTTTCACATCTCACCCAAAATGTGTTTCCACCCATGTAGCGCACAATGGTGCAGTCAGTGTGCGAAATCAATGTATGGGACAAATTAAGAAAATCACAGTGACACTGTTCATGAGTAGACATCTTAAAATGGCTATGTTGAAAATTTGGTGAAAAAGTCCTAAAAATGACTGTTTTATGAGCGTGCATTGCACAGTTCCTACGCACGCTCGTAAGGGCGTGAATTTTCAATATTTTCACTCCAGATTTTCAACATTGCTATTTTACCACACCTTCTTATGAGTAGTACAGCTGACATTTTCACATCTCACCCAAAATGTGTTTCTGCCCATGTAGCATAATGGCGCAGTCGGTATGGAGGTCAAGTATCGGGACAAATTAAGAAAATCACAGTGACACTGTTCATGAGCAGAGGTCTTAAAATGGCTATGTTGAGTATTTGGTGAAAAAATTTCAAAAATGAATGTTTCTCGGCGTCATGTTGTGCAGTTCATGCGCTAGATTGAGTTCGCAAATTTTCAATATTTTCACTCCAGATTTTCAACATTGCCATTGTACCACACCTTCTTATGAGTAGTACAGCTGTCATTTTTCACATCTCACCCAAAATGTGTTTCCACCCATGTAGCGCACAATGGCGCAGTCGGTGTGCGAAATCAATGTACAGGACAAATTAAGAAAATCACAGTGACACTGTTCATGAGCAGAGGTCTTAAAATGGCTATGTTGAGAATTTGGTGAAAAAATTCTTAAAAATGACTTTTACGAGCGTGTGTTCCACAGTTCCTATGCATGCTCGTAAGTTTGCAAATTTAATATTTTCACTCCAGATTTTCAACATGTCCATTTTATTAAACTTCCTTATGAACAGTACAGCTGCAATTTTCATATGTCGCCCAAAATGTGTTTTCACACATGTAGCGCATAATGGTGTTATGAGCCGAAAGCAATGTTTAGGACAGATTAAGAAAATCACAGTTACACAGTTCATGAGCAGAGGTCTTAAATTGGTTATGTTGAAAATTTGGTGACAAAAGTCCATAAAATGACTGTGTTACGAGTGAGCATTGCACAGTTTCCATGCACCCTCGTTAGTTCATGACTTTGTAATATTTTCAGTCCAGATTTTCACCAGTGGCATTTTTCCACACTTCCTTATGAGCAGTACAGCTGCCATTTTTCACAACATGGCCGAAGTGTGTTTTCACACTTTCAGTGCAGAGATGCGTGGTCGCTGTGGGAAATCATTGTTCGGCACAGATAAAGAAAATCACAGTGACACTGTTCATGATCGGAGGCACCAAAATGCCTGAGTTGACAATCTGCTGTAAGAAATCCTCAACCTAACTATATTACGGGTGTGCGTTGCACAGTTTCTATGTACGCTCGTGACTTCACCATTTTTTTAAATATTTTTACTACACATTTGCAACATAGCCATTTTTTACACCTCCCCATGAAAGAGTACAGCTGTCATTTTTTACATCCTGTTCAGAATATTTTTGCACCTGTGGTGCTAAATGCCGTAGTCACTGTGCATAAGCAGCTTTCGGCTAACAAACTGATATTCTCCCTGTTCATGAGGTGGGGTCACAAAACAAACATGTTGAAAATTTGGAGTGAAAATACCGATGAATGCCTGCGGTATTAGGCTTTTCAACTATAACGTCCTACCCTATAGAGAATGACAGGCATCAGGGGTGAGACTTGGGATTCTTGCCTGTGATGCTCATACCATTCCACACCCTGCAGTCACTGAGAGGCATCGAGGTATGCCTTGGACTCTTTGGCCCCAAAGTTCACCCCATTCTCCTATACCGCACCCATCTCACCGTACTTCCTAATGGAATGGAGTGTGCATAAGGGCCAAAGATCCCAAGGAACACCGTGACACTTGTCAGTGTCTGCAGGGTGAGGTGTGGTGAAATGGCGTGGCCATTATGCCTGATGACCCAAAGGCACACCCCAATGCCTGTTTGTATCTGCAGGGTGGTGGCGGGGTTGGCTTCAGTTCAATACGTCACTGCCATTCCTATTATGCAGCTGTCTAACTCCTACACTACCAATCCCAATGCCAGCAAGCAAACATTCAGCATTGACAAATGCTTGTTTAAAGTGGTGGAGACCGCTCCCCCGGTCTCAGTGCCCCCCTCCGTCTGGGGGGGGAGGAAAAGTTCTCTGTGGATTCCAGGGGCAATCCTCTTCTCCCACCATGGAAGGAAGCTGCCTGATTTTGTTTTTGTCTGTTCTTGTATAACAGCAAAGGTTACAGTACTTCGCCTGTGGGGCACCTGCAACGAATGGGTGAGTGTTTGGCTCCATTTGAAGGGGCAAACATCTTCTTTTCTTCAGTTGGGAAATAAATGTGGACTGCTATTTGGGAGGACTATGTCAACTAGGACAAACAAATAGAGCAGTCAAACAGTTTAAAGTTTTAAATGGATTTAAAGTTTGCTGTAGAGGGGGTGCTTCAGGTCATCCACCGTTCAATCTACATTTTAAAGTTTAAAGTTTTCTGTGTGTCCAGAGAAATGGCCGGGTATGGGCTGTGGGAGCTGGAGGTGGGAAAACCCCCATCTTTAGTAACCAGGTCCACCTCTACAGTTCTTCTGTGTTTTGCTACTTGCCTCATGCACTTGGCCAGTGGCCGGGGTGGGTACCCAGGCGTGGGTGCGCAATTTGAAAATCTCTCAGGAGTAGACTCTAAGTGGTGTGAGGGAGCCACAGGATGGGAAAATTAATCCTTGTGGGATGGGAGTACTCCTTGTTTGATGGGAGCTCGATTGGAAATGCGAAAACAAATCTCTAGGAGTCGAGACTTCAAGTGGTGGGGAGCCACAGTTTGGGAGTCTCCTTGTTTGATGGGATGTCTTTCCAAGTAAAGTTTGGGTTCATTCGTCAAGTGGACCATCAGTCGAGTGGCCGGCAGGGGAGCTGGGCCAGTCGGGCTATGTATCCAATGCGTATGCAAAGTCCGGGCTGAGTGCCTGGTGGGTCCAAAGCCAGACAACTGTAGTAATGTGTTCATTCCTCAAATGGACTGCTGTGTTAACCTCTAATCTGCACATACAGTAACGTAGCCCTTTGGGGGACCATGCAGTGCTTTGTTTATGTTCAGTTAGTTAATAAATAAAGACACACTGAAAAATCCCAATTCTGGTTCTGGACATTACAGTTATTGCTTCCTGTAGTTGGATTTACTAGGGTGCCCCTATGCAGAGTAGCCAAACCTAGGTCTCTTGTGCCAGGTAACCTCATCCTTCCCTGAACCCGTAGAGATATGTTACACTTAGACTGTAGTTATACAACTTTCGTGGCACTGTTTTTATTCTGTTATTTGTCTATTCCTAAAAAGCTGCTTTTTTTGACTAGATCTCCAATTTCCCTGGAAAATGCTTTCATCTTCAGTTTGCAAAATTGTATCCTGCCATTGATATCAACTGTCAAAGTGTACATATATTGAAATGGGACATATACATGTTGAAATGTACATATAAGGACATGGCAGTTGCATAACATTAAGAAGAAAATAGCACAGCTAGACAGTGACATCTACTTTTTTATCCCGGTGCAAAAGGAATAACATTATCCCTAAAGGTCTAGCTATTTGGAATCCACTGAGAAACACAGATAATTCTACATATGCTGAACAACTTTGTCGTAGGACCTCTGAGAAATTGAGAAATCACAGAATCCACAGCTCATATGCCAAAAAAGCATTTTTGAAGAAACAGTTTAATGAAATAGCAACCACACTGTAGAGGATGTCTGGTGAGCCTATTCCAGACATCTTGCATGAGATAGACATGAACTACCAAAGAACCTTAAGAAAAGCCATGCTCATTAAAACAGGAAGTTAGATGCCCTTCAACTTACCATACTTCCTAACAACCATGAAGAACAGAACAGAGTGACTGAACAACTAAGCCACACAGATGGGCACCTTTCAGTTGTTAATTTGTCCACCCACACACTGACTACTGGGGAATTAAATGTACTTTCTAAGGGCCTCAATTTCTGCCCAACTAAACCACTGGACAGAATACAGTTTTGTGGTGAAATGGAGGAATACTTCCGCAGATTGAGACTCAGGGAATTTTTTCGTGGTAGAGAAGACATCACAGACAGGGAAGAAATCACAAACAGTAAAAATACTATGGATAAGAAAAAGAAACCATATGAGTTTACCCCATCAAGTGGCCATAACAAGAAACTGGACAAATACATTAATTGCTTTCGCCAGAGAGTTACTGGTGAGATTCTTAATAGGCAGAAACAGGCCTGCTACAACCTCTCTCCATTGGAACGGAGGGCTATACAAACACTAAAATCAAACCATAACCTTGTCATAAAAAAAGCTGATAAATGCTCGGCAGTGGTGATATTGAATCGGGAAGATTACATTACGGAAGCCAACAGGCAACTAAGTGACCTTACTTACTACAAAGTACTGGGAAGTGACCCAACTACAGAATATAAAAGTGAACTACAGAAGTTAATTGAAACATTTCCAGAGCATGTCCAAGACAAACTAAAGGACCTCATCCCCAGTGAACCTAAGCCAGGGACATTCTACATGCTTCCTAAAATACATAAGCCTGGTAATCCTGGTAGACCCATAGTCTCTGGTAATGGCACCCTGACAGAGGGGATATCAGGGTTTGTAGAAGCTATTTTCAAACCACTGGTTATACAAAGGGATAGTTACATCAAGGACACTAATCACTTCCTGCATAAACTTTCTGGTTTTAAGGACTTACCACCTGATACCTTTTTAGCCACGATGGATGTAACCTCCCTCTACACTAATATTCCACACACAGATGGCATTTCAGCCTGCCTCAAATACCTGCATGACAAAGAATTGGACCCCAACATTGACCCTGGAGTTGTGGGTAAACTCACTGAATTCATTCTGACACATAACAACTTCAGCTTCAATGGTAAACATTATGTTCAAACTATGGGAACCGCAATGGGAACCAGGATGTCTCCTCAGTATGCTAATCTTTTTATGGCGAATTTGGAAGAGGATTTTCTAAGGCACTGTACACATAAACCACTCACTTATTTCCGTTACATTGATGATTTGTTTATAATTTGGACAGAGGGCACTGACACACTTAAAGATTTTCACCAGGAACTTAATAACCTCCACCCAACTATAAAGCTTTCCCTAGACTATTCTGCCACAAGTGTACATTTTCTGGATACCACTGTCACTATTAAGGATGGTACACTTACATACTTGTCTTTACAGGAAACCAACAGACAGACAGAGATACTTACACAAGAAAAGTAATCACCTGAGCCACACAAAGAAATCTGTTATATATAGTCAAGCACTTCGGTATCACCGCCTCTGTTTAAATGAGGAAGACAGAGACACGCATCTGGCAATGTTGAAAAACACCTTTATTGAGCAGGGACAATCATCCAGAGAAATTGACAGTGGAACATGCAACACAGGTCCTGAGAGAACAGCTACTACAATATAAGGAACGGATGACTACCAACAGAATTCCCTTAGTAGTCACATACCATCCTGACCTTGAACTCCTACGTAAGATTATTAAGGATCTCCATCCAATAATTAGTGAGGATGAAACCCTTAACTGTATTTTTCAAGAACTACCACTACTATATTTTAAACAACCACCTAATTTAGCCAGCCTGATTATTAGGAGTCAACTTGAACCGGAACAGAATATCATGACATCATATGGTACACGACCCTGTCATCAACGTACATGTAAGACATGTAACCTCATTTCCACTTCAGACTGTGTGGTTACATCACAAAACAGACTATTCAGGATACAGGGGAATTATACATGTACATCAAGTAATGTGGTTTATTTTATCCAATGCAAGAAATGTCCTCACACAGGTTATGTGGGGGAGACAAGCCAACAACTCCGCACTAGAATGAATTCACACAGACATTCTATTAATCACAAGATGATTGAGAACCCAGTAGCCCAGCACTTCTCCCAGGATGACCACTCAATCTCAGATATGTCTGTGATGGTCTTTAAAGAACATTTTAACAATACACAACAGAGATGGGCTTCTGAAATTAGACTTATTTTACTTCTCAATATGGTGACGGATGGATTGAACATTGATGTTGGTTATATGACACATTATTCCACTTAAACTTACACAGACCTTTACTTTAAAAGATGGGCATAAACACTGTAGTTCTTCAGCGGGCCTTTGATTTTGTAAGTTTATGGTTATCTACATTGTTGACTTCTCACCTTAACACTGTGGTGAGTGCGTTTGAGTGTGTGTGTGTGTGTGTGTGTGTGTGTGTATATATACTGATGTATGTATGTATGTGTGTGTTTTGTGTGTGTTGTGTTTTTGTGTGTTGTGGGTATGGTGTGTGTGTGTGTTTTGTTTGTTGTGCGTGGTGTGGTATATGTGGAATGTGTTTTCTTATATTTGTTGTGTGTTGTGGTTGTGTGGGGTATGCAGGTGTGTGAGCTCGCGTGTGTGTGTGTGGGGTGTGGTGTGGTGTATGTACACACATATGTGTGGGTTGAGCATGGCATGGGGTAATTGTTATGTGGCTAGGACACTTAGTTTTCACATATAGTGTGCATTTATTTCCTTCTATTAGTTGTCAGTGGTTGGATTACACACTGTCACATTTTTTAACTGCTCATATTAAGATGCATATCTCATTTACTTGGGGGTTCATAAAAGGTGTAATTCCTTTGGGTTTTCATTTAGATTGCTTAGACTGATTCTGTGCATTTTTGTTATACATAGACTCTGTGTTGAAATCTGCACTTATCAGGCTCATGGACTCGTTTTCTTGGGGGTCCTTGACAAGTATTTTTTATTTGGCACTTACACTTACAAGTGATACTTTCATGCATCATGTTTATATGTGTAGGTTAATTTGAGGCTTGTTTTCAACTTGCAGTTATACCAAATTTCAGGATTTTTGTCTCTCATTATCTGTCCTTTAATATACCAGGTCAATTGGAATGTAAGTTGTAAGCTCATCTTACATGTATTAGAGAGAATGCCACTCCAAGGTTTTTTTATCACTAGAATGCTTTCTTGGCATACTGAGACATTTTAAAATTTATGTGACAAGAACTCTCTGGCTGTAGAGAATTTTGATAACCTTTGCCCTTCTGAGGCTCCTCAGTTAAGGCATACTGGTGTTAATTAACTTCTCTGACATAATCTTCTATTATGCTTTAAATGTATATGTTAAACCAATGAGAATTATTTCTGCTTTTTCTATATAATCTGGTGTTAATAGTATGGGATATTTGAAAAAACTGCCACAAAGCTTCTGAAGAAGGACCAGGTTGGTCTGAAAGCTAGAGCACTTTGTTCTTTTCTGTAACATCCATGTTGGTCCAATAAAAGGTATCAAATCATTTGTTTCTGGATCTGTTATTAAAAGGACCAATACAGCATCTACAACATTTTTTTGCATATATTGAAATGGCATTTCAAAAAGATTTTAGTGTGTGTCTTTGATTTTCGTTCATTCCTTCAGAGCATGGAACTGTTGGTCTCCAGCTCAATTTGTGTGTTTCCATAAGCACACACAGTCTCCATGTTGTGGTTGAATGAATGGCACCAAATTTTAACATTTATAATATAATCAGTGCATTTTTCAATTTGATATTGCCTAGTTTTTTGGCCTGCCAGCTGTTCCTCCTATCGCCCATATGCTTTAGACTACGTATGGAGGCTTTTCCTGCATTCAGCAATGAATGTGTTACCTGTTTGCTTTCTTTGCCATTTACTCTTTATTCTGTGCAATTGGTTTTGAGGGGTTTTACTTCAGTCTGAACTAACTATGGCATCTGTTATTCTGAAGCCCATGTGTATTGTCATCAGACTGTGGCTCTTGCTCTCGTCTGGTCTGGTGGGGGTGGTGCAGTCAATCCATGTAAATGCTGAGCTGCCAGTCCCTATTAATTAAGTGAGGATTTCCTAGCATTTCTTTCAGATCATGATGTCCTATGGTCCAGTTGTTTTTTTCAATGCCATAGAGTCCACTCGAATCATGCAAATTTACAATTGAAACAATGTAATGGGATGTCTGATGTGAGGTATGCAAATTTGTGCTACCACTATGTGCCTTCCTTTCAACCCCCCCCACACACACACACACACATACCTCATTTCTCCACTAGAAATAACAACTAGGTCACTGTCATATCAGATCAAGTAATATCTGCTGTCTGACGCAAGACATTGTGTGTGTAAAAAAAGGGGATGCGCACTGCACTACGCACACTGAATTTCTGTATTTGCGGGTTCACATTCTGTCAGATATTTATCAGTGCTCACATAGGAAGCATGATGATCTGATGCCTCCGATGTGTGTGACTGTAGTAGTGGGACCCTTTGTAGTGCTGACTTTACTTGTACGGACCACTCAGTCATGCAGTATGTTTTTCTCCCATTGCACAAAGTTATGACAAGTGCTCAGTCTTGACTGAGCCTGTACACTTTAGCCAAAAAATACCAACTTGTGCGACTGTAGCAGGCAGACGATAGTCTATTCCTACCCATTTAGTCCCTCCGTTTCAATTCTGCCAACACCATCACACCAATCCTCCCCCCCAACAGTCCATACTGCAACACCCCCTGCGCTGCTGATATATGTCACACTCCATGATATGCTCCCAATGCACACATAGTGTGGCCACAGGATTTGCATGCCATTGTGCTTCAGCAGACCCTATTTTTTTGTGTATTCAACATACTTGCCTTGCCCTCAGATGTATCATTTTGCTGATGGTGGGCTCGCATCCTTTTCCCCTCCTGTGTGCAGTTCCCACTGGAGCCTCCCTCCAGCCACCACAGCCAACAAAACTGAAGAACTGGAATTGTTTCTGCATGAACCCAATGTATCATCAACTGTGACTGCAAGAAGCTCTCAACAGCATGTGTTATTTGCATTTCATCTGTGTTATACATCACACTTGATGTGCCGTTTATCCAGCTTCACCACAGAGGCCACTAGATGTTTCAGTACACACAGTACCACTGGTCATGCATGCCTGTTTTGTAACTTGTACTGTGGAAAATATGGCTTACTGTCACATGAGCAAACCTTTGCAACACCTACAAGTGTGTATATGTGTGTACATATATACATTTAAAACACAAAGTACCTAAGCACTGAGGCAAGGGTTACCCCAAAGGGCATTGGCCAGGAAGCCAAGTTTCAAAGAAATACAAAATCACACACTCCGATAAAGCCAAGCATCATGGGCTGTATATGTAAATCACCACAAAATATTATGGTGGTTCAACTTTAAGCAGAAATTCATGGTTCCAAAAAGCCTCTCACAGACTGCAAAGGGTGCTAACAGAAAACACAGACACGTGTTACCTCCTACCAGGACTCATCAGTGTGTCTCATCTGTATGACACCCCAGTGGAATGGACCAGTCACCCTCAGTTGGTGTATCTGTGTTAGATATATACAGTTTACAACAGTAGCAGTGTGCAAATGTCACAATGAGCAAAATGGGTCATCAGCATTAGGCAACATTTTTTTTGAAAACTGCAGCAATGTCAAGCAGATATTGTTTTGGTTGTCTGTTTGAAATGTCCTGACATATTGCCTTAAAAACGTTATTTATCCTGCAATATTTACTGTTCTTATGAGGTGGCTGTTGCCCCAGCTCCAGCTGTTGTCTGTGCAGTGCCACTGCATGCTGTTCCTGCCGAAGCTTTCGAGCAAGCTTAGCTCGTGTGGGATGACTTACGCACATGGTGCGTGAGAAAGCCCTGTGCCAGGCTTCTATGGCATTGTTGCTCCTCGGCAGTTCGTTTATGACCCTGGAATGCTGGTTACAAAATCCTATAGGAAACCAAGGCTGTCTCCTGCTTTTTCTGTTTCTTGACAGCCTACCAATGTATGCGTCCTCGAAATAGTCAAATAAACATTGTAGGTCATCATACTCTTCCTCGTCCTGCAGTACTTTGAAATAGTTCTCCACCATATCTTCAGGCACAAATACCAATCCCAGCAGACATCTCACTTTATGAGCAAAATTTTTATCAAGCACATATCTTTGTTGTAACCCTTCATATTGAACCAGTCTCCAAATTACTTGCCAAGGATGGAAATTGCAGCCTGCTAGCTCAGCTGTAGAGAGCATCTGCCACACTACATTAATAGCAGCTATTTCAAAGTCAGTCATAATTGAGACTGGACTCATCTTGCCTACCAGCAGTTCTTTCAGGTGGCAAAATATTTTTTTATAAATGCACTCACTATGGCCTGGCAAAAGTGCATAAACACATGGCCTGTTAATGCCCTGTATTAGGGCATGTACAGTATACATTTGATCATCCTCAGTGGGGGCGGCACTAAATGTTCCATCACAGAACCTATGTGGCTGATCGTTTAGTATTTTGAGGTCACTGTCACTTGCAAAGATTATTATGTCATCCTTATTTATTCTTAAAAAAGGTTCATTACTGACTGTTTATGCGTATTGTTCCATTTCAGTGTCACTTGGTCCTCCATGCTGCCTATGTCTCCTGACATCATGTCTTAGGGTTTCCAGGGTTGGCAACAAGTGTGCATGGCTTATAGACACATCTTGAAGTGCCTAATGCACAATATTGTGAGTGGATTCCTCCAACTCTCATGCTTTACACTTCGTGTTACTCCTGGCATTGATTATGTCCACCCAACCATGCTGTGGTGTATGATTGTGGTTGGTGGGCTCCTTCAAAATAGTATCACCAACTGTATTCATTCTGACTCTGCAGCTTCGCAGCTCACATTGCCACATGGTTTTGCTAGCAATACCATCCTTTTCTTTGGTATTTAAGTAGTTTTGGAAGCACAGTTTCTGCTTCTCCTTTCGAGATTGTACAAACTCCATGTCTCATGGCATGCAAAACTTGAATGGATAAGTACTGTACCATTCTGCTTTTGTATAGCCATGTACCAGTTCAAGCAACCGCATGCTGCATGGGGAAATTGTTAGTGCTAGGTGCCTTTAAGAACAGTATCCTATCAGTGCTTCTGATGTCGTCATCAACATGGGAAGTAGAATCAACATGTGGACACTATGCTGAATGAAGGTCTAAGAAAGCAGGTCATAGAGAAAAGCATAATAAGGTAACAACTGTTAACATTACTGAGCTTTACTGAGCTGTTAGACAAAAAGTCGCCATTCAAATGTCGCTAGCATTTAGTCACCGAATCTACAATTTGGCCACGATGGTGATGCTGGCAGCAATACTGAGATTCAGCATTATGCCTGCAACAGCATGTCTGCGGCTAAAAAATATGCAACAAAATACCCTTATACCAAACAGTCAGTCCTGTGATCCACCCCCCTAGGAAAACGCCTTTCACATTACAAGATAAAGTGAAAACTGAGCTAGAAAACATGGAAAGATTGGGGGTTATTGAGAAGGTTGAGACACCCATGAGCTGGGTCAACTTGATGGAGTTTGTAGAAAAATCAAAGTACGAATTTGCATAGATTACAGAGATCTTAATAGAGCAATTAAAAGGGAACATCATCTGATGAAAACAGTTGAAGAGGTTGCAGCCAAGCTAGCAGGGGCCAAAGTATTTGCAGTGTTAGATGCTAGGTATGCCTTCTGGCAGATTAAACTGGATGGGCCTAGCTCTGATCTAGTGACTTTTATACACCTTTTGGGAGGTACAAGTTCAAGCGTCTCCCCTTTTGAATTTGCTCAGCACCAGAAGTCTTCCAAAAGAAAATTTCACACATTTTTGAAGGGCTTGAGGACACAGAGGTCACTATAGAGGACATCCTTATATGAGGAGCTAATGTACAAGAGCACAATGAGAAGTTACGGCATGTTCCACAAAGAGCCAGAGATCAGCATTTGTCTCTAAATCTGAAGACATCCAAAATCAAAATGTCAGAGGTCTGATATATTGGACACAAGCTAAGTACCAACGGGTTGTTGGCAGACCCCAATAAAATTAAAGCAATTACCCAGATGCTTGTTCCCCAAAATAAAACTGACTTACAGAGATTTATGGGCATGGTAAACTACCTGGCAAAATTAATTCCAAACCTATCAACTGTAAATAAGTCGTTGAGAGAGTTACTAGAGAAAGAAACAGCATGGCACTGGGAGGACCGCCACCACCAGGCTTTTCAAGAACTGAAAACAGTTGTTACTAACCCCCCAGTGCTGGCCTACTATGATCTAAGGAAACCTGTTGAATTATCTGTTGATGCATCCTCTGAAGGGCTGGGTGCCTGTGCGCTGCAGGAAGGCAGGCCTTTTGCTTTTGCTTCCAGATCACTTAATAAAGCTGAGAGAAATTATGCACAAATTGAGAAGGAATTGCTAGCTATTGTGTTTGGTTGTTCAAAGTTCCACCAATATATTTATGGCAGACCCTGGGTCCATGTTGAATTGGACCTCAAGCTCTTAGAATGCCTTTTTAAAAAAGCACTGGCCACAGCCGCAATGAAAATTCAACGCATGATGCTAAAACTGCAAAGGTATAAATTACGAGTACAGTACAAAGCAGCTAAAGAATTTCATATAGCAGATGCCCTGAGTAGGGCTGTGGAAGAAAATTCTGTGCCAGAAACTGAAGTAGACAAATATGAGGTTCACACGGTGGACTATATGCCAATCAGTGATGAAAAACTGAAATTGTTTCAGTGAGAGATGGATAAGATTCAGCACTGGTCGAGAAACATTGTTTTGAATGGGTGGTCCCAGGAGAAAACATCAGTGCACCCGAGATAAGGCAGTACTTGCAGTTCAGAGATGAAATCTCAATAGAAAATGGACTTTTGCTGAAGGGGAAGAGACTGATAGTCCCCACATCACTGAGATCAGACATGATTACACAGCAGCTACTTGGGCATTGAAAAATGCAAGCGCAGGGCCAGAGATCTTTTATTCTGGCCAGGGATGAACAGTCAGATTAGTGACATGGTGGCCAAGTATGGCATTTGCCATAAATTCAGAAAAGCACAAGCTAGAGAACTGATGTAGCCACATGAGATACCAGTCAGACTTTGGGCAAAATATTGGGGCTGACCTATTTGCATTTGAAAGGGAATTTTAGCTGGCAATGGTTGATTACTGCTCCAAATACACTGAGATATCCAAGTTGCAAAATATAACAACCATATTAAATCAGAATGTTCAAGACATGGTATTCCAGAAATACTTGTAACAAATAAAAGTCCACAATTTGCCTGTATTGAGTTCAGAGACTTTCAATGAAGGTATGAGTTTAAAGAATCTATGATAGGCCGTTGACAAAATTTTTGTTAAATGACCTGACAGCAAAACTGGCAGGTCAACCTTATTTTGCAGTCAGCTGCTGATTTCAGAGAACAACAAGTGTTTTCTTCAGGGGGCTTTTCCCCTTGAACCACCCACATAGGGGCTGTGCCCCCTGCACCCCCCCCTACTTAGGATTCTCAACTCTGAGTCAGAACCGATATGGGGAGTGCAGAACCTCCGACAGACAGTGCTGGGTTCCAGTGGGTTCCTTATAGCGATGTGGCACTGTAGTCACTGTAGGGGACCCCACAGTCAAAATGTCACTATTGGAGTTGTATACTGAGTTTAAACATGTAATGTCTTCACCAAGATACCCCTTCAGAGTAATGACATGATAGAAAGGGCCATTCAAACAATAAAGAGACTGTTAAAAAAAGCACAAGTGGACCATCAAGACCCTTACTTAGTGCTTTTGGAATTGAGAACCCCCGACAGACAGTGCCAGGTTCTAGTGGGTTCCTTACAGCGATGTGGCACTGTAGTCACTGTAGGGGACCCCACAGTCAAAATGTCGCTGTTGGAGGTGTATACTGAGTTTAAACATGTAATGTCTTCACCAAGATACCCCCCCCCCAGAGTAATGGCATGATAGAAAGAGCCATTCAAACAATAAAGAGACTGTTAAAAAAAGCACAAGTGGACCATCAAGACCCTTACGTAGCGCTTTTGAAATTGAGAAATACCCCACTGGAGGGGCTAGGCTCTCCAGCACAGCTGCTTATGGGATACAGAACCAAATGCCTACCAGATCTGAGCTACTTAAACCAAAAGTACCAGAAGTTGAGGTGTGAGCTACATTGTGAAGAGCTCAAGAAAAACAACAATTTTATTACAATTGGCATGCCGGACCACTACCAGCCTTACAGCTGGGGCAGCCTGCTTACCTGCAAACACCTGAGAATGCTTGAACCCCCGCAGTTGTGGAACACCATACTGAAGAGCCACATTCTCATGTAGTCCAAGCAAATGGGAAATTGTACCGCAGAAACAGGAGAGACCTTCTGTTAACCCCTGAGTCATGCCACTCCTGTGACTCACAAAACTCGCACATCCGAGGAGAGGAGGAGGAAAGTGAGCAGGACAACAGTATGGAGGATGATGGGATCCCCAAAATGCCTGCGATGGAGGTCCCTCAACAAGTGATGCCGAAGCAGTCACAAAGTGAGCCTGTGGTGTTGGCCCTACCCCTGAGTAATCAGGACCAAGTGACTGGCACCAGCTCCAGCCCGAGAAGCAGCCAAGTCAATGGACGGGAGATCCGAAGGCCTACCTGGCATCGTGATTATACAGACTCAAAAACTTTGAGCTGCACAGAACTTTAAATATTTTACTTGGGGGGGGGTCAATTGAGAAAGAGGTTGTAAGGAGTTTCATACATTAAGCTTACCAGTTCACTCCACGTTGGTGTCTGCATGATCATTGCAAGAGCCAAAAAGAAGACCTTCACCAGGTACATGGAAAAATGAGGAAAAGAAGAATGGGGAGAGTACCAAATAAGAGCAAGGGAGACTAAGAGGCAGTCAGAGAAACAATGGCAGACACAGAGCTGTGTTTGGGAGGGAGTCATGGGAGGGGAAAAACAGTTTTTTAGATACATTAGCGAAAAAAAGAAAGAGGGGAGGAGGAATTGTTAGGCTAGCAGAGGGAGATAAGGTAATTAAAGGGGATGGGCAGAAAGCAGTCATTCTTAATGGCTACTTCTGCTCTGTATTCACAAGGGAAAACAGATGGCCTCTGCTACAGAAAGGCATTAGGGTGGCTGCAAGGGGAATTCCTGAGATGAAGCAGCAAGCATTTACCGTAAAAGGGTTTGAAAAGGGTTAGCATCCCTAAAGATAGATAAGACCCCAGGGCCAGATGGGATGCATCTGAGGGTGCTCAAGGAACTGGCATTGGAACTAATTGAACCCCTGGTAGGACTATTCAATAGCTCAGTTCAGTCAGGTAGTTCTAAAAGACTGGAGGGTAGCAGATATAGTCCTGTTCTATAAGTGTGTGTGTGTGTGTGTGTGTGTGTGTGTGTGTGTGTGTGTGTATGAACTAGGTGCAACCTACTAGCTACAGACCTGTCAGTCTTACCTCTAATGGGCCCTATGCACATATGGGCGGAAAGTATGCACTAGAGGCATGTATCCCACCTGTGTAGCATTGCACCTGTGGACAGGTGCACACCGGCCGCATTCATCACAGGCCACCACCTGTCCATGGGCCTGCCCCCCCGGCACACAGGACTCCGCAGGGCAGCTGGGGGTGGAGCTGCGGACTCAGCTGGGATGCCCATGCTGGGACCCACAGTGGATGCCTTACATGAGAAGGTTCAGGTCCGAGTGAGTGTACAACACCCACAGGCACAGGGACCCATGCCCCCATGCTGACAGCCCCAGCTGGCACGCACCACACAGATACACCCCCCCCCAGAGCACCAATGATCATCCACGTCCACACGCCCCCCCAGAGTAGAGGGCACCAGTCTGACCAGCAGAAGCAACCCCCCCATGCCACATGCACAATGGTGCGCGGTGTTCCTCACCGCACACACACCCCCATCCACAGGAGGACCCCACTTAGCCACAGCACTGGCAACCCTCACCTGACATTCCGTACACCCACCAGTGCCATGGACAGAGATGGCTAGCAGGGCAGCCCTCCACACACTGCCATGGCTGCCGACCATCTGACATACACAGGATCAAGCAGTCGCATGCCCGTATGTGTCAGATGGCTGGCAGCTGTGGTGGTGTGTAGTAGGCTGTGCCACTGGCCATTACTGTCCATGGCAACGGGAGTATGGGGCATTGGGTGGGCATTGCTGGTGCTGCGGGGGGGCCTCGGACCACCTCAATGGGGGAGCCATGCTCAGGAGTCAGGCAGTATAGGGGGGCTTACTGCAGTGCCTGGGATGGGTGGGTGTAGTGTGCTGGGGTGTGTAGGCAGACACTGGGGTAGGTGGTGGTGTTCTGTTGGTGGGGGACAGGGTCAGATTGCCCAGTACAGATGGAGGACTGTGTGCATGCCTGTGCATACTGTAGGCATGGCAGGTTCCCCCCCAGTGTACTCTGTGCCTTCCTCTGCACCCCCACGGCCAGCACTATGTGCCTTAGTGCATGGCGTGTAGTGCTGGCATGCCAACAGCCCACCCCAGCATGTTGTGGTTTGCGGGCCTGGTGGATCGGGTGCATTGGGGCTGCATGACCCCCATTCATGCATTCAGCGTGGGGGGTGCAATGGGTGTGGAATGGCTACATGCCGCAGATACGCAGCACATAGCCACTCCACCCATTAGTGCATAGGGACCATTATGGGTAAACTGATGGAGACACTAGTCAAAGAAGACTTTGTGGATTACCTAGAGAGCAATGGACTCCAGGATAGTACACAGCACATGTTTATGAGTGGGAGGTCTTGTTGGACCAACCTGATAGTTTTCTTTGATTAGGTAATGAGGGAAGTGGATAAGGACCATATTATGGATTTAGTTTATTTAAATTTCTGCAAGGCTTTCTGCCTCCCAGAAGGTTGCTGAAGAAGCTAGAGGATCTGAGTGCAGTGGTATCCAAAAGGCACCTGAGGATTAGGTGTTATCTGGAAAGGGATCCCCCATGCCTGATTCCTATTCCCTGGTCGCCTGAGTTTTCTGCTCAACAGGAGGCTAGTGGGCCAGCTGACTCAGCTCCTCCCCTTATAACACCAGATCTGTTAGGAATAAAACAGCTGCGATGGAGGCATTCATTGTATATTCCTCTGCAGATCTGATATGTATCACAGAGACCTGGTTGGGGCATGATTCGGGCACTGTACTTGAGGTGCCCTTTCCTCCAGGTTTCTCCATGGTGCATTGCCCTAGGTGGGAGCATGGGTGGTGGTGGTGAGGCAGCCATCTGCTTTAGATCTGCCTTGGGAGTGACCAGATCATTTGAATGTGTGGCTGTAAAAGGTAACCCAGGGATAAGTTGTAGGACTGTGCTCATATACCATCCCCCGGGACATGGACACAAATTCCTGTAAGAACTAGACTTTCATGGCTGATCTTGTGGTTGAGTCACCAAGACTTCTGATTGCAGGTGACTTCAGCACCTGATTCAATGAAAAAACATCTTGTTTTGGAATGCAGTTCTTCCAGGTGAAGTCTTCCCTGAGCTTTGTACAGGCATTTACCATTGGTACCCACCAGTACCAGTGGCCATGTCTTGGATCTGGTCTTCTCAGTGGGTCTTGATATTAGTGATATCAGGGTTGATCTGGTCATTTGATTGGATCGTAATGTTATGCAGTTCCTCTGCATGGCTCCTCATTTAACATCCCCTGAGGAGATGGTTAGATACAGCTGTTTTAGAAATCTAGAGCCTCAGAGCATCCTGGCAGTACTGGACATCTTGGGCATGAAGACGGCTTGTGCGATGGGAAACTGAGGCAGCTGTGGAGGGTTACAAACTAACCTTTTCAGCTACGGTTGACTCCCTAGCACCATTCCATGTACACCCCTTGATTTTCTGCCTTAGGTTTCCCTAGTATGATGTGGCCCTGAGGAGGTTGAAGACTAAGTGGTGGAGGTTGGAGCATTGTTGGCAGAGGTCCTGCTCAGAGGAGGATAAATTGTTGCTGAGGACTCACTACAGTTAGTATTAGCAGGCAATCACTCTGAAAAAGTCAGTGTTTCTGTCACGAGTGCTTGCTGCCGGAAGGAATAGGCCTGCTCAGCTCTTCAACATTGTGGACAGACTATTAAATACAGTCTGTTTTCAGACCTGTAGAGTTTTTTTCTCTTAATAAGTGCAAGGAGTTCATCCAGTTCTTTCTAGACACATGTCTGCCATCCACACTGTGAAAACCCCAAGCAGTCTGTCATTAGCTGACAGTGTCTGAACTTTACCGGATCAATGCACTCTGTTTTCTTTGGCTCAGTTTGAGCTGGTTTTGGTAGATGATATTTTCTGGGTGGCTTCCAGACTGTGTCCCACCTCCTGTGTGCTGGACCCTGGGCAGACCCGGCTTCTGTTAAGAATGTTAGGATTTGCTAGGTCCAGTTGTGATGGAGATTGTTAGGTGTTCCCTTGTGGATGGAGTTTTCCCATCTATCCTTAAAAAGGCAGTGGCAAGGCCCCTCCTCAAAAAATCTTCCTTGGACCCTAATGATCTCTCCAACTGCGGCCTGTCTCAAACCTACCCATTCTAGGGAAGTTGATTGAGAAGATGATGGGAGTGCAGCTGGAATAACACCTGGAGGCATATAATATATATGAGTCTTTCCAGTTTAGTTTCTGGTCTCACTATAGTACAAAGACTGCACCAATCTGGGTGCACCATGATCTCCTTCTAGTGAGGCATACTGGATACCATTCTGTTTTTGTCCTGCTAGACCTCTGTTTGACTTTTGACACAGTGGGTCATGGGTTGCTATTGGCTTGTCTGAGACACTATATGGGACTCTTAGAAACACGATGCTGTGGTGGTTTGAGTCCTACATGTCTGGTAGGGTGCATCAGGTGGTACTTGGCTCATTTACATCAAGCAGTGCTGCACTCTATTGTGATGTGCCTCAGGGGGTGATTCTAGCCCCTATGTTAATCAGAATGTACACGTTGCAACTGGGAGAGATCATTAGATGCTATGGCTTGACATTTCATTGCTATGCCAATGCACTCAGTTGTATGTGCCCCGATGATGTTGCAGTTGTTTTGGAACTGAGTGATTGCCTTAGAGAAATCCAGGATTGGATGATGGATAGATGGCTTAGGCTTAATATCTTGAAGTCAAAGGTGTTACTGGTGGAACCAGGTTGGTTGAGCTCAGTGGCAACAAGAAGTAGCACTGTCCTTCCTTTGTTGGAAGGTGTGGCTCTTCGAGCTGCAGATAGGATAAGGAATCTGGGGTCACTGTGGACTCCAAGTTGATTTTAGAATATCAGGTGTCAGCAGTTATCTGCAGTGACTTTTATCATCTCCATAACATCGCCTGGATCAAGCGCTATCCTGAACCGACTGATCTGCCAACACTAGACATGCCTTAGTCACATCTAGATTGGATTGCTGTAATGCCCTTTACCTTAGATTATCTGCAAGGTTGATGTGCCACTTGCAGCTAGCTCAGAATGCGGCAGCCTGGCTTTTTGTGAGGACCTCTCAGTTTGAGTACATCACACCAGTTCTCTGTACTCTCCACTGGCTGCTGGTGAGGTGGCAAATCAACTTCAAGGTGTGCTTGTTGACTTACAAAGCCCTGCATGGTCTGGGTCCGGGCTACTTGAAAGACCTCCTGGTGTCATATGCTCCTGGCTGTGCCCTCCGGTCAGTGGAGGCAGACCTCTTGACCATCACAAGAACTATGTTAAAATCTCTGGGTGATAAGGCATTTTGTGTTGTGGCTCTGATCTTTTGGAATGCCATTCCCCAGGAGATGAGAGGTGCCCCTTTGCTGGACATATTTAAACGCTCTATAAAGTGTCACTGTTTTACTTTAAGCTGTGGCCTGGCTTTGTGAGCTAATGTTTTAAAGTGTTATTATTTATTTAGTTTTTAAATCAAATCTGTTTGTGCTTGTTGTAAGGCACCCAGAGCCATTGGGACTGGGTGCCATATAAATAAAAGTGACTTGTCTTGCCAAAAGACATAGTTAGCTGGGTGAAAAACTGGCTAAGGGGAGACAGAAGAAGGTTGTGGTTAATGGAGTCAAATCAAAAGACAGGGAGGTCAACAGTGGGGTGACGCAAAGATCAGTCCTGGGTCCAGTTCTTTCCAATATGCTCATCAATGACATAGAAGAAGGATTCCAAGGCAAAATATATCTCTCTGTAGATTATACTAAGCTCTGTGGCAGAGTAGACAGTGAGGAGGAGGAGGTCAGGGAGATGCAAAGAAACCTGCAATGGCTAAAGAGGTGGTCTAAGGTTTGGCGGTTGAAATCCAAGGCCAACAGATGCAAGGTGATGGACATAGGGAGCAAGAACCTCAGGACAGAGTACTGGATGGGGGATGGGGCAAAGCTGGGCACAACTTCTGAGGAATGAGGCCTAGAGGTTATCATCAGTGACTCCCTTAAACAGTCAAGTCAGTGTAACAAGGCCTACAGTAAGGCAAATAGGATGCTAGGGTGAATAGGAAAGGGTATAGACAGCAGAGGGAAGGAGATACTACTGCATCTCTATAGATCACTGGTGAGGCCCCACCTGGAGTATTGTGCCCAGTTCTGAAGTCCTCACCTAAGGAAAGATAAGAAGAGGCTGGAGACAGTGCAACTTAGGGTTACCAAAATGATTCACAGCCAGCAAGGCAGATCTTACAAGGATCAGCTCAAGGCATTGAAAATGTACTCACTGGAGGCCAGATGAGAGAGGTGAGATAAGACTGACACCTTCAAGTTCCTGAAAGGAATGAACACGGTTAACTGCTAGGAACTATTTAGCACAAGTAGCAGATCAAGAACATGGGTATAACCCACCCCTACAGGTTGGGTATACTAATTTCTCCTCTGGTCATGTTTTGGCCAAATTAATAAAAATGTAAGAATTGGCCCACTGGTGCCGCAGGCATAAATAGTGGATTTTGGCATGTAAAAGAGGCCTTGTCTTGCACTGTGGGAGTGAGCAGTGGAGGGAGTGCAGGAGCAGGGGTGATGGCCTGCTCCTGCATTAAAGTGCAGGTGGCTAACTGGGTGGAGAGAAACAGGGAATTTTCTCCCCTTAGATCATTTGTGATCCTCCCAGTACCCCTGTGCAGCACATAGCCTATATGGGCTTCAGGCAAATGCAATGGTGATGCAACATGTACCCTTCATGAGAGAGATGACTTCCTGACAATGTGTTGGGGGGGGCGGGGCTTCAGTGGTGGGCTTCAGAGCCATCCTTTCTTAGGCTGCAGTGTGCTGCCAGGGATCGCGTTTCACCGGGTGCTGGCCATCTGAAGTACACTCCTGGGTCCACTTCCAAACCTAGGTCGCTGGCCCGGTAGCATGATTCTTTACTACTGGACCACTGGCTGCCCTAGAATTTTTACTTTTTAAAAAGAAATAAAAAAAAAATTCAACAGTCATGAGGAGTGATAGAATAATGACCACTGAAAAAGAAGCTGATTGCCTAAAAGCTGCATTGTTAAAATTACCTATAAAGTTATTAATGCTAATGTAGGCTTAAGAAACTGGGGAGAAAAATGGGACTGGGAGGTGCAAATAAATATTTGGTTAGAAATAGTACCAACTTAAAAAAAATTCAAAATAGAAACATAGAATATATCAGTAGAAATGGACTGCTTGGCCCTCCCAGTTTGCCCAGATGTGGAATAATGTCTGACTAGTGCCCCTCCACTGATGCACCCATATATTACATATATGAAACACGTAAGGTGTGAGAGCCATAACCTAAATGACAAAACCACATTTTACAGTTGCGTATGGGTGGTGGTGGTTTCTGTAATGCTCCAGTGGGTTGGTTGGATTGGGGTGGGGAACACAGGGCTTTAGTCTACTTGGCATTACACTTTGATGCTTTTTAATAATACTAATCAGCAGAAGTTCTGTTGGCCAGTTATATCATGCAGGTATGCATGTGTTCTCCCTCCCCCCTTGTAGATTTGTAGGTGTTTTTTTCCAACATATGCTGTGTAGTAATCTGATTTTTCATGGTTCAGTTGTTCCAATTTTGTTTCCCAGTTAATCAGAAATAGGGGAGGAGGAGGTGAGTGAGGGCTGGCATGCCAGTGATGTAGCAGTACTGCTCTTCCCTGCCACCTGAGAAACCCACATTTACATGTACACTTGGGTTTCCTGATTCCTTGACCGGCAGGGAGTCAGGTATATCACTGAGGTGTGGTGTTGTGCTCCAGGGGAGGAGGGTGTAAGTCACCTAGCACTCATGTACCCCCCCGCCAGACCATCACAGAGCAATATTGCTGTTGTCTGTGATGGCAGCTGCTCACCAGCTGTCAAGACCAGAGCACAAGCAGCAGCCAGTGCAACTTTGTTGTTGGGGCACCGAACAGGAAAAATCCTGGGGAGGCATATGTTCGGCACCCAAAGACAAAACAAAACAGGTGAGGAAATTCAACATAACAGCCAGGTCAGCTCTGTTAGACATGAACAAAGCATTCCAGTTGACCCTAAAAAAAAGGGAAATCAATGTTTTTGATTGATCTGAAGATCTGTCAGTCTACTGAATGAGAGCCCAGGAAACTAATAGTGTTGCTGAATTACGCACACTGAGTGAAAATAATATTGCATTTGCATCAGTCATCAGGCAAGATAACGGTTACTTCTGCAGAATTTGATTCCACCCAAGGAATGCATTCTGTACATTTTCAGAGCTTATTTCAGTTCCTTTGCAAGCCCATTAAGACTGTCCATGCTGTATATGCAGATCTGCGCCTGTTTTCAGTGAAGTACAGCATTTATTCATTTGTGAGCACCAATAAACTACATGTAGCTTTGGCATGCTTTTAGTTATTTGGGACCAGTTATGAATGGGATACTGTACCACATCTCATCCTAAATCAGGTACCACAAATAAAACTCCTAAACCAGAGACTGTTTGGGATAATCATGCTAGTTTTGAAACTGTGTGTTTATGCTGAAGAACTTAAAATAGGACCGTGCTGCATTAGCCGTGAGATACAGACTATGGGGGAAACTCGAGTGAAACCACATCAGCATTTTCAAACTGCCATACCAGAATGCGCCACTTGACCTGGTTAGTTGTGTTTAACACTGAAGTCCTGTTTAACATGGAAAAATGAGGACAGAAAAAGACCATAAGCCCATCAAGTGTGCTCTGATGCCCCACAGTGTAATACTGTGAGCTGGTCTTCCCTGTCTCTTACTACTAACACTAGACCCATCCTAAAAGATAGAGGAAGCAGTGTAACATTTATGGTTTTTAATTTCCAGAATATAACAGGAGGTAATCTTTTTTAAATTGCTGTAAGTGAAAGGTTAGTAAGTTATTAAACAGTATCTAATGCGCATAGAATAATCAAAAAGGTACTCCCGTCTTTATTGTTTTGTAATGTTACATGCTGTTTTGGTTTGCCAAACCAAGGGGCTAGAGCAAAAACTTTTTTAAATGAAAGGGCTTTTCTAGGCTAAAGATAAAAATATTGTAATTTGTCCTTGCTGTTTTGCCATGTTATTACAATGCCACTTTAAAAAAGATCTGGTTGTTCAGAGTTTCTAATTTTTGTTTGTAATATAAGTTTATATATACAGTTACTGTGTCTCTTTAGGAGTACATTGTTCTGTTCTTTGGGTGAGAGAACTGTGAAACTGAGTAGTTCTGACACAAAAAGGACTTGAGAAGAAACTCTTAAAACCATAAGGGACACAGGAACTCTACACATGAACATATTATGTTACACAAGAAAGCAGCAATAGTTTCTATCTGGTGGCACCCATAAGTTTGGCTAGCTGCCTCCGTGGGTTGGAGGTGAGGGATTCCAGCCTGCAGCCACTGAAGCCAGAGACATAGAGGAGGGAGATTAGAAGCAGTCATGCTGGCTAGAAAGCCACAGGGGGTGCTTGGTGTGGATTGCAACCCCAGATCTGGAACTTAACACCTGCAGTGTTCGAAGATAGCCAGCACTGAGGTGTCCATTTTTGGGGATGTTTGCCCCAGGAGCCAGGGGAAGAGTCACCTGTCTGCTGTGAGAGAGAGAGAGAGAGAGAGAGAGAAAGAGAAAGAGAGAACTGAGGAGGAGAGAGACTGAGGGATGGAGCCCTGATACATTTGTAAAGGAAAGGGAGCCTGCCTTTAAAAGTAGTGACAGCTGGTTTGGAGACAGTAAAGGGACAGATGCCACTGCCTATGGCATAGGGGGTCACCTGGTCCCTCTTATTGTATTGCTGCTCCCTGAAAACCCAGCTGTGGCCACCTGGCCCAGGGAACAGTAAAAAATGGTGGTGAATCAGCTCAAACAAGAAGAACCACCACAATCAAACTGCTGTGGGCTCTCAGGCCCTGAAGAATTAATTTAGTAAATAAGTTGTGACTGGCCCAGTCTATTAATTAAAATTGAGATCCCCTTGTTCCAGCATTATTTCAGTGTGGCCCCTCTGTTATTTAAAGGTTGTTGCTGTTTAACTCGGAAGTTCCTTGCAGTACAGCACCTGTATTGGTACCCCCCTGGCCCTGAAGGATCCATTCCAGTGAAGCCACCTCCTGATAAGAACTATCTTCAAATGGCCTGGTGTGTGTTTTCTGGTGCTGTGATCCCCCTCCCTATTATACCACCTAGCATACCACTAGACATGGGGGTGGAGAGCTTACATGGGGCAAGGGTGGAAACTGACAGGGGAGGGTGGAGGTTCAAAAGGGAATTGAAGAGGTTTTATTTCACAGAAAGGGTGGTGAAGCCATGGAATAATCTGCCAGCTGATGTGGTGGGCGCCAGAACTATCAATGGTTTTAAGCACAGGTGGGACAGGTGAAGGGCTCAGTGGTTGCTCAAGGTGGTAGAGGTAAGCTGGGAGCATGGGGTGGATAGTGTGGGTTATAACACTGTCTGGACAATAGGTTTTGGGTTTCTTAGGGTTTTATGGGCAGACAGGATGGACTAATTGTCTTTTTCTGCTGTCATTGTCTACGTTTCTGTAAGTAAAATTATTAGATGAGAGTCCCTGGAAAAGACTTTGAATAGAAACAGCCCTAACATAATTTCTGCATGTAAAATTCATGACCCTAATATACAACAAACAAAACATATAATACAGTAGACCTACCAAGGTCAAAAGATTCCTGATATGAAATTAAAAAAAAAGTTATGTAAACACAATTTTGCTGATTGTCTAAACAGTCTTAACCTCAAGTTCACACATAAGGATGATCAAAATCCAATTGAAATTTTGTACTTCAGGTTTTACGTTGATTCTTTTTGCAAAGTTCAGTCTGACACTTTTCAAAAAGATACAGTGGGGGATACATTGTTACAGTAATGGCAGAAAGTAACCCCATCCCATAAACAGTATCACCTGGGGCAGGATTTAAGAATGTGTTGAAATTCCTCAATTGTAGGAATTCTGACTTACCTCGCTGTCCACTGAACTGAATGCATAGTTCTGCACAAGAGGATACGCAAAGCCATCAATAACAGCATACAAACAAGCTAGGGAAACATCTCAAGAGTCTTTGTGGGTAACCCTAGGTTTAGGGAATTTGATCACAAACCACATCATCACATTTGTGACGCAGTTGAATGGTCTTGCAAGCCAAGTTAGGCAACTGTTTACACTGGACTTTTTTCTATCAAGTGACAGTTTAAGGAAGAATGTGGATGGGAACTATCTAAAACGTTCAATTTCTAGAGCACCAAACATCAGGGACCTGGTTACACAAAGGCCCTCTGTGAAGACAGACAAAGCAACATTGTTGTGTCAGTGGCTCAGTAGGTAGCACACTTGCCTCTGAGGCTGGGAGATCAGAGGGCTGTGCATTCAGTTCCCACATCTGGCACTTGGGTTAATATCCCAGTACTGACACTGTAGTGCAGCATGAGAGGGGTGCTGCACTTCTGAGGTGCCGTCTTTCGGATGAGACGTTAAACCGAGGTCCCATCTGCCTGGATTGGTGGTAGTTCAGGTGGATGTTAAAGATCCCATGGCACTTATCAAAAAGAGTAGGGAAATTTCCCCGGTGTCCTGGCCAAATTTCCCTCATTCACTAAAAATACCACCAACAGCTTAATCTGGTTCAAGGTCAGTTGGCATTCATCTGTATCCCCCTCCCCCGGGTCGTGCCTGAAAATAGGCAGGATTTGTCTAATGCACTTACCCGGTCAACAAAAAGCTAAATAAAAAATAAATAAATAAACATAGCTTCAAAAGAAACTAATTAGATTTTTTTCCTAGAAGACATGTACAGTCTGAAAGCATTTCAGTCATGGAAAATCTGTGATCCTGACAGCTATTGACAATTAGGTAGAGAGGTGTGTCAGTTTTCCAGCTGCTACACTGAGTATGTTGAATTCACTGCCTGGCACTTCTGCCCAAAAATACATGTGGGCAGGACCATCAGACAGCTAGAAGTCAGAATACAGGAGCATATCAAATCTGTAAAAAAATGGCCTGGAATCCAGTGTCATTGGTGCTCATTTCTTAAAACATCATGGTAGGCTTTCCTAAAGTTTACAGTTTTGGAACATATTCCTTGAAAAGCAATGGGAACAGGTTAAAGCAGCAGTGCATGACAGCAATGCAAATATTGACCTGTATGCCTTTATTTTAGATTGTCACCTAGCTCCTGACTTGCATGGAACACTTTTTTCCACATTCTGAGTCTGCATTTTAGCGCTTTCTTTACACTTGAAATAATGAAAGGAGTGCTCCTTTTAATGCGGCTCAGAAAAGGTTATCACCAGCATTCTTTGTTGCTTTTGAACACCCATTGTTTAACATCACATTTATTGTGAGTAAAATGAACTAGCATGCAACAGACACTGCTCACTGACCTTAGGGGTCAATGACTACAAAAACAGAGGAGAATATTGGTGAAATCCTGGTTTGAGCCATATTAAAAGGAGCTCTCCCTTCATTATTTCAAATGTGAAAAAAAATAATAAAGCAGACTCAAAATGGGGAAAGAGGGGTATCATACAAGTCAGGAGATAAGGGGCAATATACAATAGAATATGCTTACAAAGAAGTTAGTTGTATGCCTAGGTTTGATCAAAGCACCCCTTCTTTACTTAAATGGTACAGAGAGATGTCTCAAATCTTGCATATTTTATGAATGTTAGCATCCACTCAAAACACCTTTTCACTCTACTCTCAGAGGTGGCGGCCTTTGGAAACTTGGTTGTCTAACCTTACTAGATAATAGTTGTACTCATATTAATTAGTACAGATAATATCACAGTTCTAATATTACCCCTGTACTTGCGTATTCTACATTAATTTTTTTCCCTTTATTGTGGAGGGGATGGGTAGGGGGTGGGTTGGAAGAGGTATAAAAATTATATACTTATGTAATCTGTATTGTTACATTATATGTTTGTCTTTGTTGTTATGCCTATTAAAAATCAATAAAGTATATTTCATTTAAAAAAAAGTACAGGTCAAAAAGGTCACTGCTATCATGCACTGCTGCTTAAACAAGCACCTTTGTGGATTTTCCTTATAGATACCCTATCCCCAAAGGGTCTGGATGAAGTGCTGGACTTAGCTCTATATTTAGTATAACCTACAGTAATTAATACTGATTTGTTTTTCAGATCGGGAATGAATTTTACTTTTGAAGGTCTCCATCATGATATATTTTGTTCATTATACATTGTGGTCATGAATTTTAGATGCAGGAATTCTCTTGGGGTGTTTCTATTTCAAACCTTTTCCAGAGACCCAATCTAATAATTTTACTTACGGGAGTCTGTTTTATGGTACCTTTTGGTAGGTTTAGGGAGTTGGATATAATCTGTAAATTATCATTTGTAATTTTAATTTGTCATATTTAATTGATACTAGACTGAATTGCAAAAACAGCAACATGGAGTGTATGAAATGTAATCATTATCTCTAAGATTTAATGTTTTAGCTCTATATTCTAATGTTGTTTTTTTCTTTTTAAAATTTGCAATTTTTTTTGCAGTTTGGTGGCACTCGTTGAAGCCCCAGCTTTTAGCATTGTATAATGAATAGTAAATACCCTAAGTCTTACATTGCTGGTATTACATGGCATATAAAGCAATACTGAGGCAAAAAACTGAAAGTTGGTTGAATATATTAATATTTAAGTGGTTATTCAAATTGCCTGGCTGTGTAAGCAGGTGTCAGTAACTTGTAACTCTGCCCCTTGAAGAAGACATATAATACATCACTATGTAGGGGAATTTTGTCATCTGTGCTCCCAATTTTTCCCACTGGTGGGGTTTTCACTATGCAGTTTACACTGCTGCTTTATTTTTCTTAGTATTTTTCATCCCTTTTCTCTCCTTGAGTGGCACCCTTTGTGCCAGTGACCCCTGCTGCCATGTCACCCTGACATCTCCTAGGACTTGCCACATCTACATCTTCCTCCAGGGCTTACCTTCCCCCAATGGGGATGGCAGGATTTCTCTACCCCTGCTGCTAAACAGATATCATTTTGCAGCAGTTGCTTGGGTCATTGGGTGTGTGGCCTGGGTTTTTTCCCTATTTTTTTCTGGTCCCCTTCTCCATTGGTGGGGTGGCATATACGTATAATTACATCAGTGGCAGCACTGTGCATGACTCAGTATTTTCTACCACTCCTTTAACTCCACAGTGCAGTCCCTGCACTCTGCTCCCAAGCCATGACTAGGAGCTAGACTAATGTCAGGTGCCACACCGTAGTGTAGCCCTCACACTCTGCACTCCAGCCATGGCTTGGAATTAGGCTAATGCCAGACACTGCACCAAAGTGCAGTCCCTGCACTCTACACCCCAGCCACAGCTAAGAGGTAGGCTAATGCCAGGCACTGCTCCACAGTGCAGTCCCAGCACTCTACACTCCAGCCACAGCTAGGAGCTAGGCTAATGCCAGGCAATGCTCCACAGTGCAGTCCCAGCACTCTACACCCCAGCCATGGCTTGGAGCTAGGCTAATGCCAGGCACTGCTCCAAAGTGCAGTCCCAGCACTCTACACTCCAGCCACAGCTAGGATCTAGGCTAATGCTAGGGAATGCTCCACAGTACAGTCCCTGCACTCTACACCCCACCCACAGCTAGGAGGTAGGCTAATGATAGGCACTGCTCCACAGTGCAGTCCCAGCACTCTACACTCCAGCCACAGCTAGGAGCTAGGCTAATGCCAGGCACTGCACAACAGTGCAGTCCCAGCACTCTGCACCACAGCCACAGCTAGGAGCTAGGCTAATGCCAGGCATTGCTCCACAGTGCAGTTCCAGCACTCTGCACCCCAGCCACAGCTAGGAGCTAGACTGATGCCAGGCACTGCTCCACAGTGCAGTCCCAGCACTCTACACCCCAGCCACAGCTAGGATCTAGGCTAATGCCAGGGAATGCTCCACAGTGCAGTCCCAGCACTCTACACTCCAGCCACAGCTAGGATCTAGGCTAATGCCAGGGAATGCTCCACAGTACAGTCCCTGCACTCTACACCCCACCCACAGCTAGGAGGTAGGCTAATGACAGGCATTGCTCCACAGTGCAGTCCCAGCACTCTACACTCCAACCACAGCTAGGATCTAGGCTAATGCTAGGGAATGCTCCACAGTACAGTCCCTGCACTCTACACCCCACCCACAGCTAGGAGGTAGGCTAATGATAGGCACTGCTCCACAGTGCAGTCCCAGCACTCTACACTCCAGCCACAGCTAGGAGCTAGGCTAATGCCAGGGAATGCTCCACAGTACAGTCCCAGCACTCTACACCCCACCCACAGCTAGGAGCTAGGCTAATGCCAGGCAATGCTCCACAGTGCAGTCCCAGTACTCTACACCCCACCCACAGCTAGGAGCTAGGCTAATGCCAGGGAATGCTTCACAGTATAGTCCCAGCACTCTACACCCCAGCCAAGGCTAGGAGCTAGGCTAATCCCAGGTGATGCTCTACATTGCAGTCCCAGCACTCTACACCCCAGCCACAGCTAGGAGCTAGGCTAATGCCAGGCACTGCTCCACAGTGCAGTCCCAGCACTACACCCCAGCCACAGCTAGGAGCTAGGCTAATGCCAGGCGCTGCACCACAGTGCAGTCCCAGCACTACACCCCAGCCACAGCTAGGAGCTAGACTAATGCCAGGCACTGCTCCACAGTGCAGTCTCTGCACTCTGCACCCTAGCCACAGTTAGGAGCTAGGCTAATGTCAGGCACTGCTCCACAGTGCACTCCCAGCACTCTACACTCCAGCCACTGCTAGGAGCTAGGCTTATGCCCGGCACTGCACCATTCGTCCCCAGAGGAGAGCATTCCATTAGATACTCAGTCCTCCTCCCATCAGCAGGTTCTCCATCATCTCCTGATCCCAGGTCGTTGTTGCTGCAAGTGGTAACTCTACCACTGTGCCGGCAGCCTGGCATATTTATACTATTTCTTCATTTGCACTTCCATTTGGCAATAAAACTATATCTATCTGGACTGCTCTAGTGTGCCCATGTATCTTCTTTTTTGACAGTCGTGGGGGGACTGAGAAATACTTATGTGTGTAGCACAAATGGGTGGAGGTGCAGCAGGGCGACTGTCTGCCCTGCCCTGGTTTGCGCTGCTTCTCACAGAGACTGAGAATGAGGCTCAGCATTTAGTCCCTCCACAAACTGCTGCGCACTATTCTCTGGCTCAGACTTTCTCCAACTAGAACATCCTAGACAGCAACAGATGCAGAACAATTAAAACCATTATAGATCAAGGGAGCATAATTTGAGACTCTGGATCAATCACAGCACTCATTTCATTTACATGTGAAATCTCTTACTATGCTAGAGCAAGAAAATTCCCACCATTCTGATTGGTCAGTGTGCCCCTGGAACAGTGATGTTATGTGACAATAACATCTCTGTATCAAGTCCAGGCACACACATGACATGACCTAAATGCATATAAAACATGACGGGTATCACTACTCAGAAGCTTGTCAGACCCCAACTTTATTGACTTTCACTTTTTTCCTGATTCTTTCTGGTCACAGATAGCTTCCAACAGCACCCTGTCAGCCCCTGACTCATTTTCTGATTAAAACAAATAAATAAAATTAAAATTAATTCATGACTCCAATCGGCATCTCAGCCCCCATCGCGATCATCCAAGCATGTGTGCATTTCAAAAGTGCTGCAGTCACTCCACTTACTGACTGGCTCAAGAAACAAATGGCTATGCTTAGAAATTGCCGTGATGCTTATAAACTTCTCAGACAGACTTCATTCAAACTAACTGCATTCACCAAGAGGAGACCAAACTCTTAACTGCAACAGTACGGGCAGGCATGGTGGGAGGGTAGGAGGAAGTGGCATGACAAGACTCCTACAGAGCAAGAATGGGCATGGGGAATGGAAAAGCAGCATGTACCAGCTGCACCACCTAATAGAAAAAAATATATTGTGGATTTGTTTTTAATATATATACCTGCACATATAAAAATTAAGTTAGAATTGCATAAGAAATGTATTTTTTAAATGTTTATTTTTTTTTTCTAATGAGCAATTGTGTAGTAGCAATAATGCACTCCTAAGTGTGTCAGTCTGGAATAGCACCACTTCTCTGGTGGTAGAAGAACTCGGCCTGCAGCCTTGTGCTTCAGTCCACCTGAGGCTTGAAGTTATTCCAGCATGACACGCACCCTGTTGTGCATTATTGCTTAATTTTCATACAAGTGCTTCAGGTGCAGCACCATGGCAACTGATGACTGCCAAAGGACAAGCTGTTCAGATTCTTTTTTTTTTTTTTGAAGGTACTATTTTTTTATTAAAACAACCTGCTCCATAATATGTTTACATGTCCCCATCACTACTCATTGCAGGATAAGAGTGGAATTGCTTGTGTTCTTCATGTGACAGGACAGCTCATCTTCACTTTGCTGTTCTCACAAACGATGAAGAAGAAGAAAGAAAAACTATTCCTTACAGCATCACGCTGCTCTCTGGTGCATGTATGGAAAATGGACTCCTTCACCTGGTATGTTTAAATCTATTTGAGTGACTTGATTCAAGATGCGGTTTATAAAATATAAAAATCCCCTTTTATAAAAAATAATACACCCTCAACTGAGAAGAGCAAGCTGCCTCAGACACCTCGTCGGTACTTTGACGTCATGTACTGCATGCAAGATTCCCCCTCATGCTACATGACATCACAGTACATATTCAGTATCTGCACATATACTTAATGTGGTTTAGTGAACTGAACTGTAAACCAAGAGGGCTTGGGTTTGAATTTCACCACAGCCACTGACCTAAGTATGACCTTAAGCACATCTTTTGACCTTCCTGTGCTTCAGCCCCTTCCAGCTGTAAAACTGAGTGCAAACAGAACCCCAATAAAATGGCAATGCTGCAACACAGCTGGGTAGCCTTGACAAAAAAAATTGAACATATCTGCAACATCTTGTTTTCAGAAGGGCCTGCTATAGCTCCTGTGAGTCTTGAGTCATCTACCTAAATATATGGGGGGGGAGTTCAAACCCTGTCAGTGCAGAATCAGGTGCAAGTTCCAGCCATGTCAGCATTAAAGGGCATCTGTCTGCACCTCCCGCAGCTATTTTTAAAGTCTATGGGTGGTTTATAACAGTGACATGGGCTTTGTGACACCTTGCAACAATAAATACCCAAATTGGGATTTGTGGCCCCTTGAATAATTTATTAACTCATTGTACCCAACAGCTCAGTATGAAGTCCGAACTATCCATTGATTCTCCTGATACAAAATGGCCACCCAGGATATAATGAGTTTTTAAAGCAGGTGCAGGTCAGTCTGCATTCGATGCTCAGTCATGTGTCAGATATGTGTAGATAAACGGTGGAGTCAGCGAGGATGCAGTGCAGTAGCTTGCAGTATTTCTGCAGGGGGCTACAGTAAGTTGCAGACAGCACAGTGCAGTTCAATGGCAATCAAGCCCTCTTGCAGGAATTTATGAGATTTCTTGAGAAGGGACCCTGGAGTAAACATATTTAATGACCTCAAGATGGTGAAGCAGTGTGACAAGGCAGTGAGTAAGGCCAGTGGGATGTTGGGTAATGTAGAGAGGGGTATCACCAGCAGAAGGAGGGAGGTGGTGTTGCTGCTGTAAAGTTCACTGGTGAGCCCCCACCTGGAGTACTGTGTACAGTTCTAAAGACCACATCTCAGTAAGGGCATAGACAAAGTGGAGGAAGTCCAGAGGAGAGCAGCTAAAATGGTGCAGGGTCTGCATAAAAATCCTATGAGAAGAGACAGAAGGACCTCAATATGTACACCCTGGAAGAGATAAGGGAGAGGTGGGGATATGATAGAGGCCTATAAATACCCCAAGGGGGTAAATAAGGTACAGGAGGGGAAACTTTTTCAGAGGAAAAGATGCACAAGAACAAGGGGAGTAGGGGACATACAGTGAAGCTGGGGATAAATTCAAGAGAGATGTGAGGAAGTACTTCTTCACTGAAAGAGTGGTGGGGATGCCTGGAGAGTCTTCCAGAGGAGGAGGTGGTGGGGCCAAAACCAGACTAGTGGTGGGATTCAAGCATACATGAGATAGGCACAAGGGAATCTTAGTGGGAAGCAAGGCCAGGAGGGAGCTGGAGAGCATGTAGTGTCCGTGGTGACAGCATAGACTGAGGGAAAAATGGGCAGACTGGGTGGGCCAAGTGGTTCTTATTTACCATCAAATTCTGTGTTTCTATGTGTTGTACTGTGCTGCATCCTGGCTGACTCCCCTGTAAGTCTGCACTAAAGAAAATGACGTCGGTTCTGGGATGGATATGCTTTGAATAGTCCCCTGGTATCTGGCTAACTGAGCTGATGGAATACAGCAAATATGACTATCATCCTATCTTTCTTTTCCCAGTGTTTCTTAAACTGGGAGACAGCCTCTCTGAGGAGGCTCTAACCCATTTTTATTTATTTAAAGTTTTGGAATTACAACCTTTGAGTCAGAGACTCCTTTACAGAGGCTCCACGTCTGGGCAGACAAACAGGTTATGCAAGAAAACAACATGTATCATTACATAGTGTTATACAGAGGTGTTTACAAAATGACATACTACAAATACATATATTGAATAGTCTCTTTAGGGTTGCTTAGCAGCCCAGGTCAATAGAACATGCAACATAAGGGAGATACGTGAGTACTTTCCATAATTTGTAACATTTGCAGAAATTGGATATCGTCTCGGGGTTGGTTGTCAACCCTGCGTCTAGGTGGTGTAGCGTGCTTAGGTGTAGCTACATGTCTCTGAGTCTATGAGGTGTCTCTTGATGCTGGCTTTGAACAGGCTTAGTTGTGGGGCCTGTGAGATGGGAGTGGGGAGTTTATTGAGCCAGGTAGGTGCCCGGTAACCAAGGACCTTTGGCCTAGCGCGGTCCTTCAGAGGGGGACTTGGATGGGCATTTTTGCTAGGTGCCTTGGGGTGCTCCTGTGGGTATTAGGTTTTATTAGGGAGTGCAGGCCAGTGGGTGCCATCCTCAGCAGGATTTTCTTGGCTTGGAGGCAGGTATTGTATTTTAGCCTACCTGTGAAAGTCAGCCAGTCAGCTTTTTTGTAGAGGTCGCAGGTGTGTGTAAGTCTGTCACTTTCTGTGACCAGACGGCTGGCTTTGTTAAGGGCAAGATTGATTCATTTTAGGGCCGTGGGGTCAGCTATTCCATATATTATTATACCGTAGTCTACCAAAGATAAGACCAAGCTGGTCACTGCCAGACATAGGGCCTGGGGTGGGAGGCATTGTCTATATCTATACCTATAGAGGGTCCCTAGTCTGGTGTTTACTGAGGTGGAGAGGTGGTTGATGTGTGTGTGATAGGTGAGTGTTGTGTCAAGCGTGATGCCAAGGTATCTGAAGTGTGTGACTTGGTCAATTTTGGTGCCCTGGTAGTTGGAGATGTTTAGGTGGGAGCTATTGTGGGGGTTTTGACGGTGCGCAAAGATCATGGATTTTGTTTTGTTATAGTTTAGTACTAACCAGTGCTTTATGAACCAGTCTTCCAGTTCCTGTAAGTAAATTTGGAGATTGTGTTGAAGGGCATTTGGTGTACTATCTTTCCAATAGACTACTGCGTTATCTGCGTAGAGCAGTAGCTCACCATTGCACGCACTTGGGATAGAATTAAGGAAGAGGGTGAATAGTAGCGGGCCTAGGACTTATCCTTGGGGTACACCCAACTGAACTGTGAGTTTGGTGGATAGGGTGGTGTTAATTTTGACTTCTTGTGTTCAGTCAGTGAGGTAGTTCTTGAACCAGTGTATTGTGTCTGGGGCTAGGTTGAGGGAGGGAAGTAGATGTAACAGTAGGTCATGACTGACAGTGTTGAACGCTTTGGTTAGATCTATGAAGATTGTGCCCTGCTATTTCCTCCTCGTCTAGGGCCTCGTGTATGTAGGATGTCAGTGCAAGGAGTGCCATGGTGGTGCTGTTTCCTGTTCTGAAACTGTGTTGCTCTTGACAGAGTGGGGATTGCTTTGTCAGGTACTCAGTAAGTTGGTCTGACACTATTCTTTCGAGAGCTTTAGAGAGAGGGGGGGAAGTATCGTGATCGGCCTGTAATTGCCGGGATCGGTTGGGTCACCCTTTTTTAGAATTGGTGTGATAATTCCCCTTTTTCAGAGAGTTGGGAATTGCCCTTGGCGTAATGATTGGTTGAATATTTTGGTGAGGCGAGGGATGGTCACATCTAGCATTAGCTGGAGGATCTTGAGATCTAAAGTGTCACTGCTATATCTTTTGTTTTTTAAGACTTTTGTAAGGTAGTGTTTGGTCTTATTGCAGGAGATTGTTTTGAACCAGAAAGGTGGGATGCTGTGCCTGGGGGAGGGGAGGGGGGGGTGGATGGGGCCCTAGTGGGTGGGTCAAAGAAGTTTGGTGGGGGTATGTGACTGAGGTCTGTGAAGGAGTTGTTCAGAACTTTGGCTATTATGGTGGGGTCTTGTGAGGGGTTACCATTATAGATTACCTGGGTTGGTGGTTGGTTATCGGTTTTCCCGCATAGTTCTTTGATGTTGCTCCAAAACTTGTTCCCTGAGCTCCAGGACGAGGTTAGGGCTTGTTTGTAGTGGTTGGCCTTAGCTAGCTGAATAGCCCTGGTGCACTTGTTTCTAGCCTCCCTATAGAGCTGTCTATCGTGGGAAACTTTGGAGTTGAGTGCCTTATACCAGAGATTATCTCTATGGTGCATCTGGTCTAGCAGGGGTTGTGTGATCCACAGTGTGTCCCTTGATTTTAGAAACTTTTTGGAGATTGGGGCATGTTTATCGTAGGCTATGTTGAAGATTTTTATAAAGGAGGTGAGGACTTCGTCAATGGATTGGGTGGTATGGACTGGAGTCCAGTCACTGGTGGAGAGACAGTGGATTATCTTGGTTATGGTGCCCTGTTTGAGGTGCCTTTGGTGGGATATTTTGGGACGGTTAGGTGGGCTCTTGTTGGACCAGGAGCAGGAGAGGAGAGAGTGGTCACTGAGGAAGTCTGGGAGGACTTTGACATTAGATAGGTGTTTGGGGGAGTTTGTCAGGATGAAGTCAAGGACAGTATGCATTCCTGCCCTGGGGTCCTGTCTTGTAGGGGTCTGGACAACTTGGGTCAGGTCGTGCGCAGTTGCTGCGTCTTTAAAGGGGTCTGCTGCCTTTGATAACCAGTTTACATTGAAATCACCCATTAATATGAGATCACTTTTGGGGGGGGAGCATCGCTATATTGGTCAGTATGGAGTCAAAGGCTAATTTTTGGTTGTCGGGTATGTAAACTGACATTATATGTAGTGGTTTCCCATGGGAGCCGATTGTCACCTTGATTGTGACTGCTTGAGCACTGTGTTTTGGTGATGGCAAGGGGACTAGTAGAGGTTGAAATTTCGTTCTGACGTAGATAGCTCAGCCACCTCCCCCTTACCCTCTCTATCTTCTCTGAAGATAATGTAGCCATTCAGGGCAACTGCAGAGTCCGGAACGTTCATATTTAACCATGTTTCGGACAGAGCAAGGATGTCTGGTGAGTGTTGTGCAACCCACCCTTGTAATAGAGTTAGCTTTTTTGGAAGGCTGAGGATGTTTAAGGAGGCCAGAAGCAGACCAGCATTACTCTGACTTTTTGCTCTGGTAGCCGGGACCGGCCCTGGGTTGGGGTGTATGTCTCCAGCCAAGAGTAGTAGGAGTAGGAAAGCGGGTCTGAGTGCTGTTAGCTGTAGCCGTTTGGAAAGATTTATGTTGTAGCATGGGCTAGTGTTGCTTTTAGGCGGTCTGCATGGTATGGGGATGGATTGGGTAAATAGGGATATTTGTCCTTGTTAAAGGAGAGGGTTAGGGTTATTGAGGAGGTGGGTGTAGGACTGTGGTGTTTGAATTGCCTGTGCAGGCCCACTTATGGTGCAGCTTAGGCTCATAGTTATGTTGGAAAAGGGATATTGGTGACTTCGAAGATTAATTGGGAATGCATTGCTGAGAAGGCTCAGACAAGCTTGATCATGTACAGTTTACAGAAAATCTGAGTTTTTGCTGCTGAGCGTGAGCAGAGGGGACAAATATTGTTGCTGTTGTTGTACACAGAAGTCTGTTAGCTGTCCAGGGGAAACACACACTGACCCACATCTGTAAACAGAATGATGATGTTTATATCTTTCTTTCGTAAATCAGCTATAATAAATGCCTTGTGAGTACACAGCCACTCATTTCAAGGCATTTAAATATATCACCATTTCCTCAGGGGAGGCTCAGCGTGACAAAGTCTGGGAACTAGTGCTCTATGCCAGTTCATCAGTACTTTTTTCACATACTCTAAACCCTAATATGGTTTTCTGCAAAAGTGTTTTTCCTCCTTGGCCTGAGCAGACGAGCTATCAGCCCTGCCCCTGCTTCCCAAGATCTAACCTGACCTTTCAGAAATTCCCATGGATTATCCCCCTCAGAGGCCAAGAGTGGGAGGGCTACCCTTCCTCTCCCTAGAGACACTCATCCAGCTGCTAGGCCAGTGTTTCTGGTGAGGGTGTGGGTTCGAAAGCTAGCAGGCAGCGTGAAGCCTGGTCAGCCATTTTGTTTTCCATATACATTTTGTGCTGCTTTAATTTTCTTCCCCCTGGTCCCAGTGGTGTTCCCCAGCCCTGTCACTGACCTCTCTCTAGGACTATCAGGTTAATAATAATAATAATAAAATGTATTTGTTATGCACCTTTCGACATTCCAAAGCGTTGTACAGTACAAATAAAACAAAACACAGTACAGATTAAAATCAAGCAAATACTAGGAACGCTTTCCTCCATAAAAAAGTCTTAAGTGCCTGCTTGAAACTCCCCACCGTCCTGCACTCACGAAGCTGATGGGGCAGAGAGTTCCAGAGGGTCAGTGCCACAAATCCAAAGGCCCGTGCACCAGATGACTTTAAATTGATCCTCGGAATCTCCAGCAACCCCTCGTCAGCCGAGCAGAGCTGTTGCAGGGGGCTGTAAGGAACCAGGAGCTCTTTCAAGCAGTCAGGACCCAAACCATGTAGGGCTTTGTAAGTCAAAAGACCACCTAGGTGGCCTGCCTTGTACAGTTGTAGGGTGCCTGCTGGGGATGCCGGGTGAGTTGAAGGTATTTCACTCCTATTGTCCCAGAACAAGAGCTGTAAGGGCATGGAGACAGTAGGAAAGTAGTGAGAAAAAAATAAATAAATAGAGAGAGGAAGAGTAAGCATACAAAACAAAAGTTGAGGGGCCACAAATGAGACATGATGGAAGTGGTGCAGTGCAGTGACTGTGGAGTTGCAGTCTTCCGGGAGACATTCTGGAGGATGCTGTGTTGTCCCACCTGTAGGCACCTCTCTGGGCGAGGAAGGAGATTGCTTGTCTCCAGGCTGAGTTGGCCAGTATTTGGGGGACCTCCTCTCCCACCCAGGGACCACCAGGGCCACTGCCACTGCCTCAGAGATTGCCAAGAAAGAGGAGTGATTGGACCACAGTGGGCTCAGGGAGGTTGAGGGTGGTGGAACGGAGGCACATCCCTCCAGTTGTACTTCTCCACAATTCAGATGCCATTCTGGCAGAGTGTGGTGCCACTATGGAGGCACCCACAGTGGAGACCAAGGAGGATGCTGGGAACCTCCACAAAGAAGACCCACAGGAGGGTGGCATGGGACCCCACAGTGGAAGGAAACAACTCCTGGTGGGGGACTCAATTGTTAGAAGGGTAGAACTGGGGGAGGGGGGGAGAGGGAGGTAAGGTGCCTGCCTGGCACCATGGCTTGGAGGGACAGGGAGCGAATCCTCAGGATCACGGGAGCAGCTGCTTGGGGGAGAGAACTAGATGTCACTGTCCACCTAGGGACAAATGACCTGGCTGGAAATGGGATCAGAGCAGTGCAGGAGGAGTTTGTGGAGTTGGGGAGGGGCCTTAGACAAGTAGCATGCACAATAACCTTCTTGGAGGTGCTGTCTGTTTATGGCATGGGTGAGGCTGGGGTGCTCCGAACCATGGGATTCAAGCAATGGTTGAAAAACTGGTGCAGAGCTCAGGGTTTTGACTTATTCGGGGACTGGGGGTCCACCTGGAGGGATACAGGCCTATACTGGTGCAATGGTCTGCATCTTTCCAGGAGGGGAACCAGGATCCTAGGTGATAGGTTTAAATGCTTCATTGGCAAGCATTTAAACTAGCCAAGGGGGGAAGCACTAAAAAGGAGCAGGGAAATCCTAGCCCCCCCCAAAAAAAAATCAGGGTAGTTAGTGAGGTAAACACCAAGATGGAGAAGTCATTAGGGATAAGGGCAGGGGTAAATGGAGAAAAAGGCAAAGGCAGTAAGGACAGGGATGGGGCTAAAAGGGGTAAGGCCATCCAAAAATGGAGGGCAATGAGCACCAATGCCCGTAGTCTAGGTAGCAAGCTCCTTGAACTGGTGGCATTGATGGAAGAGGGATGCCTGGATATCATGGCAGTCACAGAAACATGGTACACAGAGAACCATGACTGGGATGTCAACATACCAGGGTACACAATCTACAGGAGGGACAGGGAGGGTAGAAGAGGAGAAGGAGTAGTTCTCTACATAAGGGAAGGGATCAAAGCAACAGAACTAAAGGGTAAATGGGGAGGAGAGGAGGCACTGTGTGTCACCCTGGAGACTGAAAATGGCACCACAATCCGCATGGGGTTGTATACAGACCCCCATCTCAAGGGGAGGAAATGGACAAGGAAATTATAGAGGTATCCTTAGAATGGCAGAAAAAGGGGAGATATGTTGATGGGGGACCTGAATATGCCAGATTTTAACTGGTGTACCTTTGCTGCACCCACATCTTAGAGCAGGGTAATTCTTGATGCCCTACAGGGGGCATGCCTCAGACAGCTAGTGTTGGAACCCACTCAGAAGGGAGCAGTCTTAGACCTGGTAGTCTCAAATGGGGATGGAGAGATGATCTCAGATTTAGAAATGGGTAGCCATCTGGGAACAAGTGACCACCAACCAGTGTGGTTCATGATAAACACAGCTGCAGAGTCAAGCCATACAAAAGTGAGGGTACTGGACTTTAGGACGGCTGACTTTGTCAAAATGGGAGAGTGCCTCAGAAAAGCACTAGCAAACAGGCAATAAAGAGGGGTGGAGGAACAATGAGGAAACATCAGAACTGCCAACACAGACGCAACAAGCATTGGTGTGAAGCAAATAAATGAATCAAAATGAAAGAAAAAAAAACACTATGGTTCTCAAAAGCGGTGGTGGGGAAGAATAGGGAAAAAAAGATAGCATTCAGGAAGTATAAGGGTATAAGGAAACACATAAGGAGCAGGACAGAGAACTGTACCAGTTAAAGCAGAAGTAAGCAGGGAAGGCAGTCAGAATAGCAAAGGCCCAAACCAAGGAAAAGATAGCCAACTCAGTTAAGAAGGGGTGTAAAACCATTTATAGGTACATTAGGGAGCAAAGAAAGACCAAGAGAGGGATAGTGAGGCTTAATAAAGGTAATAGTGGGTGGGCAGAGAGGGACAGTGAAAAAGCAAGGATACTGAATGAATACTTCTACTCAGTATTCACAAAAAAAGAGGAGGAGGAGGTACCTAATTCAATCAGTAGCAGCATTCTGGATAGGGGGTCGATACCAGTCCTTTCACAGAAGAAAGGGTTCTGAAAGAACTCCTAAACCTAAAGGTAAACAAAGCAATAAGGCCTGATGGGATTCACCCCAGAATTCTAAAAGAACTAAGGGGAGAACAAGTGACACCATTGACTACCCTTTTTAACAAATCATGGGAGCATGGTGTGTTGCCTAAGGACTGGAGGAGGGTGGATGTGATTCCCCTTCACAAAAGTGGGAGCAAAGCAGAGGCAGGAAACTACAGACCTGTTAGCTTGACCTCAGTGGTAGGGAAAATGATGGAATCCCTTCTGAAAGAAAGAATTGTTGAGTACCTAGAGGCCAGCGAGACAAAGAACCCAAGGCAGCATAGATTCACAGCGGGAAGGTCATGTCAGACAAATCTAAAAGATTTCTTTGACTGGGTGACCAAAGCAGTAGATCAGGGAGGGGCTGTGGACATGGCCTACCTAGACTTTATCAAGGCATTTGACACAGTCCCACACAAAAGATTAATAAACAAGTTAGCCAGCCTGGGAGTGGGTCCCAGGGTGGTAGCCTGGGTAAAATAATTGGCTGGACAACAGAACACAGAGGGTAATAGTAAACAGTTCACTCTGAAGAAAGGGGGATTACTACAAATAATAATAACATAATAAATTTTATTTCACATAAGTGCCTTTAGGGCCATCAAGGCGCTTTACAAAAAGATAAAAACAGTCATATTAAAACGGTAAACAAAATGATAGAATAAATAACAAACAGATAAAATAAATAACAGGGGTTCAAAGTTATATGGAGCCATCATAAGAGAGACTCCATAAAAAGGTTTTCAATGCCTGTTTAAACCCCTCCACAGTCGTGCACTCCTGAAGCTGATGGGGTAGAGAATTCCAAAGAGTTGGGGCCATGTGCAAGAATGCATGGGCCCCAGAAGATTTCAGAGACACCTCAGAATCTCTAGCAATTCCTTGTCAGCCGAGCGCAACTGTCACACCAGATGGTAAGGCACAAGAAGCTCTTTCAAGTAGTCGGGGCCCAGTTTGTATAGGGCTTTATAAGTCAGTAAACCAATTTTAAAGGTGATCCGCCACCTAATTGTCTGCCAGTGCAGATCATGCAGCACGGGAGTAATATGGGATACTCAAGAAGCCCCAGGTAACAATCATGCTGCTGCATTCTGCACGAGCTGCAGGCAGCGGATTTCAACCCCAGAAAGCCCTAAGTACAGGGAGCTACAATAATCAAGGTGCGAAGTCCCAAAGGCATGGACCAATGTAGGCAAGTCCCCGGATGGAACCAGGTGCTTAATTCTGGAGATATTCCTAAGATGATAAAAGGAAATCTTGATGATGGCTGACACCTGAGATTGTAAAGTCAACCCGTTGTCAAGCACTACCCCCCAGGTTTCACACTCGTTCAGAAGATAGGATCTGAGAGCCCCCGAGAAAAAGTCCAGTGGGCTGATCAGTCCTAAGCCCCTCTATCTGGTGACCCAGGTCCACTACCATCACCTCCATCTTTCCAGCATTCAACTTTAACCAGCTCGAGTTCATCCAGTCCTGGATTTCAGCAAGGCAGGTATAACGTACAGAGACAGCTCTATCCTGCTTGGGGTCGAAAGACAGGTAGAGCTGGGTATCATCAGCATAGCAGTGAAACCTCAGCCCATACCATCTTACAATGTCTCTGAGGGGCAGCATATACACTGCAAACAACATGGGGGACAGCACTGAACCCTGAGTGACCCTACATGGCAGGAAGAAAGGGTCAGAGGAAAATATCCCAGACACCACTCTCTGACTCCTGCCAGTGAGGAAAGATGTAATCCACCTAAGGACCATACCTGACAGTCTGCAGATGGACCTCAGCTGTCCAAGCAGCACCCCATGGTCTATAGTGTCAAAAGCTGAGGAGAAATCAATGAGCACCAAGACAGAATGGTTCTTCTGATCCCTCGCCATCAGGAGATCATTGAGCACCTGAACCAGTACCGTCTCAGTACTATGCCTCTTTCAGAACTGGACTGGAGAGGTTCGTAGATGTTATGGATGGCCAAGTGGTTGTCCAGCTGTACCGCCAGTACTTTCTCAATCACCTTCCCTATAAAGGGAAGGTTTGAGATCGGTCTGTAGTTGGCCAGAGAGTCCGGGTCCAAAGAAGCTTTCTTTAGGAGGGGGATTACCACCGCCTCCTTCAGGGAGCTTGGAAACTCACTGGATTCCAAGGAGCACCTGACAATCTGAGCCAGGACTGGGCCAATCATATCCCCAACAACCCATAATCAAGGAAGTTTGGCCCGGATCCAAACTACAGCATGTAGGGCGCATACCCTGGGCAATCCACATGACATCCACGAGCTTGGGCAAGGCAAAAGTACTCCAGAAAGCCCAAGGTGAGGTGACCAAGCACCGATCATCAGCAACCCCCATAGAGTGAGTTGAACGAACTTCCGACCTGATGTCGCCCACCTTATCCGGAAAGAACCAAGCAAGCTCATCGCACTCTATTTGCAAAGAAGGTCTTCAGAGCTGGAGACAGGTTGGGTTGCACAACCTATCAACAGTTCAGAAGAGCTGGGCTGGTCGATTCTGAGCAGCAGCAATCTCCCCGGAGAGGAATTCTGCCTTCTTACGGGAGATAGTTGATTGGCAAATCTTATAGTATTCAACCAATCTAAGGTGGTCGGCAACTAGGGCGGATTTCCACCAGTGCTGCTCTAACCTCCATCCTACTCGCCGCAACTCCTTCAAAGGCCCATAAAACCAAGCCTGAGGACGAAGGGGGAGAGGATGAACACGGATGGGAGCAATCAAGTGCAGAGCTGCCAAGATGGCCTTATCATAGGCCACAATAAAATCTCTGGGCTCGAGCTGGTCACAGGGAACTCCAAGAGGTCAATCACCACTGCCAGGCCTTCAGGACTCACTTCCCGTAAAGGGCAGTAACTGACCATCTGCACAGGGGCAGGCCTCCGATGGGGGCACAAAAGTTGACCTTCACAGTGTAGTGATCAGACCAACCAAATGGTTCTTCCTCCAGGTCAGAGGCCTCGATCCCCAGGAGGAAAACCAGATCAAGAGAGTGACCATGTTTATGCATGGCAGAGGTAACAATCTGTGTAAGGCCCAAAGATGTCATAAGCTGGAGGAAGTGTTGTCCAAACTGCGAGAGAGCGTCATCGACCCAAGCATTGAAGTCTCCGAGTACCACCAACCTGGGAGCCTCCAATGCCATGTCGGCAACGAAGTCCGCTACTTTCTGCAGGAATCGAGTCTCGTCCCAGGGTGGACGGTAGATGAGAGCTAACCTGCAGCCTACACCAGCCACCATGGTACAGTCAAATGATTTGGCTTCCTCAAGTGGTACATTCGTGAGGCCCAACTTGATCTTAAAATAGACCACTACCCCCCCCACACCCCGTGATCCAATCTTGAGTGGTGTGTTACTAAGTACCCGGTTGGAATTGCAGCATCCAAAATGGGGCCAGCATTTTCATCCAACCAGGTCTCGGTGATGCAAGCCAGATCAGTTGTTTCAATAAGATCTGCAATAATTGCAGTCTTATTTTTAATAGATCTGGTGTTGCATAACACTGCTCGAGTTGGATGGGCTTCAAGGGCCACCCCAGCTGCTTGCCTGCCACACTAGACAGTGCCCTTGGGTATGGAGAGCAGATAAGGCGCACCCCGTTCCAGACTCCATTTCGCCCCAGGGCATCTTCTAGGCCTTACCAGACTGATGTGAGAGGTGTGTTCATTCATCCTCCAATGTCCACATCACCCGTCCCCACGCCCCCTCTTATGAACGATACCCAGAACACGACAGCGCTGGGAAGTTGACAACAACAAAGGGGGGAGGGGCGGAGGGTGTGGAGAGTGGAGGATGAATAGCACACGACCGGTTGGGGGGAATCTACACATTTCACAGTAAAAATGAATACCAGTATACACAGCATTCAGGCATCCAACCTAAAAAACATAGAAACATAGAATTTTACGGCAGATAAGGACCGCTTGGCCCACCTAGTCTGCCCATTTTCCTACCTAACAGATAACCTGCAGATCCTAGTTAACCAACAGCTTACTTCCTCCTACCCCCCACTAGGACTGCCTTATGTCTGTCCCATGCATTCTTGAATTCCCCCACTGTTCTTGACTCCACGACCTCCCTCAGGGAGGCTGTCCCATGCATCTACAACTCTCTCTCCGTGAAAAATGCTTCCTCACATTACCCTGGAGCCGCCCATCTTCAAATTGTGCCCCCTTGTTCTTGCACTTCTCTTTTCTGAAAGATGCTACCCTCTTGGACTTTGTTAATTCCTTTGAGGTACTTGAAAGTTTCTATCATGTCCCTCTCCTTCTTTCCTCAAGGGTATACATATTAAGCTCATTTAGTCTTTCTTCAGTATGTCTTTTGGTGCAGACCCTGCACCATTTTGTTGCCCTCCTCTGGACAGCCTCCACTCTGTCTATGTCTTTGCGGAGATGGGGTCTCCAGAACTGCACACAGTACTCCAGCTGGGGTCTCACCAACTGTCTGTACAGAGGGATAACAACTACCTGTTTTCTACTGTTGATGCCTCTTCCTATGCATCCCAGTATCCCCCCAGCCTTCCTTACTGCCTTCTCATATTGCTTGCCCACCTTTAGGTTGTCTGATATAATTACCCCCGGACCCTTTCCATTTTTACCAAACCAACCACAGAATTAAACAACCATACATAAAATACCACCCTGCTCCCCACTATTTGGATGATTTCAATGCCAGAGACTATTACAATCCCCTCTCACAGGTTGCAAAACACAAATATAAATTCACCCCCCTAAGCCCTCTCACAGCCAAGGAATAGGGGGGTTCCAGGCACTCTCACTGCCCAGAATAAAATAATCAAATACAAATAAAAATGAAGATAAACATGACATTCAATAAAATAAATAAATAAAACAAATAAAATGTGGACGCCCAGGCCCTCTCACTACCAGGGAGATCGCAAAACGTTTAAACGTAGATATAAACAAAATAATTCAGTAGAGAAATCATCCAAAGATGTAGGTTAATCCAACAGGTAAGTGGGGCACTGCAGGGTTCAGTACTGGGTCCAGTCCTTTTTAATGTCTTTATAAGTGACAATGTGGAGGGACTGGAAGGAAAATTATGCCTCTTTGCAGATGACACAAAGATCTGCAACAGGGTTGATTCACAAGGGAGAATGAAAAGGATGAGAAGGGACTTGGCAAGATTGGAGGAATGGTCAAAAGTATGGCAGCTTGGATTCAATGCAAAGAAGTGCAAAGTAATGCACCTGGGAAACCAAATCCCAGGGGAAGAGTACACAATGGGGAGAGGGTGTATTAACAACAACAAAAATGGAAAGGGACCTGTCGGTAGTCATATCAGATGACCTAAAGGTATGCAAGCAATATGAGAAGGCAGCAAGGATGGCTGGGGGGATACTGGGATGTATAGGGAGCGGCATCACCAGTAGAAAACAGGAAGTTGTTATTCCTCTGTATAGACGGTGAGACCCCATCTGGAGTATTGCGTACAGTTCTGGAGACCCTATCTCCACAAGGACATAGACAGAATGGAGGCAGTCCAGAGGAGGGCAACTAAAATGGTGCAGGGTCTGCAACAGAAGCCATACAAAGAGAGACTAAAGGAGCTTAATATGTATACTCTTGAGGAAAGGAGGGAGAGGGGGACATGATAGAAACTTTCAAGTACCTCAGGGGAATCAACAAAGTCCAAGAGGGTAGCATCTTTCAGAAAAAGAGATGCGCAAGAACAAGGAGACACAATTGAAGATAGAGGTGGGGGACGGCTCAGGGGCAATGTGAGGAAGTATTTTTTCACAGACAGGGTGGTGGGTGCATGGAATGGCCTTCCTGAGGAGGTTGTGGGGTTAAAAACAGTGAATTCAAGAATGCATGGGACAGACATAAGGCAATTCTGATGGTGGGTAGGAAGTAGTAGGCTGTTGGTTAACTAGGATCTGCAGCTTATCCAATAGGTAGAAAAATGGGCAAACTGGGCAAAGTGGTCCTTATCTGCCATCAAAGTCTATGTTTCAATGTCACCAGGGCATTGTGCGTGCGATGATGTGCATGCACGCTCACACGCAAGGCATGTGGACATGTCATGTCTGCCGATTCCCTCCCCACTCAACTGACCCTGCCATCACTGCCATCCAGCTTCCAATAAATGGCAGTCAAGTGGTAGGAAACAGGAACTCCCACTCCTAGGAAGGAGAGCTGTTATTGAATGCCCGTTCCCCCCCCCCAGGCTGGCCCCTGAGCAACCCTGGTCCATTCCCAAACCTGGGTCATCAGCATGGAACTCAGCCAATGTTTTCCTGTTTTCTCCCCATCCCCAGCTGCAGCCCAGACAGCAGCACTTGCCAGGTAGAGGCACATGAGTTTTATCAAGCCAACAGCTCCCACCTTTCATGTCACTCTTGCTTGCACTACCACAAGGCCTCCACCTGGTGGCAGTTGATGGCAGAGCAGCGAACATTCCCTTCCCCAGGAGAGGAGAGCAGTCCTTTGGATGCCTGAGCCTCTTCCAGCAGCCAGCCTCCAGTAATCTGTGTGTACTCCTGAACACAGGTCGACAGCACGGTGGGCAGTTGCACTACCATGAGCCACTGGCTCTGTACCCCTCCTTTTATTGCTCCTCTGTTTTCTGTTATATACCCATTCTCCAGACCTATTGACACATTACTTTATAAGATATATTGCCTCTAGGGGATGCCTCTTATTACATGAGAGTCATCATGTCAAGTTTGAGCAGGAGTCCAGTGAAACGAAGCTCTTGTAGAAAAAGAAACACACCCCAAGTCATTATTAACTTATTATAAATCTGTTGAGTTGCAGTAACTAAAGTGATTTATAATAAATGTTATGCTCCATATTTTATTTTTGGAAAAAATAGTGCAATACTCCTCCCTCGACCTCTGAAGTAGGGTGGTCCACTTCAACATTACCACATTAGACATTGGCTGTATGCAGGAGAAGAGGTCCTTCGATTCTAAGCTTTGAGTGGCTGAAATTACGAAAGTGATTTTTAAAATGCATCTTACATTTTTATGCATGACAATTTATGTAGATACTATGTAATCTCATCATGATAGTCTGCTTCCTCTGGTCAGGTTACCAAGGAACCTGATGAGTCACCTGCAAGGCCCCAGAAGCTAACGTACTACATCAATTTACAAAATGTGGTTTGGACAATTCTGCCTTCTGATTGGTCAGACACTGTCACATGAAAGCAACTTTTAACATGTGCCTCATAGCCCAGTTGAACAATAGCCTTGCTGGGTCAAAAGACCAATTTACTGGACTACCAGTGGCACAGTGGTAGCACGTCATGCTCCTGCACAGGCAACCTGATTTCAGTAGTGAGCCTAGGTATCAGTGACTAGGAGGTCAATGGCTTGAGGTGCTGTGAGCATTATGGAAAAATAGGAAGGAGCAAGAAATGAAAAACCCTTCTATAGTTAACTTGACAACTCATGTCTTAGTAGATATGAAGACTGAAACTACAGTGGGTTAAGGAGGTGGAGAAAGGAGAGTGGTCAAGAATTGACAATGTCTTTATGGACTCCAGTTTGAGTTATGTTCCCCTTCTGGAATCAATAAATTGCCACAAGAATTAATCAAAAATGATGTTACCTATACAGGAATGTTAGGCAATGACAAAGGAGCATGGGTGTCTGCAGATATACTCAGTGTACTTTGCTGAGTACAGTAACATCTGGAAAATCCATGGGCAACGTGAGCCTCAGGCCAGAGCAACAAACACAGACAGAGCCTGATGTGCATGTATAACTGTTTTCCCCTTCCTGGGTGCTTTAGTGAGAGTTTGTGAATAATCTTTGGAAGATGTGTGGATGCTAAACTCAGAGGCCATGATTGTACAACTGACCTGATCGAGTATGGTCAGTCTTGTTTGCCAAGCAGATCTTTTTACCTACTTTTGACTACAGTGGGGCTCTATTTGTTAATCAAACAGATTGCTTTTTACAAAAAAATTAATCTACTTTGAACAACATTTGTTGTTTTGTACCACATGTTCCTTTACATACTCACAATTTAGACAGACAAAGTTAAACAGATTTGTTATGAATAATGGCAATGTTATGTATTTCCACTACACAGTCGAGGAGTCGATGAGTATCTTGCCTTGTTGACTGAAATGAACCTTAGTATGAACCTTATGTAACCCCCTTGTTACCCGGGGTTACTAGAATCCCAGTAAGACCTAGTGGTAGGCAGGGAAGGCAGCTTGTGAAACTCCAGTTAAATGGGTTTCACACTGTCTCACTCTGTTCTCAGTCTCAGCTGAGACTGAGGGATGACATCACCAATAGAACTTTCGCAGCTGCATGAGCCACATTGGAATCTGCAGCAAAGGGAGTTAGATAGAACGTTGGGAATTTCAAAGATAGTCTGAAGTTTGTCTTCAGTGAGTGGAGTGTGAAGTTAGGAGCTTGCTTGTAAAGCAGCTCAGTAAAGGCTCTAGGAGCCTCAGCCCTGACAGAGGGCTACTTTTCAGTAATAGGGTATGTGTCTCCACCTTAAAGAGAGACACAGGAAGATTACTGAAGTGGTGGAGACCGCTGTTTTGGGTCTCAGTGCCCCTTCCCTCTGGGGGGAGGATGAGAAGGTTTCCCCTGCAGATTCCTGGGGCAACCCCCTAGTTCTGCATGTGGAGGAAAAGCTGCCTGTTCGTTCCAGTATTTATTTGGGAGAAAAGAAGATTTGTGAGTCGCCTGTGGGGCACCTGCAACGTAAGGGTGAGTGTCTGCTCTGGCTAAAAGGGCCTATGTTTTCACCCTGGGACTTGTGTGACAATGTAGGATTGAACTACTAAATATTGGGAAGCCTAGAGAAATGGGCCAAGCAAGTAAAAGTAGTTTCAAGTTCCAGAGTTTGTTGGGATGCAAATAATATGTAGAGGTGATGTGACAGACGTCTACCCTTAATCTACATTTAAAAGTTCAGTACAGGAATTGTTCAGTGTCCAGAGAAATGGCCGGGTATGGGCTGTGGGAGCTGGAGGTGGGTGGCCCCCCATCTTTAGTGACCAGGTCCACCTCTACGGATTTCTTCTGTGGATTTCTACTTTGCCTCAGGCACTTGGCCAGTGATGGGGGAAGTACCCAGATGTGGGGTTGTAAGGAAAATTATCTCTAAGAGTCGCAGACTCTAGTGTGGTTTGGGGAGCCACAACAGGATAATTGGTTCATTCGTCCAATGGACCGCGGATCAAGTAGCTGGTGGGGGAGCCGGGCCCGTGGGGAAAACCCAAGTATGTACAAGTTGGGCTGTGTACCCAAAGCTGCGTGCAAGTCCGGGCTATGTGCCTGGTGGGTTTAAAACCTGAGAGCTGGAAATAGTGATAAAGTGTTCTGTTGTCTCTAATCTGCATTACCAGGAAATGTAGCCCCATGGGGGTCCGTCTATGCTTTGTTTGTTCAGCTTGGATGTGAATAAATGCCACACTAAAGAATCCCATTCCTGGTTCTGGACATTACAGTTATTGTTCCCTGTGTTTGGATTTACTTGGGTGCCCCTGTTCAGAGTAGCCAAACCTAGGTCCCCTGTGCCGAGTAACCTCATCCTCCCCAAACCCAGTCCCCACCAGGTACTGCTGTCAGCTTCAACAGCATGCCACCTGTCATTTTGGCAGAAAGGCAGGGGTGAGGGGTTACACTTAGGTTATGAGACCCCACCTGGAATACTGTGTCCAGTGTTGGAGGCGCCACCTCAGAAAGGACATAGACAGGGTGGAGGCAGTTCAGAAGAAGGCAACTAAAATCATCTAGGGGTTGCACGAGAAGCCCTATGAGGAGAGACAGAGGGATCTCAAGGACTTCAACATGTACATCATGGAAAAGAGGAGAGTGAGATGGGACATGATAGAGGCCTTCAAGTACTTCACACGGGTGAAGAGGGTGCAGGAGGGGAGGGGAGGGGGGAGTTTAAGAGGGATGAGTGTAAGTACTATTTCACTGAAAGGGTAATAGACACCTGAGACCGACTGCCAGCAGAAGTGGTGGAGGTGAAAACAGTGGGGGACTTTAAGTGTGCGTGAGATAGACAAAGGGAACATTAGTAAAAAGACATGGAGGGGGGGAGGGCCACCGGAGACCACTTAGGATCTGTGGAGACAGATTAGGTTGGAAACATTTGGCAGACTGAGTGGACCAAGTGGTCCTTTCTGCCAACAAATCCTGTGTTTCTCTGTTTAAAGGAATATGGGCATTTTTCACCTATACACAGAATCAATTTAAATTTGGCTACTTTCGTGGACAGAATTTATAAGCCTGAAACACCTCAAATTGTGTCTCACAATTTAGTACTAAATTCTACCTCACGTTTCACAAGGAGTTCTAAGGTGACAACATTTAAGTTAAAATTACCAACAGTATATTACTGGTCAGTAAACTTTCCTTCTTGTGGACTATCTATTGAGCAGTTTGCCTCCTTTTATAAATGTTGATGGTTGTTCCTTGAGCTTCAAGACTGCTTGGAAACACATTTGTGTAGCACCTTCTGTATACAAGTGATATGATGATCCTTGATTTCAATATGTTTTAAGAACTGCAACTTTTTAGAGAACAGTTTTGTATTGTTGCATGTCTGTATTTTCTGTTAGACATAACTAAAAGAAGACATGATCCCAGCTTACTAATTGATTAAAAATAAAAATGAAATGAAGTGACAGGCACATCATGAAAAGGCTAAGCCTGTAGTTTAATGGGGCGAGCAAACAGCCATCCCACTTTCCTAGGCTATACAAACCAGCTTCCTGCATCCTCATTTGGAAGTGTTGCTTCTTTGCTTCCACCATCCTCCCTTCCTCCACCAGTAACTTGCTTCCCTCATTGGACTCCTTCTTAAAGTACCATATATACTCGCACATAAGTCGGTCCGCATATAAGTCGGGGGGTATGATTCAAAATGTAATTTGTAGTTTTTTTCTTTGACACGCATATAAGTTGGGGGGTTAATGCAGCATACCAGTAGTGTGCAACTGCATACAATATGGGAGAACATCATACAAGGTATTTGAAAAAAAAAACTTTATATTTAATTTAAAATAATAGCGCTATCATTCATTTCTTTCATTAAGTCTCTTGGTTTTAAATTAATCCCCATCACTGAACCCGAAGAACTCCATGTCATCTTCGTCATCTGATGCAAAGAGAATATGCAGCTGCTGCTCAGAGAGCGTAACGTCATCGTACATGTCCTCTAGCTCTGTGTTTATCTCATCTGCCTCAACATCGTCAGGACAGTCTGCTTCAGAAACCATTAGATCCTCATATAGTAGATGGTCCTTGGTGCCGTCCAAGCTGTTTGAAATGCCACATTTTTTAAATGATTTTATGATGGCCTCACAGGGAATGACATTCCAGGCATCACGTACCCACTCGCATGCCATTACAAAACTTGGCTTTTTTACATTCCCTCATTTTGCGTACTCCTTGTTCCCTGCAAACAAAATATATATTTCTAACAGTTGGTGTACAATAAAATACCCTTTCCCTTACCCTAATTAACGTAATAAGAAAATAAACTGAAAAGCAAGTGTGTGTGTACCTGTGATCATCCAGTGATGCCAGTACTCCCTCATTCTCACTTTGAAGGGTTTGGTCAGGCTTACATCGAGTGGCTGCAATAGGGATGTACAGCCCCCTGGAATCACAGCTGTGTGTGTCATTCTTTTTCTCAGATTCTGCTTAACTGAATCTACTAGATGCCCCCAAAACATATCCCACACAAGCAGGCTTTGCTTATGTATTAGTGCCCCAGGTCTCTTGCTCCAGATTTCGTCCACCCATGTATTTACCAGCACCTCATCCATCCAGCCCTCTCCATGCACTGCTACCAGAACACCAGCTGGCATTTTTTCTTTAGGTAGCGTTTTTCTCTTTAAAACAATCATGGGCTTAAGCTTGCTCCCATCTGCAAGGCAGCAGAGAACTACTGTGAAGTGGTTCTTCTCGGCTCCACAAGTACGGACAGTTACTGTCTTCTCATCCTTAATGTAGACAGTTCTGTTTGAGGGGAGGTCGAAGCTAATTGCAGTTTCATTCATGTTCCCAATTCATATGGGGTGGTATTTGTGCAGTTTTCTCTCATTCAAAACAAAGTGATGGAAATTGTCCACTTTTTTATTCACATCAGCCAGCAGCTTTTGCGTGATGTGTGCTCTGTGCCTCAAAGATAAACCACGGCGCTGCATTAACCTAGTACACCACTCAGCAGAAGCAAGAAATTTACCAGTGCTGCCGCCCTGGAGACCTAATTTATTTGATATTGTTAAAGCCTTTAATCGAATAGACATGCGGTTTACTATGTACAGCTGCTAAGTTCAAGCACCCATTCACTGAGCTCAGACTCGAATGCTGCAACAGATGAGGTGCTGATCTTCATCCTCTTCATATTTTGGTCCACTGACTGAAGCTCAGTTTTCCTTTTTCGCCAGTCCCGTACTAATTTTTTATTTACATGAAACTCTTTCAGCGGCGGCATTTGTATGTGTTTCCGCGTATTGTACAACACGAAGTTTAAAATCAGCAGTATAGGAACTCCATTTTCGTTTGACTGAGGGCATTCTGAGCTGAAATGAACAGGAGTTTGAACATGGTACATGATTAACACTAATCACTGAGTTATTTAACACTAATCATTTAATTATTTAATCACAAACTGCAAAGGCAGATAATGACAGGTAATGACAGGTCATTAAGCACCAGTAGAGGCGCTACCAGTCTTCAGCACATGTCAATTATCCTCAGTGTGAAATAGGGTGTGCACAACATTTTCTAATTACACGCCTTGATGCAGTGTTAGCATTGTTACCAAGCAACTTTTTTTTTCATCGCGAGTACTCGCTCATAAGTCGGTACCCCTAACTCAACATGCTCAGAAAACTCCCCCAAAAATGACTTATGAGCGAGTATATACGGTACCTTTAGCCTAAAGGAATTATGTTCCCAAGCAATCTAGTAGTGGAACCCTTGTCAAGAGGGTTCCTTTGCCTTCTTTGCCTTCTTGGCACATGAACAGGGTGTAGTTCCACAAGGGACAGAGAGTGCAAATGGCCAAGGCATCTACATGTCAGTCAAATATTTTCTTTTTTGAAACTTCATATGCAAGTTATTCTCCCTTTGACAATGCTCCCTGAGCTGTTTTCTCCTTCCTGCCTTTCTCCTTCATATCCCCTAATACCTATGCACTTGCCTCCAAAATGGTTCTCTCCTAGGCATACATTGTACAATGCCTACTGTATATGTACATGCATTTATCTGACAATGTCTTTCTCTGCTCCTAATCGTATGCCTTATAGTATGTCTGTAACTTTGCACAAGTCTGTTTCTCTTTTGTCATTACATGTTGTGTTCTCCTGACAAGGAACCTTTGTAAATGAGTCCTGGCTCAAAGGTGTTATACGATATCCTAATAAATAAAATAAATACAGTTTATTGTATCCATGTACATCATATAATCCCAACAGGCAGCCTAGAATATCCAAAATATCATACAAAAATAATTGTATACTGTATACAATTTCATAAATAAGTAACACAGAATAAAACGTCTCACTGAACACACATGGAAAAACATCCACATAACTATAATACTATACAAAAAGAAATTGTGGCATGTCTATCCCCCCCCCCCCATAAATGTCTCATCTTTAAAGTTGATTCAGACATTTTAGTCATACTATTAGCCTTCTGACTATCAATGGCACGGAAGCCTTACTCCACACTGGTTGAGTACATCCATTGATTGTATGCTCACAAGATGCTGAGGAGGAGCAAACTCTTGCTGAGCACACTACTCAGTCCGTCTCCAGCCGGGGCACACTAGAGAAATGACTCAGTAAAGCACCAGTAGATGAGTTATTCATTGGAGATGTGAATGTGTGAAACTGGAAACTGAATGGAAGTTCCGGGGAACCTACCTACAGAAGATTCTTATAATTGCGTACTGTCACTGCTGAGCCTGGAATAGCTGACCAGTTTTAATTAATGTTACTAAATGACATACTGTCGCTGTTCAGCTTGTAAAACATGAGAGGCGCCAAGAGAAGCCTCAGAATCATTTTTAAGTCATCAAAAGCCCAACAGCTTACAAGGACATTGTGGATCCCCAGCATATTTCAGGAATGGAAGGAGCCCCACAACTATTACCTGACTTGGTTCTTAAAGCAGCAATGCAAGTGGTGAGCATTTTGACCTATACTTTTTTTATCCTGTTTTAGAGTGTTCTTACTCTCCTGTCTTGTAGGATAACTTTTTTCCATTTTGAGCCTGGTTTAGCACTTTTTTGTATTTTACATAAATAAATAAATTAATAAATAAAATAATTAATCTTTAATACAGCTCAGCTCAGAATTTTCATCAGTATTCTCTGTTGTTTTTGAATGTCCATTCTGGAACACATTTTTGTGACCAAAATGAACTGGCGTGCAGCAGATTCTCTCTGACCATAAGGAACAGTAGGTGTATGAAAAAAAAACATTGAATACCCATGAAAACCTGGTATAAGGCATAATAAAAGGAGCCCTCTGTTTATCATATCAAAAGCAAAATAAGTGCATAAGCAGAATCAAAATGAGGAAGGAGGGTATGTATTTATTTTTTAATTAATTGACACTTTAATTAATTAACTGCCGCACTACACAGGCACAACTCTCTTTTGCTCACCGGGTGCCCTCCTGGCTAAATGACCTACCAGACGCTATCCTGTCAGTACCCAAGGTTGGGCCCTTTTAAATATAAACTCTGCCTATACCTTACTGCACTTACCAGATGTGATTGTCCAATCATGGGTAAATCTCACCCTGTTGCCTCTATTGCCTAAGGCCGCCCTCTATTTCTCTGTTCCCCTACCCCTCCATGCTACTGCAGCCCCACTGCCCACCTCCCTATCACTTGTTAACATAAACCTGTATCCCCTCCATCATCCCCCTGCCCCCTGCTCTCATTTCTCTCCCCCTCCACTTTCCATGCCTCCCTAGACCAGTCCTCTCCCATGGTCCCCCTCCCACCTCCTGTCCTTTTTTCCTGAGCCAATTTATTTTCCAATTGTTTAACCAGGAGAGACATACTAAGCTGAAAGCTTGTTTACAGGTGTGACCTGGGAGCACAGGGAAGTTAAGTGACTTGCTCAGGGTCACACAGTATGCAAGTGGGAGCTGTAGGATTCAAACCCAGGTCTCCAGATTTGCAGCTCAGAGCCTTAAACCACTGCGCCATACTGCCTCCCTGACATTCCTCCTTCCCATTCTTTTTTCTCCCCCTCACTCTCAAACAACAAGGCCATTGTTGGCTGCTCTATGTTCACCTATTTAATACTTATTCCAAAATGAATTTTATTGTCTACCCTTCAGTGCTTGTCAGAACATTGTACTCTTGTTATTGTAACACTCTGGTGCTAATTGCACAATATTGTATAATGTTATATTTTATTGCATTTTTGTTTTGACATGGAACCTCTGTAAAAAGCCTCAGGCTCAAAGGTATTATAATCAGAAACAAATAAATGAAATAAATAAATAAATAAAATGATTAATTAATGTTTTATTTAAAAATTGGTGATCAGGAGAGGCACACTGAGTGAAAGCTCATTTCCAGGTGTGACCAGAGAAAAGGGGTGGGGACAGTACAGTTACAAGGAAATACAAACCAGGCTGATAATGAAATTACAAGATCAATAATATAGAGTGCATAAGTTGAGTGCAGTGCAGACAGTAATGCCAAACACTGCAACTAGGTACCAAATAAATAGCATACAAAATCAAAAGCAGAGGTGCAACATATGATAACTTCAGAAAGTACCGGGAACTTGGATAACGGTCTGCTGAAACCAGCACTGAGAGGTGTGGTCAGGAGAAGTAAGGAAAGGTTCAGGAAGAGGGTTGTCAGGAACAAGGGGGAGGATGAGGAGGAGGAGGGAGAAGTTTTAGTTGGTGTTTGACGGAGGGGAGGGTGGGAGAGAGATGGATGGAGGAAGGAAACTGATTCTAGAGGAAGGGGAGATGATATGAGAAAGCCGATTTTCCAACTGAGGAGTGAGGGTGGGGGAGGGAGAAAGTACGTAGTTCCCAGGGAGCACAGACAGTAGGAGAGAGAAGGGATGGGAGAGAGAAAATTAGATAAGTAGGAGGGCAGGGACCCAAACCAGTATTTGGTGATAAGGAAAGTATAGTGGGACTGGTGATGTATGGGAAGCAGGGCGATGGATAGGGAGGAGTAGAGGGAGATGTGGTGGTGTGAAAAGATGGGTTTGTAGCAAACTGGCAGAAGGTATTGCAGAGGGTGTCCAGTCAAACAGTGAAAGAGGACAGGGCGGTGCCATAGACCACATCTGCATAATCAAAGATTGGGATTATACAAGACAGAAGGTAAGGGACTATCTAACATGGAATAAAAAAGTACAGTTCACACTTTTTACCATATCGTGCACTGCTGCTTTAATTTTCTTAATCTGGGCCTACTGCCCCCTCCCAACAGAAAATATTATCCAAAATCCACCATATTAAATACTGGACCTCCCAATAGACAAAATAGCTCTAAAGTCACACAGTGGAGCAGTAGATGTCACCTACCTTGATTTCAGCAAAGCCTTCGATACTGTCCCACATAAAAGGCTGGTCAACAAAATTAGTAGTCTGGGTTGGGTATGGGGCATAAGGTGGTAAACTGGGTTAGGAACTGGCTAACAGACAGAAAGCAGAGGGTGGTGGTAAATGGGATCCAATCAGGGGAGAGAGGGTGACCAACAGGGTACCTCAGAGATCAGTCCTTGGGCCAGTCCTGTTTAATGTCTTTGTAACCCCCTACCAATTTGGGGGCTTACCTTTGCCAGCAGCTCCCATTTCTAGTCGCACTCCTTTGCTCCTCCAGGAAAGTCTGCATATTTATTTTTGGTCCCCTGGTCCTTGCCCGTGTCCTTTCTGTGCGCCAGAATAGCCCCAGTGTTAGTTCAGCCCTTCAGGACTCCAGAAATCCAAATTGTGATCATCCACTTAAGCATGCATTCCGGTGCAGCGGGGATCATAAAGGCACGAGTGATGCCTTTGATCTTTTGACCGCTTGTTTTGCGGTCAATTTGAGAAGTGTCCCGTCGGTCCCAATGCCCTGCCCAGCTCAGTGGGACCCAGTGACCACAGACAGGGCAAAAGAGCCCAGTTTTCTGAAAATTTAAGGAGATCCATGAAGTGTCTAGGATCGGGGCTCATGAATATTAATGAGCCAGAGCCCAGAGCCATATTAATATTCATGAGGGTGCTTCTGCTCTCGAGGAAGCTGTATTTCGGCTACGGCCAAGAAAAAAGGAAAAAAGAATTGTTTTAAATGTAACTGCCTGTATGTTTGGGAATTAATATTAACCCTTGCAGGGCCACAGACTGATATAGCAGTCCAAAATTCCTATATGTTCTCATTCTATCTGCAGCCTAAGGGTTAAGAAGGAAGAAAGTGTTTGAATAAAATAAATGCTTTATTCCTGGCTGCACCAATAAATGTTGGGACTCAGATAGGCAACCTGCCTGCTGCAATAGGAGGGGTTGTAGTGACAGGAAAATGGACTGAGCAAATAATTTGATCTGTGTAGCAACAGCAAGTACACATCCAGGGCTATTGAACTGTGGGGCAATTGGCAAATACTTAATTCATTCTGGCTGCACCTGGCTTTGATTTGAGACTGTATTTCTGCTTAAGGGCCTGTGTGTTAAAGCAGTCATTACAAAGCAGCACAGCCAATCAGAAAACTAGAATATTAAACCCAGGACTTGTGAGACATTAGCCAAAGCTCATGGGAAACTTCCAACTGTTCATGGGGAACTGCAGGGACCTAATTTCAGGCTCCAAAACAGTAAACCAACTGTGCATTGAGTAAGGTAAATGCATAATTCATTTCCTTGACTGACAGGCCCTCCAGTCACTTGGAAGCTAACCACCAAATAGCTTCAGCCAATCAGGAGCCTCAGGACAGCCTCATAAAAGACTGTGTTTTCCAACATTTTGCCAGATTTGAACGGGAACCTCCACAGGGGTAGGGTCTCAGGCCCCCAGCCATGCAACTGGGCCTGGCGATCCAGTTAATCCTCTCCATCCAGGAGGGGGTGTTTGCCTTCTATAGTGGTGAAAGTTAAAGTAATTTAGTTTGTGTTGTACTTGCTAGCCTGGAGCTTGCCAGAATGTCCTCCAGGTGCTATCCCTCCCTTCCACGTTGGGGAAAGACATGAACCTGCAACATGATGACATCAAGCCAGCTGTGAGACAGCTCATCGCACCTCAGTTGTGAGAGGACTGAAGATTTCAGGAACCTTGATGGCGGAGATTCTACCGTGAGGAGCCTGAGTGACTACTCTTGTACCCACCGGTGCAAGAATGAAAGAGAACTTACTTAATTGGGGCTGCCTATGCCCAAGTGACTGTGCTGTGTGAGACTGTTCTTTGGTCGGCACCCTGCAACTGCTGCGTCTAACCTTAGCCCAGCTTGGGTGGACCCTTTTTTTGAAATATCTGCTGACTGAGACTGTCTAATCCTGGTCTGCACCTTGCAACTGTTGCACCTGTCTTGCCTACTGTTCTAGGGGGCCCAAGTGAGCCCAGAGAATTGTATAAATGTGCTGATATTTATTGTCTGGTATGGAACCTACAGGACTGGAAGGGGAGCACTCAGTACAGGGACTCATCCTGACTTTGCCTGGGAGGTCCAGTATTGTGCTAGCTATTCGGTCAAGATGTCCAGTGAAGCTGCAACCTACAGCCATGTACCATGAATTGGACTGAGACCCCAAAGTTGAATTTGACTCCAGTAACCTGAAAATGACTGTTTTCTAAGTAACCTGACCAGGGCGGACATCCTGGCCCCTGGTTGAAGAAGCCCTACCTTCTTCAGTAGTACCAGATGTGTCTGAACTTTAAATGTGCTGAATGTATCAAATCATATAAATGTGATGAACATTCAGAAAGGAATACTTAACTTTCAAACTCGGTGTGACCGACTGGTCGCATCTGACCGATGTTCATCAGCAACATGCAGGGTAATCCCTGTACACCTCTCAAAGAGACAGTAAATAATTCAAATTACAAAGGTTAAAATCCAAGCTGCAATTTTTGATAATCAAGCTGGCCAAAAAACAGCAGCAACCATCAAGGGACTGTCTTGGTAACTGGGTACCCAGGGTGAAATGTGTAGGATTGCAGGGTCTCATACTGACTCGAGGGCAACTGGTACCAGTTGTGGGTAAAAAATGATACTGTGGTCCATCTGATTCTAGGCAGCTTAGATAGCCAGGGCTCTGGATATTGATGTTGGTATAATGTGGTTGATTTTCTGATTTAAAACTAGGTATCTACCCAGCTGAAGGGTTTTCACCAGCACAAACCAAAACCAACCCAAGACAATTCAAATGTAAATCTTGTAAATAATAATCATACTGAACAACTTCTACTCCTCCTGTTTCCTCATTCCTAACCCCTATGCCCCCTAAATAAATATTGTTGTTGTCATTTTTGCAAATGATGGTGTCGTGAGCATATTATCAGAGAGAGAGAGTATATAATTGATAAAATGTTTAAAATGTGGGGAAATGCTATTGGGTCACGTGTTGGGGACGCTAATGGTTATACTGGGTGGTATGACAGTCCAAGGGGTTGTACCAGGAAACAGGTAGCCCACTTAAAGCTAAACTCTTTGTGGAGGCACTGCGCAATGTGTAGTACCATGAAAAGAACCAGTTTAATGTAAGTTTGGGAACCCAGGCCCCTCAACCTTGTATGGGCCCACAAGGCAGGGGTAGTAGCCCTTGGAGTAGCCCACCTAGGGATTACATCTTCATTAGTGACATTGTGGTAGGATTGGAGGTAAAGGCCTGCCTGTTTGTAGATCACATCAAGATCTGCAACAGGGTGGATACTCTCGACAGGATAGAGAGAATTGATGTGGAGAAGCTTGAAAAATGGTCTGAAGTGTGGCAACTAAGGTTCAATTCCAAGAAGTACAAAATAATGCACCTGGAAAGAGGGAATACCCTGGGGAGAGTTACAGGATGGGGGGGTGGGGTTGCCGACGATCACCAAGGAAGACAGGGACCTGGGGGTTATAATTTCTGATGACCCAAAGGTGTCTAAGCAGAGTACAAAGACTGCAGTGAGGGCCAGTAGCATGCTGGGGTGCATAGGCAGAGGTATCACTAGCAGAGGACGGGAGGTGGTGATGCCATTGTACAAAACACTAGTGAGGCCTCAACTAGAGCACTGTATGCAGTTCTGGAGGCCACACCTTCATAAGGACATTGACATGGTGGAGGCAGTCCAGAGAAGGGCATCTAAGATGGTACAGGGCTTGCATCAGAAAATATGTGAGAAGAGATTAAAGGACCTCTGTATGTACTTGCTGGAGGACAGGAGGTATTGAGGGGATATGATAGAAATATTTAAGTACCTTAAGGGCATTAGCAAGATGCAGGGGGGTGACATCTTCCAATATAAGAGATGTACAAGAATGAGGGGGCATGATATGAAATTGAAAGGTGGCAGGCTGAGGGGAAATGTGAGAAAATTCTTCTTCACAGAGAGGGTGGTGGACACATGGAATAGACTGCCACCGGAGGTAGTGGGTGCGAGCACACTAGAGGGTTTTAAAAATGCATGGGACAGGCATAAGAGTATTTTAGAGGTGGGAAGAATGAGTGAAAAGCCATTGACCAGGTAGGGTCAGAGGCCACAGACTAGTGTAGGGCTTTTGGGGAGACTGAATGGGCCTGGCAGTCCTCATCTGCCGACAATTTCTATGTTTCAAAACCAAACACTGCAAAACAAACCAAGAAATGAACTGAAAGTACGCAAACAATAAATAACCAAACAAGTCGAAAACACAAACGGATAAGTGTCGCTGCGTAAACAAATACAGAATGAAAAAGTTACACAAAATGCCCACCAAATCCAAGCATAGCAAAGTTTCACAAACAGAGGAATTCAATAAAAAGCAACTGGCAGACAGACCCAAATAGTAGTGCATCACCAAAATTTCTACATAGACAACTCCAGAGCTCAATTTCCAAAAAGCGCACAAACCAATGTGCAAAATCGAGATTGCCTGTGTGAATAGCATGTAAGAAACAGAGAGAAATACAATTTGTTGGCAGATAAGGACAACTTTGCACTCCCATGTTATCCCTGCCTATACTGTCACCACAGACCCTACCTGATCTCTGGCTACTCCCCTCTGCTTTCCTATCAAGATTCCCTTGTGCCTATCCCATGCATGCTTGAAGCCCACCACTGTTTTCTCTCCTACCACCTCTGCTGAAAGACTGTTCCAGGCTTCCACCACTCTTTTCAGTGAAGAAGTACTTTCTCACATCCTTCCTAAATGTTTCCCCTTCCAACTTCACTGCATGCCCCCTTGTTCTTATGCACCCTCTCTTCTGAGAAATACTCCCCTCCTGTACCTTATTCACCCCTGTGAGGTACTTATAGGTCTCTATCATGTTCCCTCTTCTCCCTCTTCTCTACCAGGGTGTACTTATTGAGAAGCATCAGTCTGTCCTTAGGGCTTATGATGCAGCCCTTGCACCATTTTAGTTGCCCTGCTTTGTACTTCCTATACCCTATGTCTCTCTTGAGATGTGGTCTTCAGAACTGGACACTGTACTCCAGGTGGGGTCTCATCAATGAGCAATAGAGTTTTAACACCACCTCCCTCCTTCTGCTGGTGATTCCCCTCCTTATACACCCCAGCATCCTGTTGGCCCTGCCTAATGCCTTGCCACACCTACTCACCATCTTGTGGTCACCAGATATGATAACCCCAAGGTCCCTTTTTGTTTGACAACTATCAATGCCTCTTCCCCATGTTATATACCTCCTCTGGATTTCTTTGCCCTACTTGCATGATTTTTCACTTTTACACATTGAAACCCAGCTGCCATACCCTCAATCAGTCCTCGAGTTGTCTCAGGTCTCTTCTCATCCCCAATCCCCTCTGTAGTATCTACCCTATTTTAGATTTTTGTGTCATCTGAAAAAGCAGATACCATCCCTTCTAGCTCGTCTGTAATGTTGCTTATATAGACATTGAAGAGGACTGGTCCCAATATTGAGCCCCGAGGTACTCCACTGGTTAGTGTCCACACATTAGAGTGAGTGCTGTTTACCACCAACTTCTGTCACTTATTCATCAACTGGTTCTGTATCTAGTTTGCCACCTAGCATCCTACCCCCTTGTAAGCCACGTATGTGGTATGATGTTAAAGGCATTGCTGAAGACTAAGTAGTCCATGCTCACTGCTCCACCCTGATCTATTTCTTGGGTCACCCAGTCGAAAAAAACTGATCAGGTTCTTCTGATAAGATGACCAACCTGTAAACCCGTGCTGCCTCAATCCTTGTAACCTACTGGATTCAAGATACTCTACTATCTTAGACCTCGTATTATCAGACAGGGCAGTGAGAGGATCTCAGATCTAGAAGTGGGTTCCCATCTGGAAACAAGTGACCATCAAACAGTGTGGTTCACGGTAAACTCAGCTACAGAGTCAAGCCATACAAAAGTGAGGGTACTGGACTTCAGCAGGGCTGACTTTGGCAAGATGGGAGAGTGCCTCAGAAAAGCACTAGCAAACAGGCTAGAAGGAGGTGTGGAGCAACAATGGAGAATCATCAAAACTGACATCACACAGGCAACAAGCCTTTGTGTGAAGCAAATAAATCAAAATGAAAGAAAAAGCCACTATGGTTCTCAAAAGAGGTGGCTGTGAAAGTCAGGAAGAAAAAGATAGCATTCCGGAAGTATAAGGAAACACAGAAGGAGCAGGACAGAGAGCTGTACCAGTTAAGGCAGAAGGAAGCAGGAAGGGAAATCAGAAGAGCAAAGGCCCAAACTGAGGAAAAGATAGCCAACTTGGTTAAGAAGGGGGATAAAACCTTTTATAGGTACATCAGCGAGTGTAGAAAGACAAAGGGGGGATAGTGAGGCTGAATAGAATGAACGGTGGGTGGGCAGAGGGGGACAGTGAAAAAGCAGGAATACTGAATGAATATTTCTGCTCAATATTCACGAAAGAGGAGGAGGAAGTGCCTAATCCAATTACCAGAAGCACTCTTGATAGGGGGTCGATCCAAGTCCTTTCACAGAAGAAAAGGTTCTGCAAGAACTCCTCAAATTGAAGGTGGACAAAGCAATGGGGCCTGATGGAATTCACCCCAGAATTCTAAAAGAATTAAGGGGGGAACTAGTGAAACCACTGGCTACTCTTTTTAATAAATCATGGGGGATGGTGTGGTACCGAGGACTGGAGGAAGGCAGATGTGATTCCCTTCACAAAGTGGGACCAAGACAGAGGCAGGAAACTACAGACCTGTCAGTTTGACCTCTGTGGTAGGGAAAGTGATGGGTCACTTCTGAAGGAAAGAATGGTTGAGTACCTAGAGGCCAGTGGGGCACAGGATCCAAGGCAGCATGGGTTCACAGTGGGAAGGTCATGTCAGACGAATCTAATAGATTTCTTTGACTGGGTGACCAAAGTAGTAGACCAGGGAGGTGCTGTGGACATGGCCTACCTAGACTTTAGCAAGGCATTTGACACAGTCTCACACAAAAGATTAATAGTCAAATTAACCAGCCTGGGAGTGGGTCCCAGGGTGGTAGCCTGCGTAAAACATTGGCTGGACAACAGGACACAGAAGGTAATTGTAAATGGAGTCCACTCTGAAGAAAGAGGGGTTACTAGTGGGGTACCACAGGGTTCAGTACTGGGTCCAGTCCTTTTTAATGTCTTCAAAGAGACATTGCAGAGGGACTGGACGGAAAAGTATGCCTCTTTGCAGATGACACAAAGATCTGCAACAGGGTTGATACACAAGGAGGCGTGGAAAGGATGAGAAGGGACTTGGCAAGGTTGGAGGAATGGTAAGAAGTATGGCAGCTAGGATTCAGTGCAAAGAAGTGCAAAATAATGCACCTAGGAAACAAGAACCCAGGGGAAGAATACACAATGGGAGGGGGGGTAGTAACAACAACAAAAAAAAAAGGGACCTGGGGGTAATCATATCAGATGACCTTAAGGTTAGCCAGCAATGTGAGAAGGCAGTAGGGAGGGCTGGGGGTATACTGGGATGCATAGGGAGAGGCATCAGCAGCAGAAAACAGAAGTTATCCCTCTGTACAGACAGTTGGTGAGACCCCATCTGGAGTACTGTGTCCAGTTCTGGAGACCCCATCTCCGCAAGGACATAGACAGGATAGAGGCAGTCCAGAGGAGGGCAACTAAAATGGTGCAGGGTCTGCAAGAGAAGCCATATGAGGAGAGACTAAAGGAGCTTAATATGTATACCCTTGAGGAAAGAAGGGAGAGGGGGGACATGATAGAAACTTTTAAGTACCTCAGTGAGAATCAACAAAGTCCAAGAGGGTAGCATCTTTCAGAAAGAGACAGCAAGAACAAGGGACACAATTTAAAGATGGGGGGGGTTCAGGGCAATGTGAGGAAGTATTATTTCACAGAGAGGATAGTGGATGCATGGAACTGCCTTCCTGAGGAGGTTGTGGGGTCTAAAACTGTGGGAGAATTCAAGAATGCATGGGACAGACATAAGGCAATTCTTGTGGGGGGTAGGAAGAAATAGACTGTTGGTTAACTAGGATCTGTGGCCTATCCTGTATGTAGGGAAATGGGCAGACTAGATGGGCCAAGCGGTCCTTATCTGCCATCAAAGTCTATGTTTCTATATACTAGCCTTTCTTTTTAAAGTGTCTCCCCACCACTGATGTTAAACTGACTGGCCTATTGTTGTCAGCATTCTCCCTACTGCTGCTTTTATGAAGTGGGACTGTATCTGCTTTCCTCCAGTCCTCTGGAACCACACCTGTTTCCAGTGATTTGTTGAATAGGGCTGTCTCAGGTGCAGCCAGTAACTCCCCAAGTTCCGTCAGCACCCTTGGGTGTATCCTGTCTGGCCCCATATCCTTAGCCACTTTCAGATTTGCAAGTCCTCTCAAGACTCTTTCCTCTGTGAATGGACTTGTGTCTAACTCCCTTTCCCCAGTGTTCCTGTTGCCTCTATGTGGTCCATCCTGCTCTCCATCCACTGTGAAGACTGAGCAGAAGTATCTGTTCAGGATATCTGCTGTTCCCTGAGCCTCCTCTACACAATCTGCCCTGATCTTCTTAACCTCACCTCCCTCACCAGCTCTCACAGCCAGAGAGCCCAGCCTGCCTAGCCGCTTCCCCTACACCGATGAGAGCCAATCAGGAGCCATTGTGGGCTAAAATCCATACCTCAAGAGACACCAGCAGCCAATCAGAAAGTGTCCCTACAAATCTAGCAAGGGAGCTTCTCAGAGACTTGGATGCTTTTGTCCTTGGCCTTCCTCGCCTGCTGCCATTATCCAGAATGCCAAGGGGGGTCATCTCATGGAAGCCAAAGACACTGAACAGCTTCTTCCCTACTGCTGATTGCCTCCTTTGCTAGCTGTTACTGCCAGAGTGCTCAGCCTGCCTAGATGCTCCTCCTACACCGACAAGAGCCAATCAGGAGCCGTTGTGGACTAAAAACTGCACCTTCAGTACTACCAGCTTCTCTCCACAAAAGACCATCAAGCCAAGTGGCCCACCCGTGCTGTGGCCCTTGTGCTAAGGACCTGTTCAGCAGACATGAGGAGTCTGCCTGGGAATCAGCCAAAGATATAGTCAAAAATAGCTCTCACTCAACCTCCATAGAAAACAAACAATGATAAAACTTTTAGCTGTGGTGATTTTATTAAATCTACTATCTTCAAAATGGCATATTTTCATTTTGCTCCATAATGTTTCATTTGTGATGTTTCAGAACTAGAAATGTTCCTTCCTCAGACAAAGGAGTTTAGCATTATAAACACCACTTCATAATTTTGAAATGACTTTTTACATCTAGAGGCAAAAGAAAAATATTCCAACTTTGTTCCCAATCAGTGTATAATATTTCTTATATAGTCAATTCAAAATAGAGATTATCAATGCCAATTATTAGGCTAATGTAATTAAATTTCTTTTAAAACCAGAAAAATATTTCACAGAGATTAAATCTAACCTGTTTTCCACACAGGCAATATTGATTGTAGGAGGTTTTTCTTCTATTTACTGACATATATTATTTAAAGGAAAAATAATTTCTATTTTAGCAGCATGTAACTAACTGTATACTTCAAGAGGATTTTCCAACAACCATGTTTAAAAAAAGAAATACCTTTATAGACGGCATACAGAGAAAAAGGACAATAGTGTAACACCAATTAATTAAAAGTCATCCAAATAAGATTTTCATTCAGGCCATATCTTTTGTTTTGAAAGTCCTAAGTGTAAATAACCACCAAGCTTCTCTTTTAAGAAGTGTGGATTCCTGATCGCCACCACAGGAAGGTTCTTTGACTCTTTCAAGTCCCATAAATTTTAAAGTTGAAATCCAGTGGTGAAATTTAACAAAATGTCTTGCAAGGGGTGATTTAATGTCTTCTCTCCTTATTGTACTTTTATGTTCAGTAATCCTCTGTTTAAGAGGCCAAGTCATTTGTCCAATATAATACAAAGAGCAGGGACAGATAATACAATAAACTACAAAATCATGTAATAAAGTCTCTAATTTCATAAATCTTGTCATTCCAGGTACACTTTATCTGTTTACTTTTCACTCCAGTACTGCAATGTATGCAATTCCCACATGTGTAAAATCCTTTTCTGTCCCTTTGTGACCAAGTTCTTAATGGTGGTTCAGGGTTCCAATGTTGAGTCTTTACAAGTTTATTTTTAATATTGGTGGTTCTTTGTGCAGTGACCCAAGGTTCCTGTTGAAAAACTCTTGTACCTATTTCCCCAGTTTGGAATTAAATACATTTTACCAATACATTGAAACAAGAACACAAAATTTGTCATTTACCATATAGTATAGTGAAATGAACGTATGCCATAACCTTGAGCATGACCCCTTGACCTCCCGACATTTAATTTCTTCCTTTTTTCCCTCAAAAAAATATAGATTAGCCAGTTTGAATATGCTTTACATACAGCTTTTTTTATCCTTCACTATTTTGTACATTTTATTAAATAATAGTAGCCGAATAAGGAATTATGGAGTTTAGGGGGATCATCCTGTGCTTCACTGCTATCAGGATTGATTTATTTTTGACCGGGCTGCCCAGGGTGATGTCAACAATGATGTTTACACGCTTTTGCGTGTTTAGCCTTGGCCAGGCCCCTTCCTCCACTTGAAAGCCCTTTGAATGCACGAAAAAAAGTTTCAAACACTTCCCGAGTGTTTGCTAAAGCAGCTTGTTCTATTTTTTGGCTGATTGGCATGGGGAGTGACTGCCCGGTTTACAACTTGGTATTTAATCATAGTTTGGGGAATTTGAGTAGCGTGGCAAACTACACTCAGAAGTAACACCTTCTATTAAAGGTATTTCTTTTTTTAAACGTGGCTGTTGGAAAATCCTCTTGAAGTATACAAGTAGTCACACACTGCTAAAATATAAATTATTTTTCCTTTAGATAATACATGTCAGTAAACGAAAGAAAAAACTTCCTACAATCAATACTGCCTGTGTGGAAAACAGGTTAGATTTAATCTCTATGAAATATTTTTCTGCTTTTGAAAGAAATTTCATTACATTAGCCTAATAATTGGCATTGAAAATCTCTATTTTTATCTTTTTTTGAGTTAGGTTCTTTTAATGAATGGGCAGCTTCCTCACCTCCACCCCACCCCCCACCCCTGATTTATTTGACTCCATTACTGTGAATTGACTATATAAGAAATATTATACACTGACTGGGGACAAAGTTAGAATATTTGGATAACAGGTTTGTTCCCTCTGTTTAAAGCGGTAATTTGGTTGATTTTGTTTATATTTGGGGTAAAATCGGAATTCTTAAAAATTTAAAAATTATTTTTCTTTTGCCTCTAGATGTAAAAAGACATTTCAGCATTATGAAGTGGTGTTTATAATGCTAAGCTCCTTTGTGTGAAAAAGGAACATTTCTAGTTCTGAAACATCACAAATGAAACATTATGGAGCAAAATGAAAATATGCCATTTTGAAGATAGTAGATTTAATAAAATCACCACAGCTTAAAGTTTTATCATTGTTTGTTTTCTATGGAGGTTAAGTGAGAGCTATTCTTGACTGTATATTTGACATTCCGATTTTGCTCTTACTCCCCACACATTCTGACCGCCTTTAATACTGGAACAGAGAATTTAATTTTAAAAGGAACCCTGGGACTCATAAGGTGGAAGTGGAATCAGCCAAAGAGTCAGCCATTGGAGAGATACTCTGCCTCTTATTATATTGACCCATCTATCTGTAAGTACTGCTGCGCCAATCATAGATGCACTGCCTGTTGCTGAAGGGGTGTGATACTTTGGGGCCTGGAAGTGTGCTCTCATTCACACAGTGCCCCTAACTGGTTTGCCCTAGCCAACTCTGTAGACCAGAAAAAAAAACAAAAAAAATAAAACACTCAATCTGGATGGCCCTGTAGTCTGGCTGATTCTGCTGCATGCTGGAGGGTATCACAAACTTTCACCCTGTACTGTGCTAGGTAATATCCTGTAACTCAAAGCACCCTATCTGGATGGCCCCTTAGTGCTGTTATTCTATTAATTACTGAGGGTTATTAGGAGCCATCCCCTGTACAGTGTTGCTAGAAATATATGTCGCTGCATTTTTTGTTGCTAACGCTCTGTAATGTTACTTAATGTAAAGTCAACCCTAGGAAACTCTGTGGGGCTGATCCTACTAATATTACTATTGCTGTGACTCTGCCCAGGGTTATTGGTGTCTTATTTCTGCACTTTACACCTTAGCCAGTTGCTTTGCTGTCCTCTAGGTTAACAAATCTAAGAACCTGCAAGGATGGGGGCTAAAGGTATGTTGTTAGCAATTACTTATATAATGTTCTTCATCTGGGTTGACTTCCTGATTGTGCACTGGTCCCCTGCCCAACACCCACCGGTGGGTAATTATGCACATGCCTTTAACCCAGCTGCATACTCGGCAACTTACTCCTCCCTTTTGCTGGCTATATATGGGATGTATCGCAAAGGGCACCTTTACCTGCTCTCTTACTCCCACGTCAGACCTCTGTGGTGTACTACCGTACCTATCAGCGACTGGTCTCTCAGGGACCTGGATCTGTCTCTCCTATTCTCTGCTGGTCATATAGGACCTAACCCAGGACTCACTAATGTTTCCTATACTGACACTTTCTGGTACCAGGGGACTAACATTGGTGCATCTATTAACAGCCTCCAACCTAAGCTATCTGATCTGGAAGCATGGTTGGTCCTCTACAATCCTGGTGTCCTAGCAGTGTCTGAAACATGGGTAAAACCCTTCATTCTCTCCTGTGAAATAGCCTTTTCTGGGTATTCTACCTTTTGGAAGGATCAGTGTTGGAAAAAAGGAGGTGGTGTTCTTCCATATATTAAGGATGCCATCAGGGTGACAGAAATTCCCCTGCCTGCACTGCATCAGTCTCACTGTGAATGTCTGATAGTGAAACTTCTGTTAGGGTACACTAAGCCCTTATGTACTGGCTGTGTATACAACTCTCCTGCTATGGCTAGACAAGCCTTTGATGTTTTCATTACTTGCTTGGGGTTCCTCTCTCTTGGTGGAGTAATAATCTTATGAGATTTCAATCTCATTTGGATCAATGAAGGCCACTGTAGCTTCAAGGCACCACTGCATGACTTGCATCTCAGTCAGATAATTACTGGACCCTCCCGCCACAGTGCTAAATCAGGCAATTTCTCCCTCCTGGATTAGCTCCTGGTCAACAGAATAGATCGAATTAGAATGTGTGAAATACTAGCTGATTCACTCAGTGATCATTCACCCATTTTTTGTACTTGGAGTAATGGCTTCACTAAGCCACCGCCAAGAATTATAACAGTCAGGACTACTTTCAGCTTAATGAAGGTGCTTTCTTGGAGGAACTCACTAGTGTCAACTGGGAAGAGGATGGGAGACACAAAAATGTAAATACTGCTCTTGACTTTCTAGTAAACAGTCTCTTCAGTGTAGTCAATAGACATGTTCCGGTGTTTCAAAGAAGGGTCAAGGGCTTCTGCTCATATTGGCCCATACCGGTATGCCGTGATATGAGTGACTCAAATTGAGTGACTCAGTTTTGAGCGACTCAGTTTGAGTGCCTGTAAAGATAGAGATTGTGAGAGCTTAGCAAGTGTAGGGAATAGAGAGGAAATATTAATTATTTATTTATTTAGTTTTTGTTGACTGGGTAAGTGCACTAGACAAATTCCTGCCTATGTTCAGGCATGACCTGGGGGAAGGGGGATACACATGAATGCCAACTGATCTTGAACCAGTTTAAGCTGTTGGTGGTATTTTTAGTGAATGGGGGTAAATTTGGCAAGGGCACCAGGGAAATTCCCCTACTCTGCTTCCTGTAAACAGGGGGGTCCCATTTTCATGTGGGACCAAGATGGCTGCCTCTGGACATGCTGTGGAGGACATGGAAGTGTTGGAGGCAGTGGAGCTGGTCTCTTCCCCTGTCTCTGTTCTGAGAGAGACCCCATCTTCTATGCTTATTGTGCTGCAATCTACTGAATATGGTTCTTCTGTGCCTTTGGATACTTCTCCTGCTGCTGTTGTGGATACGTGTGTGCAGTATTTACCTGTGGATCCTTCATTTATTCCTCAAACTGTACTTACAACATCTTCTAGCCCTGCTACTATGGATATATGTGAGTCTTCTCCTCCTGTTTCTATGGATGTAGATGTGTTACTTAAAATCGAGGAACAGCGTTATTTCACTGCTAGACAGCGTTTGTTAGCCTTTAAGCCTCAGTCTGGTTTTGTACCTGCTGCTACTGACTCACCATCTGGGAAAGATTGTTTTACTGTCTCTCCACCGATTCTGACACTTCTGCATTCTTTGCCTGTTGCTACGGACCCTCCTCACTCCCTACTGCCTCTACTGACTGCACCTCTTGCTCAGCTTTCTCCAGAAACTTCTTCTGTACAGGTGCCTGCTTCTGTTCTCCCTGATGTCTTGCACACAATGGACTGGTCTGTTGAGTCGGCCCTGGAAGAGGCTGGGTGGGAGAAGGATCCTACCATTGGGACTTGGCGTTCTGGTTCTTCCCCGATCTGTACTAGGCCACCTGACACTGACAGACTGCTGGCCTCTCCTGTTTTGAAAGACTCTGCTGCTTCTCTTGATCTTTCTTTGCCAACTGAACTCCTTCTGACTCAGAACCCGATTTTGCAATTTGGTCCTGCTTCCTCGACGCCTCAAGAACAATGGACTCTTCGGGACCCTGAGTTTCGTCCAGTTCCTGCTACTTCTACTGCTTCGTCCCCTAAAACTTATGCTGCATGCTTTCAACCCCCTGTACATCAAGCTAAAAGACACAACGCTGTTTGGCTGCATTATTTGGGGGGCTTACCTGACTTTCCTGACCGATTTTTTGTAGGTCACACTCTTTTGAAGGATTCTATGCAATTTGCTGCTTTTGAGATTCATGCCTTAATTCATGTTTCTTCAGAGTCTCATTTTGATATTAGTTTTAAACTATCACTGGTTTAGAAAAGTTTTGGAGAAAATATCAGGAGCTTAAAACTTCTCCTTTATGGTCACCGTTTAATGCCATTCCCTTAACTAAACCTACTCAGAACACTGTTACTATATTGTTTCGGAACGAAGGTGTCAGTCTTAATGATATTACTGTCTGGTTAAAGCAAAGATGTACTGTCCTTTCTGACCCAGAGGCTATCTTTGATTCTGAGAATATCTGGACAGGTGGGTGGAGAGCGAGGGTTATGCTTCGCACTTTGGAGATTGGAATACAGCATCTCCCAAACAGCTTTATGCTTGGGAAAGACAGGGGAGTTCTTTTATACCCCGGCCAGCCTAAAGCTTGCTACAGATGTGGCTGTCAGAATCATATAAGTAGTGTCTGTGACAAGATTAAATTCTCTGTTTGTGGTAACATTGGCCATGCAGGTTCCCAATGTGTGGATGAACCTCTGAGTCCTTTGTGACGAATTAGGGCACACTTTCCAGACTTGTACTTGGGCAGCTCACAACTCCCTGACTCTTGCTGATGGGGAAAAACAACGTTTAATTATTACTGCCACACAACGTTCTCGTTTATCTGACACTCTTTCTAGACCTCAACGCGGACCCCTCCCTCACCCTGTTGTACCTGCTGTTGACCCCTCTTCTACTTTACAAGAACAGTCTGCTCCTGTTTTGGAACCACAGACCTTTACTACAGCTCTCCCTCCCCCTTCCTCTGATCTTGTTATTTCTACCTCAGAAGAGGTCCCTATTCCTGTCTTGCCTAGTATTTCTGGGTCTTCCATGGACCCCCCCCAAACCTTTTGTTAGAGTTACACGAGGATCTAAGAAGGGGACTTCTCCTTCTAAGGCCCTGAAATTCTCTACTGTTACTCATATGAATAAATTTGAGGTTTTACGCCACCCTCAGGACAACACGGACTCTGATACATCCTCTGTTCTTTCCTCCCACCCTGATGTGACTACGGACACTGAAGTACCCATTGATAATATTGGTTCTCAAAAAAGGAAAGCTAAGGCAAAACTGAAACATAGGGAAGGTACCCCTAGGAAAGGTAGGCTAAGGTGACTTTTGTGTTTTTGTTTTCACTTTCCCGTTTCATGTCTTCTGCTTTCTCAGTGCATACTGTTAATGTTAACAGTATAAAGAAGCATGCTAAGAGAGATGCAGTTTTTTCCTTTTTATCTGGCTTGACAGCTGGTCTCATCTTTTTGCAAGATGTACGTTTCCATGCTCTTCCAGAAATTTCCAGGGCCACTCGTGCCTGGACCTCTGGGCTCTCTTTTTGGTCCTTTGGACAGGACTCTTGTTCTGGTTTGGGTATTTTATTTAGTATACCTGATGTTACTGTTGTTAAACCATTGGATGTCTACCCGGGTCGGCTTCTGTTGTTGGATATTTTGATTTATTCTGTCCCTTTCCGGATTATTAATATTTATGCCCCTCAATTGAAATCCCACAGAACTGAACTACTGAAACTGATTCAACCCTATTTATACACATCAATGCATGTGATTTTTTGGGGTGATTTCAATTGTGGGTTATCCACTAAAGATAAGTCTTCTACTTCAAAGACTACTAAGTTGTTTTGTGACACGAATTTTCTAAAACAATTGCTCCATTCCACAGGTTTACAGGATGCATATTTATCTTTTATGGGTCAGCATACTCCTACTTTTCACAAAGGCCCCCTTGCAACCTGTATTGATTTTTTTTTTATTTCTCCCCACCTCCAACTTTCTGATGCTATAATTCAAGTTGCGGAATTTTCAGATCATAATTTATTATCTATTTCTTTAGGCCCTTCCTTGACATCTTGTTTTGGCCCTGGCATTTGGAAACTGAATGCTTCCCTGTTATCTGATTCACATTTGTTAAGTCACTTAACTGAGTATACTCATAATCGAAAGACTGTATTTTTTTTATATGATGCCCCCTGGGATTGGTGGCGGGATACAAAATCTGGACTCCGAACTTTATTTAAAAATTTTAGTAAACATCATCATGATTCATTGTATTTCCTTTATCACACTAACAGAAGACGACTTCAAAAATTACTTACTTTATCTCATGAAACTGGCCATGATTTTTCCACCCAAATAAGTACTCTTAAGGAGCGCATGATGGATTATCACCTTCTGAAGGCTACTTCTGTTCAACATCAACAGCGTTTTGGGACCTCTGGTACCCGTGACACAGTATGTCCATATGCTTCTATTCGGCGAACAGTAGAGAGTAAAACCTTTACTACGCTGTTTGATGACAGTTTCACCGAGCTCACTGATATTTTGGATATCAGGCACCATGTTACCTGTTATACACAAAAACTGTTTGGTCCCATGCCCGCCCCCATCTGCATCCATAATGGACTACTTTTCCTTTTTACAACTTCCTGATGTACCTTCTTCTGTTGTAGATATGTTAGATACTGAGATACAAGCACATGAAATTAAAGCAGTAATCAAGTCTTTACGTCCAAGAGAGACACCGGGCCTGGATGGTCTCTCCAGTGAGCTGAATAGATTGTTTTCTGCTGACCTGAGTTCTGAATTCGCTACAGTTTATAATTCTATTCTACAGTGCGAACATCTTCCTTTAGACTTTAACATGGGTTGTTTATTTTACTTACATAAAAAAGGGGATAGAAGATTGCTCTCCAATTGGAGACCTTTATGCCTCTTAAATACTGATTTTAAAATATTGACCAAAATTTTGGCCCTCAGACTTTCTAAATCGCCCATATATGTGATTTCTACCCCACAAACTTGCAGTGTCCCTGGGAGATGTATACAGGACCATCTAATTTTACTTAGAGAAATGATTGAACGTGGAAATTCTAATGTTTTACATGGTTTCATATTCTCATTGGACCAACGGCAGGCTTTTGATTCTGTACATCATGATTTTTTATGGTCTACACTTCGATATTATAAAGTACCTGATTATACCCTGACTAGACTCTGGTTGCTATATCAGTCTGCAACTGTTGTCCCACTGGTCAATGGATGGAAGGGCCCTATGCTTCCTCTACACAGAGGGGTTAGACAGGGCTGTCCCCTTAGTCCACTTTTATGTGTGTTTTTTGGCTCCCTTACTTTGTTCTATTAATTCGGCCCCAACAATTATGCCACTTCCCTCAGCCCCATATTCCGTGTTGGCCTATGCAGACGATATGAGTCTCATGGTGGCTAATGTTGCCTCCATGCGTTCTGCATTATGGCATTGTTCCAAGTTTGGGGCTGTTTCTGGCATGGCCCTTAATCTTGATAAATGTGTAGGCCATAGATTAGGTTCCCCTTTTGTAGATGAGTCTTCTGTTGACATTAGACTTTGTGATGACCTTATTAGGATTTTGGGCATTTTATATGGTAATGGTCCTTTAGATGTCCTTAACTGGACTCCCAAATTAGATTATGCTCAAACTATGGTTGCACGTTGGAATTCATGGCAGATGAGTAAGACAAAAAGGATTTACATGACTAAAACCTTTCTGCTTTCCCTTTTTCTCTTTCTGGCTTATATTTCCCCCCCTCCCCAGCAATTTGAAACCAGATTGCTTAGTCTCTTTTTTTAAGCCCTATGGGGTAGCCGCCTGAACCCCATTAAATGTCAGATCACCTATCTCCCTATTCGGGATGGAGGCCTAGCTATGGTCCAACCTGTTTTTTTTTATACTAGTTTTTCTTGTTTCATAATATTAGACCCCTGCTGGTTAACCAAGATCGAGGTTGGGAACCTTGGTTTCTGAATCCTGTGGTCCTTGGTTTCACAAATGGAACTTAACAAATTGACGGTTTTAACACATCCCCCAGATTTCTGCTTATGTTAGGGATAGTTTTTCATTTGAAACACTGGCAGATTACTAGCCATATGCTAATAACTGTCTCCAGAAAATCATTGTTTAAGTACTTAGTGGACGTATGCTTGGAGATTGTTGTTTTCCCAAATGTCCTATGCAACATCTCCTGCTTTGCTCACTTTACTTCATAATTTAGGTTCCCAAAAGATGGGACTTACATTGGCTTAGCTGCCATGAACGTATCAACGCAAATGTAACCATAAACACAAATCACTACAGGACAGATTTTGTTCCAGACCTGAATGTCAGCAACAAGAAGAAACTATTTCACACCTTTTTTTTCATGTACATTTATTGTTTCTTTTGGACTCTATTAGCTGCCAGATGGCGTGAACCCTTGTTTTCTCTCATTACTTATGACAATTTGATGTATGTTTTTTTCCCCCCTCACTTGGTCTCATTGGAATATTAATACGTTAAATTTGATTTTTGTAATAATCAAATGGCATGTATGGAACGCTCGTTGTCTGTTTAATTTACAGAATCAGGATGTACCTCTTCTTACCATTATTCAAAGGATCGAACATGATTTGAAGGCCATATATTTTTCAGAGGCAGAGCATTTGCCGTCTGACTCTTTGTTGGAATTATGGACACTATTACCTTGGATAACTGATTCTGATTTTCCTGTTACATAATTATTTTGTGTTTTATTTTTCTCTGTATCATTTTCATTTTTCTTTTCTGTTCAGTTGATGTTCAATAAAAACTTCCCCTACTTACCACAGGGGGAACCTCTGGCCGGTTGAATGGTCACAATGGCAGAGCCTCTGGAGAGGATGGATGTGGCTGGTGTACCTGCAGGGGATCTGATCTCCACCCCCACAGGTCCAGCAATGGAGACTGGAGAGCTGAGTAGCAGTGCTCCTCAGCGGGAAACTATGATACCTGTCTGCCACTTGGAGATGGAAGATATGGACGAATTGGAGTATTTCAGTTCTCAAACTGCTTTCTTGGATCAATTATCCCAGCAGCAATGACAACAGCTGCTGCAGGCTTTAACAAGCCCAACTAGGGTGAAGCAGGATGCTGGTGCAGGTGCAGCACCTAATGAGAGCAGTGTGTTACAGTACAGGACATGACAGCGCCTGTCAAGCCACAAGCCACAGATGACACAGTAGCATCATAGCAGTTGGAAATGCAACTGCAACCATCTGTGGTGACAGGAGAAATTACCAATGTCTGGTCTTCTGAGGTACAAGAGCAACCGCAGGACATGGTAAGTGAAAATTATTTTGTTACCACACTATCAGTAACTATTGATACAATATTGAACCCCCCACAACTCCACTCTGGTAGAGGAGCAGACACAGGTCCTAGTGGGACAACTACTGAACACATGCCATGGACTGTGTCCAAAGCTTTGTCTGGTGCAGGCTGGATGAGGAATAAGGAAGGAGTGTGGATAGCAGATGGGGTGGGTATTCCAATCACAGGAACACCACCTGGTCCAAGTTTGGGCCTACAGCCCAGTGCACTTTCCCCTGAAAATACTGACCCTGAAAATATAGATTTAAATCTCAGGGTGGAGGATATGACATTTGATTCCCCCAAGACCATCCTGGGCTACTGGGGTAGTCGAGCCTACCTGGGGAGGGGGGGGGACATGAACCAGTCCCAGAGGAGAATGCTGGAAGGTGACCTTTTTGGGTGTGGGCTGGATTTCGACAACAGGAGAGGACAGCCCATACTGTTTTACCAGCAAAAAGGAAAAACGCCATCAGACTCCATTATCAAGGGGGCTTGGACATACTGCCAGATCGCATCTATGTGGGGAAGAAACTGGTTAGAGAATTGATGAGATTCTTCACAAATGAAATATATGCACTTATACATGCTGAGGGTGACCACAACTTCGATGTGAGTTTTCACTCTCCGATGGGCCTTGACAGATTTTGGAGCACATATGAGAAAAAAAAATATTCTGAACTATGGTTGCCATTCAAAGCTATACCATTAACAAAACCCTCAATCAAAAACATTACCATACTGTTCCATAATAAAGGTGTCAATGTTCACGATAATCACACTGGTTAGGCCAAAAATGTGACATACTGGGGCAACCCCACACTATTCTAGATGAGGAACACCTTTGGACTGGGTGGTGGAAATATCATGTAAAGTTAAGAATGACCCCTTATGGTGTGCAACATCTGCCCAGTTTGTTATTTTTGGGGAGGAACAGGGGGCATTGCTTCTATCCTGGACAGCCACGGACTTGCTTTAAGTGTGGTTCTCTTATGCACTTTAGTAATGCATATGACCACATTTAATGTAACTTGTGCCTAGAATACAGCCACCACAGCTCACAATGAACGAATGAGGTTAAATGTAATCTCTGTGAGGAAACAGGTCACGCTTACGTTTCCTGCCCATGGGCCACCCACAATAGACAGAACAGACCAAACCAGGACATTATTCTTATGAATGCCCCAAAAAACAATATTGCAGCAAGAAAACAAGATCAGGACCTGCCCAATGTTTCTCCCACCCTAGGTCCACCTGTGCATGACCTAGAAAATATTGCTGACCCTCCCCAACCCCCTGAAGTGGCTGTAGTTATGCAAGACAATGGCACCCTCCTGATCCAGCAGACTCAGGAACAACTTTACGTGAGGAAAGCCAAAACCCTGACCTGTCTCAGGAACTTGAGCAGGAGATGGATGAGGACAGAATCATGCCACACCACATGGCCTTTAAAATGGTTACGAGGAAACAACCTCTGAATAGGAAACCAGTACCTGCAACCAAACTCTCGAAATCTGTGGTTACTTACAATAAATTTGGACTGTTGCCACAGTCGGAGCTGGAGCAGAACTCCTAGTCGAAAAATTCTACCATTATAGCCTCACAGCAGGGGGCTACAACAGACTCAGAGGAAGAACCCACACCACTCCAGGTCAAAGGAGTAAGACAACAACAAAAAAGACTGGGATGTCGGACTTAGAGGAGTCTCCACTTGAACAAAACTGATGATTGTGGATGAGGTTATTTTGGTTTATGGCAGTGCCTATTTGACAATCTTTTAAGTATTCCCCATTTTCCCTAAATGTTTCAACGCTTAATGTCAATAGTATTTACAACAATAGGAAAAAGACTACTTTTTCATTACTGAAAAATCTTAATTTAGACATTTGCCTTTTACAGGACACTAGGTTGCATACCACCTCAGCAGTAGCAGCAGCAACTAGGACATGAGTATGGGGCCCATCATATTACTCAGTAGGGTCTGACCATTGTGACGGTGTGGGGATTCTTTTTACAGGTTATAGCTACACAGTTACAAAGTCAGTGGACATAGTACCAGGACGGGCATTGCTTCTGTATTTTACGAATAACTACATGGTGTGCAGAGTCATCACTACGTGTGCTCCACAAACTAAAAAAGATAGGGTTGATTTGTTTAACTCGATGAAACCTTGTCTAATCACTATCAGACAAGTAATATGGGCTGGAGATTTTAACTGTGTGGTGACATCTGATGGAAAGCGGGGGGTATATTGTGATTCTCATGCCCTCATGAAAGTATTACTTGATAGTGACCTGGTGAACGCCTACAAAGCGACTCACAAAATTGGGGGATACACATTTTATAGACCACAAATTGCCACCAGGATTGATTATTTGTTTATTTCCAAATCATTGACAATACACTCAGCACATGTGATACCCATTGAGACTTCATACCATCTACTGTTGGCAAGAATGAAGCTCGTATGGTTAAGAGCAGTCTCTCAAATGAAATTTCTATCTCTTTACCCCTATTTCCCATGGTCAGTATCAAATTAGAACCTTTACATGTCTTATCAGTTGCCATCAAAAAATCTATTCAGAACATTTCATTATAGAAAACAGCATTTTCATCATGTTAGTTTGTAATTTTCCCACCAAGGTGTGAACACCAGGATATTTTTGTTTGTGTACATTTATGGCCTCAGATAATTAACATTTAATGCTCTGTACACTAGGTATAGTTTGTATGTTTTATTGCTGCCTAACTTCTATTAATGTTCATGTCAGTGCAACTACATATTTATATTTTCTGTTTATTGAAAATGTTAAAATTCATAATACAAAACATCAGCCTCTTCACATACAAATTGATAAATTCATAGCAGGACTCTGCAATAAAGCAGCATGAATAATAGTGGTAGCTTACCTGTGTATAACTATAATGTTTTTATGTAAGGTCACCCTCCCAGCTGTCTAGGGGTATAAATGTGGAACAGTCACCTGGGATGGGCCCCACACAAGAAACTCCCCTGGTGGTGTGCTGGCATACAACACAGAAAATGACGCTAGTGTCTGAGAGGGCATGGACGGTGTGGGAGGGGTAGCTCCTCGGGGGGTGCGGGTAGCGGTGAGTCCACTTGGTGTGCAGCTCAGAAATTCCTGGCTACACCTCTGGTATGGTTGGAAGGGGTTTCTGGAAACTTAATCAGACCCAACTAACAGACCAGTAGACTATTCTACTCCTAAAAGGACTCATACGGCCACGAGAATCCCCAATGTATTTAGAGGATAACTACAGTGGATGGTGGGTTGAGACAAAGAATACCATTAGGAAATTCTTCTAGCATGCTGCAAAATCCCAGTCTATGGTAACTTATAAAAAATATTTAGTGCTTCAGGCCCAGTACTACAGGGTACTTAGCAGGAGCCATGAAGGGTATAAAGGTTTAGAAACACAGATCCATGCCCTAAAGACAGAAATGGAACTATTGCGATATGATAGAGCAATTTCGCTTCTCTATGAACATCGGATAGCCACACCAGGGAAGACGGGGTAGGAAACATATTTGAGAGCTGCTAAGCTCGATGAGAACAAAGATATATGAATGCAGTATGTACACCCCACAACACAAAAGTCACCAATAGGAGAGATATTATGCAGGTGGTGGCAATGCACCTCCTCAACATATATCAAGACCCGGATTTGGATGTAGCAGCCCTTGATCAGCTCCTTGGAGATATGGACACCCCAAAGGTAACACATGATGAGGCTGCTTATATGGTGGCCCCATCACGGTTCAGGAAATTGAGGAGGTTATTCGCTGCCTCAATAATAACATGACTGCGGGTCCAGATGGCTTGCCCCCAGAATTATATAAATCTATAAGGGTAGAAGTAGCACCTATTTGGGAGCAGATTTTTAATACCATGCTACAGACAGGTGATATAGTATCACAGCTTGGGGTTTCAATTCAGATATTACTTCATAAAAAACATGATAGGCAAGAGCTTAAGAATTGGAGGCCGCTAAGTATGATGAATATGACAACAAAATTCTTATGAAAATCCTGACCAATAGGTTAGCGAACGTTGCACCCAGGCTGATTGACCTGGGTCAAACTTGTTCCATTAGGGGGAGACACATCCAGGATAATCTACTCCTCATCTGAGAAATAGTAGCACTGGGGGATCAGAATAGAATGAATGGAGTGGTAATTAGTCTTGATCAGGAGCAGGCATTTGATAAAATAGCTCATATTTACCTACATAAAATTTTGCTTAAATATGGCCTACCAGAGTTATTTATACACTGGATTATGTTATTATACCGCATTGCAGCTACCAAACTGTTGATTAATGGGTTTGTAGGCCCCACTAGTCACATAAATAGAGGTATTAGACAGGGCTGCCTTCTGAGCCCAATACCGTATGTTTTTTGTATAGACCCACTTTTACGCCTGCTTCAACAGAATCATGAGATCTAGAGTATGTACTTGTATCAGGGTAGTCCAGTGCAGAAGGTAATAGTTTATGTGGATGATATCTGCTTACTCTTACCAAATGTGGCGATGGTGGCAAAAGCCATGCACCTTATCTATAGCATTGCAACCACCACAGGGGTTGTAATTAATAATTCAAAAAGTAGAGGTTACGTGATTAGTGATAATACTACTTTCCCAGACAGTATAGAAGGCATTCAGATATCAAGGGAGGACATGTCTATATTAGGAGTGCTTTTTGGGTGGGGGGAGATTCTTCACTGGAATTGGGAGCTGACAATACAACACTGTGATGAGAAGGTACAGAAATGGAAATTATGGCAGCAAAGAAGAAGAAGGTTCTGCTAGTCAAAACCTTTTTATTTTCTCTGTTGGCTTTTCTTTGTGCTATTTATCCCCCCCCCCCACTCAAAGTGAAGTTCATTTGTATAGTTTAGTGTTTCAAATGATATGGGGTAGCCATTTGAACCCCATCAAATGGGAAGTTTTTTATAGACCATTCAAGGATGGTGGGTTGAATCTGACAAATCCTATTAATTATATATACAGTATTTTCTTACATGGTAATATAATGAATTTTATTCTGCTGGGTGTACAGCCCTGGAAACAATTGGCTAGTGAATGGGTGGATCCCTTGTTACAGTCATGGACATCATCTTCTGAAGTCCTTAAAAAATCTCCTAGGCTACCATTCTATGTCAGCCTAGTGATTGGGAAGATCAGGATGTGGAAGCTTGAGAAATCTCAAATCCTGATTATGCATAGGAAAATGGGGTATGCTGCCATACAGGCCCAGGCATATGATTTCCCAATTGTGTACAAAGATATTAGCCAAGGAGTTTTAGTCTGGATTGAACAGTATTTACATGATAAACAAGCACCTCCACATATGTGGGATGTCGTATGGTTATGTTTAAATGGGAGACTGGGAGTTAAGAGGAATCACGAGCATAAAAAGGTGGAAGACAGGATGTGCCCAAGACTAGACTGCCACAATATGGAAGAGACATTAAGTTAAGTTTTAGTGGATTGTTCGTATAAGTCATTATTTTGGTCCTTACTGGCCGCCAGATGGCAGAATCTTGTATGGAGCTCCCTCACATACGAATAGGTGATAGTGAGATATGCTAGTACGCTCCCAGGCATCGAAGAAGGAACTTTGAGATGCTTTTTATGTATTTTAAATTTTTTCTTTGGCAGACAAGATGTAAGTTTGTGTTGCAGCAAGTCCATACACCACCATTTTTAATTATTCAGAAAAGCTAATATTCTTCAGGTGAAGCTACCTCTGGCTGAAAGTTGCAATACTGAACTTAGGATTTGCAAGAAAGCAAGTCGTGCTCACAGCAGAGGGAGGTGAACCTTACTTTACAATTTATAATTGTTCTTTGGTTTATAGCAGATTCATCAGCCAAGCTAATATTCTTCAGGTGGAGGCTACTTCTAACTGAATGGTGAAATAAAGAACTTAGAATTATCAGGAAAGACAGTCTTGCTCTCAGCACAGGGTTGTGTACCTTACTTTACTTGTTACAATTGTTATTATTGTTTTCAGTGCAGGGACTTGCAATACTGCTTTGCAGATTGGGAGTTTAAACTCAGTGGGATTGAAGTACTGTTTACTGTGTCTGTCCTTGTGCACGTCTGACTTGTTTTGGGGCTGATTGCTTTCAGAGCACAAATCACCAGGCTGTATTGGGGCTGGGAAGTTTTACCTGTGTCTGACTCAGATGCATACCTCTCAACTTTTTGTCCCCCAAATGTGGAACATTGCCTCTTAAAACGTGGAACAAATGAGCAAAATGTGGAACATTTAATCAAATCTTGGCTAAGAAGCTCACAACACTATTAAAATGTTTGCATTTATGTTCAGGAAGTCTGTTATTAATTGAATAATATATTTTTTGCCTCTTTACTATAGATTTTTGCTTTAAAATGTTAACACTGAATGTGGGACAAGTCCTCACAATGTGGAACAGGGAGCTTTTGTGAAGTAAAATGAGGAACGTTCCCCGTAATGTGGTACAGTTGACAGGTATGCTCAGATGTTTGGATTTTTCTCTGTTTGATTAGCAGGATATTTTCTCTGTCAAATTGTCATGTAGGGCATCTTGCTGGGAGCAAGGTCAACACTCATCCAAGCGGTGGGTCAGAGCTTTTAGCTGATTGTTTCATGAGGGCAGAGTTTAGGCCCAAACCCCACCCACTCCTCACCCCACACACCTGATAACATTTCCTTTATACCTGGTGTTCTGATATCATTTCCTCAAGAGGGCGAGGTGCATAGCACTGTCATATCCTTTCTAGCACACTGCACTGACAATATAAGCATACATATTGTATAATATATATATATTTATATATAACAAAACAATCACACAAAAACAAAACAAAAAAACAGGATAAACAAGAAGGTAGACAGATATGTGGAGAGTAGTGCAATGTAATGGCTGTGGGGCAGCAGTCTTCGGGGAGTCTTTCTGGAGGCTGAATTGCTGCCCTATTTGCAGACAACTCTGTGCCCTGAGGGAGGAGGTTGCCCATCTTCAGACCACACTGGACAGTAGTAAGGGAACCTCCCCCATCCAGCGAGCACCAGAGCTACCACCACTATCTCAGAGGTTGTGAAGAAAGCACAGCAGTTGGACCACAGTGGACTCAGGGAGGGTAAGGGTAGTGGAACAGAGGCACACCCAGTCAATTGTACCACTCCACAATCCATATACCATTCTGATGGAGCATAGTAGCCCTATGGATGCATCCACAGAGGAGACTAAGGAGGTTGTGGACAACTGTCACAAGGGAGTCCCACAGGAAGGAGGCAGAGGACACCACAAGGAAAAGAAGCAGCTCCTGGTGGGGGACTCAATCATTAGGGGGATAGAACTGGGGGGGGAAGGGAAAACTGAAGTAAGGTGCCTGTCTGGTGCCATGGCTTGAAGGGACAGGAAGCACATCCTCAGGATCACGAGAACAGCTGCACAGAAGAGTGATCTGGATGTCATTGTCAAACTAGGGACAAATGACTTGACTCAACATGAGATTAGAGCAGTGCTGGAGGAGTTCGTGGAGTTGGGGAGGGGCTTAAGGTAAGTAGCACCCACAGTATCATTCTCGGATGTGCTGCCTGTCTATGGCAAGGGTTAGGCAAGGGTACTTCGCACCATTCAATTCAATGGATGGTTAAAAAAATGGCGCAGAGCACAGGGGTTTGGCTTCATTGGGGACTGGGGTTCCACCTGGAGGGATACCAGCCTATACTGGCAGGATGGTCTGCATCTGTCCTGGAAGGGAACTAGTCTCCTGGGCAATCAGTTTAAATGCTTCATTGGCAAGCTTTTAAAGTAGTCAAGGGGGAAGGCACTGATAAGCAGCAGGGAATTCCCAGCCTCCCCCTACAAAACAGGATACTAAATGATGGAAATACCAGGGTACAAAGGTCAGTAGGGAACAGGACAGGGGTTAATGGAGAAGGCAAAGTCAGTGAGGACAGGGATGGTGCTACAAGAGGTAAAGCCATCAAAAAATGGAGAGCAATGAGTACTAATGCCCGTAGTCTGGCTAACAAGCTTCCTGAATTAGTGCCCTTGTTGGAGAAGGAAGATCTGGATATCGTGGCAGTCACAGAAACATGGTACACACAGAACCATGACTGGGATAAAAACATACCAGGATACACTATCTACATGAGGGACAAGGAGGTTAAAAGAGGAGGAGGAGTAGCTCTCTACATAAGGGAAGGAATCAAAACTACAGAACAAAAGGGTAAACAGGGAGGAGAGGAAGCACTGTGGGTCAATTTGGAGACAGGCAATGGCACCACAATCCACGCAGGAGCTATATACAGACCCCCATCTCAGGAGGAGGACATGGACAAGGAAATGATAGGAAGTATCCTTAGAATGGCAGAAAAAGGGGAGATATTGCTGATGGAGATCTGAATATGCCAGATGTTAACTGGAGTACATTTGCAGCAGCCACTTCTAAGAGTGGTATCATTCTAGATGCCCTACAGGGGGCATGCCTTAGACAACTAGTATTGGAACCCACTCGAGAGGGAGCAATCTTAGACCTAGTACCCTCAAATGGAGATGGCAAGAGGATCACAGATTTAAAAGTGGGTAGCTATCTGGGAACTAGTGACCATCGAACAGTATGGTTCACAATAAACACAGCAGTGGAGTCAAGCCATACAAAGGCAAAGGTACTGGACTTCAGAAGGGCTGACTTTGCCAGAATGGGTGAGTGCCTAAGGAATGCATTAGCAAGTGGGTAGGAAGGAGGGGTGGAAGAACAATGGGGAATAATCAAAACTGCCATCACAGAGGCAACAAGCCTTGGTGTGAAGCAAATAAACAAAACAAAATGATGTAAGAAACCACTATGGTTCTCAAAGAAGGTGGCAGAGAAGGTTAGAGAGTAAAAGAAAACATTCTGGAAGTACAAGGAATCACATAAGGAGCAGGACAGAGAATTGTATCAGTCAAAGCAAAAGGAAGCTGGGAAGGCAGTCAGAACAGCAAACGTCCAAACCGAGCAAAAGATAGCCAACACAGTTAAGAAGGGGGATAAAACCTTTTATAGGTACATCAGGGAGCGAAGGAAGACCAAGAGAGGGATAGTGAGGCTTAATAAAGGGGAGGAGGTGGGCAGAGGATGACTGTGAAAAGGCAGAGATACTAAACAAATATGTTTGCTCAGTATTCACAAATGAAGAGGGGGAGGTACCTAAACCAAACAATAGAAACACTTTGGATACAGAAGTTGATACCAGCCCATTTATAGAAGAAAGGGTTCTGAAAGAACTCTTAAAACTGAAGGTGGACAAAGCAATGGGGCCTGATGGGATTCATCCCAGAATTCTAAAATAACTAAGGGTAGAACTAGTTACACCACTGATTACCCTCTTTAACAAATCATGGGAGGATGGGGTGGTACCTGAGGACTGGAGGAGGGCAGATGTGATTCCACTTCACAAAAGTGGGAGCAGGGTAGAAGCAGGCAACTACAGACATGTTAGTTTAACCTCAGTGATAGGGAAAATGATGGAATCACTTCTGAAGGAAAGAATTGTTGAGTACCTAGAGGTCAGAGCGGCACTGGACCCAAGGCAGCATGGATTCACAGTGGGAAGGTCATGTCAGATGAATCTAATTGATTTCTTTGACTGGGTGGCCAAAGTAGTAGATCAGGGAGGGGCTGTGGACATGGCCTACCTAGACTTTGGCAAGGCATTTGATGCAGTCCCACACAAAAGATTAATATACAAGTTAGCCAGTCTGGAAGTGGGTCCCAAGATGGTAACCTGGGTAAAGAACTGGCTGGAGAACAGGACACAGAGGGTAACAGTAAATGGCGTCCACTCTGAAGAAAGGGGGGTTACTAGTGGGCTACTGCAGGGTTCAGTACTAGGACCGGTCCTCTTCAATGTCTTTATAAGTGACATTACAGAGGGACTGGAAAGAAAATTATGTCTCTTGGCAGATGACACAAAGATCTGCAACAGAGTTGATACACAAGGTGGGGTGGAAAGGATGAGAAGGGACTTGGCAAGGTTGGAGGAATAACCAAATGTATGGCAGCTTAGATTTAATGCTAAGTGCAAGGTAATGCACCTATGAAACAAAAACCCAGGGGAAGAGTACACAATGGGGGGTGAGATACTAATAACAACAAAAATGGAAAGGGACTTGGGGGTAGTCATATCAGATGATCTGAAGGTGTGCAAGCAATGTGAGAGAGCAGTAAGGAGGGCTGGGGGGGATACTGGGATGCATGAGGAGAGGCATCACCAGTAGAAAACAGGAAGTTGTCATCCTTCTGTACAGACAGCTGGTGAGACGCCATCTGGAGTACTGCATGCAGTTCTGGAGACCCAATCTCCGTAAAGACATAAACAGGATGGAGGCAGTCCAGAAGAGGGCAACTAAAATGGTGCAGGGTCTGCATCGGAAGACATATGAAGCGAGACTTAAGGAGCTTAACATGTATAGCCTCGAGGAAAGGAGGAAGGGGGAGACATGATAGAAACTTTCAAGTACCAAAAGGGAATCAACAAAGTCCAAGAGGGCAGCATCTTTCAAAAAAAGAGGTGTGCAAGAACAAGGGGGCATAATTTGAAGATAGAGAGGGGGCGGCGCAGAGGTAATGTAAGGAAGTATTTTTTCACAGAGAGGGTTGTGGATGCATGGAACAGCCTTCCGGAGGAGGTTGTGGAGTCAAAAACAGTGGTAGAATTCAAGCATGCATGGGACAGTCATAAGGTAATTCTAGGGTTGGGGGAAGGAAGAAGTAGACTGTTGGTTAACCTAGGATCGACAGCTTATCCATTAAGTAGGGAAATGGGCAGACTGGGTGGGCCAAGTGGTCCTTATCTGCCGTCAAATTCTATGTTTCTAATTATTGCTAACATAGAGAAAGAAATCCGGAAGCAAAGTTTATATGACAAATCAGTGTTGCCTGCCCCTCCCTGGAAAAAGAGGTGGACGTATTGTCTAGACATAATACCTTTGGCATAAATGCTAGACAGTATACCAGGTGTATTTGTATTAATAAACTGTGATAAAGTATGAAGTCCTGGACTCCTTTAAGTTTTTCTTTACCCCAAGTTTTATGTGACGATGTACAGCTCCTTGGTACACATTGTTCTAAACTATATGTATGATGTTGATTTATATTTCTTCCCAGTTATACATTTATTGATTTATGAAGGTCTTTTTGTATAATGCTCATTATGGTCTATGTTGTATTTGGTTTATTGCTTCATGTTTTCCTTTTACTGTCCTGTATGCTTTGTTTATTGCTCAATAAATATTCCCCTACTCTTTTTGAGAAGTGCTATGGGATTTTTAACATCCACCTGAACTACCACCAGAGCAAGCAGATGGGACCTCAGTTGAATGTCTCTTCTGAAAGACAGCACCTCAGGAGTGCAGCACCCCCCCCCTTATGCTACATTGTAGCGAGAATAGTGAGGAAATAGCAAGTAGATAGCAAGGCAGCATTAGGTAGATTAGGTTATGAGGCTTTGTTGGAGGAAGCAGTGTCAAGCTGCTCATATGGTGTGGTGGGTAGGGTCACAGTCTGCAGTGTTGGTGAACCCGGGTTCAGGTCTGGGCATGAGTTTGATATAGTTATGTATTATGCTTGGAGGTGTGTAAAATGTTTTTTTTCTATAATGCTTGATGTTCCGTTCCCCCGACATTGTTCCCCCCACCCCACCAGGTTGTTCCTCCAACATTCTCCTCCTCCCAACTTGTGTCTCCCTCCCCGAGTTGCGTCCCCCCCAGAGTTTCTCCCCCTCCCTGACATGAGCCCCCCAGGAGTTGGTTATAGTAATATAGGGGGCTGCAGGGTGCTGCCCCACATTAAAAGAAAGTAAATATTGCCTCCCACATAGAACCTTAGTATTTGTAGGTGTGTTTGCAGTCAGTGGAGTGTACAATGCCTTTTTTGGTTTTCGGTGATGTACACTTGCTTTGAAGCTAGTCGCTGTTTGTCATTCACTATTATGACATGGAACCACTAACTCCTGATCTTTGCAAGCTTGAAGAAAAAGGACAAAGCCTGGAAAACTTTCTGAGCATCAGGCCTGTACCCAGAGTGGAAAAACTACAGGATTCTATTAGGATATACTATGGTTGGCCGAAATGCATCAGCCCGACCAGAATTATCTCGACCCCGGGTGCCTGAAACATGGTTGCCGACAAGCGGTATTATGCCTCCAGGGGTGATTTTGAGGCTGTGCTTACTTACCCAATGTGGGGGCAGTGCCCCACCCCACGTACTGGGATTCTCACTCGGGGAGGGGTGAAATCTTGATGTCGGGCAACCATATTTCGGGTGCCCAGGGTCATGATATTGCTGGTCGGGCCAATGCATTTCAGCCGATCAGAAGTATCCCCTCTATGAAACATCTGTAAGGCCAGTATAAAGAAAGCTAGAGCACAGTATTTAAAGAAACTGCAGTCCAAAAACTTGCAAAATCCCAAACAGCTTTGCTGTAGGATAGCCTTCTCAAAGTAAGGTGTGTTCTCAGGACATACTGTACAAAACCAAATCCTTCAGTGACCCTGGCCTAGCAGCTGATGCTTTCAATAGTTTTTGTCTTTTTTACAGATCTTAACACTGTTTAAGGCATAGCTGTATCGTCCTCCCTTGGATTCCTCCCCATCAGGCCAGCCTACCCTTCTCTATCCTGGCCTGAATTCCACTTCAAGCTATTTTCTCAGCAGGAGGTACTAGCCCAGTTATTGAGAATAAAAGTGGAAGGTTCTGCAGGCCATGATAAACAAGAACCCAGGTTGCTTAAACTCGGAGCCCATATTTTTGGGGCACCCATTATTGCAATTTTTAATATGTTCCTACTACAGAGTGACTTACCTACCATATAGAAAGTAGCCAATGTAGTTCTCGTACATAAAGGAGGTGCTAAGAAACCAGTGGACCATTACCGGCCTATCTCCATTCTTTGCACCCTATCCAAAATCCTACACAGACTGGTCTATAACCAGCTCCAGACCAACACTGAAACCCACTATCTAGTTGCCAATGCCCGACACAGCTTTTGGAAACACTACATCATAGACACAACCCTAGTATGGCTCATGATGGACCTACTTGAAGCCCAGGACACTGGCAGATCTACTGGTGCTATTTTTATAGACTTGACTAAGGCATTTGACCTAGTCAATCGTGAATTGGTTCTGTTCAGATTCAAGGGATTAGGTCTTGATATTCGTCCTGTTCCTGGTTTGCTGGCTATTTAACAGGCTATAAGCAGCTGGTGAAATGGGGAGGCAGTCACTCCACACTGAGAGGTATTACAGACAGAGTTCCACAGGATTCTATCCTGGGGCTGTTGTTGTTCTGTGTAATGATTTACCAAAGCACTGTGACAGTACCAAAACTCTGCTCCATGCAGATGATGCGGTGCTATACAGAAGCCACTCAGACACTGACTCAGTTGAGTCAGGCCTCATAGCTGACTTTCATCAACTGGTCGTAGGGTTTAAGGCAAATAAGTTACTATTAAATGTAAAAAAAAAAAGATCCATCCTCTTCACCCCTTGCCATCTTGGACCTGACAGGACTGAATTACTACAAATAAACTCACTGAATGGGGACCCATTGAGACTGTAGCCTCTCTCAAGTACCTGGAAGTTATACTGGATCAGAACATTTCATTCAAATCCCATGTTGATCAAGTGACCAAACAAGTAAACCAAAAACTAGGGCTCCTGTATTGGTTAAACTGCTATCTCACTGTGGAAGTCAGAGTATCCATAAACTAATAGTATCCTACTGCCTGCTGTCCAGTATGGCACCCCCATTCTATCTTCACTCAAACGTACTGAGCTCACAAAACTTAAAACCCCATATCACCATGCATCCTCATTTGCAGTAGAAGTCAATAATAGAGAACACCACTGCAAGACACTGTCCATGCTTAACTGGTCTCCCTTGGAAAGTAAAATCCACTATTCCACACTCTTATGTTGCAAGGAAGTTCTACACTCACACCAGAAATAAGCATCCAAAAAAGGAAGGCCTTGTGTTGGGCTGAAGCGCTAGGGGATGTAGGGTGTTGTCCTGGCACCTTTACTGCAATAAAGCTGCACCTTTGAAGCTTTAAGCTTTTTTTGGATGCTTATTTCTGGTATGAGTGCAGAACTTCCTTGCAACATATGTCTGTTTAGGCTGGCAGCCTTAATTCTGCACCAGGAATCTCTTCAGAGTGCAGCCAGTTTGCTACAATAACTATTCCACACTCTGCCCAGTGCACAAAATTGTACATGTCCCTCCCTCTGACTTTGCCTCAATCATGGAAGTAAAACCTCACAGGAGAGTTCTACGGTCCTCCTCCCAATTGCTCCTTACTATCCCTAGAGCTGCAATAGATGCAGGCAGAAGGTCCTTTGCCTTTCTGGTTTCTAGAGTATGAAACAACCTGCAGGCTAATGTCCAGGCTTGCAACCAATCACAGATCCTTCAAGCCCTCCCTCAGAAGCATACTGCTTGTATGCTGCCAATATACTTGTCCTAGCTGAGTCTCCCTGTGACCCAGAGGTAATCATTATCCTAACCTATGTATTGCTCAGCCTACTGGCCTTTACCTTACCCTGTTACTACACATGCTTAAGTTATCATGTTAATGCCTGTGTGGATTAAGCCTATGTGCCTTGACTTTATAACAATTGTAATGTATTCTCTAATCCCTGTTTGTATGCAAATTTCTTGTTTCTGTCTGTATCTTATTATCATGAACTGTTACCTGAATTTGCAGGTGACTAGTGTATGTAATTCATTCTGGGTTGCTCCTGAAAAAGGGAATTTTAGTCTCAGTGAGCTTTCCCGGTTAACAAAATCCAAATAAATAAATGAAAATAAATAAATAAACAGTCCATGCCCTTGTCTTCTTCTCTCTACTTATGCAACTAAATAAAGGTCTTGTCTCCTTTAATTATGCCTTTGGCCATCCTTTCCTCTTGTAACCCCTAGGTGGTGCTACTCCAAAACCTACTACCCCTGCCAACGACCCAGGATACAGGTTGAGGGGCCTGGGTTCACAATACAAACTTTAAACTGGTACTTCCCCGAGATATTAAATTGTGCAGTGCCTCCACCCAGAGTTTAGCTTTTAAGTGGATTAGCTTTAACCTGGTACAACCCTCTGGGATGCTGTACCACCCACATTACCATAAGCCACCCTCAGATTTGACCAGATAACATTTCCCCACGTCATACATTTTACCATTTCAATTCAATTTTATTTTTTACCAGGAAATACACCATTGAGATACTCATTTACAAGGTGGTTCTGGAGGGACAACACGATGGGAAAACAACTACAATGTGTATGATACAGAGTGGGTAATATAAGAACAATGCAGATATACCAGATACACAAAATAAATGCCCACAACACAAGTGCAACAATACTGACTGATCAAATTGCTTGCAGAAAGGAAGGCAAGGAGATAACAAAGGTTAGAGGATAGGGGAATGGGTTAAGGGAGAGAGAAGGGCAAGGTTGCTATGACAGAGAGAGAGAGAGGGTAGGTGAGAGTACAAGGGCTGAAGGAGAAAGACAGGAGGCCAGACATGGGCAGTCTGATATGAGAAAGGGCAGCAGGGAGCGCAGAAGGGTAAACTGTGAAAGTATAAGTGCCATACAGGAACATATATTTAGGAGCTGCATAGCATTTTTTATTTTTATTTGGATCTTCAATTAACACATTAGAGTGGATGCTCATTAAGTAGGTTCCATATCAGCTGACAAAAAACAGCGGAGTACAGACAGATAAGCCATTATACACAGTTGGTACAGAAAGTTACTAATACAGTAATACAATTAGGATTGAAACAGCTGAGACATTGTACAATGTATGCTAGTGTCTGTAAATAGATTCACACTACAACACTGGACACATAGGGAGTAGCAGATGGAAATGACTGAGAGGAGAGGTCAAGGGGAGGGAAAGGGGAGTGGGAGAAGGGAGGCACTGCATTGGGGTGGTGTGGTGGCGATGCCTGAGAAGGGGGCAAGGTGAGGGTCAGGGAAGTGGAAGAATGCACATTGGGCCATGGCAGTGTGGCATCTGGAAACACTGAAGACTTGACTGGTAGACCTTCTGGTTTGACGAGTGCTCATATGTAGGGTTAGTAGGTTCTGGACCCCCGTTGGTAGCAGATTTAGAGAAATTTTGTTTGGCAAGGAGGCAAGTTTGGTATCTAATTCTGCAATAATATGCTCATGACATGGGTATCTGCAAAACAACAAAAACACAGTTTAATTACATGAGGAGGGATTTAGGATGGGTGAAAAAGGGAATCAAGGTTATGCATTTACAATATTTACATTAGGTTCAATTGGTTTTGATTTGTTTAGGTTAAGATCGCACAGTTTGCATTTTAATCATCTATTAATCACATTACCCACCAACCTTTGAATAACTAGAGCCCTGGGTATCTGACTAGTTACAGTAAATTGGTTGACACAGTATACAGTGTCACCCACACTGGAACCAGTCCCCAACATTTGGTATGAGACCCTGGAATCCCAACCTTAACCTGGGAACCCAGTAACCACAGTCCATAAATGATGCAGGCCTGAAAGACAGTGCAGCTGTACATTGGCCAGCTAATTAACAAGATTAATGCTTAGGCTTGAAATATTAAACACTTCATTTACAACTTCCTCAAAGGGTGCAGGGGCCCTGCATTCACTCATTGCAGAATTAGAATTGGGTGCTTCCAGCAAACAGGACTATCCCTAGAGATTAAACTGCAGGCAAGCCAACAGCCAGCCCCACCAAAACTGACTGCAGAGATATTAAAACTTGACGATGGAAAAAACACTTTGACATCTTGAAGTCTGTGCCTCTCTTCTGGGCCAAAAGCACTTGATGTGTAGCCAGCCTGTTATTATATTACATTTAGCACATTTATATTTCCTGAACATTCAGCACATTTATAACTCGCACTTCAACCATGGGCCAGAGTGGTCCACCATGGTCCCTTTCAGCTTTAGATTTTTCAGTGGGCACTTGCTCCCTAAGGTGAGGGTGACCCGGTTCCTCAAGTTCCATATCAGACCAATATACTTTTACAGTATTGTACTTTTTATTTGGCAGTTTAAAAGAGTTACTACAGTTCTTTCAAATATGAATCTCAGTGTCTCAGTCCTACGTGGCAATGGTTAGAGTTTACAGCTTCCACAGGACATCACGACAAATAAATAAAATTCTTTGTGAGCTTCTGCTGGCTCTTGCAGCTCCCACACACAGTATACTGGACCTTCCAGACAAAGTCAGAAAGTGCCCCAGATTTGAGTACTCTTCTTTCAGTCCTGTAGGCACTTTGAAATGTAAACACTTTTCAGACATACAGTATTTATATAATTTTAACAGGATCATCCACAATCACTCACTTGACAGGTGTCTTCCTTTTTTAGGCTTTGGTTAAACATAGGGTGCAGACAGCAAACACTCCTAAACAGTTCTCTAGGGCTTGGCTGTCCCCATTAAATTTTTGCTTTAGCTGCACTTGTGGGTACAAGTTTACTCACTCAGGCATCCTCACGGAATGGTTCTCCTTCGTCTGAGCTTCCTGAAGACATCAGCGCTCTCACTACTGAGGCTGGTTCAGCTCTCTCATAGCTGGCTTGGCATCAAGTTGTAGGACCCACATTTTTCCTAAATGTGGAAAGGATTCCCTAGCCCCTGGAGGACATTTCCTGGCAACCCCCAGGCTAGCAGGTTTTGCTCTAAACTTTCCCCTTTTGGCAGAGGAAAACAACCCCTTCCCCTGTGGAGGGCTTATACTGGATCACTAGGCCTATTGGGTTTACTGAGTGCCTGAGCCCCCACCCCTGTAGGGGGCTCCTGCTTGAATCTGAAAAATCTGCTGAAACACTGTCTTTTATGGGATTCTCCTGATGCTCCCTATTGGCTTAAGCTATCGGTTACTTTTGCTCTGATTGGCTGAAAGGCTTGTCAATCACAAATATGAATTATTCATTAACCGCCTTTGATGCATAATTGGTTTTCTGTTTTGATACCTGAATTTAGGTCCTTGCAGTTCTCCATAAGCACTTAGGAGTTTCCCATGAAATTTGGCAAAAGTCCCACAAGTCCTATCTTAATAATCCAACTTTCTGATTGGCTGTTACTGCTCTATAATGGCTGCTAAACACACAGTCCTTTAAGCATATTTAACACAGTCCCAAATAATGTCCTGGTGCAGCCTGAATACTTATTATATGTGCCCACTTGCCCCACAGTTCAGTAGCCACATGTGTGTCCTTATTGTCGTTGCCCAGCTTTGATAATTTTCTCAGTCTGTTTCCCTGTCGCTGCTGCCAAAATTTAAACCTGCTGATTGCAGCAGGCAGGCTGTTATCTGAGTCCCAACATTTAACTGGTGCAGCCAGGATTTAGCTATTTATTTATTTATTTTTAATCTTTCCCCATTTAAACATTTGTCCCCTTATGTCCTTGGCAACTGCTGCATTTATTCATTTTATATTTCTTTCCCTTGTAGCAGCTGTTGAAATATACAGTTCCCCGAGGGCAGACAGACCCTTATGAATATTCAGTAGGATCGGGGCTCTGGCTCATTAATATTCATGAGCTCTGATCACAAACACTTTGTGGATCTCATTATTTATTTAGAAGAGAGCTCTCATGGCCCTTTGTTTGGTCACCGGTCCCCATTCTGGCCAATGCAGGGACTGGGACTGACAAACACTCTCCCACTCGACCACAAATTGCGCAGTCAGGCGATCAAAGGGACACTCTCCCACCTCAGATAGAACCTCACAGGGGTGAATAAGATACAAGTGGAAGGTATTTTTCAGAGGAAAGGGTGCTCCAGAACAGGGGGCCATGATATGAAGCTGGAGGGTGGTAGGTTTCGGAGAGACGTGAGGAAATATTTCTTCACAGAAAAGGTGGTGGATGCCTGGAATGGTTTTCCAGTGGAGGTTTGGGAGTGCGAAAACAGTGGTGGGATTCAAAAAAGCCTGGGATAAGCACAAGGGAGTCATAAGGGATGGGTAAAGGGTGGTAGAGAAAATGCCATAGACCTGGAGGAGTTTACAGTGTAAGCAATACAACAAAAAAGGGCAAACTGGAAGGGCCATGCAGCCCTTATCTGCCATCAGCTTCTATGTTTCTATGAGAGTAGACTGGTATGATTATGTCCCAGGCATAGCTCCCTGTGCACCACGGCTCAGTAATGGCCACATCCAGGTCTGCCTCTGCCATAATGGCATTCATGATCCAGGTCTGGAATTTTATTCCCAAGACTCCTTGAATTGAGACACATGGCTCTTGACATCTTGCTCACACTCTGCCTGCAACCCTCCTTCCCTGCTTTCTTGCCACTTGAAACTTCTCTCTCACCCCTTCTCCCCTCGCTTACTCACTTTGTGCAATGCCTCTTCAACACCTCCTTTCCCTCTTCTGTTCTTCTCACCATATCCACTGCAATGATTCTGCTTCATTTAACTTGTGCCATGGGGGAGTTTCCTCCCCTTGGGACCTCTCATCCTGTTGCTTCAATCTGTGTGGGGGGGGAGCTGGGGGACAGTCTATGCCTCCCTTTGTATTACCACCTCCTCCCCTCAGCTAGTTTAAATGTTCAACAAAGCAACTTCTAAAACTTTCACTAAGGACTGCAATCCCCTTCCCAGATGGATGCAAGCCATCACTTCTGTATAGGGCTGTATCCTACCAGGTCAGCCCCCAGTCCCCATTGAAGCCAAATTCCTCCTCTCTGCACCATTCTTTCAACCAAGTGTTGAAGGTCTTGGTGCAGAGTACCCTGTCCTCCCCTTGACCATAGACAGGTAGCACCTTGGCAAATGTCACCATTCATGCTACTTGCCTTAGGCCCCTCCCCACTTCCCTCAGCTCTTGCTGTACTACCCAGCCCCATCCTTCTCTATATCATTTGTCCCAAGGTGGGCAATGACATCCAGCTCCCCACACTGTCCTGCTGCTCTAGCACTCCTTAGGATCCACTGTCATCCCTCTGAGCTGCGGCAACAAGTAGGCACCTAACCTCCCTCTCCACCCCTTGCTTCTCACAAATCTATCTCCTTAAAAACTGAGCTCTCCACCAGAAACTGCTTTGTCCTCTGCTTGGGTCCTCTGTCTCCCACTGTGGGGCCTCCCCTTCAGAGAACCCCTACATCCTCCCTTGCCACCACTACATGTGCCTCCTCACTTCAGTCCTGTCCTTCCAGACTGGTGAAGGAATTCTATAGTGGCAAGGCTGAGTATTGTGCCTCGGACCTACCTCTCACACCCTCCTGGTGTCCACCAAGATCCATGTGGCCCTCCTCTGTTTAGGCAATCTCGAGGGCAGTGATGGAAGACTCAGTGATCCCTGGGTATAGCAAGAATGAGGTCCTCTGGATCTTACCCAGCTCAGCAAAGAGACCCGTGACCTATGCACTCAACCAAGGCAGGTGCATCCAGATGGGAAAGCACCAGAATATCTCCTGGAAAACTGCAGCACCATAGCTATTGCACTGCACCCCTTCCATGTCTGCTAATATCAGTCACTCCTTTATGTATTCTGAATGTATCTTCCCTCTACTGTGTCTTTAATTTACTTGCCCCTTTCCCAGCTGTACCATAGTAAGGTCATGGCCAAGTATATTCAGCTGGTGTGCAGTTTGATAGGATGCCTGCAATATGGCTACATATGTCAGCCACAGCACAAAGCAGGGGCAATGCTCAGCCAGGACACACAGAGTGCTGAAAAGTACACCATGGTGCCCAGCAGTCCCCAGCACACAGCAGCCCAGAATGCAGCACAGGCATCAGTAATAACAGGGTGTTCAGCAGGCCTCAGTGCACAGTAACAGAGAGCCAACAAAGGCATGCCCAATAACATGCCATTTAGCAGGCTCCAGTGCACAACACAAAGTACTGCCCACCAGCATGACAGGGACACCACAACCTGGACACACTGCACTTAGATAGCCATGCAGTGAAGCAACACACAGTGCAGAAGAATGAGAGGACCCTGCAGGGGGTTGCATGACAAGGAAATCCATCCCATGGGCAGACAAGTGACCAAAGTGACATGAAACATAGGAAAATAAATAGCTTTAACAACTCAAAACAAAGTGGTGAGGCTTGCAAATAAAACCCATTTTGTATTTTGGCTTATACTGTATAACCCTGGTTTACAAGCCCATATCACATCATTGCGACATGCTGGAACTCAACCCTCTACATGCTTGAGAGGCTTTTGAGCAGTATAAGCCAATCAATGACTGTGTTATGCAAATGTTATGCAAATGTGTGTAACCCCTAGGAGACACTACCTATGGACTACTACCCCTGCCTGCACGATTATGCACAGGTTGAGGGGCCTGAGCTCGGTGAATGGGTGCCTCCACCTGGAAATATGGTCTTGGGGTAGCATAACTGCTATTGGTATAGCCCTCCAGGATGCTATAACACCTCCCACCAACCCCTCTAGCGGCCTAAACAGTTTAGCAACAGGACACTCACATGTACCATATGACAGTAATTATATGCTTACACTCTTTGCACTTGCCACCAGGGCTGGATCTTCTGCAACTGCCCTGGAGACCCCCTGGAAAATAAAACCAGTGATACAACACTACAATAACAGTACTGTATCCCCACCAAGAAAGTACACACTAGCCAGGGTAAAATGTAAAAAACAACAATATGATTTATTCAGGGGAATGTGAACAATAGTGGGGTGTAAATCTAGCAAATGATTTACAATTCTGATTAAGTTCAGGTTGATAAAGCATGCACAGTGAGTCCCTTTGACACAGTTCCACAACCCTGGGTACCCAGTATGGATGACAGGCTAGCCTGAAGCATTGCCTGTGGTAGGCCGGCATTGCAGCTGATCGTTGGGGCCCTTAGGAAAGAAAACAACTAGCATGCACTCAAACCCAAATATTTGTAATCCAGTGCTGGATGGCACAGGCCATTGCAAACAAACCCAAACAAGCAAATTAGATGACACGTACAAATGATTACAGCTTTTTTGCAGGGAGCTACCCTGTTTGTACTCACACTACCCAGACCAGGAAGATGATCCGATAACATGAGACCTGTGCAGAGATTTCGTGAAGCATGAGGAAGGTTCCCTCGTGGTCCCTGTCGAAATGCTGGTCTTTGGAATGCAGGAGCAATTCAAACACTGGCGGAAACATGCACACTGACCGTCAGAAACTGGTCAGCTACGCAGACACTTCGGCAAACTAAGCACATTTATATGTAAGGCTTTGTCCTTCTCTGGTCCTTCCAGCCGGCTTGCAGGCTGATCCTGACTTCTCAGCTTGATTGCTGCATGAATTCCCTACTGCTGTGACCTCAACATGGGCTGATTTGACACTTGGACCTGCGGACTAATGGCCGGAAAAGTCAAGGCTTGGCAGGCCTAACCCCTGAGAGCTGGCAGGCTCCCTAGAGGCACACACACTGAACTCTTGGGCTTTCTCTCAAATCTGACCCAATTCAGCAGTTGCCGCACTTTTATATGCGGTTGATTTCCAGATATCTCATTGGCTGCCAAATCTGTCTTGAACAGTCTCTATTTGATCATTGGCTTGTGTTTTGGTGCTTAGAAATAGTCCCAGATAATTCCCCATAACTTTCTGGCAGTTTCAAGAGTCCCTTTGTTAAATCCTGGCTTCCGATTGTTTTTTGGCTGCTAAAATGGTGGCTGCATGCAGTTCCTAAAGCAGTCTATTTCACTGTCCCCAAGTGTAAAGTTCTGATGCAGTCAGCAGTTTTACTTTTATTTAATACATTCCCTACTGGCTTGCAGCCTTAGCAGTGCTCTCTCACACATGTCCACTTTTAATTAAATAAACAGTTCCCTTAAGGAATCGCTGCTCCCGTAACACACTGCAGTTAGAAACACTAGGGCTTATGAATATTCATGAGGGCTACACTGCCCTAACCTTTTTGCCCCTTAGACTTCTGGTGCCCTGGAGGCAGTGGTTTTGGCATCTGTCTATGTAGATAATTTTTTTTATTTTTTTTATTTATTAAATTCTCGGATTACAAATACCTTCGAGCAGAAACTGCTCGTTTACAAAGGTTCCACGTCAAAGGATGAGGGTCAACATACATACAGAGGTAGTAAAAGAATGCACAATAAACAACCAAAACAACTAAAAGAAAAAATAAAGATACTCAGTTATAACATACTTTGAGATAATATTCATAAAACGAGCAGCTTGAGTAGGCAGCTGGCTGCGGTAACAATAAGAGATAGAGGGCACCATAGGCAGTTAGTATTGCAGGCATGCGACCAGGAGAGGCAGTTGGCAGGCTAATGGGCCACTGTCCGATGGTGGTAGAAAATGTCTTGTACCAGTGGAGATGTGAAGCAGGAAAGGAGTCACAAGGAAGGCCCAGTGCCAGAGGTAATGAGATTGGGAAAGGGCGGGCTGTGAGACATGAGTGAGCTGGGAGGTGTTTAGAGAGATCTCTGTTTAGAGAAGCAGTCACACTGAGTGGAAGAGGTGAGGTAAAGTTTGAGATTCCTTTTGAAGGGTCCAAGTGTAGTAGAGGAAAGTGCTTCTTTATTGAGGGAATTGAACCATTGAGCGGCTCTATAGATAAAGGATCCCTGACCCATGGAGGTACGACATCTGGGAACCTGAAAGGTTAGAGACTGGGCACCACGTGTTTGTTGAGTGCCACTGTAGGTAGTAAGGAGTGAGCTAGCATCAGGTGGCATGAGACCAAGGAGAATCTTTTTGGTAAGTAAGCAGGTCTGGTATTGTATTCTGCTGCATAGGGGTAGCCAGCTTGCCTGTGCATAGAGGTCTGGGTGTGAGTTTGTCAGGCTGCACCACGTCCAGTAGTCTACAGGCTTTGTTGAGAGAAACTGAGATCCTGCGGAGGGCACTTGTTGAGGCAAAGCCATAGATGGCAAGGCCATAGTCAATGATAGAGGTGACAGAGCTGTAGATGGCTAGTTTAAGGGCATCTGCAGGCATACAGTGCTTGTGTTTGTGTAGTAGTCCAATCCGTATATTGGCGGTCTTGGCAACAGTGTCAATATGCCGAGTGTAGGAGAGGGTACTATCCAGGGTAATACCAAGGTACTTGAACTCCTTGACATGTTTGAGTGGGTTCCCAGCATGGTTCTTGATGGTGAGGGACAGAGAGTTGTGCCTGCTCTGTTGGTTACAGAAGGACATGGCTTTAGTCTTGCTGTGGTTCAGGACAAGTTTATGAGAATTGTGTCCCCCTATATAATTGAGCCCTGCGGCTCAATATATAATGCTATCTCCTGCTTTTGTTATGTCTCCAGTGCCTTTCCAACTTAACTTGGCACCGGGAACCACAGAGACACATTTCTTGACTGTTGACAGCAACGGCGGTCAGATGCACAGTGTGCTCCTCGATGGTGCAAGCGGTGGCCTAGTTAAACATGCTGACTGCTCGCAAATGGATTTGGAAGCCCGGCAGGGCTCAATTATATAGGCCCTAGGGGGACATCTGGGGACATGGGGAAATGGCCAAGGTGCCACAAAGAACGGGTGGACACTGGGAGGCAGCGGGAGAACACCCAAAGGCATTTCAGGAAAGCCCACCAAATGGGGGGGCACGTTATAACTGATTATGAAACACAGACAGCCATGTTACTGAGTCCATCCCAGTGGATGTTGATGGGTAATGTCATCCAAATCCTCCAATCATTTGGACATGCTACACAAGTTGTTAGGTCTGCTTTAGCCAGATTATACCACTGCTGTGTGCAATCTGCAGGCACTGGTCAATATCAGAGAGCAATTCAAATTGTTGGCAGACTCTGTGGGAGTAGAGCTGGTTAACTGGATCATGCAGCTCTTTGATAGCGATCTTCACATGAACACCTCTGAGGCATACATCCTTTCCAACTTGCTAGATCCACACTACAAGCATGGCATGGTGGCACTTCTTCTAGGTGGGAAGTCTGATGTGCATGGCTATGTTGTGACCCCCATGGTAAAGTGCAAATCCGTCTGATGGTAAAGCACCCAGAGAAAAGGCCAGAATCAGGGAAAAAACTTAAGGAACAACAGCTACTCTGAAATTCTCCTCCTTCTTGTCTTCTGCTCTGTCCACTGCCACATCATCCTCACATATAAGCATAGAAGTTGACAGCAGAGAAGGACTGCTTGGTCCATATAGTTTGCCCATTTTACCTGCCTACTGCAATACCACAGATTCTACTTGATCTCTGGCTTTTACCCTCTCTTTCTTCTGCTAGGATTCTATTGTGCCCATCCCATGCATTTTTGAATTTCCCTACTGTTTTGGCCCCCACCACCTCCACAGAGAGGCTGTTCCATGCACCCACCACCCTTTCCATGAAAAAAACATCCTCACATTATTTATTTATTTTTTTTTATTTATTTAGTTGTTTAACCAGGGGTAGCACACTAAGCTGAAAGCTTTTTTTACAGGAGCGACCTGGGAGCACAGGGAAGTTAAGTGACTTGCTCAGGGTCACACAGTATGCAAGTGGAAGCTGTGGGATTTAAACCCAGGTCTGGTCTGCTGGATGTCATCAGCTTTGCAGCTCAGAGCCTTAAACCACTGCGCTATACTGCCTTACCCCTGAGTCCACCCCCTCCAGCCTCATATCATGACCCCTTGTTCTTGAACATCTTTTCTTCTGAAAGATGCTACCATCTTGTACCTTATTTAATGCCCTTGAGGTATTTGAAGGTCTCTATCATATCCCTCTCTCTCCTCTCTTTCAGGGTATGCATATTGAGGTCTTCTAGTCTCTCCTTGTTTGACTTTTGGTGCAGACCCTGCACCATTTTTGTTACGCTTCTCTGAACTGTCTCTTCTCTCTCTATGTCCTTCCAGAGTTGCAGCCTCCAGAACTGGACACAGCACTTCAGATGGGGCCTCACGAATGATTTGTGCAGTAGTATCATCACCTCCTTTTTATTTTGGCACGCTTGCACAGTCAACATCTTGCAGCAGTGGGGATTTGGAGGCGCGGCCGCTGTTGGGCGAATGCAGGGCACGCATCAGTAGGTGCGTCCCTCATTCCCCAATCAGACTGCATGCTGGCACCACACCATACATGCTAATGTGTTGAGCACATCTAAGGAAAGGTCCGCTGCAATCCGAGCTAAGCTCATCAGACATAGCGGACCCTTCCTACCTGCTCTCCACATTAGCAGCATAGTGGCCGGGTGGACACTCAACGGCTGACTTCGGGGGTGCCCAATCCCTCTGCCGGCTTACTGTGGCCACACAAATATGCCGACAGGGGAGCCCACTCCCCATCAGCATAAGGCAGCCCCCCCCATTTCTTATATGCTCAGGGGGGTGCCCAATCCCTCTCGGCTCTTGCTTCCCCCTCGCTTTCATTGTGTGCCAACTGGGTGCCCAATCCCCATGTGGCTGCAGCAACCCCCAAAAAGTTAGGTGGCATGCTGGGAGCCCACCCCAGCATGCCAAGTCCCTGAAAAAAAACTGTCCCAAGAATGTTGTTTTTGTTTCTTCACTGTAACATAAAAAGGTCCCTCATAGTCTCCTGCCCCCACCTGCACCCACCCACTGTGTACCTCCCCACACCCCCTCACCCCATACTTACCTCTGGAGTCTGGCATAACAATCTTCGGTGGACCGGGAACACTTTTGCACTCTTCAAAGCCGACTGCGAACTGAGGAAATGACGGTAAGCTGTATAATGGAATGAATAAGGTTTTTTCAACTTTGCTGCATATCTCGGGCATTTTTTGGAATTTTGGCATGACATTTTCAACTTGGGGTTTTTGGGACCCCTCCTCATGAATTCTATCACTGTCATGGCGTTAATCGGCCTTGAAAGGTGATTTCGCAGTCACTGTGTGGAATCACCTTTCGGGACCCATTAACGAAATGACAGTACCAGTATTCATGAGGTGGCCTCTCAAAAAGCCTATGTTCCAAATTTGGCGGAAAAAATCCAACAAATGCCTGTTTTATGAGCGTGCTTTGAGCAGCTGCTATGCAGGCTGGCAACCTCATGAATTCACAATATTTCCATGCCAGATTTTCAAAATCGTCATTTTTGTACACCTCCTTGTGAACAGTACAGCTGTCATTTTCCACATCCTGCCCAAAATGTGTTTCCGCACAGTAGCACGGTCGCTGTGGGAAATCAGTGTTCGGGCCAGATTATGAAAATGACAGTGACACAGTTCATGAGCAGAGGTCCTAAAATGCCTATGTTGAAAATTTGGTGATGATACTCCCTAAAATGACTGTGTTACGAGTGTGCATTGGCAGATTGCACGCACATTCATACCGTCGTGCATTTGTGATATTTTCACTCTGGATTTTCACTATTGGCATTTTTCCACACCTCTTGGTAAACAGTACAGCTGTTATTTCACTCATCCTGCCCAAAATGTGTTTTCGCACTTCTGGCGCAGAATAGCATGGTCACTGTGTGAACTCACTTCTTGGGACAGTTTGAGGAAATAATAGTGACACTGTACATGAGCAGAGGTGCTAAAATGCCTATGTTGAAAATTTGGTGCCGAACGCTCATAAAGTGACTGTGTTCTAAACGTACGTTGCATATTTCCCATGCACCCTTGTAACTTCGCAAATTTGCTATATTTACATGCCACATTATCAACACTGGCATTTTTTTACACCTCCTTATGAACTGTACAGCTGTCATTTTTCACGTCCTGCCCAAAATGTTTTCCTGCAATGCACTACCAAAGCTAATGCCAGCGTGACAACATTTGGCATTGACAAAAGCTTGTTTCTGCTGGTGATAACTCTCTCTATGCCCCCAGCATCCCACTGGCTCTCCCCACAGCCTTTTCATAATGCTTGGTCACCTTTAGGTCATCAGATAGAATTATCCCGAGGTCCCTTAGGTCCCTTTCCTGTTTGGTCATCATCAGTTCCTCCCCACCCATCATGTACTCCTCCCCTGGGTTTCTGTGCCCTAAATGCATCATTTTACACTTCTTTGTATTGAATCTTAGTTGCCACACTCTTGACCACTCCTCAAGCTTGCTTAGGTCCCCCCCCCGGAATGTCAACCCTGTTGCAGATCTTAGTGTTGTCTGCAAGAAGGCATGCCTTCCCATCCCTTCCTACCCCTCTGCAATGTCGCCCCAGAACTGATCCTTGTGGCTCCCCACTGGTCACCCCCCTCTCCTCAGAATGAACTTCGTTTACCACTACCCTCTGTGTTCTATCCCTTAACCAATTTCTGATCCACTTTACCACCTTGGAACCCCACTCCCAGGCTGCCCAGCTTGTTTACAAGTCTCCTATGTGGAACAGTATCAAAGGCCTTGATGAAATTCAAGTAGGCCACATCCACTGCCCCTCCCTGATCTAATTCTGTGGTCACCCAGTCAAAGAAATCTATCAGATTTGTTTGACAAGACCTTCCCACTGTGAATCGCTACTGCCTAGGATCCCATGATCCACCGGATTCAAGATATACTACAATCATTTCCTTTAGCAGTGATTTCATTAATTTCCTCACCACCAAGGTCAGGCTGACTGTCCTGTAATTGACAGCCTCCTCCCTACTCCCGCTTTTGTGGAGAGGGACGATATTTGCCATCCTCTAGTCCTCCATAACCACTTCTGTTTCCAGAGATTTGTTGAACAGGGCTGTCAGTGGTGCTGTGAGTGCCTCGCTAAGCTCATTTTAATATACTTGGCTGTATCCCATCTGGCCCCATTGCCTTATTTATTTAGTTTTTGTTTACCAGGTGGGTGCCATAGTCAAAAAAGACTATTTTCAGGCATGATCCAGGGTTACGAGGATTACAGTAAAACAAGGAGTACAAGAATACAGAGTAAACAACGAAAACAATGCCACAATATGATTGGAGTAACTATCATGAGAACATAAAAATACAATTATACAAGTAAGACAAGGGCAATGTTCAAGCACCAGGGTATACAAGTCAGGTAGTAAAACACAAGCAGGATAAAGTACCAGGTCAGCAAAGATCATAAAACAACAAGCATTTGTCAATGCTGAATGTTTGCTTGCTGATATTAGCATTGAACGTGCAGGAGTTAGACAGATGCAGAATAGGAATGGCAGTGAAGTGTTGAACTCACACCAACCCCACATCCACCCTGTAGAGATGAACAGGCATTGGGGTGTGCCTTTGGGTTTTCGCCCATAACGCTCATGCTATTTCACCTCACCCTGTCCTGCAGACACCGACAAGTGTTGAGGTGTGCCTTGGGGTGTTCGGCTTCACAGTCACCCCATGTCATAAGGACATATGCTGAAATGGCTGCAGTATAGGAGTATGGGGTGAACTCGGGTGCCGAAGAGTTCAAGGTACACCTCAATGCCTGTCACTGGCTTCAGGGTGAGGGGATGAGGGTGGAATGGCATGAGCATTACAGCCGGCAATCCAAAGGCACAACCCTGATGCCTGTCAGTCTGTACAGGGTGGGAAGTTATGGTTAGAAACCCTAACGCCCCGGGCATTTGTTGGTATTTGCACTACAAATTTTCAACATGGCCTTTTTGTGACCCCCACCTCATGAAAGCATTTGGGACCTCTGCTCTTGAACAGTGACACTGTGAGTTTGTTAATCTGTTCCGAACTTTGATTTCCCACAGAGACTGTGCCATTCTGCACCAGCTGTACAAAAACACAGATCGGGCAGGATGTGAAAAATGACAGCTGTATCATTCACAGGGAGGTGTGAAGAGATGGCAAAGTTAAAAATCTGGAGTGAAAATATTAAAAATGCTCGAACTTCCAAGCATACATAAGTGGAAACTGCGCAACGCATGCTCGTAACACAGTCATTTAGTAGAATTATTTCACCAAATTTTCAACATAGGCATTTTGTGACCTCTACTCATGAACACTGTCACTATGATTTTCTTTATCTGTCCCAAATGTTGATTTCCCACAGCGACTGAGCCATTGTGCGCCACATGTGCGAAAACATATTTGGGCAGGATGTGAAAAATGACAGTTGTACTGTTCATAAGGAGGTGTGCAAAATTAACAATGTTGAAAATTTTGAGGGAAAATATTACAAATTCACTAAGTTATGAGTGTGCATGGAAACTGTGCAATGCACGCTCGTAACATGGCTATTTTATGGACTTTTATCACCAAATTTTCAACATTGGCATTTTAGGACCTCTGTTCATGAACAGCATCACTGTGATTTTGTTAATCTGTCCCAAACACTGATTTCCCACAGTGACCGCTCAATCCTGCACCGGAAGTGAGAAAGCACATTTCAGCCAGGATGTGAAAAATGATAGCTGTACTGTTTACAAGGAAGTGTGAAAAAATGCCAATGCTGAAAATCTGGAGTGAAAATATTACAAATTCACGATGTTATGAGTATGCATGGAAACTGTGCAATGCACGCTGGTAACACTGTCATTTTGGGGAATTTTTTCACCAAATTTGCAACAATGGCTTTATGAGAGTCCACCACTTGAACAGTGACACTGTCATTTCATTAATCGATCCTGAAAGGTGATTCTGCACAGTGACAGCAAAATCACCTTTCAGGACCGAATAACCAGATGACAGTCACTGGAATCATGAGATGGGTTCCCAAGAACCCCATGTTGAATATTTGGTGCACAAATCTGTGACAATGGCCGAGATATCCACGTAAGTTGAAAAATACAAATTTATGCCATTATACAGCTTACCTGCATTTCTTCATTTCGCGGTTGGCTTTGAAGAGTGTAGACATGTTCCTGGTCCACCGAAGATCATCACGATGGGCTCTGGAGGTAAGTAGGGGGAAAGGGGAGATTGTGGGGTCATGGGGTGCACAGAGGGTGGGTGCAGGTTGGGGAAGGGGCACCGGACTCAATGAGGGAAATTTTTTTCTTTTACAGGGAAAAAAGTGCGGGAAGGTTTTCTTGTTTTTATAGGTGGTTTGGTATGCTGGGGTAGGCTCCCAGCATGCCACATGAATGGTTCTTGGGGGAGATCTGTAGCTGATGGGGGATTGGGCACCCTGTTGGCACATTCAGAGTGTTGGGGGGGCGAGTGCATGAGCCGAGGGGGGATTGGCACCCCCCTCGGCACACAACAAATGGGGGGCATGCATTTTGCCGATGGGGATTGGGCACCTCCGTTGGCTTTTCATGGGGACTGTGAGAGGCGGTGGCTATCGGAAAAGCTGCCATCATGTTTATTGCAACGGGACACCAGATAATGCTGTTGTAATTCACTGCTGCAATCAGGGACCGCCCCAGCAGCAAAAACAGCTGATTGTTAATGACGGGGCGCTCCCTGATTGCAACGGTGAGTTTCTTTCTAGTTGATGGCACGCTACATTACTGATGTCATGGACAGCGTGATCATCTATTGGTGTCACACAGACCAGCCCAAAATGGACTGCTGACACTGGCAACAACACTGCCGCATCTCCACAACCCGCTACTGCAGCAAGTTGCCACAGTATGTTTTTTGTGCATGCACGCAAGCAAACATAAAAGGTCATTATGTAGAAGATTTAAGAGAAATAAAATAGGCAGACTAGGGGTCATATTAGGTGAAAAGAGGGATGTAGCAAATCATGGAGGGTGAAAACATGAGCAGGCAGCCTGGCTGATGAGGAAAGTGCGATACCTGTTTTTGAACTGGGCATGACTGGGAGCTTGATGAACTTCCAGGGGTAGGGAGTTCCAGATGTTGGGCACAGCATGGGAGAAAGCTGAACTTCCTTTAAGAGTTTTAAATCTAGGAACATGCAGCAGAGATCTGTCAGCTGAACGAAGGGCATGGGAGGAGGGTTGAGGGAATAAAAGGGTGGCTAGAGAGACAGGGATACTAGTTCTAATAATACTATCTGTCAGGAAGCCAAGAGCAAGGAGCCAAAGGGATGAGGGGGGTAGTCAATTGAGGTCAGCATAGAGCTGACAATGATGTTTCAAATGAAGGGAGGCAGAAGCATATCTACAGATACTATTGTAGGTTGTATCCCACTTCCTAAGAAGGAACTTAGATGCATTTACTGTAGATAGGTGACAGCTCCATAGGAGAGTTCCAGCAGCTGGATACCATGGGTGATAGCAAGTCTAACAGAGGGCCTTGTCCACTGTCAGTTTTGCAAGTTCCTTTAGGATTCTCTCCTCTGTAAATGAACTGGTGTCCACCTCCCTTCCATTGATGCTCCTGTCACTTAACTGAGGTCCCACACCTTCCCCTTCTTCTGTGAATACTAAACAAAAATATTTGCTCTGGATTGCTGCTTTCTCCAGGTTCCCCTTTGTACACTGCTCTCCTTCCCTTTTTAGCCTAACAATCCCACCCCTGGACTTTCACACTGACTTTAAAGTGTCTGTTGGAAGCTCAAACTTACTGCAAAGAACAAACTGCAACTCCATTTAGGACCTGGAAACCTGATTAAGGCATAATACTGCAGAGCACTGGGTAAGAAGTGAGATACACTTTCTACAAAAAGTTTTATTTGTATTTTTCCTTATTGACATTAAGCAGAGAATTGCAGGATTCCTTTAAAAGGGTAGTAATTTTATAACCAGAGTGAGATACAACTGAATTTGCTTGAGTGCGGGGGTTGAGACCTAACATTTTGAAGGATATTTTTGTAACATTTTAAGTGTCCTGCTGGCTGAGAAGTTAATTTTTTAGCCCTGGTTTCACTGAAAGGTTTTGTGTATTGGAATCAGACATAGCAGTCTGCCTGCATTGAAAAGGTCTGCTTACATCACAGGTGTCACTAGTCAATCAATTGGCTCTGGGTGGGGTTTCAGCTCTGAGCTTATCTTAGACATCCTTCACAGTTAGAAGCCAGTCACACTGACTTTAAAGTGTCTGTTGGAAGCTCAAACTTACTGCAAGAACAAACTGCAACTCCATTTAGGACCTGGAAACCTGATTAAGGCATAATACTGCAGAGCACTGGGTAAGAAGTGAGATACACTTTCTACAAAAAGTTTTATTTGTATTTTTCCTTACTGACATTAAGCAGAGAATTGCAGGATTCCTTTAAAAGGGTAGTAATTTTATAACCAGAGTGAGATACAACTGAATTTGCTTGAGTGTGGGGGTTGAGACCTAGCATTTTAAAGGATATTTTTGTAACATTTTAAGTGTCCTGCTGGCTGAGGAGTGAGTTCATTTTTATCCTTGGACTCAGTAGAGTGGTTTGGTTTGTGTTGGAGTCGTGGTCCAGTAAATTGTGGTGTTAGTTGTATTACTATAAGGACAGTACTCACCAGGGTGGTGGAGCAGTTGTGTATCTGATTGTTTCTAACAGTCACCAGTGGCTGTGCTACCACCCACCCTTCCCCACCCCCACCCCACCCCCAGGCATGGCATTTCCTTTATAGCCACAGTTCTGACATCACTTCCTCAATAGGTCTTGGGGCAGAACTGTCATATTCTAATAACCCTACAACGTGCATAAAGAGTAGAGTTACACAAAACAAATAATAATACGTATATAATTACATATTGTATAGAATAGGGAGTGGGACATGGGAGTGGTGCAATGACTGGCTGTGGGCAGCAATTTTCCGGGAAACATTCTGGAAACTGCATTGCTTGTCCTATTTGTAGGCAACTGTCAGCTCTGAGAGGAGGTTGCCCACCTCCAGGCTGAACTAGCAAGGACTAGAGGCCTCCCTCCCAAAGAGCACCACTGCCACACCACTGAGTCAGAGGTTTCAGAGTATGAAGAGCAGTAGGACCACAGTGGGTTCTGGGAGGGTGCGGTGGTGGACCAGAGCGAGAAGCCCCCAGTTGTACCTCTACACAAATCAGATGCCATTCTGGCAGAGCAAGGTTCCTCTATGATGGCACCCTCAGTGGAGACCCAGAAGAATGCTGAGGACATCCACAAGGAGACCCACAAAGTGTGGCAAGGGACACCACAGGGGAAGGAAACAGCTACTGATAGGGGACTCAATTGTTAGGGGGTAGAACTGGGAAGGGAGAGAAGGAAGTAAGCTGCCTGCCTGGTGCCATGGCTTGAGGGACAGAAGCAAATCCTCACAATTGTAGAAGCAGCATCACAGGAGACAGAACTAGATATCATTGTCCGCCTTGGGACAAAATGACCTAGCTAAGCATGGGATCAGTGCAGTGCAGAATGAATTTGTGGAGTTGGGAGGGGCCTCAGATGGGTAGCAAGCACAGTAACCTTCTCAGAGGTGCTACCAGTCCATGGCAGAATGAGGGCTAGGGTACTGCACACCATGCAGTTTAATGAATGGTTGTAAAACTGGTGCAGAGCACAAGGCTTTAGCTTCATTGAGGACTGGGGGTCCACCTGGAGATAAAGGTCTATACTGGTATGATGGTCTGCATTTGTCCACAAAGGGACCAAGCTCCTAGGGTGACAGGTTTAAATGCTTCTTGGCAAGCTTTTAAACTAGATAAGGGGAGGTACTGATAAAAGGCAGGAAAAGTCAAGCCTCCCCACAAAACAGGGCAGGTAGTAGGTTAAACACTGAGGTACAGAGCTCAACACAGGGCAGGATGGGGTAAATGGTAAAATAGATAAGAGCAATAAGAGCAGGGATGGGGGAAAAAAGGATCAAGCCAACATTAAATGGAGGGCAATGACTACTAATGCCCGTAGTCTGGGAAACAAGCTCTCTGAGCTAGTAGTTTTGATGGAAGATGAACAATTGGATATTGTGGCAGTCACAGAAACATGGTACACCAAGAACCATGAATGGGATGTCAACATACCAGGGTACACAATCTACAGAAGGGACAGGGAAGGCAAAAGAGGAGGTGGAGCTCTACACATAGAGGGAAGGATCAAAGCTACAGAACTAAAAAGTAAAGGGGAGGACAAGAGGTACTCTGGTTGCCTTTGAGATGGGAATGGCATCTAATCCGCATAGGGTTGTATACAGACCCCGTCTCAAGAGAGGAGGAAATGGAAGAAAATGATAGAGAACATTCTCAAAATGGCTGAAAAAGGGGAGATACTGTTGATGGGGGACCTGAATATGCCAGATGTTAACTGGAGGACATGTATGCAGCCACATCCAAGAGCAGGGTCATTCTCGATACCCTGCAGGAGGCAGACCTTAGACAGCTAGTGCTGGAACCCACTCGGGAGGGAGCAATACTAGACCTGGTACTCTCAAATGGAGAGAGGATCACAAATTTAGAAGTCAGTAGACATCTGGGAACAAGCGACCACTGCACAGTGTGCTTCACAATGAGCACAACCATGGAGATAAGCCATACAAAAACAAGGATACTGGACTTTAGAAGGGCTGACTTTGGCAAAATGGGTGAACACCTGAAGAATGCACTAGCAAATGGCCAAATAGGAGGGGTGGAAGAACAATGGAGAAAAATCAAAACTGCCATCTTAGAGGCAACAAGTCTTTGTGTAAAACAAATAAAGAAAACAAAGCGGAGTAAAAAACCACTATGGTTCTCAAAAGAGGTGGCAGGAAAGGTTAAGGAGAAAAAGGCTGCATTCAAAAAGTATAAGGAATCACAGAGGGAGCACGACAGGGAACTGTATCAATTAAAGCAGAAAGAAGTAGGAAAGGCAGTCAGAATGGCAAAGGTACAAACTGAGGAAAAAAATAGCCAACTCGGTCAAAAGGGATAAAACCTTTTATAGGTACATTAGGGAGCATAGAAAGGTTAAGGGAGGGATAGTGAAGATTATAAGGAGAGGGAGGTGGGCAGAGGAGACAGTGAAAAGCAGAGATACTGAATGAATACTTTGCTCAGTATTCACAAAAGAAGATGAGGAGCAGTTACCTAAACCAGACAATAGAAGTACTCTGGGTAGGGGGTTGATACCAGTCCATTCACAGAAGAAAGAGTCCTGAAAGAACTCCTAAAACTCAAGGTGGACAAAGCAATGGGGCCTGACGGGATTCACCCCAGAATCCTAAAAGAACTAAGGGGGGACCTAGTGACACCACTGACCACACTTTTTAACAAATCATGGCAGGATGGGGTGGTACCTGAGGACTGGAGGAGGTCAGATGTGATTCCCCTTACAAAAGTGGGAGCAAGGCAGAAGCAGGAAACTACAGACCTGTAAGTTTGACCTCAGTGGTAGGGAAAATGATGGAATCACTTCTGAAAGAAAGAATTGTTGAGTACCTAGAGGCCAGCGGGGCACAGGACCCAAAGCAACATGGATTTACAGCAGGAAGGTCATGTCAGACTAATCTAATTGATTTCTTTGCCTGGGTGACCAAAGTAATAGACCAGGAGGGGCTGTGGATATGGCTACCTAGACTTTAGCAAGGCATTTGACACAGTCCCCACAAAGATTAATAATCAAGTTAGCCAGCCTGGGAGTGGGTCCCAGGGTGGTAGCCTGGGAGCGAACTGGCTGCACAACAGGACACAGAAGGTAATAGTGAATGGAACACATTCCGAAGAAAGGGGGGTTACTAGTGGAGTACCTCAGGGCTCAGTACTGGGTCCAATCCTCTTTAACATCTTTATAAGTGACATTGCAGAGGGTCTGGAGGGAAAGCTATGCCTCTTTGCAGATGACACAAAGATCTGTAACAGAGTTGATACACAAGAGGGGTAGAAAAGATGAGAAGGGACTTGGCAAGGTTGGAGGAATGGTCAGACATATGGCAACTTAGATTCAATGCAAAGAAGTGCAAAGTAATGCACCTGGGAAACAAAAACCCAGGAGAAGAGTACACAATAGCAGGGGAGGTACTAACAACAACAAAAATGGAAAGGGACCTGGGAGTGGTCATATCAGATGACCTAAAGGTGGGTAAGCAATGTGAAGAAGTCAGTAAGGAGAGCCAGGGGATACTGGGATGCATAGGAAGGGGCATCACAAGTAGAAAAAGGGAAGTGGTTATCCCTCTATACAGACAGTTGGTGAGACCCCATCTGGAGTACTGTGTGCAGTTTTGGAGACCTCATCTACGCAAGGACATAGACAGGATGGGAAGCAGTCCAGAGGGAGGGCAACTAAAAGTGGTGGAGGGTCTACATCAAAAACCATATGAAGAAGAGACTGAGAGAGCTTAATATGTATACCCTTGATGAAAGGAGGGACAGGGGACATGATAGAAACGTTCAAGTACCTCAAGGAATCAACAAAGTCCAGGGAGGGTAGCATCTTTCAGAAAAAGAGATGTAAGAACAAGGGGGCACAGTTTAAAAGATAGAGGGGATGGCTCAGGGGTAATGTGAGGAAATTATTTTTCATGGAGAGAGTGGTGGATACATGGAACAGCCTTCCTGAGGAGGTCGTTGGGTCTAAAACAGTGGGGGAATTCAAACATGCTTGGGACAGACACAAAGCAATTATAGTGCGGGGTTGCAGGAAGCAGGCTGTTGGTTAACTAGAATCTGCAGCTTATCCAGTAGGTAGGGAAATGGGCAGACTGGGTGGGCCAAGTGGTCCTTTTCTGCCGTCAAAGTCTATGTTTCTATGTTTCTATGAATATTGTCTTGTCCTCTTTCGTTACTGCCTGGGCTGTTTTTTCCTCCATTTGCACCTTTGTGCTCCTGATTGCTTTCCCTGCCTCCCTCTGCTTTTGTAGATGCACATCCCTGTCCTCCTGTCTGTGTATTTCCTTGTTCACCCTGAATGCCAGCCTTTTTGCTCTTACCTTCCCATCCACTTCCTTTGAGAACCATAGTGGTTTTTATTTCCTCTTGCTTTTGCTTAATTGATAACACAATGATTTGTCACCTCCTCTATGGCCTCTTTCAAATTTGCCCACTGTTCCTCTACACCCTCTGTCCCCCCAGGGCTTTCTTGAAACATTTCCCCATCTTTGCAAAGTCAGCCCTTCTGAAGTCCAGAACCCTTGCTTTCATGTGGTTTGACTCTGTCACTGTTCTCACATTGAACCACACTGTATGGTGATCATTTGACCCCAGGTGGCTACCCTCCATGATATCTGTAACTCTGTCCCAGTTGGTGAGTGCTAGATCCAGTATTGTTCCTTCTCTGGTGGGCTCTACCACTAGTTGCCTGAGGCACACCCCCTGCAGGGTGTCCAGAATGTCCCTGCTCCTGGCTGAGGCTGCAGCTGGGAATGATCCAATCAACATCCGGCAAACAGAAGTCTCTGCCAGCAGTAGCTCCCCTTTTGTTGCCATCTTATGGATGGCTTCCACTAGAACCCTGTCCAACTCTTCCCCTTGTGCTAGAGTTCTGTAGATCACTTCAGTGCAAATAGCGGTGCCATTAACTGTCTCTAGGGTGACCCACAGTGCCTCCGTCCCTCCCTGCATTCCCTGTACCTCAGTTGCCTTTATACCCTCTCTGACATAAAGAGCCACTCCTCCTCCCTTTTTACCCACTATGTCTTTTCTTAATAGAGTATAACCTGGTATGGCTATATCCCAGTCAATGTTCCCGTTGTATCATGTCTTGGTAATGGTGACAATGTCCAGGTCAGCCTCTGCTATCAAGGCCACTAGGTCTGGGATTTTATTTCTCAGGCTGTGAGCATTTGTGCACATGGCCTTCCAAGTTATGCTACCTCCCCTTCTGATAGCTCCCTTCATATCCTCATGCCTTCCCTCTTTACCCCGCCTACCTTTACTCCCATTTCTCCTTTTCTCTGCCATTCTACCTTTTCTGGTTCTAGGTAACTTTGGTGAGTTCCCAATTAGCGTCCTCCCTACTGACTGCTTCCTTCTGTGGGGGGGGGGTGCATATTGATTCTTCCTGCAGTGGCACAAACCCTCTGCAGTCCATGCTGCAGCAGGTTGGCATTTTCACATATCAACCAACTGAGGTCAAGGCACACATTTGGCGATGTTGTCTCTCTGACAGGAATATAGAGTACCTCACATTGATAAGAATTAACACACATTGCCTCACACCACAGTATTAGTTGTCATCTTCAAGATATCATGGGTCTGGTGAAGATGATGATGTGGAGCAGGAATCTGCAGAGGAAGAGCAGCATCTGCCAGTGCCATGTCATACCAAAGACACAACTGAGGGTTTTGAGTTCTTCTGAGTAAAACACATCACATGTGTTCTACCACTTTCACTGTCAGTTGTACATTCATGTTAATGTGCGGTACAACTTAACAACAGTTGTGAGTCTACAGTTAGCAGAACAAAGAAGCATGTCACCAGGAGTGAGTGTGACAGATGTGTCCTGAACTCCTGTACAAGTGGTATTGATGTTTCTAAGTATGTACCCTTAAATTACCATGTTGTATTAATAGGGGTGTTGTCGAAAAACAGCACTTGTTGTAAATTCCCCAGCTGGCTGCTGTTTAGGCCCCCTACCCAAAAAGGGAAAAGAACCCTCCACAATTTTGTCAAACATTGTTTATTGTCCTTCATCATTTATCTATCATTCTGCTACTGTTTGGTATAAAAAGACAGCACTTCCTGTAAATTCCTCATCTGGCTGCTGTTTAGGCCCCCACCCCAAAAGAACTCCCCAAAAAAAATTTGTCAAACATTGTTTATTGTCCTGCATCATTTATCTTTCTTTTTGCTTCCGTTTTGTATAAAATAATAACAGCGCCTCCTGTAAATTCCTCAGTTGGCTGGCGTTTAGGCCCCTTGCCCCAAAAGAAACAAGAAAAACACCAAAAACATTTTTGTCAGACATTGTGTATTGTCCTGTATCATTTATCTTTCTTTCTGTTACTGTTTTGTGTACAAAAAAAGAAAGTACTTGCTATAACTTCCACAGCTGGCTGCTGTTTCACCTCCCCCCTGCAAAATCATCACCTCCCAAAATTTCCTAGTAATGAGTCAGCTGAGCACATTGTGACTAAAACCAGTCACATATGTAGTCATCGCTTGTTACAAGACTAACCAATCCACCATGGCAATGAACAACCACAGAGACACCAACAGAATCTGTCAATATAATCTTCTAAAATTTCATAATAGTGTTAGTCAGCGCATGGCCAGCGACTGAAACCAGATGAATATGTATTCATTGGCTTGTGACATGACTGACAAATCTACCATGGCAAATAGCAACCACAGAGGCACCAACAGAATTGGCTAATATCATCTCCCAACATTTCATAATAATGGTAATTAGCTTGTGGCTTATGACTGGAACCAGATAAATATGTACTTCTTGGCTTGTGACATGACTTAAAAATCTATAATAGCAAATACAACCACATAGGCATCAACAGAATCTTGTCACACTGAACCAGCATCAGAATTGGTAGTGGAACCCGATGTTGGTGCCAGGGTTCAAATTATACACCATTATGAGTACTCAGTTCACATGTATATGATAAACCAATCTGAGCAGTGTTGGCAAAATCCAAGTGGTTTTTATTATAAAAATTATAAATTATTTAAAAAAAATATCTGGGTCATGCCTGAAAATAGTCACTTTTGTGTCTAGTGCACCTACCCGGTCATCAAAAAATAAATAACTAAATAAATATATAAAATATTATCATAAAATGTATTATCATAAAACTAACCTACAGAAGCATACATTGTATGAAAAAACGTGTCTACAATGTCTTAGTAAAAACATTTCTTAGAAACACTATGACAAAGTGAATTTCCTGTTTACCCAGATAAGCAGTTCCCCTAATGCTAAGCTTGGCAATCTCTTTGCATTTAGCAGAAAATAGTTTCAGTCTGAAATGTAAAACTAATTGCCCTAATTCAGACATACATTAGTTACTATCCCTATTACAGGCAGTTACGCAAAACAATATCCTAACTAACCTATTGCAAAGCTTCTGCACATTAGTTGCAAGGCATCTCCAAAGAGTGGTCTCCCTTAGCCATATGACTTATGACCACTAGAAAATTACATCTGAGGCTATCAAAGCAAGTGACTACTAGCTTGACTAATACTTTTATCACTTTGTGGACTGTCAATGGATGTGGCCTATACTCGCTGGACACTCAACAGCCTCTCCCTAGGAACATGTTAGAAATGTCTTCTCGAGGGATGAAGACTGGGATTTTATAGTCTAGCTGAAGAGGGTCTTTCAAAAAGGCACCAATCACATCATGGTTGCCTGACTTTTGTTCCTATTTTACTACCAATCAGAGTGGTGCAAATGAGTGTTAGAAGCTTTGTCTCTTAGGGCTAGCAGGTGTGAAAACATGGTTATGGAGGTTTGTCTTTTAGGGATAGCAGGTGTAAAAACAATCATAAACTAAAAGGCTATAGTATTTTTCATTCAAGTGGCCTACACAACCAGACTAGTGTTATGCTTATGCAACTCTAATAACTATTTGACTGTTTGCACTTGCTATACCATGGGAAATTACCACCCTATTGGAGTACCAAAGGCAATAAACCCTTGAAGAGGGTTCCACCCCTAGAGGTGCCATAGGAAGATTCCATTGGCTAACAATACCTTAGGAAGGAGCCCCAAAAAGGAGCATTGAGCAGTTATACATTGACTACAAGGTCAAAAAGCATATTGTCAGTAATGAGACAGATTGAGAATACAAATGAGATGCATATGTTGTCAGGATTGCACTGATGACATGAGGGCTTCCTAAGGAGAGAGGGAATGGCAAGTAGGGTCACCATCCACCTCTGTCCAACAGCAGAACCTACTGTATCAAAGTGAACTAGGGAATACCACTGAAAACTAACTAAGTTTATGACCTTTGGCTCAGATGAGAGAAAAAAACCCTATGAAGAGGAAATCTCTAGGGGTCCAAGGTCTAGGTTGCCTTCCCTCCAGGCTTGGGGTATTTTATTTAGTGATGGCTTTGTTGCTACAATTTAGAGATCAGATTGGTAGGGAAAGGGAAAATATTCCAATTTAGAGAAAGTTCTCACTCATTCCCTCTAATGGGAATGCCTTTGAAGGTTGCAAGGCAAATCTCTGCAACAAGTTCAGCAAAGGCAGGAGGAGGAGAGAACAACTGCTGAGGCGTTACTTGACCTACTGACTATCCCAAATCAAGTGAACCAAAAGCAGTCATAGGGAGAATGCATTGAAGGTACCAATGGTAGCAAATAATACTACAGCTGAAGGAGATAGCATTTAACCACCCTTCACAGCCAGTCTTAAATATTCCATCAGGAGCTGCCATCAGAATGGCTAAAGCTATGCCCAGAGTGAGGACATTTCTACTATGGGCCAGATAAGAAGGACCCTGCCCCTGGTTTTACATGCTCAAGATGCGGATGTCAGTGCAGAGTGAGGCAGTCGGCTGCAGGGGACCTGAGCCTGAGCCTGAGAAGATAATGATCATGGTTGGCAAGCCTCTGATTTATAAAGGAGAGAATAGGGATAACTATGAAGTGCTAATATGAGGGGCTGGGTGAAGCCAGCAGCCGTTGGGTAGGTATTGGTATGTGGTACAATTGTCTGAGGTGATTTGGTTGATATAATCAATTGATACAAATGGCTGATAAAATTGATTGATGAAAAGGTTCATGATGGAAGGAAGGTTGAAAATGATTAAGTGATATAAGCAAAGGCAATGATAGCAAGCCAACTAAATCCATTATGGAGCCAAATTAATGGGGACATAAATACTCTGAGGATTTTAGCGGCAAAGAGAGTATTCAAACATGAGGCATTCGAACCACACAGGGCCACGACTCTCCACCACAATCCACCAGTCCCCCACCATAGGAAAAACAAAGAAGCCACAGTAAAGCACCGTGACCCACATGCAGATTTTAAAACTAGTTTACAGTGACCGCTGTAGCTGAGCTGATCTCCAGAGTATAGGAAGTGTAAGGAAAGGCAATGCTCTGAAAACAACAGCAATTGCTTGGTATATTTGCATGTAAGCAGGTTTGAATCCCATGGAGAATATATAGAGATGCAGGAGACTCAGGTTTGAGCCCCACCAAGTCAGTGACATAGAAGATAGGTATGTAGGCAGTGAGAGACTGTGATGCCAGTGGTTGAAGCAATGAGACTGGAATGTCAGTGTAGATTTAGCATAATTGAATTGATGAGGTTTAGCAGATGATTGCAATGGTTTCAGCAGGAAGAGTGAATTGAATGAGAGGCATGGCACTGTAAATGCCTTTAAGGCAGAATTAGGGCATTGCAAGGCAGTAAAACAGGGAGTAGTTGTTAACTAGACAGCAGAGCCATGAACCAGGTATAATCAGTTAAGTGGAGCTGGAGGCAGCAAACTGCAAAGTGAGCTGAATCATGCAATAACAAGTGCAGCAAAACGAAGGTTTGGTAGGAGCCTGGAACACAGAAAAAAACAAAGGACAACAAGATATTAGGAAAACTAAAAACCCCAAAAGAATTGCAAGAGAAAACACAGACACAGGAGCACAGAAAAACAAGCACATAAGGAAGCACACAAAACACACAGCATAGCCGGAGGCACAATAATACAAACCAGAAGCAGGAGAACACAAACAACAGAAGTCCAGCACAAACCCAGCAAAGTCCAAGCATGGCAACACGGGGTGGGGTGGGGAGGGCAAGGCCCCTAACAAGCTCCAGGGGAAAAGACAGACTGACAGAACCTCTGGCTGCAAAGTAAAAAGTGCTTCAGAGAGAGGCTGGGAGGAACTGCTTATATGGCTCAGGAAAGGGGTGTGGCTGGTTGCTTGCCTCATTGAACTATAGGCAGAGCCTTCCAAGAAATATTTACTGTATATGATTTTCAGCAAGCTTGCTTCAGCTTAGGTATTGTTTGTATTATTCCAAAAATAAGGAAAAAAAGGCATTTGGACCTTGTTAGGTTATCAAGGTCCCTCTGTCCAGCAGCTTTGCCTGAATTGGTCCAGGTCTCTGAGAAGTGGCTGCCCTAGTATTATTCAAACCTGTCAGCTTTTTATTACCGACAGCTATGTCTTAGCTAATTTTGGCTATAATGCTTTTGCCTGGCCTAACTGTATCCAGCCTCAGGTCATGGGAAAAGATTCCTCTGGTATCAATCTGCCAACATCACCTCCCAAAGTTTCATAATATGAGTCAATGCACAGTGCATGACTTGTGACTGAAACTAGATGCAATATTTATATAATCATTGCACATTCAAGAGTGACTGTACCACAGCAATATTCTTGTAATCTTTGTTATAATTCATGGACATTCACCTGAAACAAAATCTTGTTTGAACAACAACAGAGGCACTGACAAACAGAATCTGCCGAAATGGCCTCACAAGACTTCATCATGTCAGCACATGGCTTGTGACTGACTACATGATATACTGCTCATTCCTACATAGAGTGATGGAATAAATATAATGTACTTAAGTCCACTGCTTGGCAATGTTTGGTTTTGGATTAACTGTAGTACCACTGAAGTCGTTTACTGCTTCTGTCCTCTGAGAGTGGTGATGATAACATCTTCAAAACTTCACATCTCCACTAACAGGTAAGTAGAAATGTAATTTTTTGTTGTCTTATGTGGATTCATTAATTGTTGCATTGGCATGAGGAGACCATACAATTGCATAAGTGCTTCATGCAGCAATTTCTGCAAAGTCGTCTGTAATTATGCCCAGTGTTTGATCCATCCCACTGGTGCTATGCAGAAGCACTGCTGCTTGCTATACTGTTGACCTAGGTCCAGTAAATCATTATGGTCAATCACTTGAGGGCTGTTCTGGGTACAGAGCATAATGATTGTGCCTTGTATGGTTCATCACCTGTCCCTTTTTTTGGGGGGGGGTAGCTAGAGGTAGAGTGTCACACTGTTCACAGCCACCTAATCTGTGTTGCACTTGCTGCACTACCTGAGGCCAAGCCTGGCAGGACTATAACTGATAAGGGTGTTCTATTTGTAAAACAATCGTTTTTTAATGCTACTTTTTTCAGGTCTTTAACTATTGATGATTTGGCCTGCTACTGCTGCCATGATGTTATTTTCCTTTGTGCATTGCCTGTGGCATGGTCATCTCATGAATGGAAGTGCTAGATTGCATACTAATGTTTCTTTTTTTTTTCCCAGGTGAGGTCAGTAGTCCAGTGGTTGTTAGGGCACTGTGCTACCCTAGTCTGGAAGTGGGGGTAGGGGGTCATTGTTGCACATTTATTTGCTAGAAAAGGATACATTTAAGAGGGATGTGAGGAAGTATATCTTCACTGGGAGGGTGGTGGATGCCTGGAGCCATCTTCTAGTGCAGGGTGTTGTGGACAAAAACAGTGGTGGGCTTCAAGCATGTCATGCATGGGAGAGATATCTGTGGTGGCAGAATAGGCAAGGAAAGGCTGGGCAGGGTTGGTGGGTCAAGTGGTCCCTATCTGCTGACCAATTATATGATTCCTTGTGCATGTGTGTTAGTGAAACACTTTATGATTTCTTCTCAGGTCTGTCTCTATTTGGATGCTGTTGATGCTGCAAGCATGATGTTCTCCTCCAGCCGTGTACCTTCATGGAATGTCCTTCACAAGTTTTAAAGTAATAATATGGTGTATCAAACATTATTATTAACCTTTTTCAACCAGTGATTTCATTAGCTCAATTATTTGTCTTTGACTGTAGCATCACAGGATTGGTGAAGGTGGAGGAGTGGGTGTGAACATTTTGTTATGTCACCATGTATGCCTCAAAAAAATAATTATCTGTTTTCTTCTCTCTATAGGTCTATGTTTTGGCATGCTGCTGCTGATGATGATACCCATCAATTGTCCTGTGCCTACGAGTCCAGTTCCATGAGGTGTAGCTGCCCCGCCACCAAAGATCCAAACCATAGCGAAGTTCTAGCTAGTCTGCTGCTGCTGATGTCCCATGCCTCTGTGCCTCCTCCTCCATGTGGTGTTGCTTCACCAAAGAACTAAATCAGAACAAGATACTTTATAGTGTACCTACTGTATGACTGTTTCACTCAATCCTGTGTGGTGGTTTACTTTCTATAACAGATATTGCATAACCCTATTTTGTCACTCTTGCCCACCACCCCATATAAATCTGCTGATTCTGTTCTGTATACTGTATATGTTGGATATAGTAATGTCAAGCTTCACCTTTCATGTCCATTATGATGTTGGCTAATTTATCAGAGGGAGCAGAATTTGAAGTTTTGATTATGCATCTAATTTGACTCCATCGGGTGAAAGTCAAGCAACTGCCACAAAGTAAAAAAAAAACAACAGATACATGAAAATAGACCATTACTGACCATTACAAATAATCTCTCTAAGACACCACTGATAATGCTGTATCTTCCGCTTGACCCCTCCTGTCTGATCTACTTGTAGATGATAAAACCTGTTGTGTGACTGTCCACACACAGCACCGACTTCAGTTTCCATCACAAATCCATCCTGTAAGTCCTGAAACTCTGTGAAATCATGGTCACTTCCAAGCACTAGCAAGCTTCCATCCATAGTCCAAGGTACCTGACCATGAACTATGGTGCAGGCTGGTGTGGTAACAACAAGCAACCAGCCTGACAGTACAAAACCATGAAAAAAGAAAGGAAATTGCACTCAAGGAGAATCGTCCATACTTCTGGTACAAATCACACAATGCAGCCTTATTAGCAAAATCACAAACCCAGAAGTGAAGGTGCAAACCAAGCTGCTGACCACTACTGCCCCAGCAAGCACCCACTTATGACAGGGCAACACTGGACCTTGTACTTAACAACAGGGACAGTGTTGCAGATGTAAAGGTGGGGACCAGCTGGGGTTGGGACCAGTAATCACTGTACAGTGTTGTTCAGTGTAAGGATGGCTGCAGAACTGAACCACACAAAGGCGAGGGGCCTTGACTTCAGGAGGGCAGATTTTAAAAAGATGGGTGAATGCTTCAGGGATGACTTGGCGGGGGCATGAACTGGGTGGGGTGAAAGCACAGTGGGGGAAACTAAAAAGGGCCATAGTGTAGGCAACAAACTTCTGTGTCAAGCAAGGAAGCAAAACAAAGAGGAACGAGAAACCACTACGGTTCTCATTTCGGTTTGTAAATAAAAGAAGAGACCTTACTGTATTATACTGGCTGGTGCACAAGTGCCTGGTGCAGTTGCACAATGCTTTGGTTGTGCTTGTTTAAAACATAAACAGGAACAGCAATTTCCTCATGTTTTATTATGAAATAATAATTGTAGAGTGCAGACTGCAGACACAGAAAACAGAAGCCAGACTGTCGGTCTAACAGGACTTAAAAAAATGTATACAATATTTATTTCATGATAAAACAAGAGAGACAATATTTCCTGATTCCTGTTCAGGCCACAAATTGTATTCCTTCAGACTTACTTGTACTGTACTACACCATGATGTGATGTATAAGTCACGCAATGGAGTGGTGCAGCATGCTGAATGAAATATTGTGTCCCTGCTTTTGGTCATTTGCCCCTGATTTTTTTGGGGGCATGTCCCTGATTTTTGTCCTAGCAGGTTAAGAGGTATGGTCACCCTGCTGGTGACCTGGGTTTGGGACAGGACAAGGATCACTTGGTGAAGGAGGATTGCACGCCCTACGGCAGCTCACTTTCCTCGGGGGGGGGACAGGTCCTGCTGCTGAGACTGCCACCTGACGGAAGCTGGGCAACTGCACAGTGGGAGTGCAAGAGGCACAGGGCTGCAGCATGACATGCTTGGTTCATACATCCCAACAGTGTAACTCAGAGGGAGAAAATGGAGGAAAAAGGTGCTGGACTGCCCGTGGCTGGCACCCCTCTCGCTGGCTCTCAGCTGACATGGCAGGCCACCCACTTATCAAAGTTCTGTGCAAGTGATGGAAAACCAGTCAGTCTATGAGAAGGTCAGTGATGGGGCTGGAGGAGTGCCATTGCTTTATCTTCCTAATCTCCTCTATGAGTGTACTATACATCTTATCCCTATTCACTAGTAAATCCTGTTCAAATCACCTGTCTCATAATATAAGTCATGAGAAAGGTGATTTGAACAGGCTTTACTAGTGAATAGGGATTAGATGTATAGTCAGTTCAGTTCAGTAAAGTTTTTTGTTGAGCCATATTAGCTATTACAAAAATAGAACATAAAACCATAGGACTATAGATACTTATATCAATATAAAGTGCAGTTAATGAGAAACAATTTGGACCCTCTTAATAATAAATAGTAGATAGTTACATTTTCTAAAAAGAAACTCAGTCTAAATAAGTTATCAAGACAATAAAAATGTGGAAATGTCAGTAGATATTTTGTTATCTTGAGTCAGATTTCTGAGACAATTCATTAATTTCAGTCACATAAATTATTCAAGAATGGTCTTTCAATTGTATTATTTTATGTTTTCTAGCCTTGGTTAAAATTATAAAAAAACATAACCATTCTTTTAATGGTCCATTCATCTTCTGTTGTCCTTAATATTAGAGTTAACTAATTTTTATCACATTGCCCAAATGCATCAAGAAATGGCTTAACCAACATTTTCTTAAGTTGTTATATCAAGTACAGTCCCATATCGTGTGGGTCAAATTTTAAATCCCCCCTTGTTTACACTGACAGTTTGATTCTATAGTGTGGTAACTATATCTTGCTCTTAACAAATTGTTGTCTAGCAACTCCAGTTTTGCTCTCATGTATATTGTACCTAGAGGAGGGTCCTGTAATGTGTCCAAGTAAAGTTTGTATTTGAACGTAGGTGAATTATCTACAAATCAAATAGAATATCTTGTCTGCACAATTCTTTCAAGATTGATCTTATTCCATTCAATATACAGTGCTTTCTACAGAAAAGTTGTCTGTTAACTAGATACGCCTGTCGGTGCCTGCACCTGTTGAGTGGTGCCCCGTCACTGCGGTGCCTTTCAATCCTGGTCAGGTAGCGGTGTCTGCTTCGATATCCCCCCTGTTGTTTTCATAGCACTTAGAAGTGCTTCAGCGTTCAGCCACTGGGTGGCCACCATGAGCCACAAGTGTAGTCCTGCATTGCTTAGTGTAACTTTTTTCCTCCACCCCAAAACAGCTGGAGATGAGGCCCTACTGCACTGCATTGAGACATAGAGTGCTGTGAGTGTGACATCTGTGCAGAACAAGCAACAAAATATTTTTTAGTATGTTTCATGTGGTTGGGACATAGTACCTAGCTGACAAGCACTGCACCTTTCAACATCTGCCACAAAGTAGGGGTTTCATTATTTGCATTATTGCTTTATTTGTGGCTGCACGTTATGGCACGCTGTTACGGTAGATTATTGCAGTGCGTGAAATTTTCAGATGTACAGTAAATCATTCTGCATTCAAACGGAGAGTGATTCTGTATTTAAGTACACCTTGTGCAACTCACCACTATGATTTGTTAATTAGTGACGCAAAACTTTTGTTTCTTTTCATGGGTATATTTTGTGAATGGCACTACGGAGTAGTGGTTCAAGTGACAACTTGTGCTGTTGAGACACGGGGATCGATACTTGAGACTGGATTTTTTAATTATTATTCTTTCCAAGCTACTGAACTCCAGTAATCTGTGTTAAAATGAGGAGTTCCTTAAGTCTTGATCGGAATCCATTTATTTTACTGCCCCTGTATTCTGGCGTCATACATCAATAGCCCCACCAGCCTCTCACTGGGGGGGCAAATTGCCGACGGCGCCCAAGAGGGTGTGGGCTAGGAGGGCCGCCCACCGCCTGGAGGAGGCGGCCCCCCCGAGCAGGTGGCCCAATCCGAGGAGCCCCTCAGATAGGGCTGGCCAGGACCCTCCCATAGGAGGTTAGAGAGGTTTCAAAGGAGCTGTCCCAGGATCTCGCCCTCCTGGAACAGCTCCGCAACATGAAGTGGATTCCTTCACCTCGCCGCAGTCTTCCTTTTTTGCCTTTCGTTCCCGGCTCTTGTTTCTCTGTTTGTTACTGTCGGTTTTTTCGGCGCCATTTTCCCCCAGTCTTTCTGCTTTTCGGACGGCTTTTTCGTGGTGCCCCCATCCGATTTGCCTTCCTGTTCCAGGTAAGTGTGTCTTTTTATTCTTTCTGGTCTTTAGGGCCCTGACTGGTCTTCGGGGGGGTTTTGCTGGGCTCCTGCCCTCGTGTTTATGGCGTTTGTGCCTTCGCTCCAGCCTCGCCAGCTATTGTCCGAGCAAATGGACCACGTGTTCTCCTCAGTGATTCCTCCGATGGGGAGCGTGGGCCTGGGTGTTTTGGCCGGTTCTTTTTATGAGTGGGTCGCGGGCGGGGTCTGTGGTTGGCAGGACACATGGTCTCTTTTTCGCCCCCCCTTCCCACTGGCCCGTTTTCCACTCGGGGTTGTTCTCGGGTTCACTCCTGGCTTCCTCTTCTCTGTGGGGCTCTTTCGCCCCTCCCACCCCTATTAAGTTTTGCATTTTCTGCGCCTATTCAGTAGCACTCCACTGTGCATTATAAATTTTCAGAGAGTTGCTCGGGGATGTTTTGGCATTGTTCCTTGGGTTGTGCTCTTTTATTTTGTATTTATTTTCTTTTAACGTCGGTTTTAGCAAATATGTTTGCAATTGCATAGCAACCGTCCTCGCCCTTGTGCATTCAGAGAGAGCAACATTTCCAGTAAGCCTGCTCCAGCTTCTACTTTAGTGGGTGTTCTCGGAGACAGCTGTTTAGAATCTCTGGTGCTTTTTAAAGTGTTCTGAAATCGGATTAGTTTTTGAATTATGTATAAGCTGTTCCTATTAGTTAGTGTTTGAATAAAAGCCTTTTAGTTCTTAGGCGTGTTTTCTTCTCTGCAGGGACACCTCGGTGTCCAGGTTATTTATTGAAGTTGTGTTGGCTTCTGGTAACCTCGCCCTCTTTCTTCATGCGCCTCCGTTGGCCTTTTGCAGCAGCTTCCCCTTCGGTTAATTTTCTCAAGTTTGGGGGGAAAAAAGAAAAAAAAAAAAAACGATCCTTTTCTCTTGGCAAGCTATTTGCTGGTGCCATTTTTGGGCTCATTGGGAGTTAATTTTCAGCTTTATGTTTTCTTCCTGAGTGGGGGTGTTTTCCTGGCTCATTCCTTTTCCTTTGGAAAGGGTTATGTTGTGGGGCTTTTTCTGTATTAGAGCGAGTGGAGGTCTTCCTGACATCAGATGTTTTTTAAAAAAAAAAAAATATACATCGTTTGGTGCAGGGCTGGGCTTTTTCTCCTTGGTAATGTGGAAATTTTTACACTTCCTTTTGTGCAGTGGCTTTTCCTTGTGAACTAGGTTTGGTCATGTAGTCTCTATCCATGTTTTGGTGTGAATCGAACATGTTCTTTTGTGTCCGGTATAGATATCCCAGCCTGGTATTGTGGGGGGAGAGAGAGTTGGGAAGGGGAGGAAAGAAGAAGAAAGGAGAAGGGGAAGGGAAAAAAAAAAAGTTTTTCTCTCCTTCCCCCCTTTGCTGGCTAAGGGTGGGGTCTGTGGCTGCGGTAGAAACAGTCTAATCATTAGGAGTAGCTGTATAGAGAGGGAGTGGCACTAGAGTGGAGGGTTTTTTTTTTGTGTGTGTGTCCTCTAAGGGGGGGAGTCAACTTGGTTTAGTTCTAACAGGAGGGGGTACGGCGGCATAGAGGAGCCTGGGGCAAATTCAGACAGGCTAGGATAGGGCATTCAGTTAGAGAGAGGATATAGGGGTAGAACGTTAACTTATAAAGGGCAGGATGAAGGTGTATTAACTAATGTTTTGTCTTATAGGTATTGCATCGTTGAACACTGCCTTGCCCCTTAATATCAATAGCTAAAATGTCCAAAATGCAGAATAACCACTTTCTGGACAACCAGTCCACCCAAACCCCCATGCAGGCGCAGGGCACCGGTCAAGACCTTACGGTGCCGGGAAGCCAGTCACAATATGTGGCACATGCTATCCCAGTGCAAGGGCAAGACCAAGCCTTCCACGAGGCCCTGCAACGCCTTAAGGACATTGGGGGATCTGATTGGCTGTCAACCATGTCCAGGTTAGAACCAGAAATACTAGTAGCCCATCAAAACGGGCAACAGAAAACAGTGGCAGACCCCCTTAACATGCCAGAACACAGGCCACAAGAACCAGTGGATGATGTGGGGTGGCAGCCTAGGCGTAGCCAGCCATCGGCCCGATGGTTAGAATCCATGGCTCAGAAAAAATCTGTTGCTAAAAAGGGGCAGGGCAGGCAGACTAAGCGCAAGTCTTCACCAGTGGCAGAGGCGGAGAAAAAACGGACGGAGAAAAAATGGAACAGAGCGAAGGGGAATGCACCTAGGGCGCAACCAGGAGAGGAGAACGATGAAGTGGAACAAGTAATGGTGGCCCAGCCACAGAGGGGTGAGTATGAGGGAGATCAGGCCAGCGATGTATCAATAGATTTAGTGTGGTCTGAATCTGATAGTAAGGGAGCGCAATATAGTGACAGCATAGAAAGGCTGCCATTGGAATCGACAACAGAGGAAGCAAGGCATAAGAAAGAGATAAAGAACCTTGAGGACATAGTCAAGGCCAAAAAGATAAGGGAACGTAAACGGAAGAGGGCAGGGCACAAGGGGGACAGGAGGGGAGGATGTGGCCAAAAAAAAAAAAGTCGGTAAGGAACCCCTAGGAATAAAAAGGGGGGAAAAAGGTGAGCAACCGGTCAAGTCACCAGGGGGCTCCAGGGTTCAATCCCGGGCCAGTGATAACAGGGCATCAAACATGGCAAAATAACCCCTTTATGTGGCCCTTTTTGTATGGGTCACCGGGAAATATGCCCTTCACTTGGCCAGCAGTGACCCCTTGGGGCTCCTTACCCCCTGGTTTCACAACAACCATGCAGGGTGGAATGCCCCCCACCATTGGGGGGGCCCCGGGCATATCCAACTAATGAACCTGGTCAGGGTACCTCACTGGGCATGGCCGGGGCAGCTGGGTCAAGAGAGGATTATAGCTTAGGGACACACCACTTGGCCAAATCTGCAATGGAAGGAACCGATGCAGCTCAGATAAGTCAAAAAGGAAGCGTACAACAGAACACCATGGTGTTTGAGCCTCGCTCGAGTCAGCCTCACTCCATTTTCTCCCAAAGTTATAGGGGGGAAGGGGGTAATGCACAAAGGGCAGTGGTTCATGTATGGACAGGTGCTGGGCCTCCCACATTACAACCCCTCCCAACTAACATGGAGAACAGGACATCAGGCTCACAAGAGCAAGAGATTATAGCCACTAGAATGGATATCACTCCAAATACTGCAATGGGAGATAAGTCAACCAGCGCAGTATCTGGATCCCCAGAGCGTTGGGCGTATGCTAGGGTAGAAGACCCATTGGGGGATCGCTTATCCAACACAGTCCAGGAGAAAATCTGGAAAGGGGAATTCATAGACATGTTCTCTTTACTGCATAGGGAAATCCCAGAGGTGAGCGACGAAAACGGGTATAAACAAGAGAGACCACGGCGACTAAAGGTACCATTCACATTTGAGAACTGGCAGCACCTTTGACATATTTATGTCAGTTTATGGGATGAAGCACCTGATAAACTAATTGCACTTTTAAAATACAGGGATACCATAAAATTTTGCACACCTCTCATTTGATGGATATGCATGGTTGAAATACGATGAGCAATTTCATCTAAAACTATCTAGGCAACCTAATCTCAAATGGGAAACACACACATAGACCTGTGGGTTCGAGTATATGATGCGGGCCGGCCTAATGTTGTGACATACACAGATAGTGGCCATGTTATTGCAAGGCAAACGAGTGGAGAACACAGGAAAGAGCAGAAAAAAGGGGCAGGGAGGAAGGCCTGTTACGACTACAATAGAGGGAAATGTTTTCGTTCCTTTTGTAAGTACGGGCACATCTGCAAGTCATGCGGAGGAGAGCACAGGTTCTCTGAATGTACACGGCAATCCCCCAGGACATCAAGCATCGAGGGAGCAAGCAGCGAAAATGGAAAGGGGTCTGGGAAATTTGGCTAACTCACCAGTACGATTAGACAGGATGGCCCCCTGGCTCGACTGCTACCCCAAAAAATCAGCTGCAAAATATATACACGATGGTTTCAGGTATGGTTTTAGGATACCATACAAGGGCCCAAGGGTAGAAACCACAGCACGCAATCTGAAGTCTGCAATTTTGCTTCCCAACATCCTGGAGGAAAAAATTGCTAAGGAAGTGGAGGCAGGCAGGGTGGCTGGACCATTTGACTACCCCGCCAGTGCACAACCTCAGAGTATCCCCATTGGGGCTGGTTCCCAAAAAGGAAGCGGGGGAATATAGGCTCATACATCACCTGTCCTACCCAAAAGGTAATTCAGTAAACGACTTCATCAACCTGGAGGATTGCACAGTGCAATATACAACGTCTGATGAGGTTCTGCACCACATACAACAGCTAGGCCAAGGTGCAATGATGGAAAAGAGCGACATCAAATCCGCTTTCCGTCTGCTACCAGTACATCCAAGTGACCAGGATTTACTGGGTTTCAAAGTGGGAGGTCGATGGTATATGGACAAGGCTATGCCTATGGGATGCTCTGTCAGCTGCTCAGCCTTCGAAGCATTCTCAACCTTTTTGGAGTGGGCCACCAGAGAACACACAAAAAACATACATGTAGTCCATTATCTCGATGATTTCCTATTTATGGGGCCAAAGGGGGGAACCACATGTGGGGAGACGCTGCAAGGCTTCACCTCACTGATGGGTTATTATGGTGTCCCTCTCGCGGGGGAAAAAACGGAGGGCCCGGCGACTTGTCTCTCATACCTGGGCATAGAAATAGACTCCGAGGCCATGGTTTCCCGGCTACCGAAGACAAGGTGGCACTTTGTGCAAAATATTGGGTGAGATGGGAAAGAAGGTGACCCTACAACAGCTGCAATCTGTTATAGGTCACTTGAATTTTGCATGCCGTGCACTCCGCCCAGGCAGGCCATTCCTTAGGCAGATGGCATCAGCACGGTGGGCTTTTAAAACCATATCACCACATCAGATTGACACAGGGCATAAAAGCAGACCTACAGGTTTGGGAACTCTTCCTGAAAGATTTTAATGGTATCACCATCTGGCAGACACCAACAGACCAATTTTTGACCTGCACATGGTAAACCGATGCTTCAGGGGCATTGGTTTTGGGGCATTCTGGCAGGGAGCATGGTTTATGGACACTGGCCACAGGAGGGTGTTGACGGGACTCACAAAGAATATTACCCTTTTGGAACTGTTCCCCATCATGGTAGCCGTAAGGGTGTGGACACAAACTTCAGAATAAGAAAGTGCTGTTTCACACAGACAACAGGGCAGTAGTGACATATTGAACTCCAGACATCTTGCTCTGAAGATGTGATGAAGGTCTATGGTCTTTGTGTTATGCTGCTTACGGTACAACATCTCTTTTAAGGCACGCCATCTGCCAGGAAAAGAAAATGTTATAGCTGATGCCCTGTCTCTATTTCAGCTCAAGCACTTCAGGCAGTTAGCCCGTGCATGGACCAGTTCCCAACAGAAATACCGGAAGCAGTCTGGAGACTAGGGAACCAAGATTGCAGCAACTGGTACAGCTCGCTGTGGCCCCCCCCACATGGAGGAAGTATGTAGGTAGCTATGAATCTTTCCAGCAATTTTGTGGTCACGAGGTAAGCGTGGAATTACACAATACCCAGAGACAGGTTCAGAGCTACATCCTACACTTAGAATGCCTGGGAAAATCCCCGGCAGCTATACGCCTCCAACTAGCAGGCATTGCCTTTCTTCAGAAATACGAAGGTTTCCCTGACCCAACCAACAATTTCATTACAAAGAAAATGGTGCAGGGCATGTCTAGACTCGCGGGGAAAAAGGTGGACACAAGGAAGCCCATAGGATTACTGGAATTGTCCAACCTCCTGACAGCACTGGCAGTCACTTGCAGCTCTGGCTGGGAAACCAAGCTGTTCAGGGCCCCATACATGTGCATTTTTTGGGGCCTTCCGTGGTTCTGAGTTGGTACCGCAGTCCAACTCTCTGAGCCAGAACACCAATCTCCAGTTGAGTGATTTCGCCATCTGGCAAGACAGACTGTGTCTTCAGCTGCGGAAATCAAAAACTAACCAGTGCGGCCCCCCGGCTATGATTATACTGTTTAAGGCCCCACCTGGGAATATCTGCCCATGGATGGCAATGAGGGAGTATTTGTCGGGTCGTCCTATGGGAACAGGTCATTTGTTTGTGCACGGGGATGGAAAAGCGGTCACAAGATGGCATCCACTGCGGTCCCTTACAAGGGTTTATGGATGGCGAAAAACCCGACCGTGATAACACCCATTCATTCTAATCGGAGCAGCCACTGAGGCTGCCAGAGCGTTTAAAACGAAGACCAGATAAAAGGGTTAGCAGATGGGCTTCAAAGGCGTACATGGGTTACATAAGGCCTCAGCAAAGAACAGCAGCAAGTGATGTTGGGGAACCCAGCACAAGTTAGGACTGATAGTTCAAACCCGAGAACACTCACATGTTTCTACTTTTGTTTTACAGGCATGTCGGCGACATCCCCTCAGATATGGATCGTGGGTCATTCACACATGAGGGAGGCATACAGGAGGGCAAAAACATGGCCATATACAACTCAGCTGCTCATTCCAAGAAGTAGAGCTGTGATAAAATGGGCAGGAAAAGGGGGTATGAGGTGGGGGGCATTGTGTAAAACAATCATGGCATTGGGTCTACTTCGCCGACCACCGCTCATGCTGGTGATTCACCTGGGAGGGAATGACTTGGTCACCCTAGGGGCAAAGAGATTAATTGGGGATATGAAGAGGGACTTGTCCCACTTAAAACAGTTATTGCCTCACACCATTCTGGCATGATCTCGAATGTTACCACGCCGGCATTGGCGTGGTGAGCGGAAGGCAGGGGCTATGGAAAAAGCGTGGAGGTCCATGAATAGGGAGGTGTCCCATTTTGTGGTCTCACTGGGCATGGAGGTAATCAGGCACTTTTTGATTGCAAAAACAGATTTGGGATTTTATAGCCGGGATGGGGTTCATTTATCAGGGAAGGGAAACGATGTCCTTAACAATACACTTAATGATTTTTGTGAGACAGTGCTGTTTGGGAAAAGTAAGATCCCTTGGGCATTAGTGGGAGATACTGGTTGTCACAGTATGAAGTGGCAGTAAATTCATGGCTGACCCTGGGTAAGAGCTCGGACATAAGAAGAGCTGCGATTAGGTGTCACCTGGGAGAGGCACGACCCTAGGATGGGTATGCCTCGGAGGATCGGGAGAGGAAGACACCAGGCTGGGGCTGCACTCAAATGTTGGGATCCAAGACTCCAAGAGGAGGAGGCGGCCCCGACAGGCATGCTCCTCGTCAAGGGGCTAGGAGAGGCCCTAAATTCAGAAGGGGGAACTGTCTTATGGAAAGGCACGGCCCTCAACGGGTCTGTTGGACTAAAGGGCCAGAGTTCCCTCAAACAAGCGGATGAAGGAGCTGGGGGTTTCAGCAGTACATGAATTAGGGCTGCCCAAGGGGTCTTACAGGATGGGACATGTAATGTACATATGTTACAATTTTTTGTATAGCTTGGTGTATGTATATAATATATGTCAAGTGCATATCTGTAAATTGTGATGTACCTATTAGGCTCGTAAAAGCCAAGTGTGCCATGTAATGTATGCAATTTTGTTTAAGTAAAAAGAGCTGCGGCCCTTTTTTATACCAAAAACAGTGTGGTGTCTTGATTGAATTGGGGGTCCGCTTTGGGCAATAGCCCCACCGGCCTCTCACCGGGGAGGCAAATTGCCGACGGCACCCAAGAGGGTGTGGGCTAGGAGGGCCACCCACCGCCTGGAGGAGGCGGCCCCCCCGAGCAGGTGGCCCAATCCGAGGAGCCCCTCGGATAGGGCTGGCCAAGACCCTCCCCATAGGGAGGGTCAGGAGAGGGCTTCAAAAGGAGCTGTCCCAGGGGATCTCGCCTCCTGGAACAGCTCCGCAACATGAAGTTTTCCCACCCTCCCACCGCAAACTTCGGGGCCATAGCAAGAGATCTGTCGCGGCTCTAAAACCTAATAATGGCAGTAAATTCATGGCTGACCCTGGGTAAGAGGCTCCGGACATAAGAAGAGCTGCGATTGGGTGTCACCTGGGAGAGGCATGACCCTAGGATGGGTATGCCTCGGAGGATCGGGAGAGGAAGACACCCAGGCTGGGGCGTGCACCAAAATGCTGGGATCCAAGACTCCAAGAGGAGGAGTGCGGCCCCCGACAGGCATGCTCCTCGTCAAGGGGCTAGGAGGCCCTAAATTCAGAAGGGGGGGGAACTGTCTTGCGGAAAGGCACGGCCCTCAACGGGTCTGTTGGACTAAAGGGCCAGAGTTCCCCTCAAAACAAGCGGATGAAGGAGCTGGGGGTTTCAGCAGTACATGAATTAGGGCTGCCCAAGGGGTCTTACAGGATGGGACATGTAATGTACATATGTTACAATTTTCTGTATAGCTTGGTGTATGTATATAATATATGTAAAGTGCATATCTGTAAATTGTGATGTACCTATTAGGCTCGTAAAAGCCAAGTGTCCCATGTAATGTATGCAATTTTGTTTAAGTAAAAAGAGCTGCGGCCCTTTTTATACCAAAAACAGTGGGTGTCTTGATTGAATTGGGGGTCCGCTTTGGGCAATGATAGTTTGCTAAAATGAGGAGTTCCTCGAGGCCGTGTCCCACCCACTGAACAGTATGCCAATTCTTATTGCCAGTGCCAGATGAGAAAAATAGTATTTGTTATGTTGTTCGTCTACTGGCATGATTACATACTGCAGATTTTCTTTTTCGGAAACACGACTGTATGGCAAACAAGGGCCATTGTAGAGCGGGTGACTGACCCCGGTAGTAACAAACAATGCGTGCAAACACTGATTGGCTAGTTATCATTTGGGGCTCAATCTGAACCGCAGCTAGGGCCCGCCAACTGGCCAGTCAGAAAGTCAGATACAGTATATTGTACTGTTTCAGTTTTTTTTTTATTTTAACACCGACTGTGTCTCTCACTTTTTGATCACACTGAGATGCAAACAGGCTACTTTGCCTTTAACCTGCACAAGAGTTCTGTTTCTGTGCTCACAGAGAGCAAACAAGGGCATTGCAGAGCTGGTGGCCGACCCCCATAGTCACAAAAAGCAAGTTCAAACAAAAGTAGTGAACTCCAGTAACCAGTATTAAAACGAGGAGTTCCTTGAGGTGATGTCCCACCTACAGTATGCCAAGTTCCTACTGCCACATAACAAAATAGCAAAAGAAAAATATATGCAAAATATCATTCCTGGTCGGAAGGAATCCATTTATTTCACTGGCCCTGCACTCTGGCGTCATACCAGCAATGATATTTTGCTACTGTTTTGCTTTTGCTACTTTGTTAGGGATTGTTCAAAAGTAAAAAAATAAATAAGTAAATAAGACTTTCAGAATGGACTAATTTGTTTTTATTTACTTTCATTGATTGCGTTTATTTAGCATGCTACTGTATGGTATATTCAGCCCATCATGGGACACTGCCTATGCTTCATTCATTCACCCTCTCTACCAACACAGTCCCCCCCCCACCGCACAGGCACACCAAAAATATGCTTGTAATGACTGCAGCAGTCCCTTCCATCACAAACTCTGTCCCTTTGCTTGTATGCTGTGGTTTCCCTACTTCTCTTTTTGCCTGTGGTATTGGTAAATCTACCTAATCATGCCAGTGTAAAATTAAATGAGGCAGCACCCCTCACTTGTACTGTGTGTGTCCCACCCAAGGTTATTTTTTTAACACCAACTGTATGGCAAATATAATTTCTGGTCAGAATCCATTCATTTTACAGCCCCAGCACCTTGGCATCAGCACACAAGCACATAAAAAGAATTCTGACCAGGACCAGGAATGATCCGCAAACACGGGGCATTGTGGAGTGGACGGCTGACCTTTAGTCACAAACAGCAAGAGCAAACAAGCTCTAGGTTTACAAGCTGCACTTCCATGCTGACGGGTATTGATTGGCTAGTTATAATTTGGGGCTCAATCCCCACTGCAGCTAGGGCCTGCCAACTTGTCAGTTACAGTAGTTCCTGGGTTAACTATTTTACTCATCGTTTTTATGTTGATTGAGCGCATGCACAAGAAACATATTGCGTCAGATTTCTCCACAAGCAGGTTGTGGAGGCATGGCACTGTTGTGCCCAATGCCCCCACAGACTGCAGAGGCTTGTCCCCCATCCCCAAATGCTGTGGCACACTGCTGCTGACACTAGTTCAGCCAGCGTGCCACAACCTTCTAAAAAAGTAGTCATTACAATCAGAGGCCGCCTCATCATTTCAACATCAGCCATCCACTGCAATGAGGGAGCGACCCTTCATTGCAGGGCGGGATGTGAAACCCCCTGATATTGTTTGTGAACATGGCAGTGGCTTGCCGCCGTGTTCACAAACAATATAACCCCCTCCCCCCACTGTGTTTACTTGTTGCTGACAGGGGAGCCCACTCCCCGTCGGCATTCTGTAACCCCCTGCTTTGTTCCTGCCAATGAGGTGCCCAGTCCCCGTCAGCATAATGAACCCCCACCACGGTTTTGTTCCTGCTGATGGGGTGCCCAATCCCCATCGGCATAATGAGTCCCCCCGTTTTCTTCCTGCAGATGGGGGTGCCCAATCCCTATCAGCATAATGAACCGCCTCCCGGTTTTGTTCCTGCCAATGGGGATGCCCACCCCCATTGGCTGCTGCTTTCCCCAAGCTGAAGTTCTTCTGCTGGCACACTGGGAGCCCACCCAGCATGCCAGATACCCTGTGAAGGGAAAACGGTCCCATGACGCCTTTTTGTTTTTTTTTTCCTAAAAAGAAAACTGTCCTCGGCGCCGCTTCTGCCCCCACCCACAAACCACACCCACGCACTGCACACCCTGCCTCCCACACAGTCCTACCCCATACTTACCTCCGGAGCTTGGCACGATGATCTTCGGTGGACCGGAAACATGTCTGCACTCTTCAAAGCCGACCGCGAACTGAGGAAATGCCGGTAAGCTGTATAATGTAATAAATAGGGTTTTTTCAACTTTAGTGCATATCTCAAGCATTTTGGGGAATTTTTTCACCAAATTTTCAGTATGGGGTTTTTGGGACCCCTCCTCATGAATTCTTGACTGTCATGGCGTTAATCGGCCCCGAAAGGTGGTTTTGCGATCACTGTGTGGAATCACCCTGTGGGGCTGATTAATGAAACAACAGTGCCAGTGTTCATGAGGTGGGCTCTCAAAAAGCCTATGTTGCAAATTTGGTGGAAAAAATCAAAAAAATGACTGTTTTATGAGCGTGCGTTGGGCAGTTGCTATGTACGCTCGTACTTCACGGATTTACAATATTTTCAAGCCAGATTTTCAATATTGACATTTTGTCACACCTCCTTGTGAACAGTACAGCTGACATTGTTCACATCCTGGCCAAATGTGTTTCGCACTTCCGGCGCAGAATAGCGGTCGCTGTGGGAAATCAGTGTTCCAGGACAGATTAAGAAAATGACAGTGGCATTGTTCATGAGTAGAGGTCCTAAAATGCCTATGTTGATAGTTTGTACGCATGCTCCGTGTAATGTCTTGCAGATTTATAATATTTTCACTCCAGATTTTCAATATTGCCATTTTCCTCAGACCTATTTATGAACAGTACAGCTGTCATTTTCCCATCCTGGCTGAAATGTGTTTCTCACTTCTGCACAGAATAGAGCAGTCGCTGAGGAAAATCACTGTTTGGGACAGATTAAGAAAGTGACAATGATACTGTTAATGAGCAGAGGTCCAAAAATGCCTATGTTGAAATTTTGGTGATGATAGCCTCATCAATTGACTGTGTTCCAAGTGTGCGTTGATGCATTTCAACACACCCTTGTAACCTTTGAGATTTGTAATATTGTCACACCAGATTTTCAACAGTGACATTTTTTCACACCTCCTTATAAGCAGTACAGCTGCCATTTTTCATCCTGACCAAAATGTGTTTTCGTAGTTCGGAGCAGAATAACATGGTCACTGTGGGAAATCAGTGTTTGGGATAGATTAAGAAAATGACAGTGGCACTGTTCATGAAGAGGTCCAAAATCCCTATGTTGAAAATTTGGTGACAAAAGTCCATAACATGACTGCGTTACAAGCGTGTGTTGAACTTTTCCATGCACCCTTGTAACTTCGCAATTTGTAATACTGTCACACCACATTTCAACAGTGGCATTTTTTACAACTCCTATGAACACTACAGCTGTCATTTTCAAATCCTAGCTAAAATATGTTTTTGCACTTCTGCAACAATAGCATGGTCACTCTGGGACATCAGTGTTTGGGACAGATTAAGATCGACCGAGTGAGAGGGGGGGAGTGACCAAGCTCAACTGAGTTCTGTCAGGACTACTGTGGATTTGTTTGTGTTCAGACAAAGGCCCCAACACAAGAGCCCAGTACAAAAGGGCAGTCTGCAGCACTGGGAGAAACAGAACAAGAGAACAAGTGAGGGAGGGGGAGTGAGCGAACTCACCGAAGCGCTGTCAGGACTGCTGCGGATTTCTTTGTGGGCAGAAAAAGGCATCAATACAGGCAGGGGCCCAGTACAAAAGGCCAGCCTGCAGCGGTGGGAGAAACAGTGCAAGCGAGTGAGACAAGGGGACTTAGTGAGCTCAATGGAGCTCTATCAGGACTGCTGGGATTGCTTTGTGAGCAGAAAAAGGTGCCAATGCAGGCAGGAGCCCTACACAAAAGGGCAGCACCAGGACAAATGGAATGAGCGATGAGAGAGGGAGACTGAACGACCTCAATGGAGCTCTGTCGGGACAGCTGTGGATTTCTTTGTGGACAGACAAAGGTACCAACACAGCCAGGAGCCCCATAGAAAAGCGCAGTCTGCGGCACCAAGAGAAACAGAACGAGCGAGTGACAGAGTGGTAGTGAGCGAGCTCAATGGACCTCTAGTGTGACTGCTGCAGATTTCTTTGTGGGCAGAAAATGTGGCAACGCAGGCAGGAGCCCAGTACAAAAGGACAGCTTGAGGAGCTGCCAGAAACGGAATGCTAGAGTGACAGAGGGGGGAGTGAGTGAGCTCAGTGTAGCTGTGTCGGGATCTTGCTTAGATTTCTTTTTGTCAGAAGCTGCCAATGCAGGCAGGAGCCCAGTACAAAAGGGCAGCCTGCAGTGGCAGGAAAACCAGAATGAGCGAGTGAGTGAGCTCAACAGAGCTGTATTGTAACTGCTGCAAATTTCTTTGTGGGCATAAGAAGGCAGCAATGCAGGCAGGAGCCCAGTAGAAAATGGCAGCCTGCAGCACCGGCAGAACAGAATGAGCGATTGAGAGAAGGGGAGTGAGCAAGCTCAACGGAGCTTTCCTGGGACTGCTGCAGATTTCTTTGCGGGCAGAAAAAGGTGTCAACAGAGGCAGGAGCCCAGTACAAAAGGGCAGCCTGCAGTGCCAGGACAGCCAGAATGACTAAATAAGACAGGGAGAGTGAGAGACCTCAACGGAGCTCTGTTGGGACAGCTGTGGATTTCATTGTGGGTAGAAAAAGCCACCAACACAGGCAGGAGCCCAGTACAAAAGGGCAGCCTGCAGCACCAGGAGAAACAGAATGAGCAAGTGACAGAGGGGGAGTGAGCCACCTCAATGGAGCTCTGTCGGGACAGCTGCAGTTCTTCCTCAGCAGAACAAGATGCCAATGCAGGCAGCAGCCCAGTACAAAGAGCAGCCTGCAGCACGGGACAAACACACTGAGCCAGTGACACAGGGCCACTGAGCGAGCTCAATAGAGCAATGCAATCAACATTCGGCATTGACAAATGCTTGTTATGTTGGCCCATCTGCTGTCACCAGTCAGAAAGTCTGATACGGTATACTGTGCTGTTTAAGGTTATTTTTCTCCAACACCGACTGCAATCTCACTTTTCGATCACCCTGAGATGCAAGCACGCTACTTTTGCCTTGAACCTGCACAAGAGTTCTGTTTCCATGCTCACAGAGAGCAAACAAGGGCATTGCAGAGTGGGTGGCCACTGGCCAACCCCATAGTCACAAACAGCAAGTTCAAATGAAAGTAGTGGACTCCAGTAACCAGTATTAAAAAGGAGTTCCTCGAGGCCATGTCTCACCTACAGTATGTCAAATTCTTATTGCCAGTGCCAGATAAAAAAATATAATATCTGTTATGTTGATCATCTACTGGCATGATTACATAGTTTTTCTTTTTGGGATATTGGCTGGGATGCAGGCTAGTTACAGCACATTTCGGTGATTGCGCTGAATATAACTAGCTTGCATCACAGCCAATGTCTAACCAGAGAGAGAGAGTGAGAAAGCCGGTTGTGGGTTTGTTCAAAAGTAAAAAAAAAAAAAAATAAGTCCAAATGTACGTAATCATGCCAGTGTAAAAATAAAATTAGGTAGCACCCCTCACTTGTTCTGTATATGTCCCACACCCAGTACTTCACCCAAGGTTATTTTTTGAACACCGACTGTCTGGCAAATATAATTTCTGGTCAGAATCCATTCATTTTACAGCTCCAGCACTTTGGCGTCAGCACACGAGCCATACAAAGAATTCTGACCAGGACCAGAATTGATGAGCAAACAAGGGCACTGCAGAGTGGGCGGCCACCCCTGTAGTCACAAAAAGCAAGTGCAAACAAAAGTAGTGAACTCCAGTAAACAGTATTAAAACGAGGAGTTCCTTGAGGTGATGTCCCACCTCCAGTATGCCAAGTTCTTATTGCCACTTAACAAAATAGCAAAAGAAAAATATATGCAAAATATCATTCCTGGTCGGAAGGAATCCATTTATTTCACTGCCCCTGCACTCTGGCGTCATACCAGCAATGATATTTTGTTACTGTTTTGCTTTTGGTATGTTGTTAGGGATTGTTCAGAAGTAAAAAAATAAATAAGACTGTCTGAATGGACTAATTTGTTTTTATTTACTTTCATTAATTGCGTTTATTTAGCATACTGCTACTGTATTGTATATTCAGCCCATCATGGGACACTGCATATGCAGCATTCATTCACCCTCTCTACAAACACAGTCCCCCCACACACACACACCAAACCATATGCTTGTAATGACTGCAGCAGTCCCTTCCATCACAAACTCTGTCCCTTTGCTTGTATGCTGTGGTTTCCCTACCTCTCTTTTTGCCTGTAGTATTGCCCCCATTCCTTGGTCTCCCCAATCAGTTAAGTCACAGAACACCATATTGACTTTATTTTTGTTTAATAGAGTGTTGCACATGTAATCTGCATCGATTTTCATTGATTTTCAAACAAGGACACCATTTTATTTTTTTACATATAATCAATTTTAGGACATGAAGCAATGCACAGTGGCTGTCTTCCATTCTAACAATAATTAAATTGTTATAAATGTTCTCTTTCATTTGCCAGATGGCCCTCCATTGTTTTCAATGACTTTGGGCAGTATTCTACAAGTGTGATCTGTGTATCTGTTGCAGTCTTCCTGTGTTATCTTATTAGTCCGGTAGTGGTGGATTGCTCTTATCAGTTCTTCTTTAGACTTTGGCTTGGCATGCCTTTGAAGGTAGTGCTTCAGTGCGTGCCACACCATCTCTATAGGATTTAGAACAGGAGACCTGTACATTGCAAAAAAAAACAGTGATTCTTAGATGGAGTACTGTATGAATCTTTCGTGAAGCCAGGATCCAACAATCAGCCACAGTAAGTAATAAGACACAGCCTTAAGTAACTATTTCCAACAAACAATTTAAGATTGAAGATTCAGAATCATAATACAATACATTCCCATAGTCATTCAGTAGAGTATGACATCCTACCTCTGCTAAATAATGTGTCATCATTATCAGGCTGTATGCCATAATGTAAGAGATCACTGTACTGAGAAAAAAATTCTATCCCAATCAGACTGAGTCATTTGCCATATCCTTTTAAAGAACCTTTCCATACTATGGCACTACAGTGCATCATGATTTGACTGCTGTACTTACTCAGCTAGTGTTTGAACCAGTTTACGCTACATTCTTGCAGACATCTCCAGGCAGAAGTATGCTTCGGGTCATTATCTGTTAGGGAAATTAGAGTTGTGATGTCAGTACACTTTGCAGTGAACATGTGTTGTTTAACAACCAGTTACATACAGCACAGTTGCAGTACCTGTGCAGGGGGTAGTGTTGCAAGAAGTAAATTAGTATTACTCAATGGCAATAACATTTCCTGGACTCCAATTCTTCAATGTGTGCCTGGCACAGTGAGAATATCCCAGCACAACCTCACAGGTGTGAGGTTATCCAGTACAACCTTGCATGTCTAGTCTCAGCACTATGAATCTCATGACTGCTTGCTTGGATATGTTTTTGTTTATGTATTTGTCTTTGCATGATTCTTTGCATCTTCTCTGAAGAAACAAAATATTTTTTTCACACTAACAAAAACATCTTTAAACTTTTTTTTTTATTCTGTATAACAAGTAATGTATTTTATTTTTGTATAACAATGAGCCATTGTATAATAGCAATAATGCACTCCACGGTGTGTATCATGCTGCGATAATCTCACTTCTGTGGTCGTTGGACGCACTCGGCCTGCGGCATCATGCCCAACCATCCCAGGCATGAGGTTAACCCAACACACACTCTGTCTTGCATTATGGCTTAAGTATCACACCACTTCACACTTAATACCTCTTAATACCTCAAACAAAATAGTACATCAAAACTCAACACACATTAGTACGTAGCTTATTATAATTACAGTATATAGTTGGCCAAATACTGTATGCCCCTGTATCTAACTTTTCTGACACTTTATTGTTGCAATAGACATTTTTTATGAGCAATAATACAGGGCCACATGTTCCGAGTATCAGACGTGAGAACTCAGATGCTGTACACGCACAGAAGCATAGTAGTATACTGTACCTTGAAAAAATCGATGCAGCCCATCAGACCATCTAGCTGCAATGTAGGGGGCAAGCACTTCCTTCACAATATGGTCCTCGAAGAAGACACAATCCATAATGCCTGAAATATAGTACAGTGATATAGTTTGTGCGTCATGATCGCAATTCTTAGTACCACATGGTTTCCTACAGTACAGTATATCTATAAATGCGCTGAGCAAATTACCTTCAAAAATAACAATTGACCCAGGACCACAATGGGATATGGCACCCCACACATGTACTTTCAGCGAGTGCTTGGGCTTCGGCTTGCACACCTGTCTACCTTTCTTATAAAACGCCATGACGGTATGGCTCTCCAGCTGACATGTTGTCTCATCAGAGAAAATTACAGTTTCAAATCTTTCACCTTCATCAATCCACTGCCTAACCCTCTGTACATGTAGCACCATGTTTGCTTCTCTTATCATAGGGCATGTCCTGCCAAAACAAATGGGTGAATGTTTAGTAATCATAACATGGCATTCGGTGCAGTTTTGTGACAGGCATTGCACTGCAGATTTACCACTGTTGGTACTATGCACATCATACTCCTACCTCTGATTATTTATTAGTTAGATATTTTATACTGCTTTATTTTGATCCACACAGCTCATACAGTGCATGTTAAGGGTTTCACCAATGACTGCATGCCTTGGATGTAGTTCTCTTTCTATCTCTCCCCATCCCCCATCTCCAGTATCTTTCTCCCCTCCCATAACAAGGTAGAAACACATCACAGAGACAGAGAGAGCCAGTGACACAGAGAGGAGGGGAGGAGGGAGAGGGGAGGCAGACATCAGAAACTACCTGTTCTTGAGCTAGCCAGCAAAGTGACTCATGCATACAGCAGTGTGTCAATTGTTTTAAGAAAAAGAAGCAACATTATACATTTCCTCAGTGCCTTAGTTACAGTAATTCTATGTCAGAGAAACTCTATCTTAGGAGCATGTGTGTACTTATCTCTGACATCCACACTATCTCCTCCTCCAAAAAAGAAGCACAGATTACTGGGGGGAGAGGGGTGGGGGCTGAGGGCTGGGTCAGTCATCAGAAACTTCATGTCCTTGAACTTGCCAGCCAAGTGACTCATGTCTGGAGCGCTGTGTCTTAGTGTTTTATGAAAAGGAAGCAACATTTAACATTCCCTGTAGCTCTGACTATCTACCTGTACTCACCCAACAAAGAAACACATATTTGAAAGACAGAGACACAAAGAGTGAGATTAAGAAGAGGGGGCAGTGCATTACCTTGGTCTCCCAAACTTCCACCCCAGCTGCCTTCTCAGTCTGCTTACTGATGACTCGGATATGGTCAAGGAAAGTTCACGTAGCAAAATCTCTTTGATTTCATGTGTACTTCTTTCATCATCCACATCCTCATTCATCAGTCTGTCAATGGCTTCCATCATATTTCTGGAAGAAAAATAAATCATTCCAAACCTAATGTTAATAGCAATTTTGGGCTTCGAACATTTACCTGCACATTACTTGTATAAGCTACACTATACTGTAGTTTATCTTCCAAACTTAGGTAGCTTCTTGGGTCGTTTTTGTCCATCCCACTTTAGGCACTTGGCTACAGCTTGTTTAGTCACATGTATTCCACTTTCCTTCAGGAATGCTGCACATTCCTTGTAGGTCTTTCCTGACTGACAATACTTTGACAGAACTGCAGATACGTCCTTGCAAATATTGGTCATGTTGTATGATGCTACAGTAAGTAAATCACATTTATAATTTCAATCCTAAACACTGAAACTGGTAGTGTCAGACTGAAAATTGTACTGTGCTTTGATGTGTCACTGAACAAAGAATCCTCGCTGATTGGCTCATACCATGACAATTGTGTCTTCCAATCATAAACTGCATACTCCAATTATACTCGTTTGATTGGTCAGCCTCATTGTCACTCGTAATGAGCCTCTGAGCCAATTGGTGGACATGAGGTCATACATTCATGCTGCTTCAGTACACCATAAATTGCATCCCTGCAAGTCCACATTCATACACTGCTTTTGTTTGCTTTGTATTGACATCATTATTCAACGACCCTTTACCTTTCAAACTGATGAGCAGGAAATCATTCTCAGTGCCAAGGTATGCACTTGTTGTGTTCGAGGAGGATGGCAAGACAGAAACCAATATCGTAGAGATGGCATTCTTGAGTGGAGACGTACAAGAGGGGGCATATTGCAAGCTGAGGATGAAATACCCTGACAGACTGAAGACTCAGTTCTGAGTCCAGATTGCTAATATGAACGGTTAGTATTGTTAGTTATTCAATAGATGGGTTGATGATTGTACAGTATGTTCAGAAATGTGTCTAATGATATTTGCCTACAATAAAATGAAATAGGATGAGGACATTCAGTACTGTACCCACTTTTAAATATCCAAAAAAAGTCAGAAATGAGGTACGGGTGACACAACAGTTGCAGTACAAGACCTGAGGGCATACAAGCACAGGACACATTCTGCATCAAAGGACAGTTGCATTCTGGAGTGCATTGCCAGAGGTATCACATGAAGACGCTGTTGTATAAAATGCTAGTGAGGCTTCACCTACAGGAGAGTACAGTGCCATTCAATGCTACTCTGGAGGCCTCGCCAACAGTACATTTGTGAATGCAGTATATAGTGAATATACATTATTTGAATATATCAAACACACATAAAAGATTAGTAAACTAGCCTTACCAGGACACAGAAGCACTCTGTATACTGTTGTTTGGGGGTGCAGTTTAATAGTTCAATATGTTCAATATGAGCATTAGGTGATTATGTCCATGGAGGCTGATTACCTGATGACATACAGTACCAAAGTGGGCCAGCTAGCATGGCAACAGTGCGTACTCTTTTTGCTTACAGTAAGTGTGATTTCTGAAATACAAAATGGACTAAGTTTAAGCCAGAAAAATAAAGCTGCAGTACTGTGGTGACTGATTTCTCTGGCTTTAAATGGGCAGTCAGATGGACAGAAGGGACCTCGGTTTAACATCTCTTCTGAAGGATGGCACACCCCAGCAGTTATGCACCCCCCAATACTGCACTCAGATGCCAGCAATTTTTAGGTGCAAGTCCATCCCAGTGTGGGACGAGAACCCACAACCTTCTGATCGAGAGGCAGATGTGCTACCAACTGAGCCACAGGTGAATCATGTGTCAGCATGGCTCAGTTGGTAGCACATCCTGGTGTTTTCCTGGTGGGTGTCCAGGTGGAAATAAAATAACCCAGGGTACTCTTTGTAAAGAGATGGGAACATTCCCGGTGTCCTGGCCAACATTCCCCTTCCCATAAACTAGTTCATGCAATTATCTAGGCTGTGGGTGATGATGTGCAATATGGCTGCCACCACACATTCAGTCTCTACACTACTACTTTATCTCACCAGTGTTGTGCATTCCATTTGTTGCAGGCCATTGTTCTTCTCGTGGTGCCTTGCCACAACATTGAGTCCATGTGGACCCAAACAGATGCTGATCCACAACCTAAAGAGAATAAGGAAGGGTGGACACAAACAGATGCTGTAGTACAACATGAAGTGCATGGTGAAAGGGGGACACAAACAGATGACATTCAACCACTGGAAGAGAATCTGGAAAGGTCCTCCATCCTGGCGCATGATGTCCCTTTAATTAAAGAGATGCTGCAGAATATTTTAATGAACCAGGCACTGATGGACAAAAGGCTATGCAAGATAGAGGAGGATCTGCATGCCATACAGTGGGTGGCACCACGGCGACCTTCCTGGGAAACACTGGCCCCAGAAGAAACTGCATTGTCACCCGACTGCAGTGTTATTGATTATGTGGAGTCAGCAAATGAACATGAATTCTCAGGTGCGATTGACGCACAGGATACTGCAGTGTACCCACAGGGATTGGTGCAAGGACATGTGAGTGAACCCATGCAACCAGTGCCACACCCTCCACACCACATGGAGGATCCAAACTGCCTAATTGTGCACTGTTGCCAATAAGCTCACAAAGAGAAAAGAACTTTACATAAAAAGCAGTGGGCATAGTGATAGGTATGCCGCCCTATATTTTAGACACTGTTCACTAAGAAGCGTATATGATGGGCAAACAAAATAAATTTTAATGGCTCTTTTGGCAAGCAGGCCATGCTTGACAATTTGAGGAGCCATGTGCTTCGGAACACAGAACTGCAGTTCACAAATTTGGGGCACCATGAGAGACGTGAAATACATAATAGAATTAATGAACAGCTGCACACCCCATGGAGATTTGGTGCCAAGGCCCTAAAGCAAAGATAAAGCAAGATGGCTACAACTGTTGTACATAATGTTAAGATTTTATTTGTATATGTGTTGTACTGTATTTTTTTTTTTTTATATTTTAAGAATGTGTTTTCTTTTTGTAAATAAACATGATTCCTGGCGTATTCTTGAATTCAGTTGTAAACTTTTGGTATGTAGTGTGTGTGTGTGGGGGGGGTTCAGGTGCAGTCTGAGGCATACAATAGCAGCTCATGATATCGATGACAGTGACAGTATACTATGTCTGCAAATGAAAGACATAGAAAAATGAATTATGGCCTTAAGAAGTACAAATGCTGGGACCTGTACAGCCATTTTAGAAACAAGTCAAGATTTCGGCTTTTCAGTTTGGTGTTCAGTGGTTCACTTAACTCCATTCTTGGAGTATTAGACTTCCAATAATATGGTAAAAACCTCCAAAATAAAGTGTGAGGAAGTCATGAACTAACAGATGTAAAAAAAATGGAGACAACTTCCAAATTATGAAAGGAAATAAGACATTATTGATGTTTCGAGCTGTGTTTCACTGTAAATATATTCTTTCAACATCAATAAATTGGCCCTTACTAGAATATTGGCTTCTACAAGCAGGGTTTTTTGATGTATTTTAACTTCAAAATAATCGCAATGACTTTCAAATTGTAACTCATGGAAGTTTTAGACTTCCACTAAAAATAAATTAACTGAAACCATGCTGGTGTTACTGTTAGCAAGGAGAGTACTGTATAACAGAGAAATGCTGCACTATAAGCAGAGTGCAAAATGTGCAGCGATGGACAGTGGCATGTTGAGGTGCAAAGGTAATGCATGACTGGCAAAATGTATTTGCATCCTACAGTATTACTACAGTGGTAACATATTTCTAACCACTATTTAAAAAGCAGTTACACATGGAAAAAATTATAGATTTATTGCAGTTCACCTTTAATTCAGTAAACATCATAGCCTACAGCACATTTTTCACATTCACAGGTCTAAATGCCAACACTTGGACTCAAGCTTCAGTGTGACACTGAAATACCTTAATGATATATTATGCACAGTAGGTGTTGATGTGGTCCTAAGCATCACTTGTTGGTGGCCCACTTTGAAGCAGGTAACAGCTGCATTGAATGAGAGGTGCAAACAGCTTCAGTTTGGTTGAGTGCATTCATATGCAAAGACAATTCATACTGCCATTCAAAGTGTGGCTAGCCAGCTACTTTCCAAGTGAGACTGAGCAACACAAATGGATAAGGGGGATAGATGAAGTGTGTGTGTGTGTGGGGGGGGGTGCATGACTGCTTCATGGGACCATGCAGTCAACATAGTGTAAGCATGGAACATTTGTATGAAGAGAGTCAAAAGACTTGAATTGCAAAATGCTAATAAAAAAGGTACCAGAAAAATCGCAATTGTTTGTAAAATGAAGGTAACAGACAATAAATAAGGTGACGTTTGGGTAATACAGAGCATGGTCTTACAGACCATACTGTGCCTCCAACCCCCACACCCACAAACCCCAGTTACACTGTGGTTATTGAGGTGTTATCAGAGCAAGCAGGATATTTCATATAAGAAACCCTAGCAGTTGCACAGTTAATAATGTCAGAAATGTAATTGTTTTACAATTTACCACCACAGAAAAACAGCAGAAGTAAAATTCCATTTATTGATTTACTATGTATTAATTGTTACAGATGCACAGCCACAGATACCACAAACTATTGCTTCTGCCTCTCATAGCATGTAGAGTTATCACTGAAATGAGACCCTGCCAGCTGTAATTAATGTTTCTTTTTTGGGGGGCTATGATATTTGTCTTAAGCTTAAGCACTGACACAGAAACACTGGTGCCGTAAAGAAAAGCACTGTAAATGTATCTGACTTTGTTTCTTCATAGACTAATTATAATTTTAGAGCTGAAAAGACATGCCATAGTAATACATCTTATTATTGCAGCATGCTGCCCCATCCAGTTGTTACCTTTATTTTTACTTCAGTGAAGGCAGTAAGTACTATTCAGCTGGCAAGGTCACAGGTGGAAAATAACACTGCCCTCTGCAAAAGGCGGAAGGAGTACTGGTGGTACTGTACTGCAGCTGTGCTGCTGGAAACACAGAAACATATGGATTGGTATCAGATAAGGACCGCTAGGCCCAACCAGTCCGGCAGTAGGCCCTATACATGTACTGTATGCATCCACTCACTCTAAATGGTCAATGGTTTTTTCATGTATCCCTTCCCTCCCAAGGCTTCCCTGTGCTTGTCCTAGGCATGTTTAAACCACTCCACTGTGCTTGCCTCTACCACCTCTCATGGCAGACTATTCCAAGTGTTCACCACTCTCTCTGTGTATAAAAACTTCCCGACATTACCTCTTAATCTCCCCACTTCCTATTTCATATCATGACCCCTTGTTCTGGTATCTTTTATTCTTTTTCTTTATTTTTATTTATACAGTGATTTGGAAAAGACCTATGATTGCAAGCTTGTTTACAAAGGTTCCACGTCATAGATTGCAGAGGTCACTCTCCTCTTTGGTGATCATCAGTACTTCCCCCCATCCTGTATTTCTGCCCAGGATTCCCCCTAACCAGGTGCATTATCTTGAAAAGTTTTGCATTGAACCCCAGTTACAACAACTCACTATACTTCTAGTCCCTCTGCAATGTCACTAATGAAGAAATTGAATAGGACTGCCACCAGACTGGTCCCAGTACTGATCCTTGCTGCACTCCGCTGGTCAACCCTCTCTCCCCAGATTGGATCCCCCTTACCACCACCCTCTGCCTTCTGTCTGTCAGCCAGTTTCTAACCCACTGTATCACCTTAGTATGCACCATGCCTAGACTGCTCATCTTGTTAACCAGCCTTCTGTGTGGGACAGTTTTGAAGGCTTTGCTGAAATACCGGTAAGGGGAAACAGTAAAGCAAATAAAAAAGCAAATGCTACTGTTGCACTTTAAAAAAAAAAAATTCTGACTGCCCATTTAAAGCCAGAGAAATCAGTCACCACAGTACTGCAGCTTTATTTTTCTGGCTTAAACTTAGTCCATTTTGTATTTCAGAAATCACACTTACTGTAAGCAAAAAGAGTACACACTGTTGCCATGCTAGCTGGCCCACTTTGGTACTGTATGTCATCAGGTAATCAGCCTCCATGGACATAATCACCTAATGCTCATATTGAACATATTGAACTATTAAACTGCCCCCCCAAACAACCAATAAATTAAGTGACAACTTGAATGAAGTCAGGGACTAGTAACCACAACCTGAAAATGGGAGTAACATGATTTGATTTGTAATCATTCAATGAGGGTTGTGTGTGTAAGTGTAAAAATAAGTACACCATGCCATGGGCATTTTAGAAGGCTGATGTCATGGGAGCATCAGGAGGCAAGAAATGAGTATCTTTAAGGCTGCAAGAATAGGTTATGCCACACTACATGTTGGATATGGAGGTTGATGGCACGGCAGTATGCAGATAGGAGGAGAGAGGTTACTGTTTTGAATGAAATCTACTTCCAACACATACAGTACAGTAGAATATTTCAATGTGTGGGTGTTACATACATTATGAATTCATGATGTGGTGTGTGGGCACAACATTTCCTGCCTTCCTAAAAAAAGGGAGTCTGGTGGTTGGCTACTCAATATGCATAGGGCTTTGGAAAGGATTGTCCATGAAAGGCCTGACAGCTACTGTACAGTGTTTTGAAGCAAAGGTTTGCTGCATACACCAATTGGTTGAATGCTAATAATGCTGTCACTCTCCTGTGTACCATTAACCCACAGGAGTGATCACTGCTGCTCCAAGTCCACACAAGACATTATCACAAGTAAATAAATAATTTAATGAAAGAATAAATATATAAATAAATAAATGCAGTAAAACAGCAATAATTTATTGAGGATTGTGGTGTAGCACTCAATTTACCTCAACTCGAAATTCCCACTACAGTATGTAAAATGGCAGTTGATTGAGGCTTGCGGGTAGATTTTTTTACATTTCAAAGTAAATAAAAAGTAAATACAACAAATAATCAGACATCAGGAGTTAAAATAACAATGCTACATCGTGTATGCTCATATTGAACATATTGAACTATTGAACTATTAAACTGGCCCCCCCCCAAACAACCAATAAATTAAGTGACAGCTTGAATGAAGTCAGGGGCTAGTTACCACAACCTGAAAATAGGAGTAACATGATTTGATTTGTAATGATTCAACGAGGTTGTGTGTGTAAGTGTAAAAATAAATATACCATGCCACTGGCATTATAGAAGGCTGATGCCACAGGAGCATCAGGAGGCAAGAAATGAGTGTCTTTATGGCTGCAATAATTGGTTATGCCATGCAACATGCTAGGCATGGAGGTTGATGACATGGCAATATGCAAATAGAAGGAGAGAGGTTATTTATTGAGGATTGTGGTGCATTACTCAATTTACCTCAACTTGAAATTCTCACTACAGTACCATATGTCAAATGGCAGTTGATTGAGGCTCGTGGGTAGATTTTTTTACATTCCAAAGTAAATAAAATAGTAATATATATATATATATTATGGTAGCACGGTAGTGCTATTACCGTGCTACCATAGTTAGAGTTGAGTAGCACTTTTAAGGTTAAATGGTCAAATTTGCACCTTAATAACTTTGCCACTGTTCAATGGATTTACCTGATATTTGGTATGCAAAATTGGGCATGGCAGATCTTGGGATATGCCAAGTTTTGTACCAGTCGGATATACGGCTGCGGAGATATTAAGTGACAACCAATTGCGCAATTACGCTTTTTTGCAATTTCTTTGCTCTCTCCTACAGGTCGCGTGATTTGTGCGACTGGTCCAAAAACTTAAGGGAACATGCAGCCAGGGTCCCTGATGTGCCTTTTGAAGATTTCATGAAAAAATATTCAACGGTTCAAAATTATTAAAAAAACAAGTTCCCATTATAAGTCAATGGGAAAAGTTAACAAAAAGTTCAACACTTTCACGAATGCAGTTTTTACTTTCTCAAATGGCCCTTTTACTTTTGCAAATCCACTATTTTGTTTTCAGTTGGTGATCAAAAATGCTTGGCATTTAAATTTGGGACCCTCTAGCAACACAATTCTTTTGTGTTTACCTGGTCAGATCCTGAGGATGCTAGGCATGTCTTTATTTTGAGGTTAAACACCCTAGAAATATGTTTTTCAAGTTTCTGGAAAAAGTACTTTTGAAAAGTAGTGTTGCACTCACGAAAGTGTCACAAATTTTTGCGAAAGCTTTCGCAAATTGTGACACTACTTTTCCAGGCTATGACAAAATGACAGCAATTCTTTGCCACACTGTTGCAAAAGAACGATTTGGTCTTTTGGGCTGAAATTTGAAGGGGACGCAGCCAACATCTCACAGATGTGCCTTTCAGTGTTTCGGTGAAAAAATATTACAGTACAAAACTAGCCAGGAAAGTCATAATTCATATGAAATTTACGTTTTTTTCTATGTCGTACAGTTCCCGAGATATAAGCAATTTAATATTCCAAGTCCTCATTTTCTAATTCAAGGCCCATTGCTATGTATACATTCTTTGTTTTCACTGTGTTTTCCAATGCATTTTTTGGGGAAAAGAAGGGTGTGCCCTTTCATTACTGTGCCAGTTAGATTTCCAGTTGTGTTTCCGTTACCGTTTGTGGCACCATTACTGTCTACGCCACCATGTGCATTACGGTTTGCATTTTCGCGTGCATTTGCGTTTCTGTGTTGTTTGGTGTTATTGTTGCTGTTGCCATTGCCAGTTTCATTTGCAATTGCGGTACCATCCACGTGCATTACGGTTTGCGTTTTCATGTGCGCTTGCATTTCTGTTTCGTTTCTGTTTCCTTTGACGTTATTTTTGCTGTTACTGTTACTATTTGCATTTACAATTGTGGTACCATGACAATGCGTGTAACGGTTTGTGTTTCTGTACTCGCTTGCATTTGCATTTCTCTTTCCTTTGGTGTTATTGTTGCTGTTACCATTACCATTTCCGTTAACAATTGCGGTTCCGTGACCATGCACATTACGGTTTGCGTTTCCATACACGCCTCCATTCCTGTTTCTGTTTCTGTTTCCTTTGGCATTATTCTTCATGTTAACTTTACCATTTCCATTTACTATTGCGGTACCAGGGCTGTGCGCATTACGGTTTGCGTTTACATGTGGGTTCGCATTTATGTTTCCATTTCTGTTCCCTTTCACTTTCTTTTTGCTGTGACACTTAACATTTCCATTTAAAATACTGCTGCCATTACTATTCGCGTTATCAGTTGTGTTTTTGTATGTGCTTCAATGTCCGTTTCTGTCACTGTTCACTTTGGTGTCACTTTGCACTTGTGTTTCTATTAATGTTTCCTTTACCATTTACATTTCCGTTACCATGTGTGCCACTGTTGGCACTTCTGTTTGTGTTGCTGTTCCTGTTACTATGTCACAAGACATCACATGGCGGGAACGCAGGACCCTTTGCACCCCTGCGATCCTACCGCTGCATTACTTTCACTATTTGTCATCATCATTCTCAAAAGAAGGGAAATTAGAGGCAAAAACCCATTTAATGCATCAGTTAGGATTGTTCCACAGTGACAAAAGTGAGGAAATTCAGTGTTAGGGTTGAAAACCCCCTTGACCCCAGCCCACCCCAACTGGCATCAGGGTGTGCGTTGGAGTCGTCGGTCCTAACTCTCACTCCATTCTCCTATACCTCTGCTTCTTTACACGGAGATGGGGTGAGAGACAGGGCTGATGACCCCAATGTGCACCCTGATGCCAGTTGGGGCTGGCTGGGGTCCAAAGGGGGTTTTCAACCCTAACACCAAATTTCCTCACTTTTGTCACCATGGAACAACCCTAACTGATGCATTAAACTGAGTTTTTTGCCTCTAATATATATATATATATATATATATATATATATATATATATATATATATACACACACACACACACACACACATATACAGTATCAGTTCATACCTTGTCAATATGTTTACAGCTTTAAAAAATTGATTCATTAGATGAAGGGAGATACTTTTACAGCACTACTGTAATGTCTTTCGGAGATAGCGATATCAGTTCTTCTTTGAGAAACAGATCTCAGGAATCACTCTCTTCTACAAGGGATATATGGTAACATATTTATACTGAGCATTATATCGGCTCCAAATTTGTATCTGTAGTGACTAGCTGTCACAAGCTGTGTCAGTCAGTGCTGACTGGGAGAAACAATCTACAGTATTATCAGTGAAATAACAGCTTTATTACTTTAAGAGACTGCTGAGGTGCTGTTGACAAATTCAAATAAAATGAAGCACTCAAGGTTGAGTTACCTTGAGTTAGAATTGTTACTTGGGCTGTGATATTGTAACTTTTGAGGCTTGGGAACACTTGTTTGGCAGTGATAATTAGAGTGAAATTTAAATGTGTTGTTTGCCTGGTGTTAGGGGGATAGGACATTAACAGGAATTACCTTGTCTTTCATTGTTCACTTGGGAACATAAGCAGGAGGCTGGTAAGGACAGAGGTCTGGGGTTATATTCTGTTTTAACTGAAATATTTGAATAGTTTTGTATGTGAAATTAGTTCTATGTGTTAAAAATTACTACCCTGAGTTAAAACTGTTACTTGGGCTGTGATATTTGTAACTTTTGAGGCTTGGGAACACTTGCTTGGCAGTGATAATTAGAGTGAAATTTAAATGTGTTGTTTGCCTGGTGGTTGGTAAGAATCCTCCCACCCACCCTGTTTTGTAGGCTTTCTTAAATGCTGAAAAGCCACTGAGGGTTGGGATTGAAAGGCTGAGTATTTCTGTTTGGGACTGAAATTCCAAGCAACAGGAACTGGTGGTCCTGTGACAACATATGGTACCTGATGTCTGCATACACACACTGTTAGTGGGACTGGACACACACTGGACTGTATGTGTTTGTGAGACTTGGGAACTTTGTTGGTGGGGTTGAAATTGGGTTTGTAAATAACTGCAGTCAGTATAGAGAGAAACTGTATTCCAGGGGAAAGAGACTGAGAAAAGGGTGTGCTATTATAAACAGAGGGGATAAACAGGGTGGCTATATTCCACCATGGCAGGCATCTTCAGAAGGGTTGTAGGCTGCACAGGCTGTGGGATGGCAATAATTGTTAATTGGGCCTGAGAGGGAGGCTGCCCACTCTGTAGACAGCTATCTTGTATCAGGAGGAGGTATATTGGTTAAGGAGTAAGCTGGAGGAGCTGGGGGGTGTCCAAGGATAAGGGTGTGGATATGGGCAGCAGAAGGGTGGGGCTGAGGGAGGCTAGAGGCAATGCCTGAAATTACAGGATGTTATGTTACAGCAAGCAGGAGGGGGATATTAGGACAGAGGACCCTTAGATAGGGATGTTGATGCTAAGGGAAAACACAGGGTGAACATTCTGAATACAAAGAGAGTGGAGGGGAAGAGCCAGAGGGGCTGTTGTGGGGAAGCCTAAAACAGCAGACTGTGGGAAGGGAGCCCTAAGGTGAACAGAGCAAGAGGGGAAGAAGAGGGGCAGTTTAGAGTGCAGTCAGGGAAATTGGTTACTTGTTGGAGGCTGACATAGAGTGTCACAATAAATTTGAGCTACTACAACCTAGAGGGGGAGGAAGGGGTTGGTGGAAATGAGGAAACTGATACAGAGGCCGGGGGGAGGGAGTCAGATACCCATAGGGCATCACAGACTGACAATGGAAAGGATAGAAATAGTCACAGAGGGAGAAGGGGAAACATAAATGTTAAGCAAATGGGGGAGATGCAACATATTGCAGACATGAGGGAGGAGAGCATGACTGGAGAGAAACTGGGAGACAAGGAGGTGGGAGAGGAGCCCCCCTTCAGCAGGGGGGTCAGTACCAAGGATGGGGGCCCTAGCTAAAGAGGACCTACAGACAGCCTCTGGAGGCAGGGTACTATTACAAGGGGAGGATGGCAGTGTGGGAAGGGAAACCATCAGGGCCAGAATAAATGGTTTGGATAAGAGAGGTTAAATGGGACACCTATTCAGAGGGGTTTGAGTTAAGTGGGCAAAATAACAAGGGAGGCAGAAAGGGAGGTGACAAGGGGTCTCTAATAAGGCAGGAAGACTCCCATGGAATTGAGATCATGAATAAACGGGGGATGGGGCTGAGAGGCATAGTGGAGGTAACCATAAGGATAATGGTGGTGTTAAGGTTCTGTTATTGGGAGACTCGATGATTAGGGGTATCCAGTGGGAGGGACAGGGGTGGATACAGCCAGGTGTGAAGGTAGTGAGTATCTCTGGGCTGACAGTGCACAGAGCAAAGTTCATGGTGTATGAAATGGTTAGGATTGTGGAGGAAACTGGATTTCTGGCATTTGGGAACTAATGATCTAGAGGGAAATAGCGTTTTGGAAATCCAAGCAAGGTTCCAAGAACTTGCCAGAGTCTGTCGGGATAATGGATGCAACATTTCCTTTTCGAGATATTGCCAGTACCAAAGGCCTCAGTGGAGAAAAAAATGAAACTCACAGAGGTTAATGACTGGCTCAGGAAGTGGGGTGAAGAGAGTGGGTTGGGGGTGTTAGGGAACTGGATAGAGTTTGGGAGGATAAGGGACTGTATGCCAAGGACAGGCTTCATCTTGCCCCATTAGGGAAGGAAGTCCTTAAACAGGTGATGGCTGACTACATTCAAGAAAGGTGGGGTTTAAACTTGTGAGGGGAGGGATAAGGGAGGGGCTGACCAGAAGCCCTCTCCTCCCAATGAGGGGAGTAGCCTTCAAGCCCAAGGGGGGGAGGGGAGAAACAGACTGGGGGTGGAGGTTTCAGGAGGAGCAGAGGGAGGATGGAAGTATAAGGAATCTGGGTGGGGTTCAACAAAGAGGATCAGGGATAAGGGGTGTGGGTTGGTGTTAGTAAATGCCAGGAGCTTTGGAAACAAGTTGCCAGAGTTCCAGGTCATGCTGTTTGGGGGGGGTGGATGTGAGCGGTCACGGAGACGTGGGCCAACAAAAACCATGACTGGGACCTAAATGTGCAGGGGTACACTATGCTTAGGAAGGATAGAAAGGAGGGCAGAGGGGGTGGAGTGGCTATGTTCATTAGAGATGACATAGAAATTGCTAAGGTAGAAGAGGCAGAGGGAAACATGGAGGCCTTATGGATCATCTTACAATCCCCAGCAGGAGATAAGGTCAAGCTGGTGTAGTATATAGGCCCCGGGATGAGTGATGTTCTAGCGATGATTTGCTGGACAACATCATTGCCCAATGTGGACCAAAAGGGAAGGAGTGGTGTTGATGGGGACCTTAATATGCCATACAAACTGGGGAACCATGTCCTAGCCTAGCAGCAGAGGCTGCTGGACGGCTTCCAGGATGTGTTCTTAACACAGCATGTGATGGAGCCCACAAGGAGGGCATGTCCTGGATGTGGTTCTGGCAGATGGGGATCTGGTAAGGGACCTGGTTGTACAGTACCCCTGACTGGGAGCGACCACAATACTGTCTGGTTTCAAATAAGCATGGGGAGGAGATCTAGGACACTGGCAGTGGACTTCAGGGGGGCAGACTTTGTGGGCATGGGAAATATTCTCAAGGATCACTTGAAGGGGATTACATCAATGACAAGTGTGGAAAGGAGATGGGAGGTCATAAAACGGGGACTTCATGAGGCAGTCAGGATCTGCGCTAAGTTGAAACGTAAGGGAGCAAGGTCACATAAACCATGCTGGTGGTCCAGTGAGGTACAGGTAGAGGTCAGAGAAAAGAAGGTGGCCTACAAAAAATATAAAACATCAAGAGGGGATAGGGATAAGAAAATGTACCATCTTGCATCTAGAAAAGTCACCCGGATGGTGAGGGGAGCAAAGTCCAGTAAAAGCAGTGGCTGGCACAGGGGATACATGGAGGGGAAAAGGAGTTCTTCTGGTACATTGGGGAGCAGAGAAAAACTAAGGGCCATCTCAGCAGATTGCGATCAGAAGGAGGGTGGGTGGAAGAGGCGAGGGACCAGGCAGAGGTATTTAATGAGTACTTTGCCTGTGTTCACTAGGGAGGGGGATGGGATATCTACAAAGCAAGGCACAAAGGGGATAGAAGCGGCAGTGAGTGGGATCAGGGGAGCAACAGAAATGGAGCAAGAGGGAGGGAGAGGTACCCCAGGGGTGCCACATCTGGATAAGGATAAAAAGGCCAGTAAGGTGGAGGGGACAGATGATGCTATCTCCGCCAAAAGGGTGTGGTTAGCCCTCAAGGCCCTAAAGAAAGACAAATCTCCTGGGCCAGATGGTATTCATCCAAGAGTATTATGGGAATTGGCAGACATACTGGCTGCACCCCTGGCGGAGCTCTTCAACAGGTCACTTGAGACAGGGAGGGTACCTAGGGACTGGTGAGAGGCATATGTGGTGCCAATCCATAAAGGGGAGTCGAGGGAAGTACCAGGTAACTATAGACCCATCAGTTTGACCTCGGTGGTGGGAAAATTAATGGAGAGTATACTAAAGGAACGATTGGGGTGTACTTGGAGGAGGTGGGAGGTCTGGATAGTCGGCAACATGGGTTTGTGCCAGGTAGATCATGTCAAACCAATCTTGTGGAGTTCTACTGAATGGGTAACATCAGAACTGGACAGGGGAAAGCCTGTGGATGTATTATTCTTGGACTTCAGCAAGGCATTTGACTCTGTCCCCCACAATGGTCTGGTGGAGAAACTGATGGGGTTAGGAGTAGGACCTTTGATGGTCAGATGGATTGAAAACTGGCTAGCTGGACGCACCCAGAAAGTAGTGGTCTGTGGGGAGCTCTCGAACCCTAGAGAGGTTGGTAGTGGGGTGCCACAGGGCTCGGTCCTGGGTCTGATCCTGTTTAATGCATACATATCGGACATCAGGGAGGGTATAGGGTGTGAAATGAGTCTCTTCACGGATGACTGCAAGATGGGAGCAGTAGTTGAGGGAGAAGAGGGGAGGTTGGCCCTGCAAGGGGATCTGGACACCCTGGAAAGCTGGGCTCACACATGTAAATTAAATTTCAATATCACCAAGTGCAAGGTGTTGCATCTTGGTTGGGGAAACCCAAAACACAGGTACACCTGGGAGGAGGCGCTGAGGCCTCAATAGGGAAAAGACCTAGGGTCATGGTGGATGGCATGTATGAATAACTCTGAGCAGTGCAGGAGAGTGGCTAGCAAGGCAAACAGGATGTTGGGATGCATCATAAGGGGATCACCTCTAGGAGCAAGGAAGTGATTCTGCCACTGTACAATGGACTGGTTAGACCACACCTTGAGTACTGTGTACAGTACTGGAGACTACACTTGAAGAGGGACATACAGCTCCTGGAGAGGGTACAGAGGAGGCAACTAAGATGACACGAGGGCTAGGGGATTTGATGTGAGGACAGACTTGAGGAGCTCTGCCTGTTTTCATTGGAGGAGAGGAGAGATGGGGGGACATGATTGAGGTCTTCAAGTACCTCAAGGGAATAAATAGGGTAAACATGGAGGGGATCTTTAGACTAAAGCAGGGAGGTATCACCAGAGGGCATGGTTTGAAGTTGGAAGGTGGAAGGGTAAGGGGGAAAAGAGGAGGAGGTTTTTCACTGAGAGGGTAGTGGACCCTTGGAATGCACTGCTTGGTGAGCTGGTTCAGAGATCCACAGTGGAGGGCTTCAAGAGAGGGTGGGACAGACACAGAAAGTGGATGTATCAGATGATGGCCTGTCCTAGGGGGGTGGGGATGGATGATAGGGGTTTCTGGAGCACAAGGGATGGGAGGGCCTAGGCACCCAACTAAGGATCTGAGGTTCGAACAGACTCAATAGACCTCATAGCCTAATCTGCTGGCATATAGTATGTTAGTATGTAAGGTGACATCAGTCTGATGGCAGGTTCTGAGCCTGAATGTTTTAGCTGGTTATTTGTAAATGGACTTTATGCACTCTTATTTCATTTGACTTTGGATGTGCCCTACTGTATTTGCATAAGTGAGTGTTTCATTTTATGTGAATTTTTAACAGTGCCACAGCAGTCTTTTGAAGTAATAGAGCTGATTTTGCAGTGACAAAAGCTGGGAGTCTGCAGCTTTGTTGAGTGGAGCTACATTTGTTTTACTAGGCTTACAGCATTGTACAGTGGTTGCTGGTCCTGCGGTTTTCATCACTGTTGTGTATTATTGACTTGGGCCCTACTTATCCTTGGTACTAATTTGCATATCAGTGAAACTGCAATTTTTAAAATATGCAGTTAAATGTACTGTAGGCTGTGGAGGGATTGGGCATTTGCAGAACCTGCAAAAGACAAGATTGGGTTCTCCTGGCTTTTATACCCCGCACTTCAGCAATGTAACAGACTGACTACCCACAGTAACAGTGCTGGCTGCCAATTAATTTTAACAAAATCCTGCAGGCCATAAACAGGGCTGAAATACATGCAGGTAAACTTCCTTTCTTCTTCTACAAAACATGGTAAAACAGGAGACGGAATTGGGAAATAGCAATGGCACTGTGGGGACACCTACTGGTGTATTTCAATTATAGCTAAAATTGAACTGTAAACAGTGCCACCTGGTGCATTTTTGCTGTGGATAAGAGGAGCTAATTAACTTAGACCTGGGCATACCTCGGCAGGTTGTTAAGGCATACTCAACGCAGTACTGCAGCATTGCTTGGTACCTCTTGGCACACTGTACCTGCCGCAGAAAAACGAGGTACTGGACAACTTATCTGCAGCAAGAACTGTATACTTTTTTCCTTACATATTTCTTATATTTAGGGCTAATGCTTATACCCCTTTGCTGATATCTATTTAGGAATCCAAGTTTATGTTTAGTTAATAGATCATATATGCCATTTAACCAGTTATTATTACTATAGTGATTATCTACCCATTTCTGTTTTTCAAGAAGACATTTTTTGGGCAATCTAGACTGATCCAATTTAGTTAAGTGGATCCAATAATTGATCTTTCTTGTATCAATAGAAGCACTGATATTTTTTAAACCCGACACAGCTCATAAATATACCATAGGGCAAGATAGAGGAACACCACAAACGATATGCAGTAGTTTAGATATAGGATTTACCAAGTGATCGTTATGCTTTATTTCTCATATTTCACTACCATAAAGAATTTGTGTGTCATATTTGGTCTTAATAGCTCTGCTGAAAGGTCTGACAGAGAAGCCACCATACTTGTAGCTAAACTTATATAATCCCTGTGCAGTTTTTTTCCATTAACAATGATCTTCTTATATGTTTAAACCACATTCCTGTATTTGCAAAGGTTATTCCAAGATATATATAGGATTTAACTGTTTCAAACATTGATCCCCTATTTTCCATGTGGTATTTTCTTTGCTTCTACCAAAATTAAACACTTTGTATTTGTGTAATTAATTTTAAATTTAACGTTTATAATGGCATTATATAATATGTCCATTTTTTTAAACACTTTATGATGTATAATACATTTATGGATGGGTGACTTGATTACGTGAGGGAAGTTGCTATGGATCAGAAGGCAAACCCCACCTTAAATGCCAGTCAGAAGGATAATATATTTGTGCTTCTTGTTGTATATAATTATTGCTTACAGGTGTTTAAGTATGCTATAATACTTATGTAACATAAACCAGAAGCGTAAATTGCACTGAAACTCCTCGGGTACAATAGGCATCGATCCAGCACTGCTCAGTAGCAAAGCTTGCACTTCATAGCATGTAACACATTATTATTGTGAGTCAATTAGTGTATATAATTCATCTAATGTAGTTCTACTGCTTACTGTATGTCTTGCATTTTAGGTTCAAAATAAAAACAATCTAGTCACATCTTATAAAACCTTACAGACTGAATTCTCAAAAGACATTGCAGACTATTTCAAAGATGATACCTATATTTTAAAGGGACACTGTCAACCCCCTTAGGACTCAAGGTGTTCCTAGTTTAAAAAACACATTTTATGACTACCAACATTCTGTAAGGATTGCTTATGTAGCTGGCAGTTTGATTGTGACTCTTTTTCTTAGAAAAGTGAAAACAGACTGCCCACCATACTGGTGTTTCCACAAAACAGGTTTGTTTACATTCCTTGATCAGCTCCAACTGCATCTTTCCTGGACTTGAAACACCCACAACACATTCTAGCCACTTGTGATGCAGTGGGAGTTTAGAAGGGTACTGCCTCATGAGTGACTGCACTATTTGGGTGTGTTTCTAATGATCAGGAAGTATGCAGTAAGAACAGATTCAGGATTGTAAACAAAAACAAAGTTGTTTTTATACAGTACATTGCCATTAAGGTTACCACCTACTCGGTTTTTGACTGAATGATTCGGTTTTCTAGGTCCAGATTCGGTCCTCCTGTTTTCACCATTGCAAATTCGTTTTTTATGGTGGGTCAAGCAGCACCTGTTAGATTCCCCACTTACTGTTTCATTTTCTTCTCATCTGACTGTAAGCACATGTCTGGACATTTTAGTGTGATTGCTTGCTTGCAGTGCATGCTAATCAGGAAGTGCCTTCAAGAGCAGGGCTCTTAAAGAGCAAAATGTGTCCCTATCTGCTCAGTTGTCACCTCTAACTTTACACCTGCAAATTGGAAGATTATTCAGGGGAAGGGTACACAATACCACCTTAATTAATGCCTTCATTTTTCTGAAACCAGACAGGCACCACATTAGGGTAGCTTCCTGTCCCAGTATGGTCTGTACAATGTGTTTCAGAAACTTTTCCTGCTAATCCAGTTTTATTCAGAGGTAGTACTTTTCCAGTCATTTTGAATGCTCACATGCTTGTAAAACAGATTCTGTTAAATTCTTCACCATTTTACTTGCATGGTCAGATTACAAACAAATTCTGATGTCATGCAGACCTTTGTTTGTATACCAGTCAGTCTTAGAGGTGTAAAGTAGGGCCATTAAGACCATTAGCAGCAAATCAAACTAATCCTTTCCAGGCTGCATTGTGAGTATAGTCTTTGACTAGTGTGATAAGGAATACTTTTATACCTTTAAATGTTCAACATTTTTTCTTTTAGGATCTGTACTATATTTTAATATTTGTTACCCCTTTTGTTGTTAAATTAATAATCTAATATTTTATTTCATTTCTAGCAATACTATGCCTCTCTCTCCTCAGTAGTTATTGTTGTCAATTTTCATACTACTTGGATATTCCACGAAGACCAATCCAGGCCTTTCAGATGAACAGCACAGAATAATGTGGCTAATGTCATGCTAAGCTACAGAAATGAGAAAAGGAAGAGAGAGGCAGCAGCTGATGAGATGACAGAACACAATCTAGATTTGATGGCACTGCAAATGTAGGCAATTTATCAAACATTTTTCAAAACATTATTTCTTTTTACCAAAAGAGACACACTAAGCTAAAGTTTGTTTACAGGTGCAACCTGAGAGTACAAGCGAATTAAGTGATTTGTATAGGGTCACAAAGTATGCAAGTTTGGGCTGTAGGATTCAAACCCTGGTCCCCAGAATTGCAGCCCAGAGCTTTAAACCACTGCGCTATACTGCCTCCATGCTACATAACATGCTGTCTGCTTTGTATGAGTGACATGGAAAACAAAATAGGGTATTTAACAGCATAGAATAGTCCCTACCACTTTTAAAAACTTCTCTGACATTACAAATAACTTTAGAGTAGGAGCAATGGGAGGGACAGTAGCACATCTTAAAATGGCAGATGATATTTGTAGTTACATCTCGTCCCACCATTACTGGTGTAGTTTATTTATTTATTGAAAGAGTTTTACCAGAAAAGGCCACCTGATCCAAACTAGCCAGTTGTCAGAGGTGTCCTTGTAGTCACTCTATTTGTCAGCTAAGCTGTGCACACAGGATGGAAAGTTCCCTGAACCCCTCTCTAACCCCATCAAATGTTAACACACACTGAAATTTAAAATATTTAAATCTAAATCAAATAAACCAAAATAATAATCATGACGTAATTTAAAGAAGTTGTACACAATGTTATTTCAGCAGCAATTCTGAACAAATCAAGTGAATCAGAGTCCAAGTGATGCCCTCATTAGTCATAAAAGGGCGGGGTTAGGGGTGGAGTTTGGGGGTGTGGTTTAGTATTCGGTTTTCATCTCATCCAAAGGTGGCAACCCTAATTGCCATGCATTTCAGTTCTACTAAACAAGGAGACAGACAAAACAAACAGCAACATCAATTAATTTTAGAAAAAGTAAGCAATCATAAAATGTGACTTTTTTAACTAGAAATGATACGATGAAAACAGGTTGACAGTGTCCTTTTAAAGTTTTATTATTAAATTAATCCAGACAGCCTAAAATAATATCATTTAACAACCAGAAAGTTACTGTTTTGGTAGATGCCATTGCAGGCCAGGAGGAGGTATTTTTCTTTCCAAGAAATTACAAATTTTTCTAAAAAATTACTGAGTACTCCTTGAAGATAGAATGCACGCTCTAGGTCCTTTTGAACTTGCCCTTTCCTTTTTACTGAACTAGATTTCAGAATAAGACAAATTCTCTTCTCACACGTAGTGAGTTACCCAATTAGATACTGTAAAACAGAAAAGGAATGTTATGAGGTAAACTAGTAAAGGGGGCAGGCAATGTACACAAACTGGTTGCTATTTGAATGCTTCTGTTGTGAGAAATAACATTCATATATCCAAATGATCCCTATTTAACAGTACTCAAATTCAATATGATGTGTAAAACTTTTTTTTTTAATGGACAACATTCTGAACTGCTCTGTTCCTGGAAACATAATACTGAGTTCTGACTACATCACTTCATGGGTACAGAGCTCTGACCATAAACAAGGGACCCATAAGAGCAGTGCTCAGATTTCTGAATGCAGTGACCTAGTCAAAACTGAAAATTTCAGATTCCATGTAGAGAACTGATCAAAATGTCATCTGTTAAAAGAAACCTGGGTTCATCAGGGTTTAATTAGGTAAAGCAAAACATGCACCATTTGAGAGATCAATGGGAAGGCTTTTATCTGTTGTTCAATGGGGAATAGCTCCTCCCCATTCCCTTCTTAGCAGTAGGCCACCTCCTGCCCTGCTGTGAGCATTTTGGCTGCGCTTGCGTGGTGGCTGGCTGTTCCCCCCACCTTCCTATTTGTTTCCCTCCTATGCTCTGTACCTCCCCTGTATTTCCCCTTTGTTGTACTGTTGCTTTCACCTCCCCTCCCTGGCCCTCTGTCTGTTACCTTCTTCTTCTTGTTTCTTTTTGGGGTTTTTGTTGTTCTCTCTCTCTCCTTGTTCTGCCACCACGCTGCCTCCTCGCACCTGCCGATATGCTATAGTGTCTGCATATGCTTCTCCCCAGACATGCCAGTGCATCAGTCCTGACTCCCTGTGTTCCTAAAGATGGACCCTATCTTGGAGCAGCGGTGAGCTTCACTTCACCACCCTGCCTCGGACGATGTTTTTTCTGGCCTGAGCATTCCCTCAGAAGTCCCCAACCGACTTCAACACTCCAGTACCTACTTCTGATTCCTCGATGGCTCCAATCTGATAGGCTGCAGTCCCAGTCCAAGCAGAACAATGTTTCTCCAGGAACGGTGCTGGATTAACCATTTGCACTTTTTCTGCAATGATATATGGCGCTCCTTCCCTTTCCATTTACCGCACTCTTGACCTGGTATTACCTAGTAGGCCCCTTCCTAATACACTGGTTGATTCCATTCCTTCTGCAGCTCATTGGACTCATTGAATATCTTTTCAGCATCAAATGCAGTAGACACCACTACAGTGGATGTACTGTACCTGCACTTCCAGGCCAGAGATCTACCAGCAGCAGTTGTGCCGAACGCTGCTTTTCCTTGACTACAGCTTGCCAAAGGGACATTTTCTGGCTATGAGTACTTCTCTCTGGGCTGGTTGAAAGTTTGCTTGGCTCTACCTGTTCTCAATCATTTGGCACAATTTTATGGCACTTGTGAATTTTATTTTCCCCAAGTGAAGCTCTTCTTTCCCACTGCTCAGTATCTTGATTTCAGATGCCAATATACAAAAGCCCCAGCAAATCTGAGCTCCTGGATAATCCTGTCATTATTTTATTTTGTGTTCACAAATATAAGTCCATTTGGGGCACAACATTTTAATCCTGATTCCATAGTTAATTAATATTTACTGGAGACACCAAAAACACCCATATATATGCCCCTATCTATGTATTCAAGCCCGATGCCTATCTACCTCATATTCTTCAAGGGACTCTTTCTCCATAGATTCAGGCCCAGATATTCAAAGCTTTGCACAGTGCATAAACAGTTTGCATGAGTTTAGTGCAGGATTAGCATGGGTCTGCTATATTCAAAAGGCTGAATAGCGCCCACAAACCGCATTAGCACCAGGGAAACCATAATTATATGCAAGGGGCATACTGAACATGAATATGGGCACTATGAGATATTCAGCGACTAGTGCCATGCTAAGGTGTTTAGCGCGACTTAGCTCAACCCTTAGCATGGTACAAATTACCACCCAGGAAAAGTTGGTCTTAACTCTGGGTAAACAGCTTTGTGCAACATTGTGGCCTTGTGTGGCAATAGCGTGGCCTTGCGTGACCCTAACATATGACTATGACACAGAGAAAATGCCAGACATGGAGGAAACATGCTGCTCACTGATGACACCACAATGATGCTGACTGCTGCCACCAGTCCCAGCCATGCCAGGCAGTATGTGGTGACCCAGCCCTGGGGCCACCATGGCAGTGTGACCATACAGCACACATCTGTAGGCCATATGTCTGTTGTGACCAACAGATGCCAGCACACATGCAGCACTGTAGGCATGGTGGGTGCAGAGGGGAGGGTGTACAGGTGGTCAGGCCTCACCACAGACTGGGTGCGGCCATGAGGCTGGGACACACCATGCAGTGCACATGGGCCAGTATTGGGAATACCCCAATACCAGTGTGCCTGTCCAATTGTACATGCCTCCCAGTCACATACCACACAGCTGTACATACACCACAGCACACACAGCCGGCCATGTCCATGTCACTATGAGCATCCCATGCCAGATGTGCAACATTTGTGAGTCACACAACAGTGTGACAGTAATGTCCACTGGCAGTACACACCTGCAAGGTAGGCTTGTCATTGTATACTGCAGTGGTCTCCACTACCCTACACACCATAGGCATTGCTGTGTCCCTCACACTACTGGCCCCTTGCTACTGTGGTGTCTGCTGTGCACTGCAGCATGCCCTACAGTGTGACAGTTGCATGCATCACCACCACCACCAGTGCCTATTCTATGTTGTCCCCTGGGCACACAATGCTATGCTGTACTGCATACATGTAGCCTGCAGCAACCATCATGCACTATCAGACTGACCTACAGTTGGAGCTGCAGCCAGACCTGGCCAGCCCTGTACTTCCAGAATGACCTACAGGTGGAGTTGTGGGACCTGCAGTAACACTGGGCAAACTACATGCAAATCAGGGCATAATAAAATGCTAATCTGAATGTTTGCTCAGAGTCTACCTAAGTAGGCTCATTTGCATGTCACTTTTGAATATGGCAAATCTTAGCCGGCAAGCGTGTTTGTAGAGGGCAAATGGCTTAGCTCCACGCTAAAGTATGCAAATGTGTTAGCACAGCTAACAGTTCGGGAATATTATGCAGTTTTGAATACTGTTCTTTCACATCCGCTGCTGCCTGCAGCTGTACTGGGTCCACACTTTGCTGGCACACATATTGGCCACATAGTTCACCTCTACCTATGAGCACGCCACTGTGCACTGTGTTATTGTTGTGGTTTGCACTCCTGGTTGGTACATTCAGTGCTGTCTTATTCCAGGACTATGTTTGCCCTGCACTCCAGCCCAGTTTGCATGGCCTGATTCCCATGCCATATTCGAAGCTGTTTGCCCTGGGCTATTCCTTTTGAATATAGCTTGCTTTGTGCTCTGGGCTACGTTTGCTCACCGGGAAGTACTAATACAGATCTGTGGCAAAGTTTTGAATATCTAGCCCTATGCCTGCTACTGCAATTATTTCACCACTACTCCCTACCATGGGCATCTTTTCCATTGCTTACTTGATACCTAAGTTACTGCTTCTTTGCAGCACAGAGCACCGTTGTTGTTTAGGAACAGCTACTGCATCATCACTTATTACAATCCAGCCAGACCTTTCTAGGCTTGGTACAGTTGTGAGTAATGTGCTATTTTCCAGGAATCTGTCTAATCTAATCCTAGCTTTAAGCTAATACTTTCCAGGACCATACGACCAGACTTCCACTCCATTTATCATCGGCAATGAAAGAAGGCATTTATGTAAGGCTTGGTCTCATTATATTAGTTTCAGATGGATTCTTCGAATATCACCCCCTTCCATGGCAAAGCTGAACCACGTGGGGTCTCGTTCTTCCCAATCTTGTACTGCTCATGATACAGCAATGGTGGACCATGTGGGGTCCCACCATTTCTATCGCACACTACTCAATAGAAGGAATTGCATTACTCAGATCAGTTATGGCGGACCACGTGGGGTCTGCCATCCCTAGCAGGCATTTTTGCTTACCATGGTGAAGGTGAACCATGTGGGGTCTTGCCTTCCCATTCATGCTTTAGTCAATCAATACCATGATATCAGACCACGTGGGGTCCCGCTATCAATATCCCACACTATTCCATGGGGCAAAGGCCTGCCTTTCATTTCCTGCACAACTTCTGCTATGCGATGATGGACCATAGAGGATCCACCTTCCCTCTCACCATCTACTTCAAGGGATTCAACTCATCACTACTTCAAGTCCCCCTACTGGAGATTGGCTAATGTCAGGACATCCTCCTTACTTGAGAACATGCTTCACAGTTCAGCAGACAGTGGAGTCCTTCATCCATTCCTTAATCAGTATATTATCGGTGATGGCAGACCATGTGAGGTCCCGCCATCCTGCTCATACTTTACTCCATTCCATAGCGATGGCGAACCACGTGGGGTTTTACCATCTCTCTTCTACATGCCCCATGACACCCTTGCCCTTATTCCTTATCTTCCAATCCAACTTCTGTAACCCTCACTTTACCTTCAGCTACCCAATAGGACAATGTCGATGGACTTATCTTGGTCCAGATTTTAATCAGCAATTCCAGTCATGCATGTTTCTCTGCTGTTTCCTAAACACACCCTCATTGGACCTTCTTTCCTCGACCTACATCTCTTATTGCCAGTTTCGACTGACTTTCACTCCCTCACCTCAGAATCATTGTTCTATGGCTAACATGAACCCTCAGGGTCTCTCCATCCCACCAGATTTATTCCCCCTCAACAGGAGGTTAATCCTCTCTACTAAATGGATTATTTTTTGTACTGTGGCAGACCCTCATCAGGCTCTCACTTTCCCAGTATTGACCACCTGAGACTGCAGTCACTCTCACAGGACTCTTCATTCTTCAGGGCTCCATGGGAATCTCTCTCCCTAGCTAGCCTACATCTGAGCCAAATCTTTGTTCAATGTGCAACTTCCAAACCTACTATCATCATCATAGGTTGATGCTTAACATCTCCATCGTGATGGCTAACCACGTGGCATCTCACCATCTCATTGATGCATGCCTCGATGGGCCTTATCTGCTACTTTTCTTATTTCAGTCAGCCTCAGTGACTCTTGTCCTTTATGTCTTGCATTATTTTGTACCACTGCAATGGTGGGACCACATGGGCTCCCCCTTCCTACACAGGATATTGTCTCTCATCTTGACTAAGCTCCTAATACAAAGAAGGTGAATCTGTTGCAGGTTCCAGCCATTCCAACAAACAGTCCCACTATGCAGCTCTATCTAGTATCTAAAGGCTGTGCTCTGGATCTACAGCAATCATCTATCTCAGACTCAGATTGACCATTATCACGACATCCTGTCATCATTCCAGTGGGATATTTCATCTGCTTGAACCTTCAGCTGCAACATCGACTGATCGCTCATCGACCATGACCTGGACTTCTCTACCAGCTACACCAGACTGTACTGCTGGACATAACTATTCCTAAACCAAAGTGCATTTAGGATTATTCTCCTCTGACTATGCCCAGAGGATGAGCAGATCAGTAGCCATGGGTCCTCAGAGGCTTCCCTCTAAGGGTGTTTTTTCCTCTCCTGTATGCTACGGATCATACTCTCTGGAGTTGGAGGAGGTAATCACTTCACTACTTCCTTTTGGGTCTGAAGTCTACACTGGCACGGGGTCATTATGTCGCAAGACATAATGCCGCATGGCACTATCACACTGTGCGATTAAAGCCATGAGGCATCATATCTTTATTCTGTGGGTGGCTCCCCCCCACACTCCCCGTTACAGGGGGCTGCACCCCCGGACCCCCCTAAAGATTCTCAACTCTGGGGGGTCCAACTCAGGGAGCACACAGTTCTGGGTTTCACCATAATGCCATACGCTATTAAGCGTGCAATATTATGACCTGGTACAGTCTACACCTACCCCCCTATCCTACATAGGGTGGGATGCAGAGAAGCACCAAACCTCATTTTACAAACATCTTGCATATTCCAGTCAGCTCATAAGTATACACAAGCACCAAGCTATTTGCCACACATTGAATGGGAAGGCTTTAGCCTGTTGTTCAATGGGGCGAATAGCTCCTACCCCATTCCCTTCTTAAGTAGTAGGCCACCTCCTGATCTGCTTTAAGCATTCTGGTGGCACCCTCCATCCTCCTCTGCCTCCTCCTCCTTCTCTGGCACTCTAGTCTTACCCTCTCCCGCTGGGCCTTAAGTTTACACCTACTCACTATTCTACACAGGGCAGGATGCAGAGAAGTGCCAAACCTCATTTGATAAACATCAAGCATATTCCAGTCAGCTCATAAGTATACACAAGCACCTAGCTATGTGCCACTCACTGAATGTAATTTCTGAAACTTGTAACATTTTGCAAGCAACTGACAATTTGCACAGACAAGTACTGCAAACAAACATTTAAAAATCATAGTATCTGTGTTTGGACAAATGTTACAAAATACAGTTCACTTACTGTTACAGCAAAGTTCAGCCCCAGCAGGTCCAAATAAAACAAACACACAGACTCAGGGGCAGAATGGGCTTTAGGATTTTGGGTATCCTGAGCAGGATTAGTGAAGTCATGGGTCCCCCCTACTTGACCCCCCTTCATATCATTTGTTGTACCTAAAATAAAGTATTACACATATGGGCTACTGTCACACACATGGAGTGAAGCCTTCACCCTAGGCATTTGACAGTAGTAGTAAGGGATCCAGAGCCACAAAAGCCCTCATAAATTGGTTGGACCTGACATCTCTTGCTATATTTTCTTCAGGCCACCATTTTTGGAAAGAAGAGACCCCCGGTACAATAATCAAGAGGTCTGCTCCATCATAGTTCTTGTACAAGTTGTGAAATACAATGAAATAAGTACCATGTAAATGAAAAATATGAGAAAAATCTGGAAAAGTAATTTTACCAACTATGATCTAGAACCTTCAATATTGCTCAGATCTGACTAAAATGTATACCAGTTATGCATGTTGAGGCTATTCACATAAAACAAGTCTCATTGTCATCATGTCTTTACAGTACAGACCAGTATATGCAAATATTGTAGGAAAATGTTTCCAAAATTGCTGATTTTTTGTCCAATAATTTGAATAGACTTCATGGAGTTTCCTCTGACAAAGTAACTGTTACTTTTATATTACATTATACCATATTTCTGTCTTCTACAATGTTTCTGCTTTCATTTAAAATAACCTGACTCAAATATCATGATTTATGACTGAGATATTCCATTTTATGTACCCATATCCCCAAATGGACACGGTCACCATCCTACCCAGCATTTGCCAGTTTGGGCCATATATGAATTTCTAGTTTGATTTTGGTATGGTTTGAAATACTATATAGAAGTTTTATGATATTAGTAATCTGCCTATTTAGGAAATGCTCTTAATGTAATCAGTTTGGTGCTTTATGGCAAGTATTTATAATGCATATTTTTGTATTTCAGATCCATGACTGATCAACCATGGAGCCAGCATTCCAAGTTGGCACTAAAATGCGACATAGCACAAATTACTCCCACTGCCTCATTTGTCAGCAAGATACAAAACATGTCTCTGTACAAAGACTGACAGAACTTGGATATCCCTTCTTCTTGTATGCAATTCAAAACCATGATGATGATATTGCTTTCTGACTGGAAAAGGATGTGCTATGTAAAGACGAATTCCTAGCAAAGACCCCAGTAATGCATAGTCAATGCATACATCACCACCAACAAAAATTGTTGAAGAAAAATGCCTCAGAGTTTCAGAACAGGACAGGACAGTGATCAACCAGATCCATCTCACATGGTCATGCAATCTTCAAGTAACAACCTATTGGATTACAAGAGTAAATGTTTTGTGTGTGAAAAGGAGTGGGATAAGAGGGGGAACAGAAAACTGTTGATGATTGCAACTGTTGATTGTCAAAAATCCATGTGACAAAAAGCCAGAGAACTCAATGACAGCACCATGTTAAGTAAGTTGCAATGGTTTGGGTATGAATACCTATATCTGATAGCACATGATCTTTGATACCATAGATCATGTCTTAATAACTATATAAATAGAAGAACAGTCATGGAAGGCAATGACATCTACGATGTAGGGTTCTGTTGGCTAATTTCTCAAATTGATAGGCCAAGTAAGCAATAAGGCATGAAGGGGTATGCGTTAGACAGCTCTAATGCACAGCTAAGGGGTGTTGTTAGGCACAATACTGCAGGCTGAGTGCATCTAGCCCCCTAATCATGCATTAGAGCTGTCTAATGCACACTCTGGTGTGACATATTGTGCTTATGAAATGGTCAGAAAATGTACACATGGTTCCATGTCACAATTGCGAATGTGGAATGGCAACTAGAAAAAGAAAAATGGCTTTTCACTGAACTGGATAGATGGCAACTGTTGTTTTTATGGAGGGCTTCACCCCCACACACCCCATTGTGGGGCCGGGGTGGCCCCTGCACCCCCTTTCTAAATATACTAACTCTGAGGTTGTAGCACCTTGGGAAGGGGGGAATGTGAGTGTCGCCATCTTTCCATTTGGTGAAAAGCCGCTGTCTTTTGCAAGTCTTCGTTTCATGCTCACTGCTATCACGGGTTACCTGTACACATAAGAAAAATGACATTACAACTTTTAAATATAATAAATATTAATTTATTTTGGGAAATAGCCCTACACTGAATAAACTAGTCCCTTATTCCTAAAGGGATAGGAGAAAAAAGAAAATGATGTGAAACTGGTTTTGAACTTTAATTAATTTTCATGCTATCTGTGGTTTAACTTTGCAGAACAACAATTAATTGAGGTTGCAACAGTGCTTTGTCTTCTGCTTTAGCTTAAGTTTAGCTGAACTTGTGACAACTGTTTTAATTTCTGCAACTCACTGAAGCTTTGTCATGTAGGATTTCAGTTGTGGGTTTTGTGTGCTTGCTTTATTTTCTGAAGTAGTCTAGGCCCTGAAAGTTAAGAGTGCATTGTTGCATGCTGACTCCTGCTAAGATTTGCTGTGGCTGGCCTCTGGATGTCATTGTACTGCTTTTGCTTGTTTTCCTGGTCTTGATGTGCTGTACTGCTGTAGGGTTCTTCTTCTGTGCTGTGCTGGTCTGCATTTTTGGGTGCCAGGATATGACACCATTTCCGCTGATCATCAGGAATAGGTCTCTAATAGCTTTGCAAGCTACCTCATTTCTCTGATCTCCAGACCTGTGTTGAGAGCAGCTGCACTGCTGTTGCACGAGGCAGTGCTTGTGTAGCTCTTAGTGAGATCTGCTTCCTTGCTTAGTTGGGACATAAGAGTGGACAGATAATTAAGTCCCATCTGTTCCGAGGAGTACCACACAGGTAAGTGATCCAGCAGGATTTGGGGCAGTCTCCTTGTGTGCAGGTAAAGTGCAGGAGGATTTGAGGCAATTTACATATGTACTGCTTGAAACTTTTAACAGGGCACAGGTGGTTATCAGGCTGTGTATACATAAAACCCTGTGTCCTTGTTTTCCAACTTCAAGAGGATTTGTATGATTTTTCATGTGTTTGTTGATGTTTGGAACCATGAACTCACATCTGTTTTCATCTTTTTGTATTGCAAAGTGTTCTGGCTTCAGCTGCTGGAGTCCTTTTTGACCGCACCTGGCCATGCATATCTGAATGTCTACCCACATCTTTCTCACTAGGCCAGGCATGGTCCGGGGAGACAAAGTATTGGAACTTCCTAGCTTATGGAGAACTGCAGGGGTAAGTGTTTGTGATGTTGAGCTGTGTCTTTTTGAGACCATCTATAGTTTTTTTGTTTTTGCAGTAAAAACTGCATTACTAGAGTGGAACTCAGGGTCTGTTAATAGATTTATAGGCCTCCTCACAGCCATGGAGCCCAGGTGTTAGTTAAACACCATGTGGACAGCACAGAAGCTCGATATGATATATTCTTGTCCTGTGGTCATCCAAGCCTTGGTGTAAAACTTTCTTAGTACGCTGTTTAATTCTTCTCTAGGAACTGTTTTCAGTCCACCGTAGTTTGTGTTGAGGCAGCCCATTCTCTGAATACAGAGTGCCCATTGTGTTGCTCTCTCTGTAATTTTTTCATTTCTTTGTGCCTCTAAACACGTAAGCTATATAGCGTTGCATGCTTTAAAACGTTTACTCATTGTGGGCTCCAACAGAAGTTGTCTTGTTTCTGTAGCACTTTCATTTGTGGTATTTTGTTGAAGTGATTTTTCAGTTTCCTGTGAAGAAACAAAAAAAGTTGCCATTAATGTAACTGTAATCTCATACTGTTTGACAAAAAAAAAATATGACTTGGAGGAGATTCCATACTTTGTAACCGATAACTTACTGTGAGCTCTTACGGAGTTTGTATTGTTTCTGTGGGAGTTTCATTTGTTGTATTTTGTACATCAAGGAGTTCATTCTCAGGCTGAATGAATTCTAGGAAATCTTGTTCACTGAGACTGAGTTCAGAATTGGTTTCTGGCATACTTGACATGTTAGAATGTTGGCACTTGGGTTGGCACCGCAGTTGGCAGAATATAAGATGGCTGCTGTTTTTTTTTTAGGGACCCTTGTGGGCAGTATCGCTGATATCAATGCCCACTGGTCATTGTCGTGTTTTTTTACCTGTGCGTTAGACACTTCAGCGCACTGGCACTAGCCAATCAGGTTGCTTATATTTAAGGACCCATTTCATAATGTTTGACAATGGAAGTGTCCTCTATATCGCTAAACTTTGTGACAGATATCGCTAGTGGTTAAAAGATTATGGTGTAGATGATGCAGCATCCTACAGGTCAGCAAGTTTGAAAAGATGCCTACTGACATACTACTCTAATCCCAGTGGCTATAGGGGAACAATAGCTCCTCAGAAAGGTACATCAATTATCTTGTGTTCAGCATAGTTGAATGTTGAACAGTTGCTTTCTGAAGTCACCAAGTTAAAGCAAAATATGGAAGGATCAGAATATACAGAAGAAAGTGAAGACAAACCTGATGCTATTCAGACTCAATTGGATGCAAATATGTTTGGTTACAATGCAACAAAATTAATAAGGTCTGACTGCCAGTGAGGCACAGATCAGGAAGCATAGGAAAACCAGGAGCAGTTTTAAAATTTGCAAATAGCATTTTTTTCTCAATAACAGCAAAATAATAAAATAAAAATGATTCAGTCTAGCTGTTTACAAAGGCAGTACAAACTGAGAAAACTAGGCCCTTCTTCTGAGGGTTTCTCTTAATTTCAAGTTTCAGTCTCTCACTCTTCTTGTCTCTCTAACAAAAGCATTGTCACTCTTTTTATAAATCTTTGTCTGGGAACTTGTTAAGAGAGCCTGCTTCTCACAGAATGTTCTTGTAAGTTTACAGAATGTTCTTGTCAGTTTCATTCCTTGAAGGTACAGCAAAACAGTACATGGTGTCCCAGAACTGACCTCTTGTTGACAACTCTGCAAAGAAATTGCAAACTGCATCTCAGGTTAACCCCTTGAATTCCAAATAGCTTTTGTAATCATTTCAGCAGTATAATTATATACAGTTTTAAACAAAGGGACCCCAGTATCACTTACAGTTTTACACATAAAGATTCACATATAGTTTTATACCTGCAGATATGCAAGGGGGGAAGAAAAGACAGAAATAACAAGGGAAGGCAGAGAGATAGCGAGAGGTGGAGAATTGCAAAACCATCAGAGTGATCAGTTCCTAGGTCTCACAAGAAAATTTTGTTGTGCAACCAGACAGAGAAGATACAGAAAAGAAGAGGATAGAACAGATCCTTGCATTTAAACTCTTTCTGTATAATGAATGGAGTAGGGCATTATTCAACCCTGTCACATGCTCCTCTCTTTAAGAAGGAACCTGTTTTACAAAACAGGTTTCCAAAATGTTCTATTAAATTTCTGTTTATCATTAGCTTATAACCTTTACAGTTCAGTGCATATGCAGCATAGCAGATGGAGAAGTTTCAACTCGCAGTTTTTCAGCCTTCGGAATTCTCAATTCCTGATACATATGTTGACAAAAAATCAGCATTGATATTCACTTTCCCAGGTTTGTGCATCACCTTGAATTTAAATGGCTGTAGTGCCAGATACCTCTGTGTGAGTCTAGAAGTTTAGAATTGTTATCCTTCATTTGGTTAAGCCAACAGAGAGGATTGTGGTCTGTTACAAGTAATAAGTCAGCTCCTAGTAAGTAGAACTTAAGGGACTCCATGGCCCACTTTACCGCAAGGCATTCCTTTTCAATGGTGGAGTATCTTTTCTCTGTCATGCAATTCCCTACTTATGTACAGAATAAGATGTTCTTTCCATGTTTATGTTGACTCAAGGCTGCACCTAGGCCTATCTCTGATGCATTAGTCTGTAACAGAAATTGTTTCTTAAAGTCTAGGCTCCTTACAACAGAGCTGAACATAATGCAACCTTAATGGCCCAAAAAGCTGCATCACACTCTGGGGTCCATTTCACATTATTCAGGAACCATTTCTTTGTTGAGTTCAGTGAGGGGGTAGCTAACTTGGCAAAGCTGGGAACAAATCTCCAATAATAACCAGCCAGCCCTAAAAATGACTTGACATGTTCTTGGTTTTGGGGACAGGTCTGTTAGTTACAGCTTTTGTCTTGGAAATCTTTGGCTTGACTTCTCCATTTCCCAAAACATAGCCCAAATATCTGGTTTCCTGCATGCCCAATGCACACTTGGTAAGATTAATTGTCAGATCTACCTTTTTGATCGATTGGATAACTGCTTGTAGGTGTTCCAAGTGGCTTTTCCAGTCTGGACTGTATACCACGACATCATCCAGGTATACAGCACAATAACCAGTGTGAGGGTATATAATTATATACATTTACCACTGGAATGTAGCGGGTGCACCATGTAAACCAAACAGCATGATGATGAACTGATAGAATCCCATAGGAGGGAAATGTAGTTTTGCTTCTGGATTCTTTAGCTAGGGGATTTGCCAGTAACTCTTGGTGAGATCGAGGGTACTGATATACTTGACACTTCTCAGTCTGTCCACCAAATCAACTATTCTGGGCATAGAATAACTGTCAAATTCTGACACTTGATTAAGTTTCCTAAACTCAAGGCAGATTCTTACACCCCCTTCCTTTTTGTTTACAATCACCACTGGTGATGACCAAGCACTTCTCGACTCTTCTATGATACCCAATTCTTTCATGTTTTGTATTTGCTTAACCATGCCTTCTCTTAATCACTCTGTTAATCTGTATGTCTTTTGTCTAATAGGTGAGCATTCATTGTCCCTATTACATGCTTGACCCCTTTGCTCAGCCTGGTACTGTGGTAAAAGTACTGTTAAATGTCTTTAGTAAGTTACACATTTCTGCAGTCTGTTTGGAGGTTAAAGAGCACCTTTCATGATGGTCCAAAAAGTTACAGCTTGTAGTCATTATATGCAGTACTAGACCTGAAAGGGTGTGTGCATTTGCTATTTTTGGTCAAGGTTTACTCTGCCTTCCATAATTTGGATTTGTTTTGGAGCCATGCTGCACTTGCCTTTGCTATTCAGTTGCTGGGATGCTGGCTACTGATGACGTCACTATAGGGCAGAGGAGTGACTCACACTCTGCAGTACCATGCAGTTGCAACATTGTTGCAAGGGAAAACTATCAGTGTGTACATATTGTGTTCCCCCTTCCTCAAGACACCCTGTTAGCAATGCATTATGCCAAAATCCAAATGCATTGTCAGTATGTTTTTTTTTATTTGTTTGTTACATTGACTCTGCCCTATAGTGATGTCAGCAGTGCAACACTGGGCCCACAGCAACACCAGGCTTGCTAAGGAAGCTCTGGTACACCCTGCAGTTTTTAGCAGCTTAGAATGAAAAACTAACAGTAGAGGACAGTAATGAAATGCAAGTCCAGAATCAATGCAAGAAGGGGTAATTTATGCATGAAAGTCAAAGGGACTATGAAAGGTGCTCTTTAAGGAAACATTTACCTTTATAGCATCAGCAGTTGCAGTTTGTTCTAGTCTGTCATAAGCTACATCAGTATCTTCTTCATCAATTTCTGGCAAAACCAACAAAACAGCTTTTGGTGATTTTTCATCTCATTTCTTGAGGAGGTTAGCATGGTATATCTTAGTAGAATGTTTCCTATCAGAGGTCTTAATCTCATAGTTAACTGTACAAGTAGGTCTAGCACTTTATAAGGCTCTTGCCACTTCATTAAGTTTATTTTTTCTAGTGGTTAACAGTAACAAGACATTTTCACCAGGCTCAAAACTAGTTCTTTTACCCTATGGTCATAATACACCTTCTGCTGGTTTAAGGACTTTTCCTGATTACTATGGGTGATTTCAACATATTGTGCCAGATTCTTTCTCAGGGCACACATGTGAGATGTAATAGATTGTTTCTGATGGGGGTTATCTTCCCATTTTTTTATTATATCTAGTGGCCCTCTGGGTTGTCTACCATACAGCATTTCAAATGGTGAAAACCTGTTGGGGCTTGTGGCACTTCTCTGTAAGCAAAAAGCAGGTAAGGTAAGTATAGTTCCAAGTCTTTTCTGTCCCCTTTTACAGACCTTTTTAACATGCATTTTCAGGTTTGATTAAAATGTTCAACAAAGTCATCTGTCTGAGGGTGATAAGGAGAGGTTCTTAAGGCAGTGATACCTAGTAGTTGGGACAGCTCCTTAAGCAATGCAATACCAAAATTACTGCCGTGATCAGTAATAATCTCTTTAGGTATGCCCACCCTGCTGAAAAGTTTGGCAAGTTCTGCTGCCACTTTTGGGGCTATGGCAATACACATTGAACTGCCTCTGGGTATCAAGTAGCATAGTCACACACTAACAAAATGAATTGATTACTCTTTTCACTTGTGTCTAAGGGGCCAACCACAACCATTGCAATTCTCTCAAAAGACACATCTATCAAGGTAGGGCACCAGGGGCAACTTGTCTTTTTTTAGACACTGGGGTTACTTTCTGACACTCAGCACAAGAACTGCAATAGGTAGCAACATCTTCATGAATTTCAGGCCAGGTAAATATGTACAGCAATCTGGCAAGGGTGCAATCCCTCCCTGAGTGACCAGCCATAGGACTATCATGTGCTATCTGTAACAATTCAGAGCTATACTTTTGTGATATCAGTGAAAGGAAAACAGTCTCAACCATCTGAGATCTTCTTTGCCTGAGCTCTTGTCATCACAGCTACTAAAACATCAGGATTTACTCCCTGTCAGGTAAGGTACCACTCCTATTGCCCATTGCTGCTTTGGCCACTGGCAGGCCACGGCAACCCTTTCAAAATTTGTCAGGTATGCTTCGATATCATCTGAGAAACACAACTTTGTAAATTTAAGGTCTTTTAAATTGTTAGTGTTTTGTTGCTCTGCTGGACCTGTGCCAGAACCTCCAGCTTTGATAGCTTGCAAGGTATCCAGCCATCGCTGCTCTAGTCACTGCATCTCATCTCTCTCTCTTCTTTTCTCTTCTCTTCTCTTCTCTTCTCTTCTCTCTCTTCTTCTCTTTTTGTTGTGTAGCCCACATCATTGGAAAAAGGCAGTCAGGATTTCAGGTTCTGTCACTGCTTGTTTGTTTTTTTCCCCCATCTCTGATTCTGACTGAACGGTCTCAGTTTAGACATTTGTTTCTGCTTCTAGTTTGGCTGCCATTCTTCTGGTAATCACTCCTGGACTTGCTGCTGCAGAATCCATACCTTTCTTCTGTGCTTTCCTGGTACCAGGTCTAGTACCCATGCACAAAGCTCCTGGCTTAGATTATACACAGAGTAAATCCCTATTAGGCTGACACCATCTGTCATTGAGGCACAGATCAGGAAGCATAGAAAACCAGGAGCAGCTTAAAATTAAAAATAGCATTTTATTTTTCTCAATAACAGCAACATAAAAATAAAAATGAACCAGTATTAAAACGAGGAGTTCCTTGAGGTGATATCCCACCTACAGTATGCCAAGTTCCTACTGCCACATAACAAAATAGCAAAAGAAAAATATATGCAAAATATCATTCCTGGTCGGAAGGAATCCATTTATTTCACTGGCCCTGCACTCTGGCGTCATACCAGCAATGATATTTTGCTACTGTTTTGCTTTTGCTACTTTGTTAGGGATTGTTCAAAAGTAAAAAAATAAATAAGTAAATAAGACTTTCAGAATGGACTAATTTGTTTTTATTTACTTTCATTGATTGCGTTTATTTAGCATGCTACTGTATGGTATATTCAGCCCATCATGGGACACTGCCTATGCTTCATTCATTCACCTCTCTACCAACACAGTCCCCCCCCCACCGCACAGGCACACCAAAATATGCTTGTAATGACTGCAGCAGTCCTTCCATCACAAACCTGTCCCTTTGCTTGTATGCTGTGGTTTCCCTACTTCTCTTTTTGCCTGTGGTATTGGTAAATCTACCTAATCATGCCAGTGTAAAATTAAATGAGGCAGCACCCCTCACTTGTACTGTGTGTGTCCCACCCAAGGTTATTTTTTTAACACCAACTGTATGGCAAATATAATTTCTGGTCAGAATCCATTCATTTTACAGCCCCAGCACCTTGGCATCAGCACACAAGCACATAAAAAGAATTCTGACCAGGACCAGGAATGATCCGCAAACACGGGGCATTGTGGAGTGGACGGCTGACCCTTTAGTCACAAACAGCAAGAGCAAACAAAGCGCTAGGTTTACAAGCTGCACTTCCATGCTGACGGGTATTGATTGGCTAGTTATAATTTGGGGCTCAATCCCCACTGCAGCTAGGGCCTGCCAACTTGTCAGTTACAGTAGTTCCTTGGTTAACTATTTTACTCATCGTTTTATGTTGATTGATGCATGCACAAGAAACATATAAGCACAGATTTTCCATCAAGCAGGTTGTGGAGGCATGGCACTGTTGTGCCCAATGCCCCCACAGCCTGCAGAGGCTTGTCCCCCATCCCCAAATGCTGTGGCACACTGCTGCTGACACTAGTTCAGCCAGCGTGCCACAACCTTCTAAAAAAGTAGTCATTACAATCAGAGGCCGCCTCATCATTTCAACATCAGCCATCCACTGCAATGAGGGAGCGACCCTTCATTGCAGGGCGGGATGTGAAACCCCCTGATATTGTTTGTGAACATGGCAGTGGCTTGCCGTGTTCACAAACAATATAACCCTCCCCACTGTGTTTACTTGTTGCTGACAGGGGAGCCCACTCCCCGCGGCATTCTGTAACCCCCTGCTTTGTTCCTGCCAATGAGGTGCCCAGTCCCCGTCAGCATAATGAACCCCCACCACGGTTTTGTTCCTGCTGATGGGGTGCCCAATCCCCATCGGCATAATGAGTCCCCGTTTTCTTCCTGCAGATGGGGGTGCCTAATCCTATCAGCATAATGAACCGCCTGGTTTTGTTCCTGCCAATGGGGATGCCCATCCCCATTGGCTGCTGCTTTCCCCCAAGCTGGAAGTCTTCTGCTGGCACACTGGGAGCCCACCCCAGCATGCCAGATACCCTGTGAAGGGAAAACGGTCCCGCGACGCTTTTTGTTTTTTTTCTCCTAAAAAGAAAACTGTCCTCGGCGCCCTCTGCCCCCCACCCACAAACCACACCCACGCACTGCACACCCTGCCTCCCACAGTCCCACCCCATACTTACCTCCGGAGCTTGGCACGATGATCTTCGTGGACCGGAAACATGTCTGCACTCTTCAAAGCCGACCGCGAACTGAGGAAATGCCGGTAAGCTGTATAATGTAATAAATAGGGTTTTTTCAACTTTAGTGCATATCTCAAGCATTTTGGGGAATTTTTTCACCAAATTTTCAGTATGGGGTTTTTGGGACCCCTCCTCATGAATTCTTGACTGTCATGGCGTTAATCGGCCCCGAAAGGTGGTTTTGCGATCACTGTGTGGAATCACCCTGTGGGCTGATTAATGAAACAACAGTGCCAGTGTTCATGAGGTGGGCTCTCAAAAAGCCTATGTTGCAAATTTGGTGGAAAAAATCAAAAAAATGACTGTTTTATGAGCGTGCGTTGCGCAGTTGCTATGTACGCTCGTAACTTCACGGATTTACAATATTTTCAAGCCAGATTTTCAATATTGACATTTTGTCACACCTCCTTGTGAACAGTACAGCTGACATTGTTCACATCCTGGCCAAAATGTGTTTCCGCACTTCCGGCGCAGAATAGCGCGGTCGCTGTGGGAAATCAGTGTTCAGGACAGATTAAGAAAATGACAGTGGCACTGTTCATGAGTAGAGGTCCTAAAATGCCTATGTTGAAAATTTGGTAATGATACTCCATAAAATGACTGTGTTACGAGCGCGCGTTGCACAGTTGGCACGCATGCTCGTAACTTTGCAGATTTATAATATTTTCACTCCAGATTTTCAACATTGCCATTTTCCCAGACCTATTTATGAACAGTACAGCTGCCATTTTTCCCATCCTGGCTGAAATGTGTTTTCACACTTCTGGCACAGAATAGAGCAGTCGCTGAGGAAAATCACTGTTTGGGACAGATTAAGAAAGTGACAATGATACTGTTAATGAGCAGAGGTCCTAAAATGCCTATGTTGAAATTTTGGTGATGATAGCCCATCAATTGACTGTGTTCCAAGTGTGCGTTGCGTACTTTCAACACACCCTTGTAACTTCGCAGATTTGTAATATTGTCACACCAGATTTTCAACAGTGACATTTTTTCACACCTCCTTATAAGCAGTACAGCTGCCATTTTCACATCCTGACCAAAATGTGTTTAGTAGTTCCGCAGAATAACATGGTCACTGTGGGAAATCAGTGTTTGGGACAGATTAAGAAAATGACAGTGGCACTGTTCATGAGCAGAGGTCCAAAAATCCCTATGTTGAAAATTTGGTGACAAAAGTCCATAACATGACTGCGTTACAAGCGTGCGTTGAACTTTTTCCATGCACCCTTGTAACTTCGCAAATTTGTAATACTGTCACACCACATTTTCAACAGTGGCATTTTTTTACAACTCCTTATGAACACTACAGCTGTCATTTTTCAAATCCTGGCTAAAATATGTTTTTGCACTTCTGCCGAACAATAGCATGGTCACTCTGGGACATCAGTGTTTGGGACAGATTAAGATCGACCGAGTGAGGGGGGCGTGACCAAGCTCAACTGAGTTCTGTCAGGACTACTGTGGATTTGTTTGTGTTCAGACAAAGGCCCCAACACAAGAGCCCAGTAAAAAAGGGCAGTCTGCAGCACTGGGAGAAACAGAACAAGAGAACAAGTGAGGGAGGGGTGAGCCAGACTCACGAGCGCTGTCAGGACTGCTGCGGTTTCTTTGTGGCAGAAAAAGGCATCAACCTGAGGCAGGGCCCAGTACAAAAAGGAGCCTGCAGCGGTGGGAGAAACAGAAAGGCGAAGTGAGACAGCAGACTTAGTGAGCTCAATGGAGCTCTATCAGGGACTGCTGGGATTGCTTTGAGGAGAAAAAAGGTGCCAATGCAGGCAGGAGCCCTACACAAAAGGGCAGCACCAGGACAAATGGAATGAGGCGAGAGAGGGAGACTGAAGCGACCTCAATGGAGCTCTGTCGCGGACAGCTGTGGATTTCTTTGTGGACAGACAAAGGTACCAACACAGCCAGGAGCCCCATAGAAAAGCGCAGTCTGCGGCACCAAGAGAAACAGAACGAGCGAGTGACAGAGTGGTAGTGAGTGAGCTCAATGGACCTCTAGTGTGACTGCTGCAGATTTCTTTGTGGGCAGAAAATGTGGCAACGCAGGCAGGAGCCCAGTACAAAAGGACAGCTTGTAGAGCTGCCAGAAACGGAATGCGAGAGTGACAGAGGGGGAGTGAGTGAGCTCAGTGTAGCTGTGTCGGGACTGCTTCAGATTTCTTTTTGGTCAGAAAAAGCCGCCAATGCAGGCAGGAGCCCAGTACAAAAGGGCAGCCTGCAGTGGCAGGAAAACCAGAATGAGCGAGTGAGTGAGCTCAACAGAGCTGTATTGTAACTGCTGCAAATTTCTTTGTGGGCATAAGAAGGCGCAATGCAGGCAGGAGCCCAGTAGAAAATGGCAGCCTGCAGCACCGCAGAACAGAATGAGCGATTGAGAGAAGGGTAGAGCAAGCTCAGCGGAGCTTTCCTGGGACTGCTACCCAGATTTCTTTGCAGGCAGAAAAAGGTGTCAACAGAGCAGGAGCCCAGTACAAAAGGGGCAGCCTGCAGTGCAGGACAGCCAGAATGACTAAAAAGACAGGGGGAGTGAGAGACCTAACGGAGCTCTGTTGGGACAGCTGTGGATTTCATTGTGGGTAGAAAAGCTACCAACACAGGCAGGAGCCCAGTACAAAAGGGCAGCCTGCAGCACCAGGAGAAACAGAATGAGCAAGTGACAGAGGGGGAGTGAGCCACCTCAATGGAGCTCTGTCGGGACAGCTGCGGATTTCTTCCTCAGCAGAACAAGATGCCAATGCAGGCAGCAGCCCAGTACAAAAGAGCAGCCTGCAGCACCGGGACAAACACACTGAGCCAGTGACACAGGGCCACTGAGCGAGCTCAATAGAGCAATGCAATCAACATTCGGCATTGACAAATGCTTGTTATGTTGGCCCATCTGCTGTCACCAGTCAGAAAGTCTGATACGGTATACTGTGCTGTTTAAGGTTATTTTTCCAACACCGACTGCATCTCTCACTTTTCGATCACCCTGAGATGCAAGCACGTTACTTTGCCTTGAACCTGCACAAGAGTTCTGTTTCCATGCTCACAGAGAGCAAACAAGGGCATTGCAGAGTGGGTGGCCACTGGCCAACCCCCATAGTCACAAACAGCAAGTTCAAATGAAAGTAGTGGACTCCAGTAACCAGTATTAAAAAAAGGAGTTCCTCGAGGCCATGTCTCACCTACAGTATGTCAAATTCTTATTGCCAGTGCCAGATAAAAAAATATAATATCTGTTATGTTGATCATCTACTGGCATGATTACATAGTTTTTCTTTTTGGGATATTGGCTGGGATGCAGGCTAGTTACAGCACATTTCGGTGATTGCGCTTGAATATAACTAGCTTGCATCACAGCCAATGTCTACAGAGAGAGAGTGAGGAAAGCCGGTTGTGGGTTTGTTCAAAAAAAAAAAAAAAAAATAAGTCCAAATGTACGTAATCATGCCAGTGTAAAAATAAAATTAGGTAGCACCCCTCACTTGTTCTGTATATGTCCCACACCCAGTACTTCACCCAAGGTTATTTTTTGAACACCGACTGTCTGGCAAATATAATTTCTGGTCAGAATCCATTCATTTTACAGCTCCAGCACTTTGGCGTCAGCACACGAGCACATACAAAGAATTCTGACCAGGACCAGGAATGATGAGCAAACAAGGGGCACTGCAGAGTGGGCGGCCGACCCTGTAGTCACAAAAAGCAAGTGCAAACAAAAGTAGTGAACTCCAGTAAACAGTATTAAAACGAGGAGTTCCTTGAGGTGATGTCCCACCTCCAGTATGCCAAGTTCTTATTGCCACTTAACAAAATAGCAAAAGAAAAATATATGCAAAATATCATTCCTGGTCGGAAGGAATCCATTTATTTCACTGCCCTGCACTCTGGCGCCATACCAGCAAATGATATTTTGTTACTGTTTTGCTTTTGGTATGTTGTTAGGATTGTTCAGAAGTAAAAAAATAAATAAGACTGTCTGAATGGACTAATTTGTTTTATTTACTTTCATTAATTGCGTTTATTTAGCATACTGCTACTGTATTGTATATTCAGCCATCATGGGACACTGCATATGCAGCATTCATTCCCCTCTCTACAAACACAGTCCCCCACACACACACCAAAACCATATGCTTGTAATGACTGCAGCAGTCCTTCCATCACAAACTCTGTCCCTTTGCTTGTATGCTGTGGTTTCCTACCTCTTTTTGCCTGTAGTATTGCCCCCATTCCTTGGTCTCCCAATCAGTTAGTCACAGAACACCATATTGACTTTATTTTTGTTTAATAGAGGTTGCACATGTAATCTGCATCGATTTTCATTGATTTTCAAACAAGGACACCATTTTATTTTTTTACATATAATCATTTTAGGACATGAAGCAATGCACAGTGGCTGTCTTCCATTCTAACAATAATTAAATTGTTATAAATGTTCTCTTTCATTTGCCAGATGGCCTCCATTGTTTTCAATGACTTTGGGCAGTATTCTCAAGTGTGATCTGTGTATCTGTTGCAGTCTTCCTGTGTTATCTTATTAGTCCGGTAGTGGTGGATTGCTCTTATCAGTTCTTCTTTAGACTTTGGCTTGGCATGCCTTTTGAAGGTAGTGCTTCGTGCGTGCCACACCATCTCTATAGGATTTAGAACAGGAGACCTAGCATTGCAAAAAAACAGTGATTCTTAGATGGAGTACTGTATGAATCTTTCATGAAGCCAGGATCCAACAATCAGCCACAGTAGTAATAAGACACAGCCTTAAGTAACTATTTCCAACAAACAATTTAAGATTGAAGATTCAGAATCATAATACAATACATTCCCATAGTCATTCAGTAGAGTATGACATCCTACCTCTGCTAAATAATGTGTCATCATTATCAGGCTGTATGCCATAATGTAAGAGATCACTGTACTGAGAAAAAAATTCTATCCCAATCAGACTGAGTCATTTGCCATATCCTTTTAAAAGAACCCTTTCCATACTATGGCACTACAGTGCATCATGATTTGACTGCTGTACTTACTCAGCTAGTGTTTGAACCCAGTTTACGCTACATTCTTGCAGACATCTCCAGGCAGAAGTATGCTTCGGGTCATTATCTGTTAGGGAAATTAGAGTTGTGATGTCAGTACACTTTGCAGTGAACATGTGTTGTTTAACAACCAGTTACATACAGCACAGTTGCAGTACCTGTGCAGGGGTAGTGTTCAAAGAAGTAAATTAGTATTACTCAATGGCAATAACATTTCCTGGACTCCAATTCTTCAATGTGTGCCTGGCACAGTGAGAATATCCAACACAACCTCACAGGTGTGAGGTTATCCAGCACAACCTGCATGTCTAGTCTCAGCACTATGAATCTCATGACTGCTTGCTTGGATATGTTTTTGTTTATGTATTTGTCTTTGCATGATTCTTTTGCATCTTCTCTGAAGAAACAAAATATTTTTTCACACTAACAAAAACATCTTTAAACTTTTTTATTCTGTTAACAAGTAATGTATTTTATTTTTGTATAACAATGAGCCATTGTATAATAGCAATAATGCACTCACGGTGTGTTGTGTCTGTGATAACCTCACTTCTGGGGTCGTTGGATGCACTAGCCTGAGCATCGTGCCCAACCACCCCAGGCATGAGGTTAACCCACACAACACACACTCTGTCATGCATTATGGCTTAAGTATCACACCACTTCACACTTAATACCTCTTAATACCCTCAAACAAAATAGTACATCAAAACTCAACACATTAGTACGTAGCTTATTATAATTACAGTATATAGTTGGCCAAATACTGTATGCCCTGTATCTAACTTTTCTGACACTTTTATTGTTGCAATAGACATTTTTTATGAGCAATAATACAGGGCCACATGTTCAAGTATCAGATGGGAGAACTCAGATGCTGTACACGCACAGAAGCAGTAGTATACTGTACCTTGAAAAATCGATGCAGCCCATCAGACCATCTAGCTGCAATGTAGGGGGCAAGCACCTCCTTCACAATATGGTCCTCAAGAAGACAATCCATAATGCCTGAAATATAGTACAGTGATATAGTTAGGGCTATGATCGAATTCTTAGTACCACATGGTTTCCTACAGTACAGTATATCTATAAATGCGCTTGAGCAAATTACCTTCAAAAATAACAATTGACTCAAGGACCACACGATATGGCACCCCACACATGTACTTTCAGAAAGGTGCTTGGCTCAAGCCTGCACACCTTGTCTACTTTCTTATAAAACGCCATGACGGTATGGCTCTCCAGCTGACATGTTGTCTCATCAGAGAAAATTACAGTTTCAAATCTTTCACCTTCATCAATCCACTGCCTAACCTCTGTACATGTAGCACCATGTTGCTTCTCTTATCATAGGGCATGTCCTGCCAAAACAAATGGGTGAATGTTTAGTAATCATAACATGCATTGGTGCCAGTTTGTGACAGGCATTGCATGCGAGATTTACCACTGTTGGTACTACACATCATACTCCTACCTCTGATTATTTATTAGTTAGATATTTTATACTGCTTTATTTTTGATCCACACAGCTCATACAGTGCATGTTAAGGGTTTCACCAATGACTGCATGCCTTGGATGTAGTTCTCTTTCTATCTCTCCCCATCCCCCATCTCCAGTATCTTTCTCCCCTCCCATAACAAGGTAGAAACACATCACAGAGACAGAGAGAGCCAGTGACACAGAGAGGGAGGGGGAGGGAGAGGGAGAGGGGGAAGGGCAGACATCAGAAACTACCTGTTCTTGAGCTAGCCAGCAAAGTGACTCATGCATACAGCAGTGTGTCAATTGTTTTAAGAAAAAGAAGCAACATTATACATTTCCTCAGTGCCTTAGTTACAGTAATTCTATGTCAGAGAAACTCTATCTTAGGAGCATGTGTGTACTTATCTCTGACATCCACACTATCTCCTCCTCCAAAAAGAAGCAAGATTACTGGGGGAGGGTGGGGCTGAGAGCAGGGTCAGTCATCAGAAACTTCATGTCCTTGAACTTGCCAGCCAAGTGACTCATGTCTAGAGCACTGTGTCTTAGTGTTTTATGAAAAGGAAGCAACATTTAACATTCCCTGTAGCTCTGACTATCTACCTGTACTCACCCAACAAAGAAACACATATTTGAAAGACAGAGACACAAAGAGTGAGATTAAGAAGAGGGGGCAGTGCATTACCTTGGTCTCCCAAACTTCCACCCCAGCTGCCTTCTCAGTCTGCTTACTGATGACTCGGATATGGTCAAGGAAAGTTCACGTAGCAAAATCTCTTTGATTTCATGTGTACTTCTTTCATCATCCACATCCTCATTCATCAGTCTGTCAATGGCTTCCATCATATTTCTGGAAGAAAAATAAATCATTCCAAACCTAATGTTAATAGCAATTTTGGGCTTCGAACATTTACCTGCACATTACTTGTATAAGCTACACTATACTGTAGTTTATCTTCCAAACTTAGGTAGCTTCTTGGGTCGTTTTTGTCCATCCCACTTTAGGCACTTGGCTACAGCTTGTTTAGTCACATGTATTCCACTTTCCTTCAGGAATGCTGCACATTCCTTGTAGGTCTTTCTGACTGACAATACTTTGACAGAACTGCAGAATACGTCCTTGCAAATATTGGTCATGTTGTATGATGCTGCAGTAAGTAAATCCCATTTATAATTTCAATCCTAAACACTGAAACTGGTAGTGTCAGACTGAAAATTGTACTGTGCTTTGATGTGTCACTGAACAAAGAATCCTCGCTGATTGGCTCATACCATGACAATTGTGTCTTCCAATCATAAACTGCATACTCCAATTATACTCGTTTGATTGGTCAGCCTCATTGTCACTCGTAATGAGCCTCTGAGCCAATTGGTGGACATGAGGTCATACATTCATGCTGCTTCAGTACACCATAAATTGCATCCCTGCAAGTCCACATTCATACACTGCTTTTGTTTGCTTTGTATTGACATCATTATTCAACGACCCTTTACCTTTCAAACTGATGAGCAGGAAATCATTCTCAGTGCCAAGGTATGCACTTGTTGTGTTCAGGAGGATGGCAAGACAGAAACCAATATAGTGAGATGGCATTCTGAGTGAGGCGTACAAGAGAGGCATATTGCAAGCTGAGGATGAAATACCCTGACAGACTGAAGACTCAGTTCTGAGTCCAGATTGCTAATATGAACGGTTAGTATTGTTAGTTATTCAATAGATGGGTTGATGATTGTACAGTATGTTCAGAAATGTGTCTAATGATATTTGCCTACAATAAAATGAAATAGGATGAGGACATTCAGTACTGTACCCACTTTTAAATATCCAAAAAAAGTCAGAAATGAGGTGCGGGTGACACAACAGTTGCAGTACAAGACCTGAGGGCATACAAGCACAGGACACATTCTGCATCAAAGGACAGTTGCATTCTGGAGTGCATTGCCAGAGGTGTCACATGAAGACGCTGTTGTATAAAATGCTAGTGAGGCTTCACCTACAGGAGAGTACAGTGCCATTCAATGCTACTCTGGAGGCCTCGCCAACAGTACATTTGTGAATGCAGTATATAGTGAATATACATTATTTGAATATATCAAACACACATAAAAGATTAGTAAACTAGCCTTACCAGGACACAGAAGCACTCTGTATACTGTAGTTGACTGTAGTTAACATTGTGGAAGCACTTGAAGGAAAAGTAGGCCAGTTTGCAGAAGAAAGTTTGCAAATAACTCTTTTACTTTATTCTTTTTTCACTGCTTAACAGGTAGCAAGGCTGTCCTGGTACTGAAGAGGTTAGAACTTGAGCGGTCGATGGACAGCATGCCCAATGAACCCATTTTGAGGAAGATAGAAGGAAAGAACAAAAAAAATGCAACACAAATTCCAGTAGCACCTAAGAAAACAAAGGCAGCAAAGGAGAATATGCCTCCTAAGGAGAAAGCACCTCCAAAAAAGAAACCAGAAAAGGAAAAAGTACAGTACAGGAGGTTTGTCTGAGATGCAGATAATTACATATGACCTGTATACCACACTCTGCATGAAGGAGTACTTCCTTACATTTCCTTTCAATCTGAAACTGCCAATCACTACAGTACCTTCTGCCTTCTGGCGGTGATACAGTACAGTATACTAGCATATGCACCCCAGCATGCCTGTAGCCATCCTTTCTGCATTTGTACAATGCATTGACATTTTCTGGTGATTTGAAACATTAACTCCCAGTGTACTTTCTTTGCAATTGACCATCACCCCCCCCCAATCCTGAAGATATCCCCAGTGGTTCTATGCCACAGGTGAATCATGTGTCAGCATGGCTCAGTTGGTAGCACATCTGCCTCTCGACCAGAAGGTTGTGGGTTCTCGTCCCACACTGGGATGGACTTGCACCTAAAAATTGCTGGCATCTGAGTGCAGTATTGGGGGGTGCATAACTGCTGGGGTGTGCCATCCTTCAGAAGAGATGTTAAACCGAGGTCCCTTCTGTCCATCCTGGTGTTTTCCTGGTGGGTGTCCAGGTGGAAATAAAATAACCCAGGGTACTCTTTGTAAAGAGATGGGAACATTCCCGGTGTCCTGGCCAACATTCCCCTTCCCATAAACTAGTTCATGCAATTATCTAGGCTGTGGGTGATGATGTGCAATATGGCTGCCACCACACATTCAGTCTCTACACTACCAGTCTAGCATTGCTTGTAAAGTGCTTTGGGATACTGTGTATGAAGAGCGCTATATAAATGCTGATTCTTCTTCTTCTTCTTGGAACTACTGTATACAGTACATCAGTGGCCATTCCTCAGACCATGTCTCCCATGCCCAGACAACCCAGCTTGTTAACTTGTGCGTGTGTGTTGGTGGTGTGGGGTTCAGTGCTGGCATAATGGAATGTCTGCATATTGATATTGACATAGGCGCATCTGTGCTACATACTGTAGGGCCTAAACACAGATGAATGAAATATGAAAAACTTCTGTTGCTGGACAAGCAAACTGAATTTTTATATCATACCGCTTCATGTACAGTAACTTTATTGTAAGAAAGTATGGTTTTACTTTGACTCATTATAAAGGCATGCTCAGTATGCAATAATATTGTGCTTGCTGTGTGAATCAGCTGTTACATAAGCTTTAGATCAGACAGTAGCAGATATACCTGGGGCATACAGTACTGTAGAAACCTGGGGAAAGGTACAGGTTGGGGGGGTTGGTGACAGTCACAAAGGAGGAAAGGGATCTTGAGGTTATTATTTCAGAAAACCTTGTCAAAGCACAGTACTTAGTCAGCTGGAAGGGCCAGTGGCATGCTGGGGTGCCTAGACAGGGGTAACACCAGTAGGAGGGAGGTAGTGATGTCATTACATAGCACCATGGTCAGGCATCATTTAGAGTACTGTGTGCAGTACTGGAGGCCATACTTTCATAAGGACATTCTCATTAAGATGGTACAGGGCTAACCGAACACCAGACCTCTGAGGAGAGATTAAGGAACCTCAATATGTACCCACCAGAAGAGAGGAGGGAAAGAGGGGACATGACAGAAACATTCAAGTACTGTACCTCAGGGGTATAAACAAGGTGCAGGAGGTAGACATTTTCCAATGCAGGAGGAGCACAAGATCTTGGGGCATGACATGAAATTGGAACATACCTCTCAACTGTCCCTGATTTTGCCTTAAAATTTTCTTCTGTCCCTCGTAAAATTTTTATTTTTGTAACACAACAGTGGTGATTGAAAGCAAAAAATAATGTCAAACATTAAAGTTACAGACTTTATTTTCTTCAGAAAATGTGTCTTAAAACATATCCTTTCATTCTATCAGCTTTCTAAAGGAATAGTACACATTTTTAAGATGTGTCCCTCCTTTGGGGTCTTTTTCCCTGATTTTTTTTAAGCCTTGTCCCTGATTCATGAGGCAAGAGGTTGAGAGGCATGAATTGGAAGGTGGTAGGTTAAGAGGGAATGAGAGGATGTTTATCTTTATATTTACTTTATCTCACCAGTGTTGTGCATTCCATTTGTTGCAGGCCATTGTTCTTCTCGTGGTGCCTTGCCACAACATTGAGTCCATGTGGACCCAAACAGATGCTGATCCACAACCTAAAGAGAATAAGGAAGGGTGGACACAAACAGATGCTGTAGTACAACATGAAGTGCATGGTGAAAGGGGGACACAAACAGATGACATTCAACCACTGGAAGAGAATCTGGAAAGGTCCTCCATCCTGGCTATGATGTCCCTTTAATTAAAGAGATGCTGCAGAATATTTTAATGAACCAGGCACTGATGGACAAAAGGCTATGCAAGATAGAGGAGGATCTGCATGCCATACAGTGGGTGGCACCACGGCGACCTTCCTGGGAAACACTGGCTCCAGAAGAAACTGCATTGTCACCCGACTGCAGTGTTATTGATTATGTGGAGTCAGCAAATGAACATGAATTCTCAGGTGCGATTGACGCACAGGATACTGCAGTGTACCCACAGGGATTGGTGCAAGGACATGTGAGTGAACCCATGCAACCAGTGCCACACCCCTCCACACCACATGGAGGATCCAAACTGCCTAATTGTGCACTGTTGCCAATAAGCTCACAAAGAGAAAAAGAACTTTACATAAAAAGCAGTGGGCATAGTGATAGGTATGCCGCCCTATATTTTAGACACTCGTTCACTAAGAAGCGATATGAGGAATGGGCAAACAAAATAAATTTTAATGGCTCTTTTGGCAAGCAGGCCATGCTTGACAATTTGAGGAGCCATGTGCTTCGGAACACAGAACTGCAGTTCACAAATTTGGGGCACCATGAGAGACGTGAAATACATAATAGAATTAATGAACAGCTGCACACCCCATGGAGATTTGGTGCCAAGGCCCTAAAGCAAAGATAAAGCAAGATGGCTACAACTGTTGTACATAATGTTAAGATTTTATTTGTATATGTGTTGTACTGTATTTTTTTTTTTATATTTTAAGAATGTGTTTTCTTTTTGTAAATAAACATGATTCCTGAGCGTATTCTTGAATTCAGTTGTAAACTTTTTGGTATGTAGTGTGTGTGTGTGGGGGGGGTTCAGGTGCAGTCTGAGGCATACAATAGCAGCTCATGATATCGATGACAGTGACAGTATACTATGTCTGCAAATGAAAGACATAGAAAAATGAATTATGGCCTTAAGAAGTACAAATGCTGGGACCTGTACAGCCATTTTAGAAACAAGTCAAGATTTCGGCTTTTCAGTTTGGTGTTCAGTGGTTCACTTAACTCCATTCTTGGAGTATTAGACTTCCAATAATATGGTAAAAACCTCAAAATAAAGTGTGAGAAGTCATGAACTAACAGATGTAAAAAAATGGAGACAACTTCAAATTATGAAAGGAAATAAGACATTATTGATGTTTCGAGCTGTGTTTCACTGTAAATATATTCTTTCAACATCAATAAATTGGCCCTTACTAGAATATTGGCTTCTACAAGCAGGGTTTTTTGATGTATTTTAACTTCAAAATAATCGCAATGACTTTCAAATTGTAACTCATGGAAGTTTTAGACTTCCACTAAAAATAAATTAACTGAAACCATGCTGGTGTTACTGTTAGCAAGGAGAGTACTGTATAACAGAGAAATGCTGCACTATAAGCAGAGTGCAAAATGTGCAGCGATGGACAGTGGCATGTTGAGGTGCAAAGGGTAATGCATGACTGGCAAAATGTATTTGCATCCTACAGTATTACTACAGTGGTAACATATTTCTAACCACTATTTAAAAAGCAGTTACACATGGGAAAAAAATTATAGATTTATTGCAGTTCACCTTTAATTCAGTAAACATCATAGCCTACAGCACATTTTTCACATTCACAGGTCTAAATGCCAACACTTGGACTCAAGCTTCAGTGTGACACTGAAATACCTTAATGATATATTATGCACAGTAGGTGTTGATGTGGTCCTAAGCATCACTTGTTGGTGGCCCACTTTGAAGCAGGTAACAGCTGCATTGAATGAGAGGTGCAAACAGCTTCAGTTTGGTTGAGTGCATTCATATGCAGACAAATTCATACTGCCATTCAAAGTGTGGCTAGCCAGCTACTTTCCAAGTGAGACTGAGCAACACAAATGGATAAGGGGATAGATGAAGTGTGTGTGTGTGTGGGGGGTGCATGACTGCTTCATGGGACCTCAGTCAACATAGTGTAAGCATGGAACATTTGTATGAAGAGAGTCAAAAGACTTGAATTGCAAAATGCTAATAAAAAAGGTACCAGAAAAATCGCAATTGTTTGTAAAATGAAGGTAACAGACAATAAATAAGGTGACGTTTGGGTAATACAGAGCATGGTCTTACAGACCATACTGTGCCTCCAACCCCCACACCCACAAACCCCAGTTACACTGTGGTTATTGAGGTGTTATCAGAGCAAGCAGGATATTTCATATAAAAACCCTAGCAGTTGCACAGTTAATAATGTCAGAAATGTAATTGTTTTACAATTTACCACCACAGAAAAACAGCAGAAGTAAAATTCCATTTATTGATTTACTATGTATTAATTGTTACAGATGCACAGCCACAGATACCACAAACTATTGCTTCTGCCTCTCATAGCATGTAGAGTTATTACCTAATTGAGACCTTGCTAGCTGTAATTAATGTTTCTTTTTGGGGGAGGTTATGGTATTTGTCTTAAGCTTACACTGACACAGAAACACTGATGCCAAGAAAAGCACTGTAAAGTGTATCTGACTTTGTTTCTTCATAGACTAATTATAATTTTAGAGCTGAAAAGACATGCCATAGTAATACATCTTGCAGCATGCTGCCCCATCCAGTTGTTACCTTTATTTTTACTTCAGTGAAGGCAGTAAGTACTATTCAGCTGGCAAGGTCACAGGTGGAAAATAACACTGCCCTCTGCAAAGGCGGAAGGAGTACTGGTGGTACTGTACTGCAGCTGTGCTGCTGGAAACACAGAAACATATGGATTGGTATCAGATAAGGACCGCTAGGCCCAACCAGTCCGGCAGTAGGCCCTATACATGTACTGTATGCATCCACTCACTCTAAATGGTCAATGGTTTTCATGTATCCCTTCCCTCCCAAGGCTTCCTGTGCTTGTCCTAGGCATGTTTAAACCACTCCACTGTGCTTGCCTCTACCACCTCTCATGGCAGACTATTCCAAGTGTTCACCACTCTCTCTGTGTATAAAAACTTCCGACATTACCTCTAATCTCCCACTTCCTATTTCATATCATGACCCTTGTTCTGGTATCTTTTATTCTTTTCTTTATTTTTATTTATACAGTGATTTGGAAAAGACCTATGATTGCAAGCTTGTTTACAAAGGTTCCACGTCATAGATTGCAGAGGTCACTCTCCTCTTTGGTGATCATCAGTACTTCCCCATCCTGTATTTCTGCCAGGATTCCCCTAACCAGGTGCATTATCTTGAAAAGTTTTGCATTGAACCCCAGTTACAACAACTCACTATACTTCTAGTCCCTCTGCAATGTCACTAATGAAGAAATTGAATAGGACTGCCACCAGACTGGTCCCAGTACTGATCCTTGCTGCACTCCGCTGGTCAACCCTCTCTCCCCAGATTGGATCCCCCTTACCACCACCCTCTGCCTTCTGTCTGTCAGCCAGTTTCTAACCCACTGTATCACCTTAGTATGCACCATGCCTAGACTGCTCATCTTGTTAACCAGCCTTCTGTGTGGACAGTTTTGAAGGCTTTGCTGAAATCAAGGGGAAACAGTAAAGCAAATAAAAAAAGCAAATGCTACTGTTGCACTTTAAAAAAAAAAATTCTGACTGCCCATTTAAAGCCAGAGAAATCAGTCACCACAGTACTGCAGCTTTATTTTTCTGGCTTAAACTTAGTCCATTTTGTATTTCAGAAATCACACTTACTGTAAGCAAAAGAGTACACACTGTTGCCATGCTAGCTGGCCCACTTTGGTACTGTATGTCATCAGGTAATCAGCCTCCATGGACATAATCACCTAATGCTCATATTGAACATATTGAACTATTAAACTGCCCCCCCAAACAACCAATAAATTAAGTGACAACTTGAATGAAGTCAGGGACTAGTAACCACAACCTGAAAATGGGAGTAACATGATTTGATTTGTAATCATTCAATGAGGGTTGTGTGTGTAAGTGTAAAAATAAGTACACCATGCCATGGGCATTTTAGAAGGCTGATGTCATGGAGCATCAGGAGGCAAGAAATGAGTATCTTTAAGGCTGCAAGAATAGGTTATGCCAAGCTACATGTTGGATATGGAGGTTGATGGCATGGCAGTATGCAGATAGGAGGAGAGAGGTTACTGTTTTGAATGAAATCTACTTCCAACACATACAGTACAGTAGAATATTTCAATGTGGGTGTTACATACATTATGAATTCATGATGTGGTGTGTGGCACAACATTTCCTGCCTTCCTAAAAAGGAGTCTGGTGGTTGGCTACTCAATATGCATAGGGCTTTGGAAAGGATTGTCCATGAAAGGCCTGACAGCTACTGTACAGTGTTTTGAAGCAAAGGTTTGCTGCATACACCAATTGGTTGAATGCTAATAATGCTGTCACTCTCCTGTGTACCATTAACCCACAGGAGTGATCACTGCTGCTCCAAGTCCACACAGACATTATCACAAGTAAATAAATAATTTAATGAAAGAATAAATATATAAATAAATAAATGCAGTAAAACAGCAATAATTTATTGAGGATTGTGGTGTAGCACTCAATTTACCTCAACTCGAAATTCCCACTACAGTATGTAAAATGGCAGTTGATTGAGGCTTGCGGGTAGATTTTTTTACATTTCAAAGTAAATAAAAAGTAAATACAACAAATAATCAGACATCAGGAGTTAAAATAACAATGCTACATCGTGTATGCTCATATTGAACATATTGAACTATTGAACTATTAAACTGGCCCCCAAACAACCAATAAATTAAGTGACAGCTTGAATGAAGTCAGGGGCTAGTTACCACAACCTGAAAATAGGAGTAACATGATTTGATTTGTAATGATTCAACGAGGGTTGTGTGTGTAAGTGTAAAAATAAATATACCATGCCACTGGCATTATAGAAGGCTGATGCCACAGGAGCATCAGGAGGCAAGAAATGAGTGTCTTTATGGCTGCAAGATTAGGTTATGCCACGTTACATGCTGAGTATGGAGGCTGATGGCACGGCAGTACTCAAATAGGAGGAGCTAGGTTATTTATTGAGGATTGTGTTGCATTACTCAATTTACCTCAACTTGAAATTCTCACTACAGTACCATATGTCAAATGGCAGTTGATTGAGGCTCGTGGGTAGATTTTTTTACATTCCAAAGTAAATAAAATAGTAATATATATATATATATTATGGTAGCTAGGTAGTGCTATTACCGATGCTACCATAGTTAGAGTTGAGTAGCACTTTTAAGGTTAAATGGTCAAATTTGCACCTTAATAACTTTGCCACTGTTCAATGGATTTACCTGATATTTGGTATGCAAAATTGGGCATGGCAGATCTTGGGATATGCCAAGTTTTGTACCAGTCGGATATACGGCTGCGGAGATATTAAGTGACAACCAATTGCGCAATTACGCTTTTTTGCAATTTCTTTGCTCTCTCCTACAGGTCGCGTGATTTGTGCGACTGGTCCAAAAACTTCAGGGAACATGCAGCCAGGGTCCCTGATGTGCCTTTTGAAGATTTCATGAAAAAATATTCAACGGTTCAAAATTATTAAAAAAACAAGTTCCCATTATAAGTCAATGGGAAAAGTTAACAAAAAGTTCAACACTTTCACGAATGCAGTTTTTACTTTCTCAAATGGCCCTTTTACTTTTGCAAATCCACTATTTTGTTTTCAGTTGGTGATCAAAAAAATGCTTGGCATTTAAATTTGGGACCCTCTAGCAACACAATTCTTTTTGTGTTTACCTGGTCAGATCCTGAGGATGCTAGGCATGTCTTTATTTTGAGGTTAAACACCCTAGAAATATGTTTTTCAAGTTTCTGGAAAAAGTACTTTTGAAAAGTAGTGTTGCACTCACGAAAGTGTCACAAATTTTTGCGAAAGCTTTCGCAAATTGTGACACTACTTTTCCAGGCTATGACAAAATGACAGTAATTCTTTGCCACACTGTTGCAAAAGAACGATTTGGTCTTTTGGGCTGAAATTTGGAGGGGACGCAGCCAACATCTCACAGATGTGCCTTTCAGTGTTTCGGTGAAAAAATATTACAGTACAAAACTAGCCAGGAAAGTCATAATTCATATGAAATTTACGTTTTTTTCTATGTCGTACAGTTCCCGAGATATAAGCAATTTAATATTCCAAGTCCTCATTTTCTAATTCAAGGCCCATTGCTATGTATACATTCTTTGTTTTCACTGTGTTTTCCAATGCATTTTTTGGGGAAAAGAAGGGTGTGCCCTTTCATTACTGTGCCAGTTAGGATTTCCAGTTGCGTTTCCGTTACCGTTTGTGGCACCATTACTGTCTACGCCACCATGTGCATTACGGTTTGCATTTTCGCGTGCATTTGCGTTTCTGTGTTGTTTGGTGTTATTGTTGCTGTTGCCATTGCCAGTTTCCCATTTGTAATTGCGGTACCATCCACGTGCATTACGGTTTATGCTTACATGGCGCTTGCATTTCTGTTTCGCTTTCTGTTTCCTTTGACGTTATTTTGCTGTTACTGTTACTATTGCATTTACAATTGTGGTACCATGACAATCGTGTAACGGTTTTGTGTTTCTGTACTACGCTTGCATTTGCATTTCTCTTTCCTTTGGTGTTATTGTTGCTGTTACCATTACCATTTCCGTTAACAATTGGTTCCGTGACCATGCACATTCACGGTTTGCGTTTCCATACCGCCTCCATTCCTGTTTCTGTTCTGTTTCCTTTGGCATTATTCTTCATGTTAACTTTACCATTTCCATTTACTATTGCGGTACCAGGGCTGTCGCATTACGGTTTGCGTTTACGTATAGATTCATTTATGTTTCATTTCTGTTCCTTTCACTTTCTTTTTGCTGTGACACTTAACATTTCCATTTAAAATACTGCTGCCATTACTATTCAGTTATCAGTTGTGTTTTGTATGTGCTTCAATGTCCGTTTCTGTCACTGTTCACTTTGGTGTCACTTTGCACTTGTGTTTCTATTAATGTTTCCTTTACCATTTACATTTCGTTACCATGTGTGCCACTGTTGGCACTTCTGTTTGTGTTGCTGTTCCTGTTACTATGTCACAAGACATCACATGGCGGAACGCAGGAACCTTGCACCCCTGCGATCCTACCGCTGCATTACTTTCTACTATTTGTCATCATCATTCTCAAAAGAAGGGAAATTAGAGGCAAAAACCCATTTAATGATCAGTTAGATTGTTCCACAGTGACAAAAGTGAGGAAATTCAGTGTTAGGGTTGAAAACCCCCTTGAGCCCCAGCCCACCCCCAACTGGCATCAGGGTGTGCGTTGGAGTCGTCGGTCCTAACTCTCACTCCATTCTCCTATACCTCTGCTTCTTTACACGTGTGATGGGGTGAGAGACAGGGCTGATGACCCCAATGTGCACCCTGATGCCAGTTGGGGCTGGGCTGGGGGGTCCAAAGGGGTTTTCAACCCTAACACCAAATTTCCTCACTTTTGTCACCATGGAACAACCCTAACTGATGCATTAAACTGAGTTTTTTGTTTCTATATATATATATATTATATATATATATATATATATACACACACACACACACACACACAATATACAGTATCAGTTCATACCTTGTCAATATGTTTACAGCTTTAAAAATTGATTCATTAGATGAAGGGAGATACTTTTACAGCACTACTGTAATGTCTTTCGGAGATAGCGATATCAGTTCTTCTTTGAGAAACAGATCTCAGGAATCACTCTCTTCTACAAGGATATATGGTAACATATTTATACTGAGCATTATATCGGCTCCAAATTTGTATCTGTAGTGACTAGCTGTCAAGCTGTGTCAGTCAGTGCTGACTGGGAGAAACAATCTACAGTATTATCAGTGAAATAACAGCTTTATTACTTTAAGAGACTGCTGAGGTGCTGTTGACAAATTCAAATAAAATGAAAGCACTCAAGGTTGAGTTACCTTGAGTTAGAATTATTACTTAGGCTGTGATATTGTAACTTTTGAGGCTTGGGAACACTTGTTTGGCAGTGATAATTAGAGTGAAATTTAAATGTGTTGTTTGCCTGGTGTTAGGGGATAGGACATTAACAGGAATTACCTTGTCTTTCATTGTTCACTTGGGAACATAAGCAGGAGGCTGGTAAGGACAGAGGTCTGGGGTTATATTCTGTTTTAACTGAAATATTTGAATAGTTTTGTATGTGAAATTAGTTCTATGTGTTAAAAATTACTACCCTGAGTTAAAACTGTTACTTGGGCTGTGATATTTGTAACTTTTGAGGCTTGGGAACACTTGCTTGGCAGTGATAATTAGAGTGAAATTTAAATGTGTTGTTTGCCTGGTGTTGGTAAGAATCCTCCCACCCACCCTGTTTTGTAGGCTTTCTTAAATGCTGAAAAGCCACTGAGGGTTGGGATTGAAAGGCTGAGTATTTCTGTTTGGGACTGAAATTCCAAGCAACAGGAACTGGTGGTCCTGTGACAACATATGGTACCTGATGTCTGCATACACACACTGTTAGTGGGACTGGACACACACTGGACTGTATGTGTTTGTGAGACTTGGGAACTTTGTTGGTGGGGTTGAAATTGGGTTTGTAAATAACTGCAGTCAGTATAGAGAGAAACTGTATTCCAGGGGAAAGAGACTGAGAAAAGGGGGTGTGCCATTATAAACAGAGGGGGATAAACAGGGTGGCTATATTCCACCATGGCAGGCATCTTCAGAAGGGTTGTAGGCTGCACAGGCTGTGGGATGGCAATAATTGTTAATTGGGCCTGGAGAGAGGGAGGCTGCCCACTCTGTAGACAGCTATCTTGTATCAGGAGTGAGGTATATTGGTTAAGGAGTAAGCTGGAGGAGCTGGGGGGGTGTCCAAGGATAAGGGGTGTGGATATGGGCAGCAGAAGGGTGGGGCTGAGGGGAGGCTGGGGCAATGCTCTGAAATTACAGGATGTTATGTTACAGCAAGCAGGAGGGGGGATATTAGGGACAGAGGACCCTTAGATAGGGATGTTGATGCTAAGGGAAAACACAGGGTGAACATTCTGAATACAAAGAGAGTGGAGGGGGAAGAGCCAGGAGGGGCTGTTGTGGGGAAGCCTAAAACAGCAGACTGTGGGAAGGGAGCTCCTAAGGTGAACAGAGCAAGAGGGGAAGAAGAGGGGCAGTTTAGAGGTGCAGTCAGGGAAATTGGGTTACTTGTTGGAGGCTGACATAGAGTGTCACAATAAATTTGAGCTACTAAGCAACCTAGAGGGGGAGGAAGGGGTTGGTGGAAATGAGGAAACTGATACAGAGGCCGGGGGGAGGGAATCAGATACCCATAGGGCATCACAGACTGACAATGGAAAGGATAGAAATAGTCACAGAGGGAGAAGGGGAAACATAAATGTTAAGCAAATGGGGGAGATGCAACATATTGCAGACATGAGGGAGGAGAGCATGACTGGAGAGAAACTGGGAGACAAGGAGGTGGGAGAGGAGCCCCCCTTCAGCAGGGGGGTCAGTACCAAGGATGGGGCCCTAGCTAAAGAGGACCTACAGACAGCCTCTGGAGGCAGGGGTACTATTACAAGGGGGGAGGATGGCAGTGTGGGGGAAGGGGAAACCATCAGGGCCAGAATAAATGGTTTGGATAAGAGAGGGTTAAATGGGACACCTATTCAGAGGGGGTTTGAGTTAAGTGGGCAAAATAACAAGGGAGGCAGAAAGGGGAGGGTGACAAGGGGGTCTCTAATAAGGCAGGAAGACTCCCATGGAATTGAGATCATGAATAAACGGGGGATGGGGGCTGAGAGGGCATAGTGGAGGTAACCATAAGGATAATGGTGGTGTTAAGGTTCTGTTATTGGGAGACTCGATGATTAGGGGTATCCAGTGGGAGGGACAGGGGGGTGGATGCCATAGCCAGGTGAAGGTAGTGAGTATCTCTGGGCTGACAGTGCACAGAGCAAAGTTCATGGTGTATGAAATGGTTAGGGATTGTGGAGGGAAACTGGATTTCCTTGTGCATTTGGGAACTAATGATCTAGAGGGAAATAGCGTTTTGGAAATCCAAGCAAGGTTCCAAGAACTTGCCAGAGTCTGTCGGGATAATGGATGCAACATTTCCTTTTCGGAGATATTGCCAGTACCAAAGGCCTCAGTGGAGAAAAAAATGAAACTCACAGAGGTTAATGACTGGCTCAGGAAGTGGGGTGAAGAGAGTGGGTTGGGGGTGTTAGGGAACTGGAATGGAGTTTGGGAGGATAAGGGACTGTATGCCAAGGACAGGCTTCATCTTGCCCCATTAGGGAAGGAAGTCCTTAAACAGGTGATGGCTGACTACATTCAAGAAAGGTGGGGTTTAAACTTGTGAGGGGGGAGGGATAAGGGAGGGGCTGACCAGAAGCCCTCTCCTCCCAATGAGGGAGTAGCTTCAAGCCCAAGGGAGGAGAGAAACAGACTGGGGGTGGAGGTTTCAGGAGGAGCAGAGGAGGATGGAAGTATAAGGAATCTGGGTGGGGTTCAACAAAGAGGATCAGGGATAAGGGTGTGGGTTGGTGTTAGTAAATGCCAGGAGCTTTGGAAACAAGTTGCCAGAGTTCCAGGTCATGCTGTTTGGGGTGGATGTGGCAGCGTCACGGAGACGTGGCCAACAAAACCATGACTGGGACCTAAATGTGCAGGGGTACACTATGCTTAGGAAGGATAGAAAGGAGGGCAGAGGGGGTGGAGTGGCTATGTTCATTAGAGATGACATAGAAATTGCTAAGGTAGAAGAGGCAGAGGGAAACATGGAGGCCTTATGGATCATCTTACAATCCCCAGCAGGAGATAAGGTCAAGCTGGGTGTAGTATATAGGCCCCCCGGGATGAGTGATGTTCTAGACGATGATTTGCTGGACAACATCATTGCCCAATGTGGACCAAAAGGGGAAGGAGTGGTGTTGATGGGGGACCTTAATATGCCATGTACAAACTGGGGAACCATGTCCTCTAAGATGGCCAAGCAGCAGAGGCTGCTGGACGGCTTCCAGGATGTGTTCTTAACACAGCATGTGATGGAGCCCACAAGGAGGGGCATGTCCTGGATGTGGTTCTGGCAGATGGGGATCTGGTAAGGGACCTGGTTGTACAGTACCCCTGACTGGGAGCGACCACAATACTGTCTGGTTTCAAATAAGCATGGGGAGGAGATCTAGGACACTGGCAGTGGACTTCAGGGGCAGACCTTTGTGGGCATGGGAAATATTCTCAAGGATCACTTGAAGGGGATTACATCAATGACAAGTGTGGAAAGGAGATGGGAGGTCATAAACGGGGACTTCAAGGAGGCAGTCAGGATCTGCGCTAAGTTGAAAGAGAGCAAGGTCACATAAACCATGCTGGTGGTCCAGTGAGGTACAGGTAGAGGTCAGAGAAAAAGAAGGTGGCCTACAAAAATATAAAACATCAAGAGGGATAGGGATAAGAAAATGTACCATCTTGCATCTAGAAAAGTCACCGGATGGTGAGGGAGCAAAGTCAGTAAAAGCAGTGGCTGGCACAGGGGATACATGGAGGGGAAAAGGAGTTCTTCTGGTACATTGGGGAGCAGAGAAAAACTAAGGGCCATCTCAGCAGATTGCGATCAGAAGGAGGGTGGGTGGAAGAGGCGAGGGACCAGGCAGAGGTATTTAATGAGTACTTTGCCTGTGTTCACTAGGGAGGGGGATGGGATATCTACAAAGCAAGGCACAAAGGGGATAGAAGCGGCAGTGAGTGGGATCAGGGGAGCAACAGAAATGGAGCAAGAGGGAGGGAGAGGTACCCCAGGGGTGCCACATCTGGATAAGGATAAAAAGGCCAGTAAGGTGGAGGGGACAGATGATGCTATCTCCGCCAAAAGGGTGTGGTTAGCCCTCAAGGCCCTAAAGAAAGACAAATCTCCTGGGCCAGATGGTATTCATCCAAGAGTATTATGGGAATTGGCAGACATACTGGCTGCACCCTACGGAGCTCTTCAACAGGTCACTTGAGACAGGAGGGGTACTTAGGACTGGTGAGAGGCATGTGGTGCCAATCCACAAGGGGAGTCGAGGGAAGTACCAGGTAACTATAGACCCATCAGTTTGACCTCGGTGGTGGGAAAATTAATGGAGAGTATACTAAAGGAACGATTGGGGTGTACTTGGAGGAGGTGGGAGGTCTGGATAGTCGGCAACATGGGTTTGTGCCAGGTAGATCATGTCAAACCAATCTTGTGGGTTCACTGAATGGGTAACATCAGAACTGGACAGGGAAAGCCTGTGGATGTATTATTCTTGGACTTCAGCAAGGCATTTGACTCTGTCCCCCACAATGGTCTGGTGGAGAAACTGATGGGGTTAGGAGTAGGACCTTTGATGGTCAGATGGATTGAAAACTGGCTAGCTGGACGCACCCAGAAAGTAGTGGTCTGTGGGGAGCTCTCGAACCCTAGAGAGGTTGGTAGTGGGGTGCCACAGGGCTCGGTCCTGGGTCTGATCCTGTTTAATGCATACATATCGGACATCAGGGAGGGTATAGGGTGTGAAATGAGTCTCTTCACGGATGACTGCAAGATGGGAGCAGTAGTTGAGGGAGAAGAGGGGAGGTTGGCCCTGCAAGGGGATCTGGACACCCTGGAAAGCTGGGCTCACACATGTAAATTAAATTTCAATATCACCAAGTGCAAGGTGTTGCATCTTGGTCGGGGAAACCCTAAACACAGGTACACCCTGGGAGGGGAGGCGCTGGAGGCCTCAATAGGGGAAAAAGACCTAGGGGTCATGGTGGATGCATGTATGAATAACTGAGCAGTGCAGGAGAGCGGCTAGCAAGGCAAACAGGATGTTGGGATGCATCATAAGGGGGATCACCTCTAGGAGCAAGGAAGTGATTCTGCCACTGTACAATGGACTGGTTAGACCACACCTTGAGTACTGTGTACAGTACTGAGACTACACTTGAAGAGGGACATACAGCTCCTGGAGAGGGTACAGAGGAGGCAACTAAGATGATACGAGGGCTACGGGATTTGATATGAGGACAGACTTGAGGAGCTCTGCCTGTTTTCATTGGAGGAGAGGAGAGATGGGGGGACATGATCGAGGTCTTCAAGTACCTCAAGGGAATAAATAGGGTAAACATGGAGAGGATCTTTAGACTAAAGCAGGGAGGTATCACCAGAGGGCATGGTTTGAAGTTGGAAGGTGGAAGGGTAGGGGGAAAAGAGGAGGAGGTTTTTCACTGAGAGGGTAGTGGACCCTTGGAATGCACTGCTTGGTGAGCTGGTTCAGAGATCCACAGTGGAGGGCTTCAAGAGAGGGTGGGACAGACACAGAAAGTGGATGTATCAGATGATGGCCTGTCCTAGGGGGGTGGGGATGGATGATAGGGGTTTCTGGAGCACAAGGGATGGGAGGGCCTAGGCACCCAACTAAGGATCTGAGGTTCGAACAGACTCAATAGACCGCATAGCCTAATCTGCTGGCATATAGTATGTTAGTATGTAAGGTGACATCAGTCTGATGGCAGGTTCTGAGCCTGAATGTTTTAGCTGGTTATTTGTAAATGGACTTTATGCACTCTTATTTCATTTGACTTTGGATGTGCCCTACTGTATTTGCATAAGTGAGTGTTTCATTTTATGTGAATTTTTAACAGTGCCACAGCAGTCTTTTGAAGTAATAGAGCTGATTTTGCAGTGACAAAAGCTGGGAGTCTGCAGCTTTTGTTGAGTGGAGCTACATTTGTTTTACTAGGCTTACAGCATTGTACAGTGGTTGCTGGTCCTGCGGTTTTCATCACTGTTGTGTATTATTGACTTGGGCCCTACTTATCCTTGGTACTAATTTGCATATCAGTGAAACTGCAATTTTTTTAAAATATGCAGTTAAATGTACTGTAGGCTGTGGAGGGATTGGGCATTTGCAGAACCTGCAAAAGACAAGATTGGGTTCTCCTGGCTTTTATACCCCGCACTTCAGCAATGTAACAGACTGACTACCCACAGTAACAGTGCTGGCTGCCAATTAATTTTACAAAATCCTGCAGGCCATAAACAGGGCTGAAATACATGCAGGTAAACTTCCTTTCTTCTTCTACAAAACATGGTAAAACAGGAGACGGAATTGGGAAATAGCAATGGCACTGTGGGGACACCTACTGGTGTATTTCAATTATAGCTAAAAATTGAACTGTAAACAGTGCCACCTGGTGCATTTTTGCTGTGGATAAGAGTGAGCTAATTAACTTAGACCTGGGCATACCTCGGCAGGTTGTTAAGGCATACTAACGCAGTACTGCAGCATTGCTTGGTACCTCTTGGCACACTGTACCTGCCGCAGAAAAACGAGGTACTGGACAACTTATCTGCAGCAAGAACTGTATACTTTTTTCCTTACATATTTCTTATATTTAGGGCTAATGCTTATACCCCTTTGCTGATATCTATTTAGGAATCCAAGTTTATGTTTAGTTAATAGATCATATATGCCATTTAACCAGTTATTATTACTATAGTGATTATCTACCCATTTCTGTTTTTCAAGAAGACATTTTTGGGCAATCTAGACTGATCCAATTTAGTTAAGTGGATCCAATAATTGATCTTTCTTGTATCAATAGAAGCACTGATATTTTTAAACCCGACACAGCTCATAAATATACCATAGGGCAAGATAGAGGAACACCACAAACGATATGCAGTAGTTTAGATATAGGATTTACCAAGTGATCGTTATGCTTTATTTCTCATATTTCACTACCATAAAGAATTTGTGTGTCATATTTGGTCTTAATAGCTCTGCTCAAAGGTCTGACAGAGAAGCCACCATACTTGTAGCTAAACTTATATAATCCCTGTGCAGTTTTTTTTCCATTAACAATGATCTTCTTTATATGTTTAAACCACATTCCTGTATTTGCAAAGGTTATTCCAAGATATATATAGGATTTAACTGTTTCCAAACATTGATCCCCTATTTTCCATGTGGTATTTTCTTTGCTTCTACCAAAAATTAAACACTTTGTATTTGTGTAATTAATTTTAAATTTAACGTTTATAATGGCATTATATAATATGTCCATTTTTTTTAAACACTTTATGATGTATAATACATTTATGGATGGGTGACTTGATTGCGTGAGGGAAGTTGCTATGGATCAGAAGGCAAAACCCCACCTTAAATGCCAGTCAGAAGGATAACATATTTGTGCTTCTTGTTGTATATAATTATTGCTTACAGGTGTTTAAGTATGCTATAATACTTATGTAACATAAACCAGAAGCGTAAATTGCACTGAAACTCCCTCGGGTACAATAGGCATCGATCCAGCACTGCTCAGTAGCAAAGCTTGCACTTCATAGCATGTAACACATTATTATTGTGAGTCAATTAGTGTATATAATTCATCTAATGTAGTTCTACTGCTTACTGTATGTCTTGCATTTTAGGTTCAAAATAAAAACAATCTAGTCACATCTTATAAAACCTTACAGACTGAATTCTCAAAAGACATTGCAGACTATTTCAAAGATGATACCTATATTTTAAAGGGACACTGTCAACCCCCTTAGGACTCAAGGTGTTCCTAGTTTAAAAAACACATTTTATGACTACCAACATTCTGTAAGGATTGCTTATGTAGCTGGCAGTTTGATTGTGACTCTTTTTTCTTAGAAAAAGTGAAAACAGACTGCCCACCATACTGGTGTTTCCACACAAACACAGGTTTGTTTACATTCCTTGATCAGCTCCAACTGCATCTTTCCTGGACTTGGAAACACCCACAACACATTCTAGCCACTTGTGATGCAGTGGGAGTTTAGAAGGGTACTGCCTCATGAGTGACTGCACTATTTGGGTGTGTTTCTAATGATCAGGAAGTATGCAGTAAGAACAGATTCAGGATTGTAAACAAAAACAAAGTTGTTTTTATACAGTACATTGCCATTAAGGTTACCACCTACTCGGTTTTTGACTGAATGATTCGGTTTTCTAGGTCCAGATTCGGTCCTCCTGTTTTCACCATTGCAAATTCGTTTTTATGGTGGGTCAAGCAGCACCTGTTAGATTCCCCCACTTACTGTTTCATTTTCTTCTCATCTGACTGTAAGCACATGTCTGGACATTTTAGTGTGATTGCTTGCTTGCAGTGCATGCTAATCAGGAAGTGCCTTCAAGAGCAGGGCTCTTAAAGAGCAAAATGTGTCCCTATCTGCTCAGTTGTCACCTCTAACTTTACACCTGCAAATTGGAAGATTATTCAGGGAAGGTACACAATACCACCTTAATTAATGCCTTCATTTTTCTGAAACCAGACAGGCACCACATTAGGGTAGCTTCCTGTCCCAGTATGGTCTGTACAATGTGTTTCAGAAACTTTTCCTGCTAATCCAGTTTTATTCAGAGGTAGTACTTTTCCAGTCATTTTGAATGCTCACATGCTTGTAAAACAGATTCTGTTAAATTCTTCACCATTTTACTTGCATGGTCAGATTACAAACAAATTCTGATGTCATGCAGACCTTTGTTTGTATACCAGTCAGTCTTAGAGGGTGTAAAGTAGGGCCATTAAGACCATTAGCAGCAAATCAAACTAATCCTTTCCAGGCTGCATTGTGAGTATAGTCTTTGACTAGTGTGATAAGGAATACTTTTATACCTTTAAATGTTCAACATTTTTCTTTTTAGGATCTGTACTATATTTTAATATTTGTTACCCTTTTGTTGTTAAATTAATAATCTAATATTTTATTTCATTTCTAGCAATACTATGCCTCTCTCTCCTCAGTAGTTATTGTTGTCAATTTTCATACTACTTGGATATTCCACGAAGACCAATCCAGGCCTTTCAGATGAACAGCACAGAATAATGTGGCTAATGTCATGCTAAGCTACAGAAATGAGAAAAGGAAGAGAGAGAGCAGCAGCTGATGAGATGACAGGAACACAATCTAGATTTGATGGCACTGCAAATGTAGGCAATTTATCAAACATTTTTCAAAACATTATTTCTTTTTTTACCAAAAGAGACACACTAAGCTAAAGTTTGTTTACAGGTGCAACCTGAGAGTACAAGGAATTAAGTGATTTGTATAGGGTCACAAAGTATGCAAGTTTGGGCTGTAGGATTCAAACCCTGGTCCCCAGAATTGCAGCCCAGAGCTTTAAACCACTGCGCTATACTGCCTCCATGCTACATAACATGCTGTCTGCTTTGTATGAGTGACATGGAAAACAAAATAGGGTATTTAACAGCATAGAATAGTCCCTACCACTTTTAAAAACTTCTCTGACATTACAAATAACTTTAGAGTAGGAGCAATGGGAGGGACAGTAGCACATCTTAAAATGGCAGATGATATTTGTAGTTACATCTCGTCCACCATTACTGGTGTAGTTTATTTATTTATTGAAAGAGTTTTACCAGAAAAGGCCACCTGATCCAAACTAGCCAGTTGTCAGAGGTGTCCTTGTAGTCACTCTATTTGTCAGCTAAGCTGTGCACACAGGATGGAAAGTTCCCTGAACCCCCTCTCTAACCCCATCAAATGTTAACACACACTGAAATTTAAAATATTTAAATCTAAATCAAATAAACCAAAAATAATAATCATGACGTAATTTAAAGAAGTTGTACACAATGTTATTTCAGCAGCAATTCTGAACAAATCAAGTGAATCAGAGTCCAAGTGATGCCCTCATTAGTCATAAAAGGGGCCGGGTTAGGGGTGGAGTTTGGGGGTGTGGTTTAGTATTCGGTTTTCATCTCATCCAAAGGTGGCAACCCTAATTGCCATGCATTTCAGTTCTACTAAACAAGGAGACAGACAAAACAAACAGCAACATCAATTAATTTTAGAAAAAGTAAGCAATCATAAAATGTGACTTTTTTAACTAGAAATGATACGATGAAAAACAGGTTGACAGTGTCCTTTTAAAGTTTTATTATTAAATTAATCCAGACAGCCTAAAATAATATCATTTAACAACCAGAAAGTTACTGTTTTGGTAGATGCCATTGCAGGCCAGGAGGAGGTATTTTTCTTTCCAAGAAATTACAAATTTTTCTAAAAAATTACTGAGTACTCCTTGAAGATAGAATGCACGCTCTAGGTCCTTTTGAACTTGCCCTTTCCTTTTTACTGAACTAGATTTCAGAATAAGACAAATTCTCTTCTCACACGTAGTGAGTTACCCAATTAGATACTGTAAAACAGAAAAGGAATGTTATAGAGGTAAACTAGTAAAGGGGCAGGCAATGTACACAAACTGGTTGCTATTTGAATGCTTCTGTTGTGAGAAATAACATTCATATATCCAAATGATCCCTATTTAACAGTACTCAAATTCAATATGATGTGTAAAACTTTTTTTTTTAATGGACAACATTCTGAACTGCTCTGTTCCTGGAAACATAATACTGGAGTTCTGACTACATCACTTCATGGGTACAGAGCTCTGACCATAAACAAGGGACCCATAAGAGCAGTGCTCAGATTTCTGAATGCAGTGACCTAGTCAAAACTGAAAAATTTCATATTCCATGTAGAGAACTGATCAAAATGTCATCTGTTAAAAGAAACCTGGGTTCATCAGGGTTTAATTAGGTAAAGCAAAACATGCACCATTTGGAGAGATCAATGGGAAGGCTTTAGCCTGTTGTTCAATGGGGGGAATAGCTCCTCCCCCATTCCCTTCTTAAGCAGTAGGCCACCTCCTGCCCTGCTGTGAGCATTTTGGCTGCGCTTGCGTGGTGGCTGGCTGTTCCCCCCACCTTCCTATTTGTTTCCCTCCTATGCTCTGTACCTCCCCTGCATTTCCCCTTTGTTGTATTGTTGCTTTCACCTCCCTCCCTGGCCCTCTGTCTGTTACCTTCTTCTTGTTTCTTTTTGGGGTTTTGTTGTTCTCTCTCTCCTTGTTCTGCCACCACGCTGCCTCCTCGCACCTGCCGATATGCTATAGTGTCTGCATATGCTTCTCCCCAGACATGCCAGTGCATCAGTCCTGACTCCCTGTGTTCCTAAAGATGGACCCTATCTTGGAGCAGCGGTGAGCTTCACTTCACCACCCTGCCTCGGACGATGTTTTTCTGGCCTGAGCATTCCCTCAGAAGTCCCCAACCGACTTCAACACTCCAGTACCTACTTCTGATTCCTCGATGGCTCCAATCTGATAGGCTGCAGTCCCAGTCCAAGCAGAACAATGTTTCTCCAGGAACGTGCTGGATTAACCATTTGCACTTTTTCTGCAATGATATATGGCGCCTTCCTTTCCATTTACCGCACTCTTGACCTGGTATTACCTAGTAGGCCCCTTCCTAATACACTGGTTGATTCCATTCCTTCTGCAGCTCATTGGACTCATTGAATATCTTTTCAGCATCAAATGCAGTAGACACCACTACAGTGGATGTACTGTACCTGCACTTCCAGGCCAGAGATCTACCAGCAGCAGTTGTGCCGAACGCGTTTTCCTTGACTACAGCTTGCCAAAGGGACATTTTCTGGCTATGAGTACTTCCTCTCTGGGCTGGTTGAAAGTTTGCTTGGCTCTACCTGTTCTCAATCATTTGGCACAATTTTATGGCACTTGGTGAATTTTTATTTTCCCCAAGTGAAGCTCTTCTTTCCCACTGCTCAGTATCTTGATTTCAGATGCCAATATACAAAAGCCCCAGCAAATCTGAGCTCCTGGATAATCCTGTCATTATTTTATTTTGTGTTCACAAATATAAGTCCATTTGGGGCACAACATTTTAATCCTGATTCCATAGTTAATTAATATTTACTGGAGACACCAACACCTATATATGCCCCTATCTATGTATTCAAGCCCGATGCCTATCTACCTCATATTCTTCAAGGGACTCTTTCTCCATAGATTCAGGCCCAGATATTCAAAGCTTTGCACAGTGCATAAACAGTTTGCATGAGTTTAGTGCAGGATTAGCATGGGTCTGCTATATTCAAAAGGCTGAATAGCGCCCACAAACCGCATTAGCACCAGGGAAACCATAATTATATGCAAGGGGCATACTGAACATGAATATGGGCACTATGAGATATTCAGCGACTAGTGCCATGCTAAGGTGTTTAGCGCGACTTAGCTCAACCCTTAGCATGGTACAAATTACCACCCAGGAAAAGTTGGTCTTAACTCTGGGTAAACAGCTTTGTGCAACATTGTGGCCTTGTGTGGCAATAGCGTGGCCTTGCGTGACCCTAACATATGACTATGACACAGAGAAAATGCCAGACATGGAGGAAACATGCTGCTCACTGATGACACCACAATGATGCTGACTGCTGCCACCAGTCCCAGCCATGCCAGGCAGTATGTGGTGACCCAGCCCTCGGGGGCCACCATGGCAGTGTGACCATACAGCACACATCTGCAGGCCATATGTCTGTTGTGACCAACAGATGCCAGCACACACATGCAGCACTGTAGGCATGGTGGGTGCAGAGGGGAGGGTGTACAGGTGGTCAGGCCTCACCACAGACTGGGTGCGGCCATGAGGCTGGGACACACCATGCAGTGCACATGGGCCAGTATTGGGAATACCCCAATACCAGTGTGCCTGTCCAATTGTACATGCCTCCCAGTCACATACCACACAGCTGTACATACACCACAGCACACACAGCCGGCCATGTCCATGTCACTATGAGCATCCCATGCCAGATGTGCAACATTTGTGAGTCACACAACAGTGTGACAGTAATGTCCACTGGCAGTACACACCTGCAAGGTAGGCTTGTCATTGTATACAGTGCAGTGGTCTCCACTACCCTACACACCATAGGCATTGCTGTGTCCCTCACACTACTGGCCCCCTTGCTACTGTGGTGTCTGCTGTGCACTGCAGCATGCCCTACAGTGTGACAGTTGCATGCATCACCACCACCACCAGTGCCTATTCTATGTTGTCCCCTGGGTACACAATGCTATGCTGTACTGCATACATGTAGCCTGCAGCAACCATCATGCACTATCAGACTGACCTACAGTTGGAGCTGCAGCCAGACCTGGCCAGCCCCTGTACTTCCAGAATGACCTACAGGTGGAGTTGTGGGACCCTGCAGTAACACTGGGCAAACTACATGCAAATCAGGGCATAATAAAATGCTAATCTGAATGTTTGCTCAGAGTCTACCTAAGTAGGCTCATTTGCATGTCACTTTTGAATATGGCAAATCTTAGCGCCGGGCAAGCGTGTTTGTACAGGGCAAATGGCTTAGCTCCACGCTAAAGCCATGCAAATGTGTTAGCACAGCGCTAACAGTTCGGGGAATATTATGCAGTTTTGAATACTGTTCTTTCACATCCGCTGCTGCCTGCAGCTGTACTGGGTCCACACTTTTGCTGGCACACATATTGGCCACATAGTTCACCTCTACCTATGAGCACGTCACTGTGCACTGTGTTATTGTTGTGGTTTGCACTTCCTGGTTGGTACATTCAGTGCTGTCTTATTCCAGGACTATGTTTGCCCTGCACTCCCAGCCCAGTTTGCATGGCCTGATTCCCATGCCATATTCAGAAGCTGTTTGCCCTGGGCTATTCCTTTTGAATATAGCTTGCTTTGTGCTCTGGGCTACGTTTGCTCACCGGGAAGTACTAATACAGATCTGTGGCAAAGTTTTGAATATCTAGCCCTATGCCTGCTACTGCAATTATTTCACCACTACTCCCTACCATGGGCATCTTTTCCATTGCTTACTTGATACCTAGTTACTGCTTCTTTGCAGCACAGAGCACCGTTGTTGTTTAGGAACAGCTACTGCATCATCACTTATTACAATCCAGCCAGACCTTTCTAGGCTTGGTACAGTTGTGAGTAATGTGCTATTTTCCAGGAATCTGTCTAATCTAATCCTAGCTTTAAGCTAATACTTTCCAGGACCATACGACCAGACTTCCACTCCATTTATCATCGGCAATGAAAGAAGGCATTTATGTAAGGCTTGGTCTCATTATATTAGTTTCAGATGGATTCTTCAATATCACCCCTTCCATGGCAAAGCTGAACCACGTGGGGTCTCGTTCTTCCCAATCTTGTACTGTTTATGATACAGCAATGGTGGACCAGTGGGTCCCACCATTTCTATCGCACACTACTCAATAGAAGGAATTGCATTACTCAGATCAGTTATGGCGGACCACGGGGTCTGTTATCCCTAGCAGGCATTTTGCTTACCATGGTGAAGGTGAACCATGTGGGGTCTTGCCTTCCCATTCATGCTTAGTCAATCAATACCATGATATCAGACCACGTGGGGTCCCGCCATCAATATCCCACACTATTCCATGGGGCAAAGGCCTGCCTTTCATTTCCTGCACAACTCTGCTATGCGATGATGGACCATAGAGGATCCACCTTCCTCTCACCATCTACTTCAAGGGATTCAACTCATCACTACTTCAAGTCCCCTACTGGAGATTGCTAATGTCAGGACATCCTCCTTACTTGAGAACATGCTTCACAGTTCAGCAGACAGTGGAGTCTTCATCCATTCCTTAATCAGTATATTATCGGTGATGGCAGACCATGTGAGGTCCCGCCATCCTGCTCATACTTTACTCCATTCCATAGCGATGGCGAACCACGTGGGGTTTTACCATCTCTCTTCTACATGCCCCATGACACCCTTGCCCTTATTCCTTATCTTCCAATCCAACTTCTGTAACCCTCACTTTACCTTCAGCTACCCAATAGGACAATGTCGATGGACTTATCTTGGTCCAGATTTTAATCAGCAATTCCAGTCATGCATGTTTCTCTGCTGTTTCCTAAACACACCCTCATTGGACCTTCTTCCTCGACCTACATCTCTTATTGCCAGTTTCGACTGACTTTCACTCCTCACCTCAGAATCATTGTTCTATGGCTAACATGAACCCTCAGGGTCTCCATCCCACCAGATTTATTCCCTCAACAGGAGGTTAATCCTCTACTAAATGGATTATTTTTGTACTGTGGCAGACCTCATCAGGCTCTCACTTTCCCAGTATTGACCACCTGAGACTGCAGTCACTCACAGGACTCTTCATTCTTCAGGGCTCCATGGGAATCTCTCTCCCTAGCTAGCCTACATCTGAGCCAAATCTTTGTTCAATGTGCAACTTCCAAACCTACTATCATCATCATAGGTTGATGCTTAACATCTCCATCGTGATGGCTAACCACGTGGCATCTCACCATCTCATTGATGCATGCCCCCGATGGGCCTTATCTGCTACTTTTCTTATTTCAGTCAGCCTCAGTGACTCTTGTCCTTTATGTCTTGCATTATTTTGTACCACTGCAATGGTGGACCACATGGGCTCCCCCCTTCCTACACAGGATATTGTCTCTCATCTTGGACTAAGCTCCTAATACAAAGAAGGTGAATCTGTTGCAGGTTCCAGCCATTCCAACAAACAGTCCCACTATGCAGCTCTATCTAGTATCTAAAGGCTGTGCTCTGGATCTACAGCAATCATCTATCTCAGACTCAGATTGACCATTATCACGACATCCTGTCATCATTCCAGTGGGATATTTCATCTGCTTGAACCTTCAGCTGCAACATCGACTGATCGCTCATCGACCATGACCTGGACTTCTCTACCAGCTACACCAGACTGTACTGCTGGACATAACTATTCCTAAACCAAAGTGCATTTAGGATTATTCTCCTCTGACTATGCCCAGAGGATGAGCAGATCAGTAGCCATGGGTCCTCAGAGGCTTCCTCTCAAGTTTTTCCTCTCCTGTATGCTACGGATCATACTCTCTGGAGTTGGAGGAGGTAATCACTTCACTACTCTTTGGGCCTGAAGTCTACACTGGCACGGGTCATTATGTCGCGAAGACATAATGCCGCATGGGCACTATCACACAAAGCATTAAAGCCATGAGGCATCATATCTTTATTCTGTGGGTGGCTCCTCCACACTCCCTTCTACAGGGGTTGCACTCGGACCCCTAAAGATTCTCAACCTGGGGGTCCAACTCAGGAGCACACAGTTCTGGGTTTCACCATAATGCCATACGCTATTAAGCGTGCAATATTATGACCTGGTACAGTCTACACCTACCCCCTATCCTACATAGGGTGGGATGCAGAGAAGCACCAAACCTCATTTTACAAACATCTTGCATATTCCAGTCAGCTCATAAGTATACACAAGCACCAAGCTATTTGCCACACATTGAATGGGAAGGCTTTAGCCTGTTGTTCAATGGGGCGAATAGCTCCTACCCCATTCCTTCTAAGTAGTAGGCCACCTCTGATCTGCTTTAAGCATTCTGGTGGCACCTCCATCCTCCTCTGCCTCCTCCTCCTTCTCTGGCACTCTAGTCTTACCCTCTCCGCTGGGCCTTAAGTTTACACCTACTCACTATTCTACACAGGGCAGGATGCAGAGAAGTGCCAAACCTCATTTGATAAACATCACATATTCCAGTCAGCTCATAAGTATACACAAGCACCTAGCTATGTGCCACTCACTGAATGTAATTTCTGAAACTTGTAACATTTTGCAAGCAACTGACAATTTGCACAGACAAGTACTGCAAACAAACATTTAAAAATCATAGTATCTGTGTTTGGACAAATGTTACAAAATACAGTTCACTTACTGTTACAGCAAAGTTCAGCCCCAGCAGGTCCAAATAAAACAAACACACAGACTCAGGGGCAGAATGGGCTTTAGGATTTTGGGTATCCCGAGCAGGATTAGTGAAGTCATGGGTCCCCCCTACTTGACCCCCCTTCATATCATTTGTTGTACCTAAAATAAAGTATTACACATATGGGCTACTGTCACACACATGGAGTGAAGCCTTCACCCTAGGCATTTGACAGTAGTAGTAAGGGATCCAGAGCCACAAAAGCCCTCATAAATTGGTTGGACCTGACATCTCTTGCTATATTTTCTTCAGGCCACCATTTTTAGAAAGAAGAGACCCCCCCCCCCCCGGTACAATAATCAAGAGGTCTGCTCCATCATAGTTCTTGTACAAGTTGTGAAATACAATGAAATAAGTACCATGTAAATGAAAAATATGAGAAAATCTGGAAAAGTAATTTTACCAACTATGATCTAGAACCTTCAATATTGCTCAGATCTGACTAAAATGTATACCAGTTATGCATGTTGAGGCTATTCACATAAAACAAGTCTCATTGTCATCATGTCTTTACAGTACAGACCAGTATATGCAAATATTGTAGGAAAATGTTTCCAAAATTGCTGATTTTTTGTCCAATAATTTGAATAGACTTCATGGAGTTTCCTCTGACAAAGTAACTGTTACTTTTATATTACATTATACCATATTTCTGTCTTCTACAATGTTTCTGCTTTCATTTAAAATAACCTGACTCAAATATCATGATTTATGACTGAGATATTCCATTTTATGTACCCATATCCCCAAATGGACACGGTCACCATCCTACCCAGCATTTGCCAGTTTGGGCCATATATGAATTTCTAGTTTGATTTTGGTATGGTTTGAAATACTATATAGAAGTTTTATGATATTAGTAATCTGCCTATTTAGGAAATGCTCTTAATGTAATCAGTTTGGTGCTTTATGGCAAGTATTTATAATGCATATTTTTGTATTTCAGATCCATGACTGATCAACCATGGAGCCAGCATTCCAAGTTGGCACTAAAATGCGGCGACCAAGCACAAATTACTCCCACTGCCTCATTTGTCAGCAAGATACAAAACATGTCTCTGTACAAAGACTGACAGAACTTGGATATCCCTTCTTCTTGTATGCAATTCAAAACCATGATGATGATATTGCTTTCTGACTGGAAAAGGATGTGCTATGTAAAGACGAATTCCTAGCAAAGACCCCAGTAATGCATAGAAGTTGTCACAATGCATACATCACCACCAACAAAAATTGTTGAAGAAAAATGCCTCAGAGTTTCAGAACAGGACAGGACAGTGATCAACCAGATCCATCTCACATGGTCATGCAATCTTCAAGTAACAACCTATTGGATTACAAGAGTAAATGTTTTGTGTGTGAAAAGGAGTGGGATAAGAGGGGGAACAGAAAACTGTTGATGATTGCAACTGTTGATTGTCAAAAACCATGTGACAAAAAGCCAGAGAACTCAATGACAGCACCATGTTAAGTAAGTTGCAATGGTTTGGGTATGAATACCTATATTGATAGCACATGATCTTTGATACCATAGATCATGTCTTAATAACTATATAAATAGAAGAACAGTCATGGAAGGCAATGACATCTACGATGTAGGGTTCTGTTGGCTAATTTCTCAAATTGATAGGCCAAGTAAGCAATAAGGCATGAAGGGGTATGCGTTAGACAGCTCTAATGCACAGCTAAGGGGTGTTGTTAGGCACAATACTGCAGGCTGAGTGCATCTAGCCCCCTAATCATGCATTAGAGCTGTCTAATGCACACTCTGGTGTGACATATTGTGCTTATGAAATGGTCAGAAAATGTACACATGGTTCCATGTCACAATTGCGAATGTGGAATGGCAACTAGAAAAAGAAAATGGCTTTTCACTGAACTGGATAGATGGCAACTGTTGTTTTTATGGAGGGCTTCACCTTCAAACACCTTATTGTGGGGAGGGTGGCCTCTGCACCCTTTCTAAATATACTAACTCTGAGGTTGTAGCACCTTGGGAGGGGGAATGAGTGTCGCCATTCTTCCATTTGGTGAAAAGCTGCTGTCTTTTGCAAGTTCGTTTCATGCTCACTGCTATCACGGGTTACCTGTACACATAAGAAAAATGACATTACAACTTTTAAATATAATAAATATTAATTTATTTTGGGAAATAGCCCTACACTGAATAAACTAGTCCCTTATTCCTAAAGGGATAGGAGAAAAAAAAGAAAATGATGTGAAACTGGTTTTGAACTTTAATTAATTTTCATGCTATCTGTGGTTTAACTTGTGCAGAACAACAATTAATTGAGGTTGCAACAGTGCTTTGTCTTCTGCTTTAGCTTAAGTTTAGCTGAACTTGTGACAACTGTTTTAATTTCTGCAACTCACTGAAGCTTTGTCATGTAGGATTTCAGTTGTGGGTTTTGTGTGCTTGCTTTATTTTCTGAAGTAGTCTAGGCCCTGAAAGTTAAGAGTGCATTGTTGCATGCTGACTCCTGCTAAGATTTGCTGTGGCTGGCCTCTGGATGTCATTGTACTGCTTTTTGCTTGTTTTCCTGGTCTTGATGTGCTGTACTGCTGTAGGGTTCTTCTTCTGTGCTGTGCTGGTCTGCATTTTTTGGGTGCCAGGATATGACACCATTTCCGCTGATCATCAGGAATAGGTCTCTAATAGCTTTGCAAGCTACTCTCATTTCTCTGATCTCCAGACCCGTGTTGGAGAGCAGCTGCACTGCTGTTGCACGCAAGCAGTGCTTTGTGTAGCTCTTAGTGAGATCTGCTTCCTTGCTTAGTTGGGACATAAGAGTGGACAGATAATTAAGTCCCATCTGTTCCGAGGAGTACCACACAGGTAAGTGATCCAGCAGGATTTGGGGCAGTCTCCTTGTGTGCAGGTAAAGTGCAGGAGGATTTGGAGGCAATTTACATATGTACTGCTTGAAACTTTTAACAGGGCACAGGTGGTTATCAGGCTGTGTATACATAAAACCCCTGTGTCCTTGTTTTCCAACTTCAAGAGGATTTGTATGATTTTTCATGTGTTTGTTGATGTTTGGAACCATGAACTCACATCTGTTTTCATCTTTTTGTATTGCAAAGTGTTCTGGCTTCAGCTGCTGGAGTCCTTTTTGACCGCACCTGGCCATGCATATCTGAATGTCTACCCACATCTTTCTCACTAGGCCAGGCATGGTCCGGGAGACAAAGTATTGGAACTTCCTAGCTTATGGAGAACTGCAGGGTAAGTGTTTGTGATGTTGAGCTGTGTCTTTTGGACCATCTATAGTTTTTTTTGTTTTGCAGTAAAAACTGCATTACTAGAGTGGAACTCAGGGTCTGTTAATAGATTTATAGGCCTCCTCACAGCCATGGAGCCCAGGTGTTAGTTAAACACCATGTGGACAGCACAGAAGCTCGATATGATATATTCTTGTCCTGTGGTCATCCAAGCCTTGGTGTAAAACTTTCTTAGTACGCTGTTTAATTCTTCTCTAGGAACTGTTTCAGTCCACGTAGTTTGTGTTGAGGCAGCCCATTCTCTGAATACAGAGTGCCCATTGTGTTGCTCTCTCTGTAATTTTTTCATTTCTTTGTGCCTCTAAACACGTAAGCTATATAGCGTTGCATGCTTTAAAACGTTTACTCATTGTGGGCTCCAACAGAAGTTGTCTTGTTTCTGTAGCACTTTCATTTGTGGTATTTTGTTGAAGTGATTTTTCAGTTTCCTGTGAAGAAACAAAAAAGTTGCCATTAATGTAACTGTAATCTCATACTGTTTGAAAAAAAAATATGACTTGGAGGAGATTCCATACTTTGTAACCGATAATTACTGTGAGCTCTTACGGAGTTTGTATTGTTTCTGTGGGAGTTTCATTTGTTGTATTTTGTACATCAAGGAGTTCATTCTCAGGCTGAATGAATTCTAGGAAATCTTGTTCACTGAGACTGAGTTCAGAATTGGTTTCGGCATACTTGACATGTTAGAATGTTGGCACTTGGTTGGCACCGCAGTTGGCAGAATATAAGATGGCTGCTGTTTTTTTTGGACCCTTGTGGGCAGTATCGCTGATATCAATGCCCACTGGTCATTGTCGTGTTTTTACCTGTGCATTAGACACTTCTACACTGGCACTAGCCAATCAGGTTGCTTATATTTAAGGACCCATTTCATAATGTTTGACAATGGAAGTGTCCTCTATATCGCTAAACTTTGTGACAGATATCGCTAGTGGTTAAAAGATTATGGTGTAGATGATGCAGCATCCTACAGGTCAGCAAGTTTGAAAAGATGCCTACTGACATACTACTCTAATCCCAGTGGCTATAGGGGAACAATAGCTCCTCAGAAAGGTACATCAATTATCTTGTGTTCAGCATAGTTGAATGTTGAACAGTTGCTTTCTGAAGTCACCAAGTTAAAGCAAAATATGGAAGGATCAGAATATACAGAAGAAAGTGAAGACAAACCTGATGCTATTCAGACTCAATTGGATGCAAATATGTTTGGTTACAATGCAACAAAATTAATAAGGTCTGACTGCCAGTGAGGCACAGATCAGGAAGCATAGGAAAACCAGGAGCAGTTTTAAAATTTGCAAATAGCATTTTTTTCTCAATAACAGCAAAATAATAAAATAAAAATGATTCAGTCTAGCTGTTTACAAAGGCAGTACAAACTGAGAAAACTAGGCCCTTCTTCTGAGGGTTTCTCTTAATTTCAAGTTTCAGTCTCTCACTTCTTGTCTCTCTAACAAAAGCATTGTCACTCTTTTATAAATCTTTGTCTGGGAACTTGTTAAGAGAGCCTGCTTCTCACAGAATGTTCTTGTAAGTTTACAGAATGTTCTTGTCAGTTTCATTCCTTGAAGGTACAGCAAAACAGTACATGGTGTCCCAGAACTGACCTCTTGTTGACAACTCTGCAAAGAAATTGCAAACTGCATCTCAGGTTAACCCCTTGAATTCCAAATAGCTTTTTGTAATCATTTCAGCAGTATAATTATATACAGTTTTAAACAAAGGGACCCCAGTATCACTTACAGTTTTACACATAAAGATTCACATATAGTTTTATACCTGCAGATATGCGGGGAAGAAAAGACAGAAATAACAAGGAAGGCAGAGAGATAGCGAGAGGTGGAGAATTGCAAAACCATCAGAGTGATCAGTTCCTAGGTCTCACAAGAAAATTTTGTTGTGCAACCAGACAGAGAAGATACAGAAAAGAAGAGGATAGAACAGATCCTTGCATTTAAACTCTTTCTGTATAATGAATGGAGTAGGGCATTATTCAACCCTGTCACATGCTCCTCTCTTTAAGAAGGAACCTGTTTTACAAAACAGGTTTCCAAAATGTTCTATTAAATTTCTGTTTATCATTAGCTTATAACCTTTACAGTTCAGTGCATATGCAGCATAGCAGATGGAGAAGTTTCAACTCGCAGTTTTTCAGCCTTCGGAATTCTCAATTCCTGATACATATGTTGACAAAAATCAGCATTGATATTCACTTTCCCAGGTTTGTGCATCACCTTGAATTTAAATGGCTGTAGTGCCAGATACCTCTGTGTGAGTCTAGAAGTTTAGAATTGTTATCCTTCATTTGGTTAAGCCAACAGAGAGGATTGTGGTCTGTTACAAGTAATAAGTCAGCTCCTAGTAAGTAGAACTTAAGGGACTCCATGGCCCACTTTACCGCAAGGCATTCCTTTTCAATGGTGGAGTATCTTTTCTCTCTGTCATGCAATTCCCTACTTATGTACAGAATAAGATGTTCTTTCCCATGTTTATGCTGACTCAAGGCTGCACCTAGGCCTATCTCTGATGCATTAGTCTGTAACAGAAATTGTTTCTTAAAGTCTAGGCTCCTTACAACAGAGGCTGAACATAATGCAACCTTAATGGCCCAAAAAGCTGCATCACACTCTGGGGTCCATTTCACATTATTCAGGAACCATTTCTTTGTTGAGTTCAGTGAGGGGGTAGCTAACTTGGCAAAGCTGGGAACAAATCTCCAATAATAACCAGCCAGCCCTAAAAATGACTTGACATGTTCTTGGTTTTGGGGACAGGTCTGTTAGTTACAGCTTTTGTCTTGGAAATCTTTGGCTTGACTTCCATTTCCCAAAACATAGCCCAAATATCTGGTTTCCTGCATGCCCAATGCACACTTGGTAAGATTAATTGTCAGATCTACCTTTTTGATCGATTGGATAACTGCTTGTAGGTGTTCCAAGTGGCTTTTCCAGTCTGGACTGTATACCACGACATCATCCAGGTATACAGCACAATAACCAGTGTGAGGGTATATAATTATATACATTTACCACTGGAATGTAGCGGGTGCACCATGTAAACCAAACAGCATGATGATGAACTGATAGAATCCCATAGGAGTGGAAAATGTAGTTTTGCTTCTGGATTCTTTAGCTAGGGGGATTTGCCAGTAACTCTTGGTGAGATCGAGGGTACTGATATACTTGACACTTCTCAGTCTGTCCACCAAATCAACTATTCTGGGCATAGAATAACTGTCAAATTCTGACACTTGATTAAGTTTCCTAAACTCAAGGCAGATTCTTACACCCCCTTCCTTTTTGTTTACAATCACCACTGGTGATGACCAAGCACTTCTCGACTCTTCTATGATACCCAATTCTTTCATGTTTTGTATTTGCTTAACCATGCCTTCTCTTAATCACTCTGTTAATCTGTATGTCTTTTGTCTAATAGGGTGAGCATTCATTGTCCCTATTACATGCTTGACCCCTTTTGCTCAGCCTGGTACTGTGGTAAAAGTACTGTTAAATGTCTTTAGTAAGTTACACATTTCTGCAGTCTGTTTGGAGGTTAAAGAGCACCTTTCATGATGGTCCAAAAAGTTACAGCTTGTAGTCATTATATGCAGTACTAGACCTGAAAGGGTGTGTGCATTTGCTATTTTTGGTCAAGGTTTACTCTGCCTTCCATAATTTGGATTTGTTTTGGAGCCATGCTGCACTTGCCTTTGCTATTCAGTTGCTGGGATGCTGGCTACTGATGACGTACTTTATAGGGCAGAGGTGACTCACACTCTGAAGTACCATGCAGTTGCAACATTGTTGCAAGGAAAACTATCAGTGTGTACATATTGTGTTCCCCTTCCTCAAGAACATTCCTGTTAGCAATGCATTATGCCAAATCCAAATGCATTGTCAGTATGTTTTTTTTATTTGTTTGTTACATTGACTCTGCCCTATAGTGATGTCAGCAGTGCAACACTGGGCTCACAGCAACACCAGGCTTGCTAAGGAAGTTTGGTACACCCTGCAGTTTTTAGCAGCTTAGAATGCAAAACTAACAGTAGAGGACAGTAATGAAATGCAAGTCCAGAATCAATGCAAGAAGGGGTAATTTATGCATGAAAGTCAAAGGACTATGAAAGGTGCTCTTTAAGGAAACATTTACCTTTATAGCATCAGCAGTTGCAGTTTGTTCTAGTCTGTCATAAGCTACATCAGTATCTTCTTCATCAATTTCTGGCAAAACCAACAAAACAGCTTTTGGTGATTTTCATCTCATTTCTTGAGGAGGTTAGCATGGTATATCTTAGTAGAATGTTTCCTATCAGAGGTCTTAATCTCATAGTTAACTGTACAAGTAGGTCTAGCACTTTATAAGGCTCTTGCCACTTCATTAAGTTTATTTTTTCTAGTGGTTAACAGTAACAAGACATTTTCACCAGGCTCAAAAACTAGTTCTTTTACCCTATGGTCATAATACACCTTCTGCTGGTTTAAGGACTTTTCCTGATTACTATGGGTGATTTCAACATATTGTGCCAGATTCTTTCTCAGGGCACACATGTGAGATGTAATAGATTGTTTCTGATGGGGGTTATCTTCCCATTTTTTTTTATTATATCTAGTGGCCCTCTGGGTTGTCTACCATACAGCATTTCAAATGGTGAAAAACCTGTTGGGGCTTGTGGCACTTCTCTGTAAGCAAAAAGCAGGTAAGGTAAGTATAGTTCCAAGTCTTTTCTGTCCCCTTTTACAGACCTTTTTAACATGCATTTTCAGGTTTGATTAAAATGTTCAACAAAGTCATCTGTCTGAGGGTGATAAGGAGAGGTTCTTAAGGCAGTGATACCTAGTAGTTGGGACAGCTCCTTAAGCAATGCAATACCAAAATTACTGCCGTGATCAGTAATAATCTCTTTAGGTATGCCCACCCTGCTGAAAAGTTTGGCAAGTTCTGCTGCCACTTTTGGGGCTATGGCAATACACATTGGAACTGCCTCTGGGTATCAAGTAGCATAGTCACACACTAACAAAATGAATTGATTACTCTTTTCACTTGTGTCTAAGGGGCCAACCACAACCATTGCAATTCTCTCAAAAGACACATCTATCAAGGGTAGGGGCACCAGGGGCAACTTGTCTTTTTTTTAGACACTGGGGTTACTTTCTGACACTCAGCACAAGAACTGCAATAGGTAGCAACATCTTCATGAATTTCAGGCCAGGTAAATATGTACAGCAATCTGGCAAGGGTGCAATCCCTCCCTGAGTGACCAGCCATAGGACTATCATGTGCTATCTGTAACAATTCAGAGCTATACTTTTGTGATATCAGTGAAAGGAAAACAGTCTCAACCATCTGAGATCTTCTTTGCCTGAGCTCTTGTCATCACAGCTACTAAAACATCAGGATTTACTCCCTGTCAGGTAAGGTACCACTCCTATTGCCCATTGCTGCTTTGGCCACTGGCAGGCCACGGCAACCCTTTCAAAATTTGTCAGGTATGCTTCGATATCATCTGAGAAACACAACTTTGTAAATTTAAGGTCTTTTAAATTGTTAGTGTTTTGTTGCTCTGCTGGACCTGTGCCAGAACCTCCAGCTTTGATAGCTTGCAAGGTATCCAGCCATCGCTGCTCTAGTCACTGCATCTCATCTCTTCTCTTCTCTTCTCTTCTCTTCTCTTCTCTTCTCTTCTCTTCTCTTCTTCTCTTTTTTGTTGTGTAGCCCACATCATTGGAAAAGGCAGTCAGGATTTCAGGTTCTGTCACTGCTTGTTTGTTTTTTTCCCCATCTCTGATTCTGACTGAACGGTCTCAGTTTAGACATTTGTTTCTGCTTCTAGTTTGGCTGCCATTCTTCTGGTAATCACTCCTGGACTTGCTGCTGCAGAATCCATACCTTTCTTCTGTGCTTTCCTGGTACCAGGTCTAGTACCCATGCACAAAGCTCCTGGCTTAGATTATACACAGAGTAAATCCCTATTAGGCTGACACCATCTGTCATTGAGGCACAGATCAGGAAGCATAGAAAAACCAGGAGCAGCTTAAAAATTCAAAAATAGCATTTTATTTTTCTCAATAACAGCAACATAAAAAATAAAAATGATTCAGTATAACTATTTACAAAGGCAGTACAAACAGAGAAACCTAAGTCCTTCTTCTGAGGGTATCTCTTAATTCCAAGTTTCAGTCTCTCAGTCTCTCACCCTTCTTGTCTCTAGCAAAAGCATTGCTGCTCTTTTTATAAATCTTTTTCTGGAATCATGTTAAGAGAGCCTGCTTCCCACAGAATATTCTTGTAAGTTTACAGAATGTTCTTGTCAGTTTCATTCATTGCAGGTACAGTTAAACAGCACATGGTGTCCCAGAACTGGCCTCTTTTTAACAACTCAGCAAAGGGATTACAAATTGCATCTCAGCTTAACCCCTTGAGTTCTAAATTATGTTTTGCAAATCATTTCAACAGTGTAACTATATACAGCTTTAAACAAAGGGATCCCAGTATCACATACAGTTTTACACATAAAGATTCACATACTGTATATTTTTATACCCAGTAATATGCTAGGTGGAAGAAAAGACAGAAATAGCAAGAGAAGGCAGAGAGATAGTGAGAGGTGGAGAAGTGTGAAACTATCAGAGTGATCGGTTCCTTGGACTGACAAAAAAATTTGGTTGTGCAACCAGACAGAGAAGAGACAGAGAAGAAGAGGATAGAACATACTGTTGCATTTAAACTCTTTCTGCATAACAAATGAGGCAGGGCCTTATTCAACCCTGTCACACTGAACTGAAAGAGTTTGGCACAGAAGAATGTCAAAGGATTATATCAACTAAAGAATTGACATTAAAGGACCAAGGCGTGTGTGAAACAAACTTGGATGTGTCTTATGAAGCAACTTTAAAACATGTGTGTACTACTCTCCACACTTGCTGTATGTGGCTTGGAAGCTTACTGATGCTACCTCAGAAGTAGACAATGATGGGAGAGTTCAGCTAAATGCAAAACAACACAACCAGGTACTGAATCTTGGACAAGTCATATGCGCAGGTATTGCTGGTATTCCAGCATCAAAACATCTTTGGTACTACCCTACAAATACTAAAGGCCACGCTGAGCAAGGAGACCATAACCATGCTAAATAGATTTGGAAATAGCATTAGCTACCGAGATGTCTAACGTTATAATGCTACCATGGCAGAAGCTGCTGATGAGCAGGAAGCTCAAGATGAGGTTTTTCATACCCATGAATCTGAAGTTAGGTCAATTCACAAAGTGTGCAATTGACAATCTAGACTTCCATCAGAGTACAAAGGATGGTAAAGCTATGTATGGAACATCACATGCAATATATCAGTATGCTGATGAAGGTGAGGATTAACAGTCAATGGCTGTTAGGGTACCCCTAGTTAAAAAATGTGAGACTTCTCACACATATCTTCTACAATTTCAAGCTTGGAACAGCACTTTTACTCTCAAAGACCATCATAAGAGTCGTTCATTTGCTGGCATGGCAGTAGCACCACAGCAGACCAGAGAACCACTTCATCTGGTAGACTGGCTTTGGCATTTAGCGAATATGGGTTCTACACTTTATTTAGATGTCATAGAACAACCAAAACCTGTTACATGGTCCTCCTTTTATGAATTAGTTACCCAACAGGAAGTACAGGTGACTGTGATTGGGTATGGGCCTTTCTTTCCAAAACCTCTTGTAAACCCTGATGTGATTGAAGCATCAGTTCAGTATTGCATGAAGGTTACTCAGAAAATTGAGCAGGAATTCTGCATAATTACTTGTGATGAAGCAGTCTATGAGATTGCTCTTGGCCTTCCGGAAAAAGCTGAGGTATGGCAAAGTCATCCTTCGTATGGGTGGCTTCTGCATTGTATTGAATTTCATGGGGAAAATTGAGTATTTAATGAATGAAACTGGAATAGAGGATCTCCTTCTTTAAACCAATGTTTGCCTCTGTGGAACTGCCAATCAAATCATGTCAGGCAAAGACTGTTATGCTATGCTAAGAGCCCATAGACTAGTTCAAGCTGCCATGTATGAACTACACTGAAATGCATTTGAAAGTTGGCTCATTGGTGAATATGACAAAGACATGGGGTGCATGGCATGTCTCTCAGAAACTGTTCAAAGACAGAGATGCTGTGGATGCCAAGGATACACAAAATGTAAATGATTCATACGTCCAAACAACTAGGCTACTGGAAGAAGTAGACACATCAATGAACGAGTTCCATGAGGCAAAGCACAAATTTCCAACAACAAGGCTTATGTACATGGGCATGATTCAGATTCTGAATCACTATATCTACAGTGGTTGTTATAGAAAATTTTATTGGTGATGCGGCATTCCTCGGCAGGCACGGTACATTGGAGCGGTATACCTGGCGGTACCGAGGGGTGCCTCGTTAAGGAGACAGTATGCGGTAAATGTGCTGAGTTCTAATTAAATTGCTTTTCCTTTATCTGCAGGTTAAATGTGCCAGGTGGCATTTTTTTAAATTTAATTTATCTTGGTTATTTTGCCAATGCCACTAGATGTTCCCACAGTCCTCAGTTCACATAATCAGGACCTGATTTAAGCTAGCTGTGTTGTATACTGAGTTACTTTTTACTGTGGCTCTTAAAGTTGCAGTTGTTTCTGTATGGTACCTTCTGAAAAAACAAACATAGTGAAAAGAATTAAAAAAGAGAATATTTGACAATTTAAAAATAATGTATGGTAAGCACAGTATATTGCATTCCCTCTCCATGCAGCTGTTTAAATAATTAATTGACTGCGGGCTGCTTTGCTGATTAAGAGGATTGCAGGTGCTACTTTAAATATGATGATACAGCACAGCCAAAAAATGAGAGTCATTTGGTGTGTCAATTTGATGTGAGGCTGTTTTTTTCTTGTACTGTATAAATCACAGTGTATTTAGCCTGGTGCCCTTGTGGTTCTCTTTATTTAGGGCGGACAGACCGTAAGTTGAAGGAGTGCATTCAAAATCACATTTGTATTATAATGAACAAAAATTAATCTTTTGGAATCTACTGTAATGCACTGGTCCTAGCTCCAAGGGGCTTAAATTACTTAATAATCATTATGCAGTTCAGGATTTTATCCCAAGTGCCTGCTGTGTGGCTTGAATGCATGATTTTCTGCTCTTGTCTGCTGGTGTTGTACAAATGATGTGCCCTGATAGGTTTACTGCTACTGTTTTCTTTTACCGCCTCCAATTTGGCTTGTTGTCTTATGCTGTACCCCACATTCCCACCCCCAAACTGAGATCCAATATCTTGATCAAGATTCATGCCATGAAGGTCCCTGCAGTAGCACCTTCTGGCTCCCACCATAATGCCCATGCCCAGTCTCCTTATACTATATACTGTAGCTGTGCCCCATTAACTTTGCTATCACCTGCTGTGACCCTATTAACTCCCCAACACACACACCTAAAGAAGTGATTGACTTTTTGAGCTAAGGAGGACCCTGGGATGAGTAAAAAAAAAATGGAAACGCACAGTATTGAACTGATATGGGTCATTCAAAACTCTGTTTGAAATCCCTTCTGAATTACATGCCGCTAACAAACCATTCATTTCATACTAGGATTTGCTAGTAAATCCTTGTTAATTACTTGTGTCCTAAGTACCTACCATGAATAATCCGAAATAGACAAGTAAGGTGTCAGGCTCTGTCTCACAACTTGGTCTTGATTTTTTTTCTGAAATAGTAGCAACCCATTTTTTTTATGCTTACTATTTTTCTAATGGTACCATACCAGTTATTGCTGCTAACGTTGTTTCACGTCTCTTTTTACATTATATCTTTAATTGCAGTCTGGTTATCAGAGGTATAATTCTTTTTGTAACAAATTTATTAGAGCTCTTTATGAGCACATTTTATTTTATTTTGATCTCTTATTTCTGCACCTCACTTGTCCCTATTTATGGGCAATTTCAACTCAGTTTTAGTCAATAACCCATATACAGTACCTTATGGGTTCACTGGTATTACAAATTTTTTTTTTTTTTTGCAAACTTCATTATCTGGTATTTCTAAGAATGTCTTATGCCATATGAGTTCTCAGTGTGGAAAATAAATTACTGTGTCTATGTCCCGATATCCCAAAATCAATGAATTTTCATATTGAATACAAACTGCATTTTACAATATGAATATAAATACGTATACCTCTAAGATAACCTATTAATTGTGTTCAACAGGTTTGATCTGTATTGTATTAAGATGGTGTCTTATCATCTTGAGCAAGTCATACCAGGTTATGCAATTATGGGAATTAAGCCTTAAGTAGCTACTAATGGAGTGGCATTCAACAACTCTAAAGTGAATCGAGTCTATCCAGCCCTCCCACTTCAGCTCTCACCCCTTCCCCATCCTCCTGGAAAATCAGCTGTAGAATTAGAAATTCATTTGACTAACAAAAGGTATGTCTGTGGTGTTGGGGGAAGGGGTGGTTGTAATGAATACCAACCAGACACCCTCCTTTTCTTCACAAACCCAGTCACATGATTGCTGGCATCTTAAGTTGCTACAGTATGTGGGACTGTCCTACAGTGGCACTAACCTTGAATGCAGATTCCTTTGATAAAGAGAAGATGGGGGAGGAAGGCTTGTACTGAATATTAGTCAGCCAGCTTTTTTTTCTGTGAATCATAACTGTCAACATGTCTATCCATCCTGTAGTTTTTGATTTTTTATTAAACGCCCTTAGGGTGGTGTTGACCATATACTGACAATATGTATGATTGTTATTTTTAAGTCATACATTAAATTCAATATGAATGACAGTGCAATTTACTTATTGTATACTTATTTGTATTTAGGCTTGCGGTCTTTGCTTCTTGATGATGCTGTATTTCATTATGATAACGTTAGCTGATAAAATAAACTGGAATGGAAATGCATGCATTTTATCTATGCACATTTTGCTTTTTGCTGTATTGAGACTATTGCCTTTTGATCTAATTAGATGTATGCTCCCCATGCTGTTCTAGTTACTTTACCTTCCTTCTCTTTTTTCTTTTCCTATTCTTTTCTCTTTTCTTTTTATTGCTTACTCCTTTCTGTTGTCTACTTTTTCCATAATGTCTCACTATCTTTATGTCATTACCCTATGGGGTTTACAACCTAAGTCCTCTCTGTTCTTCCCTCCTTTTTATGCTAGTTTTTAGACTTCTTGTTATCTAATTTTCTATTCAATATGTTGTGCAATTCTACTGTTAGCAGGGGGCCTTAGATTATATCCACCCACCCCCATTTCACCACTATTATTTCTTTAACCTGTATTATTACAATACTGGGAATTTGTTATTCCTTTTATTTACACTTGTACCAGCATAGAAACATAGATGTTGACAGCAGATGAGGACCGCTTGGCCCACCTAGTCTGCCCATTTCCCTACCTATTCGATAATAGTCTACAGATCCTAGTTAACCAACAGCCTACTTCATCATGAGGAACACTTTATTTTTGATCCAGTTCTTTCAATTTTCAACCTAATTTATTGATGGCCTCTTCTAGATTCCACTACAGCATTCTTTGAGGTTGACATGGTCATCTCTGGTACTGGTGGAGAAAGGGCAGTCCCACAGCCCCATACAACCACAGTCTGAATTTAGCAATGGAGCAGTACCAATATCAACCTGAAAAACTTTAGTATTACTTTTTGGAAATTCATTGAACTTCAGAAACTCATAAATGATGTCTACATGCCTATACTACAGTCTTAACATAAGAAACTTTCTCATGTAAAGCACATCATGGTGCACAGCATTGCTTTAATTGATGATAGATTATATTTTTATGTTTCTTATACCTGAAGCATGGATTTTGTGTTAATGTTGCAAAATGTGTCAGAAGCACTACAAGATTACCCCAAAAGAAAGTAAAGATGATGCAGCAAAAGTTGGTGTATGATTAAGACTCTGTATTAGTTGAACATTATTGTACTGTATGTCTGACCACCCCAAATGAAACTCAATGGTGTTTGGTGTCATCTATAATAATAAGAGTCCCCGTATCAATACTGATTCCTCCTTTTTCCTGGTCATTCTGCAAACCTACTATTTAAACAAAACATCGAAAAATATATTAGTGTGGCTAGGCTACAGGTCCATTGGAAATTTTTTTTAAATGAAACTACTCTCTCAACTTCCACCTCTGGAACACTTCTGATTGATCCCCATATTTTTTTTCATAAAACCACCTGTAATTACACAGACAGACAGCACATGAAAAAATATATTTAAAAACACCTGCTTCACAATTAGATACTATTATCACACCCACTCATAAAGTACTGTAAGTCATGTTGGTAAAACACAGGTGCTGATTGGTAAGTGGAGGATAGCAAATGGAGCTTACAAAGGGACTGTCAGAATGCTCAATCGTTACAGTAGGCCATATACAACTTGTGTTTTTTATGAAGTAAAACATCAGTTTACATACAGCGTATACATGCACTCATGCAAATAAAGTGTTAAACATACAGGCCCAGATATTCAAAAGGGTTGCGCATGGCCCAACAGTGTTGCACCATGAGCAACCCACTGATGCACCTCAGTGCGATATTCAAAAGGGAAAAGTGCGCGGCACAAATCCCGCTGCGCCAGAGCGCATCAGTAATGTATGCAGGCACAGGTGGGGGGCGTGGCCATGCATACTCTGCACAGCCCGATATTCAGCCTGGGATGTGTGAAGCCATGCATATGCAACCCCTACCTGTGCCAGCACAAAGTTGATCCCTAAAAAAAGGAACAACGGATGGCCACCAGCGGGTGAACCGTCACATTGCAGGGCACAACACAGAAACTGCCACCTGTGGGTGGCCACCCAAGCTCCAGCTGCACCTCTGTGGTGGCACCCCCCCATGCCCGATGATGGGCATTAGTAAAATTAGGACAATTTCCTACATCCCTGGTGGTCCAGTGGACCACTGCTTGTCCGATAGTGGGCTTAAGTGAAATGATGTATCCTATATCCCTGGTGGTTCAGTGGACCAATGTCTGCCCAATCGCAGGCTTAAGTGAAAGATTATTGCCTCCCATATCCCTGGTGGTCCAGCGGACCCCCTCTCCACATGCCCACTGATCCCCACTACCCTGCTCCACGTGGTCAGTGGTGGACTGCAGCACCCCACCTGTCTGCCACCCTGCCACCCGCCAACTGACACCATCGGTAGGGCTGTATGCCCATTGGTCCAGCGTGAGCCATGGCGTGCAGCCCATATGCCGTGTTACACATTCCAGATATGTGAATGGATCCATTCACATATCTGGAATGTGTAGTATGGTATGGGCTGCATGCCCATTGGCTCACACTGTGGACCAATGGGTGTACAGCCCTACTGACAGTGTTAGTCAGCGGGTGGTGGGGCGGCAGGCGGTTGGGGTGCTGCCACCTGCCGCTGACCAGGGGCAGCAGGGCAGTGGGGATCAGTGGGCCGGTGGGGAGGGGATCTGCTGGACCACCAGGGATATGGGAGGCAATAATCTTTCACTTAAGCCCGTGATCAGGCAGACATCGGTTCACTGGACCACCAGGGAGATTGGGGAACTGTATCTATTACTTATGCCCGTGATTGGGCAGGAATCGGTCCACTGGACCACCAGGGAGATTGGGGACTTTTATTCATTAGTTATTCCCGCATCAGGGCAGACAGATCCACTGGATCAGCAGGGAGATTGGGGATTATTATTCATTACTTATGCCCGCGATCGGGCAGACAGGTCCACTGGCCCACCAGGGATATAGGATTCATCTTTTTTTACTGCAGCCTACGATTGGGCTATGTGGAACATTGCCACACTGCAGGGGGTGTTGGTTCCTGACGGCTGCTGCCTGGCAGGGAGCCAGGCGCAAGTCATCAGGGATCGGCACACCTGCATGCAAATGGGGCCGTAAGGACATGCAAATGGCCCCATTTGAGCCTTGCATACATTACGGCCCCATTTGCATGTCAACTTTTGAATATCGTGGTTGCTGAACCTTGCACAATGGAACTTGCGTTAGCACATCCCCATGCTCCACTCTGGCCACTGGCGCTGGTGCAGTACCACTGAGCCATGCGCACTGCGGGTGGCCAGGGTGCGATATTCAATGATGCTGTGCCATGGTGCAGCTCCATTGAATATCGTCCAGTCTACACCCCTGCACAGCCAAGTTGCACTGCACCCAAGCTTGCGCCACAGCCTGGAGCAGTTTGAAAATCTGGGCCACAGTATAGAACCATCATCTTACTACTGCCACTTCAGTCTCCATCCTCACATAGTGGCACATTCAGAAATATCTTTCAGGCAAATTTGCATGCATATGATTAAGGACTACTCATTTTAACTTTTATTAAGTCCTTGTGTTCGCTGCTGCTACGGGTGATTTTTTTTTAATTTGGAACACCATTGTGGCTTATCATTTAGCACTGTATTGTGCTCAATTCCTAGTGCTCAATATTTGTGCCTGCTCATACTTGTGCTTGAGCTATCCCAATTGCTGCTATTGATGGGGTCCATCAGTAGAATACTTTTGGCTTGATGATTAAAACAATAGAACCATGCTATTTTAATTAGAATTTTTAAAATACAAATACTTCATTAATTCACTTATATTCAAGAATATATTCTGACCAGGTGAACAGTCTGAAATAGTTGTGTCTTTCTTTTTTTTATGTGCAACCAAAATAATTTTACTTAATAGATACCAAGTCAGTAGTAACAACTGATATTGAGCAACCGCAAGAAATCGCACAAAATCTCCTTTCATTTTTCCCTGAACAGCATTTCCAAACATGCAAGGCAATGGGTAGACAGAGACTGAAGTGTCAGGTGTAAGGTATTGAATGTCTGTGACTCCAATTTCTAACACTATAATTGCATTAAAATTTAAATAAAATATTGCATGATACAATGGTAATTAAAAAGGAGCAGAGCATTTCATACAATATCTCCAGTTTGGTAGACTGTGTAGCATTAAATAATGATTGGAGCTGTGTGTGAGGGGGTGGGGGGTAGGGCCCACAGAGCAAAGCTACCATTACAGGCATTTCAGTATTTCATAAATATTTTGCAGGCCAGCACTGTACTTCACTGAAATAATATTTCAGTTACATATAGTGTCACATTAGGCTGCCATGAGGAAGGTTATGATCTACAAGCAGAATTGTGCCTTCAGCTGAAACACTTGCAAGTTGTACCAATCAGAGCTGCCTGTACATGATGGACAAATAGTTGTTCAGTCAAATACCCACTTTAGCAATTGAGGAAGACAAATACAGAACTAGACCTGAAGAAGAGAGTACTGTATTATCTCTCGAAAGCTAGTCTTTGAAATAGTTTTATTTAAATAAAATATATCATGTGTAACATATTGTTTTTTTCTCTGCGGGTTAAAACTCTATAGTGCCAATGACATCCCCTATATTGTTATTTTTATTTATTTATTTTTTTACACTTACATAGACCACAACATGCATTGCTCAATGCCAAATGTTTCCCATTTGCATTTTTATGCAAGGAGTGGGAGCAGAACAGAAGGCTTTCCTTATCTTATACAACAAAATTCAGAACAGTTCTTTCTATGGGGACTGCATTCTCCACTGCAAGCAGACATTTGACATTGACAAAGGCTTCTTTATTGCTTAAGGAATCCACCCTCCACCAGCTGACTTGATGTAATCTTTGGAACACTGAGTTTGAAAGGACTAGGGCACACCTGTAATTAACACTTCCCCCACCAAACTTCAGGCAAGTTAGGATTGTGATTAAATTGAAACCTCAGCCCACTTGGCATGTGAATGATTGTTCATTTTCACACATACTCTAATTTCAGTGGAGGTCAGCCTGCTGCACAAATAGGAAAAACAGGTTTACTATGGGGAGTTCTTCTTCCTTGGTTCATTGGGACCAGCTAGTAATGTTGAACTACTGTACATATTGCATTTGACATACAGTACATTTAAATGTACTGGTGAGACAGGGCTTAGTAAACAGCTGATTTCCATGTGATGGATTCCTACAAATTAAAAATGTTAAGTAGAATTAGTATTGACAGTCTAGTTTATGCATTGCAAGTTTATGTAGGGGGCATCCACAATGAAGCTCAGTGCACAGAGCAGGGAAGTAAATAACTTATCTCTAGCTGATTTCCCTGTGCCAGATTCACATTAAATGCAGTTTGTGGTACAGTACATAAACACTGTATGCAAGAAGCTACAGTGTGGATGCAGTCAACATAAACTGGCAATGTTTCAAACAAGACTGCCATCATTAATTAACTGCTTTAAAATATGCCACCCCCTAAACCTGTGATTACAGGCTCATGGACATTGAAAGCTGCATTCCTAGCCCACTGTGAAACTAGAAAGTAGTCTTACAGTATGTTTTCACCTGTATCTTTACTTCCTTGTTTGGGGAACAACCTATAAAAAATGAATACAGTAATGGGGTTACTGGGAGCCCATCCATCATGGCTGGTCAAGCCTTGCTGCTTGTTGACCAAAGCTGGGAGCCCACAGATCTGGATTTATGAAACCATGAAACACACTCTCTTTGTGAGTATTTCCTAAATTGCATTTTGTGATTGATTCAGATGGCAGAGGAGGTGATGGAGGCTGGACAGGGGTGGTGGGTGGGTAAGCTGGCAGTCATGGATGACCACTGGATACATAGAAACAAAGACTTTGTTGACAGATAAGGATCACTTGGCCCAGGTGCATTACTTTGCACTTCCTTGTATTGAATCTAAGCTGCCATATTTTAAACCATTAATCCAACCTTGCCAAGTTTTCTCATCCTTTCCACCCCCCCCGTGTATCAGCCCTTTTGCAGATGTTTGTGTCATTTGCAAAGAGGCATACTTTTTCTTCCAGTCCATCCAGAATGTCACTTATAAAGACATTAATGAGAACCAGTCCCAGTACTGAACCCTACTGTACCCCACTAGTAACCACTTTCTTCAGAGTGGACTCTGTTTCCTATTACCCTCTGTGTTCTATTGTCCAGCCAATTTTTTACCCAGACTATCACCCTGGGTCCCACTCCCTGGCTGGCTAACTTGCTTATTAATCTTTTGTGTGGGACTGTGTCAAATGTCTTGCTAAAGTCTACAGTAGGTAGGCCACATTTACAGTCCCCCCCTGGTCTACTACTTTGATCACCCAGTCCAAGAAATCTGAGATTCATTTGACATGACATTCCCACTGTAATTCCATGCTGCCTTGAGTCCTGTGCCCTGCTGGCCTCTAGGTACTTAACAATTCTTTCTTTCAGAAGAGATTCCATAATTTTCCCAACCACTGAGGTCAAACTAACAGGTCTGAAGTTTCCTGCCTCTGCCTTGTTTCCACTTCTGTGAAGCAGAATCACATCTGCCCTCCTCCAGTCCTCAGGTACCACATCATCCTCTCTTGATTTGTTAAAAATGGTAGTCAGTGGTGTCACTAGTTCTCCTCCTAGTTCTTTTAACTTCCAGGGATACTTTGGGATTCCATAGTGTTTGGGAATTCCACTGTATACCACAAATACTTGGAATGGGAGGTGGTGTTGATTGAGGTGCCAGTGAATGCCAGTGGTACTGTGGTCAGAATGAGACAAGATGTGGAGGATAGCATTGGAGGCCAGGAATACATGAAATGGAGCCCTCTGTGGGGCAACACTTGATAGGAGGGATGCTTAGAATATGGCAGAGTGTGGAAGGGTATTGTCACTGGACAACATAGATGCTTGGAAGGGTGTTGGGGTTGACAATGGATATTTTTTTTGTGTGTGGGTGGGTCAGGTGATCAAGGAAGGGGGGCAATAGATACCAGGGGTTTGTTTGTCCAGGGCTTGGTGGGGAAGGGGCTCACACTGGGAATGAGGAACTGCTTGGCACATTGTTTATATTTCTGTGAGGTTTGCCATTGTATGATTTTCTACAATAGCATGTCTATGAAGTGAGCATGATACAATGTGTCTGTTATGTGTTTGGTTGATTGTTTACAATGTGATACATACTGTACTGTATCAATTTGTAGCACAGAGTAACAAATCACCCAGACATGTCACTGCTACAGTATGTGCAAAATTCACTTGCATTTAAATTAGCAGATTTTTTTTCATTTTAACATCTGTACATCATGTTACAGCCATCTTACAGGCTTCTACATTTCCAGGCATTAATGCCTCTTTGTAAATTACTGTATTCTATTTATTAGAAGAATATAAACACACACACACACACCACAGTTAATTACTATGGGGTCCCAGCAATTCTAATCTGGGTTACTATTTCTTTCAATGAAATAAAATGTACTGTAATTTAAAGTATGTGATTAACTGCATGTTGTCATTACTAAACAACATAAGTTTGTAGTCCTTGTGTTTCCATAGTTATTCAGTTTTAAATACAGTAAATTGTCTTTTGAAAAGTTTAACTTTGGCACCATTGGGGCTAGAACTTATTTTATTTGCAATGAAACTTTGGGGCAGACTGTTAAGGATCAGTTCCATTAATACCATTGTATGTTGTTGTGTTTTTTCTGTGTGTGTCAGTTCTGTTATAGAGTTTTACAGAGATTTACTACACATTAGTTGTTAATTTTAGCTGTTAATTACTTCTGCTTTGTTGTTGAATTATCAAACATGGGAATGCTCCTGGACAGTTGGAATGCTTCTTTACCGTGCTGCATGAGATATTCTTCAAATATTTAAACCATAACAATTACAGTCAGTCAAATCATGATAAACCAGGGTGGATCAACCAATGTTACATATTCAGTGCATTGTATCTCTTTAGTTTTGTTGAAATTGTAGCTTAAATATTTTAGTTAAGGTACTTATAGAGATCAGAAATACAGTTTGGTGACAACTTTGGTCATATTCTGACTGTAAAGAAATATGATGCAGTTAGTCAGACTGATTGTAACAGTAGGAATTTGGTTTATATGGCCACCTGTGCATGCAATGTATTTTATTCTGGCAAAATATAACAACATTTTAGAGTTAGAATTTCAGAACACTTACACAACATTGATAGGAAGGGAAAGTCTAACACGTTAGCAAATTATGTATTAAAAATGGGGACAAACCACACATTTAACTTTAAAGGAGTTCTACTATGTTCTACTATGTTGTATTATGTTGCCACCCATGCTTTGTCTGTTAGGCTGATTTATCTGTAATACATGGTACTGATGTTCATGAAAGCATGTTGCACAGTATGGATCCTGGCAGGCATTCCTTTGTTGCATCTCCTTTCATTTTGCATCATCTCCCAAACTCCAAATCCTCAGTCCCATCTCACAGCCCATCATGCTGATTCCAGTTACACACATACACACACACATATATGCACACAATAAATGACAGTTTACAATAACATGCATTTTGTATTAGCAGATACAATGTGCAGTGTGTGGGGTGGAGGTGGGGTTCAAACAAGAAGCAAGCAGAATGGGCTATGAGAACCAGGACACTAATGACTCTGAGCCTGTGTGATGATGAAAACTGTCAAGAGAATCAACAAAAGAAAGACTGTCAATGTTTATTGTCAAAAAGGCTTGCACCAACATTGGTACCATACATACGGGACTGCGGAAAAGCTTGGTTTTAGAAAAACTTAATGAAATAAAAAAAAGATATCAATACAATTCTCTCAATTTGCCACAACCCCCTTCCCATTGAAACATAAACCAACAGATAAAGCCATGTTCTAATCCCACAACAACAGGCAAAATAGTGAGCTGAATAATTGGTTCAAATCCCACAACACCTAGTTTATAATTTAGCACAGCTAGCTCCAGTAGACACTTGTAGTAAGATAACAGTTTTATTTTTTTTAATTTTATTTATGACCATAGTTGAATAGAGTCACACCTTCAATTCAGGGACGCTTAATTATGTGAATTCAAGCTCCATCAACTACCGAAGTAGTGCTGTGTTATTTTCTGCCTTGTGCATGTGTGTGTGAGGGGGGGGGGGCAGGAAGAAAATATAGATGCAAACCAACTAAAATTGAGCCAGAATAAGCTGAAAAATGCTTTCAGTGAATGGGGACATTTATGTCTTTGCTAACTGGGTAAGTGAGCTGATCCAAAGGATTGATTTCAGTCACGACATCTGGCCAGGACACTAGGAAAACTCCCTTATTCTTTTTGGCATTTTGAGATGTGTCAGGGAATCTTTTACTGTCCCCTGAACAACTACCAGAAAAGTCAGATAGGACCTTGGTTTACTATCTTCCTGATTCTTTGCAAAGAGTTACTTTTATTGCTCTGCAGCAGAAAATAACTGTAGAAAAATTACAAGGAAAAATGAAAGAAAGAAAAACAAACATTAAGTTTGCCAACCATGATTCGTTGATCCATCTTCAATTCAAAAAATGTCATTTGTTTTATTTGTGGGGGCACTTACATAAACATATTTTCCAGTGTAAGGAGATCACAATGTCAAGATGCAGACCCACAACTTCCCAACGTTTACACATCACCAACCAAAAAGAAAAAAAGAAAAAAAAAGGTTTTGACCACTTAAATCTGAGACTGTCAGATGGAACAGTTGAAATTAATTCTTTCACTATTTTTTTTCACACTAGAGTATACACTGGTCAGACAGACATTGTGAAATTCAAAGAGAAACACACACACACACACACACACACACACACTCTCTCTCTTTGGGATTTCACGATGCCCATCCAAACAATGTGCAATCCAGCATGAAAAGAAATAGTGAAAGAATTCAAGCCAGGTCAGAGTACAGCTGATTTTGATGGAGAGTAGAAGGAAGGGAATGAGTAACTTTTGAGAAATTAGTCAACTAGTGTCTGTGTAGAAGTGTTTGTATGAGATTATGCATGAGATAGTGTGCTGCTCTTGCTTTGAATCAGGTTGTACAGTAGGGAGATGGGAGGAACCTGCACTGTGCAGTCAAGCATACAGCAAATACCTTAATGCCATGCTAAACTGCTACTTGATTGTTTTATTGTAACTGCTAAGAGCCTAAAGTGAATACTGAGTGAGCTGCTAATTACCTGCTAATCCTCACAAGTGTCAAAAGTACACTGATAGCAACATCTGGTATAGACAGCATAATTAACACTGTACTCTATGGGAAGGACATTTGGCAATCAGAACTTGATTAAAATCTGTGTACAGTATGTCCACTGTAGTGGTGTCCATTATCATTGACAATTATCAGGCACAGTGTTGACTGAGACTATTAGACTGAACAGCTGAAATTAACTCTTTCACTATTTTTTTTTCATATTAGATTGCACACTGGTCAGACAGCCAATTACATTTTCTTACAGTGTTGTTTTCTGTAGGGATGTGGCTTTCATTAATTGATTATACTGTAGTACACCATAGCAACCAATAAATGAAGAAATTGATTGGACTGGTTTATGTAGGGCAACTAACCCCATGTACATTTATGGCAGGCTTGTGACTTTTTCCAGAAAATAATTCCATCCAATCCCCTGCCACTCTTGGAAGGAGAAATATTACCCTATTAGTGCTGTATATTTGTTTTAAAAAAATCACTATAATCTTCAGAGTGGAGAACCGTCTGAGGCTCAAAATATTATTATATTATTCATGGATGGACTCCCTCACTAGTGTTGCTCATCTTCTATTGCCAAATAATAATTGTGCTAACTTTTTATTTATACTCATGTTGGGAGGTCAGGGAGGTGAACAGGGGACCGATATGTTCTTGTTATTCCCCTCCTCCCCCCAAAAAAAACCTTTTAGAGATTATATAAAATGAGGACCCTAGTCACACTATACAGTATTTTTATATGTTGCTGAAACAGAAATGAGGGAATGTGATATGCATAAACATGTATAAATAAAAAGTTAGCAAATTGTGACAAATTACATTCACTGCAAAACCCTATTTGGTCATTGTAATTGCATATGCGCATGTTGTTACAGCTAAAGTATTGTTTTGTGAATAGAAAATGAGCAACATGAGTGAGGGAGTCAGTCCCTGAAAAAATAAAGAGATGGATGATACAAAGATGTCAAAAAACAACCAATATTTTTGGAAAGCTCCATACTAACTCCCAAAGTGGTCTTCCTCTGCAAAAAGGAATCGGGTGCTCAACATTCATTGTGTTATGTTTGCATGTTATTAAAATAAATTACAAGGACTAATTCCAAGTCCCATTCTATACTGTGTTCACCATACTGCACATAGTCAATTCAGTCAATCAGCCCATTTATTCCTGAATATCAGTAATGATTTTACCATGCTGATTACTCCATATTTTATCAGATGAATGCCTAATATTTTGAGCCCCATACTGTTTTCCACATTTAAGATTATTCTGGAATTTATTAGATTTTAAAAAACAAACAGAAAAAGCAAACATTATCAGTATTGAGGGGGGAAGGACAGTAAACAGAGGGATGGAGGGGGAGGGATTATTTAAATAAGACATGTGCTGGGACTGGGAGAAAAAGGGAAGGTGCAAAATCAAAATGTACAGTACAATGACTAAGGATTAATTAGCACTTTCTCCGCACCACCACTCCTCGCTCCTGTCAGTGTGTTATCCAATCTCATTTAAATAAAAAGCCAATGAAACTATGAAGTTGAAATCATAATTTATATTTTTGTTTTCTTTTTCTGAAGAAACAGAACACAAAAGTAATGGCTCAATACAGTTGAACTGCTTCTACAATTACTGTGTGATTCACACATCAGTCCACCCCCGACAGTTCTCCTGAGAGATGTGATCAAAGCATTTATTTTCTGTGACTGGATTTGGCACAGAATAAACTAACCTTCCCAGAACTGCAATGGCAGGGGTGCTTTCTACCCTGAAATCAGCACATTCAGAAACCATTTTAATTTTTTCCCTACTCAATGATTTTAGCAAATCACCTTGTACGAGCATCCAAGTTTCTGTAGGAATTAAGTCCAGTAAAGCGTGTACTGTATATAAAAACAAAACAAGGGAGCATTTTTTTTATTTCAACAATGTAACTGTCTAGCAGACAATGTGCCAAAAATACAAAGGGCACTAGACTTTTTTTTAAACTACACACTGAATGTTAAGAAGAGCAGCCTGAAAAGCACACAGAGTGACTTTTTTTTTCTTTTTCCTACAGGATGAACAAATTCAAATACAGAGTGCCAGAAATAAATGTGGGAGACCAACAGTGTTTTCCTGCTGGTACTTGCAGGTACTTGCAGAAAATCTCATCAGGTGGAATGCCATCTGCAGGTGGTTTTGGGGGCAGAGAACATGTTAGACAGAAATCAGTGGATTATTGCAGGGATGACTCACAGTAGCCACCAAGTGGCTGAAGGAGGAATCGCAGTTTAACGCCAGCTGGAATCCAGCATAAAATACCGCAGCAACATAATACCGAGTGGCAGGGATCTCAGTACCATAAGGCGGGGTCGTTATTGACTGGTATACCTTGTTACCGGACAACTTTGCTGTAGCAACCACTGTATGCTGAGCGAGCTGGACATTAAGAGCAGTACCTGACTGAAGGTGAGAAAAATGCTTCTTATCTTGTGGACACTGGTCATCACAAATATGTTTCCTGCATTCCCCACTATCTGTCTGCTATGAAAGACCTGCCAACCACAACACCAGACATCACTGAAGCATTCAAATTTAGCAAATTCACTGTGCACCGAACAGTTGGCAAGTTTAATGGTGTGTGGACTGATATGGCTCTCAAGCAAATGTATAACAAAGATGCCAAGACCCAGCTTTTCCATCGCACAACTAGGCAGCTAGCTGCTATGGAGAAATACCTGCCTTCATTATCAGCACTGGCAGCAATCTCTGAACAAATGAAGGTGATGGCTCATCTTCATGGCACTGATGATCACAAACACCATGGAGACTCTGAGTATACAGCATAGAAGGACAGCACTGCAATTAAAACAGTGATGAATGTGGTCACTGGCAGAATTATCAATACATTTGCCTGTGATGCCAGTGATCTGAACATTTCTACTGATCAAAAAGCCACAATGAATGACTTCATTGAAGCCAAGGAAAAGGGCATTGCAGCATTTACTGCAGCACAACAGAGTGGTAGTGAAAAACTTAAAACTGTAAAGCTTCAGACACTCACAAGTAAAATCAAAACACCCTCACACATTCAGAAAGCAAAAGAAGTCTATTAAGAGGAGAGCTATGTGGTCAGGAACCTGTACTTTATCTGAGATCTGGATGATGACAAAAGGTAGAAGCCTTCAGTCATGAATGGACAAAATATCCCTTGAATCTTTTTGAGCCATATGCCAACCTTCCCCAAGGCTATGCCATTTGCAGATGCAACAAAGTTGATTACATGGCTGCCCTAAAAAGTTACCTTGGTGAACTGTGGCCAGAAGACAGTAACTTATCATCTTCAGATGAACGTACCGTACTAGTTGTTGATGCAATTGCATTTGTTCAACAATACAAAAGCCTTGATAGTCATACATTTGGTGACTTGCAGGAGAAGTATATAGAGACACTACTTTGAATAAAGGCAGAGAGCTGCAATTGCATCATCATTGTAGGAGATAGATATGATGTTAGTCCATCAATAAGCCTTGAAAAGTGAAGAGCGAGAAAAACAGGAAAAGCTTCATCACACAATGACCATAGCATATGAACCTCGAGAATCCCTGCCCATCCCCTATTGGAAAGACTTCATTGCCAACTCCAAAAACAAGGCCAGTACCTTTGATTTTTTGGGAGGTACTTGGGTAAAGCACAACACTCAGCTACCAGAGGGATATAGATTGATTCTTGGTGGATTGTTCAAGGACCCAGATCATTCTGTTCTTCTCTCAAAAGATGATGTGGTAGTAATTCCTGAATTGTCATGTGGAAAACATGAAGAAGCAGATACAAGAATAATCTCCCATATTGCATATTGTGTAAACACACATGGATATCGGAAAGTATTAGTGGCAGCCACAGACACTGATGTGATCATAATGTGCATCTACCATAACACTCAGATGGCTGGTCTAGAAGAGCTAAGAGTTCAGAAGATGGGTGTGTACCTGCCATGTCATTCAGTGGCAGCTTCTCTTAGAACTATGTGCAACACAGATGCATCACAGCTCATATCAGTTGTTCTTAGTGCTTACATCTTAAATGGCTGTAATACTGTCAGCTATCCCTTCAGAAGAGGGAAGAAGAGTACTCTAAAAGTTGCCCTTGAAAGTGCAGCCAACCTTCATGCATTAGCAGATTATAATAAACCTGGAGTAAGTCTAGATTCACTGATGAGGTCATTTTATCAGCGCATGAGTTGTTTATGAAATTATATTACAGAGACGAGTTCAGTGGTGGTGTGGATGAACTCTGAGCTCACTTGTATGTTACAACAAAGGGTGAGCTATGGACTCTGCCACTAACAGAGGATGACTTTAGACTTCACATGCTGTGCGCTGTGTACTAGATAGCAGTCAGTAAAAGGGCTCATGAGTCACATCCAGTGCTTCCCAACCCTACATTGTTTGGGCAAACTCTTCTAGAAGGCAGGCTGGTCCTACATATGATGACAAAGGAACCAAAGCCAAAAGTTGCTGTGGAAACCAAGTACTGCAAATGCAAAAGAAACAAATGCAAATGAGGCTGCATTTGTGCTAGGGCAAATGCCAAATGTGTTATTGTATGTATGTGTAATGCTGACCCTGTGAAATGTAGTCAAGTTCAAATGAGTCTGACTTTGGAAGGCAGTGACAGTGATTAAGTGACATTGAAGGTCACATCTGTATAAGACTGGTGAAAGTCATGAACTTGATGATTAGTATAGTGATGATGTCATGTAATTGAATAAGTAGCCATTATTAATGTAATACTAAACAGGAAATTCTACAGCCTTAGATCTTTGACTAATAAGTTTTATATTTGCAGTTAACTAAATCTTAATTACTAACATACTAAAATGTCAGCAGAATAGGCCTAATGGTCTTTCGAGTCTGCTCGATTTGTCAGCCCCCACCCTGGGTGCTGACCTTGCTGCCCCCCTTGCCTTCTCTGGCTTCTTCCTTCCCAGTTCTGGATATTCTTGCTGCATTGGATTTTGCTTCCAGAACCCTTCCCCTGTACCTGTCCCAGCCCCTCTTGAACCCCTCCACCATCTCTGCCTTCACCAGCCGAATAGGCAGTGCATTCCATGGCTCCACCACCCTCTCAGTGAAGTAGCATCTCCTCCTTTCTCCCCTGAATCTTCCCCCCTCCAGCTTCCACCCATGCCCTCTAGTGGCCCCCTCCTCCTTTCTTCGAAGCACCCTGACTGTTTCTCTCCTATTTATCCTCTTCATGTACTTGAAGACGTCTATCATGTCCTCCCGGTCCCTTATCTCTTCCAATGTGTACATATTTAGCTCTTCGAGCCTCTCCTCATAGGTCCTGTCCCCCAAGCCCCAAATCATTTTGGTTGCCCTCCTCTGGACCCTCTCCATAAATTTAATGTCCCTCTTTAAGTGTGGCCTCCAAAACTGCACACAGTACTCAAGGTGTGGCCTCACCAAGCAGTTATACACAGGAAGCATCACTTCCTCCTTCTGGAGGTGATCCCCTAGTGATGCATCCCAGCATCCTGTTGGCCTTGGCTGCTGCCCTCCTACAAGTCTCTGAGTTGTTCATTTTGACATCCACCACCACCCCAGGTCCCTCTCAGCCATCGAGACTTGTAGCATTCCTCCCAGGGTGTACACTTGGCCCGGTTTCTGCCCTCAGGTGAGTACCTGCATTTCCTGCATTGAACCTCAGCTTCCACTTTCTAGACCATCTTTCCAGAGCCTCCAGGTCCCCTGTGAGGCCACCCTTCCCTCCTCCCCATCCACCAACTCCCCCAGTTTTGAGTCATCCGCAAAGAAACTCATCTCACTCCTGATTCCTGTCCTTATGTCAGAGATGTAGGTGTTGAACAGGAGGGGCCCAAGGACTGATCCCTGTGGGACCCCACTAATGACCCTCTTTGGGGATGAGACTATCCCGCCAACTACGACCCTCTGGGTCCAGTCCTGGAGCCAATTGCCTATCCATCTGATCATCTGGTTCCCCACCCCCATTTCTCCCAGTTTATCCAACAGGCCTATGTGAGAACAGAGTCAAATGCCTTGCTGAAGTCTAGAAAGAGGACGTCCACTGGTCTACCAAGGTCCAAGGCACTCGTCACCCAGTCATAGAACTCCACAAGGTTTGTCTGACATGATTTCCCTGAGATGAATCCATGCTGTCTATCGTCCAGGCACCCTGACTTTTCCAGGTCCCCCAGCCTCTCCTTGACAATGCCCTCCATCACCTTGCCCACTACCGATGTCAGGCTGACAGGCCTGTAGTTCTCTGCCACCTCCCTTGATCCCCCCTTGTGGATAGGCACTATATGTGCCACCTTCCAGTCCTGGGGCACCCACCCTGTCCTCAGAGAGATGGTGAAAAGCTCTGCCAGGGGTTTCACCAGGACATCCACAAGTTCCTTCGGCACTCTGGGATGTAATTTATCTGGCCCCGGTGCTTTCTCCATCTTAAGGGAGCTGAGGGCTTCCCTCACTCTCTCTGCTGTATTTCACTTCCAGTACCTCTTTCCCTGCTTAGCCCTCCCCTCCTGCCAGTGATGCCTCCCTCTCCCAGACCCGCCGATCGGTAGGGTCCCCTCCTCAGTATCTCTGTCTCCTTCCATGTATGATGCAGCACCCTCATTTTCCTCGGTGAAAACTGAGGTGAAGTACTCATTTAGTACCTCAGCCTGCTCCCACAGGTCTTGTGCCCATCTCTCCCCTGATTTAATCCTGCTAATCTGCCCCTTTACCCTTCATTTTTCCCCAATGTATCTAAAGAACCCCTTGTTCCCTCTCCTGATTTCCCTGGCCAGGTTCTGCTCCTTCCTTGCCTTAGCCACCCTCACCACCCTAGTGGCCCTTCTAGCCATCAGCTCATTCTCCCCTTGATCCCTTTCACTCCTTGAGCACTTGAATTACCTATAGGCTGCCTTCTTTCCCTGCACCACCTCCTGGACCTCCCTGGTCCACCAGCAGGGTTTTCGGGCCCTACCGCATTTTCGTCTTATTCTTGCACAGGTGCTGGTAGCATCTTGCACCTCTCTCCTGATGATTTCCCACCTACTATCAGCGTCCATGTCTGACCCAATCCCATCCAAATGCTCCTTAAGGATCCTTCCCATTTCCTTAAAATCTGTTCCCCTGAAGTCAGTTACCACCGTCTTTGTGCAGCTTTCTAGCTCTCCTAGGTCCAGGCAGAACCAGACTGTGGCATGGTCACTCCCCGCCAACGGGTCCCTTACCTCCAGGCCCCTAATCTGGTCACTGTCTGCCAGGACCACATCCAGTACCCGCACCTCCCTGGTCAGTTCCCCCACCTGCTGAGTTAGGAACGCATCTTGAAAGACATCCAACAACTTCTGTTCCCTGGTCACAGAAAATGTCATAGTCTCCCAGTCTGTTCCTGGAATGTTTAAGTCCCCCAACACCACCACCGTTCCTCTGCCCAGTCTGCAGTGTTTCCCAATATCTGCCACCAGACTCTCCTCCAGCTCCTCCGCCAGGGCAGAGGGTCTATACACCACTCCTATTTTTACTCTCTTGCCCCCCCCTTGTTATCAAGGTGACCCAAATCGCTTCCACGGTTCCCTCCGCCTCCTCTACTCCCCCTATGCCAATGCAGTTTTTGACTATGATTGCTACCCCTCCTCCCCTTCCCTCCCCCCTGTCCTTCCTGAACATAGTGTAACCCTCCAGGTTCACGTCCCAGTCGTGTCCTGCAGTGGATAATCATAATTATTTCTTTAATTCTAAACTATACTCTGTATTGAATTTGTAATTTTAACACTGTTTAGTGTGATGCACCCTTGTTTTGATTCTTTCCCTTACATCAATGAAATAATATGAAAAGTGTTTTTGTGCATAAATAAATGTTTTAGTTACCCATTTGTCTACAAATTTTGGCCAAGTCCATATGGGGGAATGGGTACACAAAATGGAATATCTCAGTCATAAATCATGGTATTTGAGTCAGGTTTCTTTTAAATGAAAGCAGAAACATTGTGGATGATAGAAATACAGTATTATGGAATATAAATACAATGATTACTTTGTCAGAGGAAACATCATGAAGTCTATTCAAATATTTTACAGAAAAATCAGCAATTTTGGAAAAATTTTCCTACAATATTTGCATATACTGGTCTGTACTGTAAAGACATAAGGACAATGAGACTTGTTATATGTGAAAATCCTCAATGTGCATAACTGGTACATAGTTTAGACCAATATGAGCAGTATTGCAGGTTCTAGATCATATTTGGTAAAATTTATGCTTTTCCAGATTTTTCTCATATTTTTCATTCACGTTGTACTTATTTCAGTGAATTCCACAACTTATGCAAGAGCTGTGACAGAGCAGGCCTCTTGATTATGGCACGGGGGGGTCTCTTCTTTCCAAACATGGTGAACTGCAAGGTATAGCAACAGCTGTCAGGTCCAACTCCATTCAGGAACCCTGGATCCCTGACTCTTGCCCATACATACATACAACACTTTATTTCATTTTCAGTACAACCAATGATATATTTATATTTTTTAAGGGAGACAGCTGTGTTAGTCCTTGGGGCGTTCTTCCCATCTCATCAATTGCTGCTCATTCACCTCTTAATGACTGGATCATAGCTTGGTATGGCATTTCATGACATCATGAGGCCACTTCAGAAGGCATGGAACAGCCTTTTAGCCTTATTTTTAGAAGATAATAAGATTTAAAAGAAACATAAAAATTAATGTTGTAAACTGCTCTGGTTTGGGGCACCCCATAAGCAAGGGGTCCCCAGTGACCCCAGGGTTCACTGGTGCCTAAAAACAATATGCTCAGGGGATCTGTTCATAGCCAGTTTTAGGCACATGTAAACCCTGCAGTTGCTGGGGGCCCCCCTGCTACTGAGGGTCCCCCTGCCAGATACAGAGTGCCACAATTATTATTATTATTATTATTTAAAGTAAAACATCACTGAAGGGCATCACTGGTCTCTGTTAAGCCTTCTCTCATGTGGTGTCATAACATCATGAAATCACTCACTAAGGTATATCCCAGTCAGTCAAAGGCTGATGAACAGACATGGGCTGGATGGGTAGTGGGGGCTGCAGAGACTAAAATTTCTACTCCCCTCTGAAAAAACACAAATATGTAAGTGGTTGTATTGAAAATAAAATGTTGTGCATTTTGGACACAGTAAAAGATTAAGTGAATTTGGGTTGGGTAATGGCCACATGACAATTTCGCTGGGGGCCTCCAAAACTCTAAAGCTGCCCTTGGATCTGTTTTAAATGCCAGTCTATGGTAAGCTTGCTTTCTGCTTGAAGTCACATGCCCTACCCACACATGCAAATGCTTCTCTCTTTTGACCACACAACCCCTGTTCTCCCCTTCCCATGCTTGCAGTCATGTGCTCTAGCCACACACAAAGTGTTACCCTGCCACACTATCCTTACAAACAACCAGCCAACCTTTAGCTCCGCTGGTCAGTTCCACAAAGTCTCAGCTTGAAAAGTCTAAATATAGTAGACAGGGCAGCACAGTCTTTAAATAATGGGAAAGCTAGCCAACATCTCCCATTATTTAAATGGGGGTGGATGTGCTGTCCTGTCCTACTGTATTTAGACGGATCAAGCAGAGACTTTATAGTACTGACCAGTTTGCTAGGAACCTTCTAAATAAATGAATTATTCTGCTAAAGAGGTGAAGCAAAAGCAACATCAAATTATACATTTTTTTAATTTAAATTTGTTGTTTTTTGTAAATGACAGTAATCACATAAATTAATCCTAGTGACATAGTAGAACAATGCATGTCCAACAAGAATTATTATAGTATGCTGTACTAAGCCCCATCTGTTACAGCATGTGGGGTTAACCAACAGATCTTATAAACAGTCCCAAGACAGTGCCCAAAATGACTATTATGCAGCAGAGCCATGGTCTTGACCCTGAAAGAGTGTCTGAAAAGTTAATGAGGTGCAAGGCACCCTAGATGACATACTAGATGACCATATAGTCCAAGTTGGAAAGCAGTTTTCCAGCCTATACATGCTAAAGTAGCAGTATCACATGCTTACTCTCCAGCGTTGTGCAGTCATCACAAAACAATTAATGGCTTTAATTCTGTTCTTGTTCTTCGACAACTGATAAAAACTGTGGCAGATTACCACATTTCTTATCAGTTGTACAAAGACCACTAGCAAAATGCTAATAAAACTTAGTCTACATACAGCAGTCAACAAGATTTCTAAGAATTGACCCCCCCCACCCACTCTGCCTGCTTCGACTGTTGCATCTGTCGCTAATGAAGTGGTTATTCTTTGCTGCTGTATGTTACAATGCAAGGAAAGGAACTGCCAGTGTGTTTTAAAGTTGTTTTTTCAGGGATCCACTTTGTCACTCAATCAAAAATCAGACAGGCCAAAGTAAAATTTAACGTGGTCACAATTTTTTGTACTGTTGAAAGGCACCCCTCACTACTTTGTATTCTATGACTGTTAAGGATGTAGTCCGATTACCACTTCTACAGTATTATAATAAAGAAACAAAATTATAAGTGCCAATAATCTATTTAATTCTTTATTTTCCAGAAAACTGATTATAGCACCATGGGCTTATTTACAGTGGCATCTGAAACTAGCCTCAGCTATCCAATATATTTGGGTTCCATATCTATGAAGTATTTTGAGTGTTTAAATTATAAGATCATGTAAATTATTGCATGTTTCAGGGAGTTAAATTGGCACCAGCTCACTAGCCAAATACTGGTAGAATTTATATTTAATTAGAAACATTTTCATCTTACTAGCTACAGGTACTGTACTGTTGGGTGGCAGGATTCTAGATCTATTGGCAAAACACGACACAGAAGCCCAGATATCATGAAAGAAAGTTTATTCCCAAAACATGTAGAAAACAGCACACCTGCTTGGGAGTTCAGAAGCCTCCAAACACTGTGATGTTGTTATGCAAACAGAATAACAGTCTTACATTAGTTCTTATACTCAGAGATAAGAAAGTGCATTACTAGGTAATGGACTCTCCCAAAAAGGCAGAGGAACAGAATACAGCAATAAGTCTGGTTAAATAAAAATGTTTTAGTCCTTTTTTGAAGGATTCCACCGAAATTGCCTCCCGCAGATGTTGAGGCAAAAAATTCCAAAGGGTAGGTGCAGCTACTGAAAAAGCTTGATCACCAGAGTGTTGCAGCCTAACCCTAAGAACAGTAAGGAGGCAACCCTCAATGAAACAGAGAGCACAGGATGGGTGCAGGGGCACAAAGAGATCTTGCAGGTAGACTGGTTCCCTATCGTGTAGGGCCTTATAGGTCAGTAATCTGACCTTGAAGATAATCCTCCACTTGACAGGCAGCCAATGCTGTTTGGGGAGGATTAGCTTAATATGGTCTACATATTCCCCCCTTGTTTCCTGATAAAGAGGCAACACTAAAGGGATAGCAGTGTTGGGCTAAAGCTTAGCTGATTGAGTGACATAAAATAAGTGCAAATGTGGATGATGCTGTTGGAGAGTGTGATGTAAGTAGCATAAAGTAATTATGAGGACTATAATCAAGAAAACTTGAATAACAACTAAACCTTTACATGTCAGTTCCAAACAAGTGTTGGACAATGTAGCACTTAAATCACCATCAAGGAAAAAGTCATTGAGAAAATTACCTACTTTAATGATATTGTTACTAATATGAATAAGATGCGTATCTTTCCCGTCTAATAAGGACTTGAGATTCAGGGTGAGTGGGTCGATACCCACATTAAACATTGGTAAATACTGATCTATAGCATTGACATAGTCAGGATCACTATCTATGTAATCAAGTTCTGGGGTGGGAATGGGGTGATAGCCATATGACCAATGATAGTGCACTCATGTGGTACAAAACAGAAGTTGGGCATGCCAATGGGTGTACCTACGCTGAATCGACAGCACTGTTGTTGATGTTCAGCCCACCAAGAGCCACAATGCCGACAGGTGAAATTTCACCTGTCCAACATTGGTGTGTTTCTCTCAGGGAGCTGCACCCCTGAACCACCAATGTGGGGGGCACATAGAAACATAGAAGTTGAAGGCAGATAAGGACCACAAGGCCCATCCAGTCTGCCCATTTCTTTTTTTACCTTATGGATGTGCCATAGGCCTTTGTTCTGTCAATGGCCTATCTACTCATATTCATCTGTATTGCTCCCTTAGGCCTATCCCATGCCTGTTTGAAGCCCTGCACTGCATTCATATCCACCACTTCCTGAGGTAGGCCATTCCATGCATCCACCACTCTTTCTGTAAAAAAGAACTTCCTCACATTACCCCTTAATTGGCCTCTCTCTAATCTCATGCTGTGTCCACTTGTTCAGCTATTTTTCTTATATTGAAACATGTTAGACTCTTTCACCTTGTTAATGCCATTAAGGTGTTTGAATGTTTTAATCATATCACCTCTCTCCCTCCTTTGCACTTGGGTGTACATACTGAGTTCAGTTAATCTGTCCGCATATTTTTTCTGATGCAGTCCCTGCACCATTTTGGTTGCCCTTCTCTGGACTGCCTCAATTTTGTTAATGTCCTTGTGAAGGTGTGGCCTCCAGTACTGCACACAGTACTCCAGATGGGGCCTAACCAGTGTCTTGTAAAGAGGGATTATTACCTCCCTCTTCCAACTTGTGATACCCCTACTTAAATACATCAACATCCCTCTAGCCTTATCTACTGCTTTAGTGGTCTGTTTGGATGATGTCAGGTCATCGATGATGATGACGCTCAAGTCTCTTTCTTCCCTTGTGACTGCCAGCAACTCTCCTCCCAGCCTATAGGTGGCTTCAGGGTTTCTCTTCCCTATGTGCATGATCTTGCACTTCTTTGCATTAAACCCCAGTTGCCACTCTTCTGACCATTTTGCTAGTTTATCCAGATCTCTTCTCATTCCGCCCACCCCATCTGATCATCTACTCTGTTGCAAATCTTGGTGTCAACTGCAAACAGACAAACCTTACCCTCCAGTCCATTTTTCAATGTCACTGATGAAGATATTGAAGAGGACTGGCCCCAGAACTGATCCCTGTGGTACCCCACTTGTGACTTGCATCTCTTCTGACCGTATACCATTTACCACCACTCTCTGTTTTCTGCCCATCAACCAGTTTGCCACCCAGTTGACCAATGTCTGACCCACCTGAGCCTACCCAGCTTATTAATCAATCTTCTATGTGGAACAGTATTGAAAGCTTTGCTGAAGTCAAGGTATGCAACATCAACTGCTCCCCCTTGGTCTACCACTCTGGTTACCCAGTCAAAGAAATCTATGAGATTAGTTTGTCAGGACCTTCCTTTTGTAATCCCATGCTACCTTGGATCCTGTGTTCCTATGAATTCCAGCTGTTGCACTATCCTTTCCTTAAAGAGTGTCTCCATAATCTTGCCCACTACTGAGGTAAGACTGACTGGTCTGTAGTTCTCTGCCTCCTCCCTGCTACCACTCTTGTGGAGCGGGATCACATGAGCCCTTCTCCAGTCTTCTGGGACCTCTCCGATGCTCAGAGACTCACTAAACAGTTCTGATAATGGCTCTGCTAGTTCCACCCTTAGCTCCTTTAGTACTCTGGGATGTATGCCATCAGGTCTCATTGTCTTGTCCACCCTGAGCTTATCAAGCTCTTGTAGGACCCTTTCTTTTATGAAGGAACTAGTGCACACCTCCCTCCCCTCCTCCCCCTGTGTCCATGGTGCAGAGCTGTGGGCTGCCTTACCTTCTCTTCAGTTAATACTGAACAGAAGTATCTATTTAGCATAGATGCTTTACATGGTCCTCCTCCTCACACATCCCATTATCCCCTTTGATCTTAGCAATACCCCCTATGGACTTTCTCCTTTCACTAATGTATCTATAGAAAGTCTTGTCACCTTCCTTTACTGTTTGTGCTAGTGTTTCCTTGGTTTGGGCCTTTGCCTGCCTTACTGCCTTCCCTGCTTCCCTTAGGGAAGTTTGGAATGCCTCCCTATCTTCATCCTGCTGTGTTCCCTTATATTTTCTGAAGGGCAGCCTTTTGGCTCTGACCTTTTCTGCTACTGTGTTTGAGAACCCAAATGGTTTCTTTCTTTTGTACTTCCTTTTGTCACTAACACAATGGGATGTTGCTTCAAGTATTGCATCTTTAATGCTTGCCCACTTTGCCTCTACCCCCTCACCTGTATTTCTTTTTGCCGGGGCTAGCTTAACTCTGTTGGCCATCTTATCAAAGTCAGCTCCTCTGAAGTCCCATATATTTGCCTTGGAATGGGATGATTTTGTTCTAGTGGCCAAATTGAACCATACCATGTGATGGTCACTGGTACCCAGGTGACCTTCTACCTGGAGATCTATGATCCTTTCACTGTTAGTCAGTACTAGATCTAGGATAGCCCTGTCTCTTGTAGGCTGTTATACCAGTTGTTTGAGGCCCTCCCCCTGCAGGGAATCCACCATGTGTCTAGTTCTGGCAGATGTCCCTGCTGGAATTGACCAATCTGTATCTGGCATGTTGAAGTCTCCCTTTATCAGAACCTCCCCTTTAGCTGTCATGTTTTGTATATCTTCTAACAGTAATGTGTCTATGCCCTTCCCCTGGTCTGGAGGCCTGTACACAACCCCAGTTCTTATGGCTGTCCCATTTCCTGTCTCCAGAGTGGCCCACAGTTCTTCTGGCTCCTTATGTGTATTCTGAATTTTTGTAGCTTTGATAGTTTCATTGACATAAAGGGCCACTCCACCCCCTGCCCTTTTTGCGCCTTGGTCTCTTCTGAACAGTACATAGCCAGGTACTGAAGTCTCCCAAGTGTGGTTACTAGTAAACCATGTCTCACTAATGGCTACTATGTCCAGTTTAGCCTCTGTCATTATTGCCTGCAGGTCTGGGATCTTGTTTCCCAGACTGCGAGCATTTGTGTTCATGATTTTCCATTGATCAGATTTCAGTGTGTTAGTTGTTGGGTGAGGTCCGACGTTTCCCTTGTGCATCGTATTGGGAGCTGGACCTTTTTCTTTACTTGATTGATGCAAATGAACTACAAACATGCTGAACTCCTGTTTGACCATGAGTTGAGGGGTGTTCTTCCCATTCAACATTTCGGGTGCTGCACTCCTCTCCCCATTAGCTAGTTTAAATATTCTGCAAAGACATCAAACTTCTGTCCCAATGCACTGACTCCCTCCTTATTCAGATGCAGTCCATCAAATTTAAAGAACTTTCGCTCCAAAAATTGTTGCCAGTTTCCTACAAATGTGTGTCCTTTTTCCTAGCACCAGTCCTTGAGCCACATGTTTAGCTCCCCATCTCCCCTTTTCTGACTCCCTCTTCTATAAATAACCAACTCCTAGTTAGAGTTGATTTGAAGGGGTGAAATATGGTGAAAGGATGAAATTCTGCTCTTGGGTCCCTCGCAGTGACAATCTTGAAACCTGTCGAGATTGTCACTGTGAGGGATTTCACTGTGACTGTGTCAATCTTCGGTCAGCACACCATGCCAACCCCACAGGTGAGAGGTCTATAGGAGAAGGTCTCATAGTTGGCCACAACACAGTATTGTCCATCACTGCTGAAGGTAACTTGAAGTTGAGGAAGGTGCCACTTCATGAGTTGGACAGGGCAGGTGATGGAGGCATTCATCATCTGGCTGGTGAGAGGTATTGCATGGTTTGTCATGAGGCATAAGTGATGTTTTATTTGAGATTGGCAGTGTCATTAACAAAAAGGTAATTATCAAATGTATATTACCTGTCTGTAGAGTTCAGTGAGTAACCACAGACAGGCGTAGTTACATCAAAGATGCCACATCTGCACAAGTAGTGGTGACCCCTCTTAGCACAACAGTCAGTATGTAGGGCTACCCAGGTGCCCAACTGAGGATGAAACACCAGTAAGGGAAGCAAATTGATCCATTCTTAATGGATGCTGCCATCTAGATGACCCATGGAGTGGACATTATCCAGCTTGTTGAAGACTGAAGAATTCCTTATTGAAGATCAGTAAAGACATGGTGAAAGTGATGTACATGGTGTCTCTCAGGGTGCATTGGCCTTTGACAAAGCAGGGTCCTTGATTCGGGTGTGGTGTGATATAATCAAAGTTCCTAGCTGTGGCCAAAGAATAGGACACAGTCCTTGTCATGCACTTGGTAGTGCATGTCAGGGTTTTACAATATGGGCAATACTGGTGCTGGCCCGGTGGCGCTGAGGGTTAAGGTGTTAGATGCCTTACCTTGCATCATGCCAATGACCCGGGTTTGGGAGCGAGCCTAGAAAGTTGGGGATGGCAGGGATGGACAGCGATGAAGCATCCAAGGGACAGCTCTCTATTCCTGGGGAGGAAGTAGGGACCGCGTCACTCCAGAGTGACCCCTAGCAGTGGCCGGGGGTAGCCAAGAGAGGATGCAATGAGCCAAAGACAAGTAGGGGTGGAGCTTGGTGGATGCTGGTCATCATTGCATGACCAGGGGGTGGAGCTTGACGGATGCTGGTCATCATTGCATGACCAAGCTCCACAGGGAAGGGACCAGAGAAAGCAATAAAATGCCTCTCACACTGTCAGGAGATGATGGTGGCCCCAGTGGATTAGCCCACATCCCAATTGCAGACCTGACATGCTCTCGATCTCTCTCCATGGGGGTTTGCCCAGCAACAAGGTAGGCACCTCATACTTAGGAGCCGGCCGCCAAGGGAGGGCAGAATCAGCCCCAGAGATGGTACCAGGGGTCATGCCTGCTGTTGTCCATTGGGTAGGAGGGAGATCTGGGGAGAAATGCAGAGGTTCAGGCTGGGAGTAGGGCAGAGTCTGAGAGGGTACTCCTGAAGGATGCCCAGGGGTAGTGAGAGATTAAAAAATATATATATATGGGCAATACCATTTAGCCATACACCTGTCATGGATTAAGTCTGGAATCTGACCTGACTCCAGATCCCAGAAGAGAATGGTGATAATGTTTATGGCAAAACTACCATAAGCTGAACAAATGCTCTCCCTTACTATGTGTTGCTCTCTACCCCCTTTATTGTAACAGAGGATCAGTTCATTGATTTTGTTTTGGGTCTCATGAAATAAACATGCAATATCATGCATGTTATACACTGTGAATCTTTCCTCCTGGGATAAACCAGTAATACAGTGTAGCATGGACTGTACGACATCTTGACCTAATTTACTATTAAAATATTTGGCATGTCGTTGAATTTTTGACAAATTGACTCTGTTCCAAATTGACATTCCTGATCCAAACATACCTGTAACAGTGCCTGTTATGACTGTTATATCGGAAAATCCCAAACTCCGTTTGAGGCGTTTGGACCTGAACACTCCTTGGTGTTCAATAGTGTGTTGCCCCGCTACAGGGTCGTATGCACGTGCCTGATATTATTTATTTATTTATTTATTTATTCTAGGATTACAAGTACCTTTAAGCCAAGGCTCTTTAACAAAGGTTTCACATCAGAAATAACAAACAACAAGGAAGCAACAGTGAAATAACAGTAAACAATTCATGTACAACAGTGCTATTGAAAGGGATCAATTATTGGAAGAGTTAGGTATAGAGGAGGAGGAGGAGAAGTGTAGGTAGTTAACGGAGGCAGCTATAGTAAGATGGTGAACACAGCTAGGACACATATGCTCATGAGGAATGGGTAGGGTCAGGTGCCTGGGGGTGGCAGAGAAACAGGGATGTGAGGAGAGGGGGAGGATGAAGATGCAGCCAGAGGCATTTGTCAAAAAACAAATGGGAAGGAGTGATAGAAGAGATAAAGGGGACAGAGTGGGGGGATAAGTTCTGTAATGGGGCAAGGAGAGACTATTGAGGTGGTATGAAGACCTGCGATTTGAAGTGGTGCCTGAGGAGCTGGGGGGTGGGGGACTGGAGGGCCTTTGGTTAAGCAGTATATAAGTTAGGATTGAAGCTGTGTAGGTCATCATCTAGAAGAGTCAGTCACAGGAGCTAGAGGCAATGAGATGGGCCTGGAGCCTGGTTTTGAATAGACCTAGTGTTGAGGCAGAGGAGATGGTGTGGCTGAGACCATTCATCCATAAAGGAGCCCTATAGGTGAAGGAGCATTGGCCCTGCGTAGTTTGACAGTGAGGAAGTTGTAGAATCTGGGTTGTCTAGCTCCTGGTGTTCTGTCGGTTGGTGTTTTGATGTAACAAGGCAGTAACACTGGGGGTGTGAGGCAAAGGTTTATTTTTCCCACCATAGCACATGTGAGATACTTTATACAGTTCAAGAGTTGGAGCCACCCGGATTGTTCATAAAGGGCACAGGTGTGGGTGAGGCGGTGGGCACCAGTTGTGAGTCAGCATGCTTTGTTAAGAGCAGTTGTTACATGTCAGAGAGCAGACATTGTGGCGGAGCCATAGATAATGAGGCCATAATCAATAATTGATGCCACAGAGCTCTGGACAGCAACCTTCAGGGCCTCTGGGGTGAGGTGCTGCCTGTGTTTGTAGAATAATCCAAGGCGTGTGCTGGCAGCTTTAGCCACACTGTCATTGTAAGCCGTGTTTGAGAGATTGGGGTCAAGCAGAATCCCTAGGTATTTGAAAGAGTGAACTTGTTCGATGACAGTCCCCTGCTTGGTGGAGATGGCAAGGGGGTGTTGCTTGTAACGGTTATGTGAACTGCAGAATAGCAATGACTTGGTTTTCTTGTGATTCAGGACTAGTTTATGATTGGAGTATCATGTTTCAATGGCACTAAATCTGAGTTGGAGGCTATGTTGTAGTGGTGAAAGGTTCTTGTGCGTAGAAAAGACAACAGCATCATCCGCATATAGGATGATTTGTTCTGAGCAGGATTGTGGTAGGGAGTTTAAAAAGAGGCAGAAAATGAGGGGGCCCAGTATGGACCCCTGAGGTACTCTGGAGCGGACAGGCAAGATATCCGAGATAGCATTGGCAATCTTTACTCTTTGAGAGCGGTTGTCAAGGTAGCTTCTGAACCAGCATGCTGAGTCCAGTGCAAGGCCAGCAAGGAGTAGTTGGTCATACGCTGGATATGCTGCAATGAGATCTAGTAACACAACAGCATGAAATTTAGGGACATTAGTGTTCATACAATGGCTGAATTTGGCCATATTCTAGAATGTCAAATTCAAAACAACAGGAAAATGCATAAATTGTACATTGTTAATCAAAGTTCCAGGAACGGAAGTAGCTACCAGGTCGCTGGATGGTTCTGGCTCCGTCAGTGGGCACTCTAAGCATTCATCTAATGAAACTGGCATGACTGTGAGGAAAGGAGCAGCAATTGCAATGGATTGAGTCAAACAATTACAGTGCATGGTGGTGTTAGGAAATTGGGCACAAAAGTCTGGTCCTAACATTGCTGTGACATTATATGGCCCTGTATGGTGTTGGTTGTACAAAGTTCCATTGGGGCAAATATGGGTGTTGAGCCAACCTTGAAAAGTTCCTTTAATAAGGCAGGTCACTGGTAGGGCCTGTTGAGTAGTTACCTGTTCTCCATTCTATTTGAACAGTAAAGTTGTCCGGAGACCACCATGGCATTAAGATAAGCATCTTTTCCTTCATGCACAGTCACATGTGCAGGTGGGAGGCGAATGGCCATGCCTCCATTGGAAGATGCAGAGACAAGGTTCTCTGGATGTGGTGGATCTAAATAATGGAGGAGTATCTGGAGGTTTTTCAGATCTGCATCCAGTTTACTTGCTATGGCATTTAGCAACATGTAGATTCTGATTGATATCATTCTGAAAAACAAAACACAGAAAGGTAAACATACAGATCTCCCTCCCCCCATCTGGGGAAAGGTGCACTAATCACTTTAGTACAGTTTCAGCTGATTGACATGGTCCAACTTGTCCAACAGGTTTCTTACTGTCTGTCAGCCATACATGGTAGACTGCAGGGCTCAATTTATTGATAATGTCATGGGGCTGGCCCACTTATTTGTCAGAGGGTGGGCTACTGTGGCAAATTTCAATACCATGACCTGGTTGCCTACCTGCCAATTGACTTCTTTGACATTTTTGTCAAAGTACATTTTGGACTCCTCCTGGGCCTTGCCCAGGTTGTGAGCAGCACAGAAATGAATTTGGATTAGATTGTCCTTCAGCTGTGTGACATAAGTGTCTGCTGACACTCTGTCCATCATTGGGGTGTTGAGGTCTATCCACAAGTGTTCTGGCAGTCTCATTTGCTGGCCTGTTTACTTGGTTGCTGCAGTAGGGGTGGCCTTGATTGCCAATAGGTGTAAGGGCAACAGAGTATCCCAATTCTTAGCATTTTCATTTTCAAACTTACATATCATCAACTTGATCTGCCTATTCACTCTCTCTACCAGTCCAGAAGACTGAGGACAGTAAGCTATGTAAAATCTTTGTTTGACCCCTAGCAATTCCAAGCATTCCTGCATTAATGCCCCTGTAAAATGTGTCCCTTTGTCAGAGCCCACCTTGAGAGATAGGCCCCATCTAGTAAATACTTCCTCTATCAGAATCTTGGCAGTGGCTTTTTCCATATTAGTTCTACATGGGAAGGCTTCCACCCATTTTGAGAAGAGGTCAGTTATCACCAGTGCATATCTGTTGTTCCTACTGGTACTAGGTAGGAGTACGATGAAATCAAATTCTATTGCATTCCATGGGCTGGACTGCCTCTGTGGAAGTAGTCTGGCATTTTTCTTACTTGGAATGGGGTTATTCTGAGCACGAGTAATGCAATTGTCCACATAGTGTTAGACATCAGTTGTTTGGCCTGGCCACCACCCTACAATTTTTAGTCTCTGTAGAGTCTTATCTACCTCTTCATGTCCACCTGTGGGTGTATCATGGACCTGATGAATGAACTCCATCCAGAGCTCTTTGGGGATTACTCACAATTTCTCTTCCCTAGATTGGTACAGTACCAACTTCTGGTCTGCAGAGAGCTGGAAATTATCAGAGTATTTCCTGAAGGGATTAGTCTGAGAGATTTTCTTCTCTGTTTACTTAGAGAGGTATTTGGACACCTCTTTTATCTCGGGATCTGCCATTTGCTCTGTAACCAGATCCAGTGGGACCACGTTGGTCCTTTTGTGGGCTGCCACTGTATGGGTCTCAGTTTGAGGCTGCATGGGTTGCATGATCCATAGCTCTCCCCCTCTCCATCAGAGTCCTTAGCCAAGGTACCTGCTCGATCATTGTACTCATGATTTGGTTCAGTCTTTGAGTGTGCCTTGACTCTATGTATGTATAGTCTGAAAATGAAGTGTCCAGCTAAGTTGACAATGTACCTAAACAAACCCTTATATTTAACAGGGGTACCTTCTGAAGATGCATAGTCATGGGTCTTCCAGAAGGGAAGGAATTCTGCTAGGGACTTGCACACCCAAGATGAATCAAATAAAATGATGGTGTCCTCCTCCTCTTCCTCCTTATTACAGATTATCTCCAAAGCACAGGCAACTGGTGCCAGTTCTGCATGCAGTGAGGATTTAATGGCACATATTCTGGACACCTCTAGGGTGTCCGCTGCCAGACAGAGGACCAGCACCCCAAATCCCATTATCTGTTCTCCTCCCTGATAAGGGGAAGAGCCAGCTGTGAAAACAGATCAAAGTGCAGGGTCTGCTAGGGTATGTTCAGTGGAGAGAAAGAAGGGGCCTGGTTCTGGCAAGGTGCATGGCTTGAGACCACACTCATGGGGGCCTCCTTGATAAAGGAGCCTGTGTGCCAAGATTGATTGCAGCTTTGCTTGAAGCACAGTGATGTCCCTATCTTGTAGGAGGAGGGACCAATGAGTAAGCCTTGTGTTGAAGATATTACCACCTTTGATTAGATCTGTTAACAGAAAGGTGGTGGGGGTGTTATTAGTGTGCAGTACAATGGGAGATGAATCTACAATGCAGGTAAAGTGTTTGACAGCTCAGAAGGTGGCTAAGAGATTCCTCTTGCAGAGAAAGTACTTCTGTTCCACTGGGGACAGCACTTGGGAGGCATAGGCAATAGGCCCAAGAATGCTGTTGATCTTTTATGCCAGCACCACAGACATGGCGGTATCTGAGGTAGCTGTCTCCAGATGGAATGGCAGTTCTGGGTTAGGATTGACCAAAGCTGGAGCTGAGGCCAAAGCCCATTTCAGAGATATAACAGTGGCTTCTTCAGTAGTTCATACAGAGGCATGATTTTTTGTGCAAAATCACAGATAATGTCCCTGGAGTAGTTGATCATGCCCAGGAGGTGCCTTACTGTGGTGATGCTGGTAGGCAGGGACAGGTCCTGGATGCCCTAGACCTTATCCAAGGCAGGACTCCTGCCTTCTGCAGTAATGCACAATTCCAGGAAGGAGACTTCAGGGTGGCAAAGTTGTACCTTTGCAGGGTTACATTTGAGGGCTGCTTTCTGTAGGAGTTCTTCTAAGAGCCATAGGTGCTACTCTAGGTCTCCTGTTGCCAAAAAAAGATAATCCACATGCTGCAAGAGGCAATCAGGGGAGGAGAAACCTTGTATGGCATCCCTCATGTGAATGTAAAAAAGGGAGGGGCATTTGTGAAACTCCTGTGGGAGGCAGTTCCACGTGTACTGACATCCTTCAAAAGTGAAGGCAAACTTGTATTGGTTCTCAGGGGCCAATGGTAGTGACCAGAAACCATTAGAGATGTCCAATGTACTAAACCACTTGCAGTGTGGTTTGAGGAGTTTTATCACATCTGTGGTGGATGCCACGGTGGGTGCACAACTTGGAGTGACTTGATTGAGCTTTCTGTAATCTATGGTCAGTTTCCAATTATTATTGGACTTTTTCACTGGCCAGATGGGGGAGTTGACTGTGTGGACACAAGGCCTGATAACCTCTCAGGGAAGGCATTGCCTCCACAGGAAAGGGGTACTGTCTTTGGCGTGGTGGATCTGTACCAATTATTTGTATGAGGGTATTCATTCTACCACAGTCATGTTTGTGATTGATGAATGCCCTCTGGTGCCTCTCCAAAATAGGCCTCAATTAGGGGAAGAGAGCATGTTGCTGGAACATGAGGATGACATCATATTCCACATCATTGGCCTTCACTGTTGCCATGATGTGTGAGTCACAAATGAGGAGCAAGTGGCTTCAGTTGGGTACCTGGAATAGTAGCTTGTTGGCTAGGTCAACTGTGCACCCATATTGAGCAAGGAAATCTATTCCAAGTATGCATTGGTGATGACATAAGACCACAAGGTTAAAACGGTGTTTCACTTCTAAGGTACCAATGGTGATGGGTATTAACTTGGACCAATAAGTTGTGATGATGGTCCCCTTAAAGGTCTGTGCTAAAGTGGCCTTTCCTGTCGACCAACAAGAGTGCTGGAGATCATCCTGATACAGCACGGAGACAACGGCACCCGTCTCCAGAAGTAATTCAAGCTGGTGGCACCCAATCAGCATCATGGGCATCAAGAATCATCAGTAACTAGAGAAGTGAGAATTTGAACCAGGGCCTGACACCATCAGTCTGATACATTTTGAACTGTGAGATGTCATTGAGAGTAGGATCCACCTCCTGGAGCATCTGTACTGCTTCAGCGTACATAGATTTCAACTGCCTATCCCCGTTGGATTCCTTCTGCAAAGGTAGGTGGGGGGGCAAAAGGAATGGCTGCTACAACTTTTGCGAGGGATTGGGCCATGAGGGATTGAATCTTGGCCTGAAACTCCCAAAGCCATGCATTCTGTTTGGTCAAACCTTTCTAGAAGGGCCTGGACCATTGTTTTTGGCCATTGTTACTCTTTGCATTTCACTAGTTTGGCTTCTGTCAATACTTCTGCTTGTTATAATACCCATCTCGGTTCTGGTATGAGGGTTTATCTTGTTGGGAGTCTTTGGACTTCCCTTCCACCATGTATGGGGTGGACAAATCTGTGCCGCTCTGCACTGTGGCTACCTTGAGCTTAGAGCCCGAACTGAGGTCTCTTTCATGGACTTGGTTCACATGCTGCACCCTCTCCATGATCTCATGAAGGTGGTTCCTTTTAGGGAATACAGCATCTTCCACCTTCTCTCAGAGGGAGGGCTGGAGATTTTTCAAAAGCAGGCATTTGTACTCAGTCGACTTTTTATCAGGCTACTCTCCTGCCAAATCTTTGCCTGCACTATTTGTGAGGTACTGGGCCATGGTCTCCTTGATGCGCTGCTTCACCTGAGTCACTAGCATCATGCTGACCATGTTGAGGTCATGGTCCACCAAGAATTTTTATTTATTTATTTATTAGATCATCGGTTTACAGACAGAAGTGCACCATGACTGTGCTAAAGGGAGCCTAGACATCATTATGTACATTGTCCGGGAGCTTAGCCCACAATGTAGGATACACAGTTTGCTTTAAAACCTGTACTTGGTGGTCACCTGCCAGGCTGTGCATTTGTCAGTGATTCTGCACTTTTTCCAAATGGCAACTAAGGTTGTCACCAGGGGCCATGTGGCCTATTTTGTCCTCAATGTTCTAGATGGCTTGTGTGGACTGCAGGGTGCTTGGACTTGCTCTCTGCCAAGTGATGGTTTTAGCGACCGCCTTAGCTGTGGCGGTAGCCATGCACTGAAGGATGGTCTGTTGCTGTACCTCCTTTTTCAGCATGTCACTGCTGCTTCTTTCAGTGCTCTCACCTGAGAGTCACAGATCCTGGCTTTCAAGATCACCTTCTGAAACAGGCTTTCCACCTCTTTCTTGTCCTTCTTATTCAAGGCAGCCACCAGTGGGTGAGGCCTCAATCCTCTGGTGTCCCAAGGTTTGCCAACTTTGGCATCTCCATCATCGCTATATCACCCTCCGATGAAGATAAGTCGATAGACAGGGCATATGGCACAGCTTTTACATGACCCATCAGGACTGCCAACTGCTGATGTAATTTTGCCATCTTAATTCTACACATTGAATGATCCACTCTGCCTCTGTACTGTCCCTTACTGACATGATCCTGTAAAACTCTGTATGTGGCGCTCACTTGACGGTTTTCCCTATGCCCCTTGTCCAATGCATTTTGACATTTCTCAAACTCTTCCTCCTCCAATTCATCATACTCAATTCGCAATGTATCATTCATACTTGTAACCAAATCATTCATCTGCAGCACATGCCTCTTATCCTGCTGCAACCTTTCACAGTCCTCTCTCAACCTAAAAATCTCCTTATCTTTCTCCTGTACCACACTCTCAAGTTCAGTCTGAGTCTCGTTACTAAGCTTTTCAATTTCTCATTCTAAGTCCCTCCTTTGCTTACTCACTTCCCTAGTTCTGGAGCCCAACTCCTTCTTCAGAGCCAGGACTTCTGTTTCAACTGCTTACAATGCAATATATAGGGTGGCAACCATTACACCTTTTTGATCATGTGTTTTAGCTGTAGGCTTTGCCTCCAAGTGCAATTTACACACATATTGCACCAGATTAACCTGTTATTTTGCTTCCAGCTTGAAATCACTCCAACCTCCATGGGAGGTCAGGAAATTTAAGATGTCTAATTTGAGCTCTGTACTAATGGCCATTTTTGGAGGTTCCCCTTTTCCTGCTCCAACCGAGAGTCTGAGGTGTACCAGTTTACCTCTACCTCAGTAGCTAGGCAGTCACACATTTTGGGGTGGGAAGTCCTACCAGGATTCACCTCAAGTTGAATGAGGGGTGGAGGTTTGAGCGTCTTCCTGATTCCCAATCCCATTAGGGATGCTGGAGTCCCTAGAGGCCTTCTGAAAAAGAGTTGTGAATGAGGGGCATTGGTTTGCATGCCTTCATGATTCCCAATCCCTTTCTCCTATGTACGTTTTGTCATACTGGTTTGCTTCCATCCAAACAGGTCCTTCCATGGTCACCAATTTTGTTGGGTTGCAGGCATCTAAACCTTTTTGCAAAACACTACAGAGAAGCCCAGATATCACAGAAGAAAGTTTATTCGTAAAACATGTAGAAAACAGTCTACCTCCTTGGAGTTCAGAATTCTCCCAGCACTGCAATGTTGTCATGCAAACTCTGAGAATAAAAGTCTTACATGAGTTCTTATACTCAGAGATAAGAAAGTGTGTTACTAGGTAAGGGACTCACCCAAAAAGGCAGAGGAAGAGAATGCAGCAATTCTATTGGTGGAACTGTGGGCAGCTCACACCTAAGATGGTTAGGTTTTGCATGTACACACTGATAAGCATTATGCTGACTAAGGCTGCTTTTGGGTAACAATGCAATGATTCATACAATATGCTGATCATAGCATTATGGCAAAAAGCTGTAGGCAGTGCATAAACCTCACAAGATAATCATGCTGAATAATGGTCCCTAAGCACATTATAGCAAGTATGAGAAATACAAATATATCTTATGCCGTGTGTGTGTGTGTGTGTGTGTGTGTGTGTGTGTGTGTGTGTGTGTGTGTGTGTGTCATATGAGGGTCTGTAGGGCATGCAGGTCTACAGTACCTTGTATTAGAGGAGGTTAACTTTTTTTGTGTATTTCTTTCTTATCCCAGCCAGCATCTTCTTCCCACCGACCTCCCAGTCCCTCGCCCTGACATCTCCCAGGACTTACCTTCTCCTGTTTATCCCCCATGGCTTGCCCTCTGTGGCAGGGAGTGGGGAGTCCCCTCAACCCACCAGACTGGATCTAGATGGGGGAGGTACCTGAGTCACTGGATTGCAGTGCCTGTGAGGGCTGGTGATCATCATGCACAGCCAGGATATTTCCCCATTTTCTCCCCTGGCTCTGAGTAAGGGTGTGCAATGATGCTGACGAACATGCCATGCATGTTCCCATGCATGGCACACTGGGCATCTGCCCCCATTCTGCAGCATTAGTGTGCCAACCCCAAGCCTCCATTAGCAGCCAGGCTAACACTAACCACTGATCCCCTCCCTTCCTCCCTCCCCAGAGGAGGAGAGTTGTCCTTGGGATGCTCAATCCTCCCCCCCCCACCCTGGTCGATCCTGGTGACCTGCTCGTAATATGAACATGAGTCACCGGCATGGCAGGAGGAAAGGCACTGATGCTTCAGCCCTCCACACCACTGGGCCAGCAGAGGATGGTAACATTTCAATTAGTACACTTGTTGGGCTACTGAAAAAGTCTGTAAGGTTAGTGGATTTTTCCAGTCACTAGTCCTGCTGGCTAGTGGCTACAAAACTTAATTCTGAAACTTGTTTTTTGCCATGCTGCTTTTCTTGTAATGTTCAGTTTTAGTAGCTATGATGGAAATGCATGCATTTCTCCTGTTTGACTGCAAAGCAAACAATACAGCAATTGCATTTTACATTTCAAAGACTGTACTGTGTAGTTTTAAAACTCTAAAACAGAATTTAATTTTAGAAATATCAATTTAAACCTTCATTTTATTGTAGAAATAAAAATAAAATATTTTTTAATACAGAGGACTTGTACTACAAGGGCTCAGGGTCATAATGTTGTGGACAAAACCGCACACATCAAGACTGTGCACCTACAAACAGTGCGCTCTTTTGTTTTGTGGGGCCTTCACCCCCTCACACATACACCGAACTACTATAATCAACTCCGAGGGGTTGTGGACACAGGGGCAAGAAAACAAATATGAAAAGATAAAGATTCCCTAGCAGGGAATCAAACCACATTCCCCACAATCCCATCCACTGCAGGGTTGGGTGCTCTAGTCACTACACTATGGGAGTGGCTCGACCAAGCACCTAACCAGCAGTGGCTACATCCGCTTCATCCTTTCTGGTCAGTGACAGGGGGTAGCGATACTTTTGTATTGCTGTAATTCCCCTGTCACTGTAAAGCCATATGTGCTACTGACAGCGTGGTGTTCATGTGTGCGGTTTCATCCATGAGATTATGACCCAGTAGGTACTACAAGTAATTGCAAGCACTAAAGCTAAATAAACTCATAATGCTTATGGTAAGATAAAAGTGTTCTTTATTACATCTGCATTGATTCTCAAACTGAAAAGTACTAGCAAATTCTTACATTTAAATAATTTGTAAAAGTCCGCTAAAAACTCTTCACCAAGCCTTAGCTATGTGCAGAACAAATGTTCATGGCAAGTGTGTTTGGAATCGATTTTAATGCATTCTTTTTTTTTATAATAAAAATAAATGTGTGCTTTTAAAATTGTTATTATTTGCTTTTTTTATTTTTTTTTCTCTCTCCCACCTTCATCCCTACTGGATCCACTTCTTCAGGAGTCACCAATGAAACCCATCCCTGCCACCGCCTTACCTGCTGTTCAGGGCCCTCCATCCTGCCATGGATTGCCCCCTGGGTGGCATCAGGGTGGGGCAGGACACCCCTTAGTATCTTGTCCGTCCCCGGGACAGTGGCAGATGGTGGCATATCAGGACTGCTCTTGGCGCTCCATTTACCCAGCTCTGGAGGGTGATTTTCCCTTTTTCTGTGTGATGTTGCATGCCCTAGCATCAAGGTGTGCACTCCGATGCTCACAACAGCCCTCCACCTCCTTCTGCGAAGTAGCTACCCCCAGAACTGACTGGTCCCAGTCCTATGCCCCTGACCGATTGCATCCCAGTGACTCGGTGTGCTGTCACGCCCCCAGCCTCCACCAGGTGTCACTGCCTGCTGAACTAGAAAGCCCTCCCTTCCCCAGAGAAGGTGAGCTATCATTGGATGCTTCAGCCTTTCTCCCCCCTCCCAACCACCGGTGTCCCAAGTTCGCTTCCAATCTTGGGTCACCGGTGTGGCATCCAGCACCTCAACCCTCAATGCCACTGGGCTGGCATTATTAGATGATCATCATACTGGCCCCTGAGATGTACAGTGGCCAAAGAGAAATTTGCATATAATTTAGACATTATATTGTCCATGTAGAATGCTGCATCCTATATGGACAATGATGTCTAAATAAAGTCTATGTAAATTTCTCTTTGGTCACCATAAAGCTCAGGGTCCAGTATGGTAATCTAATAACATAGAGGATAATGCCTGAGGATCAGTTGTTAACCATGTTGTAATCACCTTAAGCGGTTGCCATGGTGACCTTGTAAACCTCAAGAGCACAGCTCAAGAGGCTTACGGTTGGTAATGGCAACCCATGAGAAATGATTACAACGAGGTTGACAACTGATCCTCAGGCATTGTCTTTTAAAGTGTCTGGGGTAAAAAAAAATCCTGAACAGCTCCCTCAAGTAACATTTCAACATGACTGCCACAAGCCCTTATATCTCTTACCTTACAGAGTCAAGGAAGACACAGTGAGAGTGATTAACATCACTGTTTATTTTTTTTATTTCCTTTTTTATTAGGAGAAGCACAATAGACAGGCACAATACATACCTGTACTGGTCATTAATACTTTAACATATAAGAAATACATTTCAACTTGATTGTAAATAACCCATACAGATAAGAATTGATTGATCCATATGCTAAAGGGTACCCTAAGCATTACTATGATCTTGTAGAAAGAAGTTAATTTCACAGATGGTCATCATCTGCACTCTAAACACTAAACACTAAGCACTAAGTAAGGTCACCTCTTTGCAATGTGAGGTTTTTCCATGGCATTTGCATCAGTATCCAAACTTCTGAGACCCCTTATCTCCTCTATGGTATATATTCAGGTTCATGCTGTGCCATATAGAAAACCCATTGTTGCCATTTTTCCCCTAAAGGATGTTTGTTCATCATGTAATCCAGCTATAAGGCCTTCTAACTTATATATATCTAAAACAATTGTTTGCCAGTCTGAGCCTATGGGTATTATAGTGGACATCCACCTTCAAGTTATGGATTGTTTTGCTGCTAAGAGGTACAGGGATAGCAAGGTTCAGTGCCATGAGGAACTGTGTGTTGGCTAAATTGACAATACCACCATATCTGCTGTAAGCTCCACCCGTTTCCCCCAGACAATCCCATAGCTCTTCCTGTAGAGTGCACCAATATGGCATTAGCTTGGGGCAAAGCCATAGGATATGACCTAAGTCTGCTAATTTACAGTTGTAGCCCCTCCAACACCTACCATATGATTCAGGGAAATATTTAGCCTGAATTGCTGGGGAGTGAAATAATCTGGAACACTCCCAAGCGCATTCTCTCCAGATATATGAAAAGGTTATTTTAACTGCTATAAGGGATGAGTCTCACCACAAGGATGGACAGATCTCCGGTTCCAAATCTTTATTCCAGCTTTCCACCACTGATTGCAAAATATCCCCTAAGCAGTCTATTAATATTTTATATAGATGGCCTATGAGGCAACCCCAGGGATGACCCGATATTTTTTAATAAAGCCCACAATATTAGCGGGGAAGCACGTAGCTTAGGGCTCACATCCCTTTGCCGTAGTATATAATTTCTTACTTGGATGTAATGAAAGGAGTCTCTCTTGGGAAGGTCATATTTCCTTTGTAACTCAATAAACTGTGGGATTTCTGAGTTTGTCAAGAACTGGTGGAAGTAATTAAGCCCCACTCTCCTCCAGGAAGCAAAGGTTAAATCAAATTTCGAGGAGTGAAAATGTTCATCTTCTGATATTAATGTATAAAAAAAGAATATTTGTTTGAAAGCTGTAATTTATACAATATTCTCAAAATTTGGGCTGTGTAAGTGGTGACATTACAGAGCTGGGGTGCCTGTCCATTTGAGGCTAATACTATCTTTTCTATATTGTATAAGTAATTTATTAAAAACTCTATCTCCTTCTATGGGGTTGAGATGGAGGGAGATAGCAATAGGAATAACATTTTTAGGAACACCACTGTAGCACAGAATTTCAGATTGGGTAGATTACCGTCCCCCAAGGCATCGAGAGCCGAAGAAAAGAGAGACATATTCTGGGCCTCTGTCACCCCCAACTGAAATTAGAGATTAATCTGTACCAGGATTTAAAGTAAAAGTTGGACACAAAAATGGGGATGTTCTGGAACAGACATAGAAGGAGGGGGAGAATATTTATATGAATAGCCTCTACACGTTGAAAAAAGTGAGATTCAATGTTCCCCTTTTAGGCAAGTCCTTTGGATAAGAACAGATAATGGTTCATAGTTAATCAGCTCCAGATGGTCCAAGTTTGTGGGAATATGGACTCCCAAGTATTTAATCTTGGTGCACTGCCATTTCAAGGGAAAAGTTTGCTTTAGGGTCTGGGGTAGTGTAAAATACAATTACAGTACCTCGGTTTTGGTAATGTTGAGTTTGAAATTTGCCACTCTCTCAAACTCTTGCAAGATTTCTCAAATTGCTGGTATTGATTATTTGGGAACAGTGCAGTCAAAAGAATGTTGTCTGCAAATAGGGAAACTTTGTAGGATTTTTGTCCCAGAGGGATCCCTTCAATTCGGTCATCTATTATCAATGCTGTTGCTAGGTTCCATATAAAGGGCAAATAATAAAGGGGAAAGGGGCAACTTTGCTATGTTCCATGCTGTAACTGTATTGGGGAGGATTTATGTAAATATAAGCTCAAGGATGGGAGTAGATGTTTTGGATCCATTTCATGAATGATTCAGGAAACAAGAACATTAACAGGGTGTCCCAGAGGAAGTCCCAAGATATCCTGTTGAATGCCTTCTCGACATCAAGACTCAACAGGGCTGTCGAGATTTGTCTTAAATGAATGTATTCTAATAATAACATGATGCAGCAGATATTATCTGTGGTACTTCGTTGTTTAATAAAGCCAGATTGGTCAGGGTGGATAAATGTTGGGAGGAGGAGTAGTTCTAATCTTGTTGCCCATATGGCCATACAAATTTTAAAATCCACATTTAATATAGAAATTGGGTGATAAGCGGTAGTATCAGTGACGTCTTTTTGGGATTTGGGAAGTGGGGATATGGCTGCATAATCCTAAGAGGGAGGTGGGTTCTCTCCCCCCACTACTGCTCTAAGGGTGGGTAGGAGAATAGGGAGCGATTGTCCTGAAAATGTGTTATACCATTCAGCTATGAAGCCATCTGGACTAGGAACATTTCAGCGGCTTTAAAGCATATATGTGGTTCAAGACTTTGTTTGCCCCATGGGGGTTTCAAGGGCTACTTGTTGGCTTTCCATGAGTTTCAGAAGTGGGAGATGGGACAAGAAGTCAGCTCTGTTATCTGCAAGATCAGATGGGGGGGCTGTATATAAGGATTGGTAAAACGAAAAAAAGGCAGATAAAATTTGTTCCTCTTTATGTGTGACTTGTTTTGAAATTGGGTGTTTAATTAAGATTGTTGCCGCTTGTTTTTGTGCACAAAGTTTACAGGCCAATAAAAGAGACCCCCAGTACCCTCCTCGTAATTAGATTGTTTCAGGTATGTTAAAGTTTGGAGAATTGACACCCTAGTACCTCCTCGTAATTAGATTGTTTCAGGTATGTAACATTTTGGAGAATTCAGTAATCCATTATTTTCTGATATTTTTTTTCATTTTCTTGATTTTTCTTTGCAATTCACTGTTCACCTCCCTATACAGTAGTTGATAGTCTTGAAGCTGTTCAAGTAAAAAATTGTATGAGGCATCTAGTTTACATTTCTTACGGGATGTGTAGGCAATAGTTTCATCTCATATCACTGCTTTTAATGTGTCCCATTGTATGGGGTTGGATACATACATAGATACATAGATACATAGACAGTGTCGGCAGATAAGGGCCTATGGCCCACCCAGTCTGCCCATTTAAGTTTGTAAGTTCAGTTTATGTTTTCCAGGAAGTCTGTTGCCCCTTACCCCTGACCTCCAGAATTCCTTTATGTCTATCCCATGCATTCTTAAATCCCGTGATTGTTTCAGCCCCCACCACTTCCTCTGGCAGGGTGTTCCACTTGTCCACCACCCGTTCTGTGAAGAAATTCTTCCTCACGTTTCCTCTGAATTGTCCTCCCTCCAACTTCATCCCATGCCCTCTAGTCCTGGAACATCTTTTTCGCAGTTAGATTTTCATTCTGGACTTGTGGAATGCATGTGCACATATAATCAACATATTCTGGGTCACATAACAGGGAAGGGTTAAACCACCAAAGTTTCAGTTTTTGAGATTTCCCCAGGTTTATTTTTAATATTAATGTGTGATGATCAGATAGGAGATGAGGTCCTATAGTTACATCTTATACCAGAGTTTGGTGTTCACAAGTTATAAAAAAGCAGTCCAGCCAGGAATGAGTCTGGTGGTGTCCTGAATAATATGTGAAGCCCTGTACAGAAAGGAATAGTTTCCTCCAAACACCTTCCATTCCCAAGTGAGCTAAAGTGCCTTTTAGATATTTTACAGCATTAGAAGTTCAATATGCTTGTGGATTAGAGGAGTCTAGATGGGCAGAAGGAGTTATGTTAAAGTCGCCCCCCCATTATTAATATACCTTGTAACATATCTAAAATCTTCTGTATAAAGAAGCGCATTATAGGAAGGGTGGATTGAGGTGGCAAATAGACACTAACCAGTGTCACCTCCTAGGAGTAAAGAATACCCTTTAATATCAGAAACCTGCCTTGTGTATCTTTGTAAACTTCCTGGATCTCCAGAAGTGTGGAAGTAGGCACTAATATGGCTGCCCCTTTCATAGAAACATAGAAGTTAATGGCAGATAAGGACTGCAAGGCCCATCCAGTCTGCCCAGTTCTTTTTCTACCTTATAAATGTGCCATCGGCCTTTGCTCTGTCAATGGTCTATCTATTCATACTCGTCTGTATTGCTCCCTTATGCCTATCCCATGCCTGTTTGAAGAACTGCACTGTATTCATAGCGGCCACTTCCTGAAGTAGGCCGTTCCATGCATCTACCACCCTTTCTGTGAAAAAGAACTTCCTCACATTACCCCTTAATCAGCCTCCCTCTAATCTCATGCTGTGTCCTCTTGTCCTGCTGTTTTTCTTATATTGAAACATGTATGACTATTTAACTTTGCTAATGCCCTTAAGGTGTTTGAATGCTATGATCATATCACCTCTCTCCCTCCTTTGCTCTAGGGTATACATATTGAGCTCCGTTAATCTGTCCTCATATGTTTTCTGATGCAGTCCCTGCACCATTTTGGTTGCCCTTCTCTGGACTGCCTCAATTTGGTTAATGTTCTTGTGAAGGTGTGGTCTCCAGTACTGCATGCAATACTCCAGATGGGGCCTAACCAGTGGCTTGTAAATAGGGATTATTACCTCCCTCTTCCGACTTGTGATAACCCTACTAATGCACCCTAACATCCCCCTAGCCTTACCTACTGCTTTAGTGGTCTGCTTGGATGATTTCAGGTCATCGGTGATGATGATGCCCAAGTCTCTTTCTTCCCTTGTGACTGACAGCAACTCCCCTCCCAGTCTATAGGTGGCTTCAGGGTTTCTCTTCCCTTCTGCTATGACCATTAGAGTGGGAGGACGCATATACCTTATAGTGTTGATCCCATTTCAGTTTCTGATGTTCCCCTTCAGATAAATGAGTTTCCTGTATGAAATAGCGATCAGCTGTTTGTCTTTCCAAATATTGCATAAGGTATGTTCTTTTTATAGGGTTATGCAGACCATTCAAATTCTGTGAATATATTTTAACAGGGTTCACCACCATCTTGAAAAAGATGAAGAAGAAGAGGGGACCACCCCAGAAGCAGGAAGGAACACCAATAAGTCCATCGAACAGTACTAGCCTTATTCGCCTCACCCCCAGCCATCCTAAAGGACCCAATGCAGCCGGATTGGAAGGAGAGAAGAACTGCAGACCTCAGGGATCACTGCCCCCCCAGGCAGGACCCCCCATCCAAAATAAAGGATCTTTTTTAACTTAACCTTGTCTGGTGTGTCTCCTTTTGTTTTCAAAAGGTGGAAAGAATAATAATTAACATGGGTATTAACCAAAACTGTGATCAAGAGTAACAACATGAGTCAACCTATAAACACCACTTGTAAACTCCTTCCCTTCCCTTCTCTTCCCCCGAGTACAAAAATGACTGTGTGACCCCAAGTGGGCCCAAGGTTCTGGCATATAAAAACATAACTCTCCAATAAAACTGTAAGAAACTTTGACCTATCCCCTTCCTTCCTGAACTACAATAACTTGCTGTCAACCGAGAGAGAACTATATACAGAAGAACTTCCACTAGTGAGATGGGATACATTATCCCTTTCAGGTTATCTGGGTATAGAGTCCTGTATGTGGACTCCACCTCGAATAAGTGGGATTCCACTCATAACAAATGGATGTGAGCCCACTTCAGGGTAGCCAAAACCCCAATTAGGGTCGGTGCTGTAGTCCAGAAGCACTGATCCTGGTATGGTGGTGCCAGGATCAAACAGTTCCTTGTGTTGAGGGCCCCCTCCCCAAATTGTACTTTCCTGGGGATCATCCAGCAGTTCCCTCTGATCAGATTCTTATGATTGGTATAATCATAATGTCACATGTCCCATTTTACTTATCTGATATATATATATATATATCCATTCATCAGCCCTGGGGGACCATGTGATCACCAGTACTTTACTGGCACATGGCGCTCCTGAAGACATGCACAGAAGATTCAAAACCTTCCCATTGTTGGACCTGCTAACAAGTCCTGGTCCCCTTCCCCCCCCACGCCTCCATAACCCACACAAAAACCCTAAGGATGTTTGGATTTCATATGTTCTTTCTCATCCAGAGTTAGAGTAAGAAGCCCAGGAGGGGCATACAGGGGGCATGTCCCAGAGTATCATGGCCTGCTCCCTAGGGATAGACTTCAGGGAGCATATTGTAGCTAAACAGAAAAAAAATTTTTGATTACTCTATCACCCTTCATTATGCACTAGGATGCCCCCAGACCCTCAGTCAACTACCTCGCAGTCACCACTACATCCTCTCATAAGGGGCAGTGGTAGCTGCAACTGCAGCAAAACTGGAGACATGGACGAGGACATTATGAGAATTTCATTCTGAGTATACAGGCCCTTAATTATTTTGTAGCATGACAGTAAATTGGCATAGTCCTTTCACTCAATGTCTCTGTGAAGCTCCATTGTCCCTCAATGCGTTCAACTCCTCAGATAGGGTTTGAAATAAAAGGTGTAAATATGGGACCATTAAGAAAGTTTAATTGCAAGGCCTCTGTCATCTCACTGGGAGACTGTAAGTTGATAATTTCCTACAAGATGCTTGCAGAGAAAGCCTTTCTGATAATTAGCTCTGACTCATAGGCTATAGTCTTTTAAGGTCTGAGGGTAGGATGCCTTAAACCAGCATGGCTGGGAGCTACAAAAAAATTTAAGCAAAACAATCCTCTTTTCTGAAGGAGCAGCCTGATAGCGTAGGTGGGGGAAGTACAGTCAAGCAAGTCCTGGGGGCTGGCGACCTGAGAGGGGGAAAGAGGGCCACTGGGGGAGTGTGGGCCATGTAAGGAACCCCAAATTAGTGAACCACCCCACCGGCCAGGTTAAAAACCCTCCATTAGTGAGCTGGAGACCACCGCCCCTGTAGTATGATTTAAATTTTAACTAGTGCAATGGATCGCTGGCATCTAACCTCAACCCACCACCACACAGCTTAAACTTCCCACCCCCCATGCACCCACCTCAGGTCTCTAACCTGATAAGTACTGTAGTTTATTGTAGAACTCCTCTCAGGTCTGCGATGTAGGAAGCTGGTATCGCTTTAGTTTCTCCAGCATCTCGGCAAGAGATAACTCAGGATCTGGACATCTTCTAGTAGGATTTGGGGTTTCAAGAGGTCTCTGGAGTTCAGATCTGGAGCCATGATCCTGACAGATTCCCCAAGCAAGTAAATCTGTTTTCACCTCAGCAGCAGTAGTACATGCTGTTGGACCATTTGGGTAGAACACCACCAATTTGGCTGGGTATGGCGTTCGAAATGTTAATTTCTGGCCTCTAATGTGTGGTAACAATTCAGAATATTCCCTGTACATACGCTGTGTGGCAAGCGCATAGTCATTATCAAATATAAGCCTCAGGTTGCCATACATTATTTTCTTGGTAATTTAAAAATCTCATCACAAAGGATCTTGGGCCAGCATCCAGTTTGGACGGCTGGGGGCCCAGAGCATGATGTACCTACTTGATGTTGATCTGGAAGTCGGGACCCAGATCAAGTACTAATCGAAGCAAATAGTCTGCAAAGGTCAAGGTATCCTGGTCCTCTTCATTTTCCGGGAGGCCGTAGATCCTGATGTTTTTTTTACGGCTCCAGTTTTCTAAATTCTCCTGCCTGAGGGAAATCTGCAGCTGTTCTGTGGCCAATGCTTTAATGGCAGTCTCAAGACCCTCCAATCGATTGGTATTCTCTGATATTTGTGTATCCGCTTCATCCATTCGTCCTTGAAGCACCCCTAAATCAGTGAGGAGGTCCCAAACTGAATCTTTCATCTCCGCTCAAAATGTGGTTATAGCCCCAGAGAATTGTGTCAGTATGGGGAGTTTCTGCATTCTTCCCCCATTGGACTTTCTCCCATCTGATTGAGAGGCAGTTTTAAGAGGCAGCTCAGAATCTGAAAGGCCTCTGTCATCCCTGTCATCTGCCTCGGCTAAAGGAAGAAAACTATTTTTGGCACTCCTAGACATTTTCCACAGAAAGAAGTGTTGTATATGCTACCAGAAGGTTAGTGACGGCAAATTCACCAGCAAAGAAGTTAGTTTTGAAGCTCTTATGGCTGATTAATTATATTGTGGTGGGGGAGCTCCTCTAGTGTGTCCCTAACTGTACCATGGTACCACCAGAAGTCCCCAACATCACTGTTTATTGATGAACAACAGGCAGTGCAACTGCATTTTTTTAATTTAATATGCGTTATTTCCATTGGCTGCTCTGCTACTTGGCTTCTTTCTAGGCACCTACCTCACTCCTCTATGGCTGCTTCCTCAGATACCCCCCAGCTTACCCCCCAGGGTGGGGCTACGGTGCCACGTCTTGCCCATCTATGATGGAGGAAGGTGTCATAATATCCAACATTACCTCCCTGGCTTCCCCCCCAAGGCAGGGTTCGGGACGTCTATGGCACCGTGGAGCCGTATTAGGTCGGTAGAGTGGCGGAGAGCCATGGAGGCCAGGTGATGGGTGGCATCATCCTGAGTGGTCAGCATGTGTTTTTTTTTGTCTGCCCCCAAGGGTGGGGACATGTAGTGATATCCAGCATCCACCCCCACCCCTCAACATGCTGGTGCTGGTTGCTTGTAGTACCCCTGGCCTCTGCCAGGGGTCCATCAGGCACTGGACACTCACCCCTCCCTCCCCCAGAGAAGGATAGGAGTCCATGGGAATGCTCAATCCTTCTCTTCTGGCCAGCCCTCTGACTCCCAGGGTCCATTCCTGAACCCAGGTTGCCGGCGTCACAAGCGGAAATCCAACCATTGCGCCAGCAGGCCAGTGCAACTACATTTTGCTAAACTTCTACACAAAACAAAAAACAGGGAACTGATCACTTTTTTAAATTCCTTAAACTAAAACAGTTCCGGTAAACGATACGGTTGGCCAATGGCAGTCATGTGATAGCTGTATTCTGGGTAACGTCGTCAACGTACTCTTGTGGGTTTGTGGGAACATCTGCTGTAGATTTTATGTTTAAACTAAGCACATGCAACCATGAACGGCATTCTTAACATGGAATCATGAATATTTTTTGCATTCTAACTTGTAATGCCATCAATCTGACGCACTCAAACAAGGTTTATAAGTATATGACATCAGAACTTCGTGAGTACAAGATAAAAAAGAGTTACCAGGCAGTGAATAATAAGGGCTCCTCATACATTATAAAAAATGTAACACTGTTGAGAAGTAGTGAAATATTTAGAACCCTCAAACTGAGTACAACATAGAGTATATTGAGGCAACCTATTTAAAGCAGCAGTGCATCATATCAGGGGCCTTTTGGAAATCACATTGCATTCTTCCCCTTTTCATTGCTGCCTATTGAATTGCCAAGATTTTAATATAATATTTAATGGTTTTCATTTAAGCTAGCAGTGGCACACTCAAAATGTTTACAACTGCAAAACAGAATACTGGCTTAGCCAGTGCCCAGGGGACATCACCAACCCCACTCAACGGTTGGCTCCATGCCAATCTTATGTGTGTGGGAATCAGCTGATAAAATAAATTTTAAGATACTCAACCACTGCCAAATTGCAATGCCCTCTCTCTTCTTCCTGGGCAGTAGGTTGTGTTGTACAGCAGCAGCAGGTGATAGATGGTCCCGTTGGTCTTTCTGGGCTTGTGTGGTCAAGGCAGGCAGGCAGTTGACGGGACAGAGACTACTGACAAGTGTTTTAAGATGGGATGCCAGGAGGATGGAGGCTGCAGCCATGGAAGGAGGGAGTCAGGCTGGCAACTGGGCACAGAGAGAATGAGGAGAACCCAAGGCAGCAGAGCAGAGGATGATGAGATACTAATAAGTTCATTAAAGAGTACCGGTCACAATACTGAGCCTAGTGGCACACCACTAGTTACCCTCCCTTCCCAGGATTGAACTCCATTTACCACCACCCTCTGACGCCTATCCCTCAACAAGTTCCTTACCCAATTTACCTCTTTTGGTCCCACTCCCAAGCTGCCCAGCTTGTTTACTAGTCTCCTATGTGTAGCAGTGTTGAAGGCCTTAGTGAAATCTAGGTAGGTCATATCCGCTGCTCCACCCTGATCTACTTCCCTGCTCAACCAGTCAAAAAAATCTATCATATTTGTTTGCCATGACTTCCCCCTGGTGAATCCATGCTGCGTCAGATCCTGTAAGTTGCTGGTATCATGACATTCCACAATCCTTTCCTTCAGCAGTGATTCCATTAATTTCTCCACCACCGAGGTGGTCTGTAATTTCCAACTTCCTCCCTACTACTACTTTTATGAAGTGGGACTACATCTGCTCTCCTCCACCTCCGGGAGCACTCCTGTCTCCAGTGAGTGGCTGAACAGGACTATTAGAGGCGCAGCTAGTATCTCTCTGAGCTCCTTCAATATCCTTGGATGCATTCTGTCTGGCCCCATTGCCTTGCCCACTTTCAGATTTGCAACTTCCTTCTGGACTCTCTCCTTTGTAAGTGGACTAGTGTCCACTTCCCTTCCTTCAATACTCCTGTCACTTAACTGTGGTCCCTCACTTTCCCCTTCCACCGTGAACACTAAACAAAAATATTTGTTCAGGATGCCTGATTTTTCCTGGTCCCCCTCCACACACTCCTCTACATCCCTCCTTAGCCTTGCAATCCCTCCCCTGGTTTTTCTCCTGTCACTTACATATCTGAAAAATGTCTGGTCCCCTTTCTTTACTGCCTGGGCTATCTTCTCCTCTGTTCCCACCTGTTTGCTCCTGGCTGCTTTCCCTGCCTCCCTCTGTGTGTCTCATGATACACGTCCTTATCCTCCTTCCTCTGTGTCTCCTTATATTTCCTGAATGCTAACTCAGATTCCTATAACTATTTTCAAATTATATATATTTTGTTATTATGTTAGTGAGCCACCTCTAGTGCAAAGTTGGCCAATGTTTTGTGGCCTGAGGCCACTTCCTCAGCCCGGCATTGTTCCTATGGTACACATGTGAAACCTAGATATTAGTATGGTTCATATTACACCTTACACAGACAAGAGAATTTCACCCACATAAGTGTTAACATCAAAGCAGTCTTATAGCGGTCTGTTCCTTACAATGCATGGCCCACTGGTGAACTGATCCACCTATTACACTACATCCAGTTCATTTGTTAGACCGTATTTTACCCGATCATAACCATTTTCTGACTTGTTCATGTTTTACTGAGTTCTCAATACCCCATGGTTACTCGTTCTTTTATTTTTAACTCATTAAATTCCCAAACAGACATGTAAAAGCACTCATTACATTTTAGATTGTTTTCTGGTTCTCAAATCCTCTAGATAGGTCTCATTCTTAAAATCTTTTGCAACAAAAAAGGAACTTTTTTAGACCTTGTCCTCATCCATTATAGAATCATATATCATAGTACATCCTGCTTACATCTGTGAGTGTGTTTAGTTTTAAACTGTACCAGTTTCAGCATTTGGGCTTTCTTAGCCGTGTCAGAAACCTGGGCATGACTGCTCTGGATATCTGAATATAAATATAGGATAATTAAGAAACACACATCAAAACACTAGCTGCAGATTATGGATCAAGGGACCTCAATCAGATAAAACACATGTAGAACCATTGACTATACAAAACCCTCAATAAACATCAAGGGCCAGATATTCAAAAGGGTTGCACCATGCGCAACAGGGTTGTGCATGCTCAAGTCCTACATTGCGTCATTCTGCGATATTCAGCATGAGGCAGTTGCGCCACTGAAAACAGACTGAGCAACAGCGCAATGCAAATGAATGCATGCTCAAATGGAGGGGGAGGAACCATGCATAAACTGCACAGCCCGCTATTCAGCCGGGCTGTGCAGAGTTGTGCAGGCGCAACCCCCAACCTGAGCCTGCAGGACCTTGAGCCAAAAAGGTTATAGAGGGCCACCCACAGGTGAGCTGCTGTATTGCAGGGTGCAACACAGCAGCTGCCACCTGTGGCTGGCCCACAACTCAGTCCCTGTGCCCCCAGCCCGATCGTGGGCATGGTGTACTCCCCACCAGCCCGATCTCCGGGCATCAATGTGGCTCCCCCCTCCGTTCACATCCCTGGTGGTCCAGTGGACCGAAATGCCCAATCGCGGGCAGAAAGTAAATTGAATCCCCCCCAACATCTCCCTGGTGGTCCAGTAGACCGTAATGCCCGATCACGGGCAGAATGTAAAATGAACCCACCGAACATGTCCCTAGTGCCTGATCATTCACAAATCTGGACTGTCATGTACGGTATGGGCTGCACGCCCATTGGCTCTTGCTCTGCACCAATGGGCGTGCAGCCCCTGGGCAATCAGTCGGCGGGCTGCAGGGCGGCAGGCGGGTGGGATGCTGCCACCGCCTGGCTGCCGGGGAGGGGTGGTGGGGCTCGTGGGTGGGGTGGGGGACACTAGCCACCAGGGAGATGTTTGGGTGGGGGGGTGTTATCACATTCTGCCCACGATCAGGCATTATGGTCCACTGGACCACCAGGAGATGTTTGGGTGGGGGCACTTTACTTACTGCCCGCGATCGGGCACTAGGGACATGTTCGGGGGGGTTCATTTTACATTCTGCCCATGATCGGGCATTATGGTCCACTGGACCACCAGGGAGATGTATGGGAGGAGGTGGGGGAGCCACATTGCTGCCTGTGATCGAGCTGCAGGGTGCGTCAGTCCCCGACGGCTGCTGCCTGGCAGGGTGGTCAGTCGCAAGTCCTCGGGGATCGGTGCACCTACATGCTAATGGCATGCAAATGGGGCCATAATCAGATGCAAATGGCCCCCCCTGCGCCTTGCATGAATTATGGCCCCAATTGCATGTCACCTTTTGAATATCATGATTTTGCGCATGGCGCAATGGTACTTGGCCACTGCAAGTTGAATGCTCCACTCTGACAACTTGCGGTGGTGAAACTTTCACTGCGCCATGCACAGTGGCTGTGGCTGTGGGTGATATTCAAAGGAGTTGCTCAATCGCGCAACTCCTTTGAATATCACCTGGGCCACACCCCTGCGCAACTATTTTGCGCAGTGCAAGGGCTTGCGCCTCAGAATGGCACAGTTTGAATATCCAGCCCCAAATGTCTTAAAGACAGGCTAAGATCTAGAACATTAACAATATAAAAAAACATTTTAGGTCACATACAATTATAAGAACTGTGCATTCATATAAAGGTACTCATTGCAAACTGCAGACTAAAATAAACGCTCTGTAAATTCATCTTTTTTCTAAATACAGGTGTAATTAAAACCCTGTGTTTAGTCCAGGCATTCTTATTGCACCTAATTTCAGACTCCAAAAAGATTTCCTTTTTTTATGTGATTGAGGTCCCTCGATCCATAATCTACAGCTAGCACTTTAATTGAAACATATTGCTCCTTAAATTTTATGAGTCTGCAATATCAGTTCATCCCCTAATGTTTAAAATGTTATGTATTCTGAGCTTTAGTACTATATAGCAATGGTCTTTCATGTGTTCCATTTAATTTTGATCCCCTCATTTCAGCATGCTTTACCTTATACTCCCCTTCACTTTTTGATGTTCCCCAGCTTGTCTATCCACAGCATTGTTTGTCTCTGTCCACTTAACCTTTACCCTACTTGGGTCACAGTACTAAGATTTAGCATTGACAGTTGTGTGAACTTTTAATTGATTTTTCTGAATGCAATTCTATTGTTGACCTATCAATCAAAATTTTAACTGTGATGTCATAATTTGTCAATTTGAATTTTGACTATTTGAGATGTCTGTTTAGTGTTCAGGCTTAGCCTTTGATAAAGGACAGCATGTCCAAAATGCGTTAGGCAGGCACAGTGTGTTTTATTGTGTGTTCCTTTAATTAACATGCTGTAGGTGTTTGAAAAAAAAAACTTAACTGGAACAGTTTTGCTGGGGTGTCCTAATTCAAGTAGTGATGATGAGTGCTCAGTTTTCAAGTGTGGATTTGTTTTTAGGTTTTGAGAGCACCACCTTCCCTGTACACACTTTTCTGTGTGTCTGCTGCTAATTTAGTGACATGCATGGGTTGCTGCTGTAAATGTTGTCGTATGAAACCAGCTATCTCTGAACACCACTACAGCATCCTCTGAACTTTCTGCAACAATGTCATTGGAGGCAACACCCAACTTAAACTTTATCACCAGGGTTGAGAACCCATTACAGTATGTGAATCAACTGCTTACCACAGCGAGCACAGCGAATCTGTTTGTGATGGAAGATAATGGAACAGTTAATCTAGCACCAGAGGCAAAATCCTTGCAGGATGCATTTAAAAGACTGGGAAAAAAATCACACATCAACTCCACAGAATCTATAGGAACATCATGAATTTTGAGGCATATATTCAGGTGTCCAAAATCCCATGATGACTTCGAATTTTGAAGAATTCAACATATGGTACTGATAATGCCTCTTTTATGAAGAAATGGGAGACAGTACTTATGGAGGCAAGTTTTAAATTCATGCACTTGATTATAAAATTTAATAAAGAGAGAGTCACAACTAAGGGAAGAATTAAAAAAGCAAGAAAAGAAAGTGTTAAAATTTAAAAATCACCATGATTTTGATTTATTGAACAAAAGATTACAGGACTCTATCTCTAAATAAGATTAATATTTAAAAAAAATTAAAACAAATGACGTTTTTGAGAGATAAAAATGACTGGAGAAAAGGACAGATCTGCTTGTGGAAGAGAAGCAACGCAAGGGTCATCTTGAAACGTACTTGGCATGTTTCATTTGACTTCAGCACAGATAGAAGATATTCTGAAATGGAAGATAATATAAGGGGGGCCTTTGTATGCAGAGAACCAGAGAATTTGGACACACCACCTCCCAAAAAAACCTCAGCCCCACAGGAGTCCACGACTGAATGACTCGAACAGACAGTACCAGTACAACAGAGGAAGAGAATTGAGGGGGAGAAGAGGCGAGGACTACAATGAATATACAGGACAGAAACCAGTTTACTGGAGAACTACCAACAACAGACAACCATACAAGGGTGGCAGGAGGTAAGTGGAGGTGTTACCTCCAGTCCCCAAATCATAAATTTGTTGTCCCATGTTTTAAATAATGATGAAAAAACTTTACTTGCTAAGGGTCTCAGATTTGCTCCAACAACCCCAATAGATAAAGTACAGACCCTCACAGACCTACTGCTGTCTTGCAGAAAATTAAGTATGAGTCATTTTTCCACAAAAGAAATCCAGAGAATAATAATGATGTCAGAACTAACCAGAGTTTCCAACCTAATTCCACCTTTTGTCCAACCCCCCCTCCTTACTGTGCAGTAGTCAGTGTGTTTAAGGATATGGTTGAAAAATACTTGGGACATTTATTTGACAACCTCCCTGTATTGCCCTTCTCTAACCTTACAAGTGGTGAAAGAAATGCGTATAAAATATTACAGGATGACAACAATTTAGTAATAAAGGAAGCAGAAAATGGGGCAGGTGTGGTCCTGCTTAACAAAACTGATTATGTGTCAGAGATTCATAGACAGGTGAATAATCCAGAGTTTTATTTGAAAATCAGTGAGGACCCCAACTAATGATTATAAGCATGCAATCGATGAGACCATTTGTTGGGCTTTTAGAGAAGGTTTCATTGATGCAAAAACTAAGGAATTCTTAATGACTATGGCCCCAGTGAGAGCTACATTCTACACCTTACCAAAGGTATATGAGTGCAGAGAAAAGCCACTGGGTCAACCAGTTGTGAGTGTCACTGGCTCCTTAATGGAACCATTGTCTCAATACATTGATTCTTTTCTACAGCCACTAGTTGAAAGCCTGCAATCATACATCAAAGATGCTAAACATATTTTGAACATATGCAAAGATATGACTTTGGAAGGAAATGTAATTCTGGCCACACTCAACATCGAAGCCTTATACACCAATGTATCACACGAAGCTTAGATTGATGCTGTTATACATTTTTTTTAAATTCCAGGAATGTAACAGAAAGTCCCCCTACAGAGTTTTTGCTTAAACTATTGGAACATGTTTTAAAAGCAGCATTTTTACTTTTGACAAGAAGCTGTTTCTACAGATAAAGGGGAACTCCATGGGTGTCACTAGTGCACCATCTGTGACAAATCTTTATGTTGGTTACTGGGAGTGACAACATGCATTGAATGAAAATATTAATCCTTGCTTTAACAAAATCATTTTGTGGGGCAGGTATATTGATGATTTGATTCTATTATAGCAAGGAACATGTCCAGAACTTGATGAATTTAATAGCTTTCCACACAGTACTAACTCTAATCTCAGATTTACATATTTTTGCAATAGTGAAATGATTTATTTGGATTTGACACTTACTAAGAATGAGGAAGGTAATGCTGAGTCTGATATTTAAGGAAAGAAAGAAAGTGGATGGAAACACTGTTGTTAGCCTCAATGCCATCCACAACATGTCACTAGCAATACACTGTACTTAAAGGTCAATTCCTTAGAGTGAGGCAAAACTGTAATACTGAGGCAATCTTTCAACAAGATGCTACAGATTTAGCAAACAGGTTACGGGATAGAGGATACAGTACCAGAGGAATTAATGATGCTAAACATTTTGCATCTCAATAAGACAAGTCCCAGTTCTTACAAATGAGAATGAATGATGTTAACATTACTGATAGATGCAACTTTGTCACTACGTTTTCAGTTCATGCCCCTTTTTTAGATAGGATTTTAAATAACCGCTTGCAAGTTCTATCTAGCGATACTGGTTTAAGATTGTTGGTACAGGAGCCCCCCAGAATGCCATATAAGAGGGCACCAACACTAAAAACATGCTTAGTCATAGCCATTTTGTAGACAAGAAACCAACTACATGGCTCACTGAGAACATAGGCTGTTACCAATGCAGGAATTGTATTTATTGCAGACATGTAAAAACCTGTAAAAAATTCACTAGTGTGAATACAATTTGTGAATATGAAATTTGCCAACTCACATATTGTAACTCAGTGAGGGTAGTATATCTAGCAGAGCACACTTGTCATGCTTTTTATGTGGGCACAACCATGAGAAAGGTTAAGATTAGACTAGGGAACATACTGGAGCAATATATTGTGGTGAAATTACATATGCCACAGTGGCACATGTGGGAGGGGCCAGTAACAGTTTTGAACATAAGTTCACTTTCACAGTAATTGATAAAGTCAACCTAAACCCTAGGGCAGGCAATTTCAATAACCTGCTGCTAAAAAGGGAAACTTGTTGGATTCTGAAGTTACGTGCAGTAAGAATGACTGGACAATTACGTAGGGGTTGAATTACACCTGTATTTAAAAAAAAGATGAATTTACAGAGCTTTTATTTTAGTCTGCAGTTTGCAGTGAGTACCTTTATGTGAGTGTACAGTGCTTAAAATTTTATGTGACCAAACATTTTTTTATATCTTTAACGTTCTAGATCTGAGCCTGACTTTTAGACATCAGGGGCCAGATATTAAAAACTTTGCGCTGGGCGCAAACCATTTGTGCAGGGTTTGTGCGGGTCCACTATATTCAAAAGGCTAAATAGCATGGGCAAACTGCATTAGTGCTGGGCAAAAGTATAATGTATGCAAGGAGCAAAAAGTGGGGGCGTGTACATGTGTACAGATGCAATGCTATATTTAGTGCATTAGCGCCACACAAAATGTTTTTGCGTGACTTAGCATGGTGCAAATTACCGCCCAGGAAAAGGTAGTCTTAACTCTGGGCAAACCTTTGCATGGTTTTGCATGACTTTGCGTGTCATAGAACCATGGTTTATGGATCTCTGTAATTCACAAGTGTGAATTAAGGAGTTTGCAAGAGTATCCCAGTGGTGGTTTATTGACCCTAACCAGTAAATTTTAAACATAGAAAGAAACCAGACATAGAAGAAACATGCTGCACATGGATGGCACCTCCTATGTTTCCATCATCTGCCACCAGCCCCAACCATGCCAGGCATTAAGTGGTGACCCACCATCCAGTGGACACCATGGCAGTGTGCCCATATAGCACACACCTGCAGACCACCCTTCAGTGAACACCAACAGAATCCAGCACAGACATGCAGCACTGGAGGCTTGGAGGGTGTTGAGGGGATGGTGTACAGGTGGCCAGGCTCTACTACATACTGGGTGCCCCCACAAGGCTGGGACAATCCATGCAGTGCAAATGGTCAAGTGTTGAGGATACCTCAACACCAGTGTGCCTGTCTGATGGTATGTTCCCCCCAGCCACATACCACACATCTGTACAGACACCACAGCACACACAGTCAGCCATGTATATGTCACTGTGAGTATCCCATGCCAGTGGTGCAGCATCTGTGGGTCGCACAACAACATAACAGTAATGTCCACTGTCAGTACACACCTGCAAGATGGGCCTGTCACTGTGCAAAGTGCAGCAGTCATTGGTGCCCTACACACCATAGGCTATGCTGTGTCCCTTACACTACTGGCCCCCTTGTTACTGTAGTGTCTACTGTACACTGTAGCAGGGGCTACAATGTGATTATTGCATGCAGCACCACCACCTGTGCCTCTGTTGTGTAGTCCCCTGGGGCACAATATTCTATGCAGTTCTGTACAAATGTAGCCTGCAGCTACCACCTTGCACTTCCAGACTGACCTAGAGGTGGAGCTGTGGGAAGACCCAGCCACCCCTGTACTTCCAGACTGACCTAAAGGTGGAGCTATGGGACTCTGCTAGTGCTGGGCAAACTGCATGCAAATCAGGGCATAATGAGATGCTAATCTGGATGTTTGCCCATAGACTGCCTAAGTAGGCTCATTAGCATGTCATGTCTAAATATAACAACATTTTGCCCCAAGAAAACATGATAGTGCTGGGCAAATGACTTTGCTCCACACAAAACCTGCGTAAACGTGTCTGCGCAGTGCAAATGATTCAGAAACATGGTACATTTCGGATGAATTTCACATGCTCTGGTGCTTGCAGCTTTAATGAATCCACTCCTTTGCTAGCACACACATTGGCCACATAGTTTATCTTTACCTTCCTTCATGTCACTGTGCACTGGGCTACTGTTGTGGTTTGCACTTCCCTGGGTGCTATATTCAGAGCTGTCATTTTACCAGGCTATTTTTGCACTGTACTCCCAGCCCAGTTTGCCCGGCTTCCTTTACATGCTATATCCAGCAGGTTTAGCACAGAGGCTATCCATTTTGAATATAGCAGGACATTGGTTCTGAGCTAATTTAGCATGCCGGGCAGTGCTAATTTAGACCCAGGGCAAAGTTTTCAATATTTGGCCCCAGATGTTTATTGAGTGTTTTGTAAAGAAATTGTTCTGCATGTTTTATGTGATGGAAGTCCCTTGATCCATAATCTGCAGCTAGTGTTTTAATTGAAACATATAGTGCTTTCAATTTTCTGAGACTGCAGTATCAGTTCATCCTTCAGTGTTTTAAATTTTATCCATTCTTAGTGTTAGAGCTATATAGCAACTGTCTTTCATGTGTTCTATTCATCTTTGGTCTCCTTGTTTCAGCATGCTTTACCTTACCCCTCCCTCCACTTTTTGATGTTCTCTAACTTGTCTATCCGCAACACTGTTTGTCTCTGTCCACTTAACCTTCACTCTTCTTGGGTCACAGTACTAAGATTTAACATTGACAATTGTGTGAACTTTTAATTGATTTTTCTGAATGCAATTGAATTTCCAAGCTATCAATTCAAATTTTAACTGTGATGTCATAATTTGTCAGTTTGGATTTTGACTATTTGAGACATCTATTTTGTGTTCAGCCTTATCCTTTGATAAAGGACAGTACATCCAAAACGTGTCAGGCAGGCACAGTGTGTTTTACTGTATGTTTCTTCATTTAACATGGGTGTTTGAAAAAAAAAACTTATCTTGACCAGTTATGCTATAGTGTCCTATTTCAAGAAGTGTTGGTGAGTGCCCAATTTTCAATTGTGGATTTGTTTTGTCTTTTCAAGAAAACATCCTTCCATGTATGTACTTTTCTGTATGTATATTTTCATATTAGCATTGGTATGTTTAGAGAGTCTCAATAAATAAACAGTTTCAGAAAATGTCCATCCAAAAGTGACTTTTCTTTCAAATTACTCTGAACTGAATTGTTTGCCTTTTATGGTAGATCTACAGTACTGTGAGCTATTGTTTCACTAAGTCACTGCTGGTTAATACTGTCCCTATTGTCAGCTCATTTATTAAAGTCTTTTGGCAGTGCTGAACTGAAGAAATGGAGTTCCTGTTGTATGTGTTGTGTGTCTTACACACAATAACAACTCTCCTCCCACTGCTGCTTTAATTTTCTCCTGACATCCTGTTGACTAATCCACCCTGGGTACTTGTGCCTGGGGCTTGCTCTGTCTCCAGCTTATGTGGGTTATGGCTCCCGGGGGAGGTATGACTATACATCATGACACCAGGTGTCATGGTCTCCTGAGATGCTCCTGCTTAGGATCTGCCCCAAACCAACAGAGGCTGTATGCAAACTGACAGCCTTTACAGTGCTCAGAGGGCTGGCATTATGGCACCAGGCAATCAAGGTGCCAAATGCAGGATGTGCCCCCCATCACTGAGGTCTGCCAACCCCAGAGTAGGAATCTATCAGTAGGGTGTGTAGGGGGGGCACAGACCATCGCAAGAAACGTGATTGGCGACATTGCCGATTGGAGCCCTAATTGCTCAGTGTCAGATCATGGGCATGTTCCAGTCGTGAAACCAGCAGACAGCAGGTGCTGACTGCTTACAGTACTGTTTGGCCATAAATTATTTGCAAATAATGTCTACTCTTAGTAACTTTTCCTGGGGTAATTTCCCTTTCCCAGTAATCATATTCAAATAGTTAATAAGTATTTACTAGTATACATGGCTATGTTATGCATACATGGTTATACTAAATGATTTTCAAAACTTGAAAAGAAACTGAATGTTACTGTATTGTGGAGGTGTGTGTGTGAGAAGTGTCAAAAATAAGGTTATTATTCTGAATACTGGTATGGAAACTATACACTATCCAGAGTTTGCTACTCATGAATATATCAATGTTTATAGAGCTATGGTGGCTAGATGGTGGATGACATGTCCTAGTATAAATTAAATGTTCTTATACAATTTCTTACAGATTCCAGTTGATGACTTGGGGCATATTTCAGCCTATAGAGCTAATAAAGATAGCCAAGTGGATATAGTGGTCTCCAAAAGAAAACTATCCGAACTTATCCTGGAATAAGCAATTAAACTAGACCTCCTGGGTCTGAATGTTGTAGATCCTAAGGTCTTAAATATAGTAGAAGGAGATCTGAATTTATCTGCTCAAAGGGAAAAAGTCTCCAATGTTATCCTTGAGCAACAGGTTCATGACACTTGCTGATTATAATGACAATTGACTACTTGCCACCCAGGAATCTCCACCAAGTCTGACTAATAATGCTTCTTTGGGCTTCTTGTTTCTTAGATGGAATATTGCTGGCTGGAATACTAAAATTTCTGATATTGATTGTAAAAGTTTTCTCCTTAGTTTAGATGCCATATGTCTCCAGGAGACTTGGCATTTGGAAAATGATGATATCCTCATAAATGGATTCAAATGTTTTCATGCACCTGGAACTAAGTTGGCAAAGCCTGGTAGAAATTCTGGTAATTTACTTGTTTTTGTCAAGGTTGGTAGCTTTGACAAAATCTGTTGCTGGAAACCTTTAGTAACTTTATTGTGGTATATCTTAAAACTAGAACACTGGATATTATTTTTATAGATTGTTATATACCAAAGGAAAATTCTAACTATTATTCTACTGGTATATGGAATGACTTCTCTTATCTTATAGTTGAGACCCTTCAGGCATTTCCATCCTCTGAATTGTTGATATTTGGTTATTTTAATGCCCAAATCAGCCTATATGATGGTCTATTGGATAATTCAATGTTTACCTATACCTGCCCTGCTGATAAACTAATTTTAAGTACTTCAATGGACTCTAAATTAAATAATTCTGGGAAACTTCTGAAAGTGGTATTAAAAGAATGACTCTCTTTCCACTAAATGGAAGAGTCTTGGGTGACCAAAATGGTGATTTTACGCATGTTTCCACTAGAGGCTTTTCCACAGTGGATTATGCCCTCTGGTCAGAACCCCTGGAATGTTGGAATAAGCTGACAATTCCAATAAGTGCTGAGAGTGATCACTTCCCTGTTATATTAGAGTCAATAAAGCAAAGGGAAGTTCAACATGATATTGATATAAATCCTGCTATATTCATTGGAATTAGATCAGCTAAATATATCACATGGCAGCAAAACTTGCATATGGATATGACTCCAATTCTCCTTAATTCCAGTCTATCAGAAGAAAAACATGATTTAGTGAACAGACATATACAATACATATCCCAGCAAATGAATCTCCTCTTCAAGGAAATCAGATTAAAGTTGGAGCTCCCTATTAAAACTTCCCAAGTCCAAAAAACAGCTGGTTTGATAGTGGATACAGAAAAATAAAATCCTTGATCAGAAAATTATATAGGTAATATAAAAACTCTCAGTGTAAACAATTATTGCCTAAGTTAAATGTTACTAGAAAAAATTATAAATTGTTATTGAATGAGAATAAACAAGCATTCTATATGAAGCAATGGCAATTGCTATTAGATATAGTGCAAAATAATAGGTTTCATAGTCTGGGAATCAAGTCAATAGTTTTCGCCAGGAGGACTTGCCATTTTAATGCTGCATATTTGTTCTTAGGTATTTGTCTAGTTTTTGTTTAAATGTAGTCATTGTTTTGTTGTTAATTTCATAGGGCAAATTATTCTATGGTTTTACTACTCGCTGGTTAAACCAGGATCCTCTCTTGTTGGTTTTATATATTTCACCTTTTAACTGATAGTTGTGTGCCCTTGTGGTCTTACTAGATATCTTGTGTTCCAGTCCCACACATCCCCACAGATCACTATTTCTAAATGATCCATACACAAGGCATAAGTCAGGCCTAAGATCATTTGGACCTTAGTGGCTGAGGATACTGATAAATAAAACATTATATTGATATGTATATCTCTGAATCCAGGTGGATAGAGCATATCACTGGCATTTTTTTTTACAATCCAGGTGCTCTAGGAACCTTCTGTAGCTTACTAATCTATAACAATGGATGAAGTCTACATGCTCAAGAAACAGAAAGCAGCTGGCCGTGATAGAGTCCCAGTGGAAGTATATCTTTTCTCAACACCTCTCTGGTGTAGATTTTTTAACTGTTTTCTATAATAAATGTATCTCTGCTTATTGTTATCTCAATACCTGGAAAGGTGCTAATATTATTCCTGTACATAAAAAGGGCAACTTTGCTGACCCTGCCATGTACAAACTTACTAGCCTTCTAGACATTAATTTAAAAATGTTTTCAAAAATTTTATTGGATAGGTTAAAATGTGAAGTAGATAAAATGGGTGGTATAACTGACTATCAAGTGGGGTTCAGAGCTAATTATTCAACCCAGGACAATAAATTTGTCCTTCGGCATCTTATTAAAAACTATGTAAAATGTAGGGGGAAAAAATTATATGTGGTCTTTATAGACTACTCCTCTGCCTTTGATGCCATACCTTGAAACATTCTTTGGACCATCCAGATAGATAGGGGCATTGAGTAAGACATGGTTTCAATTATAGCCCATTTGTACTCAGAAACATGGGCTACAGTCAGATTAGGACCCAAAGGATGTCTCTCATTCCCATTTAAAATCAATCGAGGAGTCAGACAGGGGTGTGTCCTGGCCCCACTGCTCTTCTCATTGTATATAGATAAAATGCTGCTGGATTGTGAAGCTACCAATTCAGACTCACCAAAAATCAAGACTCTCCCTCATCCCCTTCTTGCTTATGTGGATGATATTGGCAGGAGATCTAAACCTCATTCTCATGTTCTTGGCAATAATGGGAATGCAAGGAATCACAGACATGTTGCATAAGAGTAATAAACTTGTTTATTACTACCAAAGAATAAATCACAGTTGCCCTAAGCAGTTCATACCAAATACAAACTGGGAGCCAATGCTAAGCATTCCCTATACCTTGAGGTTTCTTTGTGTCTCCAGGGATCTCTGAGGCACAAGACATAGTGTCTTACATTATATATCTATTATAATTACTATGGTTATCATAAGATAGAAACATTTCTAGTTACAGAGATGAGCCCTTTTGGCTAAATTAGAGATGGCTCCACAGTCCAAGATAACATTATATAATTTTGTAGTAGTCATCACTTTGTAAAGACAAAGAAAGCTCAGTTATACATGTATTAGTGTAATAATACAAACTACCAAATGATGGGAATGCCGACTTATATATGATCATCATTACAAGGGCATAGTCATCCTAACATCTTGAAAGCAAGATATACATATATGTATTAGAAAGCAAAGTGTATAACAATAATATGCATACATATCCTGACATCTGCTCTTATACAGTAGATGCCCAATGCCCTGTATGTTAGTATATCTAGTATATCTAAGTACTAGCTGTCTACAGTGTGCCTTGGGGGGTACCAATAAAGGTGTAGGGACCTTGTGTAACAATATCATCTTGTTTTTTTGCTTACTAGAAAAGGATTGCAGAACAAGTTGGATTTTATTTACAACAGATTTATAGAGTTAAAATTAAAAATCTATTTAAATAAGACAAAGGCCATTATTTTTGGTGGTAGCAAAACTACTGGCAAATGGTTTCTAGGTAAAGATAGAGTTGAGATCGTATCCAATTATGTCTACCTAGGTGTTATTTTTCAAGATAACTATAGATGGTCTACACATTTAGAGATGATTTCTGAGAAACTGAAAAAGACCCTAAGAGTTCTAATAAGATTCAACATTAAATGAGGTGGCCTCACAATTAGACCCCTTCTGCAAGTTATTAAAGCAAAGTTTGAAGCCCAATTTTTTTACAGTTCTGAAATATGGGAATATACTTACATTAACAGACTTATGTCTCCTTTATATAACATTCTACGTAACACTCTGAGAGTTGGTATTTCATGCCCAGCAGCATATTTAAGATCAGAGCTGGTACTTCATAACATTAAAGCTGCAATAGAATCTAGAAAGCTTAACTACTGGATTCATCTCACCAGGGTATCCTGTCCTACACTAGCAAAACAGTACTTGAAAGAAAAAGAATTCTGGAATAGTTTGGGATATAGAAAAGATTTGTGGCATACCACTGTAATTTCACTCTTAGAAAAGCACAAATTGATGATTCTAATGTGAGTAGTGGATCTGGGATAACACTTAGCTTACAATACAAGAAATATGTAACAAAAAAAGTCACTAATGATTTGATCGCTTTTGATTTAAAACTTATTGTTGATTCCCATTACTCTGAATGGTTTGCCCAGAATAATTTGTATTTTGGATTTAAACCCTACTTAGACTTACTGTCTGATCCTAAGTACTAGCTGTCTAGGGTGTACCACTGGGGGTACCAATAAGGGTGCAGGGACCTCGTGTAACATTCCCCCCTTGTTGCCTCTCAAGGCAACACAGCAAAAGTAGGGATGTGGAGAGAGAACAGGTGTCATTTACAAACCCAACCCACGAGCTTTGTAAAGGAACTCCAGCTGCTCATGGTGTTGACACAGCATGCGCCGTAGGCAGCAAAGCATAATAATAAGAACAAATATCAAAAATGTTTGTATAATAACAAAACCTTTGAATGTAATCTCTAACCAAGTGATAGCGCACTGTTCATATCACCATCACTAATTAGTGCAAGGACAGCTTCATTAGTCTTAGTGATATTATTGCTGATGTGGATGAGGTGAGTATCTTTCCTCTCTAACAGTGATTTTAATGTCAGTGTAAGGGGGTACTCAGAGAGGGTGAGCAGATAATCAGGGTTACCATCAATGATATCAGCATCTATATGAGGGATGCTGATATCAGCATCCATAAGACGGACGGGTGTTATAACGGTATGTCCAATAACTGCTTTTTGATTAGGGATAAAGCAGAAGTTGGGGTTATCAATAACACATGTTTGAGTTCCGTAAACAAAAGACTTTACATTAGTGACAATGCAGTATTCCTCTTCAGAATTATATTGCATTTTAACAGTGGGGAGTCTCCACTTTTGCAACTGTACCAGACAGGTGTAGGTAGTCTTTGTCATCCATGTTGACAGGCAATGAGCCTCCTCCTGATAAGACTGGTAAAGCTTGTCTGGAGCCAATGTTGAGTCCAAAATGTCTATGCTATTAGTGCTGATGTCATTTTCCATGGAAAATGACCAATCAATACTGTCAGGAGAATAACCACATACAGGTTTAATAACATTAAATACATCACATCGACACAAGTAAATGTATTGCTTTTTCACACAGTAGTCCATGTGCGGGGCGACCCAGGAAAGGATGGAAGACCAGTAGGAGAGGCAAGTCGAGGTGTTCTCTGTAGATATCTTCATCGAGATGTCCAACAGAGTGGATAATTGCAGGTTTGTCAAATAGAGCTGTAGTGGGATCAAAATGTGGTAAAGAGACAGTAAAAGAAACAAACATGGTATCCTTAATAGAACATTTCTTAGAAGCAAATCATGGACCAGTGTTAGGGTGCCTGGTCACAAAACCCAAATTCCTAGCTGTAGAAAGTGGAATGGTCAGAGTTAGTTGCATACACATTGCAATATAGCTAGGAGTTTTACACCATGGACAATATCATTTAGAGATACAGTATGTCTGTCATGAATGATATCAGGGATCTTTCTGGATTCCAGATCATGGAAAAGATTATTGATGGTAGTAATAATATATGAGCCATAGGCTGAGCACAAAATTTTACAGGCAATGTATTGTCTATTTGCTTCTTTGTTATTTTGTGCAATGAGAGTGTTAATGTTACCTTTATAGTCTGTAAATGCCTTAGCAATGTTGTGCATGTCGTATACAGGGTATCTTCCTTCCTGACTAAGGCCATCCACACCATGCAATAATGGGGGTACTATATAATTTACCAAACTAGTTTGGAATTTAGCTGAATGAGATTTGATAGCAGCAATGTCTGCTTTGTTCCAGATAGACATAGCTGTACCAAAATTACCTGTGACAGTGCCTGTTGCACCAGTGACATCAGAACTGTCAACTTCACATGTATTATGTTTATGACTTTGATCATCAGGATTAGTTTTTTTCCTGAAATTGCCTCTATGCTCAGTGGTATGTACCCCGGCAATAGGGTCTTGAGTATAAATCTGAAAAGCTGCTAGACTATCAAGCAGTAAAGTACTGTAAAATGCTGAAGTGTTAGTAGTATGACACATACCAAATTCTTTCATATTCTAGTAAGTTAAATTGAACAAAACAGGTATATGCATACATTGTAAGTTATTAATAAGTGTACCAGGTAAGGCAATGGCTGTTAGACCACTATGGGGACCAAAAGCTGTGTATCAGTGGGAGGTAACACAGAAAGGTACAGTACATGGCAGCAGAGGCCATGTTGTGTACAGCACAGAATTTCCTAGCAGAGTCTTTAGACAAGAAACTACAAAATGAGGAATCAATCAAGGCAGTTATGCTGTATAAACCAGAATGTTTAAGAGTAGTCTAGAGCAAGGACAGCAAACCATTAGGGGATCATTTTGCATTGGGCCAGCCGTAGAAAGTTCCTTTGGAAAGCTTGGCTACAGGGAGAATTTGTCCTTGTGATGTGGTTTGCCACTCAATTTGTAGGGTAGATTTATCAGGAGCAACAACCAAGGCACTGAGGTAGGCATCAGAACCTTCCTGGACAGTAATACGACTGTGGGGTATATTGATAGAAACTCCCTCTGGAGAAAATGTTGGAGAATTGAGATGAGGAAGGAGGTGCTTTGCCATGCTTTGGATGCAGGGGATAACTCCTGAGATGAGGAGAAAGAGAAACAAAATTGCCATCTTGTCAGAATACCCGAAAAGGAAAACCAAATATTAGTCAGTTAGTACTATTCCACCCAATGGGGTGAGGAAAAGTAATTATACTCCTTTATACAATTTCAACTGGTTTGCATGTAACCATTTGTCAGTCAGTTTGTTGTGCATTAGTCTAACCTGATAGACTGCTGGGCTGAGCATGTTGACAATGGAGTAGGGGCCTTCCCCACTTATTGGAGAAGGAATGTGTGGGATGTGCAAATCTGAGAACCATTACCTGATCTCCAACTTGCCAATCCACTTCTTGTGTATGTTTGTCAAACTGTATTTTGGACTGTTGCTGGGCCTTGCCCATGCAGTTAGCAGCATACAAGTGTGTGTGTGTGTGTGTGTGTGTGGGTGTGTGTGTGTGTGTGAGGTCTTGTCTGAGTTTTTCCACATATTGGTCTACAGACACATGGTCTGCTGTGGGGGTATGTAGGTCAAACAACAAGTGTTCAGGTAATCTCATCTGTCTGCCAGTCATCACCTCAAATGATTTTAACTGGGTGGTGGCTGAGGGTGTGCCCCTATAATTTCCATAAGGAGTAATGGCAATAGGGAATCCCAGGTCTTGGGATTGTCCTCAATGAATTTGGAAAGCATTTGCTTAATCTGTCTGTTGGCTCTTTCTACTTGACCTGAAGATTGTGGCTGATAAGATATGTGGAATTTCTGGTGAACCCCAAGGAGTTCAAATGCTTCTTTCATCAACTCACCTGTAAAACTGATTCCTTTGTCAGAGTCTACCTTAGAGTTAGGCTCCTTCTGGAGAAAATCTGTTCCACCAGGATTTTGGCAGTGGTTTTAGCAGTACATGCCTTAGTGGGGAAAGCTTCCACCCACTTATAAAAAAGATCAGTCACCACAAAGGCATATTTGTTATTTCTGCTGGTATTGGTCAATGGGCCAATAAAGTCAATCTGTATGGCATGCCAAGGGCCAGAATGCCTTTGCTGTAGTAGTTTGGCATTTCATTTGGTGGGGATAGGATTGTTCTGTGCACACATGAGGCAATCATCTATGTACTGTTTGACATCTTTGGTGATACCAGGCCACCAGGCCATGGTCTTGAGTCTTTGGAGGGTGTTTTCTACTCCCTGGTGTCCACCAGTAGGAATGTCATGCACTTGGTGCAGAAATACAGACCTAAGGTGTCTGGGGACCACCCACAATTTAGTGGGGGTATCATCTGGCTGATACCAGATGAGCTTGTCATCAGGGGACAAGTGTAGCTTACTTTCATGCCTCTGGTATGGGTTGTGGGTAGGTAGGTTTTGTTCAGTGCTCTTGTCAAGGAATTTGAACACATCCTTGAGTTCAGAGTCGGCATGCTGGGCTGCTGACAGGTCCAAGGGGGAAAAGGGTTCGGGATTATTTTTGAATGCTGCAATGTGTACAGCTGCCCAGGCTTCTGGATGATCCAACATCCAGGTTTCCCACCTTGGGCCCCTTCCTTGGCAAGGGTGTCCGCAGTATCACTGAAGGCATGATAGGGGTCATGTATGGACTAAGCTTTAATTTTGTGTACATAGAGTTTGTGTGCAAACTTCTGTGCCAGTGAATGTATGCATATTACCAGTTCCTTGTGCTTCACTGGACTGCCATTAGATGACAGGAAAGAGTTCTTCTGCCAGAAAGGGAGAAATTCTGTAAGAGAACAACAAACCCAGTTAAAGTCTATGAAAATGATGGTATCCTTGGTCCCATGCTGAATGAACTCAAGGGCACAGGTCACTGCTGCCATCTCGGCATACTGTGAGGATGCCACACTGCAACGCTTAGATATTTTAACAGTGTTACAATAAGGATAAATCACTAGAATTCCCATCCCTGCAATTTTCTCTACTTTGTAATAGGAAGCTGAACCATCTGTAAATATACGACACAAAGAGGTGCTCTCAAGAATGTGTGGTGTCGCAGGGAGGAAAGGATCTGGATCTGGAAGATCAGGTGGTTGCAATGTACAGTCATGGGGTTCTCTTTGGAAAAGGAAGCCATGCACCAGCATTGATGGCATTTTATAATAATAATAATAATGCTTTATTTATTATGCGCCTTTCAAGTATCAAGGCACAGTACAATATAATAATAAAACACAGTAAAAACAGCAACATCATCATAAAATGTACAATACAAATCAGCAATCATCGCTACCATATGCTTTGACCCAGAGATATGATTTTAGGGCCTGTTTAAAGCTCCCCACAGTTGTGCACTCCCTAATCCAATGGGGTAAAGAATTCCAGAGGGACAGTGCCACAAACATAAAAGGACAGGCCCCAGCAGATTTTAAAGTCACCCTCAGAATCTCTAGCAATCCCTCGTCAGCCGAGCGGAGCAGTCTCACAGCGTGGTAAGGAATCAAGAGCTCTTTCAGGTAGTCAGGGCCCAGTTCATGTAGGGCTTTATAAGTCAGTAATCTGACTTTGAAGGTGATCCACCACTGTACTGGCAGCCAGTGCAGTTCCTGCAGCACCGGTGTGATATGGGAAGATCTAGAAGTCCCCATCAACAACCGGGCTGCAGAATTCTGCACCAGCTGCAAGCGGTGAATATCAACCCCTTGAAGCCCAAAGTAAAACGAGTTGCAGTAATCTAAATGAGAGGTCACAAAGGCATGGATTAATGTAGGCAGATCACCAGATGGAACAAGATGCTTGATCCTAGCTCTGTTTCTCAGATGGTAAAAAGATGACTTAACAATAGCTGACACCTGGGTCCGAAGTGTCAACCAAGCGTTCCAAATTCATTCCCCTAGGTCTCACACCTATTCGGAGACCTGAAGCTCAGCACCCCCAAGAAACAATCCTAAAGGGGACCCTGCATCAAGTCCCCCTATCCAGTGATCAGGATCCAAAACCATCACCTCGGTCTTCCCAGAATTCAACTTCAACCAACTGGACCTCACCCAATCCTGGATTTCCTTGAGGCAGTTATTAAATACCGAGACTGCTCCTTCCTGATTGGGGGCCAAAGACAGGTATAACTGGGTATCATCGGCATAGCAATGAAACCTCAGCCCATACCATCTCACAATGTCTCCAAGGGGAAGCATGTACACTGCAAACAACATGGGGGACAATACTGAGCCCTGAGGGACCCCACAAGACAGAGAGATAGGATCAGAGGAAAAAAACAAACTGAAACTACCCTCTGAGTTCTTCCAGTGAGGTAAGAAGTAACCCATCTGTGGACCAAGCCAGAAAGACCACAGATACATCTCAGGCGCTCAAGCAGGACCTCATGGGTAATGGTGTCAAAAGCTGATGACAGATCTAAAAGTACCAAAATGGACTGTTTTCCCTGGTCTCTCACCATCAGGAGACCATTGAGCACCTGAACCAGCACAGTCTAGGTACTATGCCTCTTTCCAAAACCTGATTGAAGAGGTTCATAAATGCTATGGATGGTCAAATGGTTCTCCAGTTGAGCCAACACTACTTTCTCGATCAACTTCCCCACAAAGGGGAGATTTTAGATAGGCCTGTAGTTTGCAAGAGAGTCTGGTCCAGAGAAGCTTTCTTCAATAAAGGTGTCACCACTGCCTCTTTCAAGGAACAAGGATATTCAACTGAGTCGAGGGAACACCAGACTATCTGTACCAGAACCGGGCCAATAGAATCACCACAACTCATAATCAGGGATGTAGGGCCCGGATCTAAACCACAGCATGTAGGGCCATCCCCTTGACAAACTGCATAACATCCACGATTTCCAGGCGGTCAAAGGTACTCCAGGAAAACAGAGAGACAGTGACCAAGCCATGATTTCTAGCAACTCACATAGAATGTGCCAAGTGGATCTCTGACCTAATGTCAGCCACCTTATCAGCAAAGAACCAAGCAAGCTCATCACACTGTAATGCGGAAAATGCTCTTCGGAGCTGTAGACAGGCTGGATTGCACAACCTGTCCACAGTTCTGAAAAGCTGAGCTGGTCGATTCTGAGTAGCACAAATTTCCCCAGAGAGGAACTCTGCCTTCTTACAAGAAATTTCTGACTGATAGAACCAATAATGTTCTAATAGTCTAAGATGGTCAGCATATAAGCTGGATTTCTGCCAACAACATTCTAACCTGCATCCTAGTCACCGCAACTCCCTCAAGACTCCATCAAACAAAGGAGCCCGAGGTCAAAGGGAGAGAGGACGCACACATACTGGAGCAATAGAATCCAGGGCAGAGGTAATGGCATTATTATAAGCCAAAACCAGAACCTCCAGATCCCTGCAATGCACAGGAAATTGTGATAGGTCAAGCACTGCAGCAAGGCCATCGGAAGTTATATTCCATAAAGGTCATTACTTGACCATCTTCACAGGGGTTGGCCTACAAGGGGGGTGCCAAAATTGAATCTCACAGTGTAGTGATCAGACCAACCAACTGGTTCCACCCCCACGTCAGAGGTCTTGATCCCCAGGAAGAAGACCAGATGAAGAGAATGGCCACAGTTATGAGTAGCAGTGGTAACCACCTGTGTCAGGCCTAGTGAATTCATCAACTGGAGGAAGTGTTGTCCAAATTGCGAGAGTTAGTTGTCAATCCAGGCATTAAAGTCACCCAGGACCATCAGCCTGGGTGACTCAAATGCCAAATCGACGATGAAGTCCACCACTTCCTTAAGGAACTGCTTCCCATCTCTGGGTGGACAGTAGATGAGAGCAATTCTATAGCCCACACCTGCTACTACAGCACATTCAAATGAACTGGCCTTCTCAACTGGAACACTAATGAATGCCAATTCGGTCTTGAAACAGACCGCAACCCCTCCTGCAGTCCAACCTCGAGCGGTGTATCACCGTACACCCGGCTGGAATTGCGGCCTCAAGTATTGGGCCTGCATTATCATCCAGCCAGGTTTCGGTGATACAAGCCAGATCTGTTGACCAAACAAGATCAGAAATCACTGCGGTCTTGTTGAGGACAGATCTGGCATTGCACAACAATGCCCGGGTTGGACAAAATTCCTGGGCTGCCCTGACTACCTGCCCATCACTAACAATGGTGGCCTTGGGTATGGGGACCAAACAAGGTGGCCCGCACTCCAAGATCACTTTGCCCCAGGGCATCTCCTGGGCTTAACCACCCTAATGAGAGCATCCTGCTCTTCTTGCCTCCACTGTTCATAGCCCTCACCCCTTCCCCCCTACGGACAATACCCAAGGCCTGACAATGTTGATAGATGAAAAAAAAACAAGGGGGGCCAAAAGGGCAGAGGGCATGGAGAGTGGAGGCTGAATAGCACATGATCAGGGGGGTAACAGACTGACACATATCCCAGGCCCACAACCTAATCCTAGATTCTAAGTCTAGCTAAACAATCTAAAAACAGTAATATAATACCCTTACAATTTCAGCCAATCTTAAATTTCACCTCCCACCCCCCAACTAAATAATCTATACCTACTACAAAAGTAACAAATAACTGAATTACATAACTTAGAATATAAAAACCTAGCCTCCTACTGCAACCTATATTCAGCCCACAGGTCCTCTCACTACCTGGGGGCAAAATATATAAGAAATCAGTTTTAAAGCACCCAGGCCTCTCACTTCCCGGTGCTACTATCAGAAACAAATTATGAGAAACAGAAAAATAATCTGAAAGATCACCCTCCAGAGAGATCTCTCACAAATATCAGTGGAGGATGACTTTACAGATATTTAATAAAAAATAAATACACATCAAAAGCAAAAATAATAAACCAAAGAAACAAAAAATAAATATTAGGAAATAAACTAATTTGGTAAACCACCCTCCAGATAAATCTCTCACAATTATCAGTATGAGGGTGGAATTACAGATTTTTACTGAGCACTCTCACTGCTCATAATTTCCATAAATACAAAATAATAAAACTTAACGACAGGAGAAATTCAGGCTGACATTACGCAGAAGTTTAAAAAAGTGCTTGCTGTCCAGCAAATTCAGGTAGCAATAGAGGACCACACATTACTTTCAGTAAGTCAATCACAAAGTTCATGATACAGTTCAAATATCCAATAAGGTCAAGGACTCAGCAAATCCCAATCTTCAGTCTTGAATTTCCAAATCAAAAGATCCTCTAACAGCCATCAGTTTCCTTCAGCTACTTACAGGAAAAATATCTCAATGAGTTGATGGCACATCACTACAACTATGGGCCATGCCAGCCTTCCAGCAGACCACCCCACAAATCTAGGAAAGGGGAACAAAGAACCAATCCTCCGACCGGCCCCACTCCCCAACCCTGTGAGTGCCAACAACCCCCGAGATCCCTAAAGGAGCCCACAGTTCCAATAGGAAACAAATCAAGATTGATCAGATACAGGTAGAAGGGCCACCACAAACAAAGTACAAAAGTAAGCAAATAAATATGAAAATCATTCTGTCCAGATATATCCTCACAGATGACAGATTCCAATTAGTCCTTGTAGTAGTAGGCACAAAACACTTCAAAGGATAATCAAAAAATCCAAATCCAAAGACCTCACACAAATGATTGGACACAGTGCGATGGACAGCAGTATTAGGCCAGGGGCTGAGGATCTCAACAGCAGACCCCTGATTAAGATCATCAAAGCCCCACAAAATACAGGGCTGCTGCCAGAAATGGTACTGACTGGGGAAGACTAAGGAATAATCCAAGTCCAACAGGTGTATCGGCTCACACACAGTACAACCAATATTCCCCCTAGAACAGGGGCCGAGAACGTCCACTGCTGCTTCCCTGAACTAGGTTCAAATCTGAGAGGCCCGCAGAACGCTCTGAAAACTTAAAACAAAGTGCTGGAGCTACTTCATAGATCACAGGTCACCAGGCATTTAACCACATAATTAAAACCACACAAATAAAACATAAAGTACGTGAACACAGGTAGCGAGCAAAACGCCAGACAATGCTACCAAAAGAACAAATACTACCAAAAGCAAACGGCTAACCCAGCCTAGCTGCTGCATCTTTTCTCCAAGAATTTTGGTTGGGTGGACCTGGATGTCCCTGTCTTGGAGGAGAAGTGACCAGTGTGTCAGCTGGTATTGGGGGCTGTCCCATCCTTCACTCTGTCTGATAGCAGAAAGGTAGTTGGGGTGTGGTTTGTGCTGATGATCAGTGGAGAATACCCAATGATATACAAGAAGTGTTTGACAGCCCAGTAGGTGGCTGGAAGGTTCCTTTCACAAAGGCTGTACTTCTGTTCCACTGCGGTCAAGAGCTGCAATGCATTTGCAATGGGTCTTAAAGTGCCATGAATCTTCTGGGCCAGCACTACTGACATGGCTATGCCAGAGGTGGCATATTCCAGATGGAATGGCAAGGCTGGATTGGGGTTGACCAGAGCTGGTGCAGAGGCCAAGGCCTGTTTCAGTGATGTCACAGCCTGGGTGTGAATGGGACCCCAATTCCAGAGAAAGTCCTTTTTTATTTAATTCAAGCAGAGGAGCAGTCTCCTGAGCAAAATCATAAATAAAATCTTTGGAATAATTCACTATATCTCAAAATCTCCTAAGAGTGGCTACACTAGTGGGTAATGGCAGATCTTGCAGTCCTCGTATCTTCTTCCAGGTAGGGCTTCGGCCTTGATCAGTTTTTCTGAGGCCCAGAAAGAATACCTCTTTCTGACATAGCTGTGCTTTCACTGGATTACATTTAAGGCCTGCTCTCTGGATAAGAGTCAGTAGTTCATCCAAGAGATCCAAGTGTTGTTCCTGTGTGGCTGTTGCCAACAGCAGGTCATCCACATACTGCAAGAGACACTGGGGGTAGAGAAACCCTCAAGGGCGTCCATCATATGGAGATGAAACAGGGACGGGCTGTTATAGAATCCCTGTGGTAAGCAGGTCCATGTGTACTGTCTATACTCAAAGGTGAAAGCAAACTTATATTGACTTTTGGGGGCCAATGGCAATGACCAGAAACTATTGGAGATGTCCAGGACACTGAACCACTTTTGGTCAGGGGCCAAGAGTTGCAACACGTCAGGTGTTGATGCCACAGTTGGGGCACAACTGGAGGTGACCTGGTTCAGTCTCCTGTAGTCAATATTAAGTCTTCAGGCACCTGTGGGTTTCTTCATAGGCCACACTGGGGAGTTGGTGGTAGAGACACATGTCCTGATTACACATTGTTTGAGGAGTGATTTTATTGTTTCCCTAAGAGAAGGCAAGGCCTCTGGTGGAAAATGATATTGCCTTTGCCTCTCATGTGCTGGGCCTGTCACTTCTATGACAGTGTGCATTCTGCCGCAGTCATGCTTATTGGTGGCGAATGCCTCCAAATGCCTTTGTAGAATGGGGAGGAGCTTTGGGAAAAACTCATGGTTCTTGAACAAATCTATGATGTCATACTCTTTATTGTTGGCAGATACTGTTGCCACCACATGTCAATCAGGTTTCACGACAGTATGATAATGACCCTGAATCTGCATCAGTAACATATTGGCTAGATCCACCACACAGCCATGTGGTACTACAAAGTCAATTCCGATTATACTAGGATGGTCATGTAATACCATTAGCTGGAAGGTGTGATAGGCCTTCAAGTGTCCCAACTCTACAGGTAGTGGTAGAGAACGGTATGTAGACAACCTAGTGCCGTCTACTCCTGACATGTTGGTCCTCTGTCCGGTGAACTAAGGGGATGTCTTTGGGTGGTCATCATGTAATACAGACACAGTAGCACCTGTATCCAGTAGGACTGTCAACAGGTGGCCCAATCTCGGCCTCAGTGTAGGGCCTTCCATTTGCATCCAAGAACAGCTTGTTTACAATACAGACTGGGGCCTGTAATTGTTAATCTGTACTTCCGGAAGCATGGAGGGGTTGGGCCTGGCTCCTTTGAACCACTTCACCATGCTGCAGTGCTGCAATATAGGGAGCTGCTTCTGGGTTCAGGGCAGTATGGGCCTGAGGGCCTGTACTTCCGGTATATCCATGGCCTGTTGAGGCCTGGGCTTCTGGTTGTATGGCCGCTATGGCCAGACTGGGAACAGCATCTGCTACAGAGCGCACTTGCCCCAGAAATTCTCAGAACTTCCAATTTTCTTCGGCTATCTCCCTATAGGAAGGGCCTGGTCTTTGTTGTTTACCCTTGTTGTTCTTATGGTGTTTCTTATCCTTGTGATAATTCCGGTTCCCACTCCATTGTTGTTGTTGTTGCTGCTGTGGTTGTTGGACCTGCTGGGGGTGTTGACTGTCTGTGGAAAGGGGCTGTTTCTCATGGGCCTGCCCTTCCACCATGTAGTGCATTGTGGCCTCCAGAGTAGTCCCCATGGCGGCTACCTTTCTGAAACTGGAGCCCAGATCATGAATGTAGAGTTGATAAACTGTCTCAGTTTTCTGAAGAATGTCAGCAAACCTCTCCATTTTGGGGTAAGTGGTTGGCTCTACCTTCTCCCTCACTGCAGGGATCATGTTCCTAAGGAACAGGGTCTTATAGTCAATAAGGTCTAGATCTGCAGCTTCCTGTGCCAGGTGCTTTCCTACTCAGTAGGCCATCCAGAGCCTCTAGTGATAAGTCGCTTGACTTTCTTTTGCATTCTGTTTCACCAGATAGGCAAGCATCACTCCTACTACACATGGGCTGTGTGCAGAAATGAGTTCAGCTGCAACTTCATCAAAGGTGGCTTGGCCATCTTGGCAGATGGCATCGGGGAGTTTAGTCCACAGTCCAGGATCAATGGTCTGGTGTAGGATCTGGACCTAGTAGTCTGTAGTGAGACAAAGCATTTTGCATTTAGCATGCACCTTTTCCAAGTGACAGCTGAGGTTGTCAGATGGGCTCATCCAACCAATACTGGCAGCTATTTGCTGAACAGAGTAGGCCATTTGTAGGGGATTATTGGGCCATTCAGGCAGAGGTAGATTGCTCTGGATGCCATCCAAAGCTGCCTAAGCTGCGGCCACAGCCGCAGTATGAACCATGCCCTCCTGAGTGACAGCCTCATGTAGAAGCTGCCTAATTTGGGTTTTAAGGACCCGTTTGTTTCTCTCAGAGATGGGTACATTGCCTACTGCATGTTCAATTATTGTCTCGCTTTCTTGCCTGTCTTCTGCATTAATAATGGCTACTGGTGGAGCCGTTGGGACTAGACTTTGCCCTATTCCCCCCCATCATGGGAGCTGCCATGTAGGCTTCGCCCAAGATGTGCATCATGACATCGATGACGTATGACATGGGTTGGGTGTGACGGAGTTCCGCCATGTTGTGGTTGGTGGGGTTTTGGACTCTGGGCCATAGTAGGGGTGTGACTGGGTGTTGTATTGTGATACATCATCTGTTGCCTCCTCTTCAGATGATGTAGTTAAGGCAGGGGCTACACTTCCCATTGCCTTAACATGTCCAGCCAGAACCTCTCACTGATGGTGCAGTTTCACCATTTTTGATTCACAAATAGCATGATTCACATTTGCAACATTCATATCTACCTCATCCTGCACCTGTTTCTGCAACACTCTACAAGTGGCGCTCAATTCAGGATTGTCCCTAGCAGCCACTTCTAAGTCATTATGTACCTGATTTATCGCATCCTGGACCTCTCCCAACTCCTCACTCAATTGCTCAATAGTTCTATTTAACAAATCATTCATTTGTAAAGCCTGACTCTTATCCTGTCACAAACTTTCACACTCCTGCTTCAACATACAAAGTTCCTGCTCACCTGCCTGGGCAGAATAATGCAAAAGGAAATCCTTTTCATTCCGCAGAGTTTGGAGTTCAGATTCCAAATCCTGCTCATGTCTCACACATTCAGTTTCCTGCAACCCCATCTCCTGTTTAAGGGAGGAGATTTGCAGTGCAAGGGTTTGAAACTTCACTTCAGAGGCTTCCAGAGCAGCATAGAGAGCTACTACCAACAGTCCTTTAGCTTCTCACTTTCTGGCTGTTTGTCTCATCTCTGAGTACTGAGTTGAAATCCCCAGTACAGGGTTGTTGGATTGACATTTCATCCCACACGAAGTCAGCCCATCCTCCATGGAAGGCAAGGAAGTTCCAGACATCGAGTCTCAGTTCTGTGTAGATATTTGATGCGGTGACCATTGTGTGGTAGGGAATGAAAAATCAAACCTTGAAAAAGGCACCATGCTGTGTATCAATCCACAGCAGGAGCACTTTGTTCACAGTCGGGCTATTGTGCACCTGTAAGCTTGCAATTCAGAACTGCTGTGGAGTGGGTCAAGTCAGCATCGACCACACCCAGAAAGCAGCCAGACTTTGAAAGTTATTACAAAGTGGTCGTGGAATGGGAGAGCTGATGTGGGAATGCACACCTACAGTCCCCGTTGGAAAGGGAATAATTTAAAGCAACAAGTGAAACTCTGCAAACACCAAATATTGCCTGCATGCAGTCGTCAATTGTCAGGAGGTCTAAACCTTACTCTCAGGTTGTTGGCAGTAAGGGGAATGCAAGGAATCTCAGACACGTTGCATAAGAGTAATAAATGTGTTTATTACTACCAAAGGATAAATCACAATTGCACTAAACAGTTCTTACCAGATATGAACTGGGAGCCAATGCCAAGAGTTCCCTATACCTCGAGATTTCTTTGTGTCTCCAGGGATCTCTGAGGCACAAGACGTAGTGTCTTACATTATATACCTATGATAATTACTATGGTTACCATAAGATATAAACATTTCTAGTTACAGATATGAGCCCTATTGGCTAAATTAGAGGTGGCTCCACAGTCCAAGATAACATTATACAATTTTGTAGTAGTCATCACTTTGTAAAGACAAAGAAAGCTCAGTTATACATGTATTAGTTGTAATAATATAAACTACCAAAAGATGGCAATGCCGACTTACATATCATCATCATTACAAGGACATAGTCATCCTAACATCTTGTAAGCAAGAGATACATACATGTATTAGAAAGCAAAGTGTATAACAATAATATGCATACACATCCTGACATCTACTCTTATACGGTTGATGCCCTATGCCCTATATGTTATTATATCACATACTTAAGTACTAGCTGTCTACGGTGCACCTCTGGGGGTACCAATAAGGGTGCAGGGACCTCATGTAACAATATCATCTTGCTTTTGCTTACTAGAAAAGAAATGCAGAACAAGTTGGATTTTATTTACAACAAATCTACAAAGTTAAAATTAAAAATCTATTTAAATAAGACAAAGGCCATTATTTTTGGTGGTGGCAAAATTAATGGCAAATGGTTTATAGGTAAAGGCAGAGTTGAGATCGTATCCAATTATGTCTACCTAGGTGTTGTTTTTCAAGATAACTATAGATGGTCTACACATATAGAGATGATTTCTGAGAAACTGAAAAAGACCCTAAGAGGTCTAATAAGATTCAACATTAAATGAGGTGGCCTCACAATTAGACTCCTTCTGCAAGTTATTAAAGCAAAGTTTGAAGCCCAATTACTTTACGGTTCTGATATATGGGAATATAATAACATTAACAGACTTATGTCTCCTTTATATAACATTCTATGCAACACTCTGAGAGTTGGTCTTTCATGCCCAGCAGCATATTTAAGATCAGAGTTGGTACTTCCTAACATTAAAGCTGCAACAGAATCTAGAAAATGTAATTACTGAATTCGTCTCACCAGGGTATCCTGTCATACACTGGCAAAACAGTACTTGAAAGAAAAAGAATTCTGGTATAGTTTGAGATATAGAAAAGATTTGTGGTCTACCACTCTAATTTCACTCTTAGAAAAGCATGAATTGATTATTCTATTATAAGCAGTGGATCAAGGGATAACACTTAGCTTACAATACAAGAAATATGTAACAAAAAAAGTCACTAATGATTTGATCGCTCTTGATTTAAAACTTATTGTTGATTCCCATTACTTTAAATGGTTTGCCCAGAATAATTTTTATTTTGAATTTAAACCCTATTTAGACTTACTGTCTGATCCTAAATTAAGATCGATTTTTTCTAATTATAAATGTAAGCAGTTTCCTAGTAATATGTTATTGTTTCGATATCAAAAATCAAATGTTGAGTCTGGGGTCTGTGACTGTTCACGGGGGGGGAGAGGATCTGCTACATATTCTATGGTACTGTATCTTTTACACAAAAGAAAGACTATTGGCTAGCTCCCTTTACAAATAATTTGTATCAGCTCGATGAAGTTACTCTTACAAATATTTTGATGCATACTGAGGATTTTTGGACCCTTAAAAGGATATCTAGGTATTTTTATGCTATTAATGGAGGAAGAAGTGAATATCTTTTGGATGAATTCTTATGTGAGTCTTATGTATTATACTGTTTATATATGTATGTCTTTTAGTGTGGGCTGTGGTCTTCTCTTTAACTTTTAACATTTACTATATATATATATATATATATATATATATATATATATATATATGATGATTAGTTTTGTAAAGGCGTTTAGCAATACAATAAACATTTTGATTTGATTGCTCTTATTCACATAGAAAGTGTAATGTCCACCTTATATGCATGTAGTATTAGTATAGGGATTCAGTTTAGATATTGTATTCAATGCTTCTATGCCAGCATACTGATGCATAGCATACTGTCAAGCTGTTCGGTTGGGGGTGGGGTGGGGGGTTGATTGGTATGGGTTTAGAATGTAAAAGTGATTGTGGAAGTTGAACTTAAACAGTATATGAAAACAAATCCATTCAGTGCAAACATTTAATATCCAGAAGACTAAATGATAAACAAAACCTTTTTAGTTCATATAATCAGTATGGGTCCATATTGTTGAGTCCCTGAATGACTTCAAAAGAATATGTCCCAATCCTCTTCTTTGTTCATGCCACAGTTTTCTTCTGTGGTCCCAAAGGTATATATCCACCACATCTCCCTTTTCCTTATGTGCAGGTCCCAATCTATTCCCCTATTAGGCTGCTTTTCAAGTTTTGAAAATCATGTATTGTAACCATGTATGCATAACATAACCATATATGCTAAGTAAGTACTTGTTAACTATTCGAATGTGATTACAGGGAAAAGAAATCTAACCCAGAAAAAGTTGGTAAGACTAGATGGTTTTGCAAGTAATTTATGGCCAAACAGTACTGGGAGCACTCAGTCCCCCCTCCCAGGGAACCACCCATCTAGGGCTCTCATGAAGCACTTATCATCTTTTTACAGAAACCCTCTGATGGTTCAGGGTGGATGTTAGGCAGGAGCGTCTCAGGAGACCATGACGTCATGACATCTGGTGTTATGACTTATGACACATAGCCACACATCCTGGGAGATGTAATCCACATAAGCTGGAGACAGAGCTGACCCCAGCCAGCACTACGCAAGGTGGAGTGGTTGACGGAACATCAGCGGAAAATTAAAGCAACAGTGGGAGGTGAGTGTTAGTCTGAGTAAAACACGCAACAGGAACTTCATTTTCTTTAGCTCAGCACTGCCAAAAGGCTTTTATAAATGAGCTGATAATAAGGATAATATTAACTAGCACTGACTTAGCGAAGCAGCAGCTCACAATTATGACTGGCAGCTCAAGACTCAGATAAATACAGACTTTGCTGAAAAAGTCCAGTTTTGGATCCATGGGTAAACATTTCAGGTTTGGCTTTTTTTCTTCCTCTAGCCATGACTCTGCAGCTGTGCAGTATCTTCTGTCTCAGTATCTGATGACTGCAGCACTCAGGAGGACTCCCATCCAGATGCAGTCGGCATGCCCTACTCCACACAACAGCATCAGCACAGGTGGCTCATGGCATCCTCCATTGAACTCAGATAAATATAAACTTTCCTGAATAAGTATGGTTCCGGGTCCATGGGTAAGCATTTCGGGTTTGACTCTTCTTTTTTCTCTCTTGCTGTGACTTTGCTGCTGCACAGTATCTTCTGGACTATCAGTACCTGATTTACACAGCACTCAGAAGGACTCCCACTCAGATGCTGTCAGCATGCCCTGCTCCACACACAGCATCGGCACAGGTGGCCTGCAGCATCCTCCAGTAGGGAAGCAGAGAAAATGGGTGTCATGTGACACCAGCACTCCAGATATATTGTAGTATCATAGTAATATGTCAGCAGAAAAGGACCATCCTGGTCCATCTAGTTTGCCCATTTCCCACTCTCCCCTACTTGTCTCCACTTCCCAGGGATATTTTCCTCTGCCCACTAGCAAACCCCTTGAGTCTGTCCCATGCCTCTTGAATTCCTCCACTGTTTCTACACATACCGTCTCAGGTAATCTGTTCCAGGGTTCCACCACTCTCTCAGTGAAATAACATCTCCCTACATTGCTCTTAAATCTTCCCCCTTCCAATCTTAAATTATGACCCCTTGTTTTTACTCCTACTTTCCTTTTGAATGACCTACCTTCATTCACTTTATTTATTCCCTTTATATACTTAAAAGTCTCTATCATGTCACCTCTATCTCTTCTAACTTCCAGGGTTATATAAACCATTTAAAAGCACCACATGGTTGAGAGACTGAGCAGGCAGCAAGATGGAGGGCATGAACAGGAGGGAGAGAGAGAGAGAGAGAGCCTGGGCAGTTGTGTGGACAAGCCCCCCCTAAAAAAAAAAAATAAAGGCAATTTCTCTGTATTTTTTTGCAGTATAACTCAAGTCAAGGAAATGTTCAAAACATTAGAAAATAAAGTGGCTGTTTGAGTGAATGCCTCTCTGATAGCCACAGTGCTGCTGGCTGTGAAGGAGGCCCAAGGCCCAGGGGAGGTCAAAGCATCACTTTCTTAAAAAATAATTAAGGAGGACAAGAACAATAAAAACAAGAAACAAAAAGCACCAAAGAAAATGTGTTTGTTGCCACTGATTTACTATAGGTGGTGCAGTCCTGCTGACTGTGTAGGGGTAGGCCCAGAGAAGGGGAAGGCAGCAGTTATTAAAAAAATAATTAAGGCAGACAAGAACAAATAAAATGTTGTTCTACAATGGAAAACAAATACGAAAACAAAATAAACGTCTGACTGTGTAGGGACAGATCCATGGGAGGGCAAAGCAGTAGTGAGAGAGAGTGAGAGAGACACACATATAGAGAAGATTGTGCTGGGGGAGGCCTAAGAGATAAAAAAAACACAGTGAATCTGATGCCTAACTGTGCCTGCCTGCAGGCTGCCTCCCCCCAACAAAAAATAACAATTACAGATTTGGCAGCAAAAGGAGAAAATTAAAGTCATATAGGGTGTTTTCTCGACATTCATTAATTTATTGAGATTACTGCAACTGTTGACAACACAAAGCCTAATATAAAATATAAGAAGTGCCATCATCGGTCATTATCATTAATCCAGTCCTTATCTTCATTGTCATCACCACTATACAGTGTGCTCCAGACATCTGCATCACTGATTTATGTTCCACCAAGGCTGTTGAGTTGCTGAATACAGTCAGTCACTGAACAGTAACAATAGGAGTCACGTTTATGCACTGAGCTTAGAAGGAAGTGGTGGTTCACCAAGAAATCCAAATAAAGTGCTTCATTTTATGCCCGTTACCATGTGCAAGGCCCTGACACATTTTGAAATCAGTGTTCCTTTTTTTCAAAAGATCTATCACATCATGATTCAAGTGCCTCTTTATACCTTTGAGGTGATGACCTCATCAAGCAGCATCAGATAAGTGCAAATAATACAAAAAAAAAGTGACAGTGCAAATCAACAGTGCAACATAGTGGTTAAAAACAGTATAACACTTGACTACCACTTACAAATGTACAATAAATCTTGGAAAGTATAATCTGCTCTGCCCCTAGCAGCATGGCTTCCATAAGCACCACAGCAACAGCAGCAGTAGCCCATTTCTCTAACCATGTACTCAGAAACATGGACGTGGGTAAGGCCACTGGTGCTGTATTTGTGGATCTGACTAAGACGTTTGACCTCATCGACCACTCCCTCCTCAACTCTACTATCCTGCAACTTTGTTGCTCTGCCGAGACCACAGCATAGTTTAGAAGCTACCTCAAAGGCAGGTCCCAGTCTGTTACAATTGGTATAGCCTACTCCCCTACTCTACCAGTATCCACAGGGGTTCCCCAGGGCTCCGTCCTTGGCACCCTACTTTTTATTTTCACTTGCACAAGGAACATCTTGCAACAGTATGACTTTTGGAGGTGGGTGACCCTCCTCCCCAATGCAGTGCTCAGTGTAGCAGGTGCAACCCTATCGGACCAATACATGCCGAGCTGTGTATGACAGCAGTTTGGCTGTGTTGGTCTTCACTTCTAAGAAAAGGTCCGCTGCAATCAACGGTGTTGGCGTGTATGAAATTAGCATACCAACATCAGCTGAACTGCTGTCATGCACAGCTCGGCATCAAATCCCTCACACTTGTTCCCTCTGCTAATATCCTCCCCCTTCCTCCTTACTGTTCTCTTCCTCCCCCACCTTGTGTGCCAAAGGGGGGTGCCCAGTCTCTCTCAGCTCATGCACCCCCCAGCACACTGTGTGGTCAATGGAGGTGCCCACCCAATCCCCCGTTGGCTGCAGCCTCCCCAAAAAAAACAACCAGCTGGCACACTAGGGACCCACCCCAGTGTGCTCATGCTCCCCCCCCACACACACACACTGTATGGCCAGCAAGGATCCCTCCCAAACACATAGGTGGCATGCTGGGAGCCCACCCCAGTGTACCAACAGCATCTGTTTTTTTGGTTTTTTGAAACAAGAAAATGGTCCCTCGGTGAGTCCTTCACCCCCCCGCCAACCCACACCCACTCTCTGTGCACCCACCTCCCCACACCCCCACTCACCCTATACTTACCTCCAGAGTCCCATGCGATGATCTTCAGAGGACTGGGAACATGTCTGCACTCTTCATAGCCAACCGTGAACTAAAGAAATGCCGGTAAGCTGTATAATGGCATAAATAGGGTTTTGTAAAAAACAAAAACAAGGTGCTGCGTCAGCATGTGGTCTAAAAGCAAAACAAAATGGTTATATTAAATGCACACTGAAAATAGAAAATAGAGTTAAAAATCTACGTTTCAACCTTAGGTCTTCTTCAGGAAATATCTAAAAGAGAAAAAAAAACAAGTAAGTGTAGAGGAGAGGTAAAATGAGAGAAATATGTATGTGGAGAAAGAAGAAAGGGGAGGCTCAGGGAGAAGAAGTGATAAATGGTAAGATTAAGAGAGAATCTGTGAAACAAAAAGGTGATGATGAGAAAGATAAAGCATAATGGGAGTGAAAGAGCTGGGGAAGTTCCCAGGTGGAGACTAATTAACAGGGCCTAGTAAGAAGGCTGAAAGGTGAGAAATGTGTGGGAAGGAGACAGAAATGGAGACATATGGTGAAAATGAAAAATAAATTAAATGAGTACAAAAACAAATAGACTTTAGGGAAAAAAGGATGGCTGAAAGATGTTAGTGGAAAATAAGTCTACATTTAAACCAGAGGGCTGCTGGGAGCCTGCTGGATGATCAGCTTGGCTTCCATGTTTTCCTATGGTCAGGATCCCAGAAGCCCTGCTGAAGGACACAAACAGAAAGGTCATTGACATTGTGGTCCCTGAAGATAAAGTGGGATACAATGGGTTTAGCAGTTTCACCATTCCTGACTGCTCTGTAATGTTCCCATAAATGGTCAGCAAGACGCCTACCAGTTTCTCCGATGTAAATAGCTGTACACTTCCTGCAAATAATACAATACACCATGTTAGTGGAGGTGCATGAGAACTCCTTGGTGATGTGAAAAGCACCTGTAGGTCCCCGAATCTCAGTCACACTGGAAATAAATTTGCAGGTATAGCAGCGAGTCCTGTTGCAAGGTTTGGTACCTGGGAGGGAGGAACTGTTAGGAGTAGGTAGGCTGCTTTTAACCAGGAGATTCCACAGGTTAGGTGGCCGGCAGTAGGAGGCAATGGGTGGTTCTGTAAAGGAAGCACCAATGTTAGGGTCAGTTTGCAAAATGGGAAAGTTACTAGTGATGATCCTGTGAAGAGAAGGTGTGCTCTGATGGAAAGGAAGAACTAGTGGAATTCGTCGTTGTTCCTGTGTGACAGTATCCCTCCTGTGGGGGTCAAGGTTACGAGGCATGTTACTGACCCGGGAGAGTGCTTTGTCCACTGTGCTTTTAGGGTATCCCCTGTTGATAAAAAACTATGCATTATTTGGGTCTGCTCAGCAAAGTCATCCTCTTCACTGCATAACCTGCGAAGTCTAAGAAACTGTGAATAAGGCAGGCCATTCTTGACATGTTTAGGATGGAAGGAGCTGTGGAAGAGGAAACTGTGAGAGTCAGTGGGTTTGTAATAGACTGATGTCTTGAGACCAGTGTTCTGGACTGACAGCTGGATATCCAGAAAAGGCAGTGTAGAGGAGGATACTTCAACAGTGTACTGAAGGGAAGGATGGGCCTGGAGCAGGAGGTGGCCCCCACACAGTCATCAGTGTAGCGTTTGTAGAGTTCAGGCACAATCCCTGTGAATGAGAGAAAAAAACGTTCCTTCACCCAACTCACAAACAGATTAGCAAAGCTGAGACCCATCTTGGTACCCATGGCAACTCCACTGACCTGCTGAAAAAAACTGTTATTAAAAGAAAAAGCATTGAGTGTAAGAACCATTTCTGCCAGATGAGTCAGTGTGTGTGGGTGGCTGCTGGACTTCCTGCTTATTCAAGAAATGCTACAAAGCTAACAGACCATCATCATGGGGGATCACTGTGTTAAGAGATTTGATGTCCATGGTGAAGATGAGCTGATGAGAGTCACTGAATCTGAACCTGTCAGATAACTGGAGAGCATGGTTAGTGTCTTTAACATAGGAGGGCAGGGACTTAACAAGGGGTCTCATGAGACCATTCAAAAATACAGGGATGTGGGATGTGGGGCAGGAGCAGGCGGACGCTATGGGATGACCTGGGTTACCTGTTTTGTGGATTTTGGGAAGGAGATAAAACCTGGATGTCTGGGGATGCTGAACTATGAGTCTCTTAGAAGCAGGGAGCTCATTGTTTTCGATAGCAGAGGTGATGGTGGTGGTGACCTCAGTCTGATAGTCAGCAGTGGGGTCCTGTGGAAGAGAAGAATAAAACCTGGTGTCAGAGAGTTGCTGTGTGGCTTCAGTGATGTATAGTTCCTTTTGCCAGACCACAACAGCACCTCCCTTATCAGCTGGTTTAATAACAATGTCATTCCTACATTAGGGTTTTTACAGCTTAGGTGGATATCTGGCCATTTTCTTGACTTTTGGCACCAAATTTTCAACATGGGGTTCTTGACACCCCTTCTCGTGAATTCAGTCACTGTCATGGCGTTATTCAGTCCTGAAAGGTGATTTCATGGTCACTACGTGGAATCACCTTGCGGAAATGATTAACAAAACAACAGTGTCTGTGTTCATGAGGTGGGCTCTCAAAAAGCCTATGCTGCAAATCTGGTGAAAAAAATTCAAAAAATGACTGTCTAAAGAGCGTGCGTTGTCCAGTTTCCACGCACACTTGTAGTTTTGTGAATCTGTAATATTTTCATTCCACATTTTCAGTATAGGCATATTTCTATACCTCCTTATGAACAATGTAGCTGTCATTTTTCATATCCTGGCTGAACTGTGTTTTTGTGCTTCCAGCAGGGATACTGAATGACAAAATAGCAAGGATGCTGTTGGAAATCAGTGTTCGCTACAGAGTTAGACAATCACAGTGACACTATTCATGAGTAGAGGTCCTAAAATGCCTATGTTGAAAATTTGGTGACAAAAGTCCATAAAATGGCTGTGTTACGAGCGTGCATCGCTCAGTTTCTATGCACACTCACAAGTTTGTGAATTTGTAATATTTCCACTCCAGATTTTCAACATTTTCATTTTCCCACTGCTCCTTATGACCAGTACAGCTGTCATTTTTTACATCCTGGCCAAAATGTGTTTTTGCACTTCTGGCATAGAATAGTGCGGTTGCTGAGGGAAATCATGTTCGGTACAGAGTAAGAAAATCACAGCGACACTGTTCATGAGGAGACATCCTAAAAGGTCTACGTTGAAAATTCAGTGCAAAATTCAAAAAAATGACTGTTTTACGAGTGTGCATTGTGCAGTTTCTACGCACACTCCTAACTTTGCGAATTTGTAATATTTTCATTCCAGATTTTCAACATTTGTATTTCCTCACACCTCCTTATGAACAGTACAGCTGTCATTTTTTCACATCCTAGCCGAAATGTGTGTTCACACTTCTGGCACAGAATAGTGCAGTCGCTGTGGGAAATCAGTGTTCGGTGCACAGTAAGAAAATCATAGTGACACTGTTCATGAGCAGAGGTGACAAAATGCCTATGTTGAAACTTTGGTGAAATAATTTCACTGAATGACTGTGTTACAAACATGGATTGGGCAGTTTCCACTCAGGCTCATATCATTGAGCACACCCAGGGCATTAGGGTTTCTAAGACAGACAGTTAAGAAGTATCAGGGTGAAATGTTGATCAGATGCAATAGGAGTTGCACAGAGGTAATCTTTTGGGATAAGGATGCCAAAGGGACATGGATACAACTGTGGGGGGGGGGGCCTGCATAAATGCTAAACACCAATGCAAATACCTGCAAGTGAATGTTCAGCATTGACAAATGTGTGGTTTCCATTTTTATTAATGCACTCCTTTGCTGAGATCCACACCTTTAAGGCTCTCCTCTGTGTGGATGACTTTGTCCTTTACTATAGTGATAAGTCTCTTGCAAACATCTCCTTCACTCTTACACTTAATTATGGTACTGCCCACAATTGGTTTCTTTCCAACAGAGTGTTGGTAAATGAAATGAAAATAAAAGCAATGTTATTCGGATCCAAATCATTCCTCACAATGGACTCCAAGGCAAACTCCTCCTCCCTCCTTGTACCCACACCTACTGGCCCCCTCCTTGAAAATGTCCCTAGTTTCAAATACTTAGGTGTCACCCTGGACCACTCCCTTATGTTTACTGACCACGTCAATAATTCTGTGGTCAGAGTTAATCAGAAGCTAGGTGCCGCCAACCACCTAAATCAATTCTTGTCTTAAGCGTGCCTAGTAATTGCACAAGGAAACCTTTTACCCCTCCTTAAATACTGCTTTCCTGTCTATTCTCTCTAATCCTCATCTCTGCACTCTAGACTGAACTCAGTCTACAATAGTATTTGTTGCTTTGTCCTCCATACACTCTGTTCTACCCATCATTGTGTATTGTACCAGTCACTTGGTTGGCTGCCATTGCAAGGACAGTTTGACTATGTCCTTGGCTGCTTAGTTGACAATACTCAGAGGTGGCCAGCCGTCCCCGTACTTATTGTTTCTGATAGGCAGAGTGGCAATTAGGAGCCTCCATGAATCATCCCTCCCCCAGTAGTTCCACAAATCTCCTCTACCAAGGGCAGTAAAGTCTTTTCCATCTCTGTCTGCCCACTCCCTGTTGAACTCTGCTCTTATGCCTCCCATCTCTCTTTCAAAAACAATTTCAAAGACTGGCTACTGTCTGAAGCCACATGCCACTGCTCTCCTGTGTAATCTCTGGTATCCCCTCCTTCCACCCCCCTCACCTATTAGTGGGGTCTCATCCTTGCTATGCCCACTTCTGCTCCTGTCCTCTTCTCCCACCTCTCGGGGCTGCTACTGTTGCCTCCCTACTCTAGGTTCCAGCACTGTTTGCTAAGGGGACGTGTTGTACTCAATTTTCAAGTTTCAATCTGATGGTTGACCTGTGCACTGTTAGTGTACCTGAATGCATTTGCACTTTATGTATCATATCTAAGAATTATGTTTGGTCTCTGCTTTTTGCAACTTGTATTTTGGCCCATTGCCTGGCCTGTGATTATGTATGTTTGACCTGTATGCTGGCCTTTTTTGGCACCTTGTATCTTATGTAATTGCACTTTATGTAATGACCCCTTGTTCTGTAATTTCCTGCACCTCATGTTGAGGCCTGTATTTACTGTTGTTCTCCGCACCTGTATTGCTTACTCTGCCATGCTGTTGCTCGGGTCATGCCTGAAAATGGTCATAGAAACATAGAATTTAATGGCAGATAAGGACCGCTTGGCCTACCTAGTCTGCCCATTTTCCTACCTAATGGATAAGCTGCAGATACTACTTAATCAATATCCTACTTCCTCCTACCTCCCACTAGAATTGCCTTATGTCTGTCCCATGCATTCTTGAATTCCCCCACTGTTTTTGACTCCACTACCTCCTCAGAAAGGCTATTCCATGTATCCACAACCCTCTCCATGAAAACATACTTCCTCACATTCCCTCTGAGCCGGCCCTCTCTATCTTCAAGTTGTGCCCCCTTGTTCTTGCACAACTCTTTTTCTGAAAGATGCTACCCTCTTGGACTTTGTTGATTCTCTTGAGGTACTTGAAAGTTTCTATCATGTCCCCCCTCTCCCCGAGGGTATATATATATATATATATATTAAGCTCCTTTAATCTTTCTTCATATGTCTTCTTTTGTAGACCCTATGCCATTTTAGTTGCCCTCCTCTGGACAGCCTCTATCCTGTCTATGTCCTTGCGGAGATGAGGTCTCCAGAACTGCAAGCAGTACTCCAGATGGGGTCTCACCAACTGTCTGTACAGAGGGATAACAACTTCCTGTTTTCTACAGGTGATGTCTCTCTCTCTGTATGCATCCCAGTATCCTGCCAGCCCTCCATACTGCCTTCTCATATTGCTTGCCAACCTTAAGGTCATCTGATATGACTACCCCCAGGTTCCTTTCCATTTTTGTTGTTGTTAGTATCTCATCCCCCTTTGTGTACTCTTCCCCTGGGTTTTTGTTTCCCAGGTGCATTACTTTGCACTTCTTTGCCATGCATCTAAGCTGCCATACATTTGACCATTCCTCCAACCTTGCCAAGTCCCTTTGCATCCTTTCCACCCCACCTTCTGTTTCGACCCTGTTGCAGATCTTTGTGTCATCTGCAAAGAGACATACTTTTCCTTCCAGTTCATCTGCAATGTCACCTATAAAGACATTAAAGAGGACTGGTCCCAATACTGAACCCCGCAGTACTCCGCTAGTGACCCCCTTTCTTTAGAATGGACTCGGTTTACTATTACCCTCTGCATCCTGTTGTCCAGCCAATTTTTTACTCAGACTACCACCTTAGGACCCACTCCAAGGCTGGCTAACTTGTATATTAATCTTTTTTGTGGGACTGTGTCAAATTCCTGGCTAAAGTCTAGGCAGACCATGTCCACAGCCCCTCCCTGGTTTACTACTTTGGTCACCCAGTCAAAGAAATCTATTAGATTCTTCTGAAATGACCTTCCTGCTATGAACACATGCTGCCTTGGGTCCTGTGTCCCAATGGCCTCTAGGAATGCAACAATTCTTTCCTTCAGAAGTGATTTCATCATTTTCCCTGCCACTGAGGTCAAACTAACAGGCCTGTAGTTTCCTGCCTCTGTCTTGCTCCCACTTTTGTGAAGGGAATCACATCCACCCTCCTCCAGTCCTCAGGTACTACACCATCCTCCCATGATTTGCTAAAAAGGGTAGTCAGAGGTGTCACTAGTTCTACCCTTAGTTCTTTTAGAATTCTTGGGTGAATCCCGTCAGGCCCCATTGCTTTGTCCACCTTTGGTTTTAAGAGTTCTTTCAGAACCCTTTCTTCTGCGAATGGACTGGTGTCAACCTCCCAATCCAGAATGTTTCTATTCTTTGATTTAGGTACCTCCCCCTCCTCTTCTTTTGTGAATATTGAGCAGAAGTATTCATTCAGTATCCCTGCTTTTTCACTGCCACCCTCTATCCACCCTCCCTTCCCTTTATTAAGCCTCAATATCCCTCCCTTGGTCTTTCTTCACTCCCTAATGTACCTATAAAAGGTTTTAATTCTTTTCTTGACTGAGTTGGCTATCTGTTCCTCAGTTTGGGCTTTTGCTATTCTGACTGCCTTTCCTGCTTCCTTCTGCTTTATCTGGTACAGTCCTCTGTCCTGCTCCTTCTGTGTTTTCTTATTCTTCCTGAATGCTACCTTTTTCTCCTTAACCTTCCCCACCACCTCTTTTGAGAACCATAGTGGCTTTTTCCTTCATTTTGTTTTATTGATTTGCCTCACACAAAGGCTTGTTGCCCCTGTAATGGCTGTTTTGATTTTTCTCCATTGTTCCTCCACCCCTCCTTCTTGCCTGTTTGCTAGTGCACTCCCCCATTTTCCCAAAGTTAGCCTTCCTAAAGTCCAATACTCTTGCATTTGTATGGCTTGATTCTATGGCTGTGTTTATTATGAATCACACTGTTTGGTGGTAGCTTGTCCCCAGATGGCTACCCACTTCTAAATCCGAGATCCTATCTCCATCCCCGTTTGACAGTACCAGATCTAAGACTGCTCCCTCCCAAGTGGGTTCCATCACTAGCTGTCTGAGGCATGCCCAACCCTGCTCTTGGATGTGGCTGCAGCAAAGGTGCTCCAGTTAACATCTGGCATATTCAGGTTCCCCATTAACAATGTCTCCCCCTTTTCTACCATTCTAAGGATGCCTTCTATCATTTCCTTGTCCATTGCCTCCCTCTGAGATGAGGGTCTGTATACAACCCCATGTGGATTTTGGTGCCATTTCCTGTCTCTAGGGTGACCCACAGTGCCTCCTCTACTCCCTATTTATCCTTTAGTTTCATTGCTTTAATCCCATCCCTTATATAGGGAGCTACTCCTCCTTTTTTACCCTCCCTGTCCCTCCTGTAGCTTGTGTACCCTGGTATGTTGACATCCCAGTCATGGTTCTCTGTGTACCATGTTTCTGTGACTGCCACAATATCCAGGTGTCCCACTTCCATCAAGGCCACTAGTTCAGGGAGCTTGCTGCACAGACTATGGGCACTGGTTCTCATCACCCTCCATCTTTTGATGACCTTACCCCTTTTAGCCCCATCCCTGTCCTTACTGCCTTTTTCTGCCTTTACCCCATCCTGATCCCTATTGACTTCTCTACCTCAGTGTTTACCTTTCTAACTACTGTGTTTTGTGGAGGGAGGCTGGGTTTTCCCTGCTCCTTTGCTGTGCTTCCCCCCTTGGCTAGTTTAAATGCTTTCCAATGAAGCATTTAAACCTATCATCTAGGATCCTGGTCCCCCTCCCAGACAGATGCAGACCATCACCCCAATATAGGCCTGTATCCCTCCATGTGCTCCATGTGGACCTCCAGTCCCCAATGAAGCCAAAACCCTGAGCTCTGCACCAGGTTTTCAACCATTCATTGAATCTCATGGTGCAGAGTACCCTAGTATCACCCTTGCCATAGACAGGCAGCACCTCTGAGAAGTTCACCATATGCGTGACTTGTCTAAGGCCCCTTCCCAGCTCTTCAAACTCCTCTTGCACTGCTCTGATCCCATTGCCGCCAGATCATGTGTCTCTAGGTGGAATATGAAATCCAGCTCCCTCCCTCCCTCGTGCAGCTGCTCCCATAATCCTGAGGATTTGCTCCCTGTCCCTCCAAGCCATAGTGCCAGGCAGGCACCTTCCCTCACTTCCCCCTTCCTCCCCCAGTTCTACCCCCCAATGACTAAGTCCCCCACCTGGAGTTTTTTCCTTCCCCTGTGGGGTCCTATGCCACCCTCTTGTGGGTCTCCTTTATGGAGGTTCCCAGCATCCTCCTTGGTCTCCACTGTAGGTGCCTCCATAGAGGAACCACTTTCTGCCAGAACAGCATATGAATTATGGAGAGGAACAACTGGAGGAATGTGCCTTTGTTCCACCACCCTTTCCCTCCCTGAGTGCACCTTGGTCCAACCACTCCTCTTTTTTGGCTACCTCTGAGGTAGCAGCAGTGGCCCTGGTGGTCTCTGGGTGGGAGAGGTGGCCCCCTGAATCCTGGCCAACTTAGCCTGGAGATGAGCAACCTCCTCCCTCAGTCGAGAGAGGTGTCTGCAGATGGGACAACACTGCATCCTCTAGAATGTCTCCTGGAAGACTGTTACTCCACAGCCACTGCATGCACCACTCCCATCATACCTTATTTGCAGACCCTTAACTGTTGTTTTGTATACTTTTTCCTCTGTCTGTTTTTTTTTTCTTATTTTTATATAATTTGTTTTCTCTCTACTTTCCTACTGCTTCCATGCCCTTAAAGCTCCTAATCTTACTGTTATGTGACAGGAAGTTCCTATTTTCCTCAGTAGTCTCCTTCTTACTTGCTCAGAGTCAGACCTCCAGCAGCTGGGGGGATGGAGAGCTGATCTCTTTCTTCTAGGATGATGAGTCTTTTGTGCCTGTGTGATCACTCCCTTCCTGCTCCCAAACATGAAGTTCCTATTGTCAGTCAAATCCTGTGCCTATAAAATAGAACTAATTATGGGGGTGGAGAAAGGGAGGAGGAGTGTGGCTATATAGTCCCAGTAGAGTATTATAGTTCTAACAGCACCTTCTTCCTCTTGCTGTTCTTTGCCAGAAGCTATCAAGGGCAGTTTTGAAATCCAAAACACCTGGCTTCCTTTTGCCTATGCCACTCCCCCTAATTCACAGTTTCCTTCTTCACCTAGCTAACTGCTAGTTGCACAGATAACAATTCACTTCGCCCACCTCAGATAAGTACACTAATTATTTTTCGTTGTTGATTGTTTTTACCCTAAATTGAAGGTCTCAGTAGTAGAGTTCTAGTTCTTTAGCCCCAGTAGAGTAGTATAAGTCCAACAGCATCTCCTTCCTCTTGCTGTCCTTTGGATCAGTGCACCCACCTGGTTATCAAATACATAAATAAAAAAAATATATAAAGAAATAAAGGACAAAATAACATGGCATACCTGCATACTTAGAAAAAAATAACTACTAGGCCTCATACCTGTTTGGGTATAGAAACTTCTAGCACTCCTCTGCAACTCATACCCCACTAGGGTCATGATAAACAGCACCCTTAGAATTCCTTTCTGCAAAACAATACAGGCATCACAAGCATTTGCCATTAGAGCCACTAGTGGCTAAACATGATACCAGATGACTTACTAAGTCTAAATAAGCTTGGACCATTTAAGAAGCAGCTTAGATGTCTACTTACACCATCACTTACACCCCAGACACCTGTCATTGATTTTGAACCCCTTCCAACAAAAGAACAATGGGACTCTTTGAGCTGCTAATAACCCCACTTTAGTCTCTACCTCTTCTCCTCTCTGACAAAGCCCTTATTGGTGCTACTACCTTCAAAATGAAAACAAATAGTATGCATATACTGTTGTATAATCTTGTTGGATGTATAAATGTGTTGTAACTTATTATCTAATTGGTGCTTGCTGTTATTGTTTTTTTTTCATGTTGATATTTCCTGTAGACTATAAAAGTACAGCTATGACCTGTAACTGATGTGGAGCCTTTGTAAATGAGCATATTTGCTTAAAGGTGTTACTCCAAATAATAAATAAAATAAAAAAAGAAATACTGGCTCCTTTGCGTATACTGGACCTTTGTACCTGCATAGCCCCCCAGCAGGGACAAGACTCACTTTTGATTGGACTTAGACAGAGAATAGTAGATGAAAAAACAGCCAAATGGCAATACATACATGACACAGTTCGAAGAGAATCATGTATACAAGGCAGAAAGCAATGCAACATATTGACAATATATTTTTGGTATGGCATGATTCAGAAGAATTATGGGACTTTCATAAGCACTTGAATAGTATGAGGAAGACCCTCACAGTAAGTTCACTCTAAATTATGATGAGAGAGATGCTGTTTTTGTATACATTGGTAATAAACACAGGAAGCAGATTAGAAACTCTAGAAAGAAAACCTACAGACCACAACACCATATTACATGGGTAGAGCTACCATAACCCAAAGGTCACTGAAAGTATTCCCTTCTTGCAGCTACTGAGAGCTAAACACAACTGCAGTACCATCAAATATTATAGGTGTGATGTTTTGGTGTCAGTCTGCCACTGGGACCCTTACCTTCTCAGGTCTGCCATCCTCATCTGTTACTGCTATCTGAACCATGCCAATAATTGAGGTGGATGCACATAATAAAAGTAGAAAAGGTTTTATACCAAGCCAGTCACATCTGCACACCATGAGGCATAGCCTCTGACTGACTGCTAACAGCCAACCTACAGGGTCTTGTACAGAGAGACCCTCCTTCACCCAGTTACATGTAACATGAGACTACTTTGCTGTGAGGGTCCTTAGAAGGGCAACAACTAGCTCCCTGCCTAAGTGTACTCCACATGACCCCGGGGTTGTGAAAGTGAGTACCACTTGAACAAGCAGCAACATAACATGAAAAAAAAACAGCTAATAATCAGCAAGCATTACAACTGGTAATAAAATGTTACAACATGTAAATAATATGAAAGTCCATTTATGAAAAACAGTCCTATGGAGAAAAAGAGTTAATGCAATGTATGCAGGGTCATGTACCATCTATAAGGCAGCCATGCAGAAAAACATGCACATGAGGACATGTACTGCAAAAGACTAATCAGGCAGAGACAGTGAGGAATACAATAAGCATCAGAATCATGAGTTACAACAAGGTTTGAGTCCTGGTGGCATAAAGGTTCAAGACACATTGACTTTTCCAATCATTAGGGATGGAGTTAGGGGCTGCTTGAACCAGATCTTGACAGGATGGGGTAATGTCCACAAAAAGCAACCTAAGAGTTCTGAGAACTGTCAAAATCATGCCATTTGACTCTAAAAGACCAGGATCCATTCACAAATTTCTTGTGGAGAATTTTATTGATCTGGTATGCAGGGGTGTGTACAAGAGAGTCTTGAGGGGGAGAGGGCTAAGAAGTCCCAGGAAGTGCATCTGGGTTAATGTCAGGTACAGAAATATCCAGCTTTAGAGAACTGAGAGTGTGAGGTTCTGAGTGAAGTGGCTACAAGTTGTCAGAAGGAATTTTTGAATCAGAAAGGATAGCAGGCTAAAGTCCAGCTCCATTACTGAGGGGAGTGGTATCACCTGAAAGGATGTTACTTTGGTACCCATGCTTCAGACGGTTGATGTGGGCTTTGTTATGCACAAGCCTCCCATCTGACTTATGTTGTAGGCAGACATAAACCAGATGAATTTTTTCCACAATGTAGAAAGGATCAGTCCAAGGGTGGAGCAATTTCCTTGTGGCACCCGGAAATAAGATAAGTTTGTACAAGTAGACAGTGTCCACCACCAAAAATAATGGTTCATGAGACCTGGCTGCTGACATTTTCTGCATAGCAGATTTTCTTTGCCCCAGTGTGGTTATTGCAACACATCTGGCAAGTTCAAGTTGTTTAAGTACAGGGATGAGGTATGAGGAAACCAATTTTGCAACTTCAAGCAATGAAAGATTCATGTCCAATGGAGTTCTGGGATGGTGTCCATGGACCATGAAGAATGGAGTGTACTCTGTACTATCCACACAAGGGCTTGTATTGTAAGCAAACTGAAGAAAGAGAACAAAATGGTCCCAGGTGTCATGAGTTTCATCCAGGTACTCAGACAGCATACTTAGGATGGTAGACATTCTTTTGCTTTGTCTACTGCATTGTGGGTGATAGCTTGTTGTGTGAGTCTTTGTTATGTTGAGGAGTTTGCAAGTCTCTTGAACAATTGTTGAAAGATAGAAACCTAGAAGGTTATTTGAGATAAGGACCACAAGGCCCATCCAGTCTGCCCATTTCTTTTTCTACTTATGAATGTGCCATAGGCATTTGCTCTGTCAATGGCCTATTTATATTCATCTGTATTGCTCCCTTATTGCTATCTCATGCCTGTTTGAAACCCTGCACTATATTCATATCCACCACTTCTATAGGTAGGCTGTTCCATGCATCCACCACCCTTTCTATGAAAAATAACTTTCTCACATTACTCCTTAATTGGCCTCCCTCTAATCTCATGCTGTGTCCTCTTGTCCTGTTGTTTTTCTTATATTGAAACAAGTTAGACTGTTTCACCTTGTTAATGCCCTTAAGGTGTTTGAATGATTTGATCATATCACCTCTCTTCCTCCTTTGATCTAGGGTATGCATATTGAGCTCCATTAATCTGTCCTCATATGTTTTTTGATGCAGTCCCTGCACCATTTTGTTTACCTTCTCTGGACTGCCTCCATTTGGTTAATGTCCTTGTGAAGGTGTGGCCTCCAGTACTGCAGACAGTACTCCAGATGGGGCCTCAGCAGAGTCTTGTAAAGAGGGAATATTACATATCTGAATGCAGTTATGTGGGGTTACCACAATGATAGACAATTGTATTGAGGAAGGCATCTGCTATAGTAGCAGCTTTGCTGTCTTTTAGGGGAATTAGTTCAAGGTATTTGGTGAGATAGTCCACAAAACCAAGAATGCATTTGTTGCCACAGTCAGTACATGTTGGTAAAGGTCCAAGGGTGTCTGTGCTAACTCTCTGGAATGGTTCTGTGGCTACAGGTATTGTAATGAGGTGTGCATTTGTTGGTTTGGCAGGAGGCTTTCTCTGGGAGCAGGGCTGGCTGGACTAAATAAATTGGACAATGTTCTTGTTCATGTGAGGCCAAAAGAAGTGCAGCCTTGTCTTTTGGAGAGTTCTGTGAATCCCTTTATGACCTCCAGAAAGTGGAGATACATGGGTGGAGAGAAGAACCTTGTTGACTAGAGAGGCTGGCACTACTAACTGTACTTGAGTTTAATCCATGCAGTGGCCTTTGCCTTCCTTAGTCCAGATATGAAAAAGCATTCCATCATTGAGGAAGTATTGTGGTGCAAGAAAGAGAACATCCTGGTAATGTTGCTTTCATTGTGGAAGATTTCCCAACTCTAAGTACGTGACTATGTCAGTGAACTGAGGGTCTGCTCTTTGTTGCACTTTAACATTTGCAAGGGAGAGCGCAGATGCAGAGGATGTAAGGAGCTCTTCAACAGATTGAAGCAATTGAGGGTTGGTGGGACTTTGTGAAGAAGCATCAGGGATCAGCAAAACAATGTGAGGTGCTGCTGGAGTGTCCACGGGAAGCACATCTGTGGTGTGGAAAGGAAGATCTTCTAAAGAAGATCCCTCATCTATTGAGGGTTATTCATTGAGATACTTTGGTCTGCTCATTCCATCAGCATTGGTGTGAACTCGACCTGGTCTGTACTGAATTTCAGAGTTGAAGAATTGGAGCATTGCAATCAATCGCACAAACTTTCTTACTGGTTCCTTCATTTCAAACAACCATCTGAGGGCACAGTGAGCGATGATAGCTGTGAATGAGGAGTTGCGAAGGTAACTGTCAAATCAGTTGACAGGAAATACCATAGCTAGACATTCTTTTTCAGTGATGCCATAGTTGTGTTAAGCTGAGGAAAAAGAACTTCCAGCATAGGAAACAACTTGTTCTGTTCCATCTTGAACTTGGTACAACACAGCACCTACAACAAAAGAGCTGGCATCTGTGTAGAGTTTGAAGGGATGATCGAACTGTCAGAACAAAAGGTATATCACTTTTATAATACGGCATTTGGATTTAACTCAGGCCTTACCCCCAAAAATATATTTTCATAAATTCCCAAAAAATAATATTATCCCTGTTCTCCAAGTTGAAGATAACAATGAAAACAATTATGCCATACTTAGAAATATGAAATATATTTTCTTAACACCTGTACAATAATTCTAAATATTTATTGAGATTTTGGATAAACACCTTTGAGAACAAGATCATTTCATAGGTTCCACATCAGATGAACAATACATATTGGGAAAGTATGATATGGAAAACAAACAAAACAAGGAATTATAGAAGACATTACAAGAGTGTATAACTAGAAAAGTTCCAATGCATGTGGCATTTTACAATGTATGCCATGGTGCATATTTGATTAAAACTTCCTAATTCCTAATTAGCATAAATATCAAGTGTAATAAAAATAATGTAAAAACACTGTAAACATAAACAACAGAGATGTCAGAAAATCAGACAAACCATAAAGAAATAAAACAAATAAAAACAAATTTCAGCAAATAAACAATGCAAATGACTAAGCAAAATTCAACACAATAAATTGCATTGCCTATATACTAGGCTTTCAGCATACTTTATATTTAGCATGACCTTGATATAAGAACATGGAAACTCATTACATTAGTGTTTCAGGTTATTTCTGTATAAGACTTATTTCAAAACTTCATAGCATGCAACATTTGTTTTTGTAGTCTAAATTTTAGCTTAACTACATACCCAAGGTTTTGTAGCTAAAATTCACTATGTTACCACCCCAAATAGCCAAATTAAAGTATTAAAATTGGAATAATTAAAATAGCACTTACATTTTTTAGTTGTCTGTAGGCTTGGTCTTTCTCCATTTGGAGTATGCCATCCAGATGTGGTCCCCTCAAAATAGGGAAGATATTATTAAATTAGAGTCTGTCAAGGGGAGATTTGCCAAATCTATACACGGGTTGAAAACTAAACCTTATCTAGATAGACTGACTTCCCTTAATCTCTATTCATTGTGTTACTGGAGGTTCACGGTGGATATGTGCCTATTGTATAGGGTAATCAGTGATGTTAACTAAGGAACTGAGTTAGGAATTTTCCCTAGGACAGATGAGCATGGTAGTAGAAGGCACAATAAATAACTGATATGATCTGCATGGAAACAAAATGCAAGAATGCACTAGTATAGTCAGATGGTGGTTACTCCTTGGAATGCTCTACCAGGGACCATAGTTAATAGTGGGAGTATGAAACAATTGAAAGATCATTTGGATTTGCATTTTGAGGAAATGACAAAAAGGTTCTGAATTTAGAAATAAAAGGCAAGCTTTAAGGACATAAGTCTATTTGCTTGAATAAATCTATGAAATCTATGAAACTTTCAAAATCTTGGTTGAGTCTGGCTTTGAATGAAAAGGTCTTTCTCAGTCAGCTTGTCCTTTCTTGGACCCTGGAACTGTAAAACTCTAGATTCTTCTTGCATCAGTTTGGGATGTCACTAATCATCAAAAGTCAGTTTGTAGGATTCAACAGGAAACAGGATTTGAACAATCCCATAACAATGGCTTGTATTGCAGGATATTTTCTTGTGAATATCGAAGTTGTCTTAATAACTGGACTCTGACTTCTTAATGTTAATTCACCTGCACTTAAACCTTAGGACCCTGGACTCCTATCTACAGCTCTGCAGCTTGCCCTTGGCTGTGAATATTAACATTTGTCTCTGGTCCAGGCTTTAGCAGACAACATTACTGCAGTCAAAATGCTCAGTAGATAAAACATAGACCTTACTTCATACCACAGTGAAAGTCCTTACAGCAAGAAGTTTGCATTTGGACTTCATTGCAATCTTGTTGGTTTACAGGCTGAACCTCAACAACTCTGTGTAGACTTTTAAGCATGTCCTTAGCACTCTCTGATGGATACATTAATGGTTAACCAAGGCCAGTCCCAGTATTCCAAATGTAGGCATGGTCTAAGCTTTTTTTAGGCCTAGCAAAAGTTATGACGCCATTAACTTTTCATCCCTCTAACCTGCCATTATGAAAATTAATTATGTTATTAATCATAGTAGTGTTTGCAATCATAGACATTTCTGGACAAACAGCTTTTTGCATTTCTAAGATATGAATAAAACTGTCCACTAATGTCCCATCTTAATGGAATACTAGAGTCTCTTAGTTTCAAGCAAAACTCATCTGCCATATATGGGCAAAGAGATGGCCTGGAAACAGATTTCTTGTTTTTAAGATTTAGTTGGCACTTTTGTTTTGATTTTAAGAATTTATGCAAGCTGTAATCTTCACCAGAAATGATAGTAAAACTTTCCACAATTAACCCTATATAAAAATCACATAAAATAATAATTAAAAATCATTTTTGATAATAGAAATAAAATAATTTTTCCATCAAGGGTTTTGTTCCTACAGAACCTTGGGTAGGGCAGTACTGGAGTGGAAATCAGTTTGTATTTTAAGGTAGCAAAGGCATCTTGGCATTCAGAAGTCCATGTGTATTCACATCCCTTTTTGGTGAGGATATACAGGGGAGTTGCAATCCTTGCATAATCACTGATGAACTTTCTATAATATCTAGACAGGCCTAAGAAAGCTCTAAGATCTTTGAGATTTTATGGTTCTGGGTAGTCTTTGACTGCTAAGAGCTTGTCCGGATCTGGAGAGATGCCTTCAGAACACACAACATGTCCAAGGTAATGACTTTGATGTTGTGCAAAACAACATTTTTCTGGGCTAAGTTTAAGGTTAGCTTGTCGGAGGCATTCAAACACTTCTTTGAAGTGTTGGAGGTGCTCTAGAAAAAGTTTTGCTGAAGACCATAACACCATTTAGGTAGACTAGGCAAGATTTCCAAGACAACCCATGTAGTATGGCTTCCATAACACACTGGAAGGTGGCTGGACTGTTCCAAAGTCCCATAGGCAGTCATTTGAATTTAAAAAGTCCAAGGTGACAGCGCCAAGCTGTGTATGGGTGAGAAGATGCAGCAATGGAAACTTGGTAAAAACCCACTCTGAAGATCCAAAGTGGTGAAGTAGGCTGGGCTAGCCACCCCAAGGTTCTTTAAGATGTTCTCTGTAGTAGGTAAAGGAACAGTATCTAGCACTGTACTGGCATTGAGCTTTCTGTAGTCCACCACAAAGTGATACCCTTTGTCTTTCTTTACCACCAGCAGGCATGGAGCACCCCAAGGGCTGGTTTATTCCTCAATTATGTTTTGTTCGAGCATGTCTTTGACCATGGCCTCTAGGATTTGTTTCCGTTTATGACCAGACTTGTAGGGTCATTGGCAGATAGGATACTTACTGGGTTGCACCTCAATAGTGTGTTGTAAACTATCACAACATCTGAGTTTACTATCGGTATCAACAAAGACATCTGCAATGTCCTCTGGCTCATTTGGAAGCTGTTGTTTATTTGTTGGGGATGCTAGAAGTTTAGAAGAGGATAGTCACTGGCTAAGGGAAGACACTGGTGAAACTGAAGTAGTGCTGTTAGTGTTGGTAGGAGTAGAGTTACAGGAACCAAGCTGTGGTTCTTTCATGGGTAGAGCTGGTCCCCAGTAGACAAGTAGAGAAATTTCCTGACATGGGTGCCCTTGGAAATGATGATTGGCTCATCCATAAAGTTGCAGCATTTTTGGAATACTTGTCCATTGTTCTCAGTCGACAAGGTGTTTCTCAGGAGAAGTCCTGAAAATTACAGTGTGGGAGATCCTGTAGCAATGCCAACAACACCTTGTGGGAGTGATTCACCTCTAATCCTGGCAATCAAAACAATCTCCACGTGGGGGCAGAGTGACTGTGTCTAGAGCTGTGAGTTGCCAGTGAGTGTCCAATGAGAGTTTGTTACATGCAAAATCTAGGAGGGCTTTATGGGATTTGAGAAAGTCCGGGCCAAGAATCATTGATGGTTTCAGGTCAGGTACTAGGTAGGATTTTACAGTAGCTTACTGAGAGCCAAAACATCATTTGAGATGGACAATGCCTGTAATAGGTGCTGTGGCAGCATTTGCAGTGATAATATACTTTATGTCAGCTGGGAAGATATGAGGTGACTGGTGAAGAGCTCTATTGCTCAGAAGGTTAGTATTGACAACAGAGATTTATGGACCAGTGTCGATCAAGGCATGAGTAGATCAGTGTCTAGTAGTCATTGGTACATAACTGGCAAGGAGCGGAGATCTGATGACAGGCACATTGGCTCCTGGAGAGGAGGTGTTAGTCAGGGGTTGGTGTTGGTGTGCATTGCAAGAGTCAGAAAGCAGTGGAGATTTTTGATTTTGTAAATTGCGCAAGTAACTTTGTGGTTTATGTAGCACAATGTCTCTGCAAACTTCTTTATGTGGTAAAAACCAAAAGATGTGCAAATGAATGGTTTTTGGAACATGTTAGAGATATTAGAAATAAGGACATGGATTCTTCACTTGCAATGCATTATTTGTTCCAACATGATAGTAACCCCTCCTCTTTAAGGTTTACTATAATTGAACACGTAAAATGTCTATTAAGAAAAGGAAACAGAAAACAAAGTATTTTGCAGAAGGAATCTAAATGGATTTTTACATTGGAATCACTGTACCAAAAGGTTTGAATAAGGATTTGGATCTTGCAGTATATCTGTAATAATATATGTATATTTTTGTTTGATTGTATGTTATGTATTTTTCCTATCTTATAACTCTATCTCCTGTTTTCCTATCATGTTGTATTTTGGATGAAGAAGGAGGAGTTCTAACATTTGTGTTCCTTCCCTGTGTCTTTAAAAATTGTTACATTGTATTGGTACTAAGCAGGCCTTTTTTGGTGTTATTATATTTTAACATCCATGAGTGTGATTTCCGAAATGAGGTTTTCACAATGCTAATGTGAACTTCTATTTAATATTATTGTCCATATCATTTGACACAGAAAAGCAACACACTAGTTTTATACAGGCTGTTTCTTACTTTTTATGATTAATAGACTCTTGGACATGTGCAATAATAAAAAGTACAAGTATAATAATAATTGTAGGAGATACATGATAGTTGCATTTATAGATAGCTAGGATACCAATTGAATTATATGTATCTATTTTACATGTTTTCCTCTTTTTTCCCCTTTTTCCACCCCCTCCTTCTCCATCCCCTTCACCCTTTTTTCTTCACCCTTTTTCCTCCCATTTTCCCCCTTTTTTCCTTCCCCTTCCTTTCTTTCCCTTCCCTCCTTCCCCTTTGCCCCCTTCTTCACCCCCTTTCCTTCCTTCCTTTTTGTTATGTTAGAATCAGTCTGTGGTGTTCAGCATTATATTAGCTTTATAGGTGTATTTATTAGTGATATTGTCATATCAGACTTAGCAAGGGCTTTGATTTGGTGAAATATGATAAAACACTGAGTGAGCTTTTTGTAATGCTATTAATTCCCTATTGGTCGACTTGAATCAATTATTTATTAATGTGAATATAAATGTGATTGTATTGCAAACTGACCCCAATGAAGAGGGCATATGCCCTCGAAATGCCAGGGAGCCATTGTACGTGTGTTTAAATAAATTATTTAACTTGTTTTTCCTAAATTGCTCGGTGTGGATCACTTTTTTTTCTATGTTGTTTAGTCATTAAGGTGTTCCCCAGCCCAGCAAAAGCCCCTAATTCATTGGGCAGTGCTAATTTTCCCATTCCTGAGGGTGGCTGTGTTCAGCCTGCTGTTGCTGGGCAGTGGGTCATAATGTCACAGATAATATAGTGCACGTCAAAACCGCGCACCAAACACAGCATGCAGCAACACAGCAGTGGCACGTAATGCCGACCTCAACAGAAATGCACATTGCCCAAAAAGGTCTTAGGATTTTTGTGGAGGGCTTCACCCCCGCATTCTTACACTTGGGAGGCTTTGTTTACCACACCCCCAGACTATCAAGGAGGTGTGGATACAGGGGCAAAACAAAAATTTGCTGTGGCACTTAGCCGTCAGTGGACTGACAGGACTCGGAAAAAAATCCCACACCAGAGATTAAAACCCTAGTCATGCCCTGCTGCCCACTGTATGGTCAGGTGCTCTAGCCACTCCACCATGGGAGTGGCTCGATCACGCACCCGACCAGCAGTCACTACATGCATTTCCCCTTCCTGTGTAGAGTGGCAGGACTAGCAATATTTGGGTATCGCTCATATACCTCTCTATCGCTCTAAAGCATAAAGCACTACAGACCGCATGGTTCTTCATGCATGGTTTAGTCTGTGCTAGAATCACCTGGTACCCTGTTGCTGCTGTTGTGGCCATCTTTGGTTCCCGTTGCTGCTGTAGTGAGACCATCATTTTCTGTAGACTGCAGCTCTGTGTCCCCAGAATCCACACCACTGGCAGGTGACTGGTTCACAAGGAGGGTGAGGTTGATCAGGTGACTGTTGAGCAGGTTGCAGGGCATTAACAGGTGTAGTAGAGGAAGAAGGAGAGCTCAGCTGCAACTTAATGACAGCGGTAATTAGTTTATCTATTATGGCTTGATGTTGCTGGGCACAGGTTGTAAGTGTAGCTATGTGTGAAGGTTGAGGTCCTTGAACAGTAGTAGTCTGGAACATTGATATGGATTGCTGCACCAGTCGTGCAGCTTGGATTGTGTACATCCAGGTTTTTGGCTTCTGTTGGATCACATAAGGTTGAAGTTGTGGGAGAAGAACTCAGACAAAGGCTGTGATTTGGTCTTTCTCTGATTTCTGCAAGTGTTTGAAGCATGACGCAATGTCCACTATGAAGGTTTCAAAAGATTCTGAGGGCTGCATGGTGAGCTCCCACAATTGTAGTTCTAACAACCACGGCTGCTGTGAGTTCACAAAATGTTCTTTAAAAATTGTGTATAGAATGGCACTATTCCTTTTAACTTCCTTGGAAAATTTGTCAAACTATGTAATGACAGTCCCTCTCAGGAGTAAGCATAAGGCACTGAAAATATGCTGCAGATCAATCCAGCCATTAAAGGAAATCCAGGCTTGGAATTCTTGGAGCCAGGCTACTATGTCTTCTTGAGGCAAGGCTGAGAATGGTATTGGTTGTAGGCTGGTATGGTTGGTGGACTGTAGTGAGATAGTTCTTATATATGCTATAGTAGGTCACCCTGGATGGCTTGTATAGCTGTGTTGTAGGACTGGACATCTTTCAGAATGGTTTCTATTTTATTCTTCAGGGTCAACCTGGGGGGAGTGAAAATAGGCTGCCAGACTGTCCTTGACCATCCACTGCAGATGATGTGGCAGGCAAAGGTTGACTTCCCAGCTGTTTTGTAATGTTATTGCTGTGTTCTGATGACACTGTGGTTGAGGAAGTGACTTGATTGCCAGAATGAAGGTTGTAAGAATGAGATGGCTTGTTGTCATGCAGGAGATGGGATTAAGTGGAGTAGATGGAGTGTTTGAAAAAAAACAGTGTTGTAGAGAAAAATACAATTATTTGTCAGCAGAGCTTATGGAATGAGGGGTTCTTTTTGTTTGGTTGTTTGTTTTACAAACAATTTCTGAGGTAAATCCATGTTGGCTGTTACTGAAATAAAGATTTCTTAGTTCCAGGGATTAGTTGCAGTGGCTCTTCATTTCAGTTGGGATTGCCCTGCACAAAGATGGCCGCTATTGAATAAATGGAGCATAGTCCCAGTTGCAGATAGTGGTGCCCTCACAAAGATAGATGCTGGACCTGTAGCTTAGACTTCTTGTCTAGTTTGCCATTCCCAATATGGCTACCAACAGGGGGTAAATGTTGCTTCCCGTTTTGCCATTGTAAGCAGGTGGCTTATCTCAGGGCAGCAGAAGAATGCAAGATGGTGATTTTGCAGTCTGTTTAAAAGATAAATGGCGGGCTTTAGTTTGGATGAGTGGCTTCCAGGCTATCTGAAGTATTTTTGGGGAGAGATTTATTGATCCCTTCAATGTCAGAAGCCTAGAATATTTCTTCAGACAGAGTTGAGAAAATAAATGTTTGCTGCCATTCTTCAGAGATGTGAGTCTGTGTAATGGAAGGCACAGCAAGTGAAAATCACAGAAAGCCATATGTCTCTGGTTTAAAAGTTAAAGAACATGCTGTAGCTCTTGCCTGTCAAGATGGAGCAGTTAAAATGAGTACTGCCACTAGAAGAGAGCTGTCTGGGGGGGGGTGCAGTCTTCTTGTGGTGTCCTATAGTAAAGCAGTGGCAGGTCTGTCAATTTACCTTGAGGAGTTCAGTATAGTCTTTAGCGTGGCAAGATGGCTCAGACAATTGTTAATTTCTTGGTTTCTGTATCAAGGGCTGTGATGCATGTGAAACAGAGAGCAGGAGAAGGGCTGCATTCTCCACCATGTGTGGCATTTTGGTGTTGGTCTGCCACTAGGACCCTTACCTTCTCAGGTCTGCCATCCCCATCTCTCACTGCTATCTGGACCATGCAAATAACTGAGGTGGATACACAAAATAAACATAGAAGAGGCTTTATTTCCAGTAGGTCACATCAGCACACCATGATGCATAGCCTCTGACTGACTGCTAACAGCCACCCTATAGGGTCTTGTAAAGAGAGCCGCTCCTACACCCAGTTTCATGTAACATGAAACTACTTTGCTGTGAGGGCCTTCAGAGGGGCAGCAACTAGCCCCATGCCTAAATGTACTTCACATAGGCAAGAGGAACAAGCTATAGTAGACAGATTTGGACAGAGAGGTTTCAGAGAAGAATGGCTAACTGATGCCACACTAAGGTTAGGAGACATAATCAGGTTTCAGGCATTGGAACATACCAATACAAAACCCTGAAGGGTTTGTGTCCATTAACAGATATAATATATTTACACCAAGAATACCTTCTGTAATACATAGACACTGGCATATTCTTTCAGTCTGTGATAGGCAGGTTACAAATTTTATTAGAGACCCCTGAATGCCACAAACAAGAACCCAGCCATCAATGATGACAATAGTGCATACTGTACAGTATATCAAATTTCAGGGTTAGCAAGCATCACAGCGTTTACTGGATCCCTTGAGAAATGGAAGTTTCTCCATGTAGGAGATGTTCAGTATGGTCCCACACAACCAGGAAGGACATCTTTAAACATTCATTCACAAATAAGGAATACAATATTAGCAGCCATATCACCTGTCTCAGACCATGTGGTATATGTTATAATGTATCCTTGCTACAAAATGTATGTCAGGAAAACCACTAGACAGCTGAAAACTCGCATACGAGAACATAAGGGAAACATTGCAGGAAAGGACCAGAAATCCTCTGTAACCAGACATTTCAATAATGCACACCACAGTGCAGCCTCTCTGAAGTTTTTGGGACTTGAACATGACAAGCAGCCTAACAGGGTGTTGGGCTGGGACTTGGAGTTAAGGGAAAGGGAGATGTGGTAGATATATGACCTTGGAACCATGGAAGAGAACCGTGGCATGAATGAAGAAGAGGAGTGGCATGTATTCTTTTGAAATAATTTAAGTACTCAACAATAAGGACCCATACTAGTTTTCTGAATTGAAAAAGTTTTGTTTATTATTTAGTCACAGGGATACAAAAAGTTTGCAATGAATGGATTTACTTTTCATATACTGCATAAGTACAACTTCCACAATCATCTTTTCATTATATACTCATACCAATTAATCCTCCCTCCCAAACAGCTTGGAAATACGATATCTATCAGTATGTTGGCATAACAGTATTGAATAAAACACCTAAACTGAATCCCCATACCAGTACTATATACATATAAGGCAGACATTACACTGTATATCTGAATAAGAGAATTTAGTTTATTCTAGGCCATTTCAACCACCACCTATCCCCCTTAGATTTAAGAACATACATGTATTCATGAGCAGCAAGTCTGGATAGTGTATATTAACATAATTTCCATACCAGCATTCTGAATAATAAACTTATATTTCATACACTTCTCACAGCTTCCCCCCACCCCACCCCCACACACACACTACTATAACATTCGGTTTATTTTCAGGTTTTGAAAATCATGTAGCATAACCATGTGTGCATAGTAAATACCAGTTAACTATTTGAATGTGATTACAGGGTAAGGAGTATACCCAAGGAAAAGTAAATAAGACTAGATGTTTTTTGCAAGTAGTTTATGGCCAAACATTATTGTGAGAACTCGGCTCCCCTGGGAGGAATTGACCTTCTTGGCCTCTGATGAAGCACCTGCTGTCTGTTTGCAGAGAGCTGCTATTGGTTTGGGGTGGATGCTAGGAAGGAGAATCTCAGGAGGCAATGATGTCACAATTCCTGATGTCATGATGCATAGCCACATACTCCAGAAACTGCAACCCATATGAGCTGCAGACAGCACAGGCTCCAGCCACTGCTACCCAGGGTGGAGTAGTCGCAGGACGTCAGTGGAAAATTGAAATAGCAGTGAAAGATGAGTATTATTCTGAGTAAAGAACACAACAGGGACTTCATTTTCTTTAGCTCAGCACTGCCAAAAGACTTTAGTAAATGATCTGTCAATAAGAATAATATTAACTAGCAGTGACTCAGTGAAACAGCAGCTCATGATAGGGATACCACAGAAGGCAAACAATTCAGTTCATTATAATTTGAAAGAAAAGTCACTTTTGGGTGGACATTGCCTGAAACTGTTTATTTATTGAGGCTCTCTAAACATACCAATGCTAATATGATTTTTTTAAATGTAAAATTGGTATATCAAGTTTATGAAAGGGGTCACAACCAGCACATTGGTAATGGTGAATTATATTGTTTGTTTTACCACATAAGGTAATAGAAGCTTGGACAGCTACAGTTAAAACAAAAATTCCAGTATATGTTAATATTACTTTACAGGCCATAAAAATGGTAGATATTAGTAATTAACCTGTTTACAATCAGATAGTCCGAGCAGTCATACACGGGATTCTGACGTGGCTAAGAAATCCCCAGTGATGAAACAGGTACCATTTAAAACTAAACTTGCTTGCAAATCTAAGCAAGATGTTCCCTTTTCGCAGCAGGAGCTTTTTAGAATGAGATCAACCTATAAGGTTTGAGAACCAGTAAGCAATCTAAAACTGAGTGAGTGCTTTTACATGTCTGTCTGGGAATTTAATGAGTTAACAGTAGAAGCACGATTAGCCAGGCAGTATTGAGAACCAGGTAAAACATGAAAAAGTAAGAAACTCATTAGCATCTGAGTTATGATCTGGTAAAATACAGTCTAGCAAATGAACTATGTTGTACAGTGGAACAGTTCACCAGTGAGGCATGCTTTGTAAGGAACAGGCCACTGGGGGAAGGGATTAAAGAGCTGGTGACACGTTCAGGTGAATTTAAATAAAACATAATATTTTTTTTTATTTCATAGTTTGGAAACAACCTTTGCGTACAAGACTCGTTTACAAAGATTCCATGTCATGGATACAAGGAAGACAAATACAGACAGGCAGTTATTACAGTAATTATGGAAACACACAGGAAATTGTACATGGTTATGCATAATTACAAAATAATAGTGACACATATTGCTCGGAAGATTACTATCCAGTCCTAGTGTAGAGCAATTAGACACAGTCCAGCTTGTATTTATCATTAGTTCTGTACTTCTCCTCCCCATTATTTATTACTGAGGTCATTTGTGTGAAAACAGGATTTCAGCTCCTGAAGAGTTCATCTATTCCTGCTGCTTTCTCCATACCTGAAGTCATAGAGCACTGCTTGTGTCCTCACACTTACTCCCATGGCAACAGACTGAGATGTCACAACAGAGGACTATGACTTGGAGTAGGGAGTAAACTATAGAGGCAGATGAACTCAGAATAAACTTTAAAGGGCAACAATCAGATATTCATACATATTTCCTTAGTAATAAATTATGGGGAGGAGAAATATATCAAATATAAATGGAATACAGGCAGAAGTGCACCTAATCATTATTGTTTTTTAAAGTTTTCTTTGAGGCATCATTAGCTCTTTAACATTAATCACTGTAAGACTGCTTTGATAGTAACAATTATATGGGTACAATTCTGTTGTCTGTGTAAGATGTAGCAGGAACCATACTAAAATCTATGTTTTACATGTGTACCATAGGACCACCACAGGCCCTGAGGAAGTAGCCCCAGGCCATGAAACATTGGCCGGTTTTGTGCAAGAGGTGGCTTACTAGTGTAATAACAAAATAAATATAATTTGAAAATATAGGAGTCTTTCTCCACCAGTCTAACACAGCCCAGCCATACTACTTATGCAAACAAAGAAGACAATAATTGGGACTGCTTCATGGTTCATTACTCACTTATGGCTCTTCCTCTCTCATCTCAGATACACACCGCTAAACAACTCTGGCAATTCCTTCTGTACTGGAGCAGCCACTACAGCACCAAAATGGAATGTTCCAAGCTACATCATCAAACTCCCAGGACACTGGTCATCATCCTGTTATGAATCATACATCAGAAATCCAGAATGTGAACTCAGATATGCTTACTGCTACATCTCCCTGTAAGCCTGGAGGGACAGCAGAGTTGATGCCATGATTCTCCAGAGATTCCCCCGGAGGATTCTCTCCTGAGTGCACTGGGTCCTCACTTTGTGAGTTGCAGGAGGTGGTTGCTGCTTCATCCTAGGGCCTCTGCACTCTCCATCTTTTCCCTTAGCCTCAAGATCCCTTCTCTTAGCACCTCTACTCAGGGGGAAGGTCAAACAAGAGAGCGAGGCCAAAGTAACGTCTCTTAGGACTTACACATATCCACATACTGTACATGGCAAGCTGCCACATTAAATTAAAAGGCTTGCATGTTGTTTGATGGGGAAGCTGACCAAACTTTGTCCCCGCCCCAGCATTTTACAAAGCAGCCAGTATCCAGTCCCAGTCAGCCTTAGCTGCTTAGTCCCTTCATCCTTCCCTCCTCCTCTAGCACTCTCTCTGCCCTGTGGGCCTCAGCAGTTTTGTTCATTCATTCATTCATTCATTTCAAATGTTTCACCAGGAAAGACATACTGAGCTGCTAATAGCTCATTTCCAGATGTGTCCTGGGGTAGGGAATTTGGGAAATCATATACAGTAAATATAGTATATCAAGGAGCATAATCAAAATTAGAAGATGGATCAATATACAGATATGTGTAAAAAAAAAACTGATATAATTTAGGTAAAAGAACTACTCTTACAGAACAGTGAATAGGTAATGAAGTAAAAAACAGATTGCTAGGGCAAAACTAGTTTGCGGGGAGAGGAAGAGAGTCATGGACAGTTACAGGAAGGAGAAGAATAATTATGAAGGAGAGACTTTAAGGAGAAAGCAGAAGAGGCAGAGCAAATTGACAAGGGAAGGGAGGACCAGAGTTTAGGAATGTGGTATGAGAAAGCAGATTGACCAACAGTAGATTTTCTAGAAGGAATAGTGAGGGATGGGAAATATTATTGTGTAGAGAGTAGTAGGAAGCTGAGGGAGAGGATAATAGGTATGTAAAGGAGGAGGGAAGGGAATCAAACCAGAATTTAGATATGAAGGAGGCAGAATGGAAAAGGCACCTGGCATCAAGAGCGGGGAGTGAAAGAGCAGAGTAGAGTGAGCAAAGGTGGGTACAAAGGGAACAATCTAAAGCAAAATAACAAAAAGAGTGGAAAAGGGGGTCTAGTCTGGCAAGGGAACATTTGGGGAGCTTCACTACAGACTATGTCACCATAATCAAAAATAGGGAGAATCATCTTTAAAACAATCGTTCAGTGGACAGGAAGCAGGATACTCACTTTGTTCCCATGCAATGCACCAAGCTTGGGTGGAGCTTTTGGTGCATGGCATCAATATGCACCCGGAAATCAAGATGATGGTCAGGCCAGACCCTGAGGTATCAAAAATAGGATACATGCTCAATCATAGCACCACCAAGGGCGTTAAGCAAAGGGAGAGGGTGAGTCTGGAAAGTCTATGATGGGTGCCAAAAGTCATGGACACTGTTCTTTTGCCATTGAGGGATAGTTGGTTAGACTTGAACCAGCACTGAATATTGTCAAAATCCAGCTGAAGCTGTCAGGTAAGATCATGGGAAGAGGAGGCAGATGCAAAAATAACTGTATCATCAGCATACATATGAATAGACACATGTAACCCCCACCGGCCACTTGTTTAACGAGTAGGCACACCTCTCATACTTATTCTGTATAGGGGAAAAGAGAGGGGTGGGGATACTAAGCATGACCTAGTATTCACTACACACCAAAATGACCCTTATTAAACCCATGTTCTAAGGAGAGAAACTTTGCTAAGGGCTATGCTAGGTTTGCACTTCTGGAGGGGTACCCAGTAATTCCACACAGGAATCATTAACTAGATTGTCCATACCAGGTTGGGATTCTAGAGTGTGGCTTTATTCCAAACAGTTGGTACACAAAAGCAAAGATGGACCCCTAGGGGTTTACACTTTGTGGCACAAGGCAAATGCAGAACAACCTCTGTAGCATGACAGAAACTTGAACTTCCTATATAGCATATGACTTGGACTCTTTTCAGTGGCACTGCCTGAGCTGAAACACACATCTTCTAGTGGCAATGGCCACAACGGAACACACAAATTCTTCTAGTGGCACTGGCCACAACTTAAAACATGTTCCTATATGGCATAGGCTTCAAGGCAGGCAATATGGCAACTGGCCATGATGGAGCACACTGGTGCTCAAGACTAGAATAACCACACCAGGGGGTAAACTTTCTCTGCAGGCATTGGCCAAATGACCTGAAAAATAGATGCCTTACAGAACCTGAAGTGCTGAACTGGTCACTCCAGATGGGGGTTTGCCCAACTTTTGCTTCCTCATCCATACCCAGCCATGCTTTCAGAGCTGCACCTCAACAATTAGCAAACAATCGAACTATGCATCTTGGAATGTTTGGCACATTCAGCATTAGAAAAACACTACTGTACATAGGTGTTTAAGGATAAAGTTCTGTACGTGTTAAGTCACACCAGGGACTCCACTATTGTCTGCCAACTTTAGGGAAATGTTTTGAGAACAGTCTCAAACAGAACTGGGTGAATAGGTCCCTTTGTTAGAGTAAACACCTCATAGAAAACAAGGCAGGAACACTTCTCCTGGGAATGTCCAAAGTCAGATTTATTCATGGTTGTACACAAAAAGCAGCTTCAGATGTTATTAGATCAAGTCAGGGGATTTCCCCTCGGATCCATTCTGCAGTCACTTCTCATCCCACTGGGGACGAAAACATCAGGAACTCCTGCTGGATGGTTTCCACCACTTCTACAAGGCAGGTAGATGTTTCTCAGCACTAGGGTGAAAAAAAGTAAGCTCTCCTCAGAGCCCACACTGCAGCTCCTCACTCCTCCATTGCTCTCTCTGAACTCCACTCACAGACTCCTACTGCAGATTAACTGAAAATTCTAAAAACTCCCCACTCACAGCTAGCTATAGTGGCTTACGCTGCTGTGAGCGTTCTAAATGACATCACCTCTCTGATCTCAGCAGAAACCAAGTAAACAGAAAGGGAGCAGGCGAACATCTATTTAACTATATATTCACCAGCTACCTTCCCTACCTAACACTGACACTGATGGGATTCTAGTAACCCCAAGGAGCAGGGAAGTTACACCCAGATGAACAGACAGAGGGGAGGTCATTCAAGAATATGGTAGAGAATCATTTCCTTTAGCCCCGAAATCCCTTCTCTTGGCACCTCTACCAAGGATGGAAATGAGAGAGAGAGAGAGAGAGAGAGAGCAAGGCCAAAATAACATCTCTAAGTATGTACACATAACCCAGGGATTTATTTAACTCTAAAAATTGATTAGCATGTTGCTCATAAAACTGCTAAATCTTTGTGAAAATGCATAGCTCTTGCCTCACTGTGTTTAACAACCACAGCACTTCTAGAAAATCTATTTAAATACTTTCTGTACAGTTGGTAACGTCCCAAGAAAAAACTGCTAATCAATTATTTAAAACCCTTTAACCACCTACACAGCCAACAGCCACACTGAACTGTAAATTTGGGAATATTGTTTTCTTTGTCTTTGTTTTGAATTAGGTCTGTTTTTCCTTATTTCAGGCCCCATATTAATGCAGCTATTTTCCCCCAGCCAGTTATACCTGTTTTACTTACTTAACAGTTCCAGAACCCAACGTTATCAGTTGAGCTGAAGACTACAATGAATTAGAAATGAGCTTAGAAATCTAAGGATTCTGATTGGCTGCCAGTGATGCGGGGTGGGGGCACTATTAACTTACAGTTAGAGCCCTCTAAAAACAAGTACCAAGTCTGCCAACCCCATAATTGGTATCCTGGTGCCCATAGAATTTCCAATTTAAAATGCCATTTTTTCACTCTTAGTAGGCAAGTTGATGGCTGGCCAAGTCCTCCGAGTCGGTCTCAGTTATATTTAATAAATAAATAAACGCCTACTGTTCCAAAACAGTACATTCACCTCACATTTTTCTTGCATCTCTTTGAGACCACAACTCCATTTCTAACACATATCCCTAAGGCCGACACAGAACAGAAAGGCTAAAGAAGTTACTGCTAAATGGACTTTCTCCCATATAGTTATTGCCACAAATGTAAAAATGCAAAAAAGCTGATGTGTTAATCTTAACAAAAAAAAAAAGTAGAATGCTGTCGGGTTACATCAGACTTCTCAGTTTCCACTTCCTGCTTTCTCATGGCAGGGTTGCGCAAGGTTGAGTGCCTAATTGCCGTCTGCCGCATCTTCCGACCGCAAAATAAAATTATAAAAAGCTTGCAGAAAGGGCAGTGAATATGTTTTGTAAGTATAAAAATTATGCCAATAGACTTATGGGGGGAAAATTTACTAGAAAATCCATGACTTCTGGAGGTGGTGGTGCGGGGGGGGGATAAATAGAAGAGAATGGCGCTTTTGGGGGAAAACAGGAGATGGAACAGCACAGAAATGAAGGGACTACTTCGTCACAGAAACATTTTTTTCTACTATTTGTATTCGTTTTGAAAGTCAGTTCCTCTCTTATTTTATTACTTAATTTAAATTTACACAGATGCCCATTTTCTAAGCTCAATATACCCTCCAGGGTGGGTAGGTGGTATGGGCAATACTGGACCTTCCTGCAGCTAGAAGGCCCTCCGCCTGCAACATCGGGCCTCATTACACCCCTGGGCAGTCTGGTATTGCCCAATACTGCCCACCCTGTCGGGTATTATTGCTTGCATGGAACACAGTGGCATCAGCTCAGCAGATGTCCCTGTGTTCTGCTTCATTGTAGTCTTCAGCTCAACTGATGTCCCCCCTGGGTTCTGGAACTGTAAGCAAATATGAATATTGGGCAGGGAAAAAGGTTGCACTAATATAGGGCCTTAAAAGATGACACAATAGGACTATTTGAAACAAACACTCATAACAATACATAGGGATGATTAAACAGATGTCATATTTGCCCAAATTTACAATTTTATTGAAAAATGTAAACAACATTGTTTATGTTTCCTTTAAGCCATAAACTATGTTTAAATGAGGCTTTTTGTGGAAAATTGCTTTCTGGGCTTCAATTTGGTAGCCATTTCTGTCACCACTGACCTGCCCTGTCATGGTGACAGGGACAATAGGTGATGGGCCACCCAGTCGGGTAATGCTGCCTAAGAAGAGTGCCACAAGGGCTCGTGGATTTGTGAATGATTTAATTGATTCAGGCACCTTTTCAGATGTTAATTGCTTGTTTAGTGACAGACCTCCAGAATTGTCTGCTGTGATTGACAGCTCAGACAGACAAATCAGAGCTCTTGATTACCATAGAAACAGCAAAGGCTGTTCAGCACTCCAGACAGGTCTGCATGAGATCGCTGGTGAGCAGGACCCCTGTAAGCTGCTGAGAGCTGTCCTGCTGCAATAGACTGCATCTGTCTGAGAAGAATGACCAAAAGGTGAAAGACATTTTCTTTGCTTTAAAAAGGGGACACAATTGTGTGCAGATCATCGCACAGCTGAAATTGACAGCTACAGATGTTGAAAAAGTGAATGAAATGCCAGTTGATGCTGCTGTGGGATCTGCCCAGCTGGTACCATTGTACGGTACCAGGTTATCACCCCTGCTTAGGCCTGGATGTCACATTGTGTAGGGTGGTGTGGACTTACAATGACAGGAAGCTAGCTGAACCTCTGACCTGAACCACTATTCCTGATGCAAACTAAGTGAGAGGAGACACAAGAAACTGGACATCTGCAGGATAGGGATCACTGTGAGTGGTGATGGAAATTCTCTGCACAGCAAAAGAGATCCTCTGGGACTAGAACCATGTATAAATTCTGGGTTCACCATGCAACGTGACCAGTAGTTGGGAAAGCATTTTCTGGACTTGGCCAACTACGGTCTTTGGGTTTAGGGTTTTTCTGTTTCAATAATCAGTGCTAACCATTTATTACTACCACCAGGCTGACCTCATGCAACGCCAGTGGACCTACACTAATCCCACAGTTCAGCAGCCATCAAAATGCTTGAGATCACCCTAGTATAATTGAGGGTAAAGCACTAACGGAGAGTGGGTAGCATCCCCCTTACAGGAAGGCTGGAGGCAGGATATTGTATCATACACTATGGTATGGGTTGGACACATTCTGAGGGCCATGCCTGGGACAGCTTATAATTATAGCCCAGGGAGACCATTTAATCTGGTTGTACCATACAAGGCACAGATGAACAGCCATGACTGGAATGGACTGCCTAGTATGGCACAGAAGGAAAGCCACTAATAGTATGCCATAGTACCTCAACTGCTGCTAAATCTATTTCTCCTTTAGGGTTTGCTGCCCTAAATAAACATTATGTTCATTTTGTTTGAAATCCTTGTCTGTGTAATACTTGGTTAAAGTGTTCAGTGCATGTATTTGGGCTCTGTCACAACATTTGGGTAGATTTGAAGATAAGGTGAACTAGTTGGGAGGTGGGAAGGTACAGTATCTCAGGGTTTTTTTTTTTTTTTTTCATAGAAGGGTTTGTCCTCCTGAGCCAGACCCAGGGCAGCTGTTCAGCTCTGTACCTCAGAGTGTCCCTGACCATCCCATTCCTCTCTTTGTGCTGGGTGACCAATTGCCAATGGATTCCCCCCACTGCAGGGGGCCGGGGGGAAGGTCGTACCCCCCTCCGTGTACGCATATCCAGATGGCCTGCCAGCTGGAGCAGAAGAGCAAGTCAGGGTGTCCTGGCAGGCTTCATAAAGCCCCAGGTCTGCTCCAGTTTTCCCAGCTAGTTTTCTGCACCTAGAGCTGTGGCAACATGGACAATGTACTGTATGTGCATGGAGGCAAGCATATGTTATGGAACCACTCTAGAACCACAGCTTTTTCCACCCTCCCAGACTTACGTCTTGCCTCCTGTGCACTGATGCTACCACCAGGCTTCCACCCAGTGGCAGCCAAAAGCCAGGAAGGCACACCACCTCAGTTCGAGAGAGGAGAGGAGAGCAGCCAGGCAGCCTCCTGGTCCTCCCACCCTTTATTTATTTATTAGCTTTTGGTAACCAGGTAAGTGCGTTAGACAACTGACCTGCCTATTTTCAAGCACAACCCGGAAGAGTACAAAAATACAATGGAGCAAACTATTACAGGGAGCAAAACAGGTAAATCGATACAGCAGGTAACAGGTACCCATTCAGGGAAGGTCAGAGACATAACTACAGTTGACGTAAGACACCAACATAGGAGTGTGTAACCAAAAACAGTGACAGGTCATGTAGTACACAAAATCTGCAGTATTGCACAGATGAGGTAGGTATTGAGCAAATAGGGAATCCAGAATGAAAATTAAGAGCAATTGCAAACACCACGTGCACCCAGGTGAGAGAAAAGTGCTTTCTTGAAAATGTTGTGAGATGTGGAACACTTAATTTGGGAAAGTAGGGAGTTCCAGAATTTGGGAGCAAAGTGGGAGAAAGTTTGCTCACCCATCTTTATAGAGCAGAGAGGGACAGAGAGCAGGGGAGAGGCAGAAGACCTCAGGGAGCAAGAGTAAGTCACAGGGTTTAACATAGCTTCAAGAGAGTAAGGTTGGGGTTGTCGGGTTAATGAGTCAATGAAGCATCCAAGAGTGTAGGAGCACAAGTCATTGGGAGACAGCCAATTCAAGGAAGAGTAGAGCAGACAGTGGTGGTTGAGGCGAGGAGCTGACAAGACAAATCTGCAGATACTGTTGCATGTGATATCCCATTTATGGAGAGCACTCGCATTGGCCTGGGAAAGGACAGGTAGAGCATATCTGAGTTCAGAAAGCAGTACACCATGCACTATGGAAATTCTGGCAGCTGGGGTAAGGGAGGGGTGCACTTTGTAAGCAACTTGAATCTTCAAGTTGACATGCTTACAGACCTTTTGACAGCTCCCAGCGACCCAAGCTTGTTCCCGAACTTGGGTATAGTGGTGCACCAGAGAGAGGAGTTATTTGGGACTTTGGGTATATTAGTGCAGTGGGGGGGTGTTATTTGGGACTTCGCTGAGAATTGTTACTTGATTGTTTCATGGAGTGTGATGGTGGTATCTGAAGCTATGTTATCTGATATTATTTGATTACATGCATTACCTCATTTTCCTTTTTCCACCTTCCTGTTTCTGTATTCTATACTTTCATCTAATAAACCTCTTTCTTGTTTGTATTGTCACATTTGTGCCCAGTGACATTTTGTTACATAGCATATTGTTCATTATTATTTTGCATGTAACCAGTACCTTAAAGATGGAAGGATCCCATCAGGTGGAGGTGCTGCATTATTAAGATATAAACATAACCAAACCCCAGAAACCATCTATAACCCAGGGTCATCTGCCTTAAGCAACTAAGGAACCAGACATACCAGAATGTCCAGCAGGCTGTCCCAGTCCTCAGAGGCAGGGGTTATTGATAATAAGGATGAACTGAACAGTAGCTAAAGACTGTGTTATTTATTAGTTCTTCCCTGTGCTCAGATTCAGGCCCAGTTCCTGTCCACTGCCCCAGTTCCCATCTGTATCACCCACTCCTCTGTTGTTGTAACTAGTTTCCATTTGCATCACCCACCCCCTCACCACTGCCCAAGTTCCTGTTTGCCTCTCCCACCCTCTACCACTGCCCCTGGTTCCTGTCTGTATTGTGTATCCCCAGCCACAGCCCCCTCCCTGTTTGTGTCACCCCCTCTGGCCATCACACTATGTAAGCAGGCAACTGACTGCCCTCCAGAGTCATGGCCCTTCTCCAGTGCTTCTCACATTGGCGCTCAGTGTGGCCATGTAAACGCACAATAGGATCATTTCAGGAGGTCAGACCATCTGTGAAGCAGAGCAAAAGCCACAGCAAAGCGGGCATGTAACACAACACACACACACACACACACACACAAAACCATGCTCTTTTAAAACAATTCTGGCCTGATCTGCAGCAAAGTATACCGCCCCCCATCATCATCACGCTTTTCTGAAACAAGTCTGGGCTCATATGCAGGAAAGTATACCTAACCCCCTCCCCCCCAACACACACACACAGCATCATGTTTGTTTTTTAAACACTGTTGGGCTCATCTGCAAAGTGTACCTCATCCCCCAACACATACACACACACCTCAGCGTTCCCCACGCAGCCTTGCCAGAATATTGGTATACTGGTCAGCCTTAGCAGGCAGTTGCTCTGCTCTCCATGAACGTGAGTTCCAGGACACTATAAGTCAGGTTATTACAAGCACAGGACTAGACTGGAACTGTGGCTCTGATATTTAGTCATCAATTAAATCCATGTGGTTTGGGTCCACAGGCCCAATTCAGAAATCAATTAGTGAAGCTCAGCAAGTTTTCCTAGCTAGCATGATTAAGCCAAAAGCAACATGAAACAGCTGAGTTTATTTCTGGAATCAGCTCAGAGCCAATGCTTTTGATTGACTGTGTGAAGTTGTAAGTAAGCAGGCTATGGACTGAGCACAGCACAGCACACTGCCCTGCCCCATGTGCTGTAATCTGCAGTGGGGGAACAGGCAGGGACAGCACAAATACCAATGGCTTGAAAAAAGCCTTAGGTTTTAAGTGAGAATTCTTAGTGCTTGTGCACCTTGAACCCCTCCCGCTTGCACTCATGCGGACCAGTTGTATCTTCAGTGGGGGAGGTGGCATGATGAGGAATGGCTTGGAAAAAGCCTTGTATTTGAAATGTAAATTGTGTTTTCTTGCCTTACAATCTCCCTCTTCACCCATGCCCACAGCCTGTCTGCAGATCTAAAAAATCAGCAGCCTTGTTATTTGCTCACAGCTGTGATGCTGGGAAGGGGGGATGGCTTGCTTCAAAGGAGTGTTGTGTCACTGTATCACTTATCAATTACAACTTACAGCAACTTTTTTGTGGGAGCCCACCTGTAAGCATTGAATGGGAAGGGGAAGATTTTTAATGTTGGCAGCATCAACCAAAAGGGTTGGTGTATACCTCCTCGCCCAGGCCAAATCCACCAATGTACATACAAGTATTTCAAATTTTGGAATTCTTGCAGATGTTGGGGATCTGATCAAAAACAATTGAAAATGTAGTACTGGGTGGAAGGGGTACTGAGGAAGGCAACCACAATGGTGTGAGGATTGCATGAAAAGCCATATGAAGACAGGCTGTAGGATCTCAGCATTACTGTCCGCAGCAGAGGAGAGTGACAGGGAACATGTTGGAGACCTACAAGTACCTCACAGGTGTGAACAAGGTTCAGGTGGCATTTCATTTTCAGAGGAAGGAATGCATTATAACATTGGGGCATGCAATGATGCTAAAGAGGGAGCTTCACAGAAAGGGTTGTGAACAAATACAGTAGAACAGCCTGCCAGAAGAGGTAGTTGGGGCAAAAACTGTGGGGAGCTTCAAGCTTGCATCGGATAGGCACAAGTCAAATTAGGTAAAGAAAAGGGAGACTGGAGGGATGCTGGAGACCAACTAGGGTCGGAGGTGTCAGAATAACAGTTTTTAACAGTGTCAGTGGTTCAGTAGGTAGCAGACTTGCCTCTGGAGCTGGAAGATTGGATGGTCATGGCTTCTAGCACCACAGTAAGCACTTGGGAGTAATACCCATAACTGACACTATAGTGCAGTACGAGAGGGGTGCTGCACTGGTGAGGGGGCCATCCTTTGGATGAGATGTTAAGCCAAGATATTCTTCAAGGCAGTCTCTTGCAGCAGGTCATTACCAGTGGGATTCAGTCACAGGCACCCTCATCTTCAGATGATTTCACAGCAGTCGACACTGGGACCTCCCCCCAGCACCACCACATGCCATACTGTACCCTGACAGGTATAAAAGGGGGAGGTCCCAGGCATTCCTCAGTTCTTTTCAACCACAACTTGTATGCAACAAGTCCTCCTTCAGAGTTCCTGCTACACAGTCGTCTTTTGAATAGTTCTAGAAAGTCATCTGACTTTACTTTTTTGTCTGTTTTTTTTTTACCATCAACTTATGTCTTCAGATCCTTTATTCTGAAGTTGTGCTTGTGGCTACAGTATTGCTAGGGAAGACCTCCACACAGTCTATGTTTGCTGCCTGGGTTCTGAGCACAGCACTGTGTGGTGTGTCTTCTGTCAGACTTTCCCCAGAGCCACAAAACGCCAATGATTGCAACAACTCTGAGAGTATCTCATGGAGCAAAAGGTAGCCCTCTTGGAGCAACAACAGTGCAAATGCTACTTTTGTGAGAGATTCCTCAGCATCCTTTCCAGGGTCTCACTGCTCCACGGGAGGCCCCTCCACCTCGGCACAGGATCAGGGTAGGAAGCATGCTTCTAAAACTAAGCATGTCTCTTTCACCCGTGTCACCTTCTGAAACAAACATTGTGAATATGGAGCAGGTAGCCACTCTTTTATCGTCTTCTCTACTGTCGACGATTGTGTGCACCTCTCCGAACTTGTCGACAGCTCCTCCATCAATGAGCACCTCTGGGGCTGTTTTGCAGCTGCCAATGCTGACCCTGTTTGCACTGCTGCATGGCCCTCATCCATCGACGATGGCCTCTGGCTCATCAATGATCCTCTCGTCGATGGCCCTGCAACACAGCCCGTCGATGGCTCAACACTTTGACCCATCGGTGGCCCTGTGCCGCGGCCCATCGAAGTTACTCAGCATTCCATCACTGCCTCCTCTGTTGATGAGGTTCTCTTCGATGGTTGGGACAAGGGATGCACTGCCTTGTGCTGTTCTCAATGTCTTTGGGGTCCTGTATGCCCCCCCGTCAACAGCTGCTCATTTGGTCCCTTGGCCGGCCGCTGTTCCGTCTATGGTGCTCATTTGTTCCACTAGGTCTACCACCTCTGGACAGATGGCCATGATTGATATCCAGGCTCTGGTTACCTCCATCCTGGTCCTCACTCAGCCCTTCTGCCCCCCCAAGGAGGTGTCACCACTGAACACTGCTCCATCTCGGCCTCTTGAGGCCCAGCATACGGCCATCTCTTCCCCAGTCTTCCCGAGTCTGTATTCCCAGGAAGTAGACATGGAGGACCCTTTCCAGCAAGACTGGGGTTTGGAAAGCAGGGAGCAGGATTATGATATGGACCAGGAGCCGTCCCCTCAGTCCTCCTCTGTCCAGGAGAACATTACCCCTGGCCTCCCTTGTTCCCTGTCGGATGACCCAACATTTGTGGACATCATGCTCCACCTCCAGAGAACCTTCGAGTTCCAGGGCTCAGTACAGGAGTCTTCTTGCAAGATATTGGCTCAGTACCTGGGTATACCTGAAAGCCCTATTCTGGTTGTCCCCTCATTGGTGAATGCCTTTGAAGAGGCTATTATGGTCGCCTGGATGCAGCCATTCAAGATTCCCTCCAATCCAAGGAAGGAGGACAATCTTTATCAGACTCTGGTTCCTCAACCCTATTTCATGTCTCTGCCTCAGGTAGACTCTGTGGTGATTAATGCCGCTCATGATCAGTCTTCCAGTCCTCAGCACATGACTGTGTAGCCCCCGGATGTGGAGTCAAAGAAGTTAGATGCCATGGGAAAACATTTTTTTTTCCCTTGGCCGCCTTGTCCCTCTGGGTCCTTAATTATGTGGAACACCTTCTTAAATATCAGGAGAAAATTATCAAAGCTTCCCAGGCCACAGTCCAGTCCCTCCTGGCTGGTGCTGTCCAAGATGGCCTAACAGTGAAACTTTCCACGGAGGCAGCAGTGGGCCAGCACCTGCTACTGGCCGTTTATGATGCAGTGGATACCATGGCTCATACGTCCTCTGCTGGTATATGTCTCAGGCTCCATGCCTGGCTTAGCATGCCTGGTTTTTCCCAGGATGTCCAGTGATCCATTTTGAATGCCCCCTTTAAAGGTGTGCAACTTTTCGGTCCACAGACACAGGACATCTTAAAAGACCTGCAGGACACCGGTTGTACCCCACAATCGGTACGAATCCTATACTTCCATAAGGCCAAACAACCCTTCAGGGGTTCCTCCAGGGGTCACCCCTACAGAGGCCATCCCCCATTTAATTGACAGCCGGTCAATAAATGGGAAGCCTCAGTTACAATTGCCTGGCCTGAGGAATGCCCCTAGGCCTCGGTACATCCCTGCTGCCCCTCAGCATGGCCTGCCTCCCACCTGAGGGTCTTCCTCCAGCCATGGGTATAGAGGCCCTACCCACGGCCATTGAAGGCAGGTTTTCCCTGCATCCACAAGGGTGACAAGCCCTCTCCTCCAACCAGTGGCTACTGTAACTGATCAATACAGGGCACACACTAGAGTTCAGGGGGATGCCTCCTCCATCGCCACCCAGGGTCTCTTACTGTCACACAGACCAGGCACTGGTCCTACGGACCGTGATCACTGCCTTACTATCAAAAAGGGCTATTGAACCAGTTCCCCTTCCTCAGAAGGGGATGGGATTTTACTCCTACTTCTTCCTGGTCCCCAAATGGATGGGGGAATTTACGCCTCATTTTGGATTTGAGGGGTCTCAACCTCTAAATAGTCTTCCAAAAGTTCTGCATGGTGTCCCTTCCAACACTTCTTCCTTTGCTGAACAAAAGCGACTGGATCTGCTCTCTGCATATGAAGGATGCATACCTTCATATCATGATGCACCCGGTTCACTGATGGTTTCTCCGTTTCCTGTTCCAAGGATGTCATTACCAGTTCAGAGCCCTCTCTTTTGCTCTTTCCTTGGCCCTGAGAGTCTTTACAAAATGCCTTGCTGTGGTCACGGTGGCCCTCTGATGGGAAGGCCTTTATGTCTTCCCCCACCTGGACGACTGGCTCCTGAAAGCATCCAGCAGGCACCAGTTGTCTCACACACTTTCTCACACCCTGCAGTTGTTCACCCAAGTAGGGATTGCGGTAAACTATCCCAAGTCCAAACTGGACCCTACTCAACACTTCAAGTACATAGGAGCCGTGCTGTATTCCTCTGTGGGATGAGCATATCTGCCCATTGCTTGGGTGGATGCCCTGATCTCTTTGGCACATGGTTTGGAATCCTGCAATTGGATCTCTGCAAGAGACTATCTCCGTCTCCTGGGACATTTGGTGGCCACAATTCTGATGATCCCCAATGCCAGGTTGCATGTGAGAGTCCTTCAGTGGTACCGAAGAGTACAATGGGACCAGTATCTGGACAATTTTGATGCCCTAGTTCTGCTGTCTTTCCTGGCTCTTCGAGTCCTGCAGTAGTGGAAGTTGAAAGACAATCTCCTCCGGGGGATGCCTTTTCGTTCACTCATCCCCAGTCTCATTCTGATGTCGGATGCCTCCTTGACTGGGTCGGGTGCTCATCTCCTGCACGACCGATCACGAGGATCTTGGACGTCGGTGGGGGCCCGCCTCCACATCAATGTCTTGGAACTGTGGGCGGTCCTCTATGCCCTGCAAACATTCAAGGCGCACCTCCCTCTGGGTTGCCTACTGGTGCAGTCAGACAGTTCTACAGTAGTTCACTACCTAAACAAACAAGGGGGGCACCCATTCATACCTCTCTGCAGAGAATCCTTGAGGGTGTGGTATGGTATTGGGTGATCCAAATACGTATACATCTTCTGGCGGTACACATCCTGGGGGTGTCCAACACCTTGGCAGATGCCCTGAGCAGATCCTCTGCCCTGGCCCATGAGTGAGAAATCTTATTCGATGTTCTCAATGACGTCTTCCACATCTGGGGCTGACCAGAGTTGGACCCGTTTGCCTCTCCACAAAATGCAAAACTGCAGCTTTACTGCTCTCTTGTGTGAGGTCCTGGAACTGTGTGCTGGGACACATTATCTCTTTCCTGGACAGGAAGATTTCTATACATCTTCCCATCTTTTTCACTCCTCCAGAGAGTACTACTCAAACTGATCCAGGACAGGGGAGTCTATCATTCTCATAGCACTGTTCTGGCCAAGACAGATTTGGTTCCCTCTGCTTCTCCAGCTCTCAAACACAAAAATGATCCTGCTGCCTATTTGCTGAGCCTTACTGTCCCAAGCGTAATGCTCCCTGTTACACCCAGGCCTTCGCTCCCTCCATCTGCACACCTAGCTCCTGAGGACATAGTCCTCTCGCGCTTCTGGGTATCCTCCCAGGTAGCTGACTTTCTCCAGGCTGCTAGGAAGCCCTCTACTCGGTCTTCCTATTATTTGAAGTAGAAACGCTTCTCTACTTGGGCATTGTCTCAAGCCTTGGATCCTTATGAGTGTCCCCCTATGCGTATCCTTGATTATTTACTCTGCTTGTCGGACAGTGGACTACAATATTCCTTGGTGAAAGTTCACCTTTCGGCTATTGCCACATTTCATTTGCCTGAGGGCAATGTTCCTTTGTCCCAACTACCATTGATTCATACCTTTTTAAAAGGTATCCTACACCTGCATCCCCCTATTAGGGATCCAGTCCCCTTCTGGGATTTGAATTTTATGCTTGAAAAATTGACAAGTCCTTTTGAACCTGCTGAGTCCAGCGACCTCTGAGTTCTCTCTTGGAAGGCTATGTTTTTAATAGTCATTACTTCTGGCAGACGGGTCTCGGAGATGCACACCCTGATGTGCAACCCCCCGTATATTCAGTTTCATAACAACTGGGTGGCGTTACGAGCAAACCCATCATTTTTGCCTAAGGTTGTTTCTGCGTTTACTTTAAATCAGATCATCCACCTGCCGGTTTACTTTCCAGATCCTCAGAATTCAGGGGAAGCCTTACATCATACACTCGATGTGCATAGAACATTGGGTCTTTACCTTCTCCGCAGTTCACAGTTGCGTCAGTCACAGCAACTTTTTGTTTCTTTTGCCCCAGTCACCAAGGGCATTGGTGTCTGCAAGCAGTGCTTGTTCACATGGTTGGCCAACTGCATTATGTTTATTTATGCTACATATGACATCCCTCTCACAAGTGTTGTCAAGCCACACTCTACCAGAGGCATGGCCACCTCGACGGCCTGTTTCCAAGGCATTTCAGCCTTGAATATCTGTGAAGCCGCCATGTGGTCCACTGTCCATACCTTCACTAGGCATTACATCCTAGATATCACTTCTAAGAGGTGCACCACTCTTGGATGGGCCATCCTACATGGCCTCCTGTCCTAATCTCTCAGGATACACTGCCATCCTCCCGGTGGGTTTGACAACTGCTTGGGAATCTTTCCACTGATTATGACTTGCTGCAAAAGATTGCCTCAAAGAAGATAGTACACTTGCATAAGAACTTACTTTAACACTAGATCTTTGAGAGTCTCTTGCAACAGGTCATACAGCCCCACCCTCCTTCCTCCTTGCTGTTGCTTCACAAGGGTTACTAGCTCCTGTCTGCTATGCTCCATGAACTGTTGCCTTTCCTTTTTTCATCCTTGGTTCCCCTCAGAGGTCCTCAGATATGGTTACAGATATAGTTGGCGGGTTGGGAAAAGAACTAAGGAATTCCTGGGACTGCCCCCTTTTATACCTGTCAGGTGTATGGCATGTGGTGGTGCTGGGGGGAGGTTCCAGGATCAACTGCTGTGAAATCATCTGAAGATGAGGATGACTGTGACTGAATCCCACTGGTTATGACCTGTTGCAAGAGGCTTTTGAAGATCTACTGTTACAGTAAGTTCTTACGCAACTGTACTATCCCACTCCCTTCTGCCCATCTCTGGTCACTGTTCAGGTGGAAATAAAAGATCCCATGGCACTTATTGATGAAGAGCAGGGGAGTTTCCTCTGTGTCATGGCCAACATTCCCTCATCAGTAAAACAGGTCCACACACCTGGAAACAAGATACGATAGCTTAGTGTGTCTTTTCTGGTAAAAAATTACAAATAAATCAATACAATAGGCAGGGAAAAGGGGCAGACTAGATGGGCTTAATAGCCCTTTTCTGCAGGCAAAGTCTTTGTTTCTATGTTAGTAACAGGACCACGACTGATCCCGGAGAACCCTGATCTGATCAATTGTGGCATTAAGAGGGAATACTTGGACCAACAACATAATCATAAGATCTTTGCCCAAAACACGTTTTTTGAAAAGGTGTTTGAATAAGGTTAAATTCTGTGATCTAGTACAATGAGAGTTATGCTGTAATGGAAGTAATTTCCCTATAGTATATGACATCTTGCCAAGGATGATCTTATCGAAAAAGATTAAACTTTTTATCTCTACTCTGTCATCCAGTGAGGGTAGTTGTGTAGCCTGGTAGAGTTGGTAATAATGGGTTTTAAAAAGAAGACCTGTTAATAAATGACTAATCGCATTTTAAACAACTTTTAGTAAGCATTAAGCCATGACACAGCATGGTTCTACTGAAGAAATAATCCATGCCTGGGGGGGCGGGGGAAGGGGCTCGTATCTCCAATCACCCAAGCATGGATTAATTTTAGAGTAACACCATGCTGTGGAGTGGCTTACTGCACTTGTAAAATGACAAGCAAGTGCAAGGTAAACACTGTTATAAGTACATTTTTTCGGTGGCTTGGGCTCCATAGTGAATGGCAACATAGGAGCTCGGCTGTTGAGAACTGGATCTCATCCATCCGGTCATCTGCATCAGAATACGTCCAGACTGCCGGTAATTGATAGGGTAGATGTTGACAGTTTGATACCTGACATTCATCATTTCTACTCCTGTCACAATATCCATTCTGATCATCATTTGCCTCACACAGTTTGGAGGGGTGCAGAATATACACAAAATGGCCAGAACCAACCCACAGTTCGCAGATGCCAGTGAAGCTTTTGATGGCTGGAAAATCATAGACATGTTTAATACATTGGTGCACCATATGTCCGAAGTGACTATTGCTTCTAATGCTACAAATCTGGCGGTGCACCAGCTGTAGACCCAGATTTTTCAAACGGAGAGAAAGGTGGTGTCTAACTCGGTCTCAGTCTCGGACCTGCGTTCCATTATGAGGGAACAAAATCAAGCAATACAATCCCTATGAAACAAAGTTGATGACCTGGAAAATAGGAGCTGGAGGAACAATCTTTGGCACCTTGGTTTCTCAGAAGGCCTTGAAAAAGGGCATCCAGTTGATTTCAGATACAATGTCCTCCCACAAGTTCTGTAAATGGATCTGCCGACTGGCTTCACCATTGAACGGGCACACAGAACTTTAGGTCCTGCTCCCAAATCTGGGGAGTGGCCCATACCAATATGGCCAGAATTCTGAACTACACAGATAAGGACTGGGTGCTAAATCGAGCTAGAGAACTTAAATCACTGAGCTGGGGCAGACAGTGAGTGCTTATTTTTCAAGACTATTCAAAAGATTTGGCTAACAGGGAGAAAGTGTATAATGAATTCAAGAGCCAACTACATGCTTTGGATGTCTCCTTCTCTCTCTCTCCATTATCCGGCAACAATGACAATAGTGGAGAATGGGGCCCCCTTGCTATTCTCAACCCCAGAATCCCTCAGGGACTTTATGCTCTGTACCTGGCCAAACCACAGAGAGTTACCTTCCTCACCCCCACCTTCCCTGCAGACCTCCCATACTGGGGGCAATTCAGAACACTAACATAGCAGAACTTCCTCACCTACAGAACACCTACACCTACCTTTGTAAATGAGCTATGTTTAGCTCAAAGGTACTTGTAATCCAAGATGAAATAAATAAATAGAAAGGGAAATGGACACCTTTGACTGGAACTGATCATTTACTACCCAGCTCCCGGCCAGGAATTGGAAAAGGCAGCAGAAGGAGTGGCATGCCAAGTGAATTCATCCAATGGACCGAGGCAATCCAGACTCACAGAACTGTGCACCAGGTGCTTCAAGTCTACAGATGGAGTATACTAGTCCCTATTTTTCCAAAAATAGGTTTGGGATTCTAGCCGAGCCTGCAGTTATATCTACCTTTACCCCTGCAGATAAGTTAACGGTGGTCACGGACAAAAAAAAATTCCCCCTCCTCCCGGGAACCAGCAGCAGATACAAGACTTAGTTGCTGAAGAGCGTCCGTTGTCTCCTCAGGTTGTGGATCAACAGACTTTGCCATCATCCTTTGGATCTAGCCTCCCAAAGCAGGCACAGGAAAAGACCCTCGGAGACACTACTGATGGACCTTAGATTGCATCTTAAAATATATGTCAGATAAGTTGGTTTTATTTTTTGTGCTCTTTGGTCTGGGAATTGGGGAACAGGGATCATTGTGGTCGGGGGGTTTCTTGGCATGATTGGTGTCTGCTATTATCACCACTCTCAGGGGGGAGAACAATTAAACAACTTTTTCTATTTCTGACTACAAAGTGCATGCTTCCGAATGAAGGCTATATGCTCCTTTGGTCAGATGGGGTTAGCTGTTTAGTAGGGGGCTTTCAGACTGACTTCGCTCTCGGGAGAAGTTATATGAAGAGCGGCTGTTTTAATGTATATACTGTAACTCTATGGTGTAGCTCTTCTCTTCCCCCTCCCCTTCTGCCCCCGACCCCCCTTGACAGGGTTGAATGTAGGGATGGCTACGGATGCAGTAGAGTGGGGTATTACTTTTGTTTTTCTTTCATTTTTATTTTTTTCTTGGAATAAGGGGCTATACAGTTACTTAGAGATGCAGGCCCTAATAGATCTGCTCCTCTTGCTTTCCTTTTTTTTTTTTATGTCTGACCTTAGCAGGCTCTACATAACACTGATATGATAGCGATCACCCAGAACATTGCATTCTGGAGGGCTGGGTACTAATGGTGAGTTTCCAATCACCTCATTCCCCCTTCCCCTTTCTTTGTATACATATGACTAACTCTAGCAGACTTAGAACTAGTCTTAAGTACAGATTACTTGGATGTTTGTTTTGTTTTCCTACCCTAATTCCCCCCTTCCTCTCACCCCCCTTCTTCCCCTCCCCTTAGAATAATCGGTCCATGATCTCCACCAGACTTGTTCGGATTAGCAGAATAATTCTCTGTAATAGCTTAATCCACTTCTGTCTCCCTGACTCTGACGCTGTCATCAAGGATTTCAGATTAGTGTATGGGATCTAGAGGTTCCAGATTGGTTCTGACCTTACTGGTATCCCCCCACCCCATGAGAGATGGTTATGGCTCAGTAGGAGTTTCTACCTACAGCCTTTGGTGACTGTGCATCTGTAAATAGTTGTTATGTTGTTCTGGTTTCAAGATATGGTTGTTTTCTACTGTTTAGTCAACAAATGGCACCTATTGATTGTGGTTTCAGAGGGATGTTATATGATGTAGACTCAGGTTCCCTGTGTGGTGCTATGAGAGCTATTTAGTTCAGGTTACAGATCCTTAAATTGACATACCTGGTGGCTTTTGGCTCCCTTCAAACACACACATAGATCCGTCACACATTACTCCCACAGAACTGGACTATGGCTGAAGTAATGTGTTGTACTTGGAATGTGAGGGGCTTAAATACCCCAGTAAAGAGGAAAAAAGTATTATCGTATTTGAAAAGAGCAGAAGTACAGACTGCTTTTTTACAAGAAACAAGCTTACTGACAATGATCACGCTGCCTTGCTTAAGGATTGGGTGGGTTTGGAGGTACGTTCCATGGCACCTACACAAAAAAAGAGGTGTGGCTATATTGGTCCACAAACATCTCCCATGTGTAATGTCCAGCTGTAGGAGGGACCAACAAGGCTGCTGGGTTAAGGCTGTCTTGGATGCTCCTGAAGGGCCCTTTCTGTTAATGTCTACACCCCTAATGAAGAAGATCCTTCCTCTTTTCAGGGTCTTTCAGATAAACTGGGCAATATGAGAGGGGAAGTTGCTCCTGTCCTGATGGGAGGTGATTTAAACTTAACCCTTGTACCCATAATATATAAAAATGCCTTAGTCAAAGACTCCCATCCTAGAAGTAATATTGCTATCCACCAACTAATGCAGGAGCATGGACTGGTGGATATATGGCACCTGCAGCATTCTAAAGATAGGAATTATAGCTTTTATTCGGTGGTGTATGGAATGTACAGTGGGCTGGATTATTGGCTGAGCTCTCCGGATGTCTCCCATAATTTTGGGAACTCCCAAATTTGTCCCATGGTGATTTCTGATCATGCCCCAGTTCAGATTATCTTTGTCTGGGGCCCAAAGCCCTGCACTTCCCCTAGCTGGTGACTGGACCCTTTGCTGCTTAAGGACCCAAATTTTCTATCTTGGATGACCCAGGAGTCACAGCAGTTTTTTTTGCGAAAACCCCGTGGAAGACACCTTTGCAGCAAATGCATGGGAAGCCTATAAGGCTACTATTAGAGGAAAAATTATAGGTTATGTCTCGCATAGGAGGAAGATCACAGATCAGAAATTACTTATTTTGGAGGGGCAGCTGGCTATGACTGAAAAGAGTCTTAAGAAGAGTAGCACCCTAAGATAACATCCCAGAAATGGAAAGGTAGTTCTATGGCTTAGTCTGGAATTAAATGAATTACTATCTAGGAAAGCCAAACTGGCTCTTCTTAGAATTAAACAGGTGTTCTGGGAAGCAGGGGATAAAACGAGTAAGGTGTTGGCTTACCAATTGCGGAAACAGCAGGCCAACAGGCATATAGACCAACTCATAAACCCTAATACATCTTTAGTATTTACCTCAGCCTCAGAGGTCAATAAGATATTGGCAGACTTTTATATGAGTCTGTACTCCTCTTCGAGACCCTGCACAACGGAAGGTACGCAAGGGTTTCTGGATGGGTTACTGCTTCCCACATTGTCCTTGGAGCAACAAGAATCCTTTGAAGCTCCCTTTACAGAGGGAGAAGTCAGAACTGCTCTGCTATCTCTTAAAAAAGGCAAGCCCCAGGAGGTGATGGTTTCTCTGCTAATTTTTTTCCAGGCACTTGTCCCAGTGGTGATCCCTATTTTATATAAGATTTTTGAAGAGACTGAGACCTTGGGATATCTTCCCCCTACTATGAGGGAAGTGATAATTACAATCTTACCAAAGAAAGGTAAAGATCCAACCCAAGCAGGGAGCTATAGGCCCATTTCCTTGATTTCCACTGAGAGTAAGATTTATGATAAACTACTTTCCGCTCAACTTAAACCCCTTCTACCAGGTCTTATACATCCCTCTCAGGTCAGTTCTATACATGGCAGATACACTACCGATCATATTAGATCCTTGATCAATTTAATGCACTCAGTGGGGCCTCTCTCATCACCAGCAGCTGGTATAACTGTCGATTTTGAGAAGGCCTTTGACTCTATCGAATGGGATTACCTACAGATGGTGGTGTCTTGTTTTGGTTTTGGCTCTAAATTCTGGGCATGGGTAAAAGCCATCTACACGTCACCTATGGCCAAGGTTCTTACTAACTCCACTATGTCCCTCCCATTCTCCAAGAGCTGGGGCACCAGACAAGGATGCCCTCTCTCCCTTCTTCTATTTGTTCTGGTGGTGGAGCCTTTGGCCACAGCTATATGCCAGCATGGGGACATACAGGGTATTTCAATAGGGAATTCCTATTGTACCACCTTACTATATGCTGATGACTTGTTTATCCCTTTGGCTGACCTACAAAATTATCTTCCCTCTTTATTGGATCTTTAGAGCAGTTTCACAAAATGCTCCAACCTTAAAGTAAACAAGACAAAAACTGAAATCCTCCCCTTCAACTCCCTGTGTATCCCCATTACAATGCCTCCATCTGACCTCAGATGGGTGAGGGAAGGTTTGACATGTCTGGGGGTGAAAATTACCCCCCAATTAGGCAGCATCTGGGACAGCAACCTGGGACCGCTGTTGTTGGAACGCAAAGAGGAGTTGAATAGGTGGGCCCAGCTCAGTCTTACCATGGTGGGTAAGATCTCTGCCATCAAGATGACTTTGGCTCCCAAAATGTTATACTTGATATCCCACATTCCTCTCCATCTTCCTAACCCTTGGTTCTCTAAAATAGATAAAATAATTGGGGCAACAACCACTCAGATATAGTAGAAATGAGCTCAGAACACACTGGCAAAGAGGAGGCTGGAATTTGCCCTGGTTGGAGGGCTATAAGATTGCTTTCTAAAACATCCAAACCCTTCATTGGTTTCGTCCCAGATCCCTCACTGCCCCACAATGGGTGGGGATGGAGATGGATTGGGCAGGAGTATCATCCCTAGCTTCAGTTATTTGGAACAACCCTTCTGCAGTATTAAAATCACACCCTATTATCAGGCCAACCTTTCGATACTGGAAGCAATTGCATAGTCGGCTTAAACTGTCCCCCACACCCATACCCTTTATTCCATTGTGGCATAACTCTCAAATTACCATTGGGTGTCAGCCCATCTACTGGTCTGTTTGGGAGAAATTTGGAGTGGTATATCTTGTAGATTTATTGGACTAGATGGGGACTGCTGTGGACACTTTCCCAGAATTTCCAGAAGTGGAATATCCCACAGAGAAATTTCTGGAAGTACCTGCAAATGTGAGATGCAGTGAAATACTTATTACCCTTAGCAGGTAAACCCCCCTTGAGGTCCGTAGCCTTGGTCAAATGGTTAGCCTTGCCCAAGGGTCAAGCCGGAAGGTTTTATTCACTTCTAGGGGACTCGATTCCTGGTCAGATGGATAATGCAACATAAGTGGGTACTAGCCTTAGGTATGCCCCTAACCACTTCTCAGTGGTCTCAGTGCTGGTACAGTGCACACAAGCATTATACTGATGCCCATAGTCTATTAATCCAGAATAAGATTTTACATTGGTGGTACAAGACCCCACCAGCATTAAACAAACTTAAGATGGTAGGTGATGATCAATGCTGGCGATGCCATCAACATGGGGGGGATCTTTTTTATATTTTATGGACTTGCCTGGATATCTCTAGCTTGTGGCACAGGGTGGGCCGCCTTGTAGATCAGATACTGGGTAAGCATATTCCTATGTCTCCTGCGTTGATGCTTCTGGGGATCAGGCCGCAGAGTAGGACACTGCCCAAGACAGAGTTCAGATGGCTGATGCTTCTAGCTATGAAAACCAAATACTTGCTTCTTAGTATGTGGAGCACACCCTGAGTACCTACAATTGAAGAGATCCTAGTGTCTAGGGGCCCCATTTTTTGAGATGGAAAGGTGATCATCAGTCATTGGGGACTCTAAGAGTGACTTTCAGGAGCTGTGGGCTCCTTATCTGGCCTACCTGGCTCCAAGAGCAGGGATAGGGTACGAACAATTGTGGGATGGTGTGTGATGTTCAGTATTAATACTCAAGTTATAGATTCTCATAGTGCTTTGTATAATATAAATAAGTCCATCAACCAATTTAGATATATGACTGGATATATGGTGCCTTAGTTTTTCTAGTTATGTTTATTGTAAAGTTTGTAAAATGGCTGACTCTCATTTTTCACATGATACTTGGTGTGTCTTCTGTTTTCTTTTTCCTTTTTCCTTTCTATACATAGCAGACTAGGGGGCCACATGGAGTTAAGAAAATCCAGATCACACTGTGCCTTGATAAAGATCAGCCCTTATTGCTTTCATTGTGGTTTGACCTATCTGCTTAAAAGAAGGTGGTATGTATAGGTGCATTTACACTACCTGTTCTGTAATGGAAAAACCATTGCAGAAGCAGTTTACCGTTACCTCCGTTGGTGTGTAAACTGCATGTGTTCTGATTCCATAGCAAACGCTCACAGGGGAATTCAATAACTGGATGTTATATCTTATATCTAGTGCTGCCTTACAGTTTGATTAGCAGTAAACCTTGTGCCTAATATAAATGTGTTATACCCCTACTGTGGTTATTGTGTATTGCTATCATGTACCACCTGTATCCTTGTTTCTTTATATTTGTGTTTGTGTAATTGGAAAAGTTTATAAACACTTTTAACTGGAAAAAAAATAAGTCCATTTTGACCCTCTCTGAAAAAAGGTTTCAATGTCCTCCCTATTAGAGCAGAGTACGCTTTTATCGCATGGGCAATTGTAGGAGAACTTCTCTAGCCCCCTCCTTCATCCTTTCAAATACCTTCAACTGTTCAAGGCCCTAACATCCCACTTTGGCAGTGGCCCATGGGGAAGGGAGGGAAAAGATGTGTTACCACAGCTTATTGCTTTGGCCACTAAACCTCACCCAGTATCTCAGCTCTATGCAGTTTTACAAATGGCTGAACTTACTCTCTTCTCAGGCATTTGTTACTACTGGCAGCAGGCATTAGGTGGAATCCAGGACCTGAAGTGATGGCATTCCATCTGGGTTAACTTATATAAATAAATTAAACAAGACTGTTACAGGTGGACCCAATTTTGGATTCTCCAGGATATGTACTACACACCTCTCAGGTTATTCAGGATGGGGAGGATGGGTGCTTTGATTTGTTCCCATTGTGGACTGGATACTGGGAATCTGTTACATATGCTGTGGAAATTTTGCTTAGTTACACCCTTCTGGCAGAAAATTCAGAATTCTCTGGACCCGTTATTGGGCCTGGAGGATGCATTTATGCCAGAAATCTGTTAGGGGCTTATTCCTGGTCTTTGCTTGGTCATTTCAAGACTCATATGGCTCTAATTTCGATGGTGGCCAAAGTTATTATTCTGCAGTGTTGGCAGGATGATGCAATACCACCCTACAGGGAATGGTTTACTAAATAATTACAGGCACTTAGGGTTGAAAAACAAATTGCCAGGTTGCATCAGAAGGATGACCTTTTCCAGCAATGATGGGAACTTTTGTTTACCCTCCTTTTCGTACAGCAGGTTTCCAAGTAGCATGGCCCGCTAAGGACCCCTTTTTATTTTTCTCACTTCTTTTTCCCCCTTTCTCTTGTTTATCTATTTTTTTCTGGTCCTCGTCTTCCTTTTTTTTTTTTTACTTCTGGTTGGTGCTCTGGGAAGAGGGGTTGTGAGTTATGGGGTGGGGGAGTTGGATAGAACCTCATTATATTTACTTCTAAAACTCTTGTTTCTAAGCATATTATTTGGGGTGGGGGTGCTTAACAGACTATTGTTGGGACCGATTACTTCTACTGCTTGTTCTGCTGAATTTCACTGCCTGAAATTCACTTATCTTTTTGCTTAAAAATTTAATAAACTTTAAATAAAAATAAAAACACTGTTGTAAGTGAACTATATGTGGTAAAGAAATGAAGGGCAACTCACAATATTGCTTAATAAAACATTTTATGCTCTTTAATGCTGCACTTTTCACTGGCTACGTACATCACAAGCTGTGCGCATGCACTTTGGACACTGTATACGCATCAATGTGCCTCAACTGGTAACACACTTTACAGGATTACATTACACAGAATTACAGTGGTAAACATTAAAAAGCATCTACCTCTGGTGATAGAAATCAACATTTCTAACCTGATTGGCTGTGTTCATACTTCCCATTTATCCATGTGTAGTGTGTTATGGGAAAAATGGGGATATTTGCATATCTTTACAACTACAAAAATATGTAGACCTGCAAGATTTTCAAACGTTGCCCAATACTACGGAAACATACAATATTTCATGGCAACTGTACCAAACTGTCTGCTCCAGCATATTTCTAACTTGAACAGTGGCATCGTTATTACTTGTCATTTATCCATTTCAGTGGTTCTACCCTGCTGCAATGACAACAGTGTTGTCAAAGTCTGGCATGGCGAGATCTCCAGTACTGATAGGCAAAATTTTGCCTGTCAGACACTGTGTGTGTTTTTATTGAGGGGCTGCACCCCCCTCTTCTTAAGTTATCTAACTCTGAGTGAGAGTTATTTTGAATGGGGGGGGGCAAAGACAGCAAAAGGGCCAAATTTTGCCCTCAGATCCCCCACAGTGACAATCTCGAAACCTGTTGAGACAGTCGCTGTGAAGTATTTCGCCGCTGTGCATTTGCTATGTGAATGGCATACCCATTTCAGCTAGTGCATTATAGGTTAGGCATCAGTATTTGTATGTCTGTAAAGGTACTGAAACATGCACACCTGAAACATTTCCTAACATCGTCTAACACTAAACTGAAGTATAATATGTTATAGTACCAGTAAAGTGGTTACAGGAGTTTCATACTTCTTCAGTTTAAACCCATTGATGCCTATTGGACCACAAGATAAAATGTATTTATTTATTTATTTATTGAATTTTGTTGACTGGGTAGGCCCACTGTGACTAGAAGTCCTTTTTTCAGGGGTGACCTGGGGGGGGGATACAGCTGGTAACCAACTGAAATTGAACCAGATTAAGCTGTTGGTGGTATGTTTAGTGAATGGGGAAAATTGGCCAGGACACCAAGAAAATTCTCCTACTCTTTTCGGGTTTTGCCATGGGATCTTTAACGTCCACCTGAACAACCACCAGAACAGCAGATGGGACCTCTGTTTGAAGTCTCATTCAAAAGATGGCATCTCAAGAGTGCAGCATCCCCCTCATGCTGCCTGAATGATATCCTGCTTAAATAAATCCGTGGCTGAATTCAATACTTTGCACATACTTTGGGCACAAGTGGTACACTGTGAAATTATGCCAAGTAAATTACTTTTGTGTACTTCAGTAGAACAGAGCAATGACCTACCCCGAGACATACTGCTCTCACAGTCCTGTGCTCCCACAAATGTCACAGTGCTGTCTGTCTCTCACACACCAGACCTTTCTCCAGAACATGCCACTTGCACTCCTGTGCTTCCCTGATTCTCACAGCAGTGTCTGTTTTTTTCAGACCAGAAGACATAAACCAGGGCAAGGAACCTTTGCTGCATGACACACACAGTAGCACACTTCAGCTGTGAGATGTGCACTGCTGTCTGTGTCTCAGTCTCCCTCTCTCTCTCTCTCTCTCCTGTCACTCCCACCAATCTGCACTTGTTGCCGGTGGCAGGAGACCAAAGCAGTATGCTGTGGGTACCCAGCAGTCCATGGGGTGGGTGGGTGGGCAGGAACAGTGAGGTTTCAAAACTGTACTGCTCAGAGACAGCCTGATGAAAACATTACACTGAGGTTAATACGGTGTGTGGGTAGGAAAACAAAATAGTGCTCAGGGACAGCGATGGAGAATGTAAGGGGAGCATGGCGCAGCTCTCTGACCACTACTGAAGCACAGAGTGCCTGTGTGTTTGTTGCTCCATGGTCACCTGTTTCTGTTCCTCCGATCCATGTTAGTTATTCTACTGTGTTGTTTTGTGCCATGTTACAAATCTGTTTAAAACTCCACTCCCGGCACCTGAATGAACTATCAGACCATAATCTAAAACTGACAATAAGCTCTTCACCTTGAGGGTACAAGTTTCCAGTAGAAGATTATTTCACACTTTATATAGAGAGCCCAGACATTGATGTATTGTTTTTATCAAACAATCTACATAGGCTTCAAAAGTTAAAACACAATATCCAGAGTAACTGGTATCTAAATTGGTTGACTGTTTCAATAGGTTCACCACTAAGAGCTTTTAACAAAATAATCACTATTCCCAATCTTTTTGGATCTACTGGGAATCATGGGTTTAGTTTTCACGGTGTTTATGACCATCCCTCAGGCATTAAACCAATGCTGTACATTAATAAACACTTTTTGAAGGCTGTTATTTAAGGTCCCCACATCATTTCCACTTCTAAAAATGATTGCATTGTCTGTGTATAAGAGCACTTTTTTTAACTTATTCTTTCTGCACCTACTGCTACCCAGATCACTGTCTCAAAACTCCCCTCACCAAGCCCAGTCAGCAGTATCAAGATGTCTGCTCTTAGACTGCTACACCTCTCCTTCTTACCTTCAGGGCCTCGGATTACCCTCTGGGCAGGGTGATGGAGGTACCCCAAACCTCCACCTTAATCATCATTGGTGAGTGCGCACAGCAGAGTCTGCCCCTGGATCCTGCCTTGGACTTGGTGCTGGGGTTCATCGCCTAGATCATGAACAGGGTTTTTCCCCATTCTGTGCCTTCCCCTGCTGATGTTGGTGCTCGAGGAAGGCCAATGAGACAGAGGTGTGCTGAGACGTGCCTCCTTTCAGGACCCTCGGCCAATGTCTTCCCCTCCCATTCAGTTGCTTCCCTGTCTGCACTGCCAATGCCTAGGTTCACCCAGGAGATGGTTGTAACATGGCAGGGCTGGCTTACAACCCTCCCCAGAGAGGGAGAGCAGCCGTCAGGTGCTCAATCCCTCTTTCCCCCAGCTGACGACCCAAGTCCATCACTGAACCTAGATTGCTGGTGTGGCGTGAGGTGTGGTGTCCATTACCTCAACCCTCAGTGCCACTGGGCTGGCCATTAAAGAGTACTTCTGATGTAGGATAGGCTGATGGAAAATCATTTAACAGGAGATAAAAAAGTATGGGTCCAAAAATGAAGCCCTGCAGGACAACACAGCTAACCTTAAGAAACCTAAAACAATTAGTCTGATTAATAGTTCTTTGCTCAAGAACTGAGAGATAGTCTCCAAATCAATTTATAACATCATTAGAAAAATATCAGTGTGACAATGACTCTGGTAGCAAGCTATGGTCAGTCAGGTCAAATGCCTTGGTAAGGTCCAAGAACATGATGTCAAATCAACCATTTACACCATGAATCTCTATGCTGAAAGTATAAGTATCCTGAAAAAAAAAAAAACCTCTGAAAAGACACAAATTAAAAGCAGTTTAATGGGGAATACCCTGTATTACAACTCAGTTTGCAAAGCTAACTAAAGGTAAATGTGGTATCTGACACCTTGCTGTGACTAGTTTTGTTGAAATCTAATTAAGCAGACAGGCATGCTGTAGAATCTGAAGGGTGAGTTCACATCATGTTGTCATATGCTAATAAAGCTCTCAGGGACAGTGAGATTTCAACTACCATAAAATGAAGATCCCCAGGGCAGTTACTGGGACTCCTATGAACAGTGCAAATGAACTAAAGCAATCACAAATATCCCCTAACAGCTACAGGAAAAGAGTTGTCTGTTGACATGGAAACAAACACATTTTACAAAATACGAGGGTGTAGTTTTCCTTTAAACTTCTACTAGAACTATTAGTTTTTTAGAGTCTTTGTTTCCCTCTTGGGTGAGGAAGGGATTTCATCCAAATTAGTCATTCATTCTTTATTCTGACTGATCTTTAGGGCTCTTATAGGCTTATGGATAAGATCTGGCTTACTAAGCATTTGACGTATTAATGTGAACAACTCATATGCAGGATTATTTAATTTTTTTGTTAGACAATCCTTCTCATAGGATTTCTTGTGTGATGATAACTTTCAGACCCTGTTTTGACCTTTGCATTATAGTGCCACTGTATCCTCATGCAACAGTTCAGAGGGTTAGTTAATGGATAACTACTGTTTTACCATTTTTTGGAAATACAGTAACCTCATCTGGCCTCCCTGTTACATATCGTCCCATATGCTTTCAGTGGTACCACTGAAACTCTCATGGATTAGACTCTGGCTATAACAAATAAGCAAGCAATAAGACATGACAGGGTGTTGTCAGTATTTGAGATACCCGCACACCTAGGGGTGTAGTAAGGTGTGAGGCTACAGGCCGAGTGTCTTCAGCCCTTGGGTGTACAGGTATCGCAGTACTACCAACACCCCAGCCATGTCTTATTACACTTATAAAATGGACTTTTAGTTTTCAAAATGTGTGCTTTTATTAGAAAACAGTATTTTATTATTTTACAGTTTAGAAGAATACTTTTCTAGCTAAAGTAGTCCCTGTACCTACGAGGAGTACAGTGCTTTTACAGCTCTGCTTTAGGTCTTTTTACCCAATGGAGATTCCTTACCTGTAGTTTCCTTTTGCAGTGGTGGACTGCAATTACTCTAAGCTGAAAAAATATTGAGACCATCAGGAACTGCTTTATGTAAGAAAAAACACAATGGATTACTAGTCTTTCTTTGGAATATGCAGCTGCTGAGCCTTTACAATTGTGATCATGGCTAATGTAAGGTATATGTCACACATGTTGGCAGGTATTCTTCTGTTGAGTGGAGGAAGGAACTGAATTTCTCATAACGGCAGCAGGTACTTTTCCTGTTCGGGGTGGGGCAGCATGGAGCAGATGTTTTTTTGTGTATCCTCCACACAGAGCAAGCCGAGCAGAGGGTGGGTAGACATGCAGATTCATCCAGATACCTAAAGAGATCATGGTTGCTTGCACCTGCTGACACTGGCAGGTAGTGAGAGACTGACAGGGCCAGAAATCAAGAGGAAATCATCAGACAGTGGAGGTTGCAGAGTACTTCATTTCCTAGGAAGGGAATTGGACATTTGCCTTTACCCAGTGACTTGGAAGAGGCAAGGGATTAGGACAGCAAAGTACTTCATAAAGCAAACCAGTTGAATCAACTCCAGTGACAAGTAGGGGGAGTGATGGGATTGTGTACACTTTCTTTTGAAAAATGGTTCAGAAAGAGCCTCACTATGGTAAATGATGATTGCTGGGGGGGGGGTGAAGAAAGAGAAAGTGAAATGTTATGGCAAATGATGATAGTTTGGAAGGGCAGAAGAAACATGGTAAAGGATGAGAGTTGGGGGGTGTGTGAAGAAAGAGAAAGTGCTACACAGCAGCAATGACAGCAGTGAGAGTGAATACATATGCAAAAGTAAATTGGGGCTGTTGTGACCATAGAAACAAAAGGACTGATTGTAACTGGGAGGGACAAAATGTCATTCAGGTTTTGAACATTTCAGTGTTGCTTTGTGATGAGGCTAAATACCAGGATGACGATGAGTAGTACTGCATTCATGTGACTGGTTCTAGTCAGGATTTGAGGATTTCAGTGCCCATTTTATAAAGAAGAACGTTGCAGTTGATAGGGTTCGTGTTGTTTGCGAAAGAGGGTGATTAATTTTATGCGACTACTGTGCCACAGATACAAGCCCTACAATCTAAGCACAGTAGTTAAGTCTTCATATCATTCTGTCTCTGCATGATGGTCTGTTGTTGTGCCTAGTTAGAGATGAAAATGCTTTTAACCTATTTTTTACATTTTTGTTGGCTAATTGTGGCTTACAAAAAGAATAACTGTCAGTGATTGTTTCTATCAAAACTGTTTTCATTCATGGCGATCTGGGGTGACTATCATAGCTCTGTCTTCCCATGGATTGGTCCTGTTATGAACATACAGTATGCATTTGGGAAAGTGTCAAGACAAAATGGCCCATTGAGTTTTTTTCTGCACCAGTACAGTGGGAATAACTGTCATCCCTTCTCTTCTAGATACTCATTCTGATTTGATCTTGAAGGTAGGAACAGTCAGCTGACACTCTCTGCTCCAGAAATCTCTTCTACCTCTATCACTCATTTAGAGATGTAGTTCTTTCAGATATTTCCCCTGAACCTTCCTCCTCTCCAAGACATGAGTGTGTTCCTTAGTTCTTTCATTCTAGTACGCCCTGAAAAGCTGCATTTGGCTTGACGGTCCCATGTTGTTTAGATATTTGAATATTTTAATCATGTCTCACTTGAGTCTTCACTTTTCAGTGGAGAACAGTTGCAGGTGTGACGATCCATTTGTACATAAGGAACTGTTGCAGCACTAGCACAGTTGGTTCTGATCCTGACATTCGTTTGCTAAGGAGGTTTGGGTCTTTGTATTCTTGAGCCTGTCTGCCAGGTCCTGGGCTTGTCTGTCTGCCAGGTCAACACTGCAACATTCTGCTTACTGTGTTTGGGTCAGCCCATCACTTGGACTTTAGATGGGCAAGGGAACTTAGTGGGAAGGAGCACTGCAAGCTAAGAAATTGTAGTGTTGTTGCGTGTGTGTTTTTTTTTACTTGATATTGATTTATCAGTCAGCATATCGTTTTTTTTTTATTGACTTTTTGTTTTATGCAATGGTAACATAAGCTTTAAGTTGAAGTTAGTTATCCATTTGACTTTAAACACATCACCACAGAACTGAAGTCAAGGGATCTGATCTCTATTACATTTATTTTATTTTATTCTTGTACATATTCACAATCATCTTTTAGTGTACTGGGACTTTATCAAGGCTTTTGATAAGTTGCTACACATAAAACTGGTAAAGAAATTACAAAGTGTGGATGTTCTTTTATACATGAAGAGAAAAGTACATGAATGGTTGGCAAGGAAAAAATAAAGTGTAAGTGTGAATGGGGAAGCATTTGCTTAGCTTAGTGTGGAAAGTGGGGTGAAATAGGGGTCAGTGTTGTGGCTGACTGTTTAATTTGCACATTGGAGACTTAAAGGATTCACTTAGTTTCTGTTTTTATGTTGCATGAGGAAGAAGTGCTAGGAACTTTTTTTCTGTTTTTAGACTCATCATGGGAAGTCAGAGAGGGGATACAAGAAGTATTGATTGAGACCGAATCTGGCTACCCTGTTGGAGTTTTTTTAGTAAATGTAAATATTTGGCCATGGCACCAAGAAAATTCCTTTAATTTTTGTCCAAGAAGAACCATGGGAACAACCACCAGAACAGGTAGACGGGACCCCGATTCATTGTCTAATCTGAAAGAAGGAATGATTAGCAATATAGATATCAAAATTTGCAGATGATACAAAGATAGGGTGTATAATGTACACAAATTGGACCCTATGCACTAATGGGGTGGAGTGGCTACATGCACGTATTTGGGGCATGCAACCATTCTGCACTCTACATGCCCCCCTGTGCAGGATGCACTAAGGGGAGCATGCAGCACATACATGCCCAATCCCCCTGCCACGTGAAGAGCAATGTGCTGGGGATGGGCAAGGGGTGTGCCAGCCATACATGCCATTCATCATGGTGAGTGGGGTTGTGCACCGGGGCGCATAGGCAGCAGGCAGATACGCCATCGTTAACCCTGCCATAAGTGCCCCATTGTGCCCAGCCCCCAGGCACACCAGACTGGAGAAGGGGTCCACGAGTAGGATAGATGTTCCCCTCACAGCCATGGCTGGTCTGACCCCAAACCCACTGGCAGGCTCCCCCACTATCTACAGGGTGATCCCCGCCACTGCCTTCCCCATGGCTTTACACATGCACCACTACAGCCTAGTGCCTGGTAGTGCCAGCAAGGACAAAAATGGGGTATAGACATCCCCCCACTGACACCACCCTACTCATACCCACAGGTGGGGTACTGGGTGCCAGACAGCCAGTGGCACAGCCCTCTGCACACCCCCATGGCCTTCAGCCATCTGACCTATGCAGGGGCACACAGCTGATGTGCATCCATGGAGGTCAGATGGCTGGCGGCCATGGAGGTGTGTGGTGGGCTGTGCCGCTGGCCATCAGGCATCCAGTACCCCACCTGTAGATATGGGTAGGGTGCTGTGGGGGGGCACCATGCCACATGTGATGGGTTAGGGGGACAGTGTTCAGGGGTCGCTTGTGTGAGCAGCAGGTGCACTGGCATGAGGTGTGTGCATTGGAGGGGTGCCTTGCTCCACAGGGGCTGAGGTGTCCTAGGCTATGGAATGGTGTTCGGATGGCCCCCAAGGATGGTGATAATGGCACAGTGCCTATAGGGGCTGTGCTGCATGAGTCCAGGTGTCTGCAGGTGCAATTCACTCACCCGGACTCGTGCCTCTCTGTGCAAGGGATCCACTCCCTGTCTAGGACGGGCATCCTATTGGATGCCTGGCTAGGCCCGCAGCTCCAACCCTGGCCACCTTATGAAGTCCTGCGCACTGGGGGTTGGGCTGCAGACAGGTGCACATTCATTGGGCATACCCCAGGTGCGCACCTGTCCACAGGTGCGGAGCTGCGCGGGTGGGTTATGCGTGATTTGCACATAAATTGCACCCATTGGTGCATAGGGCCCACTGTGAATATAGCAAGCTCTGCTCATGTTTAATTTACAAACTTCAAATCATGTTACTCCTAAGGAGTGCTACTGGGATATGGCATATACCAATAAACAGAGCCCAGTGCACCCTCTTCCCCCAATGGCAAGCCAGTGTCAGTGGTTCAGTAGGTAGCATGCTTGCCTCTGGGGTTGGAAGATCAGAAGGTTATGAGTTCTAGCCCCACACCAGGTACTTTGGGTAATATTGATAACTGAGACTGTAGTACAGTATGAGGGGGTGCTGCACTGGTGATGTGCTATCCCTTGGATGAGATGTTAAACTGAAGTCCCTTCTGCCCATCTTAGGTCATTGTGCAGGTGGAAATAAAGGATCTGATGGTACTTATCAAAGATGACAACTACACAAAAAGCATAGTGGGGCTCACAACAATCAGGTTGTACCAGTTTGGTGCAAATACAGCAAATATATTTTAGAACAGCAGTGGAGTGAGCGGAACCAACTGCTCAAATGCTGTTGCACAGACTCAAAAGCACATTACTTTCTCAATAAACATATAGGAGAACAGCTTACCATTTGCTGCAATTTCTTCCTTTTTATTCTTGCAAAGTAAGTGCTTAAAACAAACGTGCTAATGTTCCAAACAGCTAAGCTGTTTGGAACGTTAGCACGTTTGTGCACGTCCGTTTGCTTGACTGCTTGTACAATTTGGTTGAAGTCCATCTAGGTTGGTGCCGACGATGTTTATTTTTTCATCTGACGTACTGCCACCGTATCTTGTATGTTTGTAACTACCTGCACTTTATATGGCATTGTTTTAAGCACTTATTTTGCAAGAATAAAAAGGAAGAAATTGCAGTAAATGGTAAGTTGTTCTCCTATATGTTTATTGAGAAAGCAATGTGCTTTTGAGTCTGTGCAACAGCATTTGAGAAGTTGGTTCTGTTCACTCCACTGACTTATCAAAAATGAGCAATGGAATTTCCCTGGTGTCATGGCCAACATTCTTCCTGCCAATAAAATAGGTCCATGCAACCCCCCCAACCCCGATGCACCTGGAAACAAGCTATAATGGCTTACTGTGCTTTCCTGGTCCGAAATTACAAATAATTAAAATCATTAAAAAGTTACAGATTTATTTCTGCCTAAATTGGCTATTTCCTTACTTAGATTTCATGAAAAAGGATTCTCTTCATTTTTATCTTAGGACTTTAATGTGACTCAAGCTGAACCATCAGATGCCAAGGTGGACTTCCTTGGTTCAGTTGTAGCCATCAATGAACTGCCTGTAGTAGATGATCATGACATCATTTTTAGCCTATCAGAATTATTTATTTCTAAATATTCCAGGTACTCTTATAACAACAGTAGGACATCTCATGCAAACAGTTCTGAAATTCTGTTATTCTAAGCTCAGTTGGCATAGTCCATTTCACCCAGGGGTTTCTTTTATTTTTATATCACGACTTTAATGTGAATCAAGCTGAACCACCAGATGCCAAGGTGAACTTCCTTGGTTCAGTCTTATCCAACATTATAAAATGGGTCTCAAAAATCCTGTAACCTCATTGGTCAAGACGTCACATGACCGTGTGTGAATCCTGCAACAGACAACCGGTAAAGATCCCGGTATTTAAATGTTTACTTTCTTTGAACCTAATTCATTTTTATTTTAATTTTTTAATAACAGAATCATTTTATAATTATAATAATGCACTTCAGGGCATGTGTAGCAGCGGGATTTATACACTGCTGGTGTGGTTAAAGTCACTCGGCTGCGCTTTGTGACATACCACACAAGGCGTGTGTAAATCCCACAAAAATGCATGTCCTGTTGTGCATTATTGCTTAAATGAACTTCCTGTAGTGGATTATCATGACATCATTCTTAGCCTATCAGAATTGTTAATTTCTAAACATACAGGTACTCTTATAACAACAGTATACTAAGGGAATTTCAGTCAAGTTTGCTGACAACACTAAAATTGCATTGGATATCAGTACAACGGATGGATATTCTGATCTTTCTAGAGATCTCTTAACAATGGAATCATGGGCAGTTCAAATGGTATGTCCTTTAATCTGGAAAAGAGTGTGGTTGTGCATTTGGGTAACAATAGCCAATGTCACAACTATTTTTTAAATGGTCATCAATTACAGTCTGTGGAACATGAGAAGGATCTAGGTGTTTTAATATCAAAGGATTTAAAATGTAGTAACCATTGCACTGAATTAATTAAAAGTCTAATAGGCTAATTGGTTGTATTAGACGTTCAATCACTTCTAGAGATAGGAATTGTATAATTACCTTGTATAAGGCCTATGTACAACACATTTTGGATTATTGCTGTCCGTTATGGAGCCCTTTATTATGTGGTGATGTAAAAAGAGTGGAGAGGGTTCAGAGGAGGGTTACTAAGATGGTTCAGGGCCTTTATGGGGTAGATTATGATAATAGACTACTCTCTTTGAACCTTTATTCATTGGAACTTAGGAGAAAAAGAGGATAGCTCTTACTAATGTTCAAAATTATAAGGGACTCTATATTGTTTGCAGATTTAGGTTTTATCCAATATCAAAAGTTGTTCTCTTTAAGAAGTCATAGTTACCAATTAGGACTTATATATCCTAAAACTCAGCTAAGAAGAAACTTCTTTATTCAATGGATTATTGCATTATGGAATTCTTTACCAAAAGATATTGTTGAAGTTGATTCATATAATCTATTTAAATTAAAGCTTGATAGGTTTTTGTTATATGAGAGAATTGGGAATTAACGCCTGCTAAGGCAGGAGATGTATATTTATGAGCTTTGGCCTTCTGTACATCTATAGTTTCCTAGTATGACTCCTAGTATAACAGTAGGGAGTCTCATGCAAATAGTTCTGAAATTCTGATGTTCTAAATTCAGTTGGTATAGTCCAGTTCACACAGAGGGGTTTCTTTTATTTTCTATAAAGTAAAACCTTTTGAATTTAATTTCAAATTCCGTTGTTAGATGGAAATCTTCCTTATGATTTATAATATGCTTATATGTAGAGTTCACGTGTCTCTTGTTGTTATTATAGATCACAGAAGTGTCCCAGACCAATCACAACACTTCCTTCAGTTGCAAGTGAGGTGCTCTCATTGCCGTAAGAGTATCTCATGCTCTGAGCACAGTAACAGGCTTCTTGATGACCGCTCCTGCAGCTAACTTTGTTAAATAAAAAATGTTTTTGTTTATTTAAAGCAGCAGTGCAATTACAAAAGTGTTTCCAAAAAGTAAATTTTCTGCTTATGGTTATGAAAAATATTGGCAGAACTATAGATCTGGGTTTTCTGGATGCGTCCTATGCTGTGTACTGTATATTTGCATTGTTGTCTGGATTTTTACCTTCCTCAGGCCCTCAATATTATTTTAATGCAAAAATGAGGTGGCCATATTGTTTTTTTTGAGAAACAATTATTTGAAAAGTTTCATAAAATTCTTAAATGATAATGGAAATTGAAAATTTCACTACCAAAATAAACTAGAAGACATCTGGCATCGATTAAGAAGAAAAAAAGGTGAGGTCAAATTTTAGCTAATTTTCGCTGCACTGCTACTTTAATAAAGTTATTGATCTGTAACAATTTTATGGGTTCAATTCACAGTCCTTTGGTCCTAAGAACACTCAAGGTAACACTTGTATAGCCCTAAGAAGTCCTCCAACTGGACCCATAAAAGTATATAAAAATGCACTCTCAAGTCTTGTGTGTGCCAGAACTGCTCAGCTCAGAACGTGAAAATGCAGTCTTGTAACCACAAAAGACACAGAAACTGTACATACAGTATACACATGCAGAGTGCAGCCTAAATTGTCATCTTTTAAATAATGTGCTTCTACTTAGCAAATTCACAGGTTATTAGAGGGGAGTATGCTATTGGAGTGCTGCACACCTCCCAAATATTTAACAAATTCCAAATCTAGCAAGTTCTACCCTTGTTTCAGTCACAAAGTTCAAATCACATGTCTCATAAGGGATGCTACTGGGATATGGCATACAACAGCATATAAATGTTTGGGAGGTGCGTGGGGTCTGGTGTTTTTTTTTTTGATTACATTCTAGGATTACAAATACCTTTGAGCAGGGACTGCTCATTTACAAAGGTTCCATGTCAAAGGATGTAGGATAACATACATACAAAGGTCAACAATGGTTACAATCTTAAAAATACAAAGATGTCTAAGCATTTATTATACAGCCGAAATTAGAGAGAGACAACATAAGCCAGCATCAGATAAGTTTCAGGGTGAACAGTATATAGTTAGTATAGGGTAGGAGGGAGACACGTTATGTTAAGTTCACATTAGAACACTGATATGAAACAATGACCTGCCTGTGGGAAAGGCCTCCTGTAACAACAGGCACAACCAGAGCCCCCTTGGTAGGTGTATGAGCAGGTGGCCTCAATCATCATTTCCTCTTCCCCATGCAACACCCATAGGCTCTGGATGGCTGTCCCAGACCCACTTTGTTAATGTACTTTATAGCTGTATGGCTGTTCATTGCTAGACCAAACTGAAGTTGTGCACCTTGTCCTTGTCTTAGGGAAGGACAAGCTGGAGGCAGTGCAGTGTATGGTATTCAAAACGATTCTGGGACAGCAGGGCAGATTTTACTAGAATCAGCTTAGGGCACTGAACATATGCTCACTGAAGGCTAGACAAGAGATGGATAATATGATAGAGAAGTTCACTTTCCTGAAAGGAATAAACAAGGTGAACTGCGAGGAATTATTCAACAGGAAAAGTGAATCTAGAACACAAGACCATAAGTATAAGCTGGCGAGCATGGGGGGAATTAGGAGGGATGTGAGAAAGTTCTGTTTTAAAGAGAGGGGGTTGAGCCATGGAACTGACAGCTGAGGCTGGGGGCTCCAAAACCATTGATGGTTTCAAGCACTGCTGGGACTGAGTTAAGGGATTAGTTATAACTTGTTTGTTGTTTGTTGAATTTTGTTGACCCGGTAAGCCCACTGGGCCTAGAAGTCCCTTTTTCAGGGGCGACTGGGGGGGGGCAATACAGATGGTAAGTAACTGAATTTGAACCAGATTAAGCTGTTGGTGGTATTTTTTTAGTGAATGAGGGAAATTTGGCCAGGACACCAGGGAATCCCCTACTCTTTTCGATAAGTGCCGTGGAATCTTTAACATCCACCTGAACTACCACCAATCCAGACAGATGGGACCTCGGTTTAACATCTCATCTGAAAGACGATGACCTTGGGGGGGGTAGCAGTAAGACGGGGAGCAAAGGTGTGGATAATGTAGACAAGAACACTGGTACTGTGGTTGTTAGAGGCAGACTGTATGGACCAATGGACTTTCTGCCATCTTGGTGTGTGTTTCTATGTTTCTAAGAGACCCCAAATAGCCAATTTAGGCAGAAAGAAATTTGCAACTTTTTTATGATTTAGCATGGGAGGAGGATGCAATGGACTTTGTTTGTTAAGGTATACCATATCCCAGTACTACCCCCTATGAAAAATGTGATTTGAACTCTGTAAACTAAAGAAGGGAAGAACTTGTTATATTTAGAATTTGTTAAATATTAGGAAAATGTGTTGCACTGCAATATAATGTATGGGAGATGTTTATTATGCATTGAAATAGGCCGATTTACAAGATTGCTGTGCTATCAATGTGACATCATGATGTTGCTATGCTATCATGAGTATGTCACATCAATTGTACAGCAACATACACTGTATTCAAGCATGTGCATCCTGCATACTGTGGGGTGTTTGCACAAACATGAATGGTGAACACCTGTCCCAAATGGCCACGCGGGTGATCAAGAAGTCACACAGAGAGCGGCGATTTAAGGTGCCAGACTGGACCCATAAACTGCAGACAAGCCACATTTAATCATGAGTTAAGTTTGCTGTCACTGTAAATAGTGGACCATACAATATAAAAGATAATGTATGGTTCACTATCGGCCCCTGTCCAGAAGCCAGGACCTCCACTGCCTTACAAAAGGGCCAAGGAGTGGCCAAAAAGGGTAATCCTTGCCTGGGCTAGGAGGGTGGAGGATGAAAACAACATGGGTGATAGACATACCAGTAGCAGTCCTATGACTCCTCCAGCATTGCTCCTCTCAGGTCCGCATCCTAGTTGTGTCGCAGCAGCAGCAGAGTTGGTCAGGTGGAGTGCAGCTCCCCAACATGACCTGTTTCCCCTGGGCAGAGCCCCTATCAGTGAGGGGGGAAAGGAAAGGCTGAATGACCAACTGATGACACAAGAAAATAGGTCCAGGTGGAAACTGCATCCCGGACCTTTAGTTCCATTGCCCAGGAGCTGTTGTGTAGAGAGGAATGCCGGGTGAGAGCGGAGCTCCTCGGCCGTTCTTTTGACCTGCCCCCCAGCAGTGCCAGAGACTAGAGTCATGGTGGTGAGTGAGCTGTGAGACAAATTTTGGATTTTACTTGCACCATAGGTGCTAGGAGGGGATGAGGGAGTAAAAGGGATATTAAAGGGGCACAGCCCTAAAGTGAGAGGGAAGAGGGTAAAGGGAAAAACTCAAAGGCCAGCGCCTTAGTAGTCAAAGGGAGAGTGGTACAGGGGGCTCTTTGGGTGAACTGCCAGCCCTGAGGAGGAGAAACTAAGGAGCGGTGGGTCGAGGGCCCAAAAAGAGGAATAAGAGGCCCCAAAAGAGTCGGAGCCACAAGTTTAATTCATATTATTTGGTTTGACAGAGGCTCTGATTGCCCTGGCTCCTGTCTGTGTTTGCCCTCTCACTCTTCATCCTCGGTCCCCCCTCTTGTTTGATAAGGCCTTGAGGGGGCTGAGACAACTTGGATGAAGGCTAGAGCGTGGCTAGCATAGATCCAGCCTGGATGCCAACAGAGTTAGACTAATGGAGCATTATAGAGACTATCAGTCAGCAATCTCCCATAAGAAGGCAGAGTTCCTGTCCAGGGAGATTGCTGCAGCTCAGAACCAACTTGCTTAGCTCTTTCAGACTGTAGACAGACTGTGCAGTCCAACCTATCTACAAGTTCAGAGAGCATTTTCTCAAGCTAAGTATGAGGAATTTGCTTGATTCTTTGCTGATAAGGTTGCCAACATCAGATCAGAGATTTGCTTAGCGTGCTCTATGGAGGGTGGTGGTGGTCAGTATGGGGTTGCCATCCTCATTTTGTTTGATGGAGTTTAATCGGCCGGAGATCTCGGATGTCATGCAGATTCTCCATGGCCTGCGGCCAACTAGCTGTAGTTTAGATCCAAGCTCTACCCGCCTTTTAATTAGGTACGTGGATGTCATCAGCCTAGTTCTAGCAGAGTTCATCTGGTGCTCACTTGAGATGGGTGAGTTTCCTAACTCCCTGAAGGAGGAGGTGGTAACACCCCTTCTCAAAAAATCTTCTCTTGACCCAGATTGACCTTCTAAATACAGACTGGTCTCTAACCTCCCCTTTGTACTTTGTAGGGAAGGTTATTGAGAAATTTGTTGCAGTACAGCTAGAGAGCCATCTTACCACTCATGACATCTATGATCCTCTCCAGTCCAGAATTCATAAGAGACATAGCATAGAGACTGCTCTGGTTCGGGTGCTCAATGATCTCCTGATTGCGAGAGACCAGAAGCACCATTTCATCTTGGTAATTCTTGATCTTGCATCAGCCTTTGACACTGTGGACCATGGGGTGCTGCTGGAGCACCTATGGGTCATCTGTGGCCTGTCTGGTATGGTCTTCAGATGGTTTCACTCTTTCCTCACTGGCAGGTCACAGAGAGTGATATCGGGGACTTGTTTTCCTGATTCATTCTCTCTGCCATGTGGGGCCACCTGGAGGGCTCCATGCTGTCCCTCATGTTGTTTGTGGAGTATATACTGCCATTAGGAGACATTGTCAGGCAGTATGGGCTGAGTTTTCACTGTTATGCAGATGATACTCAGTTCTACCTGTCCTTTGTGCCCGACCAGGATAGTGCACTCTATGTGTTTAACAATTGTTTCACAGAAATCCAGAACTGGATGAATACCAGCTGATTAAAGCTAAATTCTGACAAGACTGAGGTGTTGGTGGTGGAACCAGGTCACCAGATAGAGGGGCCGGCAATGGTATGGCCTCAGGGCTTTGGCTTGGGGGTACCCAGTTGCTGACCTCTGAACGGGCACAGAATCTGGGGGTGATACTTGACAATGGTCTGACACTTCGTTCTCAGGTGTCGGCTGTGGTCAAGTCCTTTTTTTACCATCTGAGGAACATCGCCTGGATTAAGCACCTTGTTCTGTCTGATGACCTTCCAACCCTGGTCCATGCCTTTGTGACCTCACATCTAGACTACTATAACTCCCTGTACCTAGGGCTTCTGGGGGTTGATATCCGCCGCTTGCAGCTGGTGCAGAACGCTGCAGCCAGGTTGTCTGGATCAACACGATCCGGTCACATTACACCTGTGCTGCATGAACTGCACTGGCTGCCAGTTCAGTGGCTGATCATGTTTAAGGTCAGCTTGCTGACCTATAAAACCTTGCATGGACAGGTTTCAAGTTATCTGCAAGATCTTCTGAATCCTTACTGTCCCCTCTGACCACTCTGCTCAGCCGATGAGGGATTGCTGGAGATTTCCAGGGTATAGTTAAAAACCTTTGGAGCTCGGGTGTTTGCATTTACTGTCCCAACCCAGTGGAATTCTCTACCTTGTCGGATATGAGAGTGCCTGACAGTGGAGAGCTTTAAAACCGCATTAAAAACACATCTTTTTGGACTTGACTTTGCTGAATGTATTTAAATTGGTGAGGATTAATATGTTACGATTTTAATTATATTTATTGGTTTTAAGATAAGGTTAGGAATTAGAATGTTTTCTTATGCTTTTAGAATTTCCACTGATTTTAAATTATTTTATTCCTTGTACAACACTTTGGTACATTGTGAATTGTGCTTAGCAAATAAAGTTTATTATTTATGGAAAAAGGGCCTCATGATTCTAAAGCCTCAGGAGAAGGGGGGAAAGGAAAGAAGAGGGAAAAGTTAAAGAGCCTGTACCCAAATTGACAAGGGGAGGCATAGTGGGCTCCCAGAATGGGCTTACAGACCCCTTCGGTGCCATTCTGTGCCAGGGTCATAGGCCTGTATAAATATTCATTAAAGGGGTGGACCCAAGTGGGACCCAGCCTAAGGAAGGACTAAAGGTCCTTAAGCACTGTTCAAGAGGAAGGTGGGACCAGGCCCGAAAGCTTTCCAGACCCAGGCATAAAAATAGTAATATTGGTAATAAAGGGGTGTGACTGCAGAGACAGCCAAAGCAAAAACATCCTTAAAAGTACAGCCCCTTTTATGGAGGGGAAGGAGAGAGCAGTCTAGTGGCCCTAGGTTGCCCACAGAGTTACATGAATATGTCCTGAGCCCCACCCAATCCAAATTGGGCTGTAAACTCTCTTGCACACCCTAGAGACTGCACCCTTTTTACAAACTGAACCATCTGCCAAAAGCTGAACTACTTGCTTGCTACTGAACTGTGTTATCCAATTGTGTCCTTGTGTACCTGATGTCCAACTTCATCTTTGATTGTCCAGACCAGCTTCCTCAGAGTCCAGCGCTGACCCAGGGAGGTCCCTGGCCCATCCTCCATCTACAGCAGAACTGTCTCCAAGGATGTTAAGTTTACTGTTGCTGTAAATAGTGGGCCGTACACTATAAAAGATAATGTATGGTTCACTATCGACAACCAACTTGTTTAACTGTCTCAAGGTTGCCATGGTGATGTTAACCTCTTGAGCTTTGTTCTCAAGGTTGACATGATTGCCATGGCAACATCTCGATCATCAACAAGCTAGTTACCAATAGCGACCCATACATTATCCTCTATATCATGCTTCCCCATAATCACTTGTAAGTTTGCTAGATGGAAGCATTTTATTCAAAATAAGTGAGTTGAGGCAATGCACTCCATATAAGTAAGAGAAGCCATTGTAGGCAGCTCAGTGTTTTTAAAGTTAATCTTTTAACTCAAAAAAAAAGCCTGTAACAGGAAAAGCATACAATAGCAATCAAATGGCTCTAGCAACAATAAATTAAAGAGAGCCATTATAAAAAAGCAATAAAATCATTTAGGTCCAGCATAAACCTGGTATTCCATTCTGCTTTTTACAATAGTTGGTGGCAACATCCTACATTACATACAATTACAAACTGTTCAGATATTTATAGAATCTCAGATTACAAATACCTTTGAACCAGAAGCTCGTTTACAGAGGTTTCACATCAGTCAGAGTTACATATTAGTAAAAGAAGACATGCAATACAAACAGCAGTAAAACAATTTTCATCCATAACAATATTGTTCAGTTTCAGAATATATAGACAGTAGGGGTACAATAGCCTAACTAAGTAGGGGATGCAAGTAGAGGATGGGAAACAGTGAACATGTTGATTAGCTCCAAGGTCTATGTGCTTAGAGAATGAGAATGAACAGTCAAGTGTAACACCCAAGTATTTGAAAGTTTGTACCATTTCTAGGGGTTTATTTTGGTTGTTTAGTATATGCAGGCAGTGTGACCTGTGTTTATTGTGAGTGGATGCAAACAGCATTGTTTTTGTCTCTTTATAATTTAGTAGCAGTTTTGATCTTAAGAACCAAGCTTCAATTGCTGAGAAGTTGGTCTGCATATTTTCTTCCAGAGATACTGGATTTGAGTGTGAGGAATATAGAACTGCATCATCTGTGTAAAGTAATACTTTGTCCTGCACAGATAGCGAAAGCTGATTCAGAAACAGACTAAAAAGTAGCGGACATAGTATAGAGCCTTGCAGGCACCAGTATTTAGCCAAGAGGACATCCAGGATTTTTACCTGTTATACTCTCCCAGAGAGGTAGCTCCTAAACCAGGCCACTGCATCAGGTGACAGTCCTGTTTGTGAAAGTTGGCTCAGGAGCAGATCATGGTTTAGTGTGTTCAAGTTCAAGTTCATTGCAGGAAAGACTCCGTTGAGCAAGCTCATTCACAAGGAGGTCCTGAGTCATATGCATATACAATATGCAATTATGTAGATAGAAGATATACAATGTAGCACAACATGTGGTGAATTATATACATTTAGGAGGTATATACAATGGGCATTCTTATACTATAATGCTGTACATTTCAGAGTTAGCCTAGTCCTATATTATGCATCACATTTCAGTTTATACAACAGAGGGCCAGTGGGTACATGGGGAGCTGTTTAGGCGTTGGGTCCTAGTTGCACCTACATATGTCTTTTATTTTAGAGATTGCTAATGTTTTGAAGGAGTTAGTTAATACAGTGCTGGTTAGCTTCAGCATGGTTTGGAGTTGATGCCGAATGTTTGGTAGAGTGTATCTGACAGCCATTTGTCCGGCTGTGGTACGTGTCCTGGGAATATCTAGTAGGACAAGGTTGGATTTCCTTTAGGAGTAGGCGCTGTGCGAGGTATGTATAAGTGTTGTCAGATATGCTGCCAATTTGTGAAGTAGTAGTTTGAGGGTCCACATGCCAGCATGGAGAAGACGTCTGGTAGTCAGGGAGGACCAATCAACTGCTGCATAAAGATCACAGTGGTGGGTCCTATATGCCAAGTTGGTAATGAAGCGAAGAGCAGGGTGGTAGAATACGTCCAGTTTTGATAGGCTTAAGGTTGGGGAGAATATGAAGGTAATGTCTCCGTAATCCAGCAGAGGAAGGAAAGTTGCTTGGACCAGTCTTTTTACGGATTGCGAGAGAAAAGAGGGTCCTATTTCTGTAGAAGAAACCCAGGTGTGTTTTAAGCATCTTTAAAAGATCCTCGATATGGTCATGGAAGGAGAGCTTATTGACTATCCACATACCTAGGTATTTGAATTTGTCTACGACTTCCTGGGTTCACCTAGAGAAGTTACCACAAAGTTTTTAGTAGTGATAGGTAGGGGATCAGCCACAGCAGGTCTCAAGAAAATCATAGTTTTAGTTTTTTTGGCATTTAGGAGCAACTTGGTATTGATAAGGTTGCTTTCTAGCAGAAAGAAGTCAGCTTGGAGCGTTTCCCTGACCTTAGATAAGGACGAGCCTGATGTGTACGAAACCATATCATCTGCAAAGTAATGTATGCTGGATATCTTTATGTGGGAGTCACGGTTGTTAATGTAGAGGGAGAAAAGGATTGGCCCCAGGATGGAGCCTCAAGGGACTCCTCTGGTGATTGGAAGTGGGGCAAATAGTAGGCCATCGGCCTTGACTTTTTATATCCTTTCCGTGAGATAACTGGAAAACCAATGCAAGGTGGTTGGTGTGGCACCTATGTGTGTAAGACAGGTGATTAGGGAGGTGATGGTCTATGGTGTCAAAGGCCTTGCTGAGGTCTAGAAAGAAGGCATCAGTGACTTTCTTGGTGTCCATTGCATGGATCCAGTCATTAGAGACTTTAGCCAAGGCCGTGGTTGTACTGTGCTTCGACCTGAAACCAGATTGTGCCGGGTTTAGTAGCGAGTGTACTTCAAGGTGATTATTTAGTTGATTGTATATAAGTTTTTCCAACACTTTGGATAGTACAGGCAAGATAGAGATAGGTCAGTAATTGTTCAGGTCACAGGGATCTCTTGATTTAGAGAGAGGAAGAACATGGGCAGATTTCCAGCAGGAAGGAACAGTGGCTGTGGTAATAGAGAGGTTGAAAGTGTGAAGGATGGGAGCTGTGAGCTGGGCATAGCCTAACTGTAAGAAAAATGACTCCAGGCCATCGTCCTCTGCACTTTTCTTGGTGTCTAGGCTAAGAATTATGTCTTTGACTTCTTTATAGCTAATCTGACACAGCTGGAAGGGTTGAGTTGGAGTAGCATGTGTAGAATCTGGTTTAGTGTGGCTGTTTGCTCAGCTAGCATATGGGGAGGAGTCGAATGCCAATCCGGCTGTGGCAAAGTGAAGGTTAAGTTCTTCTATGATTTTCAGTTTATTTTCAACTATCCCATCCTTGGCCAGAATCTTGGTAGGAAGGGAGCAGCTGTATGGCCTTTAATAGATTTTAGTGCCTTCCAGATTTTTTGGGCATTTCCTTTGGCTTGTTCCAGGGTGGAGATATAGAAATTTGCTTTAGTAGTCCATACACTTTTAACACAGGCATTTCTGGCAGTTCTAAATGCCTGCCAGTCTGCCAGGTTCTTCGTGTGCTGGGCCCTAGCCCATAGCTTGTATCTGTTGGTAAGCGCATATTTGAGCTCTTGGGTGAACCACGGATGCATGATTTTCCACACCCTCATTTTAACGAGGGGAGCATGCATGTTGATTAGGGTGGTAAGGTTGTCATTTAGAACAGAGACAGAAGCATCTGCAGATTTGGCCAGATATAGATCTTGCCACCTGATCGTAGCTAGGTCAGTTAGGAAATTTAGTGAATTGAGTTTATGGAACGAGCGTTTGATTCTGAATTTAGGGTGATGCTTGATTTTGGGTTGGGATCTTGTGTAAACAACGATATTGTGGTAGCTCATATTATGGAAAACAGCAGAATGTGAGATTTTATGGGGGTGCAAAGTTAGGATAACATCTAAGAGGGAGCTGTTGGCCGAGTTAGAGGCTTTGTCGAAGGCTTTGTGAGGTCTATGTAGGTTGCCCCCACCAAAAGCCCATGATCAAGGACATCATGAATGAACCCAGTAAATTCAACCAGGGCAGCAGTGGTGCTGTGCTGTTTTCTGAACCCATGCTGTTGTGGGCATTGCAGCTGATATTTGTCCAGGTATTTGATTACTTGGTTCTATATGATGCGAATCATTGTGGTGCTTTATATCTACTAGTGACACAGTACTTTTAGCTTTGTGCCACAAGCTGTCTCTGTACTTCATCTGCTCGAGTTGAGGTGAGAGCCAGGATTTACTTGAGCCTTTGATTTTGTGTTTGGAGTAGGGGGCATAGATGTTGCATGCCTTATTGAAATTACGGAAAAATATTTCAAGTGCCTGGTCAATGTTTTTGGCGGTGTCTATGGCTCTCCAGTCTTGATTCCTAAGGTGTTCTTTGAGGGCTTCAGGTTTCCCTTTTTTTAAATCCTAGTCTTGAGTGTCTTTGCAGGGATTTTGGGAGCCTTGTTAGACCAGTTAAAGAGTATTGGTGAATAGCTGTTAATGGCATCTGGGAGGACCAAGGTGCAGTTGATTCTTTCAGGGTGGTTAGGGATCAATCAGTTAATAAGAGTACTAGTCCCTGTTTGATAGTTTTGGTGAGTGAGGGAGTCAACTAGTTGGGCATGTTTAATGAGGATAAAGCATCCCTCTATGGTGTTGCCTCAGATGATGCCCAATTAATGTTAAAATCACCCATCATTAGTTCTGTATTGTGGGGAAGATCAAATAGGTAGTCATGGATAGCTTTAAAACTGCAGGATTGTTCCTTAGGTGGGATGTAGACAGATACCACAGTTATGCTTTTACCCTTTGAGCCAAGCAAGGTTTTAATAGGCAGTATTTGGGAGTTATTGCTGGTTGTTATTGGAGGGAGTTCAAACCCTTTGATGTGATCTTTTATGTATATTACACATCCTCCTACTCATTTGTCAGTTCTGTCTAACCTAAAGGATGAGTGTCCTTGTATCTAAATGGCCATGTCAGTAATTCTAAGTGTTAGCCATGCTTTGACTATTGAGAGTTTGTCTGGTTAATGCTGGGTGACCCACACTTGTAGTTGGTTGAATTTTTCCAGCAGGCTACATATATTAATAGAGGCTACTTTTAGTCCTTTTTGTTTATTTAGGGGAGCCTGCGCCTGCAGCAGAGGGTTATTTTGGGGATCTGGGACATGCAGCAGAAGACCAGGGTTTGAGTGGATATTTCCTGATAGTAGCAGAAGTATCCAAGTAAGTCTTATTGCTTGCTGTTTGAGGCACTTCAGTGCCTGAGAATTGTACTGATTTGAAGATCCAGCTCTTTTTTATAGTTGGACCAAACTAGAATAGTGCTGATTATTTGAAGGAGTATAGGATAGGTCCTAGGAAGCGTGTTGGGTGGCAGTTTATGTGGGAGTAGTGTATTCCATCTCAGTGGGGTGTCCTGGAAAGACATGGTTTTATGGCTTTGATGATGAAGCATTGATTCAGAACTATATGTGGTGGACAAGGATCACACCCAACAGCTCAAATAACTCACAGAAATGAGGAGTATACATCACACAGCACCTAATAATCCTGACCCTCAGCCTAACACTCCTGTGATGTTCCTGTCACCCCCAAGACTGTTGAGAGATTGGGAATAGGCTGAACAGCTCTCAGAGAGTGGATTGAGGAGATGGAAGGGGGGATAGCCACCTCTCCAGCCTAATTATGCACACCAACCATGTTTGGGTGGGGGCAGCAGGTCAGAAGACCAGAGAGTCAGCCTACAGCAGTTCCCAGCCTATGTTAATATAGCAGGTTTGCAGCAACAATCCTAAGCTCATGGGTCATTGTTTTTTTTTGGGGGGGTGATATTAAGATTTTTGGAGAAGGCACAGAGTGGCTATGTCTACCTCGTGGTACTTTTGGATTAGCTGCTTAAAAATCTCTCTCCAAAATTAATATACTACAAAGAACCCTTCCTTTCTCATTATTATTCTTACCCTATCTCTGACATTGTAGCACAAGAAGAAGACAGGAGAAAGGCACAGGCGTCCTGAAGCCTACTATATGTCCCTGGGGGTTGCTGCAGCATGTAATCTTGGTGACTGTATTAAGACTTTTCAAATCAGCAGGATGTTGGAGGCTGAGTCATAGGAATAGAAAAATACAGACACTATAGGCAGATACAAACTATGGGCTCATGTAGTCTGTCCATATATGTAGGCAGTTTTACCTCATCCTTGATCCTGTGCCCTTGTGTCTCTCTTCCTCTCGTCCTGGATCCCCAACCTCGCTGGTTACCTTTAGTGGAACTATAAGTCTCTTCACTCTGTTGAAGCCATTTTATTAACCTGTTTATAGTAACCTCACCCTCTGTTTCCTAATGCAGTCTGTTCCATGGCTTTACCACCATCTCAGAAAAGAAGAATTTTTTTCACATTCTTCTTTAGTTTACCACCCACCAATCTCCAATTGTGCCCTCCTGTGACTGCATCCCTATACCTACTAAGATAAGGTAATTCGTCTTCACTGTTCTCTCTGTTTATCTGCTTTAGGAACTTGTAGGTCTCTGTCATGTTTCATGTAGGTCTCTGTAAATTTGTAACTCTGTCTGTCCTCTCTGTGAAGAGGTACCTTTGTAAACGAGACTCTGGCTCAAAGGTTGTAAATCCGAAATTGTACAAATAAATAAATAAATGTCATTTCTCTCCCTTCAGGTCTCCAGCTGTTTTTTGCTCATGTGATCTGCCCTGCTAGCTCTGGATCAATTTTGGTTACCCATCACTGTAACGTCTCCAGTCTATCTATATACTTTTTCATATGTGAACTCAAGAACTGGAGACAGAATTCCAGGTGAGGCCTCACCAGTGACTTATATATGGGCAATATCTGTTTCCTCCTCCTAACACATCCCAACATTTGTGCTTCTCTGCTGTGTGCCTTATTGTACTGACTGGATTGCTTGAGGGCATCATTTATGATGACTCCCTGATCCCTCTCATCAGTTGTAGTGGCTATCCTAACTTCCCATGCAGCACTTTGTCCATGAGTTCCTTTTTCTTATATGCATCACCGTGCACTTCTTTGTTTTAAATCTCAGCTGCCACATCTTTGTCCCCCTCTGTAGTTTTTCTAGATCCCTCTTTTGTTCTTTCATCTCTTCCTCACTATCTGCCCTATCACATTGGTTTGTGTCATCTACAAATAGACACATCTCATCCAGAATACCTTCTGCAATGTCACTGATGTACATACAGTCTACACTGCTTATAGCAGGCGCATTTGTGTTCCACCATTCTGATGGCTATACAGACTGGTCAGCCTATCAGTACAGTATGCATCACAAGGGAGTAAATCATCAACCAACCAACATCATTCATCAGTGCTTTATTATTGTAAAAAAGAAAGAAAACTAAAACAAAACTTGGCACACAGGTACAGTACAACACTTGGCAAATGCAGTGTACTATAGCTAATCATATACAGAAAGCATATGGCAATTGCCAACCTGCAGCCTGCTGAGAAAAAAATAAGAAATGTGATTTATCCTACTGGAAGAAGTCAGTTATTTTCTTCTGCACAGTATTCACCAGGCAGTATGGACACCAGATTCTCTCGGCAGTGGCTAGTGCTTCTCAGTCTGGCAGCAGGTCCTCATTCTGTTCCATTGCTTGATGCAATGTCAGAAGCACAGCATGAATGTCAATGTGAGTCACAGCAGTCTCCTCCGGCTTTTCCCCCTCCTGCCTCATTCTCTGGTTCTGCTTCCTCATCCTCATTATTGTTGGGCCAGATTGTTGTGACAACCTCCTCAATGTCATCACTGGATTGCTCCTGACTACTGTCACCAAGGTGACAGAGTTCTGTAAACTCAATTGTCAGTTCCAGTGGAAGTTCAGCCTCCTGCTCATCATTTTCCTCCAGCAATGCTGACATCTCAGGCTTCCAAAACCAGCCTTTTTGAAACAGTGCTGAATGGTTGCTTGTGTGACTAAGTCGCAGGGCTGCTTTAGTAACATACCACATCTAGGAGCATGATCTTCCTAATGTACTGGCTTGTAGTCAGATCAACACTGGAGACAAGCACCTCAAGGACTTTCTGTTGCAAACAGTAAGTGTAATGTTGTTTGAGCAGATCATACCCTGGCCTGGGGCTGAATTATGTATGTTGTGTTTGGGGGAAGAACCACAAACTTTATGTTTTTTAGACAAGGAACAGTAGGGTGGAAAGAAAAATAGTCAATGGTGTCTGTTTTTTATTCCAGATCCTGACCCACTCTGTAAAGATGTCCTCTGTCATCCATGCTGTCCTGTTCAATTTGTAAGTGACAAGGAGGTGGTGCACAACATGGAAGCAGCGTGTGATGGCAGACTTGCAAATGACAACAAGTTCCCTCTTCTCACTGCTGTCCATGTTACAGCAGACTAACAGGAAGATGCGCTCTTTCACCTTTTTTTGGCCCAGGACACTTTTACTTTTAAAAGTCAATGGGCCATATCCTACACATCAGAAAAAGACACCAGTCTCATTTGCATCGAAAATATTTTTTGCATCTTATCCCTCCAAAAGTCCTGACAGGACCTTGGTGATCCATTCATCTGTGCTGGCTGCACTGACACTTAATTTCTCACTATGTGTCCTTCAAAAGCTGTTGTTGTGTCTGGCTTTTCAGCACCCCAGCCATCCTTTTGAGGGAGTGAAATTTGTCCTCCCTAAAGCTGCTGCCAACTGCATTGCCTTTTTAGATAGGATTGAGCCAGTTATGAGAGTGTCTCACATTCTTGCATTTTGAAACCATCTGAGGTGGCCTTCCTCCACTTCACCATCCTTGCCATCTCATTTTCTCTTCCCATATGGGTTGCAGTTCATGTGCCACTCTGATAGAATCTGTTCCAGATGTCTCAACAAGTCAGCAGCTGTTGACTTTAGGATAGACAGGTGCTGGGAGAGATCACACTGGCTCATTCGTTGCAGTTCCTAAAGTTTTTTTTAATGGCTCCACTTTCTCAGATAAAGAAAAAAACTTATTATTTACCACTAGCAGCCACCATCATTCACATAGCACTCTGTTAGCAAATCGTTACTGTATTGGATTCTGATGTTTACCACAGCCATTAATGCTGCCTTTTAAATACTGTAGTGTCAATCAACTGATTCAATCAGCTAATTTTGACACATGACAGCCCAAGAAACAATCAAAATTGCAGGCACACAATGTCCGATATATATTTTAAATTTTTCATTGAAACTAACTCACTTAACAAATGGCTTTTAGTTTTTCCCCATACAAAATTATCACTGGTAATAACCGAGGACTGTATAAGTGGTGGCGACTGTCTTGAATAGGATAGGTCCTAGGACAGATTCCTGTGGCAGCCCACTCATGACCCCTACCCTGATTTGACCCTATTTACTACCACCGTCTGCTTCCTCCCCTAAAATAGTTTCCAGCCCACCTCACTAATCCAGTCTCTACTCCCAGGTCCTCTAAAAGTATTTATTTTAGAAAGTCAGATTTACAACCTTCTTTCAACAGTCTTCTGTATGTACCAAATCAAAGTTCTTACAGAAATCAAAGTATAGTAAATCTACAGCTTGACCTTTGCCCATCACCATAGTGACCGAGTTGAAGGACATTAGCAGGATGGTCTGACATGATCTGCCTGAATACAGGTGTAGAACAAGCTCATTTGTTTTTTTTAAGCATTAGCAAATGGTAAAACCCAAAGTGCAGTGCCAACTCACTTCTGGTATTGAAATGCTGGATCTGTAAACTCATTGCCTGTGTGAGTGAAGGTGAGTACTGGGTAGCAGCGACACTGGCAGGGGTGGTGTCTGCTCAAGATATTTGTCTGTGTCAGCCTGTAGAAGCCAGTGGGGCAAGAAACACTTCTCCAGCAACATAATACATCATAGTAGAGACACAGGTCAGCTACATACACTTGTAATACTTCCCAATATTGTGCTTCTCAGCCTAGTCCACAAGTGTATATAAAGACGGCATCAGATGATGGGAAGGTCACATTAGCATTAGGATGTATAGCAATGCATTGCATTTCTTGTAAATTCCACCTAAAAATGGAAGAATTTGGTTGTTACCTGAAAACAAACTCTAGGGGCTTGCAAATAAGCACTTGTGTGTTTATTAGGAGGCAGTATAGCATAATGGTTAAGGGCACTGAGTTGCAAACCTGGAAACCTGGATTTGAATTCCATCAGCCCCCACTTGCATACTATGTGACTCTGAGCAAGTCACTTTTCCTTGAGCTCCCAGGTCGCAGTTATAAATTAACCAATACTGTAGTCGAATAAAAAAAAAAACAGTCTGTCACACAAGCACTGTTCCCTTTTATTCTGATTTAGTTTTTTTCAAGTCTTGTAGATATCTTGTAAGTACCATATCATTATACAGAGTGCTACAGTGATACAATACTTGTGTGGCAGACAGTGGCTAGCCACAGAGGTGACAAGTAGGTCTGTGCTGGTCATCATCTCCAGAGGAGAGGATGGGCAACCAATACAAGGACTGGGGGTTCACTAGACTACCAGGGAAGATAAAAAATTGCATAATTTCAACAGGGGGCAAGTAAAGAAATGGGTCCACTAGACAACCAGGGATGATAACAGAATTTATGATCATTACAGCTAGTATCTGGTGAGATGTGTGCGCCCATCAAACTACTAGGCAAGATAAAGGTATTCATCATCATTACAATGGGGATCAGAAAAGGGTGGAAGGTCCCCTAGATTACCAGGGAAGATTTAAGAATTTATCATCATTACAGCAGGAATCGGACAAGTGAGGGGGTGAACTAGACTACCTTGGAAGATAAAAGTATTTATCTTTATTTCACCTGGGATCAGGTGAGGGAGGAGGTCCACTAGATTACTAGAAAAGGTAAAGTATTTATCATCATGTTGGAGATATGGTAAGGCGGTTCAACTAGACTACCAGGGAAATGCTGATATGGTAATCAGATATCAGGCCCGCACACTGGTCAGAAAATGGGCGGGGGGGTTGGCCAAGGTGGAACTGCAGGCAGCACAAGTTGTGCTGACATGTGAGGGTATTGCTCTGAAGGAAAGGCAGACTCCGGGTGCATCATAACATACACTGGTATTATGGTTACACCCTTCTACGTGTATTTAATAGTGTGCAGGGCAAGCCAGAATTTGTGGACAAAACTAAACAGGTCGGTGTTGACACAAACACACTCTCTTGCTGACACTCATTATACTGAGTCAGTGGCACACTTTGCCTTGCAAAGCCTTTCACCACCAGTGACTGCGCCTTTTGTCGCTTTATGTTTGAGTATTTTTTTCTCGAGAAATGATGATCAGTCCCTGAATTTGGTTTTGTAACCATCAAAAACATAAGAAGCATTTCTAATGAACTAGCTTCATGCTTGCTTGGGGTCAAGTGTTCTGAAAGCCCATAGCTGAACCTACAACTGAAAATATTTAATTTGCAATTTTACTGTGTCACACTATTCAGGGGTCTTCCCAAGCAATCTTGATTTTACAGAAAATTATTTCATTGGTGGCTGGTTCAAGTTCCTCCCCAAGCATTGCACTGAATTATAAACATTAATTTTTTTCCCCTCTGCACTCCCAACATTCTGCAACAGGCCAGCCTTAACCCAACAGTATAACAAAATGAGTTGCAAATTGTATGAAAAATTGATTTGAGTAGAAGTTGGCTGACACACACCAACCCATGCATTTTAATCAAAGTATCACATAAGCCTCTAAGGCAAATAATATATTGTGTCATTGGTGGTCAGTAGGCTTAGAAAGTAACTGGAGACAAGACACATGACTCCACATTTTTAAAGTAACCTCAGATCTATAATAAACAATAATAGTGAAAAAAGTAAGCTGCACAGGCAATAACAGTCAAGTCTAACTGTTACTGCAAATAGCAAAAACTGCATCACATTCATTTGGACCCGGTCAGCAACCGGAGAACACGCCACCAAGGAAAGGACAATCCTGGCTCATTTTTAATTCATTTATTTCTTCCTAACTTGACTTCTTGTCTAAAAATTTCACAACTAGCCAGGGATAGCTCGAGGCTCGACTCCAACTGAAGAGAGAGACTGCATCAGCTGTGTGAAGCACAGCACAAGTTATCTGAGGTGGGCAGGCAGACCAATCAGTTTGAGGCACAATCAGTGTGGTGGCAAGTGCAAAGCCCAGTGCATCTTCTCCACCACGCCATGCCACTGCATATGATCAGAGACTGCTGCAAACCTTAAGTCCATCCCTTAACTGTCCCCGGAGTGCTCCAGTGACTTCCAGCAAAAAGTGCCCCTGCCCAGCCTTACAGTACCTTAACAAAGCAAAACAAAAAATTCTCAACAAAACAGAACTCCATTGTGTCTTGCAGGGGGGGTTTGTTCGCCCCCACACTGCATACGGGCCTGGATATCGAGACACTAAATGTTTGGTTTTGGCACCCATGTAATAAAAGGGAAACTGCTTGCCGCTGATAACAATATTATGTTCCCCAGTGAGGCTTGTGTGTGAATGAACAGTGGTACTTGTGTGTGAACTGCATCAAAAGCCCTATAACGAGAGACTAACTAACCTCAATATGTATGTAGCCCCCTTGTTACCCGGGGTTACTAGAATCCCAGTAAGACCTGGTGGTAGGCAGGGAAGGTAGCTTGTGAAATTCCAGTTAAATGGGTTTCACACTGTCTTACTCTGTTCTCAGTCTCAGCTGAGACTGAGGGATGACATCACCAATAGAACTTTCGCAGCTGCATGAGCCACATTGGAATCTGCAGCAAAGGGAGTTAGATAGAACGTTGGGAGTTTTCAAAAGTAGAGTCTGCAGTTTGGCTTGAGGGAGTGAAGTTTGTACTCAAGTGGTGGAGACTGCTGTTTTCGGGTCTCAGTGCCCCCTTCCTCCAGGCGGGGTGGATGTAAAGATTCCCAGCAGATTCCTGGGGCAATCCCCTTAATTCTGCTAGTGGAGGAAAAGCTGCCTGTTTAGTCCAGGATTTATTTTGGAAGATGGAAGATTTGTGAGACACCTGCAACTTAAGGGTGAATGTCTCCTCTGGCTAAAAGGGAATATGTTTTCTTCACCCTGGCACTTGTGTGACAATCTAGGGATTAAACTACATATTGGGAAGCCTAGAGAAATGGGCCATGCAAGTAAAAGTAGTGTAAAATCCCAGAGTTTTGTGAGATGCAAATAATATGTAGAGGAGATGTGACAGACGTCTACCCTTAATCTACATTTAGGAGTTCAGCAAAGGAATTTTTCAGTTTTCCAGAGAAATGGATGGGTATGGGCTGTGGGAGCTGGAGGTGGGTGGCCCCCTATCTTTAGTGATCAGGTCCACCTCTACGGATTTCTTCTGCAGTTTCTACTTTGCCTTAGGCACTTGGCCAGTGATGGGGAAAGTACTCAGATGTGGGATTGTAAGGAAAATTCTCTCAAGGAGTCACAGACTCTAGTGTGGTGTGGGGAGCCACAACAGGATCATTGGTTCATTCCTCAAATGGACCATGAACAGGATAATTGATTCATTCCTCAAATGGACCGTGAACAGGATAATTGGTTCACTCCTCAAATGGAGCGTGGATCAAGTGGCCGGCAGGGGAGCAGGGCCAGAGGGGAAAACCCAGGTGTATACAAGTCGGGCTGTGTACCCAAAACTGCGTACAAGTCCGGGCTGTGTGCCTGATGGGTTCAGAGCCTGAGGGCTGGAAATGGTGATAAAGTGTTTTGTAGTCTCTAATCTGCATTACCTGGAAATGTAGCCCCATTGAGGTCCGTCTATGCTTTGTTTGTTCAGCTTGGATGTGAATAAAAGCCACACTGAAAAATCCCATTCCTGGTCCTCGACATTACAGTTATTGCTTCCTGTGTTTGGATTTACTTGGGTGCCCCCTGTTCAGAGTAGCCAAACCTAGGCTCCCCTGTGCCGAGTAACCTCAGGAAGAGGCTCATTTGCATGGTGTTGTGTGGTTGATCAGGCTGCAATCAGTCCCACCCCTCAGCCAGCTCTACAGAGACTGCCCCACCATTCAAGAGGGAGTATGAGTGGAGTGAGTGTACTGGCAGTGGAGGAGCGTCACGGAGTGAAAAAATTACTGTAAACAGTTTAAAAATAGACTATTTCATTTAAAATCGGGCTAAACCTACTAATCAATCATCCAAATTGCAAGGCTGGTGGTCGAGAATACGATCGGTCGGACTGCCCCCCACCCGTTTCTGTTCTGAGGCCTCCAAGAACTGGCTTCAGGCCACTTTTCCCCATCGCAGCAAACTGCTACTGATAACAGTAAGTAACCACCAAGAAACTACTCAAACAGTGATTTTCTGCCCTATGCCATATAAATGTGTGTGCAGCAGTGTAGTCACTTTGCAAGTAATGACTGTGTAATGTCCTGCCAGCAAGTGCAAGTCTGTTAAGCCATTGACTGTGTGCATAGTAATGAATTTAGCCTCAGTTTAACATTTTCAGCCAGAGAGAGACTGTGGGCTGTAGCAAAGTGCAGCACTAGTAATACAGGCAATCCTGTGCTAAAAACCTGAAGCTTTAAGGGACTGTGAATCAAATAAATGTTACCAGCATCTAAAAAGTCAATGGAACATCCTGTAAATGTGTTTAAGCCAGAACAAAGCAAGTTGTGCAGTTTGAGCGAATGTTATCAGTAGTTTATGTAAATCGGGTGTGCAGTGGTTTAACCCAGATTCTGAATGTTGATGCACAGGACTGCTGCCGCCGCCATTACAGGGTGGGGTAGTAAAGTAAACACAGCAACAGAGGAGCCATTTTACAACTAAAAAGTGTGTTCAGTAAAGTTGGGACTTTTAGTTACAGTGAACTTTTGTTTGTTTTTATGCAGTTATGGCCTCAGGACCAGCTTAAAACCCGGATCATGCCTGGGTTGCAGTAATAGAGGCAGTAAATAGACTGAGGGATATTGAAAAGTGGTGCTGTGGAGGGCAACTGCCTCCTCATGTGGTGATTCCTAATTTTCCAGTGCATGTATGCCAAATATGCTTGAGAGCTGGAAGGGACGTCTTCATGATTCCTCACTGTGCTGGATACCTAGAAAAATATGGCTTGTATAAAGTGCCTCCAATTCGTTTGGCTCCCACATGGACAAAAATTCAGGAATCTGCAGTTGGCAGCACACAGCACCAGGCGGAGCCTGTGAAGGAAGGCTCCTCTGGGGAGTGTGGCACAAAGCTAGAGGGTGCAGAGTTACAGACAGAACCAGAAGTTGAAGTTTCGGATGCTGGATCTCAGAAGGAAAGTTCGGATAAAGCATCAATAGACCCCTGGGGGGGGGGGCCTAGCCCAAGTCTCTTAGATGAAGATGAGATGCGGGAGGCCTTTGAATGGGAGGTGTTGACCTCTGTGCCTACTGATGAGTGGATAGTCTCAGGAGTGAGGACGACTGCTCACTGGTGGGCTCAGATCATCAGTGAAGAGGAAGATAACGGGGAACCTATGTGGCCTTGTGAAAAAGGAACAGGTACACAGCCTCAAGATCTTGCCTCGGAGGAATGAATGGAAGAAAGTGGTGATGTCACTTTCCTGGCTTCGCAAGATGAAGAAGTCAGGGATCTATTTCTACTTTCTTTAAGGATGCGTAGCTGGCAGAACCAGGACTGGCCACCCCCAAGCCAGGCTAGCGGTCTTAGATTGACCAAAGCAAGTAAAGAGAAGAGACTGGTTCATAGGAAGGCTAATGAGATCTATGGTATGACCTTTCGTACCTTTTCTCGGAAAGTCTGGGAGGAGATTGAGAACTGCAGGAAATCCTGGATCTGGGACGAAGCCATGAAAAATGTGCATCCTGGGGCCAAGTATGTAAAAGATAGATTGTTCCATGAAAAGTATACCCAGCGGAAGAGAGGCAGGACACTGTTTATAGACAGAGTGAGAATAGTGAATGGAGAGGGATGTGAAATCTCCCACTGTGTGAATTATGTGCACCCAAATGGGGCAATAATTCAAGCCCCTGATCCCCGGTACTATTGGCCTCAGTGCAAGGACCACCCAGCAAATAAGCCCATGCCTACAAAATGGAGAGCCAAGCAGTGGTAGTAAATACTGCCACACCAGACTGTGAAGTGTCCTTATTGATCCACCAATATGAATATCCAGGACTCAGGTGCTCCACATTCATCAGTCTACAGTGTACTGGCCTTTCCAGAAACCATCAACTGGCCCACCAGATGACTTCAGATCCAGAGAGGACACCATCCCAGCTGTATCCTATTCATCGCTTGGTAATAAGATGACGTCAGACCAACTGTTTTCTTTTTTGTTCCTGTTCAAAGTTCTGTCTCCAGAGATGACATCACCCCAGCAGTACCCAGATGTGCCCTCCTGTGGTTCCCAAAAGATGTCTGCCCAGCTGTATCGGAAGAAATGCTGCCAGAGTCTTTGTCAGAGGTGCAGGTTGGTGCCGAATTTCGTACTGCAAGTGGCTGGTAAATCCGAACTTTTCTATCTTTATGACATTGCAGTATACACCCTACACTAACAGAAATGTGTATTGTAAATAATGTCATTGTTTTCTAATGTAAATACTGTTTTTCTAAAAAAAAATATTTTGGGGATTTTTCAGTATTATGATGTTAGGGGTTTAGGTAGACTGTGTATGCAGATTAGGAGTGTGTGTTGCCTTTCTTTTTCTTACAGGTGTTCCTGGGAAGATAGAAGAGAAGACAAGAGGAAGAGGAGGGGCTCATCGGAGTTCCTCATCAGTGCTTTAGTGTGTTCAGAAATTTAAAGTACTGTGGTGTTATTGTTATTACTCTATTAACCCTTTCCTTCCACAGGTAGGTTGTGGGGGTAGGGAGGAGGCAGTAACATGGTAATGTGGTATTTTAATGGTGTGTGTTGCAGGTTGCCCAAGGTCAGGGAGGTCCCCGGGTTGTTTTATTTTTTGGTTTGGGGTATTAGGTTAAAGGCAGATAGGTTTTCCCTAGAGGGCTGGGGGCATAGACAAGCTGTGGGCCCTTAGTCTTGCCTGCCTGTGCTTGCACATGGTAGGAGGGGGCCTGATCACCCCCTCCACAGGTAACACATAGGGTGGGATGGCCTAAGGCCGGGTAAATAATGACTGCGGACAGTCATTTTCCTGGTCAAGGGCGAGTGTAACCCCCTTGTTACCCGGGGTTACTAGAATTCCAGTAAGACCTAGTGGTAGGCAGGGAAGGCAGCTTGTAAAACTCCAGTTACATGGGTTTCACACTGTCTCACTCTGTTCTCGGTCTCAGCTGAGACTGAGGGATGACATCACCAATAGAACTTTCGCAGCTGCATAAGCCACACTGGAATGTGCAGCAAAGGGAGTTAGATAGAATGTTGGCAGTTTTCAAAAGTAGAGTCTGCAGTTTGGCTTGAGGGAGTGAAGTTTGTACTCAAATGGTGGAGACCGCTGTTTTCAGGTTTCAGTGCCCCCTCCTTCTGGGGGGGTGGATGTAAAGATTCCCAGCAGATTCATGGGGCAATCCCCTTAATTCTGCTAGTGGAGAAAAAGCTGCCTGTTTAGTCCAGAATTTTTTTTTGGAAGATGGAAGATTTGTGAGTCGTCTGTGGGGCACCTGAAACTTAAGGGTGAGTGTCTGCTCTGGCAAAAAGGGCATATGTTTTCTTCACCCTGGGACTTGTGTGAAAATCTAGGGATTAAACTACATATTGGGAAGCCTAGAGAAATGGGCCAAGCAAGTAAAAGTAGTGTCAAATCCCAGAGTTTTGTGAGATGCAAATAATACGTAGAGGAGATGTGACCGACGTCTACCCTTAATCTACATTTAGGAGTTCAGCAAAGAAATTGTTCAGTTTTCCAGAGAAATGGCCGGGTATGGGCTGCCGGAGCTGGAGGTGGGTGGCCCCCCATCTTTAGTGACCATGTCCACCTCTACGGATTTCTTCTGTGGTTTCTACTTTGCCTCAGGCACTTGGCCAGTGATGGGGGAAGCACTCAGACATGGGATTGTAAGGGAAATTCTCTCTTGGAGTTGCAGACTCTAGTGTGGTGTGGGGAGCCATGACAGGATAATTGGTTCATTCCTCAAATGGACCATGAACAGGATAATTGGTTAGTTCCTCAAATGGACCGGATCAAGTGGCTGGCAGGGGAGCCGGGCCAGTGGGGAAAACTCAAGTGTGTACAAGTCGGGCTGTGTGCCTGGTGGGTTCAGAGCCTGAAGGCTGGAAATGGTGATAAAGTGTTCTGTAGTCTCTTAATCTGCGTTACCAGAAAATGTAGCCCCATGGGGGTCCATCTATGCTTTGTTTGTTCAGCTTGGATATGAATAGAAGCCACACTGAAGAATCCCATTCCTGGTCCTGGACATTATAGTTATTGCTTCCTGTGTTTGGATTTACTTGGGTGCCCCTGTTCAGAGTAGCCAAACCTAGGCTCCCCTGTGCCGAGTAACCTCATCCTCCCCGAACCCAGGCCCCCACCAGGTACTGCTGTCAGCTTCAACAGCATGCCACCTGTCATTTTGCTAAAAAGGCAGGGGTGAAGGGTTACATGTACACCCTGGAGGAGAGAAGGGAGAGGGGAGATACAACAGGGTCCTTCAAATACCTCATGGGGTAAATAAGGTACAGGAGGGAAGTATTTTTGAGAAAAAAGGTACTCAAGAGCAAAGGGATATACTATGAAGCTGGGGGGGGGTATATTCAGGAGAGATTTGAAAAAAGGACTTTTTCACAGAAAGAGTGGTGGATTCCTAGAACAACCTTTCAGTGGAGGTGGTAGGAGTGAAAACAGTGGTGGGGTTCAAGAATGCATGGGACGGGCACAAGGGAATCATAGTGGAAAGGAAGGAGGAAGGGAGAAAGAGCCAGAGATAAAGTAATGTCTGCAGTAATACTATAGGTAGGGAAACATGGGCAGACTGGATGGGCCAAGTGGTCCTTATCTGCCCTCAAATTCTGCCTTTATGTTCCTTTATGTTCAACACCGTTCCACATAAAAGGCTTGCAAGTAAGTTAGGTAGCCTGTGAATGGGTCCCAAGGTGGTAAACTGGGTTAGAAACTGGTCGAGAGATAGAACACAGAGGGGGGGTGGTGGTAAAAGGAGCTCATGCCGAGGAAAGGAGCGTAACCACTGGGGTGTCACAGGGACAATTCTGGGGCCAGTCCTATTCAATGTCTTCATAAGTGACATTGCAGAGAATCTGGAAGGAAAGATATGCCTCTTAGCAGATGATAATAAGATCTGCAATAGGGTAGATACTCCAAAAAAGGTGGAAAAAATGAGGAGGGGCCTAGGTAAACTTGAAGAGTGGTCAGCAGTGTGGCAGCTAAAATTCAGTGCAAAAAAATGCAAAATCATGCACATGGGGCACAGTAATCCAGGGGAGGCTTACATGATGGGGAAGAGATAGTAACAGCTACCAAACAGAAAAGGGATCTGGCGGTAATCATATCAGATGATCTAAAGATGGCCAAACAATGTGCCAAGCCTGTGAGGTACTGGATAGCAAAGGGAGAGGTATCACCAGCAGAAAAAAGGAGGTGGTGATGCTTCTATATAAATCGTTATTGAGACCTCATCTGGAGTATTGTGTCCAGTCTTTGAGGATACATCTCGGTAAAGATATAGAGAGGGTAGAGGCAGTTCAGAGAAGGGCAACAAAAATGTTGCAGGGCCTGCAACAAAAGTCATATGAGGAGAGATTGGAGAACCTTAATCTGCATATCTTGAATGAGAGGAGAAAGAGAGGGATATGGCAGAGATTTTCAAAAATCTCAAGGGCATAAATAAGGTACAGGAGTGTAGCATCTTTCAGAAAAAGAGATGTTCTAGAACACGAGGTCATGACATGAGGCTGGAAGGGTAGACTAATGGGTAACAAAGGAAGTATTTTTTCACAGAAGGGGTGGTAGATGCATAGAACAGCCTCCCAGGGGAGGTGGTTGGGGAAAATTTGGTAGGGGAATTCAAAAATACATGGGATAGGCATAGGGGAACCCTAGTGATAGGAAAGAGGATAAAGCCAGAGATCAACTAAGGTCTGTAGTTTTTGTGACAGGTAGGAACAATGGGTAGACAAGGTGGGCCTAGGGGTCCTTATCTGCTATCAGATTCCATGTATCTATATTTTTAAGTATATTTATTTATTCATTTGCTAGATTTTGGTAGCTGGGTAGACTCACTGAGACAAGATGTCCCTTTTCAGGAGCGACCTGGGATTATTACATACACTGGTCATGACCAGGAAAGAACATGGGATTTACAAGAATAAATACCTGGAAAGGTCACAACAGAGTACACCAAAAACAATAACAATAGGTACAACACTGGTATTAGATGCAACTTAGGTTTAAGAACAGGACAATAAAAAAAATGAGTGCAGCAGTAAAACAGTACAGGACCATTATATGAATCCTAACGAAAGCAAGTACATTACTGCTCGCAAGTAGAAGCCCCTCAAGGGAGGTTTTGAAAGACATAAAATTAGGACAGTCAAACACATTTCTGTGGAGATTATGTCATAGTCTAGGTGCAACCAGGGCAAATAATCTCTTCAAGCAACAGACAAGGTCCTTGGAGGAGTAAAGAGAAGCTGAGAGGATGAGCAGAGGAGCCTTTTCTGTGGTTTGAAGTTCAGTATAGTAGCAAAGTTAAGAGAAGGAGGGATATGCATACTTTTATAGGCCAGCCAGAACAAATGGGAGTGAAGTCTATCTTACAGAGGAGGACAGTTTAATGTAGTGAAAACTGGGCAGTGATGTTCCCTGCTAGTGGCATCCACAGAAAAGCAAGAGACACAATGGTACAAGGACTTTAGCTTGTTGAGTTCAGTGTCTTTAAGCAAGGATAAGGGTTCCACGTCAAGACAGTGAAGGTAAACTGGCATGGGCAAAATGTGTATGTGGCGAGCAGAAAATCACATGGTCCCATATTGCCCTAGAGTGGATAAAACAAAATCTGAAACCACATAAGCTGTTATGACAGTGCAGTTTTTGATCACGCCATTTTGCTTTCACAGTCTTGATGGGACACCAAGGATAAGACCTGTGCTCCATGTGATATGACTGGTGACAGGATATTGTTAGCTGTGGACAGCTGGGCCTCATTAGTGAGGTTGGAAATAAGCCTGTAAAGGAGGCCCAGCTTCTGGCTAAGTAGCTTGACCACTTGAGGGATATGAGGCCTGAGAGAAAGCTCCTGATCAAGCAGTATACCCAAGTACTTTACTAAGTCCACAGTTTCAAAGGAGGTGCCAATGGTCCTGCACATTTTTAGTAACTCATTCCTGTCAGGACCCAGTCTACAAGTATGATAGGAAATAACACATATTTTATTTTGAATTTATTGAAGCATATTGGACTGAAACCAAGTCTCAAGTATTTGAAAGTCAGCCTTGAGCCCAGACACGACTGATGTCAAGTTAGGGTGACTCCTATTCAACACTGTGTCATTCACTTACAGCAATGTTTTAGAACCTCCGCTGATTTCTGGCAGCTTATTACTAAATGGAGAGAACAGCACTGGGCCCAAAACTGGATGAATTGAGCCCTGGGAATCTCCTGCATGGAGGACTGAGTATCCCCCTTTTAACCAAATGATTGCACCCAGATATTCCTTTATTTATGTATTGAAAATTTCGGAGAATACCATTGAGCACAAGTGCTCTTTTGCAAAGGTTCCACCTCAGTAACAGAAATTACAGGGTTACATAACAAATACAAAAAGTGAGCTCCACTGGAATGAAGTCAAACAAGTACAATATGGCCAAACAAGTACAAATAAATAGGCTAGATCAATTGCATAAATTTCACAATAAGGCAGTTAAACAGAAACAGTGTAAAAAATAGTAATGGTACATGGTCACAGAGCCAGAGACTGACACGGTACAAAATGTACACTGGGAGGGACTTAGGATGATTAGCAATGACAGATGCATTGAACTGTTAGGGTTTCCCATAGTGCTCTCTTTAACTGGACAAACGTAGGTAGATAAAGCAAGATATCAGGCAACTCATTTAACCAACCAGCTGCCCTAACAATGAATGAATGCTTACCAGACTGAGTATGGTGAAAAGGCAGTTCAAGGGCATTCCAAGCCATGCTTCTGGTGTTGTAGAAATTGGCAACAGGACAGAATCAGCGAGTTAGGCCGGGGAGTTAGGCTCAGCAGTGCTTTCTTGGCTGGCAGAAATGACTGGAACTTAATTCTGCTAGGTAGGAGTAACCAATTTGTTTGAGTGTAGAGGGTGCAGCTTTGGGTGTGCTTGTCAGCCCCAAGCACAAAGCGACAAACCTTATTACAGATCAAATTTATTCTGCTGAGAACCGAGTCATAAGCAGTTGCATAGACAGGGAGGCCATAGTCAACTAGTGACAGTACTGAGCTTGCCACTATGAGGTGTCAAGCATCAGTAGGGAGGTTGACCCAATTATTGTACAAGGTTCTCAGTTTTCTGTTTACCGTGGACATAAGGAGGTTACAGTAGGGAGCAAAAGATCAGGTATTGTCCAGGTATTTAAAGTTTTTCACCTGTTTAAGTATATAAGAACATTAAAGAAGCTAGTAGAAGAAGGTCATTTGGGCTATCTAGTCTGCTCGTATTGCAGGATCCACAGCTTGAGCTACTGTCCCTGCCTCCCCGCCTCACTCCTTCCATCCTCCCTACCCATGAGTCTTACCTTCCCCCATGCCTATCCCAGCCTCCCTTGAAGCTGCCCACTGCCTTCAATGAGACCATCTCTTCCAGTAGTGCATTCCAAGTGTACACTACCCTCTTCATGAAGAAGTGCTTCCTGACCTTCATCCTGAACCTCCCTTCCTCCACAGTAAGGCTGTGCCCCCATATGTTATGGTTGCCACTCAACTTAAATAGACCCCCAGTATCCACCTTATTTATCCCTTTCAACTCCCTGAATGTTCCAATCATGTCCCCTCTCTGTCTCTTGTTCTCCAGGGAGTACAGTTCAGTGCCCTCAACCTCTCCTTGTATGCCTTACCCTGCTGACCCACTATCATTTTTGTAGCCCTCCTCTGGACCATTTCCAGCAGAGTAATGTCCTTTTTGAGGTGTGGGCACCAATACTGACTCCATACTCTAGATGTGGCCTCTACAAGGGCAGTATAACCTCCTCTCTCCGACTACTGATCCCCCTAGATATGCATCCCAGCATCTTGTTTGCCCTTGCTGCTTTCTTGCACTGCATGGAGTGCTTCAGGTCACTGGTGATCATCACTCTCAGGTCCTTCTCCTCTTCTGATGCAGTGCTCCATCCTGGAATTCTTGAGTTCAATGTGCATAACTTTACATTTCTTGGCATTGCAGTCAAGCTACCAGATCCTGGACCACCTCCCCAGCTTTTCCGGATCATCTTCTAGGTCCTGTATCCCTTCAGCTGTGTCCACTCTCTTGCAGAGCTTGGTGTCATCCATAAAAAGGCACATTTTACCCTTAATGCCATCCCCAATGTCATTGATGAAGACGCTGAACAACACTGACCCCTGCGTGGACCCCACTGATGATCTCTCTGGTGCCAGATAACTATCGCCCAACAACCACTCTCTGGGTTCTGTCCCTCAGCCAGTTTTCTGTTCATTTGGACATCTCATCCCCAACCCTGAGATCCACTAACTTCCTGATTAACCTTTTGTGGGGCACAGAGTCAAAGGTCTTGCTGAAATCCAGATAGAAGATGTCTACCACTTGGCCTCTGTCTACTGTCTTAGTGACCCAGTCAAAGAAGTCAATCAGATTCATTTGACATTATCTTTACCCCCATAAACCTGTGCTCCCTTGAATCCTGGAGACCATGCTCCTATAGATAATTTATCAACCTTTCCTTAATTATGGTCTCCATGAGTTTGCACACAACTAAGGTCAGACTGTCTGGTCTGTAATTCCCAGGATGATCCTTGGGACCACTTTTGAGGAGGGGCACCACATGTGCTGTACTCCAGTCCTGTGGTACCATGCCTGACTTAAGTAAACTATTAAATAGGCCTGCCAGTTCCCTTTGCACCTTTGGATGTACTCTATTCAGGCCTGGTGATTTGCCCACCTTCAATGCTAGCAGACTCTCCATTACTCTGTCCTCCTCTATCACTATATCTCTGTCCCTCCCACACTCCTCTTCTCCCTCCTGAAGGCACTAATCCATCCTTCTCCCTGGTGAAGATGGAACAGAAGTATTAATTTAGCATCTCTGGTTTTCTGTTATCCTCCACCCACTCTTCCCCTTACTTAAGCCTAAACATCCTGTCCTTCTGGTTGACAGACTGAACCAATAATGCCTCCACCATCCCTTCCCTTCTGCAAGTTATTCTCTAACTGATGTAAACTGTCACCACTCCTCCCTTCCTGACTACCTTTTCCCTCCTGTATAATTCATATCCAGGGATTGCAAGGTCCCAGTAATAGTGTGGTGTTGCCCAAGTCTCAATTACTGCCGCTGTGTCCACCCTCCTGTTTGCTAATAGTGCCTGCAGGTCATCCATCTTGTTTCCAAGACTCCACACATTCAGAGACACCACCCTCCACCTAGAATCTGCCCTTCCTTTCCTTCTCTCTATTCTTCTCTTCACATTTCTCCCCTCTGTGTGCACCCCCTACCTACCAACCTTTGTTATGTCGCAGATTGATATATATATAGGTTATGTATATGTCATTGTGGATGACAATGGGGAGGTACCTTTTTCTTCATTTGTAGGCTTGAGAAGAGCAATGTCTTAGTATTTCTGTAGTTTAAAACCAGTTTGTTTTGAGAGAACTATTTTAAAGGGTCTCAAAATTATCCAGGAGGATGGAAGTGAGCCTGCCAAGGTTAGGGTTCTTGGAATAGATAACAGCATTGTCTGCATAGAGAAGTACATTTGCAGACTGACAGGAATCAGGCAGGTGGTTAATGAATAAGACAAATAGTAAGAGGCCCAGAACGAAGCCCCAGGGAATGCTGATGGATACATTCCTAACTTCTGACAAGGAGCCAGCTAGCGTAATGGGTTGAGTGTGATTAGTGAGGTAATCCTGGAACCAGGTGACTGTGTCTAGTGACAGGCCTAGGCCATCGAAAGTTGTAGAGAAAAAGCTTATGACTGGCCAAGTCAAAGGCTTTTGTCAAGTCAATATACAGTAGATGGCTCCCCTTGTCTTCATTCTCAAGGGCCTCAAGGATGAAATACTCAATTAGTGCTGAATTGGTGCTGTTTTCTTTTCCAAAATCCATGCTGTTGGGGACACTGTATTTCATATTATTCAAGATATGAGGCAAGTTGATTTCTTGCTATTCTGTCAAGGGCTTTGGACAGGGTGAGAATATGGAAATTGGCCTGTAATTGGCAAGGTTAGAATGATTGCGGCTCTGAAAAAAAAACTGGTGTAACCAGTGCAGAGTTCCACTTTGTAGGGAACTGGGAGTAGTGCATAGAGAAGATAAAAATGTTGGAAATTAGGTAGGAGAGTTACTCAACAACCAGGGCAAATAGCCTCATATTAATTGAATCACCCCCAATTCTGGTTTTACCAAGCACCTTTCTTAAATAATTAGAAGTATCCCTTACTGAGTCAGGTTTAAAATAGAATTTAGGATATCTTGATTTCTGATCTAGTGGTTGTGTAACACCCAAGACCAGGACCTCCGCTGGAAGACGAGGTTGGCTCAGTAGGGATGATGGAGCTAAGGTCAGTGAATGCAACACTGAATTTGTTGGTAATTTTGGTGAGATCAAGTACTTCATGCCCATCAACCATGAGCATTTTTGGTGGAGTTCTGTCATCCTTACCAAGGAATTCTGAGACATTCTCCTAGACTCTTTTACTATTTCTCCAATTTTGTGTTTGCTGGGTCTCACCGTAGGCGTGATTTATCCAGTTGAACTCTAGTAGTGCATTTATTCCTGGCTTCCTTGTATTTTTGCTGATGGGCTGGTGACCCAGTTTCCTTGGCCAGCACCCACAAATTATCCCTCTCATGAGGGCCAGGAGTTCCAGGGTGATCCTAAACAGCAGGTATACTTCTTTGAACTTTTTGAAAGGTGCAAATTTATTGCAGGCAGTTATGAGTTCCGTGACAAAGAATTCTAGGGCTGAATCAATATCAAGGAAGCTCCAGTCTAGTTAGGGCAACATAGGATTTGAATTTTGGCATGTTCATTTTGCATATGACATGGCTCTTTATGAACTGGAAGGGATTGCCTGAGCTATTTTATATCCCACAAGCATTACACCAAGGAGTGGTCACTTAGGGTATCAGGCAGAACTTCGACCTTTTTGACCCTGTCTGGGTAAATCATAAGAACCCATTGAGTAGTGCCATAGTGCCCAATTTATAGTTAGTTATGAATTGCTCAGTGACTATCTGTGTTAGAAATGGACTGATGATCCTGTCTCTATGCCTAGTACTGGACTTTGTAGTCCAATTAATATTAAAGTCACAATGAATTCACAATTCAGGTTAAATTGTCTAAGATAATTGGAGGGGGGACTCCATACCCACTTGTTGTTTACCAGGTAGGACTATAGAACATCACGTGGACAAGAGATTTTTATTGCCTCAGTAGCAGCTTAATGGCCAGGCATTCATAGTCTCTAGACAGGTATTTGATTTCAAGTTTTGAGACTTGCAGATCAGATCTGAAATAGATCAGGCAGCCCCCACCCCACCTGCCTAGTCTGTCTTCTCTGAAGATATTGAAACATGGTGGTCAGATGGTGGAATAAGGTATTTTGAGATTAAGCCAGGTTTTTGTAAGAAAAAATAATACCCAATTGCACTAACTCCACCTAGATATTGATTTGAGCAAGTTTAGGTGGAGACTATGAATGTTAAGGGAGATTATGTTTAGCTTCCCTTGACTCCCAGAGCCATGCTCAGGGTTATCTGCAGGGCCTGGGTTGGGGTGAACATTGTCAGACAGCAAAAGAAGCAATATAGTTAGATCCCTGGATGCTCTAAGGAAGTGCTCCAGTCTCCACATTTTTCTCTTAGAGCGAAGGGACTTACTGGAGGTCCCAGTGACATAGCCATAATGTATGATCCCAAAATACTCTGCTAACACCAACTATGATAGATCAGTTTTGTAGCTGGTATAGGGCTGTGGAACTGAGGAGGATCATGTGGCCATGGTTTCAGCATGAAGTCCTGTAGGAAGATTACCTTAGCCACAGGGGGGCCCACAAGGTCCACGGAACATTACAGTGGACAGGTGGGTCAACATTAGTAACACTGCAATAAACATGATAACAGTAGAAACTGGGTCCCAGTGATTAATTAAATTAGATCCATCTAGATAGTAGAATGTAGGCAGGTCTCTAGTATTGACAGAGTAAAGGCAATAGGATACTCAATCCATCCAAATGGGGCATTGGCAAAAACCTCAATACAATCAATATCGGTGCAGGCAGGATATAGTCGATTAACCAAGCAAAAAATTCAGTCCACCCAAAATAGTCTTATGCCTAACCCAAAACAGGCATGAGGCCCATGGTCTTGCAATAAAACAATACTTCTGCACAAAGAAACCAAATAAATGCAGTAGCTTGGACAGCCTTGCAGGTTAGGTAGGCAGGATGATGGTGAACAACCAACACCTATAACAACTGCAGGAACACTCTGGCTTCATCTTGCTGCATCCATCTCCTGTGACTGACACCCCTAATTCCCTCTTCCTCATCGATATCACCACCCCCACCCTGCTCTTCCTACTCTGCACTTATTTGTCTCCTCCCCGCTCCCTTCCCCCCTCACCAGCACCTCTCTCTGTTGTACATTGACAATGCCATTCAGCCGCTCTAATTTCTATTTCTTCTGCCCCTTCCCTCTGTTCTCACCCTTCCTCCCATCACCTAATTGTCCACTCTAGATTTTCCTATGTGTTCTTCCTGTTTGCGTATTATTATGAATATTGTGATGTGTACTTGAACTGTTGTTAATTGTTGTAAGCTCTGTTGATTATCATGTGTGTACTACTCCTGACATGGAACCTTTGTAAAAAAGCATTGGCTCAAAGGTACTTGTAATTTTAGATTCAAGCAAATATAAATAAATAAAAACAGTACAACAATTACTCTAACACAATAGCGGTACTGTACTAGTACAATACAAAGTACTAAGGGCAGTACTCACAGTACAGTGGAGACTTATGTCTGGGTTAGTAGCAGGCAGCCCAGTGGAGCAGCATGGCCAGCCAAATAGCTGCCTCAGAGTTGACTCCAGGCAGACTCCTCCCCTGTGATTTGCACTATGGTCCTTAGCAGGGAGGGCCACAGTGCAGAGGGCAACTAGCAGTAGTCAGCCGAAGATGGAAAATATACCCCTGCCCATGAACTTCCTAACTGAATGAGATATGCAACAGTCTAGCAGAAGTCCAAGATCCAAATTACAGTCAGGAGTCCAGATGCAGGGTGTAGGGAGAGCCAGTAGGAGGAAATCTGGCCCATGCTCAACACCTGCGTAGAAACTGGGTCTGGAGCATCAGCACAGAGGGCAGTTGAAAAAAGGAGGTGTAGCTCTGGTCATGAACTTCTCGATTAGAAGAGATACGCCGTGGTGGTCTAGCAGCAGTCAGATCTAGGAAGTAGCAGCACTCTGTACCTGTACAAAACAGATTTTACTAAAGTAATAAATGATTTAAATCATTAAATGATTCAAAAACTTTAATAGAATGTACTATTAAGTCCATACAAGTCACCATTTGCAGAAAACACTTCAGCACTGCACCTTAACAGGCTTCGCCAGGAGGTGGAGACACATGGTGCAAACAGTCATTAAATAATGAATCAACATGATGTAGTAAAGCAATAAGGTTGTGTGTTATTGTGTAATAATATCACGCCTCGGGTTGAAGCTTGTAAGTCATGAGCTAGGTCGTTCAACACTCAAAATGATGTTATTATGCAACAACACACACGCTGGAGTGCCTTGTTGATATTATATAATGACTCTTTATAGGAAAAGAAAAACAAAATGTGCAAAAAGATGTTTAACATTTTTTTCCCCCCAGTTTTGCTTAGAGTAGGTATACCTATTAAAAATGGAGCCCATGGTTTCAGTTGTGTCCAGCAGGTGGCTCTGCTGGTACAAGGTTACTTTGTATCTCATTAGGTCTGTCCTATGTCTCTGTTTCTGTAAGGCGCCCCCACCCCCCCCATCTGTTGCCGTGTGTCTGAGTATTGAATTGAGCAGGTAAGTGTTTAAAATTCCCCACTCTGCTGTTTTTGTTTAGTTATTCTGTTCTTTTTTTTATCTTTTTTTTTTTTCCCCTTAGTTCAGAATACAAGTCAGAGAACCTTTTCCATCATCAGATTGTCCTCTGGTTGGGTCTCGTCATTTTCTCATCACTATTACCAAGGGGGATCCAGGAACTACCCTAACTGTTCAAAAATTAGATATTCATCAAACTTATTGCCAGCTGGTACGGTGCCCACATTTTTTCAAATTCTGCACATTTTTCGTTTTTACTGTACCAAATTTGTTCTAATTTTGAAATATCAATGATCAGATTTATCCAGGTTTTGAAAACCGGTGGGTCTGAATCCTTCCACTTCATCAGAATACATTTCTAGTTAAGCTGTTTTGCCGAGATTTCTGGTTTTGTTTTACTTCAGTTGGTGTGTTGTGGGAGCGGTGCGTGAAGTCGACAACTGCCCACCTAGCTTTTCAAATACTCCATGCTCGCTGGCATGATATGCATATTTTCTCAACCATGGGATCCCTGAAAAGCAGGTTGGAATAACTTTTTTCTTAAAAAGCTACTAGATAAACACACTAGTTTTACCTTTTACAAGCGACCATCATCGGTTCTGGAAACGGACGGCACATGCTGTCTGTTTCAAGAACCGCTTGTTCGGTCCGTTCTTCAAAAAAGCTGGACCACTACATAAAAAAAAAATAATCATAGTAGTTAGAAGAGGCTGTGTGTAGGAAAAGAAAATGAGGACCAAGAAAGAAAATGTGTATATGTGTGTGTGTATAGCAGAGGCGGCAAAGTCATCATGGCTCAAGTCACTACATGCCGTACACTCTTCCTAGCTGAAATCCTTTACAGCACTAACCTGTGGAATGAGAGACAATTTGTGTCTGTGTTATGTGGTCATGTTTGTGCCTGGGCTTCATACAGTGATGTTATTGTGAAATAACATCACTGTTCCAGGCACCCACTGACCAATCGGAATTCAGAAAATTTCCTTGCCATTGTATAATGAACATTATACCAATCATTGTGTTTATAAATTCATAAATATTCATTAGGCTGTGCATAATGAAGTAACTAGAATATCAGTTCTAACAAAGGTTTTGCATGTAAAGATTATAATAGCACTGATAACCTATTACTGTATATTTCAAAACAGTCTATACTCAAAAACCTTAGTGTGCTAAGGCTAAAAAAAAAACACAAAAATCCAGTGATCACTCCAGCACAACGCATCTTGTGGAAAATTTCAGTGGATCAACATGATTTGATAGGATACAGCCGATGGTACATACCAGAAGAGAGCACATAGTTTTTACGTGTTGATTCTTCCTTACAAGTTTTCAAAAAGAGACTAAAACTGTATTTGTTTATGTACTTGTAATTGTTACTGAATATCACTGTTTGAATGTTCTGCAATTATTTTGTACTGCATAACTACAACCATATGAACATATGAAATTTGCCAGCAGATAAAGACCAAGAGGTCTATCAAGTCTGGTCGAATGTGCAGCTAGCACCCCTTATTCTGCAGCTGCCCCTCCTTTCCACCTTTCCCCTCTATTGACCCTTCCCCTTGCCCTGTCCCAGCTCCTTTTGAAGCAGTCCACTGTTCTACTGGATAACTTCTGTTGGTAAGGCATTCCACCCAGCTACCACCCTCTCTGTAAAAAAGTGACTCCTCATCTCCCTTCTGAACCTTCCTCCCTTCAGTCTCATATCATGGCCCTGGGTGTCCCTTCTCTCCCTTACTTTGAAGAGCCCCTCTGTACCTGTCCTGTTTATTCCTTTCATGTACTTAGAGGTTTCAATTATGTCCCCCCATCCCTCCTCTCCTCCAACAAGTACATGTTCAACTCCCTCAGCCTCCTCTCGTATGATAAGTCCCCCTGCCCCTTTATCATCTTTGTCACCCTGCGCTGCACCCCCTCCAGTAACTTAATGTCCCTCTTCAGATACAGGCACCAGCACTGCATGGAGTACTCCAGGTGTAGTCTAATTAATGACCTATACAGTGGCAGAATCACCTCCTCCCTCAAGGATATACCCCTTGCAATGCAACCCAGCATTTTGTTGGCCTCTGCAGCTGCCTTTCTACATCTTGCCAAGGTGTTCATTGACCCTGTAATGAGCACCCCAGATCCTTCTCCTCCTGTCTGGGCTAGCTGCACTCCCCCCAGCTGGTAACTCCTCCTTGGGTTCTTCACCCCAAAATGCAGTACCATGCACTTTTTGGCATTAAACCCCAGTTGCCAGGTGTCTTTCCAGGTTTCCAGCTTTGCCAGATCATCCTGCAACCCACCTAGGTTATCCACCACCACTCCTATCTTGGTATCATCAGCAAAAAGACTGATCTTGCTCTAGATGTTCAATGATATGTCTGCAATGAATATCCCAAACAATACTGGTCCCAACACCAAGCCCTGTGGAACACCACCTGCCACTACCCTTGGGGATGAGAGCTCCCCACTCACCACCACCGCTCTCTGTTGACTTCCCTAAAGCCAGTTCCTTATCCATCTCACCAGCTTTGCACCTGTCCCCGTGCATTCAAACTTACTTCGCAGCCTCCCGTGTGGCACCAAGTCGAATGCCTTACTGAAGTCCAGATACAGGACAACCACTGCATGGCATCTGTCCAATTTCCTAGTTACCCAGTCATAGAACTCCACCAGGTTGGATTGGCAGGATCTGCCATGTATGAAGCCATGCTGTCTGCTGTTCTGTAGTCCTTTGGCCTCCAGGGAGCACCAGCCTCTCCTTCAGGATAGTCTCCATCAGCTTACCCATGTTGGATGTGAGGCTCACCGGTCTGTAGTTCCCCGGTTCATCCTTGGGGCCATTCTTGTGGAGGAACACCACATGAGCCATCCTCCAATCCTGAGGTACACACCCTGAGTGTAGTGAGGCATTAAATAGGTCTGCCAAAGGTCCCTCAAGGACCTCTGCCAGCTTCTTCAGTACCCTGGGGTGGATGCCATCTGGGCCTGGTGCCTTGTCTACCCTCAGTGCCTTCAAACCCTCCAGAACTCTACCCTCCATGATTTCTCCATCTATCACTCCCCCTTCCCCTGTTTCTGCTGTTCCTCTCCCCTTGGGTATCACCCCCTCTTCTCCTTTGTAAATAACAAGCAAAAGTAATCATTTAGCGCTTCTGCCTTATTGCACCCTGCTTCCACTCAACTCCCCTCCTTCCTAATCCTTACTATGTCATCCTTACAGTTCCTTCTCTCCCTGATGTACCTAAAGAAGTCCTTCTCCCCCTTCTTAATGTCTTGTGCCAGCCTGAGCTCCGTAGAGGCCTTGGATCTCCTTATTGCCCTTGTCACCTAGTCCGAGTACTTCAGATACTTCTCCCCCCCGCTTTCTTGTACCTCTTAAAGGCAGCTCTTTTCCTCCTTACCTTTTCCATGACCTCTTGCTCACCCAGCTTGGTTTCTTAGCCCAAGCCTTCTTGCTCTGGGCCTTGCTGCAGGTTCTGGTTGCCTCCACTATCCTCAGCTTTATGAGCTCCCACCTCTGGTTAGTGCCCATACTAGGTTGAATTCTGGCCAGGTACCCTTTTACCACTTCCCCCATCCTCCCAAAGTTGGCCCTCCTGAAGTCCAGCACTCTTGTGCCAGATTCCACTCCTTCCTTGCCCATATCCAATGTGAGCCATACTGAGCGGTGGTTACTCCCTGACAGTGGTTCTTCCACCCTAATTTCCCTCATAAACTCCCCATTTGCCAGCACAAGGTCAAGGTTATTCCCTAACCTGGCTGGTTCACTGACCATTTGTGTCAGAAAGCTGTCCTGGAAGGCATCCGGCAGTACGTGCTCCCTTCTGTTCCTAGTTGTTGGGGTACTCCAGTCCACTCCTAGCATGTTGAAGTCCCCCACAATCACCACACTACCCTTCTCACAGGTCCTCCTGATCTGTCCCACTAGTTCCCTGTCTAGGGACTCCGTCTGAGAGGATGGCCTGTATTCCACTGTATAACTGCCTGGGTTGAGCTCTTACCCAGTTAAATTAAATAAATAAAATTTTCAACCACAATACCCTGAAATAAAGGAAAGACCATGAGATATACTTATTTAAATTATATCAACTAATGGTGTGCTGAGCCCCCACTTATGGAAACCAAGCCATCTTGAACCCATATGACTCGATTTTCATGAGCCGTGAGCCGAACCTGTTCAGCTTGTATCTGAAAGTTTTTTCCCTTTGGAGCTCCTGCCTGCTGGGGAACTCGCCACTTGCCGGATTCCATGGATACTTTGGTTTGCACATGCACAAACTGGAGTATCGCTGCAAGAGTTCTCCTTCTCTGCACCATTTCCTTTCAGCTGCTGAGGAAAGAGCTCTTGTCATGAGTGGAGCAGTAGCAGGTAGCAGTCAGGAGGGAGGAACTGGCGAGGGGAGTCCAGGAGTGGCACAGAGGAGGAGGAGGATGAAAGAAAAGAATAAAAAAATAAATAAAACCACCAAAAAGAAAACATGTTTTAAAAAAGGTTTTGGTTGGGGACAGGATGTGGGTCAAGGACTGGGGAGCATGGAGCAAGGCTCCCAGGCAAGCAGTCAACCCACTACCACCAATAAAAAAAAAAAAATCTGTGAAAATATAAAAGAATAAGGATGGGTCACTCAGGACTTGGACCAGAACTGTGTGTGTGTGTGTGTGTGGGGGGGGGGGGAGGAAGCCACATGGGCTAGCCACCAATGAAACAGAAGGAGACAAAAGAACAAAAGAAAAACTGAGGGTCAGACCTCAGGCCAGGGACTGACTGTGTGTGTGTGTGTGAGGGAGGAGTAAGTTAGCCACAAGGGCTAGCCACCAACAAAATAGAAGGAGACAAAGGAAAAAAAACTGAGGGTCAGGGCTTAGGCCAGAGACTGACTGTGTGTGTGTGTGTTGTGTGTGTGTGTGTGGAGGAAGCCACAGTGGTTCCAAAATAAATTTCCACCCTACACCACCAATGAAATAGAAATAAAGAAAAAGGAAAGAACCACCAACGAAACAGATATAGAACTGAGGCAAAAATTAAAAGTAAAAAAAAACAGAGAGGGTCAGGACTCTGGTTAGGGACTGACTGTGTGTGTGTGTGTGTATTGAGGGGGCAAGGGGGCTCCAAAATAAACCTCTACCCACACCACCAATGAGACAGAAATAAAGAAAAAGAAAATAAGTTAAAAAATAAAAGAAACAAATTGAGATGGCTGAGACTCAGGCCAGGGAAGTGACTGTGTGTTTTGGGGGTAATGTAAAAGTGCTGCAGAGCAGACTTGTACATGGGCTACCTAGCCTGGGACATCCAGCAGCAGCAGATTAGACCATCTACTTACAAACTGAGTCTGAGCAAGTCAGTTAACTAGTCCTCTTTACTCCTGAGTCCTGGGCCTCACCCCTGAAAACAGGCACCTGTGCTGGAAGTCACCAGTAATTTCCCACACAAGCTGGAGATAGGGCAGAAGCAGTCTTTTTTTTCTGTAGTCTTGTCAAATAAAGGCATGCGTCAGTGTCACATGTGAAATGTTTTGGGGAGGGGCAGCCCAGCAGTCAAGCAGCCTTTGTCTGCAGAGTGTCACCAGCCATTTCCCACACAACCAGGGGTTGGGACAGGAGGAGGACCAGACTTTTTTTCTGAAGTCCTGTCAAATAAAAGTTTGCGTAAGTGTCACGTGTGAAATATTTTTTTTTGGGGGGGGGGGAGGCAGCCCGGCAGTTGAGTAGCCTGTGTCTGAACAATCACCAGCCATTTCCCACACAAGCAGCAGGAAGGACCATTTTTTCTGTAGTCCTGTCAAATAAAGGCTTGCGCTCAGAGTCACGTGTGAAATGTTTTTGGGGGACAGCCCAGCAGTTAAGTAGCCTGCGTCTGTAAAGTGTCACCAGCCATTCTGGGGGCAAGGGAACCTATTTTTCCTGTAGTCCTGTCAAATAAAGGCTTGCATCAGTGTCACTTGTGAAACATTTTGGGGAAGGGGCAGCCCGGCAGTTGAGTAGCCTCTGTCTGCACAATGTCTACCAGCCATTTCCACACAAGCGGGACTCAGGACAGGGACGGTTGCCATGCTATTAAACTATTTTTATACTTAATTTAAGCTGTTTTCCTTTATATTATATTTTAAAGTGAAGATACAGGCCATGTTTTATGTTGAATAGATATTGACTGAGAATCCAAAACCAAAACCAGAACCAATACCAGGGGGTGATTTGGCAAAACTAAAACCTCCCTGTGTTTACACTCCTCTAATATCAACACCTTTCAACTACTACATCAAGATAGAAATATAAATTAATTAGATATCAAAGGGAAAAAGCTGAAGTGGGGGGATTTCTTCTTGCATACGTACACCTACTTTTACTGGTATATAAAACATCCATCACTATCTCAGAAGAACAGCATTTCATTTCCTGAATTCCCAAGTTATTGCAGAACACAGGTGTAGAGTGCAAGAGGGAACACATTATCATGTTTCTATTAAAAATGGTTTCAGTTCCCAAAATTAAATCAGTCCATTTGGGTTAATAGTCAGGAGTCTAAAAATCCAGAAGCTCTCTCTCTTGAAGATAGGGTTACCACCTTTTAAGAAGCCCAAAGTGGGACATTTCTTACTGAAACAAGATTTTTCGCAGGACAGTAGGTAAACTCGACCAATACAACAGACGTGTTTTCTCTATATAATCAGAATTAAGGCTAAGTATTGTAGTTTCTTAGTTGCTTCTATTGTTTCTTATCATTTTAAAGTATTTTAGTTAAGATATGATAGTTTTCTGCAACATTTAATGGAACATTGGAAAATATTTTTATTACTACAAAGTCAGGACATGTAGTATTTTTCACGTTTTTTTGCAGGACACAGCTGCCCAAATCAGGACTGTCCTGCGAAAATAGAGACAGGTGGTAACCCTACTTGAAGAGAGGATTTTCCCTGTTACCTGCAATTCTAGAGGAACATAAAGTACTTTCAATCCCCACTGCTGGCGGCATAGAGGTGCCTGCCTACCAGAGTGTCTAACTTTCTGTTTACAATGGACCTGACATGCTCTAGTATCCTCTCTTTCACCATACGTACTATTCTCCCGACATAACAAAAATTACAAGGGTACCATAAAATGTACACTACAAATCTAGCAGTACAAGTTATAAAGTCTCTACTCTGAATAACCCTTCCAGTATTCTGGTAATAGTAGGTTTTTGTTTGATGTTTGTAAAAACACACATTACAATTGTGGCACTTGAAAAATCCCTCTGATTTCTTACAGACATCCACACTGACCTGATCCCTGGCTAGAGAACTGACTCTTCACCAATATATCCCGAAAACTTGTCCGCCACCCTTTCTTTGAAAAAATTCTTCCTCAGGTTTCCTCTAAATCACCCTCCCTTCAACTTCATCCCATGCCCTGTAGTGCTGGAACATCTTTTTTCACTGGAAAATTGTTTTTTCCTGCACCGTTCCTCCCCATAAGGTACTTGTATGTCTCTATCATATCCCCTCTCTCCCTTCTCTCCTCCAGGAAGTACATATTCAAGTCCTTCAGCCTATCCTCATGGGACTTGTGATGCAATCCCTGTATCATTTTTGTTGCCCTCCTCTGAACCTTCTTCACCCTATGTTCTTATGTAGGTTAGGTCTCCAGAACTGGACACTGTACTTCAGATGGCGCCGCGCTAGTGTCTTGTATAGTGGATAGATAGATAGACAGACAGATAACCAGGGAAGGCATTGGAATATCAAGTACCATATGAGTAGATCTAATATAGAGGAGAACACTACCCCCCTTTCCTGTCCAAACAATCCTTCCGAAGACAGCATACCCAGGAACAGCAACTTTATGAAGAAGTAGCATAGAAACATAGACTTTGATGGCAGATAAGGACCGCTTGGCCCACCCAGTTTGCCCATTTCCCTACCTATAGGATAAACTGCAGATTCTAGTTAACCAACAGGCTACTTTCTCCCACCCCCACTATAATTGCCTTATGTCTGTCCCATGCATGTTTGAATTCCTCTACCGTTTCAGACCCCACAACCTCCCCAGGAAGGTGGTTCCATACGTCCACCACTCTCTCCATGAAAAAAAAACAATTCCTCACATTGCTCCTGAGCCATCCCCCCATTATCTTTAAATTGTGCCCCCTTGTTCTTGCACATCTCTTTTTCTGAAAGTTGCTACTCTCATGGACTTTGTTGATTCCCTTGAGTTACTTGAAAGTTTCTATCATGTCTCCCCATCCCTCCTTTCACCAAGGGTATACATATTAAGCTCTCTTAGTTTCTCTTCATATGGTTTCAGATGCAGACCCTGCACCATTTTAGTTGACCTCCTCTGGACTGCCTCCATCCTGTCTATGTCCTTGTGGAGATGGGGTCTCCAAAACTGCATGTAGTACTCCAGATGGGGTCTCACCAACTGTCTGTACAGAGGGATAACTACTTTTTTTCCTACTTGCGATGCCCCTCCCTATGCATCCCAGTAACCCCCCGGCTCTGTTTACTGACCTCTCATTTTGCTTGCCCACCTTTAGGTCATCTGATATGTCTACCCCAGGTCCCTTTCCATTACTCTTGTTGTTAGTACCTCCCCTGCCATTGTGTACTCTTCTCCTGAGTTTTTGTTTCCCAAGTGCATTATTTTGCATTTGTTTGCATTGAATCTAAGTTGCCATACGTCTGACCATTCCTCCAACCTTGCCATGTCCCTTCTCATCCTTTCTACCCCCCCCCTTGTGAATCAACTCTGTTACGGATCTTTGTGTCATCTGCAAAGAGGCATACCTTTTCTTCCAGACCCTCTGCAATATCACCTATAAAGACATCTAAGAGGACTGGACCCAGTACTAAACCCTGAGGTACTCCACCAGTAACCCCACTTTCTTCTGAGTGAGTTCCATTCACTATTACCTTCTGTGTCTTGTTGTGCAGGCCATTTTCTACCCATGCTACCACCCTGGGACCCACTCCCAAGCTGGCTAACTTGATTATTAATCTTTTGTGCGGGACTGTGTCAAATGCCTTGATAAAGTCTAGGTAGGCCATATTCACAGCCCCTCCCTGGTCTATTACTTTGGTCACACAGTCAAAGAAATCAATTAGATTCATCTGGCATGAACTTCTTGCTGTGAATCCATGCTGCCTTGGGTGCTGTGCCCCGCTGGCCTCTAGGTACTCAACAGTTCTTTCTTTCAGAAGTGGTTCCATCATTTTCCCTACCACTGAGGTCAAACTAACAAGTCTGTAGTTTCCTGCTCCTGCTTTGCTCCCACTTTTTGTGAAGGAGAATCACATCTGCCCTCTCCAGTCATCAGGCACCACCCCGTCCTCCCATGATTTGTTAAAAAGGGTGGTCAGTGGTGTCACTAAGTCCCCCCCCCCTTAGTTCTTTTAGGATTCTGGGGTGAATCCCATCAGGCCCCATTGCATTGTCCACCTTGAGCTTTAGGCGTTCTTTCAGGATTCTTTCTTCTGTTAATGAACTGGTGTCAACCCCACTACCCAGAGTGTTTCTATTGTTTGGTTTATGTAACTCGTCCTTTTCTTTTTCTATGAATACTGAGCAGAAGTATTCATTCAGTGTCTCTGCCTTTTCACTGTCTCCATCTGCCTACCTTCCCTCTTCTTTATTGATCTTCACTATCTCTTCCTTAATCTTTCTATGCTCCCTAATGTACCTATAGAAGGTTTTTCCCCCCTTCTTGAGTTGGCTATATTTTCCTCAGTTTGGGCCTCTGCTATTCTGACTGCCTTCCCCACTTCTTTCTGCTTTAACTGATACAGTTCCCTGTCGTGCTCCTTCTTTGATTCCTTATACTTTCTGAATGCTGCCTTTTTCTCCCTAACCTTCCCTGCCACCTCTTTTGAGAACCATAGTGTTTTTTTTTACTCCACTTTGTTTTCTTTATTTGTTTCACACTAAGGCTTGTTGCCTCTATGATGGCAGTTGTGATTTTTCTCCATTGTTCTTCCACTCCTCTTTTTTGGCCATTTGCTAGTGCATTCTTCAGGTATTCACCCATTTTGCCAAAGTCAGCCCTTCTAAAGTCCAATATCCTTGTTTTTGTATGGCTTGTCTCCATGGTTGTACTTATTGTAAACCGCATGGTGCAGTGGTCGCTTGTTCCCAGATGGCTACTGACTTCTAAATCTGTGATCCTCTCTCCATTTGAGAGTATCAGGTCTAATATTGCTCCCTCCCAAGTGGGTTCCAACACTAGCTGTCTAAGGCATGTCCCTTGTAGGGCATCGAGAATTACCCTGCTCTTGGATGTGGCTGCAGTACATTTCGTCCGGTTAACATCTGGCATATGCAGGTCCCCCATCATCAATCTCTCCCATTTTTCAGCCATTTTGAGAATGTCTTCTATCATTTTCTGGTCCATTTCCTCCCCTTGAGATGGGGGTCTGTATACAACCCCTGTGCAAATTGTGATGCCATTCCCCATCTCCAAGGTGACTCACAGAGCTTCTTTTCCTCCCCCTTTACCTTTCAGTTCTGTAGCTTTGATCCCTTCCCTTATGTAGAGAGCTACTCCACCTCCTCTTTTACCCTCCCTGTCCCTTCTGTAGATTAGGTACCCTGGTATGTTGACATCCCAGTCATGGTTCTCCGTGTACCATGTTTCTGTGACTGCCACATTATCCAAGTGTTCCTCTTCTATCAGAGCTACTAGCTCAGGAAGCTTGTTTCCCAGACTATGGGCATTGGTACTCATTGCCCTCCAATTAATGTTGCCTTTATCCTTCTTTTCCCCATCCCTGCCCTTATTGTCTTTTTCTATTTTTTTCTTTACCCTTGTCCTGCCCTCTGTCAAGCTCTGTACCTTGGTGTTTATCTTACTACCTGTATGGCTTTAGCCAGGTTTCAGTAACCACTAGAACATCAGAGTTGTAAAGGGACAACCAGGCTTCCAGATCAGGGATTTCAGGCCTGAGACTACTAATGTTCATATCAGTCAACTTTAACCCCCAATGTTGGACCTGGAAGGATCCAAGTAGAAAGCTGATAAAGAGTTTGAGGGGACCTGGATTGGGTTTTATATCCACAGGAAAGTGAAGAAAACAACAAGGCCCTATTTTTCCAGCTGCTATTTGATCACCAGTGGTTTCAGATAATGGTATGACAGCAAGTAAAAATGGCCTCTGTGATAAAAAAACATACGTTGCCAAAAGTTGTGGCAAATAAACCAAGGAAGAAACAAAATAAAGTCCCAGCTCCTAAAAATCATATTTTCAATATAATCAGCTGAAAAGCTATTTAAATAAAAATAGGGATTGACTAAATATGGAGAAAAAATCAATCTTGTTAAAAAAGATCATAGAGAATTTAGATGGAAAAAAATTGATCTCACATTTATCAGGGATGCAAGAAATGGTAAGAAATGGAGAGGATGTTATTAAAATAAGAAACAAATGGGAAAGAGACTTGGGAGTGAATCTAACAGAGGCCTTATGGAGTGATGCAATAGATACATATATACATAATCTTCAGCTAAAATGCAGCAGATTCAAATGAACATGTTACATAGGATTTTTTATACACCAAAAAAACTGAATCAATTTAATTCAACAATCTCAGACAAATGTCCAAGATGTGCAATTATTTCAAGAACATTGATTCATCTGGTAGGATCATGTCCATATTTGACTAATTATTGGTCTAAAATAGAAGAGGTATGTAAACTGACCTTTAATAAAGATATCAAGTTAGCAGCCTTAACTAGGCTGCTGGGGATTTACCCAGATTGAAATACACTTGATGAGTTCCAGAGAAGATTATTAGCTTTATTTTCGGTAGTAGCAAAAAAAACAATCTTAATGAAATGGAAAGATCTGGATCCACCAGTATTTAAAATTTGGTTGAACTTAATAACCGATATATCAAAACTCAAGCAAATATGGTATAGAAAAAATGGAAAAATTATAGAATTTGAGAAAGTGTGGACACCATTTCTAGTGGCAATAGATAAAATTGTGATTACTTTGTTATCATCCAGCAAATCTGGTTGTAGCTGGCTGCTCTGTCATGGAGGCAAGTGGGTTAGCTCCCGGATCCCTCTTCTTGGTAGGAATGATGACGTAAAAGCTGAGGCTCTGTCAGAGGTTTTAGGCAAGGCAACGGCAAGGCAAATTTTATTTAAGAAGATGCCCATCCCGGAGGCTCTGGGTGCCGAACATATCATAATAAATACATAAACAACATACTATTAAATATAAATGTACAATGTTCTGGCAATTAAAACAAGATTTTATATAAATACTACCCTCAGCAGTGGCTGCTAAACTCACAATAACCAAATGTTAATTTCAACATAAAAATCTGAAACCAGGTAAGGGCTATAAGATGCAGTCTGTGAAGGCCTGATTATACAAGAAGGCCTTGAGGTGGGCTTTGAATACCTCAACAGACAGAGCCTCCCTAACAGCTGGAGAAAGTGAATTCCACAGGACCAGGGCGACCAATGATTAATAAAGAGACTCAAGCTGGATATCTGAATCATGGGGGGAAAAAAGGAACAGAAAGTCCCAGCTAGGGCACTTTCTTCTCTCCTTTGTTTGTATGTGTTCCATAAATATACACACCGCACCCATGTGACTGAAAATGTAGTAATTACTTGTGCAGCACCAGGTTGTGCATTGCAGAAAGAGTAATGTATGCTCCAAGATGGCCCAGGTTCCAGTTGCCTTGGAGGCGCAGCTGGTTAGCATGACCAGAACGGTATTTCGGATGGCCTGGGTTCAAGTCCCAACTGAGGCACTAACTTCTTTCTCTCCTTTGTTTGTATGTGTTACATAAGCAGAAAATTGAATGTGGATGTCCTGTTGCCCATATGAGGAATAGGGCAAAGCAGCCACCCAGGAGTCAAGCCATAAAAATAGATAAATGCACAGCAGTGTACTAGCCAGACGCCTGCAAGCCATAATGACTGAGAGTTAACAACTAACCAAGAGACACCAGAAAGGGATAACCCAGCTAAGAGACTACCACAGTGCACAGCTTAGCAACACAGAATCTAGGGGCAGCCCTGATTAGGAGCAACACGATATACCGAACCTCAGATCCTTATGATAAACAGAAGTTAAAGGCCACCCAGGTGGAGAGCAGCTAATAATTACAATACACAGCAGCCCCTTTAGTGAAAACCAGTTAATGACCACCCAGATAGGAAGCCACCACTAAATACAATTAATAGCAGATCTTTAAGACAATACAAGTCAGATGGCACCCAGTGGGGAGAGCCACAATGTACAATTTAACAGGAGCTATGAAGAGCAATGCGACTACCATGGTAAGGAAATACCACAACATCAGACTTCCATTCATTTTAAATAATTAGAATTAAACAAGTTAGAGGTTGCCTAGATAAAGGTGCTGGTACCAGTTAGCAGTAACACAAGCTGATTCCACACTCTTGCAAGAGACAGTCCAGACAGGAGCATTTGCAGTTAGTTCTGCTGTCTGGTCAATGATATACTCAGTGCAATAGTACCTTGATATGTGGGGTGGTGGGTAGCATAGCTGACCACCGGCTGCCTCCAAGATAGAGGTCAAATGTAATTTCCTTGACCTTTGCATTGTGTCCATTGGTGCTCTGGACCACAGCACAGAGAACCGTTAGGGTGGATCCGCTGTTATAGGAAGAGTACACACTGTTGTTGCAGTCTGACTGGCTGAGAAATTCTGGTTGGGGACCCCGGTCTCAGAAGTGGCAGGGTTGGTAATTGTTGTAGGGGGAGGGAAAGCCAAACACTCTGCTTTTCACCTCTCACAACCTGAAGACTGGTGTTGCAGGTGGCTGAATGAGGGATGCCGATCGCAGAGCAGGGTCTCTGTTGAAATCTAAAAGTGGTGCACAGCCACTGGCTCCACCCCTACACACTGTTGTTACAGCCTGATTGGCTGAGGAACTCTGGTTGGGGACCCCTGGTCTCAGAAGTGACAGGGTTAATGATTGGTGTGGGGGAGGAGAAGCTGAATACTCTGGCTGTCAGACTGTCACACCTCATGACCCCGAGTCTGGTGCTATAGGTAGCTGAGTGATAGGCAATGATCACGGTGCAGGGTCTTTGTTGCAATTTGAAAGTGACATGCAGCCACTAGCTGCACCCCTACACAATGTTGTTGCAGCCTGATTGCATATGGTTCAACATCTCCAGTAACTGTGCAAAGCTTATTTAATAAGCTTGTGCTATAGGCTACCGAACAATATCTCAAATCTAAATCAACATCTCTTACATAAGATTATGATAGCTTTGGAAAAGGGTGATCTTAATCTCCCCAGTACAGACTGAACTGCACATTGCATGAGATTGAATTTGTAAGTACAATCAACAGCTAAACCATGTGCCAATTAATTATACAGCACAACCAGGGGACTTAATACACTGGACTTAATATTAATAAATACTCCAGGTGACATAGTAAACACAGTGATCAGAGAACCACTAGGGTAAAATGATCACTACAAGGTCCAAATTAACACGGCTAGAAAATAAGTCAAAACTAAAAAGTTCACAATACCATGTAACTATTACAAAGCAAATTTTGCATCAATGCAATAACTAAAATCCTGGAACTGGAAAATGGGAGGAGCTTAGATACAGACCAAATGAGGAACAAAGTGAAATCTAAATTGTTGAACTTTGATAGAACATACATACCAGAAAAAATATGTATAACCAAAAAAGGAAAAGGCTGATATGGTTAACAAGTAAGATCAGTAAGAATACAGAAAAAACAAAACAGCACATGGGCTCTCAAGGCAGGTGCAACGCTCAAGGCTAATGTAAGAGAAAAACTGCACCAAGGTACATCCCTGTACACACACACCACACGAACCATGCACACATACATCACACAAACACACCACACACACATGCACACAGAAAAAGAGGGCAACACTGCAGTGCCGTGGTCATGTTTATTATAAGAAAACAACAATAAATGTGCTCAGTCGTAGGAATCGTCACAGCTAAAACTTTCCTTACTATACAACGAATGTGAAAAAGTGTGTCAGTTTCCAGCAGCTAATTTTGAGTGCAGGCAGACATGTAATCCCAATAAGCAAGTCAGGATCAAAGCTATATTTACTCATTGGTCCTTCTTTTACCTGGCTGTTAATACTGGCAAATGTTTTTAAATATTTACTCCAAAGAGAGATGCACCCCACCCTGCTAACTCACACATAACAATGAGTTCCTCAGGCCTAGATCAGTATGTTTTTCTCATATTTACTCTCTCCATTTAAGCATTTTAGGATACATTTGCATTAAGGAGACACCATAAAAATAAAAACATTGTCTTGTGTTGTTTGTTAATATTTTTCTAATAAATGGCTCTTTTTCTCATGCTAGTCCCGTGACCACCTAATCATGTACCCAGAAATTACTACTATTTCTTTTACATCTATAGTATTGTATTATCCAAGATACTCCCATGTAGCATATAATGGAACACTGTCAACTCTAAGGTCAAAAAGGGTGTTGGGGAATTTCCATATTCTTAAGAAATAATGTTTTTTTTGTTGTTGTTAAATATGAGTTTATTCTACAGTTCATTAAACCTATTTTCCTAACTAAACATTTCTCAGATATATGGAACTTAGACGGTAGATGTAGTTAAGCCACAGCTAGCATCTACTTTATTTGCTCATAGTTTCTGTCTGTCTGGAAAGTAGGAAATTCCCTGGCCCCATCTTCGCAGACTGATGCACAACCAAACATGTCAGTGATTTTGATCTTTGAGTCACAAACACAGTTAGGTAGACAGTTGGTCAATCCCCACTGGTAACCGTGGAAATATTATTTTCACCATTGTTTTTTTTTACCAAAATATAATCCCATGGACAACAGAACTGCAGTGTCAGTTGTCCTCACACTCGTGCAGTTTGGCCACAACTTCAAGATCACCAGAAAAATCACATCCTGGATCTATGGAATATAGTCTGGAAAGATTGGGTTTCCCTTTGTTCCTTTAACCCAAACACCAATTTCCCCCCAAAATTATCTTTCTGCCTCCTTCCCCTGAGCAAGTCACAATGCCATGCCCAAGGCTGCAAAGGCTGACATGCATTTGCCTCAGTGCTGAAGCATCAACTGCGTTTAGAATCCTATACTGGGGATAAGAAAAGTGAGCAGGCTCAGCAGTGTCCCAAGGTTTGACTGCACTGCCTCTGAAGCATTACTCAGTTAATTAATAAGGCACAACAGGAGGTGGGTTATGGTGGGATAAGGGAACTGCCTTTTGGTGAAGACGAGTGCATCCAGTACCCAAGAAGGGCTATTATCCCACCTCTATACACCCCCTGGAGTGTGTTGTTGCGGTTATGAAATGGGTCCAACAAAGTTAATAAATAAAAATAAAAAAAAGCTTGAATGTTTTAAATTACACAAATTTAAAGCATTACAAATAAGTCGGGGGAAAAATAAAAAGTAGTGACTTATATGCTATCATGTCCTGTTGTGGTGGCTGTTTGCCTGTAGGTGGTACCTATGCTGCGTATAGGCAGCAAGCATGGGAAGCCATTACAGAGAAGGTCAGCAGTGGCTTTGTGATGCAAGGCACTAGTTTTCATCAGCGATTTGTGGCGCAGTGGATTGTTTGTCATGCCTGCTGAGGCCTTTTAAGAAATGCTACAATTGATGGCAAGTTCCAGGATACATGGTGCATGGAGGAAATGAGTGAGACAGAGACAGCTAATGAGTGGCAGTTGCGTGGCAGAGTCATTTGCACCACGTGTAAGCAATGTCAGGAGATGTTTGTTTGAGCTATGTTCAGTGGCTCACTTAATAAACAGTGGATATACAATGGCCTTACTCAAAATATGCAATTTATCTTCATGCGTGAGGGGGCAGGACCATAACTCACGAGTGGCAGAGCCACAAGTGAGTCATGACAGTCCTGCTCCCTCACAAATGGAGATGTTACATATTTTGAGTAAGGCCATTATGTATTCGATTTATACAACATCAGTTTATAAGTTATACCATTTAAATCAACAGTTTGTGTAGAGTTAACTGTTGCTCTTTGAATTCAGCAGCTAGCTAGGCCCAGAGCAGGACAAGGCTACTGTGATGTCATCAGCATTATGAAAGCAACTGTCTGATTGGTCTTTAGTATAAGGATAGTCATTTGACATATGTAACGTTCAGATAAATGTTTATCTAGAGGTAAGACAGTGTGATAAACAAATTTATCAGGGACATTTTATCACTGCTGGTGTTGTATAAAACATTTTTTTTTTCAAAACAGCTGTAATGTTTCAGGATAAGAGACTATCCTCATGTGGCCATTTGCAGTGGGGAGTCTTAGAGGGAAGATACTCATGCTGCCATGTTTGTTGTTGGCATTTTGCCCTGAACTAGTGGTGCATTAGTAATAGAAGTGTGGTGAGTCCTATTTGTGTGGGGGGCTACTTTCAGCTGGGCTGTTGTGCTGGGATAACAGCCTGGCTGAAAGTAACCCTCAGAGAATCAGGATTCAGCAATCTTTCTACCCATTTCATAATTAAGCAACAGGGCATGAGTGGGAATGCATTATGCTGGGACAATAGCCTGCCTCAGATAAACTGAAGCATGAGGCAAAGCTGAATGCAAGGGTGTAGGCAGGCATACTCACTGTACACATTTGAGTACAGTTTTGTTGAGTGCTGTGACAAACCATATACCTTCCTGTTAACATTTTCATTCTAATCTGTAGTATTTGGGTTAGTTTAAGCCACTGAGGAGTGTCTCTGTTCAAACTTCTGTTGTTTAGGAGACAGACACATGTACAACCTCTTTCGAGATTAGAAGAATCACCTGACAACAATCTGACTTGTTTGGAAGGGGATACCATTTGAAGAGAAGAAAAAATTACTCACCTTAGTAATTGCTTTTCTTCTCATGGAGTCTTGCTATATTATAACATTAGCAGTCAGCCACTGCAACTGAACTGCCCCGGAGAGGAAGGAGTTAACTCCAGAGGATCTGGAGTTCTACAGCGCGAGGGCGCTGTGCCCAAAGCTCTATCTGGCAGTTTCAAATGAAACTGTCAGATCTTTACGAAGCTAACATCAAAGAACAGAAAGTCTGTGTGGAAAAAACTACACTAGCCCATGGCTACCTACTAGTAGTAGTAACAACAATATAAACAACAAAGAAACACCCAGAACCATAATAACAAAAATTGATGGTATTGTTCGTTTTACCACCCTTGACAAGCACATTATGAACCCCCCCTTCCCCCCAAGACTCAAGTCCAGGAAGAGGGCAATATAAATAACCTAAATGAAAGCAACCAGATCCCTAACCCAAAGGAAAGAGGGTAAAGGGAAAACTACAATGGCATGACACAGTGCTTGCACCAATTCGCCACCCTACCCAAGTAGAGGTTCTGAGAGGGCAGGAGGGAGGTGGTTATAATAAGCACGACTCCATGAGAAGAAAAGCAATTACTAAGGTGAGTAATTTTTCTTCAAACACCATGAAGTCTTGCTATATTATAACATCAACAGATTACACAGCAGTACCTCCATGGAGGAGGTCAGAACCTACTTAGGAAATAGGCTCTGAAGCACAGCTGTGCCAAACCGAGCATCTCTCCTGGACTGGACATCAGGAATAATGCTTAGTAAAGAGTGTGAACTGTCTTCCAGGTAGCAACTGACAAATCTCCAGAATGGAATGTCCTAGCAGCCGCTAGAGGCAGCTGTACCCTGGTGGAGTGGGCCCTCAATCCTGAGGGGTACTCTACCTAGTTTCTGATAACAGAATTGGATACAAGAAACAATCCACCTTGCAATTGTTCTCTTAGTGGGAGGTTTTCCTTTGCCAACCTGCATGCCATAGGTGAAACAGTTGGAGGATTGAACCTATGACCTCTAGTGCGCTCTAAATAGTAGCTTAAGGCTCTTTTGACATCAAGCTGTGCAGTCTCCTCTCACCTGAGGGAAGAATGCTCAGTGAAAATACTGGGAGAGATAGATTGATTCAGGTGGAAATCAGAAACCACCTTAGGCAAAAACTTTCTATTAGTCCTAAGGACTACCTTATCTCTGTGGAAAGAGATAAAATCTTCTTCCACTGACAGGGCCTGTAACTCACTTATGCGTCTGGCAGAGGTGACAGCTACTAGGAAAACGGTTTTCCAAGTTAAATACTTGAGCTCTGCTGAAGACAGAGGCTCAAACTGGGGTTGCATTAACTGAGCAATGCAAATATTCAGGTCCCAGGCGGGAGCTGGTTCCCGAAAAGGAGGGTTAGTATGAAGTAACCCTTTAAAAAACTTGGAGAACACAGGGTGAGAAGAAAGGGAGGCAGGCTTCCCTGCTGACACAAAAGCAGAGACAGCTGCCAGATGAACCTTCAGGGTAGCTGGTTTAAGGCCTAGGGAATTCAGATGGACCAAATATTCCAGAAGAATGGGAAGATCAGCAGATTCTGGGATAATCTGCTCTCAGAGCACCAGATGGAAAACCTCTTCCACTTAGAATTATAAGTGGCTCTAGTGGAAGGCTTCCTAGAAGCCTTTAAAATATCCATGACACCTTGAAAAGGTGTAAGTCAGCAAATTCTAGCTCCTCAAGAGCCAAGCCTTGAGGTGGAGGGATTTGAGGTCCGGATACCACACTCTCCCTGTGCACAGGCCAGTAAGTCGTGGACTCTGGGTGAGGCTCAGGGCAGGGTGGACTGCCAAGGACAGAAGCAGAGGGTACCAGGGCTGTCTGGCCCAATCTGGGGCAATCAGAATCACTCTGCAAGGTTGAGATCTGATTTTACTAGTACCCTGAAAAGAAGAGGAAAGGGAGGAAGGCATACAGGAACTTCCTTTCCAGTCCAACAGAAAGCGTCCAGAGGACTGAGCCAGTACTGGAGGCCTGCAACAGAAAAGAGGAAGTTGATGGTTGTCTGGGGCTGCTAAAAGATCTATCTGAGGAGTGCCCCATCTGGCAAAGACGGACCCCAGCACTTGTGGATTCAGAGTCCATTCGTGATGGCCCTGAGAAATTCTGCTGAGGCGTCATGGTACTGTCCTTCCCTGGGAGGTGAACCGCTATCAGGAGGTGTTCAGGAGTAGGCCAGAGACCACAACTTCATTGCTTCGTGCACAAGGCTGAAGACCGAAGTGCCCCTCTGCTTGTTGATGTAACACATTGTGGTGGTATTGTCTGTCCTGACTTGAACCACTTTGTTCTGGACAGAATCTGAAAACACCAAGAGCTAAAAAGACAGCTCTGAGTTCCAACAGATTGATGTGGAGCAGAGATTCCTGAGGAGACCACACCCCTGGGTTGCAAGATCGCCAGGTGAGCCCCCACCCTAACAGGGAGGCATCCGTGGTGAGGGTGAGAGAGTGAGAAATGGGAATGAAGAGACCCCTGTCTTAAATTGCTCTGGGCCTGCCACCAGTGGAGGGCTAGGATCAGAGTTTGAGTAACTGGAACCAACTTGGTAAGGGGTCCTTCCTTTGAGACCAATAGGCCCTCAAATGGAACTGAATGTCCCTCATCTGGAATCTTGCCCCTGCACGACAGCTGTGGAAGCAGCCATGTGCCCAAGGAGTTGCAGAAAATGCCTTGCTGGTCGAGACCCGCAGGGTAAAGGAGGATGCCAGGGCAATGAGTCTGTCCACCCTTTCCGAGGAAGAAAAGCCCTGGCTAACCTTGTGTTCAATTCTGCGCCTATGAAAGTTGGGACCTGAACCGGTTCCAGAACTGACTTTGGTAAGTTTAGCAGGAATCCCAGGAAGTGAGAAGCTGCTGGGTGACTTGCAAATGGGTTTCACCTGACCTGGAGACTGACCCACAATAAGCCAGTCGTCCAGGTAAGGAAACACAGCAACCTTGCCTTCTTAAGTGAGCCACTACTACAGCGAGACATTTTGTGAATACCCTTGGCGCAGAGGTCAGGTCAAGGGCATTGCCCTGAACTGGTAGTGGCCTGAGGGCAGTTCGAACCTGAGGTACTTTCGGTGAGAAGGCCTGATCAGAACATGAAAATAGGCATCCTTGAGGTCCAGGGAAGCTAGCCAGTCCCCTGGCCTTAGGGAAGGCAATATCATTGCCAGAGTCAACATTTTGAACTTTGGTTTCAAAAGATGCTTGTTCAGGTACCTTAAATCTAGAATGGGCTGCCATTCTCCTGTCTTTTTTGGGGTAAGAAAGTATCTTGAATAAAGCCCCTTGCCCTGATGGCAAGGAGGAACCCTTTCCACTGCTTTGCAGTCCAGAAGAGAAGAAACCTCTGCTTCCAAAGCAAGGGCTTCTGAAGGATTTGCAGGTGGAAAATGTCTGGCTCTCATCTTTGGAAAGTGTTTGAAGCTGAGAACCAGACCCTGGCTATTACCTCAGAACCCATCTGTCCGTAGTTAGGGACAGCCAGTTCCGGCTGAAATAGGCCAACCTGCCCCCACTGGTACAGGAGAATCGGCCCTGGGCACCCCATCAGGGTGCCTGCTTGTCAACAACCTTAAGGCTGAGGGAGGGACGGTCTACTTGTGCCTCGTCTACCTGCCTCTGAAGAAACCCTCTGCAGACAGCAGAGGAGGCTTGAAATGGTAAAAGGCCTGGAAAAAGGCGGGAGCATGCCTTTGTGGCATGGCATGCTTCTCCTTAGCCTGGGCACTTTTGTAGGTAGTTCTGTATTCATCCATCTTTTTTCATATAGTTTTCTGTTTGCTCCCCAAACAGAGAATTTCCCACTACAGGAAAATCCATAGCCTTTGACTGGGTATCTTGGGACAGATTAGTGCATCTGAGCCATGCCAACCCACGGAAAGCTACACAGAAGTGGCCATGACCCTAGAGGAAACATCATTAACATCAACAGCAGTATGAAATTGAACTTTAGAGGCTTCAATGCCATCAGCAGCCACCTGTTCCAACTCACTAGCCAGCTGGCCATGGGCCTGCTTGGCTAACTGCAATACTGTGTCCCACCTAGATTTCTGATATCTAGCCATAAGCCATATAATTTGCCTGCCTGAGTCCCAAAAGCTGCCATATACTGTTTCTTCGCCATGGCATCAATCTTCCTGGAATCCTTATCAGGAGGATGTGAGGCCAGAGGAATATTAGCCTTGTCACAGGCTGCAGCTTGTACCACACCTACATGACTACACTGTTCAGTAAGGAAGTCTGTATCCGAGCCTGACAAAGTATACCTTCTGTCCATTTTTTTATCTACAGGAGGAACAAGAATGAGGATTTTTAAATCTTTGTTGTTTGCTTCCTAAATGACTTATGCAAAGGAATAGACAACCTCCTAGACTCTGGAATATCCATCATTTCCACATAATCAGGCTCCTCTTGCTCATCCACAGCCTCCTCTAAAGGAAGCTGGAGGGTTTCTACAACCTTTTGTAAAAATAAAGAAAGAAGGGACTCAGACAGAATAGGAGGGATTCTAAAGGTCTGTCTGGAGAAATGTCCGTTCAATGGGCACGTCAGACCCCCAGCCACACATATATTGATCAAATTCCTCCTCCCCTCCTGTGGTTCATAAAAATCCTCAACTTCAAAATCCTGAACCACTGGGACTGAACGAACCAACCTTTACCAACTGTTGGTGGTTCTACAGATCCCTGAGACAGTGACTGGACAATCTGAATGGCTTTAGCTATCTCTGCAGCAGTTGGAGACACAATTTTGGACCCCAAACCTACTGATTTCCTTGTCTTTTACTAGGACTGGTTCCTCTGAACCAGCCTTCCTTTTGCCCGAGGAAGTCTGCCCTGGTCAGAGGGCACTCCCTCTGGTCCAGTGGGTACTGGACCGGCTGGCCATCCGGGTCAGCCGGACTTTCTGGCCTCCTCGCTCCCTGAGCGGCCCAATCTCTTTTCAGGGTGGCTGCAGGAAATTTTTACACCTGGCAGTCTGACAGGAGGTGGTCAGCCCCCAGACAATAAACACAGTGGTGTGGGTCAGCCTGGCAAAGGCCTCCCACAGACATCACAGTGTTGAAACCCAGTGGGCCCGGTTTTTCTTTTGGGTTTCTCGACATAATGCCAGCTAACCAAAACTTGCCTTTTGATGGCAGTGCCAGGCAAGACACCCTTTATCGGTTCCTAACTCGTGTCACGGTATCTGAAAAACCGTTATAATTCTGTTTTTTAGAACCGATAAGAACCGGAACCCACTCTAAAACCCACTGTACACTTTTAAAATGCAGAAATAACAAACCGATCGGTTCAAAACCGAACCGATAATTAATTTTCCACACGACTTAAAATTTAGTACTTACGTTACCAGATAGAGCTTTAAAACCGAAATGCGGTAAAAATAATAACTTGCGGTTCAAATGAACCGAAAATACTCGCTGAACCGAGAATGAACCGAGCTGAAGGAGCTGATCTCGAGCGACTGTTCAGTGAAGCGAGTAAGAATCTACAGTTTCATTTGAAACTGCCAGATAGAGCTTTGGGCACAGCGCCCTCGCGCTGTAGAACTCCAGATCCTCTGGAGTTAACTCCTTCCTCTCCGGGGCAGTTCAGCTGCAGTGGCTGACTGCTAATGTTATAATATAGCAAGACTTCATGGTGTTTGAAAGTACAGTTACTTAAGAACTTACCGTAACAGTAGATCTTTGAGAACAGGTCTTGCAGTAGGTTATACCATTAGGACTGAAGCCGGCAGGGGCCAGGACCCCATGGAAATTTTCTGGCTAGCAGTATTCAACGGGGACCACCTCTGACGTCGGTCATGCCCCTGACGTCAGATTCAGTACATAAGGAGGTGGTTCCCCAGAATCCCCAGTTCTCCCAGAGACTCCCGGCTGCTGGATGACATCAGAAGAGGAGATTGAGGATCCACCACCAAATGGCAATCAGAGATGCTGAGAACACCTGATCCTAGGAGAAGGATGTTGGGATGATAATCTACCTCCAGCGGGGATGGTGGGAGGGAAAGTACCTGCTGCAAAAGCTGTTATCGAAGATCTACTATTCCGGTAAGTTCTTACGTAACTGTACTATCTTACTTCGAGAAACAGCTCTTACAGCAGGTTACACCATTAGGACCAATTCCCAAGCAGTAATGGAAATCCCACTCCGCTGGGAAGAGGGAAAGTAGAAATCCTCAATGGAACCAAAGTCTAGGACAGAAGTCCCTGAAGGACTGCTAGACCACAACCTGCAGCACAGATGGCCAAGGTGGACACATTCTTTATGGCTGCAAAGGAGGTAGCCACCCCCCTTGTGGAATGACCCTTGACCGTGCCCGGTAAGGGTTTGTTGCATTTCTGGTAACAGAACACAAAACATTGAATGAGCCACCTGGACAGCAGCTGCTTGTAAACAGGAGCTCCCATCATCCTGTGGACAAAGACGACAAAAAGCTGGTCCGATTTTCGGTGGTGTTTGATTCTGGTTAGGTAGTATCGGAGACACCTATGCACATCTAGGGTGTTCACCAGGGCCTCTCCTTGATTAGAATAGTTGGGGAAGTACACTGGTAGATCGATGTCCTGATTAAGGGTCAGAACTGAGACCACCTTAGGCAGAAACTTGGGATTAGTCTGTAGGGATATCCTGTCTTGGTGAAAAACCAAATAAGGCTCTCTGCCTATGAGTGCATAAAGTTCAGAAATTCTTCTGGCCGAAGTAACGGCAACTAAAAACAACGTCTTCCAAGTAAGAAGATGTAGCTCTCAATACACGGCTGGTTCAAAGGGTGGCAGAGTAAGCTGCTCCAGGACAAAGGGTAGATACCATGGCGGAATTGGATCATCGGAGGCCTAACGTGGAGAATACCTCTCAGGAAGGCTGTTGCCGTCGTGTCCAACTGAGATATGGTGCATTGACCTATAGGAAAATAGTAGGCTGAGACGGCACAGAGGTGTACTTTGATCGAGGAGTAGGCCAAGCCTGTCTGAAAGAGAGACAGGAGGTAGTCCAAGACCGACTTTTCTGGACAGTATAGAGGCGAAAACCCCCACACTTGAGCCCATAGGCAAAAACTGCGCCATTTCACTGTGTAAGTAGCATGAGTGGCCGGTTTTCTCGTGGCCACCAGAATGTCAGCTACCTCTTGCGAGACCCCGTGTCGCAAAATGGCTATGTCTCTAGAAGCCAAGCGTGTAGGCTCAGCGAATGAAGGTCCAGATGGAGCAAGAAGCCCTCCTCCTGAGACAACAAGTGAGAGCCGACTGGGAGAGGCACCGGACGTTCCCAGGATAGCGGATGTAGTAGAGGGAACCAGATCTACCTGGGCCGGAACGGCGCAATAAGTATCAGTGTCGCTTGCTCTCTGCAAAGTTTCAGAAGAACCCTCTGGATCAACGGAAAAGGCGGGGGAAGGCATAGAGGAATCTGCCTGCCCAGGAGAGGGACAACGCTTCTCGCCAGAAAACACCAGGCCCTGGATCTAGCCAGCAAAAACTGGGCAGTTTTGCGTTGGATGGCGACGCGAATAGGTCCAACTCTGGTGTACCCGATCTGTGAAACAGATCCTCTACTACCTCCTGGAGTAGTTCCCACTCATGGACTCTGGCCTGAGATCGACTCAGGCCATCTGCAATGACGTCCACTCCTAGGACATGAACAGCAATGAGGTTTGCGCTGTGTTGCAAAACCCAATCCCACACCCTCATGACCTCCCTGCAAAGTGGGTAGGAATGGGTGCCTTCTTGTTTGTTGAGGTAATACATCACCGCGGAATTGTCTGTCTGTAACAGAAGAGTACCCAGTGGAATCTCCGACTGGAAGGCCTGCAGAGCGTAAAGAACTGCTCTGATTTCCAGGTTATTTATGTGGAGATGAGTTTCTTGGGCTGTCCACAGGCCCTGAGACCAGACACAGTTGAGGTGAGCACCTCGTCTGAGCCCTGAGGCGTCTGTGGAGAGTGTCACAATCAGAGACGGCGTAATGAAGGGACCCCCCGCTGACAGATTCTTTGGATCTAGCCACCATTGCCAATCCCAGATTACGGCCTTCCTGATTCGGACTGGAAACTTCAGATGGTCATGCTTTTGATCCCACTGGACCCGTAACATCCACTGGGTGACCCGCATGTGGAAACGAGCACGCAGGATTGTTACAATAGCCACAGCCATGTGTCCGAGCAGGAAAAGGACCAATCTGGTAGGAACGGTCTTCGCCAAGATGTCCCTGATGAGGAATCTGATGTGTCCTGGGGAAGAAAGGCTCTACCCTGGACAGAGTAGAGAACTGCGCCTATGAACTGCAGAGTCTGTGACAGAACCAGGCGTGACTTCTCTTGATTGATCATGATGCCCAGCATCTCAAACAGAGACCGAGTATAAAGAATGGCAGACATCAAGGCCTCCCGAGAGGGCGCCATGAGAAGCCAGTTGTCCAGGTAGGGGAACACATAGTGGCTTTGTCTCCTCAGAGTCGCCGCTACAACCGCCATACATTTCGTGAATACCCAAGCTGCCGATGACAGTCCGAAGGGGAGAGTCTGGAACTGATAATGGTGGCTCTGAAACTCGGAGCACAGAAACTTCCTGTGCACTTGAGCAATGAGTATATGCAGGTAAGTGTCCTGCATGTCCAAGGATGCTAGAAAGGCGCCCTGCTTGAGCATGGGTATCAGACCTGGGAGGGTCACCATGCGGAAGCGTTTGTACAGGACCGACTCACTGAGGTTGCTGAGGTCCAGTATCGGACGGAGGTCCCCTGTTTTCTTGGGAACCAGAAAGAAGTGAGAATAATACCCTGCACTCTTCTGGTTCCGTGGTACGTGCTCTATCACTTCTTTTCCCAGAAGCATGAGCACCTCCTGCTGTATGAGCAGGGCATGCTGACCCAAGTAGTGGGAAGGCAGGAGAGGTCTTACCAGTGGGTGGTCGAGAAATTCTATGAAGTGACCTTTCTTGACCAATTGGAGAACCCACCAGTCGGTGGTAATCGACTGCCACCCTTAAAAGTGGCAAGCGATGCGACCTCCAACCTTTTGTACCCGCTGATCCAGAAGAGGGGCGGGGGCCGCGAAGGAGTCATGCTGTGGTAGCACTGGTCTCTGCAGGCTGGGCTGGTTTAGTGTAGCGTTGGGCTCTGCCTGGAGACGACTTAGCCTGGGCTTTCCGCTGACAGGTGCCCCTTTGTTGCTGGCTGGAACGTGGCTGCTGCCTTTGTTGCTGGCTGCGAAAATAGCTATGGTTCCTACGAAAGGAACCAGACATGGATCTGTACATGGTCTGTACAGACTTGACTGCCTTCCCAGCATCCTGGAGTTTGGTGATAACCTTCTCCAAGGGTTCACCTAAGAGTACTTTGCCATTGTAGGGGACGTCAAGAATGTTCTTCTGTATGTCCGGGGTGAAGCCGGAGACATGGAGCCAAGAGTGTCACCGGAGACGGACGCCTGAAGCTGCAGCTCTGGCGGATGAGTCTGCAGAATCGTATGTGGCTCACAGTACTTGGGTACGCACATCAGACCCTGTGCGGAGAAGGTTTAGGAGCTCCGCCTTCTGATCGCCATCTGGAAGTTTATCGTCCAGGTCCTAGCCCTGTTCCCATAGGGCGTTTTGAAACTGTACCATGTGGGTTAGGTAGTTCAGGTACCTGATGGAGCATGTAGTAGCCACATACATGCGCCTCCCCAGGGCCTCCAATTGTTTGGATTCCTGGTCCGGTGGCTGTGCGCTCATGTGGTGTGGTCTTTGGAACCGGGAATGTGAGGCCGTAATGACCAGGGAGTCTGCCAGAGGTTGTTGAGCCAAGTACTGGTCCTCCCTCGGGGCCTTGTACAGGCGGTCAGCTTTCTTCGGCACTGCAGGAGTGGAGTCGGGCTGGCTTCCATGCAGGCTTGGTGGCGTCAGTAAAGGTGTCCACCAGGGTGGCACTACCACAGGCTTTGGGTCTTTCTGCCAAAGATAAGGGCAAGGCGCTGTCTTTGGTCGAGGTCTTCAGGCTCTCGGGGCCTTGTACAGGCGGTCAGTTTTCTCGGCACTGCAGTCAAAGAAGTTCCTGCTAGGGTCCCATAGCCAAGCAACTTGGCGCTGAAGCCTCTCCCCTCGGGTCGAGAAGGACGAAGGGCGGCACCGCCTTCCACTGTGTCAGGGACCAGGACCACCGATGTCGGTGGGACCTGCCCGAAGCGAAGAAAGAGCGAGACTTCAACTGTCAGCATTGCCGTCAGCAGGCCGAAGAAGGAACTGGGGGGGAACCCGCTGCCCCTCCAGTTCAGGGTCCTTGACTGATGACGTCAGCTCAGCAAATTGAGGAAAGTCCTCTGAGGACACCAGTGTCCGAGAAAGAGAACTGTCTGCCTTCTTGGTTGACAACCAATCGGTGAGCTCGAGAAAAATCTTGGCCTCATCGACAGGAGTTTCAGCTGGCTGGTCTGATGAGGACTCCGAGAAACCAGCGGCCCAGGCTGCAACATCAACCGAGGCAGACAGGCGACAATCCAGGGAGCGAGATAACCCCTGCTCCCAAGAACGTCGATGCTGGGACTTACCTGTCTTTGGATCCTTCAACTTGGACCAAGAGGTATGAGACCCAGAAGGACAGTCACCTTAGTCGAAAGGGACTGGCAGAGCTCCCGAAAGAAAGCTGTGTAGAAAGAGCCCAAATGGAGCGGGATAAAGGCCGAAGCTGAGGAGGAGCTCGCTGCGGCCTGGGCAGCCTCCTGCTTGAGGGCCGTAAGCTGTTCTAGCTGCTCAGTGGAGCCTACCGCCATGGATACCACCCAATGTGCCTCCTCTGACTTGACCGGCAGGTACTGTTTCTCCGATCGCCCCAGTAGAACTCGGGCAGCGTAGTCCTCGAGTACTGAAGGAGAGAAGGACAGAGCTAGCAAGCCTGCAAATCGTGGTCGTGTCTGAGACAGTAAGCGCTCATGATGTGAGGGTTGGTAAGAGAGACATCTTTTGCCCGCAAGGGCACTGATGGAACTCAGGAATGGACCCGTCTTCCATCGCAGCTGCAAGGGAAAGTGGAGAAGACCAAACTCGAGTGAGTCTGAGAGTAAGTTTTGGGAAAACATCCGAAGATTTAATATCCAGGGCCTACAAAATGTAAGAACGCTAAGGAGGGAACCTGATCTTCCAAGCGGTAAGGAAGATCTGGAGTTGTGGGGCTGAGCCGAAGGTTTTACCACCCATGTGGGTGGGAGGAGCCCGCTTGAAGACCTTCCGGCCCATCTTAAAGTGGCAAGGCACCTGCCAGACAGTGTGGATGAACAACATATCCACTTCTCTAGAAATATAGGTTATTCACCAATAACCATAGTTCTAGGAATGTATACCGTTTCACATCCACACTATTGCAGTTCCACTGGAAAAGGCAGATTTGATCGAAGTCTTCCCATCATCCTGGCAGTATATCCTCTGGCTCCATCCTGTGACATCAGATCTTTGCATGCTGCAAGCAGGGATCCATGTGCCACATACCAGGGGAAGCCAGGTGGATTTTGTGGATTTGAGTTGTATAAAACTCCTAGAAATACTTATGGTTACAGGTGAGTAACCTATATTTCTATGGGCATAGATACAGTTCACTATCCACATTATGGCAGACTTCTAGCAGTCCTCTGGAAGAAGGGGGGGTAAGGAATGCACTCTAATTTGGGCAAACACAGACAAGAAAACCAAGGCCCCAGAAACAGCATCCTGATGAGACATAATGTCAATACTGTAATGGGAGATGAAAGTGCGTGCTTTCCTCCAGGTAGCAGTCTTACAGATCTAATTTACTAGGATGTCCCTGAAGGCAGCCACTGAAGTAGCAGTATGTCTGGTGGAATAAGCCCTACACCCTCTGGGAGGCTCCCTACTCGCCAACCTATTGAAGAGAGTGATGTAGGGAGTTATCCACTTGCCAACCATCTGCTTTGATGCCAGTCTGCCAGGCACAGATTCAGTGTATATTACCAACAGCTGGCGAGCCTCACCCTGAACACAGGCCATGCGCGCTCCTTATAACAAGTGGGCGCTCTCCATGGATCCAGATTATGAAGCCCACAGTCAACCTCTGAAAATGGGTTGTTAAAATATACCAGAAGGTTCATCACCTGGATCAGGTGACATTCCAACACATCCTTCAGGAGGGGGTGAAGGACAGCCCTGTCCTTGTGGAAGACAAGATAAGGAGAATCCATGGAGAGCACCTGAAGCTCACTGATCCTCCTGAGTAATGGGATAACCACCAAGAAGGCCCTCTTCCATGACAGGTGAGACATCTCACACCTGTGCATAGGCTCAAATAATTTAAATGCACAGCATTTGCAAGTCGACTCCTTATGGGAGGCCTTCACAACCTGCAGCACATCTTCTGAGAGACCCAAGGCCTGGAACTCTAGCCACTCAGGAACCAGGCCGAGAGGTACAGGGATTGAAGGATGGGGTGCAGGACCTTCCCCAGTTGTCTAGTCAGCAGGTCCAAAGGAGATCTGGGTAGCAGAACTGTCTGGGCCAGTCTGGAGTTATCAGGATCATCAGCGTCTTATCCTTCCAGGCCTTGACCACTACCTTGTGGATCTAGGGGAAGGGAGGGAAGGCACACACAAAGCCTGGGTTACAGGGTCTCATGAAAGGTATCCCCCAAAAGTGACCCAGAATGTTGGGGGACAGGCACAAAATAGCCTCAACTTTCTGTTCTCTCAGGTGGCAAACAAGTCAACCAGAGGGGTGCCCCACTGGGAGAAGAGGTGACCGACTACCTCCTGATGCAGGAAACACTCATGTGATGTCTGTCTCAATGACTGAGTGTCTGCCATCCAATTGTGAACTCTCATGACATAAACCACAAGAAGATCTAGCGCACAAGTGTTCTGATGTGGAGGGACTTCCAACACAGGGGAAGGGAGTGAGTTCTGCCCTGCCTGTTCAAGTAAAACATGGTTGTGATATTGTCTGTCTGGATGTGCACAACCTCACCCCTGATCAGAAGAGCAGATTCCAATAGAAACAGCTGCCTTGAACGGAGCTCCAGCAAGCTGATGTGGTGATGGATCTCCCGGGGTGACCAGAACCCGTGGGCTCTCAGGTGTGCTTCACACACCACTAGATACGCATCCATCATGAATGTGGCATTTGGTTCTGGGTGGACAAATGGGATTTCTTCCTCTAGATGTTGAGGCACCAGCCAGCACTGGATTACATCCCATATAGGCAGCGTCATTAGGAATGGCTGGTCCAGATGATCTAGGTGCTGAGACCACTGGTGGCCCAGTCCCCACCCCCAGCATGTGGTGCATCCACCAGTGTGCCCTACGGACCACACTGGTGGTGGATGCCATGCACCCCAGCATTCTCAGGAAATCTGGGCATAGCATGAGCACCCAACCTGAAACGATACGCCAAGGAGGTAAGTTCCACAGCCAAGTCCTCAGCTCAGGGAGACGGGCCTTGGCCCACAGGAAGTCCATTTCTTCTCCAATTAACTTGATCACCTGTGAGGGGATCAGTTCAGACTTGTCTGGGATGACCAACAGGACCAAGTCTCCGCAGGTCTGAAGGGCCAGATCCCTGGACCAATCTACAGCCTCCCTGGATGGCATGGTCATCTGTCAATCATCCAGGCAGGGATACATCCTGATGTCCCTGTGCTGCAGGAAGGCTGCCACCACTGCCATGCCAAAGACCCTGGGCATGGACAAGAAGCCAAAGGGCATGACCTGGAACTGAGAGAGAAACCCCTCTGTGCAGTACCACAGGTAATGCCGGTGGGATGGGATAGACTGGGATGTGGAAGAATGCATGCTGAAGACCTGGGGAACAGAAGAAAAAATTTCTCACCTTAGTAATGTTGTTTCTTCTAATGGGAGTCTTGCTATATTATGATATATGCAGTGAGTCCCAACCTTCGAACTGCTCCGGAGGGAAAGAGTTAACTTTCCATGCCAGGCATGGAACGCTGAGCTCGAGCTCGGTTGAAACTCTGTCTGTTGTTCTTCAAACTCAAACCGTCCATATCTTTAGAGCTAAACTCACTGAGGTCCTGTGTGGAAGCTGTAAACCTACACTAGCCAACTGGCTACTAAACATAAGAACACATTTTGGTCCCAAAACAAAGACTCAAGTCAGGAGACCCAAAAATGAAAACACTACACCAAGTCACCCCAAAAGGAGGGGTGAAAACAACAAGGTGGCATCTACGGTTGCGGTTAAAATAAAACTATTCTCGGTTAAATCCAACCGAGAAAACACTTTTTAAACCGAGAAATGAACCGAGCAGAAGGAGAAATCTCCGGAGCGACTGTTCACTGAGGCGGAGTAAAGAATCTGACAGTTCAAGTTTGAAATGACACAGACAGAGCTGCTCTCGTGCCAAAATTCTATTTTGGAATGGTTTTAACCATTTCACTTTGGGGCAGTTCTAGAGCTGGATCAAACTACTAATGTCTATAATATAGCAAGACTTCATGTTGTTTGAAACAGAGGTTCTGAGGGGGGCAGTCAGAGGGGGGAGGTCATAATATAGCAAGACTCCATTAGAAGAAATAACATTACTAAGGTGAGTAATTTTTTCTTCAAACAACATGAAGTGTTGCTATATTATGACATATACAGACTACACAGCAGTACCTCCATGGAGGAGGGACAGAACCTACTTAGGAAATAGGCTCTGAAGCACAGCTGTGCTAAACCGAGCATCACTCCTAGCCTGGATGTCCAAGGAGTAATGCTTGGTAAAAGTGAGAACTGTTTTCCAAGTAGCTGCTTGACATATCCCTTTACCAACCTCACCATAAGTGAGGAACAGTTGGAGGGTGTCAAACCTGTGACCCTTGGTACGCTCTATGTAGTAACTAAGGGCTCTCGTCACACCTAAGCCATGCAGCTTCCTCTCGCCAGAGGAGGAATGGTCAGTGAAGTACACTGGAAGATATATAGATTGATTAAGGTGGAAATCTGAAACCACCTTAGGCAAGAACTTCCTGTTAGTCCTGAGGATCACCTTATCTCTATGAAAGGAGATAAAATCAGACTCCACTGACAAAGCTTGTAATTCACTTATGCATCTGGCAGAAGTGATGGCTACCAGAAACACAGTCTTCCAAGTCAAGTACTTGAGCTCTGCTGAAGACAGAGGCTCAAAGGGGGGTTGCATAAGCTGAGCAATGCAAACATTAAGATCCCAGGCTGGGGCAGGGTCCCTGAATGGAGGGTTGGTGTGAAGCAATCCCTTAAAAAACTTGGAGAATACATGATGAGCTGAAAGAGAAGAGGGTTTACCTGCTGAAATAAAAGCAGACACAGCTGCCAAATGTACTTTTAGGGTAGCTGGTCTCAGCCCCAAGGTATTCAAATGGACCATATAATCCAGGACTGTGGGTAAATCAGCAGATTCTGGGGAAATATGCTTCCCAGAGCACCATATGGAAAACCTCTTCCATTTGGAATTATAGGTAGGCCTGGTGGAAGGTTTCCTAGAAGCCTTTAGTATATCCATTACACCTTGGGAGAGGTGTAGATCAGCAAACTCTAACTCTTCAAGAGCCTAGCCTTGAGATTGAGAGATTTGAGGTCCAGGTACTAAACCTCCCCTGAGCACAGGTTAACAGGTTGTGATTCCTGGGAAGACACAGGGGAAGATGGACTGCTAAGGACAGTAGGAGTAGATATCAGGGTTGTCTGGCCCAATCTGGAGCAATCAGGATCATCTTGCAGGATTGAGATCTGATTTTGACTAACTTTGAACAGGAGAGGGAAGGGGGGAGGAAGCATAGAGAAACTTCCCTTCCCAATTGAGAACTAAGGCATCAAGAGGGACTGAGCCCAACACTGGGGGCCTGCAGCAAAAAAGGGGAAGTTGGTGACTGTCTGGGGCTGCAAAAAGATCTATCTGCAGGGTGCCCCATCTAGCAAATATCACCTCCAGGACCAGGGGGTCCAGTGACCATTCGTGATGGCCCTGGGAAATCCTGCTGAGAGCATCTGCCAGGACACTGTCCTTGCATGGGAGTTGAACTGCCATAAGGGAGGTGTTAAGGGAGTAAGCCAGAGACCACAACTTCATTGCTTCGGTGCACATGGCCGTAGACAGAGTGCCCCCTTGCTTGTTGATGTACCACGTTGTGGTGGTGTTGTCTGTTCTGACCTGTACAACTTTGTTCTGAACAGATTTGAAAAAAACTTGAAGTGTTAGGAAAAACAGCTCTGAGTTCCAACAGATTGATGTGGAGCAGAGATTCCTGAGGGGACCACAATCCTTGGGTAGTGAGGTCGCCCATGTGAGCTCCCCACCCCAAGAGGGATGCATCTGTATTAAGGATTAAGGAGTGAGACTGAGTGACAAAGGGAACTCCTTGTCTCAGATTGATCAGATCCTGACACCACTGTAGGGCCTGGATCAGGGTTCGAGTTACTGGGATCAATTTGGTTAGAGGGTCTTTCCTTTGAGACCAAAAGGCTCTCAAATGGAACTGGATGTCCCTCATCTGAAATCTTGCTCCCTGCACTACTGCTGTAGAAGCAGCCATGTGCCCCAGGAGCTGTAGAAAATGCCTTGCTGGTTGAGAGACCTGCAGGGTGAAAGAGGAGGCCAAAGAGACCAGGGTCTTTGCCCTGTCCAAAGGAAGGAAGGCTCTGGCTTTCTCTGTGTTCAGCTCTGCGCCTATGAAGGTGAGGAGCAGGACAGGCTCTAGAACTGACTTTGAAAGATTCAGAAGGAAACCTAGAGAGGTGATCAGTTGCTGAGTTATCTGCAGATGTAACTTGACTTGGTCTGGAGACTGGCCTACTATGAGCCAGTCGTCCAGATAAGGGAAGATGACAATTTTTTGTCTTCTTAGGGAAGCAACTGCTACTGCCAGGCATTTTGTGAATACCCTTGGAGCAGAGGTGAGGCCAAAGGGCATTGCTCTGAACTGGTAATGGCCTGAGGGAAGCTTGAACCTGAGGTACTTTCGATGGGAGCTTCTGACGAGAATACGGAAGTAGGCATCCTTGAGGTCCAGGGATGCTAGCCAGTCCCCTGGCCTTACAGAGGGTAGAATAATTCTCAGACTCACCATTTTGAATTTTGATTTTAAAAAGTGCTTGTTTAAATATCTGAGATCCAGGATGGGCCACCATTCTCCTGTCTTTTTGGGGGTAAGGAAGTACCTGGAGTACAATCCTTTGCCCTGGTGTAAGGGTGGAACCCTTTCCACAGCTCTGAGAGCCAGGAGGGAAGAGACCTCTGCCTCTAAAGCAAGTGCCTCTGGTGGATTTGCAGGTGGAAAGGATCTGGTTCTCATCTTGGGAAATTTTTTGAAGCTGAGAACCAGTCCCTGGCTTACTACTTCCAGGACGCACTTGTCTGATGTCAGAGACTTCCAGTCCTGGACAAAGTAAGCCAGACTGCCCCATACAGGTAGCTGAGAATCGGCCCTGGCAACCCCATCAGGGTGCCTGCTTGGCAGGGGCTTTGTGCTGAGTGGTGGAAGCAGGCCTGCTTGTACCCCGTCTGCCTCTCCCTCTAAAGAACACCCTCTGGGCATAAGCAGAACAGGAGGCCTGGGCTTGGTAAAAAGGCCGGTGAAAAAGCCTGCCCCTACCCTTGGAAAGCTGCCTTTGAGGAGTGGCCTGCCTTTCCTTCACCTATGCACTCTTACAGGTGGTCCTATACTCGTCCATTTTCTTGGTGTAATTCTCTGTCTGTTCCCCAAACAGAGAATTACCCACAACAGGAAAATCCATGGCCTTAGTCTGGGTATCCTGGGACAGGCTAGTACATCTGAACCAAGCCATTCTGCGAAGTGCCACAGATGTAGCCATGACTCTTGATAACACATCATTAGAGTCCACTGCAGCATGGAATTGCAACTTTGATGCCGCAATACCATCAGCAGCCACCTGCTCCAGCTGCTTGGCAAGCTGGCCAGGGACCTGTTTTCTAGAGCCATAACAGTATCCCAACTGGATTTCTGATATTTAGGAACATAAAGCCATATAATTTGCCTGTCTGAGTCCTAAGGATGCTGCCATGTACTGTTTCTTTGCCATGGCATCAATCCTCCTGGAGTCCTTGTCAGAGGGGTGTGAAGCCAAGGGAATATTTGCCTTGTCACAGGCTGCAGCCTGCACTACCCCAACATGGCTGCATTGTTGTGTAAGGAACTCCGTATCAGAGCCTGACAATGTGTACCTCTTGTCCATTTTCTTATCCACAGGAGGTATAGTGTGAGGAGTTTTTAGAATTTTAACTGTCTGTTTCCCAAAAGATCTATGCAGAGGAACAGACAGTCTCCTTGACTCTGGGATATCCATAATTTCCACATAGTCAGGCACCTCTTGATCATCCACAGCTTTCTCCATAGGGAGCTGGAGGGTTTCAGCCACTTTTTTATAAAACATAAAATGAGAAGGGGACTCAGAAAGCCTAGGAGGAGACACTCCTGAAGGTCTGTCTGGGGAGATGTCCGGGTCAATGGGCACATCCAGACTTTCAAATCCACATTCACTCTCCTCATACTCCTCTTCCCCCTCCTCCGGTTTATAATATTCCTCTAAATCAAATTCTTGAACTGGTGGAACCGGACGCTTACCTGATGGTGCCGGTTCGGTCGGAACCGGGGAAAGCGACTGGACAATTTTAATCGCTTTGGCTATTTCTTCAGCGGTTGAAGAGGAAAGTTTTGGCTCCACACCAGCTGATTTTCTAGTCCTTTTTGCTGGAACAGACTCCTCAGAGTTGGATCTCCTTTTGGCCGAGGAAGTCTCGCCCTGGTCAGAGGGCATTCCCTCCAGTTCGGTTGGAACTGAACCGGGCTGGCCATCCAGTTCAGCGGACTTTTTGGCCTCCCATTCCCTGAGCCTACCAACTCTCTTTTCCAGGGTAGCTGCAGGAACATTTTTACAAATCTGACAGTCTGCACTGAGGTGGTCAAACCCCAGACAATAAACACAAGTGGTGTGGAGGTCAGCCTTGGCAAAGACTTCCCCACAGACACTGCAGTGTTGAAACCCAGTGGGCCCAGTTTTTCTTTGGGGTTTCTCAGACATAGTGCCAGTCCTAACCAAACTTACCCGTTTATGGCAATCCACCAGGTAAGACCCCCTTGTCGGTTCCCAACCGTGTCACGGGTCGTGGAAAAAAAGGTAATAAAATCCATTTTTTTTAGAACCGATAAAAACCGGCAACCACATTCTAAATGACAGATAAATACATTTTAAACAACCTGATCGGTTCAAACCGAACCGATAACCGTTTACAAGTTCCACACAGAATAGAAATTAATGTAAAACCTATCTAGTACTCACAAATACCACAGACAAGAGTCTGAACCGACCGGTTGCGGTTTAAATTCAGTCGAAAACTGAGAAAATAATACTTTAACCGACAAAATGAACTGAGCAGAAGGAGAAATCTCCGGAGCGACTGTTCAGTGAAGTGGAGTAAAAAATCTGACGGTCTGAGTTTGAAGAACAACAGACAGAGTTTCAACCGAGCTTGAGCTCAGCGTTCCATGCCTGGCATGGAAAGTTAACTCTTTCACCTCCGGAGCAGTTCGAAGGTTGGGACTCACTGCATATGTCATAATATAGAAAGACTTCATGTTGTTTGAAAGAGCCAACATGGTGCCTCTGCAAGGGTGGTAGCAGGGAAGAGGCCAGTAACTACAGGCCGGTCAGCTTCACATCAGTGCTAGGAAGGCAAATGGAGGCCCTGATTAAACAATACCTAGTAGACTACTTGGATAAACATGGCCTACAGGACAACACACAACATGGTTTCATTACAGGCAGGTCGTGACAGACAAACTTGATTATTTTCTTTGATTATCTAGGGAAGTGATAGTGGCCAGCCAGTGGACCTCCTCTATTCTGACTTCAGCAAAGTCATTGATTCAGTACCACACAAACACCTGCTGAAGAAGTTAAGAGGATTTGGGCATAGCAAGCTGCATCGTTAAGTGGGTGGGAAACTGGCTGGATGGAAGGATGCAAAGGGTGGTGGTCAATGGGAAGATGTCAGAGGAGGGAGAAGTGACAAGTGGGGTCCCGTAGGGCTTGGTCTTGGGCCCAATTCTGTTTAATGTGTTCAGCAGCGACACGCAGTAGGAGTAGGTATCCAGGGCAAGACTGCAGTGTTCATGGACACTTAATTAGGGGGAAGGATGGACAGCAAAGAAGCAGTGATAATCGTACAAAACGATTTGAAAAGGTTAGAACAATGTTCTAGTATCTGGCAGCTGAAATTTAACGCCAAGAAATGTAAAGTAAAGTATATTGGCAGGAATAACCCTAGAACAACCTATTGGCTAAATGGGGTTGAACTCAATAACTCAAATGGAGGAAAGGGATCTAGGAGTTATTATCAGCAACACCCTCAAACAATCCAGTCAATGCAGCATAGCATATAGTTGGGTCCAAAAAATGCTGGGATGCATAGTGAGGGGATCCGACAGTAGGCACAGGGAGGTGATACTTCCACTGTACAGAACTATGGTGAATACTGCATACAGTTTTGGAGACCATACTTTCAGAAGGATAGGGACAAGATAGAAACCATTCAGAGAAGGGCAACCAGAATGATACAGGGACTTCAGGGGCTGCCGTATGAGGGGCCGCTGGAGGCATTAAGCATATATAGTATTTCACAAGTTTTTTTTTAATTTTAGTTTTTTTATTTCAGTTACTTAACCAGGTGAGACACACTAAGCTGAAAGCTTTTTTACAGGTGCAACCTGGGAGCACATGGAAGTTAAGTGACTTGTTCAGGGTCACACAGTATGTAAGTGGAAGCTGTGGGACTTAAACCCAGGTCTGGTCTGCTGGATGTCACCAGATTTGCAGCTCAGAAGCTTAAACCACTGCGCTATACTGCCTCCATAGAAGTTTAGAAGCCACAGCTTCTATTACATTTTTCAGTTCTCAGCTACAGTTTGTATTCGGAGAGTGGCTTTAATTAACAAGCTGTGTTTCTGGTGTCCAAGCTATTGGTGAGGGGCAAACAAACCCCATAACAAGCACATTTAAACATACAGATAGAAATTTACAGCCTTAGCCAAACAAAGCCTTTCTGTCTCCTTTTGTCCACTCACAGAGCCTCTTTCTCTCGCTCATGCTCCCTCCCACCTGCAGACAGCGACTCTCTCTCTTTCTTGATTCCTCCTGCCTGCACACAGCATTTCAATAAATTCCAAAAAATCTGCCCCTTACACAGATTTGCTGAAAAAAAAAAAATTCTCACCTTAGTAATGTTGTTTCTTCTAATGGAGTCTAGCTATATTATGACAATTGCATTGAGTCCCCATCTTCAAACTACTCTGGAGGTGAAATAGTTAACTTTCCATGCAGGCATGGAACTTTGAGCACAAGCTCGGTTGGAAACTCGTGTCTGTTGCTGCTCAAACACAAACTGTCAGATCTTTATGAGTTAAAACTCACCAAGGCTCTGTGTGGAAGCTGTAAACCTACACTAGCCAACTGGCTACTAACATAAACACACATCTTCTGGTCTCAACATGAAAACTCAAGTCAGGAGACTCAGAAAATGAAAAACACAACACTAATTCACCTTAAATTAGGGAAGGGTGAAAAACAACCAAGTGGGCATAAATGAAGTGCCAACACTGTACTGCCCACCCACGTCCCAAAAAGAGGTTCTGAGAGGGGCAAGCAGGGAGGTCATAATATAGCAAGACTCCATTAGAAAAAACAACATTACTGAGGTGAGTAATTTTTTCTTCAAACAACACGAAGTCTTGCTATATTATGACAATTGCAGACTACACAGCAGTACCTCCAAGGAGGAGGGACAGAACCTACTTAGGGAATAGGCTCTGAAGCACAGCTGTGCCAAACCGAGCATCACTCCTAGCCTGGATGTCCAAGGAGTAATGCTTGGTAAAAGTGAGAACTGTTTTCCAAGTAGCTGCTTGACATATCTCTAGAATAGGGATGTCCCTGGCAGCAGCCAGAGAAGCAGCTGTACCTCTGGTAGAGTGAGCCCTCAGGGCTGAGGGAGGAACTTTTCCCAGCTTTTCATAACAGAACTGGATACAAGAGACAATCCACCTGGCAATGGATCTTTTAGTGGCAGGCTTCCCTTTACCAACCTCTCCATAAGTGAGGAACAGTTGGAGGGAGTCAAACCTGTGACCCTTGGTACGTTCTATGTACTAACTAAGGGCTCTCTTCACATCTAGGCTGTGCAACCTCCTCTCACCAGAGGAGGAATGGTCAGTGAAGTACACTGGAAGAGAAATAGATTGATTAAGGTGGAAATCTGAAACCACCTTAGGTAGAAACTTCCTGTTAGTCCGGAGGACCACCTTATCTGTATGAAAAGAGATAAAATCCGGCTCCCCTGACAACGCCTGTAATTCACTTATGCGTCTGGCAGAGGGGATGGCTACCAGAAACAGTCTTCCAAGTCAAGTACTTGAGTTCAGCTGAAGACAAGGGCTCGAAGGGGGGTTGCATAAGCTGAGCAATGCAAACATTAAGATCCCAGGCAGGGGCAGGATCCATGAATGGAGGGTTGGTATGAAGCAACCCATTAAAAAACTTGGAAAATACAGGATGAGTTGAAATAGAAGAGGGTTTACCTGCTGAAATAAAAGCAGACACAGCTGCCAAATGTACCTTCAGGGCAGCTGGTCTTAGCCCCAAAGTGTTTAGATGGACCATATAATCCAGGACTGTGGGCAAATCAGCAGAATCTGGAGAAATATGCTCTTCCAAGCACCATATGGAAAACCTTTTTTCATTTTGAATTGTAAGTAGCCCTGGTGGAAGGCTTCCTAGAAGCTTTCAATATATTCTGCATTACACCTTGAGAGAGGTGCAGATCAGCAAACTCTAACTCTTCAAGAACCAGGCCTTGAGATTGAGAGATTTGAGGTTCGGATACCAAACCCTCCCCTGGGCACAGGTTAACAGATTGTGATTCCTGGGAAGACAGAGGGGAGGGTGGACTGCTAAGGACAACAAGAGTGTATACCAGGGTTATTTGGCCCAATCTGGAGCAATCAGAATGACAGTACAGGATTGGGATCTGATTTTGACTAGCACTTTGAAAAGGAGAGGGAAGGGAGGAAAAGCATATAGAAACTTCCTTTCCCAATTGAGAACTAGGGCTTCCAGAGGGACTGAGCCCAACACTGGGGGGCCTGCAGCAAAAAAGGGGAAGTTGGTGATTGTCTGGGGCTGCAAAAAGATCTATCTGCGGGGTGCCCCATCTGGCAAATATTACTCCCAGGACCAGTGGATCCAGTGACCACTCATGATGACCCTGAGAAATCCTGCTGAGAGCATCTGCCAGGACATTGTCCTTGCCTTGGAGGTGAACTGCCGTAAGGGAAGTGTTCAGGGAGTAAGCCAGAGACCACAACTTCATGGCTTCGGTGCACAAGGCCGTAGACCGAGTGCCCCCTTGCTTGTTGATGTACCACATTGTAGTGGTGGTGTCTGTTCTGACCTGTACAATCTGGTTCTGAACAGATTTGGAGAAGGCTTTTAGTGCTAGAAAAACTACTCTGAGCTCCAACAGGTTGATGTGGAGTAGAGATTCCTGGGGGGACCACAGTCCCTGGGTAGTGAGGTCGTCCATGTGAGCTCCCCACCCCAAGAGAGATGCATCTGTAGTAAGGATTAAAGAGACTGAATGAGAAAGGGAACCCCTTGTCTCAGGTTGCTCTGGTCCTGCCACCACTGTAAGGCTTGGATCAGGGTTTGAGTTACTGGGATCAACTTGGTAAGAGGATCCCTTCTTTGAGACCAAAAAGCTCTCAAATGGAACTGGATGTCCCTCATCTGAAATCTTGCTCCTTGCACTACTGCTGTAGAAGCAGCCATGTGTCCTAGGAGCTGCAGAAAATGTCTTGCTGGTCGAGAGACCTGCAGGGTGAATGAGGAGGCCAGGGAGACTAGGGTATTTTCCCTGTCCAGGGGAAGGAAGGCCCTGGCTTCCTGTGTATTCAGCTCTGCGCCTATAAAGGTGAGAAGCTGGACAGGCTCTAGAACTGACTTTGAGAGATTCAGAAGGAAACCTAGAGAGGTAAGCAGTTGCTGCGTTATCTGAAGATGTAATTTGATCTGGTCTGGGGACTGGCCTACTATGAGCCAGTCGTCCAGGGAAGGAAAGATGGCAATCTTTTGCCTTCTTAAATAGGCAACTGCTACTGCCAGGCATTCAGTGAATACCCTTGGAGCAGAGGTGAGGCTGAAAGGCATTGCTCTGAACTGGTAATGGCCTGAGGGCAGCTCGAACCTGAGGTACTTTCGATGGGAGCTTCTGAGGAGAATATGGAAGTAGGCATCCTTGAGGTCCAGGGATGCTAACCAGTCCCCTGGCCTTACAGAGGGTAGAATAATTCCCAGAGTCACCATTTTGAATTTTGGTTCTAAAAGGTGCTTGTTTAAGTATCTGAGATCCAGGATGGGCCACCATTCTCCTGACTTTTTTGGGGTAAGGAAGTACCTGGAGTAGAAACCTTTGCCATGGTGTAGGGGTGGAACCCTTTCCACGGCTCTGAGAGCCAGGAGGGTAAAGACCTCTGCCTCTAGGGCTAGTGCCTCTGATGGAGTTGCAGGTGGAAAAGATCTGGCTCTCATCTTCGGAAATTTTTTGAAGCTGAGAACCAGTCCTTGGCTTACTACTTCCAGGACCCACTTGTCTGACGTTAGAGACTTCCAGTCCTGGACAAAGTAAGCCAGCCTGCCCCCTACTGGTAGATGAGAATCGGCCCTGGCTACCCCATCAGGGTGCCTGTTTGGCAGGGACTTTGGGCTGAGGGGTAGAAGCAGGCCTGCTTGAACCCCGTCTGCCTCTCCCTCTAAAGAACTCCCTCTGAGCATAGGCAGAAGAGGAGGCATGGGCTTGGCAAAAAGGCCTGTGAAAAGGCCTGCCCCTGCCCTTGGGTAGCTGCTTTTGAGGAGTGGCCTGCTTTTCCTTAGTCTGTGCACTCCTATAGGTGGTCCTATATTCATCCATCTTCTTCACGTAATTCTCTGTTTGCTCCCCAAACAGAGAATTGCCCACAACAGGAAAATCCATGGCCTTAGACTGGGTATCCTGTGACAGAGTAGTACATCTGAGCCAAGCCATTCTGCGAAGTGCCACAGATGTAGCCATGACTCTTGAAACATCATTAGAGCCTACTGCAGCATGAAATTGCACCTTGGATGCCTCAATACCGTCCACAGCCACCAGTTCCAGCTCCCTGGTGAACTGGTCAGGGACCTGCTTTGCTAGAGCCAGCACAGTATCCCATCTGGATTTCTGGTACTTAGCAGCATAAGCCATATAATTTGCCTGTCTGAGTCCCAAGGATGCTGCCATGTACTGTTTCTTTGCCATAGCATCAATCCTCCTGGAGTCCTTTTCAGGGGGGTGTGAAGCTAGGGGAATATTTGCCTTGTCACAGGCTGCAGCCTGCACTACCCCCACATGGCTGCATTGTTGTGAGAGGAACTCCGTATCAGAGCCTGATAAAGTATACCTCTTGTCCATCCTTTTATCCACAGGAGGTATAGTGTTAGGAGTTTGCAAAACTTTTACTGTCTACTTCCGAAAAGATTTATGCAAGGGAATAGACAGTCTCCTAGACACTGGAATATCCATCATTTCTACATAATCAGGCTCCTCTTGGTCATCAATAGCTTCCTCAACAGGCAGCTGGAGAGTTTCAGCACCTTTTTTTTTTTTTTTTTTTATAAAATATGAAATGAGAAGGGGACTCAGAGAGCCTGGGAGGAGGAGAAACCCCTAAAGGTCTGTCTGGAGAAATGTCCAGTTCAACAGGCACATCCAGACCTTCAAAGCCACAATCACTCTCCTCATATTCCTCTTCCCCCTCCTCCAGTTAAAAAAATTCCTCAAAATCATAATGTTGAACTGGAGGAACCAGCCGAACCAAGCGTCTCCCTGATGGTGTCGGTTCGGTCGGAACCGGGGACAGAGACTGTACAATTTGAATTGCTTTAGCTATTTCCTCAGCAGTTGAAGAGAGGACTTTTGGCTCCAAACCAGCTTTCTAGTCCTTTTTGCTGAAACTGGCTTCTCAGAGCCGGCTCTTCATTTGCCCGAGGAAGTCTCGCTCTGGTCAGAGGGCACTCCCTCCGGTTCGGTTGGAACCGAACTGGGCTGGCCATCCGGGTCAACAGACTTTTTGGCCTCCCTTTCCCTGAGCCTATCGACTCTCTTTTCTATGGTGGCAGCAGCGAAATTCTTACAAATCTGACAGTCTGCACTGAGGTGGTCAAACCCGACAATAAACACAGGTGGTGTGGGGGTCAGCCTTAGCAAAGGCTTCCCCACAAACACTACAGTGCTGAAACCCAGTGGGCCCAGTTTTTCTTTTAGGTTTCTCAGATATGGTGCCAGCCTAACCAAACTTGCCCTTTTATAGCAATCCGCTAAGCAAGACTCTCTTATCGGTTCCCAACCGTGTCACGGGTCGTGGAAAAAACCGTAATGAAATCCATTTTTTAGAACTGATAAGAACCGGAAACCGCACTCTAAAAGGACTAGTAATGTTTTCAAAAACAACCTGATCGGTTCAAACTGAACCGATAATACGTTTACAAGTTCCACATAGAAAGTAAAATGTAAATCCTATCTAGTACTTACATTACCACCGACAGAGCTTGAACCGACCGGTTGCGGTTTAGTTTTGGTCAAAAAAACGATAAAATAATACTTTTAACAGACAAAACGAACCGAGCAGAAGGAGAAATCTCCAGAGCTACTGTTCAGTGAGGCGGAGTAAAGAATCTGACAGTTTGAGTTTGATTAATAACAGACAGAGTTTCCAACCGAGCTCGCGCTCAAAGTTCCATGCCTGCATGGAAAGTTAACTATTTCACCTCCAGAGCAGTTCGAAGATGGGGACTCACTGCAATTGTCATAATATAGCAAGACTTCATGTTGTTTGAATAATGCTTACAGGGCAGCTCTAATGCTTATAGTCATTCTACTAATGCTTACACTAGACAGGTTCTGTAGACAGATAACAGAAAAATGTCGATCCCAATACCAGATGCTCACTTCCTCTGTTTGCTCTACTACTCTGTCCCTTCCGCCCACACACAGCATTTTTCTCTGCCACACTGCTCTTAAAAAGCCAAGAAATGCTGCCCCTTACCACAGCTCTGCCAAAATAATGCCACAGATAAGAACTTAAGACAGACAGGAACACTTTCAAGATGTCATAAGAGAACTCAAACTGAGTTCAGATGGAAAGCAACCACATGATCCATGCTGAATGGAGAACCCCACAGAAGGAACATGTTGGCTACTTTAAAGTGCTTCTTGTTATGTGCCAGTACTTGTGCTCTTTGCTTTTTTCTCTCTAGTCCGCGGTTATCTAAGTGTATGGCAGGCAACAGAGATCTGTACTGACTAGGCTACCTATTTCACCATTTCAAAGACAACCCCATTTAGAAGCAGTGGCTACAAATTGGAAGTGATTTCTATTAATAAACTTTATTTCCGCTGCAGCTGTTATTCAGGTGTGGCTTCTAGATGGATCTTCAAGAGGAGCTCTTGCAGCAGGTAAAACCATTAGGACTAAGGCTGCCAGGCATTAGGACCCCATGGAAAAATCTTCTAGTTAGCCATCTGTGTTGGGGCACTGCCCCCGATGTCAGACATGGCATAAAGGGGGAGGTCCCCTGGCACTACCTCAGTTCTCCTGCTGGAGACCCAGCTGAAAAACAGATGGAGAACCGAGGAAGATCTCCTATCCCCAAAGGGAAAATAATCAAAACTGTCCCGGGAGTAGGTGGGTGGGAAAGCCACCTGCTGTAAGAGCTCCTCTCGAAGATCTACTGTTATGGTGAGTTATGTAGCTGTACTATCTCATTTTGAGGGGGAGATCTTGCAGCAGGTAATAGAGTTGAGTCCGAAAGAGACCCAGGACGGAAGGGTGGACGACAAATTTGGTAAGCTGTAGGAAATTAGGAGGACAGTCTCTGAAAGACCGCTAGGCCGAAACCTGCTCTCCTCCTGGAAGCAATATCTAAACTGTAGTGCTTGACAAAGGTGTGCACTGAACTTCAAGTAGCGGCCACATAGAGGTCCACTGAGGAAATGTTCAGAAGCAAGCGAAGGATGTCTTTATCCCTCTGGTGGAATGACCCTTAAACTGTCCCAGTAAGGGCTTGTTGTGCTGCAGGTAGCAAAATGTAAAGCAAAGCATGAGCCACTTAGTGTTTGTTTAGTCACAGATGCCCCAACCTTTCTGTGGGCGAAAGAGACAAACACCTGGTCTGTCTTTCTGGTGGAAATGGTCCTTGCTAAATAGTACTGTAATGCAAGATTCTATGTACATCCAGAGTGTGCAACAATGCCTCCCCTCTGTTCGAGTACTCAGGGTAATAACCTGTTGTTGGATGTCCTGGTTTAACGTGAACTCAGGCACCACCTTCAGTAGAAACTTAGGGTTTGTATGCAGGGATACCCTGTCCCTGTGAAAACTAAGATAAGGCTCTTTACACATTAGAGTCTGCAGCTCATAAATCCTTCAGGCTCAGGTAATAGCAACTAAAAATAACGTCTTCAAAGAGACAAGATGTAGCTCTCAACTTGCGACTGGTTCGGGGCAGGTGAGCTTTCCAAGACAAGCAGGAGATCCCAAGGTGGCACTGGGTCTCTCTTTGGGGGGGGGGGAATGATATGCAAGATACCTCTTAGGAAGGTCTTGCAGATGTCCAACTGTGCCAGAGTCTTCCCATTCATTGGTGCACAGTAAGCTGACAGTCCAGAGGCGCACCTTAATGGACGAGTAGCTGAGACCTAAGTCCAACAGGTAGAGAAGATATTCCAGCAAAGATTCCACTGAACAATTGAGGGGATCTAAGAAATGGGGGAACGCCCACAAGCAGAAACGCTTCCATTTCATGGCATATGTTGCCCTAGTATAGAGGTTTTCTTGCTGCCACGAGTAACTCTGCCACTCTAAGGGATACACCAAATCTATCCCTAGCCAAGTCCACAGGAGCCATGCATGCAGATGCAGGGACCGCAAGGACAGATGGACCTGCGTCCCTTGATCTTGGGAGAGCAAGTGAGTGGAGAGGGACAACAGAACTGGCAGTTCTGATGCCAGCTGTTGCAACAGCAGGAACCAAATATGTTGTGGCCAGAAGGGTGCTATCAGTATCATCTGGTCTCCTTCTGCCTGCAACTTGAGCAGGACCCTCTGAATGAGGGGAAGGGAAGGAAGGCATAAAAAATCTCCCTGTTCAAGAGAGGGATAATGTGCCTCACAAAAAAACACCAGGCCCTAGATCTAGCGAGCAGAAATTGGGCAATCTGGCATTGTGTGAGGACGCAAAGAGATCCAGTTCTGGCTGACCCCACACTTTGAAGAGGTCATCTACGACTTCTTGCTGTAGTTCCCACTCATGGCTATGAGACCGGAATGACTTAGGCTATCTGTGAGGACGTTGTGAATCCCTGGAACGTGTACTGCTGTGAGTTCCAGGCTGTGATCCACTGCCCAAGTCCATATCCCCACGGCCTCTCTGCATAGGGGATGAAAGTGTGCACCTCCTTGCTTGTTGAGATGGAAGACTACTGGGGTATGTCAGACTGGACCAGGAGCGGCCCTGGAAGAGTACCCCTTGGAAGGCTTGAAGGATATACAGTACGGTTCTCATTTCCAGAATATTTATGTGGAAAGACCATTCCGTTGCATTCCAAGAACCCATCATCTGATGAGCAGCAAGATGTGCTCCCTATCCCAGTCCCGAGGCATCTGTGGTAAGGATCTATTGTGGCCTGGGTCACTGGAAAGGAACTTCTATACACAAATGTGGTGGGGTGACCCACCAGGTTAGGGACTGACGGACCACGCTGGAGATCCGAATGGGCTCCACTAGACTGCCCATGCCCTGGTCCCACTGTGGGATCCTCATGTTGAAACATGCGAGGGGAACCGTGGCTATGGCTGCAGCCACATGACCCAGAAACTGCAGAACCACCCTCGCTAGGACCACGTCAGAGTCCTTCACCCTGTGAGCGACTTCTCAGCCTGGATGTCCGATCTGTGGGCAGAAAGGCTTTTCCTTGGACAGTGTCCAGGACTCCTCCTATGTATTGTAGCCTTTGCGTGGGCCATGGGTGTGACTTAGGCAGGTTTAGGGTAATACACAAGACTACTGAATAGACAATGTCTCCTCCAAAGTCCTGTTCAACTGGTCTTCTGCTGGAGCTGTAAGAAGCCAATTGTCCAGGAAGGGGTAGACAAAGTGACCCCTCTCCTGAGGGCCGCCGCCACTACTGCCAGGCACTTGGTAAAGATTTTTGGTGCTGATGACAGACTGAATGGCAGCGTCCTGAACTGGTAGTGCCCGCCTTGGAAGGTAAAGCAAAGGTACTTCCGGTGGGACGGCAGGATCTTGATATGCATGTACACATCCTGCATGTCCAGGGAGCAAAGCCAGTCTCCTTAATGGAGCATGGGCAACAGGCTGGCTAAAGTTACCATTCTGAACTGCTTGTATTCAATGAAAGTGTTCAGTTGGCTCAGATCGAGAATGGGATGGAGGTCTCCCATCTTCTTTGGGACAAGGAAGAAATGGGAGTAAAATCCCTTGCCTCTTCGGGCAAAGGGACCTCCTGGACTGCTTTCTTATCTAACAAGGTCTGTATCTCTGCCCACAGGAGAAGTGCATGGGAGGGTGAGCAGTGGGAGAGGATTGGTGGATTATCCAGTGGGATCTGAATAAACTCTAAGGAATATCCTCTCTCCACTATCCGGAGGACCCATTGGTCTGACATGATATTGGACTATCCAGACAGGTAAAGGGAGAATCTCCCTCCTACCGCCTCCCCCTGCACTGGTTCTGGTGGGGGGTGGGGTAGTGAGTCATGCCATGATGGAGGGGATGGGCAAGGGAGGTCTGGGCACTTTGAGATTTCTGTGGCCCTTGGGTGCCTGAAGGTACAGGGGGTCTCTTCTTTCAAAGTCTCCCTTGTGCTGTGGCTGACGTCTTCCCTGCTGTCCTTGACTTTCTCGAAAAGAACAGCGTCGGATGGTCTCGCGGTTCTGATCTATATATTCGGTGGACCTCAGATACTGCAGACCAGTTATAAGCTTCTCGGTTTCCTGACCAAAAAAGGACAGGTCTCTGAAAAACAGCTTTCAGAACAGCATCCTATAACTCTTGGCAGAAACCTGAAACCCTTGGCGAAGCATGCCTCCTCGTGCAGACACCTGTCGCAGCTGCCCTGGCTACCATGTCTGCTGAATCTTAACAGCTCCTTAGTACACGCTTATTGACATCCATCCCTGACTAGATGACCAGTAGGAGTTCTGCCTTCCCCTCTGAGACTGGCTGGGCCTTAGCCAAATTCATTATCTTTGCCCAGAGTGACTTCTAATAGGTCACCATGTGAGCAAGAAAGTTTAATGACCTGACCGTACAGGTGGCTGAGGAATATACTTTACAGCCCATCTGATCCAGCTTTTTGGATTCCGGGTCCGAAGGCTGGGCACTCATAAGCTTTGGTTGCTGTGCCCTACCATGTGTGTCTGTCAGCACCATAGAATAGGCTTTTGGGTGTTCTCCTAAGAAAGGCTACTCTTTGTGTGTTGTGTAGAGCCTGCCCGCCTTTCTTGGTACTGCAGCTGTAGTGGTCGGGTGCTTCCACCTCAATCTGGTGACTTCCTGGAAGGGTTCTACTAATAGAGGGGGAATGACCAAGGGCTTAGGGTCAGTAGCCCCCAGGAAATTAGCCAAATGGCATCTCTCGGGATCCAGCTTGTCCATGTCCCACTGGTACACAGCTTGGATATGCCACATAATGTCTAAAAAGGACGAGTCACCCAGAGGTGACCTTGGAGAGTTCTTTGAGTCTGGAGCTGGGATAGGCAACTCATCCTCCGAGGACTAATCAAATGCAGAGTCTCCAGCACCTTCTCCTGAGGATGAAGGAGGGCATCCGCTGGAGGACAGGACAGAAGATGGGTGCCTTTTCCAACCACTCAAACCGGGCATCCACTTATTTTTCTCCTCTGGCAGCCGATGCTCCATTGGCGGAGGAGGAGGCCTAGAGGATGGATCTCTGGGTAATGGCCAAATCGGGGATGGATCCCTAGGTTTCAGGAGTAAATCCACTTTGATAGTATTCCACCATGCACTGAACAGCGCCCCCACCTCAGCCAAGGGGAGGACTGGGGGTGGAGGTGTCGGGTTGGAGGGGCCAGGCGTCAGACCCTGTTGGCCTTCAGGTGCAGGCGTCTGGTCCTGAGGTATTTCTTCTACTGGTGCCTCTGGTGTCAGGCCTGGCTATTTTCCTGTGGAGGTGAGCCCCCTTGTGATAGGGAGTCAGGCTCCTTAGGATGAGGCAGCGGCTGGGCATCTTCTGTTACAGAAGTTTTATCCTTTGGTACCCTGGTCGCCAGGACTGACATCTGATCCTCCGGGGCTGACGCCTGTTCTTTGGCCAGGGATTCCTGATCCTTGTCCAACACAGAATCTGAGGGTCCGGCAGTATGCCTACCTTTGGAGGTTGCCATCTCCCTATATTAGAGTGGGGGAGGCGTCCAGTACCCAACAGCCTCCTGACGTCTGGTGGAATCGTCAGTTTTCTTGTGCTTATTGGATGAACCAGCATGTTTAGTGGGGTCGCTGGGCCAAGGGGACTTGAGCAGATGAATGCCCTCGACTAGAAGACTCCTTACCTTTCAAGTGTGATGAGGAGGAGGTCTTCTTATGAGCAACCCCCAAAACAGCTGTGGTACCTGGGGGAACTGACTCAGACCTCCTGACGGAGGTGGAGGAAGCAGAAGTCCTGTGGGGGGACTTGGGTGGGACTCCGACCTGGCCCTCTCTTTCTCCCAGTGATGGAGTTTTCCTCCTGATCCTTGGGGGGAATGATTCCCTGGGTGATGAGGATGAACTATGCCTCGACTGGGTCTTCTGCATGGCAGCCACTTGTTTCTCTAGCAGGCAGGCTTTAAGTGAGTTAGCGCGTCGAATACAGGTTTTGCTGTTAAATTTTTGGCAGTGCGGGCAGTAGTCAGGCCGGTGGTCTGGGCCTAGGCAGATCAGGCAGGCAGAGTGGCCATCCCTTGTCAGAATCTGCTTCCCACACACGCACTTCTGACTTCTGTCACTGTGAAATCGATTAAGTCATGCAGTTTTTGCAGAAATTCACTGAAAAAAAAAAAAACCTAACTACTGTTGACTGCGCGAGGTGCAAAAAAAGGTGGTCGACTGTGAACTATGGCGTCCATAGATCCCATGTCAGTGGGTCAATCGCGGGAAAAGAACTGAGATGGTGCCAGGGAACCGCCCCCTTTATGCCATGTCTGATGCCAGGGCTGAGCAGACATCGGAGGAGGTAACCTGCCACAGACTGCTAGCTAGAACATTTTTCTGTGAGCTCCTAAAGCCTGGTGGCCTTAGTCCTAATGGTACTACCTGCTGCAACAGCTCTCCCCTCTAAGTGAGATCGGTGAAACACGGTACTCACTTGAATCTAGGAGAGAAAGGGGTATATGATAGAAACGTTTGTGAGGTTTAAATTCAGTACCCTACGCTAAACTATTCAGGAGGGTTCCCAACTCAAACAAGAGGATTCATGGATGGAAACTGAGGGATATGAGTTTCAGGAAGCACTGTTTGCTGGAAACATAGAAACAGACTTTGATGGCAGATAAGGACTGCTTGGCCCACCTAGTCTGCCCATTTCCCTACTTATAGGATAAGCTGCAGATCCTAGTTAACCTACAGCCTATTTCTTCCTACTCCACCACAAAAATGGCCTTACATCTGTCCCATGCATTCTTGAAGTCCCCCACAGTTTTAGATCCCACAGCCTCCTCAGGAAGGCTGTTCCATGCATCCACCACCCTCTCTGTGAAAAAATACTTCCTCACATTGCCCCTGAACCACCACCCCTTGTTCTTGCACATATCTTTTTCTGAAAGATGGTACCCTCTTGGACTTTGTTGATTCCATTAAGGTATTTAAAAGTTTCTATCATGACCCCCCTCTCCTCCTTTCCTCAAGGGTATACATGTTAAGCTCCTTTAGTATCTCCTCGTATGGCTTCTCTTGCAGACCCGGCACCATTTTTGTTGCCCTCCTCTGGACTGCCTCTATCCTCTCGCGGTCTCTGGTTACCACGGAAACCTCTCGATCACAACTGCCTTGCTGTGTATGCTTGCTCATACACAATCCTCTATATTACTTTTTGGACCTGTGTAAGTAAAGTACAGTTACGTAAGAACTTACCGTAACAGTAGATCTTCGAGAACAGCACTTGCAGCAGGTTACACCATTAGGACTGTAGCCGGCAGGTGTCAGGACCCCAGAAAAAATTCTAGCTAGCTATCTTCAGTGAGGACCGCCCCAACATCGGTCCGCCTCCGACATCAGGCGTGGTACATAAGGGTGGTCCCCAGATTCCCAGTTCTCCACGGAGACTCCTGCCGCAGGATGACATCAGAATGGGACACGAGGATCCACCGTCAGAAGATAATAAGGGAGGAAAATCCCAACAAGAAAAGGCAAAGCCATGCTTCCTCCAAGGGGGAAGGTGGGCGGGAAGGTACCTGCTGCAAGAGCTGTTCTCGAAGATCTACTGTTACGGTAAGTTCTTAGTAACTGTACTATCTTACTTCGAGACACAGCTCTTGCAGCAGGTTACACCATTAGGACTGATTCCCAAGCAGTAACGCTGCCAAAATTCCGGGAGGAGGAAATTAGAAAGTACATTCCAGGTCCTGAACCTAGGATAGGAGACCCTGTAGCACCGCCAGGCCGAAACCAGCCCTTCGCCGAGAGGCGATGTCCAGGCTATAATGCCTGATAAAGGTATGCACAGAGCTCCAAGTGGCTGCAGCTCATATAGCAGAGGTGGAGATGTTTCTGAGTGCCACAACCCTAGTAGAATGACCCCGGACTGAGCCCGGGAGGGGCTTTTGCTTTTTATCATAACAGTAAGAAATACACTGGACAAGCCAGCAAGACAGAGACTGTTTGGATATAGATTGGCCCATCATTCTCTCAGAGAAGGAAATGAAAAGCTGTTCAGAACTACGAAAGGGTTTAGTTCTGTTGAGGTAATACTTCAGGCTGTGGTGAACATCCAGGGTGTGGAGCAGAGCCTCTCCTCTATTTGAATAACTCGGGAAGTAGACCGGAAGGTCAATATCCTGGTTTAGAGTGAGTGAAGAGACACCTTAGGTAAAACTTAGGGTTCGTCCTCAGGGATACTCTGTCCCGGTGGAAAACTAAATAAGGCTCTTTGCACATGAGAGCGTGAAGCTCAGAAATTCTTCTCGCTGAAGTAACAGCAACTAAAAATAATGTTTTCCACGACAGAAAACGTAGCTCGCAATCCGCGGCAGGTTCAAAGGGGGGAAGCGTGAGCTGTTCCAGGACAAAGAGCAGATCCCATGGAGGCACAGGGTCCCTAATGGGAAGCCTAAGGTGTAACACTCCCCTAAGAAATTCCCAAGAGGCGTCCAGTTGAGCCACTGTACGATGTCCCACCGGGAGGTGATAGGCAGAAATGGCACAGAGGTGCACCTTAATAGAGGAGTAGGCTAGACCTGAATGAAAGAGGGAGAGCAGGTAATCCAACACTACTCCCACAGGACAACCTAAAGGGGAAAAATCACGTGCTCGTGACCATAAACAAAAACGGCGTCATTTCATGGCATACGTAGCATGCGTTGCCGGCTTTCTGGCTGCAGAAGGGACCTCTGCAACCTCTTGTGAGACCCCGTGACGCAAGATGGCTATGTCTCTAGGAGCCAAGCATGCAGGTTCAGAGAACGTAAGTCCGGATGGACTAGAGAACCTTTCTCCTGAGACAGAAGGTGGGAGCTGAGCGGCAACGGGAGCGGGGATTCCCGAGATAGCTGCACCAACAAAGGGAACCGGATCTGTCTGGGCCAGAACGGGGCCACCAGGATCATGAGTGCGTGCTCCCTGCGCAGTTTGAGAAGAACTCTCTGGATCAACGGGAAGGGAGAGAAAGCGTAGAGGAATCTGTTCGCCCAGGAGAGGGACAACGCGTCTCGCCAGAAAACACCAGGCCCTGGACCTAGCGAGCAAAAATTGGACAGTTTTGCGTTGGATGGGGATGCGAACAAGTCCAACTTTGGAGTTCCCCATCGAAGAAAAAGATCCTCTGCTACCTCTTGAAGAAGTTCCCACTCATGGACTCTGGCCTGGGATCGACTCAGGCCGTCTGCAATCGTGTTGTCCACCCCGGGAACATGTACAGTGATCAGATTTGCGCCGTGTCCTATTACCCAATCCCACACACTCATGGCCTCCCTGCAAAGGGGGTAAGAATGTGCGCCTCCTTGTTTGTTGAGGTAATACATCACCACCGTGTTGTCTGTCTGAAGCAGGAGAGTACACGGTGGGATTACTGACTGAAAGGCCTGCAGGGCATAGAGAACCGCCCTCATCTCTAGGATGTTGATATGGAGATGAGCTTCCATCGGGGTCCACGTACCCTGGGACTTTACCCCACCCAGGTGCGCCCCCCACCCAAGACCTGAGGCGTCCGTGGTGAGGGTTACCTCCGGGGACGGCGCTACGAACGGGACGCCCGTGGAGAGCGACCCTGGGACTAGCCACCACTGCCAGTCTCAGATCACAGAATTCGTGATCCTGACCGGATGCTGCAAGTGGTCTTGCCTTTGGTCCCATTGCACTTTGAGCATCCACTGAGTTACCCGCATGTGAAGCCTTGCGAAAGGGACAGTAGGAATGGCCGCAGCCATGTGTGTCCGGCGAAGGCGACCTGGCAGGTAATGGATCTTGTTCGACACAAATCCCTTATGAGGGATCTGATGCGCTCCGCTCTGTCGTCCGGAAGAAAAGCTCTTCCCTGAACAGTGTCCAGTACTGTGCCTATAAACTGCAGTTTCTGCGACGGTACCAGGAGAGACTTCTCGTAATTTATGAGGATGCCCAGAGATCGGAACAGGTGCTGGGTACTCTGAACCGCATGTAGCAACGCCTCCCTGGAGGCGGCCATGAGAAGCCAATCGTCCAGGTACGGGAACACATAGTGGCCCTGTCTCCTCAGAGATGCTGCCACGACTGCCATGCACTTGGTATGGATGACAGTCCAAACGGAAGAGCTCGGAACTGGAAGTGGTGGTCGAGAAACTCGAAGCGCAGGAACCTCTTGTGCGCCAGAGCTATAGGGATATGCAGGTATGCATCCTGCATGTCTAGAGATGCTAAAAAGGCATCCTGTTTCAGCATGGGAATAAGACCCGGAAGAGTCACCATGTGGAATCTCTTGTAGGCGACCGACATGTTGAGGTCGCTGAGGTCCAGAATCGGACGGAGGTCCCCTGTTTTCTTTGGAACCAGGAAGAAGTGGGAATAGTATCCTTGTCCTCTCTGGTTCTCCGGGACGTATTCTATCGCTCCCTTTCGCAGGAGCGCGAGTACTTCTTGCCAGATCAAAGTTTTGTACTGACCCGAATAGCGGGAGAGCAAAGGAGGCCTCGAGGGTGGCTTTTCTGCGAATTCTATAAAGTGGCCTAGACTGACCAACTGAAGAACCCACCTGTCGGAGGATATAGCCTGCCATCCCGGCAGGAAGTTCGCAATGCGACCCCCGACCATGATTTCCCATTGATCCTGAGGGGCGGGGGCCGGAAAGGAGTCAGGCTGTGGCAGCAGATGGGTCCGCTGGCTGGGCCGGCTTAGGAGAACGCTGACCTCGGCTGGCGGGCTGTTCCCCCTGGGCTCTATGAAAGCCAGAGCCCCTCTGATGTGTAGCGGAGCGGGGCTGCTTCCTCTGCGTCCGCCCACGAAAACGGCTTTGGTTCCTACGAAAGGAACCAAGCTTGGGTCGGTACATGGCCTGAACCGACCTTACCGCCTTCCCGGCTTCTTGAAGTCTGGTAATGATCTTCTCAGAAGGATTACCAAACAAGACTTCTCCCTCGAAAGGAGCATCCATAATGTTCTTCAGGACGTCCGGGGTAAAACCAGAGACGCGTAACCAGGAGTGTCTCCGGAGGCATACGCCAGAAGCTGCTGCTCGGGCCGATGAGTCCGCGGAGTCGTACGCAGCTCGAAGCACTTGGGTCCCCACGTCTGAACCCGTACGGAGGAGCTGAAGCATCTCCTTTTTCTGCTCACCATCAGGCAATTTTTCAGCTGTCTCCAGACCCTGTTCCCACAAAGCGTTCTGGAATTGAACCATGTGGGTCAAATAGTTCAAGGATCTGATGGCGCACGTAGCGGAAGCATACGTGCGCCTACCCAACGCGTCCAACTGCTTGGACTCTGGGTCCGGTGGCAGGGTGCTCAAATGCTGCGGCCTCTATGACCAGTCATGTGAGGCTGTGATGACCAGAGAATCGGCCTGAGGCTGCAGCGTCAAGTACTGGTCTTCCTTAGGAGCCTTGTACAAGCGATCAGCTTTTTTCGGCATCGCCGGGAGCGAATGTGGACGCTTCCACGCTGCCTTGGTGACGTCCACGAAAGTGTCCACCAAGGGTGGTACCACCACAGGCTTGGGGTCCTTCTGCCGAAGATATCTGGTGAGGCGTATCCTTTCGGGGTCTAGCTCTTCTGCATCCCATCCCATGTTCTCTTGGATATGTCTCATAATATCCAGGAACGAAGGGTCATCCGGAGGAGATTTCGGCATCTCACGTGGGTCCGGAGAAGGGATGGAGAGAGGAGATGGGGATCTAAAGGAAGAGTAGTCTGATCCCGTGTCCTCCGTCGATGGCGAACGTCGGTGTCTCCTGGATCTCTTGGGGCTGGGTGAATCAGAAGAGGATTTCGATGGAGGTCTCCGCTTTTCTGATCTCCCCCTGGGAGAGGATCTAGGTTCCCGGGGAGGAGGTAAATGGCCTGCCGACCCCGATGGCGAAGGGGGTGCAGGGACCGGAGGAGAAGGAACAGTGGGAGCCATGTCCTTCTTGATGGTGTCTCACCAGTAAGTGAAGAGATCCTTCACTTCCGCTAAGGAAAGGCCCAACGACGGCCCGGGCGCCGGTGGGCGGTCGTCGGGTCCCGGCGTCGGCTCTACAGGGGCCACTGGCAAGGGCGAGGGTTCCCTGTGAGTTTCGACGAAACCAGGGTCGCCTGTCTGGTCCTCGGGCTGCGTTAAGTCCTCCTCAGTCAAAGTCTCCTGACCGACGTCGGTCGGAGGCATCAGGGCCCTCTTCTCAGGAGGAGCGGATGTCGGTCCCCCTACCGCGTCCGCTGAGGTGGTTTGGCCGGCAACGGTCATCTGGCCGACGGCGGCTCCAGGGAAGGATGACGTGCGGCGGACGACGGTCGCGACGGCGTCGGGTCCACAGGCCTCTTTAAGGGTGTGAGCTCCAGAGTCTTCCGAGGAGGCACAGAAGAAGACCTGACGTCAGGTACCGAAGGGCGGGAACCCGACTTGTGGTGATGGTGGTGGTGCTCCCCGGACTTCGCCAAGGCCTTGGAGGAAGAAGACGAGGACGGCCTGGCGGACTTGGCCTGAGAAGAAGGCTTCCTAACCACAGCCGGGGGAAGCTGAGCGCTGGCCCTGGAAGGAGAGCGGTCGGACCGAGAACCGGAGCTGCGGGACTCCGAAGCCCTGGAAGGGGCCTTCTCCCTTCTTTTCTCCGCGTGCTTGTGGGATTTAGAAGAAGATTCCCCCTTGGAGGACATGGTCTTCAGCTTTTCCTCCAACAAAAAAGCCTGAAGGGCCTTCTGACGTCGGATCCTAGTTCGACTGTTGAACCCCTGGCAGAACGAACAGGCCCGGGTATCGTGGTCTGGGCCCAGGCACCTAACGCAGGCAGTGTGGGAGTCCTTGAAGGGGATCTGTTTCCCGCAAACACACTTGGAGGAGTGACCGGAGGTCGGAGAGGACATCAGCAACAATCTTGCTTGAAGAAATTCGAATTTCCCGAAGGAAAGCACTAAACCACACGTCGCGCGCTAGACTGCAACCAAAGGGTCGGTGACATGCAAGTCGACGGCGGGAAAGAATTGGGGAATTCATGGACCGCTCTTATATACCACGCCTGACGCCGGAGGCGGACCGACGCTGGGGAGTGGTCCTCGCTAGAAACTAGATATATTTTCTCGCGGGGTCCTGACGCCTGCCAGCTACAGTCCTAATGGTGTAACCTGTTGCAAGAGCTGTCTCTCGAAGTAAGATCTAGTATTGATTCTGTTTTGGGGTGGACTTTTCTTAGTTTTAACTTTAATTTGCCTGTGAGGAACTGTAGCTGTGAAATATCTGCAGTCAGCTGTGACTAGACCTGTTACTTAGCCTTTGTGAAATAGGTGTCAGGAAGAAAGGAAGGCACTCCCCAGGGTGGAGGGTATGAGTTGTAGGTGATTGTTTCTGGACAGCATAGGTTTACTCCCACCCACCCCAAGCTCATAAATTCCTTTATAGCAGGGGTTCTGACATCATTTCCTCAAACCTGCTAACAACATCACCTGTTCATATCCTTAAAGGCATAGCACACTGAAAAGGTGGTAGACACACTCACAAGCTTGCACATACTAAAATGAGAACAAAGCAAAAAAGCAACTGTAACTGGAAGAGACAGAGACATGTGGGGAGTGGTGCAATGCACTGGCTGTGGAGCAGCAGTCTTCCGGGAGAAATTGTGGAAACTGCGTTGCTGCCCTACTTGCAGGCACCTCTCTGGTTTGAGGGAGGAGGTGTTCGTCTCCAAGCTGATCTGGCAAGGATCTGAGAAACCTGCTCTCCCACCCAGGCCACCGCCGCTACCTCAGAGGTTGCCAAGAAAGAGGCCTGGCTACGCCACGGTGGGCCCAGGGTGGGTGAGGGTGGTGGAACAGAGGCGCATCTCTCCAACTGTGCCTCTCTACAATTCATTCGCCACTCTGGCAAGCATGGTTCTTCTATGGAGGCACCTGCAGTGGAGACCAAGGAGGATGCAGGGAACCTCCACAATGGAGAACCACAGGAGGGTGGCCCAGGACCCCACAGGGGAAGGAAACAACTCCTGGTGGGGGACTCGACTGTTAAGGGGTAGAAATGGGGGAGGGTGGGGAAAGAGCGGTAAGGTGCCTGCCTGGTGCCAAGGCTTGGAAGGACAGGAAGAAAAAATTACTCACCCTGCTAATGTTGTTTCTTCTAATGGAGTCTTGCTATATTATGACATATGCAGTGAGTCCCAACCTTCGAACTGCTCCGGAGGTGAAAGAGTTAACTTTCCATGCCAGGCATGGAATGCTGAGCTCGAGCTCGGTTGAAACTCTGTCTGTTGTTTTTCAAACTCAAACCGTCAGATCTTTACGAGCTAAACTCACTGAGGTTCTGTGTGTAAGCTGTAAACCTACACTAGCCAACTGGCTACTAAATATAAGAACACATTTTTTGGTGCCAAAACAAAGACACAAACCAGGAGACCCAAAAAATGAAAAACACAACACCCAGTCACCCCAAAAAGGAGGGGTGAAAAACAAGGTGGGCATCTACTAAGTGCCAACACTGCACTGTCCACCCATATCCCAAAAACAGAGGTTCTGAGAGGGGCAGGCAAGGGGGGAGGTCATAATATAGCAAGACTCCATTAGAAGAGACAACATTACTAAGGTGAGTAATTTTTTCTTCAAACAACATGGAAGTCTTGCTATATTATGACATATGCAGACTACACAGCAGTACCTCCATGGAGGAGGGACAGAACCTACTTAGGAAATAGGCTCTGAAACACAGCTGTGTTAAAACCGAGCATCACCCTAGCCTGGATGTCCAGGGAGTAATGCTTGGTAAAGTGTGAACTGTTTTCCAGGTAGCTGCTTGACATATCTCTAGGATAGGATGTCCCTGGCAGCAGCCAGAGACGCAGCTGTACATCTGGTAGGAGTGAGCCTCAGGCCTGAGGGAGGAACCTACCCAGTTTTCATAGCAAAATTGGATACAAGAGACAATCCACCTGGCAATGGATCTTTTAGTGGCAGGTTTCCTTACCAACCTCACCATAAGTGAGGAACAGTTGGAGGGAGTCAAACCTGTGACCCTTGGTATGTTCTATGTAGTAACTAAGGGCTCTTTTGACATCTAAACTGTGCAGTCTCCTCTCGCCAAAGGAGGAATGGTCAGTGAAGTACACAGGGAGAGACATAGATTGATTAAGGTGGAAATCTGAAACCACCTTAGGCAAGAACTTCCTGTTAGTCCTGAGGACCACCTTATCTCTATGAAAGGAGATAAAATCAGGCTTCACTGACAATACTTGTAACTCACTTATGCGTGTGGATGAAGTGATGGCTACCAAGAACACAGTTTTCCAAGTCAAGTACTTAAGCTCTGCTGAAGACAAAGGCTCAAAAGGGGGTTGCATAAGCTGGGCAATGCAAATATTAAGATCCCAGGCAGGGGCAGGGTCCCTGAATGGAGGGTTGGTGTGAAGCAATCCCTTGAACAACTTGGGAGAATACAGGATGAGCTGAAAGAGAAGAAGGCTTACCTGCTGATAAGAAAGCAGACATGGCTGCCAGGTGCACTTTTAGGGTAGCTGGTCTCAGCCCCAAAGTATTTAAATGGATCATATAAACCAGGACTGTGGGTAAGTCAGCAGATTCTGGGGAAATATGCTTTCCAGAGCACCAAATGGAAAATCCCTTCCATTTGGAATTATAAGCAGCCCTGGTGGAAGGCTTCCTAGAAGCCTTCAGGATACCCAATACACTTTGGGATAGGTGTAGGTCAGCAAACTCTAACTCTTCAAGAACCAGGCCTTGAGATTGAGAGATTTGAGGTTCAGGTACCACACTCTCCCCTGAGCACCGGTTAACAGGTTGTGATTCCTGGGAAGACACAGGGGAAGGTGGACTGCTAAGGACATAAGGAGTGGGTACCAAGGCTGTCTGGCCCAATCTGGAGCAATCAGGATCAGCTTGCAGGGTTGAGATCTGATTTTGACTAGCATCTTGAACAGAAGAGGGAAAGAGGGGAAAGGCATAGAGAAACTTCCCTTCCCAACTGAGAAGCAAGGCATCCAGAGGGACTGAGCCCAACACTGGGGGCATGCAGCAAAAAGGGGAAGTTGGTGATTCTCTGGGGCTGCAAAAAGATCTATCTGCGGGGTGCCCCATCTGGCAAATACTACTTCCAGTACCAGGGGATCCATGACCATTCGTGATGGCCCTGGGAAATCCTGCTGAGAGCATCTGCCAGGACATTGTCCTTGCCTTGGAGGTGAACTGCCAAAAGGGAGATGTTCAGTGAGTAAGCCAGAGACCACAACTTCATTGCTTCGGTGCATATGGCCGTAGACCGAGTGCCCCCTTGCTTGTTGATGTACCACATTGTGGTGGTATTGTCTGTTCTGACCTCAATAACTTTGTTCTGAACAGATTTGGAAAAAACTTGAAGTGCTAGAAAAACTGCTCTGAGTTCCAAAAGATTGATGTGGAGCAGAGATTCCTGAGGGGACCACAATCCTTGGGTAGTGAGGTCACCCATGTGAGCTCCCACCCCAAGAGGGATGCATCTGTAGTAAGGAGTAAGGAGTGAGACTGAGGGGCAAAAGGGACAGCCTGTCTCAGATTGCTCTGGTCCTGCCACCACTGAAGGGCTTGGATCAGGGTTCGGGTCACTGGGATCAATTTGGTTAGAGGGTCTCTCCTTTGAAACCAAAAAGCTCTCAAATGGAAATGGATGTCCCTCATCTGAAATCTTGCTCCCTGCACTACTGCTGTAGAAGCAGCCATGTGCCCCAGGAGATGTAGAAAGTGCCTTGCTGGTTGAGAGACCTGCAGGGTGAAAGAGGAGGCCAGAGAGACCAGGGTCCTTGCCCTTTCCAAAGGAAGGAAGGCTCTGGCTTCCTCTGTGTTCAGTTCTCTGCCTATGAAGGTGAGAAGCTGGGCAGGCTCTAGAACTGACTTTGGAAGACATAGAAGGAAACCTAGAGAGGTAAGCAGTTGCTGAGTTACCTGAAGATGTAATTTGACTTGGTCTGGAGACTGGCCTACTATGAGCCATTCGTCCAGGTAAGGAAAGATGGCAATAGTTTGCCTTCTTAGGTGGGCAACTGCTACTGCCAGGCATTTTGTGAATACCCTTGGGGCAGAGGTGAGGTCGAAAGGCATTGCTCTGAACTGGTAATGGCCTGAGGGCAGTTCAAATCTGAGGTACTTTCAATGGGAGCTTCTGATGAGAATATGGAAATAGGCATCCTTGAGGTCCAGGGACGCTAGCCAGTCCCCTGGCCTTAAAGAGGGTAAAACAATTCCCAGAGTCGCCATTTTGAATTTTGGCTTTAAAAGGTGCTTGTTTAGGTATCTGAGATCCAGGATAGGCCGCCATTCTCCTGTCTTTTTTTGGGGTAAGGAAGTACCTGGAGTACAAACCTTTGCCCTGGTGTAGGCGTGGAACCCTTTCCACAGCTCTGAGAGCCAGGAGGGTAGAAACTTCTGCCTCTAGGGGAAGTGCCTCTGATGGATTTGCAGGTGGAAAGGATCTGGTTCTCATCTTTGGAAATTTTTCTGAAGCGGAGAACCAGTCCCTGGCTTACTACTTCAAGGACCCACTTGTCTGATGTTAGAGACTTCCAGTCCTGGACAAAGTAAGCCAGCTTGCCCCCTACAGGTAGTGGAGAATCGACCCTGGCCACCCCATCAGGGTGCCTGCTTGGCGGGGGGGCTTTACGGGGGCTTTGCAGATCTGTGTCATCTGCAAATAGGCATACATTTCCTTCCTGTCCCTCAGCAATGTCACTTATAAAGACATTATTAAAAAGGACTGGACCCAGTACTGAACCCTGCGGTACCCCATTAGTAATCGCTCTTTCTTCAGAGTGGACTCCATTTACAATTACCGTCTGTGTCCTGTTGTCCAGTCAATATTTTACCCAGGCTACCACCATGGGACCCACTCCCAGGATGGATAATTTGACTAGTAATCTTTTGTGTGGGACTGTGTCAAATGCCTTGCCAATGTTTAGGTAGGCCATGTTCACAGCCCCTCCCTGGTCTACTACTTTGGTCACCCAGTCAAAGAAATCAATTGGATTAGTCTGACATGAACTTCTTGCAGTGAACTCATGCTGCCTTGGGTCCTGTACTCCACTGGCCTCTAGGTACTCAACAATTCTTTCCTTCAGAAGTGACTCCATCATTTTCCCTACCACAGAGGTCAAACTGACAGGTCTGTAGTTTCCTGCCTCTGTCCTGGTCCCACTTTTGTGAAGGGGAATCACATCCGCAGTCCTCAAGTACCACACCATCCTCCCATGATTTGTTAAAAAAGGGTAGTCAGTGGTTTCACTAGTTCTCCCTTCAATTCTTTTAGAATTCTGGAGTGAATTCCATCTGGCCCCACTGCTCTGTCCACATTCAGTTTTATGCCTTGCCAATGTTTAGGTAGGCCATGTTCACAGCCCCTCCCTGGTCTACTACTTTGGTCACCCAGTCAAAGAAATCAATTGGATTAGTCTGACATGAACTTCTTGCAGTGAACTCATGCTGCCTTGGGTCCTGTACTCCACTGGCCTCTAGGTACTCAACAATTCTTTCCTTCAGAAGTGACTCCATCATTTTCCCTACCACAGAGGTCAAACTGACAGGTCTGTAGTTTCCTGCCTCTGTCCTGGTCCCACTTTTGTGAAGGGGAATCACATCCGCAGTCCTCAAGTACCACACCATCCTCCCATGATTTGTTAAAAAAGGGTAGTCAGTGGTTTCACTAGTTCTCCCTTCAATTCTTTTAGAATTCTGGAGTGAATTCCATCTGGCCCCACTGCTCTGTCCACATTCAGTTTTAGGAGTTTTTTCAGAACCCTTTGTTCTACGAAAGAACTGGGATCGACCCTCCCCCCTTATCCACAGTGCTTCTGTTAATTGGATTAGGCACCTCCCTTGCCTCCTCTTTGTGAATACCGAGCAGAAATATTTATTCAGTAACCCTGTTTTTTCACTGTCCCTCTCTGCCCACCCACCGTCCATTCTATTCAGCCTCATTATCCCTCCCTTTGTCTTTCTACGCTCCCTGATGTACCTATAAAAGTTTTGATCCCCCTTCTTAACCGAGTTGTCTATCTGTTCCTCAGTTTGGGCCTTTGCTATTCTGACTTCCCTCCCTGCTTCCTTCTGCCTTAACTGGTATAGTTATCTTTCCCGCTCCTTCTGTGTTTCCTTATACTTCCTAAATGCTATATTTTTCTCCCTGACCTTCCCCGCCACCTCTTTTGAGAACCATAGTGGCTTCTTCTTTTGTTTTGATTTATTTGCTTCACACAAAGGCTTGTTGCCTCTGTGATGGTAGTTTTAATGTTTCCCCATTGTTGCTCAACCCCTTCTTCTAGCCTATTTGCTAGTGCTTTTCTAAGGCAATCTCCCATCTTGCCAAAGTCAGCCCTCCTGAAGTCCAATACCCTCACTTTTGTATGGCTTGACTGTGTAGCTGAGTTTATCGTGAACCACATTGCTTGGTGGTCACTTGTTCCCAGACGGCTACCCACTTCTAGATCCGAGATCCTCACACTGTCCTTATTTGAGAGTACGAGGTCTAATATTGCTCACTCACAAGTGGGTTCCAAAGGATTGTGGAGCCATGGAACAAAACTACCTGTGGATGTGGTAGGAGCTAGGACCGTATCAACATTCAAAAGTATTTGGGAAAAGGAGTATGCTAGAATCAAATCCACAAGGGAATCTACCAGCTAAGACCCATAATCACCTAGGATCTCGGGATCTCAAGGGCAGATTTGATGCACCTTTGGTCTCCTTCTGCTGTCACCTATGTTTCTAACTGAAGAAGAAGCAGTTAAATATGCTATTAGTGGTCCGGCCTGGTGATGCGAAGGGTTGAGGCGCTGGACGCCACACCTCGCGCTACGCTGGCAACCCTGGTTCGGGAACGGAATCAGGCCGCTGCAGGTCAGCTGGTGAGGGAGAGGATTAAGCGTCCCCAAGACAGCTCTCCTCTCCCGGGGTGGGTACTGGGTCTCGTTCAGCACTTAAGTAACCCCCGATGGAGATCAGGGGTGTTGCATGGGCTGGTACAGTAAGGGGCAGAGCGTAGCAGATGCCAGCAGTGTGCCTGCACAGGCATCATTGCACACTGTGCTCCTGGGGAAACCATGGAAAAGACCCTTGCCCATCATAGGCGGCCAGGTCCAGGGGCTGACCTCCAGGCCGGGTTTCCAATCCACCTTCGGTTCTCCTCTCGCTCCCCTGGCAACCTGTCTAGATTGCAGAAAGGTTGCTGGCAAGAGTCAGTGGTCCCACCCTAGGGGGCTTAGATCCAGGGGGGAGTCAGGGAGCCAGAAGCAGCAAGTAGGAGGCAGTGTCGACCGAACAGTGAGACTGGAGCTTCAGGCGGGCAGGATAAGGTTGCGTCATGAGTCCCACTTGAGAGAGTCCAGCAGCAAGTCATGAGGAGCATAAAGAGAAGGTAACAAAAATATATGCTATTAGACAACTGAAGGGGGGGGAGCTCCTGGTCTTGATGGACCGTCGGCAGAGTTTAATAATACATGTATATTACAAATAGTTGCTCTCTTCACAAAACTCTAACTCCTTTCCTAAAGGAGGAGCAATCCCACAAAGTTTTCAACAAGCCCCAATTATAGTCTTAACAACCAAAGGGAAGAATCCTAGGTTGTACACATCATATCAACCAATCTCCCTTTTGAACTCTGACTACAAGATTATACAAAAAATACTGGTTAATAGGTTGGAGAAGGTGCTTCCATCAGTAATTCACACTGACCAGACTGGATTCAATAAGAGGATAAAAGGTTTCAACAATATCAGAAACACTTTAAATACATCAGCTATGGAAAATCAAAAAAAAAAAAATATTGATTTTATCATTGGATGCCGAGAAAGCTTTTGTCAGGGTGGAGTGGGTATACCTGTTTCAAATAATGCAAAAAGCAGATCTGGGCCTTAGTTTTATAAACTGGATTAAAGAAAAAATGACTCACCTTAGTAATGTTGTTTTTTCTAATGGAGTCTTGCTGTATTCTGACTATTGCAGTTAGGTCCTGCCTTTCAACTGCCCCAGAGAACAAAGAGTTAACTTTCCATGGCCAGCATGGAACGTTCATCACAAGCTCACTTGAAGCCCCTGTCTGCTGCTGTTTAAACTCCAACCATCAGATCTTTACGAGCAATACTCATTAGAAGTCCTGTGTGGAAACTAAAACTCATACTAGCCAACTGGCAACTAAATTTATTAAAAAGGGTTTTTTGATTTCAAAGAAAAGACTCAAGTCAGGAAACCCAAAAACAACACACACCCAAAGTAATGGAGGGTGAAAAAGGGGCACCCCTAGGGTACCAACACTGCTCCTGCCCACCCACATCTCAAAAACCAGGTTCTGAGAGGGGGGGCTGGGGGAGGTCAGAATACAGCAAGACTCCATTAGAAGAAACAACATTAATAAGGTGAGTAATTTTTCTTCAAAAAACATGAAGTTCTTGCTGTATTCTGACTATTGCAGACTATCAAGCAGTACCTCCATAGAGAAGGGACAGAACCTACTTTGGGAATAGGCTCTGAAGTACTGCTGTGCCAAACCAAGCATCACTCCTAGCTTGGATATCCAGAGAGTAATGCTTGGTGAATGTATGGACTGTTTTCCAGGTGGCTACCTGACAAATTTGTAAGATAGGAATATCCCTGGCAGCAGCCAGGGAATCAGCTGTACCTCTAGTAGAGTGAGCCCTCAGGCCTGAGGGTGGAGTTCTACCCAGTTTTTAATAGCAGAATTGTATGCAAGAGACAGTCCACCTGGCAAGAAATCTCTTAGTGGCAGGTTTGCCCTCACCGACCTCTCCATATGTGAGGAACAACTGGAGGGACTCAGACCTGTGACCCTTGGTGCGCTCTATGTAGTAGATGAGGGCCCTTTTAACATCCAAGCTGTGCAGCCTCCTCTCTCCAGAGGAGGAATGGTCAGTGAAGAAAACAGGGAGAGTCAAACTGGTTAAAGTGGAACTCTGAAACCACCTTAGGCAAAAACTTCCTGTTAGTTCTTAGGACCACTTTATCTCTAAGGAAAGAGATGAAATCAGGCTCCACTGACAGGGTTTGCAATTCACTGATACGTCTGGCAGAGGTGATGGCTACCAAAAACAGTTTTCCAAGTCAAGTACTTAAGCTCTGCAGAGGACAAAGGCTCAAAGGGTGGTTGCATAAGCTGAGCAGTGCCAACATGAAGGTCCCAAGCAGGAGCAGGGTGCCGGGGGGGATTGGTGTGCAGCAATCCCTTGAAGAACTTCCAAAACACAGGATGTGCTGACAGAGGAGAGGGCTTGCCTACTGACAAGAAGGCAGAAACAGCTGCCAAATGCACTTTAAGTGTAGCTGACCTAAGTCCTAAGCCATTAAGATGAACCATATAGTCCAGAAGTGTAGGCAACCCAGCAGATTCTAGAGAAATATGCTTATTAGAGCACCAAATAGTGAACCTATTCCATTTGGAGTTGTAAGTCTTTCTGGTGGAAGGCTTTCAAGAAGCCTTAAGGATATCCAGAACCCCCTTGAGAAAGGTGCAGATCAGCAAACTAACTCTTCAAGAGCCACGACTTAAAATTGAGAGACTTGAGGTTCGGATACCAAATCCTCCCCTGAGAGGATGTCAACAGGTTGTAATTACTAGGAAGAGACAGGGGAAGGTGGACTGCTAAGGACAGCAACAGGGGGTACCAGGGCTGTCTGGCCCAGTCTGGAGCAATCAGAATCACTTTGCATGGTTGTGACCTGATCTTGACTAACACCTTGAACAGGAGAGGAAAGGGGGGGAAGCATACAGAAATTTCCCTTCCCAATTCAGGATCAGAGCATCCAGGGGGACTGAGCCCAAGACTGGGGGTCTGAAACAAGAGAGAGGAAGCTGGCGATTGTCTAGGGCTGCAAAAAGATCCATCTGTGGAGTGCCCCATCTCAAGAAAATCACTTTCAGAACTAGGGCATCTAGGGTCCATTCGTGATGGCCCTGTGATATCCTGCTGAGAGCATCTGCCAGGACATTGTCTTTCCCTGGGAGGTGAACTGCTGTCAGAGCAAGGCTGAAGACAGAGTGCCTCCTTGCTTCCTTGATGTACCACACTGTGGTGGTATTGTCTATTCTGGACCACCTTGTTCTGTACAGATTTGGAAAAGACTTGCAGTGCCAGAAACTGCTCTGAGTTCTAAGAGACTGATGTGAAGCAGAGATTCTTGAGGTGACCACAGCCCTTGGGCAGTAAGTTCCCCCAGGTGGGCACCCCAGCCCAGCAGGGAGGCATCTGTGGTGAGCATAACTGAAGGAGACTGAGTGACAAAGGGAACTCCTTGTCTCAAATTGTCCTGATCCTGCCACCACTGCAAAGCCTGGATCAGGGTTCGAGTCACTGGGACTAGTTTGGTAAGGGAATCCTTTCTTTGGTACCAGAAGGCTCTTAAGTGGAACTGAATGTCCCTCATCTGAAATCTTGCTCCCTGGACCACTGCTGCACAGGCTGCCATGTGGCCCAAAAGCTGCAGGAATGCCTTGCTGGTCGAGACACCTGAAGAGTGAATGAAGAGGCCAGTTCCATAAGGGTCCTTACCCTGTCATGGGGAAGGAAAGTTCTTGACCTTATTGTATCCAGCTCCGCCCCTATGATGGTGAGGAGCTGTACTGGCTCGAGAACTGACTTTGGAAGGTTGAGGGGGAATCCTAAGGAAGTGAGCACTTGCTGAGTTATTTGCAGATGTGACTTGACTTGGTCTGGAGACTGGCCCACTATGAGCCAGTCGTCTAAGTATGGAAAGATGGAGATCTTTTTTCTCCTTAGGAAAGCAACCACTACTGCCAGGCACTTTGGGAACACCATTGGGGCTGATATTAGGCCAAACGGCACTGCTCTGAACTGATAGTGGCCTGAAGGCAACTCGAACCCGAGGTACTTTCTGTGGGAGCACCTAATGGGAATGTGAAAATAGGCATCCTTGAGGTCCAGGGAGGCTAGCCAGTCCCCTGGCCTTAGAGAGGGCAGAATTATTCCCAGAGTCACCATTCTGAACTTTGGTTTTAAAAAGTACTTGTTCAGATATCTTGGATCCAGGATGGGCCACCATTCTCCTGTCTTTTTGGGGGTTAGGAAGTACCTGGAGTACAATCCTTTGCCCTTGTGTAGGGTAGGAACCCTCTCTATGGCTCTGAGAGCTAGGAGGAAACAAACCTCAGCCTCTAGGGCAATGGTCTCCGATGGATTTGCAGGTGGAAAGATCTGGTTCTCATCTTGGGAAATATTTTGAAGCTGAGAACCAGTCCCTGGCTTACTACTTCTAGGACCCACTTGTCTGATGTCAGAGACTTCCAGTCCTGGACAAAGTAAGCCAGCCTGCCCCCTACAGGTATTGGGGAATCAGCCCGGGCAGACCTATCAGGGTGTCTGCTTGGCAGGGGGCTGAGGGGTGGAAGCAGGCCTGCTCATTCCCCGTCTGTCTCTCCCTCTGAAGAACCCCCTCTGAGCATAAGAAGAGGAGGAGGCCTGGGCTTGATAAAAAGGCCTTTGAAAAGGCCTGCCCCCAGACTGCTGCCTTTGAGGAGTGGCTTGCCTTTCTTTGGCCTGAGCACTCCTGTAGGTGGCCCTGTACTCGTCCATATTTTTCATGTAGTTCTCTGTTTGCTCCTCAAACAAAGAATTACCAATGACAGGGAAATCCATGGCGTTAGCCTGGGTATCCTCTGATAGGCTAGTACATCTGAGCCAAGCTATCCAACGAGGGGCCACAGATTTAGCCATGACTCTTGATGAAACATCATAGGAGTCCACAGCAGCATGGAACTGCACCTTGGATGCCTCAATCCCATCTGCAGTCACCTGCTCCAGCTCCTTGGCAAGCTGGTCAGGGGCCTGTTTAGCCAGAGCCAGCACAGTGTCTCATCTGGACATCTGGTATCTAGCTGTGTAGGCCATATAGTTAGCCTGCCTGAGTCCCAAAGATGCTGCCATGTACTGCTTCTTTGCCATGGCATCAATCCTCCTGGAGTCCTTATCTGTGGGGTGTGATGCCAAGGGAATATTTGCCTCATCACAGGCAGCAGCCTGCACTACCCCAACATGGCTGCATTGCTGAGAAAGGAACTCCGTGTCTGAGCCTGAAAGGGTGTCCCTCTTGTCTATCTGTCTGTCCACAGGAGGTATGGAGTCTTAAGAATTTTATTTGTCTGTTTCCAAAAAGATTTATGGAGAGGAACAGACAGTCTCCTGGACTCTGGGATGTCCATCATTTCAACAAAATCAGGCTCCTCCTGATCTTCTACTGCTTCTTCCATTGGAAGCTGGAGTGTTTCAGCCACTTTTTTATGAAACATAAAGTGGGAAGGGGACTCAGAAAGCCTAGGAGGAGAAACACCTGAAGGTCTGTCTGGGGAGATGTCCGGGTCAATAGGCACATCCAGACTTTCATAAATAACCATCATCATTCTCATACTCTCCCTCCTCCAGTTCATAAAATTCTTCTGAAGTGTAATCTGGAACTGGTGGAACCGACCGAACAGAGCCCCTGCTAGATGGTGCCGTTTCGGCTTGAACCGAAGTTAGCGACTGCACTATTCTTATCGCTTTGGCTATCTCATCAGTGGTCGGAGTATGAATTTCTGGATCCTAACCGGACAATTTATCTTTTCTCTTCCTTTTAACTGGAACCGATTCCTCAGAATCGGCTCTCCTCTTGCCCGAAGAAGTTTCGCCCTGGTCAGAGGGCACTCCTTCTGGTTCGGTCGGAACCGAACCAGGCTGGCCATCCGGGTCAGTGGACTTCTCTGCCTCCCTTTCACTCAGTCTACCTACTCTCTTATCCAGGGTAGCTTTGGGAAAATTCTTACAAATTTGGCAGTCTGAATCGAGGTGGTTAAACCCCAGACAATAAACACAGGTGGGGTTGGGATCACCCTTAGCAAAGGCTTCCCCACACACACTGCAATGTTATAACCCAGTGGGCCCAGTTTTTTTCTTGGGTTTCTCAGACATGGCCAATCCTATCCAAAAATACAGGTTACTCACCTGTAACAGGAGTTCTAGGAATGGTATATGTTGTTCATCCACACTTATTGGCAGGTTCCTTGCCACTTTAAATCTTGCCGGAGGGTCTTCAAGCTGGCTCCTCCCACCCACCCGGGTGGTAAAACCTCAGCTCCTACTTCCCATGATGACAGATCTGGCCCTGGCTAGCTCAGGGTTGAAGCGCCGGCCGGGAGGTCGGGAGTCAGGTGGGATGAACAACATATACCATTCCTAGAACTCCTGTTACAGGTGAGTAACCTGTACTTAGGGACATGGATATGTTGTTCATCCACACTTATTGGCAGACTCTCTAGTAGTTCTCCTCCGGAGGAGGGAGGCAAGGCGACACCCCCTACTTAGGGAATAAAGACTGGAGAACCGAGGCCCCAAAACCAGCATCCGCGTGACTCAAGGTCGACGTGGTAATGGGTAATGAAGGTGTGTGCTGACTTCCAGGTAGCAGCCCTGCAGATTTCCTGGATAGGGACGTCCCTGGAAGCAGCCACCGATGCAGCAGTATGACGGGTAGAATGAGCTCTTATTCCTCTGGAAGGCTCCATGCTTGCCAACTTATAGCAGAGATCTATGCAGGAGGTGACCCACCTGCTTATCGTCCGCTTGGCTGCAGGTCTGCCAGGTGCGGCTTCAGCATAGGTGACAAACAGCTGTCGAACCTCTCCCCGAATTTCAGCCGTGCGCTCCTTATAATAAGCGAGCGCCCTTCTAGGGTCCAAAGTATGGAGCCTATATTCGGCCCCTCCGAGGTGTGACTGGGGTAGAACACCGCAGAGTCAACACCTGGTTAAGGTGAAACTCCCACACCACCTTCTCGAAGGAATTCTGGGTGGGGCGAGGGCAACCTTGTCCTGTGGAAGACCAGGTAAGGAGACTCATGCAGGCCTGGAGTTCTCCCATCCTTCTGGCTGACGTGATAGCCACCAAGAAGGCGGTCTTCCACGACAGGTGAAAGAGTTCACACCTGTGCACTGGTTCGAATGGCTTGCCCATGAGCTTTGCCAGTACCAGCAGTAAATCCCACGGAGGTGGAGGTTCTCACACCAGAGGGGAAATGTGATCAAGGCCTTTGAAAAAGCACCAGACCACCTTCTCCTGTGCCACCGACTGCTCCCCGGCCCGCGCCCGGTAAGCAGAGATGGCTGCCAGGTGCACCTTTAGGGTCGTAGACCTAAGCCCATGACTAGAAAGGGACCATAAATAGTCCAAAATGCTTGCCAAAGAACAGGAGGAAGGGTCCAAGCCCTTGCCCTGACACCAGATGGAAAATCTCTTCCATTTGAAGGCATAGCATTTCCTGGTCAACTCCTCACGGGACGCTTCAACAACAATGAGGACCTCGTCGGAAAGACCCAAGGCCTGGAACTCTAGCCGCTCAGGAACCAGACCGTCGGGTGCAGGGATTGAAGGTCCGGATGGAACACCTTCCCCTGATTGACTGAGAGCAGGTCCGGGCGAACTGGAAGCTGCCTCGGGAGCATGGAGCTGAGGAGATCTTGGTACCAGAACTGGCCAGTCTGGGGCTATCAGAATCACCTGCGCCTTGTCCCTCCTTGTCTTGAGAAGCACCTTGTGAATCAAGGGAAATGGGGGAAAGGCGAAAGAGGCCCGGGTCCACAGCCCGAGAAGGCATCCCCGCAGCCAACCCCGCTGAGGGGGGCAGGCATGAACAGCCTCAGCCTGCATTCTCCCTGGAGGCAAACAGGTCCACCTGAGGTGTGACCCAGTGGAGAACAGATCTTGTACTACCTCCGGCAGGAGAGACCCACTGTGAGATGCAGCCCGTGATCCTGCCCAGGGCACGGCCAGGTGTTGGAGGCTCCTGCCACATGAATGGCTAGGAGATCCGCCTCCAGGCTGTGCATGAGTGACCAAATGCGGAGAGCTTTCTTGCATAGAAGCATGGAGCTGGCCCCAACCCTGGCGGTTCAGGTAGTACATGGTCGCGGGTATTGTCCGGCCTGACTCAGACCACTTGACCCCGGAGAAACAGAGCAAAGGCGTAGAGCTAGGCGGACCAGCCGAGTCTAGCAGGTTGATGTGGCATCGGGACTCACGGGGACCAGAGGCTGTGCACTGGTGTTCCCCAGATGGGGCACCCCAACCCATCAGAGAGGCATCAGTCGATAGAGAGACCGTCGGCTCGGGGCAGACAAACGGGATGCCCTCCTGCAGATGGGATGGAACGGTCCACCACTGGAGAGCATGCCACATCTCCTGGGTCACTATCACTAGCTGGTCCAATGGATCGCAGCGTTGTGACCAATGGCTGGCCAGTCCTCACTGAAGGGGAGCATGCCAGCGCCCAATGGACCACGCTGGTACAGGCCACCATGAGACCCAGGAGGCGAGGAAGTCCCGGTAGAGCGACTGTTCAACCAGAAATGATTGGGCAAAGGAGGTAAGAACCTCGGCCCTGTCCGGGAGCCGTGCTCTGCTTCGAAGAGAGTCGAGCTCTGCCTCGGTGAACAGGATCACCTGCTCGCTCGAGTTCTGACTCTGGCCTCGCTGATGAGAAGGCCGACTTGAGAGCAAACCTGGAGGGCCAGATCTCTGACCGCCCACCCACTGCCTGGAGGGGGCTGCTATCAGCCAATCGTCCAGGTAGGGTACACCGACACCTCGCGCCAAGAGGAATGCTGTCACCACTGCCATGCATTTGGTGAAGACCCTGGGAGCTGGAGATGAAGTCAAGGGCATGGCTTGAACTTGAAGAGGGATCCTCCGCCCGAAAGCGGAGGAATCTCCGGTGGACGGACGGATAGGGGACGGAAAGAACGGCCCTGTAGGTCCAGAGAACAGAACCACACGCCTGTTCCAGAGATGGTATTATCTGAGCCAGAGTGACCATTCTGAAGGTCCGAGACCTTAGGAACTTGTTCTGGGTCGTAGGTCGAGACTGGGGCCAGCCCCGTCCGCTTCGGAACCAGGAAATACCTGGACATGAACCCTCGGGTCTAAAGGGGGTCCCTCTACCTCCGTGATCACCTCCTTTTGAGGAGGAGAGCGATGTCGGCTCGACGAGTCGCCAGTGAGGCCGGGATTCGAGGCCCCCCGGGAGGTGCGACGGCTCCAAGGGCGGGCCTGCTCAAATTCTAGAGGTAGGCCGCTTCCCACCACCACCTTCAGTACCCACCTGTCCGTGGATAACAGTGACCAAGGGAAAGGAAGTAGCCTGAGCCGGCTCCCCACGGGGAACCAGGGTGAGGTGACAGGATGGGGCGACACACCCTCAGCCCGTGCCACTGGGCAGGCTTGGAGGAGGGACCAGCCGAGGGACCTCCTGGGCCTTTACCTCCCTGCTTCCTGTTGGAGGAAGCTGATGGTTTGGGTTTGGGATGCCAAGCTCGAGCCTGCTGGCCCTGACGCTGTTGGGCGGGGCCAGGGCCAGAAGGACTAAAGGCTTAGGCTGTGGCTTGGCGCCTTTGTCCTTCTGAGCGGAAGAGACCCGAGTCCATGTAGCATTGACCTCTCGATCCTCTGCAGGTGACCTTCCACCCCAGGGCCGAAGAGGTCAGTCCCCAAAAAGGGAACATCCGCCAACTTGTGCTGGGTATCCGAGGTAAAGGTGGATATCCTCAGCCAAGCCCGACGACGCATGGCCACTGCGGCCGCCACAGACCTGGCACATGAGTCCCCGATGTCTAACGCAGTCTGGAGCTGCTGTTTGGCCACTGCCCTGCCCTGGTCCCGCACCTGCCTGACCGTAGTCTGCAGATCTGTGGGAAGATGAGGGACAACCTCATCCAGGGAGTCCAACAGGGCACGAGAAAAATGTGCCATGAGGACGGCCGAACTGGCCTGACGAAGGCCGAGAGAGGACGCAGCACAGACTTTTCGCCCGGCATAATCCAATTTCTTGGATTCCTTGTCTGGAGGTTTGTCCACATCCCTGGCGCTCTTGGCATGCCGGAAAACGCTGATAGTAACCAACCCTCGTCGGTGGTGTTCAAAACCGACAGGGAACCGGTGGGGACCGTGATACTTCTGGCCATCCTGGTCAAGGCGAGGGCAGGAAGCAGGACGCTGCCAAGGTTCCAAGGCCGGACCCACTATGGCTTCAGGCACCGAAAGGCCTCTGAGGAGAATCCTCAGTCCAGAATCTCCGAGGGGATACCTGACCTGCTATGAACGGGTTCGAGCTTCATCCCGTGGACTCGGTGATGAGTCGAGCAACCCTAAGAAGGACTACGGCTATCGCCCACTGACTGCCCTCCCGGGACCCAAGTCCATGCGCTTTGGAGAAGAGGGAGAACCATCATCGACTCAGAAGAGTCCTCAAAGAGCTGCTCGGGTCTGAGCCACCTCCACCTGCCGAGGTTTATCGAGTGAGGGGTGACAGACAGCCTATGGGGCAAAACCCAAGGCCGACCGAGAATTTTTGGTCGGAGCCCCAACCAATGGCTGTGGAGGGCGGAGGTTCCACCAGAATCGGTGGGCAGCTGGAATTGGTCAACAACCGCCTGGGAACAGGCCTCGCCCAACGAGGTTGTTTCGCCGCCTCCGGGTGACAGCCACTTAATGGCCGGGAAGACGACTGGGTCGGCCTATTCTCCGTCAAAAGGAGCTGTTGTCACATGAGTTCGATTTCCGACGCACTTGCGTCAAGCTTCCTCGCCTCGAGGAAGAGTGGCGGCACCGCTTGACACGGTGCAGAGACCGAGACCGCCTATGGCGGCGGGAACAGTTGGACAGCGAGGATGTCCGAGACCGAGAGTCTCGACTAGGCCGAGGAAGGCGAGGAGAAGTGTCGGAAATCGGCACTCCCCTCGGCTCGGACGATCCCACCGAAGGCTCCGGAACCGGAGGCACAGACGAGCCGATGGGATCCTCAACTCCCACCGGGGAACCGGGGAGAGGGGATTCTCAGCTTCTCCAGCCGACAACCCGTCTAACGGGTCGAGAAAAATCTCGACCGCGTCGACGGGAGTCTCGGTCAACTGGCCTGGACAGGACACCGCTGAAGCCAGTGGCTAAAGCTGAGGGGGTCGACCAAGTCGACTGTCGGTTTAGGGGGATCTTTCCCACTCCCAAGAGCGTAGATGGAGAGACTTACTTTTGCTCTTTTTGGACCTGGAAAAAGGTCCCGAAGAAGCTGGACCCTCACCTTTCGTCGAGAGGGTCAGACAAAGCTCCTTAAAAGAAGCAGAGTACGAGGCACCGAGAGAGAGTGGGACAAATGCCGCAGCCGAGGCAGAAGCGGCCCGCGCCGCCTCCTCTTCGAGGGCGATCTGCTTGAGCTGATCAGCCGAGCCGCCCGCTGCAGACACCGCCAACCGGGCCTCTTTAGATTTCACCGATGGAATTCTTTTCTCTCGGGTGCCCTAGTTGTAATCGGGCAGCGGTCTCTCAAGGACGATGCAAGACTGAGATCTGATTTTGACTAGTACTTTGAATAGGAGAGGAAAGGGGGGGAAAGCATAGAGGAACTTCCCCTCCCAATCCAGAAGAAGGGCATCCAGGGGAACTGAGCCCAGCACTGGAGGCCTGCAACAGAACAGAGGAAGTTTGTGATTGTCTGGGGCTGCAAAAAGATCTATCTGAGGGATGCCCCACCTGGCAAAAACTATCCCCAGCACTTGAGGATCCAGGGACCATTCGTGATGGCCGGAGAAATCCTGCTGAGGGCATCCGCTAGGACATTGTCCTTCCCTGGAAGATGAACTGCTATGAGGGACATGTTCGGGGAATAGGCCAGAGACCACAACTTCATTGCCTCAGTGCACAAGGCTGAAGACCGAGTGCCCCCCTGTTTGTTGATGTACCACATTGTTGTGGTGTTGTCTGTTCTGACTTGTATCACCTTGTCATGGAGAGATGCAGAAAAAGCTTGAAGAGCTAAAAAGACAGCTCTGAGTTCCAGCAAATTGATGTGGAGCAGAGATTCCTGGGGACCAAACTCCTGAGTGGAAAGGTCGCCCTCGTGGGCTCCCCAACCCAGAAGGGAAGCATCTGTAGTGAGAGTCAAGTCGTAAGAAGGGAAATGAAGGGACCCCCGCCTAAATTGCTCTGATCCTGCCACCACTGGAGAGCTAGGATCAAGGTTCGATCACTGGGACCAACTTGAAAGGGGGTCTTCTCCGAGACCAAAAGGTTCTCAAGTGAAACTGAATGTCTCTCATCTGAAATCTGGCTCCCCTGCACAACAGCTGTGGATGCAGCCATGTGCCCCAGGAGCTGCAGAAAGTGTCTTGCTGGTCGAGAGACCTGCAGAGTGAAGGAAGAGGCTAGAGCCACTAAATTCTTACCCTTTCTGGGGAAGAAAGGCTCTGGCTAGCTTTGTGTCCAATTCTGCCCCTATAAAGGTGAGTACCTGGACTGGTTCCAGAACCGACTTTGGTAGGTTTAGCAGAAAACCCAGGGAGGTGAGAAGCTGCGGTGACCTGCAGGTGATTTTACCTGTTCTGGGACTGGCCTACAATGAGCCAGTCGTCTAGATAGGGAAAACAGCAATCCTCTGCCTCCTTAAGTGGGCCACTGCCACTGCTAGACACTTTGTGAATACCCTTGGAGCAGAGGTAAGGCCAAGGGCATTGTTTGAACTGGTAATGACCTGAGGGCAGTTCAATCTGAGGTACTTTCATGGGATCTCTGATTAGGACATGGAAATAGGGTATCCTGAGGTCCAGGAGGCTAGCCAGCCCCTGGCCTTAGGGAAGGTAAAATCATTGCCAGAGTTACCATTTTGAACTTTTGCTTTCAAAAGATGCTTGTTCAAATATCTGAGATCTAAAATGGCCGCCATTCTCCTGTCTTTTTGGGTAAGGAAGTATCTGAATACAGACCCTGCCCTGATGCAGGGGAGGAACCCTTTCTACTGCTCTGAGAGCTAACAGGATGAGACCTCTGTTTCCAGAGCGAGGGTCTCGAAGCACTTGTAGTAGAAAGTCTGCTTCTCAACTTGGGAAACTTTGAAGCTGAGAACCAGACCCTGGCTTACTACTTCCAGAACCCACTTGTCTGAGGTTAAAGTAGCCCACCTGACTGAAGCAAGCCAGCCTGCCCCCACTGGTAAAGGAGACTGCCCTGGGCACCCCATCAGGGTGCCTGTTTCGCAGGAGCTTTAGGCTGGGGTGGGAGCAGGTCTGCCCACCCTCGCCTGCCCCTGCCTCTGAAGAAGCCCCTCTGAGCATAGGCAGAGGGAGGCCTGAGTCCGGCAGAAAGGCCTGTGAAAAGGCCCACCCCTACCCCTGGGGGGATGCCTTTGAGGAGTGGCTTGCCGCCTCCTAGCCTGGGCACCTTGTAAGTAGTCCCATATTCATCCATCTCTTCATGTAATTCTCTGTCTGCTCTCCAAACAGAGAAATTTCCCACCACAGGAAAATCCATAGCCTTAGTCTGGGTATCCTGTGACAAACTAGTACACCTGAGCCAGGCCAACCTACGAAAAGCTACAGATGTGGCCATGACCCTAGAGGAAACATCATTAACATCCACAGCAGCATGAAACTGAACCTTAGAGGCTTCAATGCCATCAGCAGCCACCTGTTCTAGTTTACTAGCCAGCTGGCCATGGGCCTGCTTGGCCAATTGCATAACAGTATCCCATCTAGATTTCTGATACCTAGCTACATAAGCCATATAATTTGCTTCTGCCTGAGTCCCAGAGAGGCTGCCATATATCTGTTTTTTGCCATGGCATCAATCTTCCTGGAACTCTTGTCAGGAGGATGTGGCCAAGGGAATATTAGCTTTATCACAGGCAGCAGCCTGAACTACCCCAACATGACTGCATTGCTGAGAAAGGAATTCTGTATCAGGGCCTGACAATGTATACCTTCTGTCCATCTTTTATCTACAGGAGGCACAGAATTAGGAGCTTTTAAAATTTTAATTGTTTGTTTCTAAAAGATTTATGTAAAGGAATAGACAATCTCCTAGACTCTGGAATATCCATCATTTCTACAAAATCAGGCTCTCTTGCTCATCCACAGCCCTTCTAAAGGAAGCTGAGGGTTTCAGCAACTTTTTATAAAACATAAAATGAGATGGAGACTCAGACAGAATAGGGGAGATTCTAAAGGTCTGTCTGGGGAGATGTCCGTTCTAATGGGCACACCCAGACCTTCCCAGCCACATTCATACTGTTCATAATCCTCCTCCTCCTCTGGTTCATAAAATTCTCAATATCATAATCCTGAACCACTGGGACCAGACGGGAACCTACCTTTTACCAGATAGTGGTGGTTCGGATGGACCCTGAGACAGTGACTGGACAATTTGTATGGCTTTTGCTATCTCTGCTGCAGTTGGAGAAGGAATTTTGACTCAGACCTGTTGATTTTCTGTTTTCTTTACTGGAATTGGTTCCTCAGAACCAGCTTTCTTTGCCCGAGGAAGTCTGGTCCTGGTCAGAGGGCATTCTCTGGTTCGTTGGCACCAACCGGGCTGGCCATCCGGCTCAGGGACTTTTTTTCGCTCCCCGGAGCCTGCCCAATCTTTTTCCAGGGAGGCTGCAGGGAAATTTTACATACCTGGCAGTCTGACTGGAGGTGGTCAAACCCCAGACACAAACACATGGTGTGTGGGTCAGCCTTGGCAAAGACTTCCCACAACATCACAGTGTTGAAACCCAGTGGGCCCGGTTTTTTTTTTTTGGGTTTCTCAGACATAATGCCAGCCCTAACCAAAAAGAGTTGCCTTTTAACGGCAGTGCTAGGCAAGACACCCTTATCGGTTCCAACCGTGTCATTGGTATTGGAAAAAACGTACTAAACCGCTTTTTTAGAACCGATAAGAACCGGGAACCGTACTTCTAAAATAGTAACTTTAGTTTTAAAATGAGTTTTAAAACCCACTGATCGTTCAAACCTAAATCGATAACTTACAAGTTCCTACACAGACAAAACCTTCTATTTCTACTTCTAATGGTTACCACAGATAGAGCTTGAACCGAACGGTTTTATGGTTAAAATAAAACTATTCCTCAGTTAAATCCAACCGAGAAAACACTTTTAAAAGAGAAATGAACCTGTAGAAGGAGAAATCCGTGAGTTACTTGTTGACTGAGGGCGGAGTAAAGAATCTGATAGTTCAAGTTTGAAATGACACAGATAGAGTTGCTCTCGTGCCAAAATTCTATTTTGGAATGGTTTTAACCATTTTCACTGGGGCAGTTCTAGAGCTGGATCAAACTGCTAATGTCTATAATATAGCAAGACTTCATGTTGTTTGAACCTGAGCTTCCAAGCGGTAAGGAAGATCTGGCATCATGGGGCGGAGCCGAGAGTTTTACCACCCGGGTGGGTGGGAGGAGCCAGCTTGAAGACCTTCCGGCAAGATTTAAAGCAGCAAGAAACCTGCCAATAAGCGTGGATGAACAACATATCCATGTCCCTAGAACTTACCCTTTTTTCAGCAATCCGCCAGGCAAGACTCCCCTATCGGTTCCTGACCGTGTTACGGGTCTTGGAAAAAAATGTAATAAAATCCATTTTTGGGGGGTTTTTTTAGAACCGATACAGACCAGTTATCACACTCTAAGCAAATTCACAAACTTTTAAACTAAACTGACCGGGTTCAGCCAAACCGATCCGAAATTTACAAGTTCCACACAGAAACTAAATGTAAACCTATCTAGTACTCACAGTACCACAGACGGAGACTTAAACCGACAGATTTAGCAGAAATTTGGTAGAAACCGAAATAAAAAACTATTAATTTAACCGACTTTCTTGAACCAAGCAAAGGAGAAATCTCCTCGAGCGACTGTTCAGTGAGGTGGAGTAAAGAATCTGACGGTTGGAGTTTAAACAACAGCAGAGAGGGGTTTCAACCGAAGCTACGCTGAACATTCCACGCTGGCCATGGAAAGTTAACTCTTTGTTCTCCGGGCAGTTGAAAGGCAGGACCTAACTGCAATAGTCAGAATACAGCAAGACTTCATGTTGTTTGAAATAATTTTAACAAGTTCCAACTGCAAAGGTCTTAAATGATAACATTTGCCAGACCTTTAAACTAGGAGAGGTACTAGACAGGACTGCCTCGCCACCTTTTCTCTATGCACTTTAGCAACTGAGCCACTAGCACACTTAATTAGAGACCATAAAGATATGGAAGAGTTTTAGGCCAGTGGCAAACACTTATTTCCTTGTACACAGACAATGTTCTATTATACATGAGAGACATTAGTAAATACATAAATAACACCATGAAAGCTATTAGGAAATTTGGATCAGTATCTGGTTATGAGATTCATTTGGATAAATCAATGGCCTTGGGCATTAATCCCAAGAATAACACTGCACAATTCCAAATCTATCCTTTTAGACTTGAACAAGGTAAAATGAAATATTTGAGATTTTTTTTGCTCGCACAAAAAAGTAGTTAAACTGAAATATTGATTCAACACTAGAAAAAGCTGAAAGTATGCTGGAAAGATGGTTTGATTTGCCACCAACATTAACTGGGAGAGTACAGGTAATTAAAATGAATGTACTTCCTAAAACCCTGTACACTTTTCAGTCAGTACCTCTTGATATAAAGAACAGTTAGTTTAAAATACTTGGTAAGATAGTATAAAAATGTTATGGAAAAACCAAAAAGCAAGAATTAAGATGAATAAACTCACAGCTCCTTACACAGAAGCAGGCTTAAGACTCCCAAATTTTAGGAAATAGAAATCAAGCTGCTCTGATGAACCAAATTGGGGAATATTATGCAGAAGAGTTACCTTGGTAGGATTATGAAACTAGGTATACTAACCTCTACTAGCTGCAAAATAATGCAGATAAGAAATGAGCAGACTAGAACCTCTCTAGAAATGAGGATGTATTATCACAAAAAAAACCCTGAGAATAAACAGACACAGATTTATTTAAATGCCAATCATACACCATCACGAGGCACAGTATAAGTAATGGACAGAGAGAATCACGTGATGCTTTCAGACTGAGAGGACATCTCCTTGGCTCTGTGTTCTCGTCACAATATAATATATTTATTTCTGCTAGTGAGCAGCAAATTTCTTTTTTACTACTTGGGTTAGGGTAAACATTATGGAGCGATCAAAGACAAATTTCGTGCAGTCTCTTCTAATAGAAGTGGCCGAGCCACTGCCCTCTGGGAACACTCTATCAAACGGGCACACAGGCTCTTACGCCCTCAGCAACCACCTGACAATAAACCCCGTGCCATGATACTTCGGTATTTGGATTTTTAAAAGAAGGTTTGGATCCAGCACAAAACACAGGTCAAAAGACTGCTTACATGGCAGGGCAAGCCATTCCTATATTTAGTGACACTACTCCTATGGTTCGGGGCGTCAAGTGGCATACAAAGAGTTAAAAGCAGGTCCTGTAGTCGGCTGAGGTTAAATTTTAATATGTGGTACCCTACCCGGCGTTTAGTACACACCGCCACACTGGTCTTGTGGAATTTAGCTAGCTGATTACGCCAAGCAAGAGCTCCAAAATTGTACCCGTACTTTTCTTCTTACCCACACCAGAATGTGACCCGAGTGGGCAAATGGAGGGTTCCCAGTAATTGATGTATTTATGCTTACTTTTGTGAATGCTGGATCTTTGTAATTAGTGGTGGTAGCACAAAGATTGAAGGCTATGATTTTCTGTTATTATAAGCCAGCCTGTTCTTCAATATTCAAAATTAGTTACTGGGTCTTTTTATTTTGGTCTGGTGCAACCTTTTGCACTTGTGGATAACTTTTCAGATGCTTTTACTCTTTGTGTGTACTCGGTTGCTTCCAACCAGGTTTACTTCTTGATTTCTGCTTTTTCCAATAGCTATTATGCGGATAAGTATTACGTGCTTCTGATACGAACCACTTTGGGTAGTTGAACTGAACAGCACTGGACTTACAGAATCTCACTCTCTTTTTGTTGGATTTTCCTCCTGATTTGTCCAGGAGATAATTTGCCCCGTCCTCTGTTTGTGTATTGGTTGGTCTTCAAGGGATCACAGAATCGACCCATGAGGGTGCAGGGCGAGGCAGCATTTGATTTAGCTTCTTGTTGGGACACTGTTCTTTGGGATTGGCTTCTGTTAGATTACGTAATAGAACAGTTATGATTATTATAGACTTTCAGAGGTCCAGCTACAGCATGAGAGCACAGAAGTGACATACTCAGAGGTGCTGGGAGATTGTTTTTTTTTACCTTTTCATTTTGCATTTTTCCCTCTCCCCCTTTTATTTTTTCTTGCTGCTCGCTACGCAGCGTTTTGATTTACAGACTGCGATGGGTCATGAGGGACAAAAATGATGCTGCAGTTCTGCATCTTCTTGGCCTGCTTTGAGACAGATGACACCGAGTCATAATCTGGGGTGTTTTCCCAGACTCCTCTCTCAGTGTCAGAAAAGGGGAAACATCTTGGATTTTGCCCTGCTAGCATGTTTTCCAGTTCCTGTGCTTGTTAGTTAGTATCTTTTTTGTTCTGGCATGTTATTTGGAGCTAATTTTTCAGTTTTTTCTTTAAATGGAGGCACATGCATATTTTAGAAGGGATACACTGTATTCCATTTTTGTAGTATAATGGTTTAGTTTATGTAATAAAGGGTTTGTTGCATACTAGTATTTGTGGCCCTGGCTCTATATGATGTGGGGTTCCATTCTGACTTGTATATCATGGAACACTGGGGGATTCTCCTCTAAAATGCACACGTATTTTGAAACACCTTGCTTCTCTCAAGTCAGATGTGGCTCTGTTACAAGATACCCATCTCCGAGCCAAGATGCTTCTTTTCTTTGCCATCTGTGGGTTGATTATACTTTTGAGCAGGTTTGAGTACCCATTGGGCAGGTGTCTTAATATTGGTGCAGAGGCGCCTGCTGTTTCAAGCTGTGCAGGAATACAAAGACTTGGATGGTCAATTTATTTTTTAAGGGTGAAATCTGAATGCATGAGTTGGTTTGGGGTTGTATATATGGTCCCAATGCTTTTTTTTTTAATGTACTCCGACTTCATCTCATTTCAACTAGTCATTGTGACTGCCTCGCCTAATCAGGGGCCCACTGCTCACTACCTTCCACTTCAGTCTTGACAGCTACCTATCCCCACCTTGCCCCCTTCCTCTGCCTACCCCCTTGGCCCCTCTCCCTTTTCTCCCCCTGGGCATCTTCTGACTTTTATCCCTCCCCTTTAGAGCTCTTATCCTCACCCTCTACCCTCTGACAATGGCCTTCCTGTCTGCATAACCCCATCCCTCTCACCTGCAGTGGTTATTTCTAAGATAACCTAACATTTGGCACATTTTGAATTACTGGAATTTCCTAAGCCTCAGTCTCTTGCTTCTTTTACTGTGTAACTATGTATTATTATGTTGACCTTTGTATGTATGTATGTATACCCCCCATTCCTTTGACGTGGAACCTTTATAAACAAGCACTTCCTGCTCACAGGTATTTGTAATCCTAGATTTCAATAAAATAAATAAAAAAATAATAAACACAATTGAGTCATCTTTGTCAGAGTTTCATACCCTGCCCATTCTTCCTATGGGTGACTGGAACTTAAATTAGATGACTCTGTTTGATAGGTTAGGAACATCGAGAAAGGTCTGTCACTGGCTCAACGATCTTTGAGGGTATGATGAGTCATGTGGTTTGGTGGATATCGGGAGGATATCACATTCCTCGGTGAGGAGTACTCATTCTATTCCCCATTTCACAATACCCATTCATAAATAGATTATACTTTTAACAAGTTCATGCCTTATTTCGGGAGTGAGGTATTGTGAAATTCAGGGTAGAGTGCTCTCGGATCATACTCAGATATCCCTTTCTCTCTGCTTATCCTCAAAGGAGGGGGATAAATGTTGGAAATTAAATAACCATCTTTTAAAAAATGAGTGGTATCTTAAGCTAAAACAATCTATACAAGAATTTTTCCAATTTAATTCCTCTCCCTCTTTTTTGGCAGATATGTTTTGGAGCTCATTTAAATGTGTATTTAGGATGAACTTATTTGTCTAGCCACTATTTGAAAACAGCAACAAGAGGCACAGTTGCAGGAGCTTCTCAAGTCTGTTCGTAAATTAGAGAAGAATATATCCCCTTCCCAGAGCAAGTCTGGCTTTGTTTAAATCAGGAGCAAGCTAAATATGTGGAGTTAAACAGAGAGAAAGCTGAGCACGCTCTTTTACGCGCTAAAGTGAATTATGCCATGCATGGGAAAATGGCCAGTAAGCTTCTGGCAATGCGCCTAAAACAACAGGAAATGTCCCGTTTGATAACAGGCATCCATTCTAGCTTAGACAATACAGTGGTAACTTCACCCAAGGATACTGCAGCAAAGTTTCAGATTTATTTTTATTTATTTTTTAACACTTATTTAATTCTGGTAACTTGGTGAGCCCACTGAGACCATCACAGTCCCTTTTTCAGGGGTGACTCAGAGTTAATTATACATACAGTGGCGATACATTTATAAGCAGTAATATACAAAAATAATTTCAGTAAATTTCCAACTCACTTTACAATATTTACTAACAGTGATTATTTACAGGCCAATGACTACAGTCATTTTTAGTTAGCTGTGAATCCTCATAAAACAGTTGTGGAACAAATGAAACATAACACACATAGTTTAGTTCAAGTGCAGCGCAGTGACTACATGGTTGGGGACGTCAGCAATAGCAAGTACACTGGTTGAGCTCCAGAAGGTGTACCTTGAGCCCCTTTTTAAATCTCCCAAGGGAGGAGCAGTTCTGTAGGCTTTCAGGGAGTGCATTCCAGAGAAGTGAGATGCTAGCTGGATATGACCTTGCCCTAGAGAAGATCTGACTTTGCTCTTTGAGGAGGTTGCTGCTGGAGTATCTGAAGAGCCTTCTAATCGGTTTATCGGATAGTAAGAAAAAATTTCTTACCTTAGTAATGTTGTTTCTTCTAATAGAGTCTTACTATATTATGACATATGCAGTGAGTTTCAACCTTCGAACTGCTCCGGAGTTGAAAGAGTTAACTTTTCAAGCCAGGCATGGAACGCTGAGCTCGAGCTCGGTTGAAAACTCTGTCTATTGCTCTTTAAACTCAAACTGTCAGATCTTTATGAGCTAAACTCACTAAGGTCCTGTGTGGAAGCTGTAAAACTACACTAGCCAACTGGCTACTAAACATAACACCACATTTTTGGTCCCAAAACAAAGACTTAAGTCAGGAGACCCAAAAAGTGAAAAACAACACCAAATCACCCCAAAAAAGGAGGGGGTTAAAATAACAAGGTGGGCATCTACTAAGTGCCAACACTACACTGCCCACACACATACCAAAAAACAGAGATTCTGAGAGGGGCAGGTGGGGGTCATAATATAGCAAGACTCCATTAGAAGAAACAACATTACTAAGGTGAGTAATTTTTTCTTCAAACAACATGAAGTGTTGCCATATTATGACATGTGCAGACTACACACAAGAATACCTCCATGGAGGGAGGGGTCAGAACCTACTTAGGAAATAGGCTCCTGCAAGCATGTGTTCAAATCGAGCATCACTCCTAGCCTGATGTCCACTGGAGTAATGCTTGGTAAAAGTGTGAACTGTTTTCCAGGTAGCTGCTTGACATATCTCTAAAATAGGGATGTCCCTGGCAGCAGCCAGGGAAGCAGCTGTACCTCTGATAGAGGGAACCCTGAGGCCTGAGGGAGGAACCTTACCCAGCTTTTCATAACAGAATTTGATACAAGAGATAATTCACCTGGCAATGGATCTTTTAGTGGCAGGTTTCCCTTTACCAACCTCACCATAAGTGAGGAATAGTTGGAGGGAGTCAAACCTGTGACCCTTGTTACGCTCTATGTAGTAACTAAGGGCTCTCTTCACATCGTAACTGTGCAGCCTCCTCTCGCCAGAGGAGGAATGGTCAGTGAAGTACACTAGAAGAGATATAGATTGATTAAGATGGAAATCTGAAACCACCTTAGGAAAGAACTTCCTGTTAATCCTGAGGACCACCTTATCTCTATGAAGGAGATAAAAATCAGGCTCCACTGACAAAGCTTGTAATTCACTTAAGCGTCTGGCAGAAGTGATGGCTACCAGAAGCACAGTCTTCCAAGTCAAGTACTTAAGCTCTGCTGAAGACAAGGGCTCAAAGGGAGGTTGCATAAGCTGAGCAATGCAAACATTAACATCCCAGGCAGGGGCAGGGTCCCTGAATGGAGGGTTGGTGTGAAACAAACCCTCAAAAACTTAAGAGAATACAGGATGAGCTGAAAGAGAAGAGGGTTTACCTGTTGAAATAAAAGCAGACACAGCTGCCAAATGTACCTTTAGGGTAGCTGGTCTCAGCCCCAAAGTATTTAAATGGACCATATAATCCAGGGAGTGGGTAAACTCAGCAGATTCTGGGGAAATATGCTTCCCAGAGCACCATATGGAAAACCACTTACATTTGGAATTGTAAGTAGCCCTGGTGGAAGGTTCCTAGAAGCCTTCAGTATATCCATAACACCTTGGGAGAGGTGAAGATCAGCAAACTCTAACTCTTCAAGAGCCAGGCCTTGAGATTTGAGAGATTTGAGGTTCGGGTACCAAACCCTTCCCTGAGCACAGGTTAACAGGTTGTGATTCCTGGGAAGACACAGGGGAAGATGGACTGCTAAGGACAGTAGAAGTGGATACCAGGGTTGTCTGGCCCAATCTGGAGCAATCAGAATCATCTTGCAGGATTGAGACCTGATTTTGACTAACACTTTGAACAGGAGAGGGAAGGGGGGAAAAGCATAGAGAAACTTGCCTTCCCAAATGAGAACTAAGGCATCCAGAGGGACTGAGCCCAACACTGGGGGCCTGCAGCAAAAAAGGGGAAGCTGGTGATTGTCTGGGGCTGCAAAAAGATCTATCTGTGGGGTGCCCCATCTGGCAAATATTACCTCCAGGACTAGGGATCCAGTGACCATTCATGATGGCCCTGGGAAATCCTGCTGACAGCATCTGCCAGGACATTGTCCTTGCCTGGGAGGTGAACTGTCGTAAGGGAGGTGTTCAGGGAGTAAGCCAGAGACCACAACTTCATTGCTTCAGTGCACAAGGCCGTAGACCGAGTGCCTCCTTGCTTGTTGATGTACCACATTGTGGTGGTGGTGTCTGTTCTGACCTGTACAAAATTGTCCTGAACAGATCTGGAAAAAACTTGAAGTGCTAGAAAAACTGCTCTGAGCTCCAACAGATTGATGTGGAGCAGAGATTCCTGAGGGGACCACAATCCTTGGGTAGTGAGGTCATCCATGTGAGCTCCCCACCCCAAGAGGGATGCATCTGTAGTAAGGATTAAGGAGTGAGACTGAGTGACAAAGGGAACCCCTTGTCTCAGATTGCTCTGATCCTGCCACCACAGTAGGGCTTGGATCAGGGTTCGATTTACTGGGATCAATTTGGTTAGAGGGTGTTTCCTTTGAGACCAAAAGGCTCTCAAATGGAAATGGATGTCCCTCATCTGAAATCTTGCTCCTTGCACTACTGCTGTAGAAGCAGCCATGTGCCCCAGGAGCTGTAGAAAATGCCTTGCTGGTCCGAGAGACCTGCAGGGGTGAATGAGGAGGCCAGAGAGACCAGGGTCCTTGCCCTGTCCAAAGGAAGGAAGGCTCTGGCTTTCTGTGTTCAGCTCAGCCTATGAAGGTGAGGAGCAGGACAGGCTCTAGAACGGACTTTGAAAGATTCAGAAGGAAACCTAGAGAGGTGAGCAGTTGCTGAGTTATCTGTAGATGTAACTTGATTTTGACTGGAGACTGGCCTACTATGAGCCAGTCGTCCAGGTAAGGGAAAATGGCAATTTTTTACCTTCTTAGGGAGGCAACTGCTATTGCCAGGCATTTTGTGAATACCCTTGCAGCAGAGGTGAGGCCAAAGGGCTTTGCTCTGAACTGGTAATGGCCTGAGGGCAGCTCGAACCTGGGGTACTTTCGATGGGAGCTTCTGATGAGAATATGGAAGTAGGCATCCTTGAGGTCCAGGGACGCTAGCCAGTCCCCTGGCCTTAGAGAGGATAGAATAATTCCCAGAGTCACCATTTTGAATTTTGGTTTTAAAAGGTGCTTGTTTAAGTATCTGAGATCCAGGATGGGCCGCCATTCTCCTGTCTTTTTCGGGGTAAGGAAGTACCTGGAGTACAATCCTTTGCCCTGGTGTAGGAGTGGGACCCTTTCCACAGCTCTGAGAGCCAGGAGAGAAGAGAACTCTGCCTCTAGGCCAACTGTCTCTGGTGAATTTGCAGGTGGAAAGGATCTGGTTCTCATCTTTAGAAATTTTTTGAAGCTGAGAACCAGTCCCTGGTGGATTTGCAGGTGGAAAGGATCTGGTTCTCATCTTTAGAAATTTTTTGAAGCTGAGAACCAGTCCCTGGCTTACTACTTCAAGGACCCACTTGTCTGATGTTAGAGACTTCCAGTCCTGGACAAGGTAATCCAGCCTGCCCCCTATAGGTAGGTGAGAATCGGCCCTGGCAACCCCATCAGGGTGCCTACTTGGCAGGGGCTTTAGGCTGAGGGATGGAAGCAGGCCTGCTTGTGCCCCGTCTGCCTCTCCCTCTAAAGAACACCCTCTGGGCGTAAGCAGAAGAGGAGGCCTGCTTTGGTAAAAAGGCCTATGAAAAGGTCTGCCCCTGAAGGTTGCTTTTGAGGAGTGGCCTGCCTTCCTTGGCCTGTGCACCTCATAGGTGGTCCTGTACTCATCCATTTTTTCTTCATGTAATTCTCTGTCTGCTCCACAGAGAATTACCCACAACAGGAAAATCCATGGCCTTAGTCTGGGTATCCTGTGACAGGCTAGTACATCTGAGCCATGTCTCTTGATGACACATCATTAGAGTCCACTGCAGCATGGAATTGCACCTTGGATGCCTCAATACCATCAGCAGCCACCTGCTCCAGCTCCTTGGCAAGTTGGCTAGGGACCTGTTTTGCTAGAGCCAAAACAGTATCCCATCTGGATTTCTGGTATCTAGCAACATAAGCCATATAATTTGTTCCTGTCTGAGTCCCAAGGATGCTGCCATGTACTGTTTCTTTGCCATGGCATCAGTCCTCCTGGAGTCCTTGTTCAGGGTTTGTGAAGCCAAGGGAATATTTGCCTTGTCACAGGCTGCAGCCTGCACTACCCCAACATGGCTGCATTGTTGAGTAAGGAACTCTGTAGCAGAGCCTGACAATGTGTATCTCTTGTCCATTCTCTTATCCACAGGAGGTATAGTGTGAGGAGTTTTTAGAATTTTTACTGTCTGTTTCCCAAAAGATTCATGCAAAGGAATAGACAGTCTCCTAGACTTTGGGATATCCCTCAATTCCACATAGTCAGGCTCTTCTTGATTATCCACAACTTCCTCCATAGGGAGTTGGAGGGTTTCAGCCACTTTTTTATAAAACATAAAATGAGAAGGGGACTCAGAAAGCCTAGGTGGAGACACTCCAGAAGGTCTGTCTGCGGAGATGTCCGGTTCAATGGGCACATCCAGACTTTCAAATCCACATTCACTCTCCTCATACCCTCCTCCTCCGTGGTTCATAAAATCACTAAATCGTACTCTTTGAACCGGTGGAACCAGCCAAACTTATGCCTTACCTGATGTGGTGCCGTCTGCCGGAACTGGGAAAATGACTGGACAATTTTAATCGCTTTGGCTATCTCTTCAGCGTTGGAGAGGAAAGTTTTGGCTCTACACCAGCTGGATTTCTAGTCCTTTTGCTGGAACCGACCTCAGAGTCGGGCTCTCCTTTGCCTGAGGAAGTTTCGCCTGGTCAGCAGAAATTCCTCCGCGTTTGGTTGAAAACTAAACCGGGCTGGCCATCCGGCTCAGCGGACTTTTTGGCCTACCTTTCCCTGAGCCTACCAACTCTCTTATCCAGGGTAGCTGCAGGAAAATCTTTGCAAATATGGCAGTCTGCATTGAGGTGGTCAAACCCCAGACAAACAGGTGGTGTGGGGGTCAGCCTCAGCAAAGGCTTCCCCACAGACACTGCAGTGTTGAAACCCAATGGCCTGGTTTTTCTTTTGGGTTTCTCAGACATAATGCCAGCCTAACCAAACTTACCCGTTTATGGCAATCTGCCAGGTAAGACCCTCTTATCGGTTCCCAACCGTGTCACGGGTCGTGGAAAAAACCATAATAAAATCAGGTTTTTTTAGAACCGATAAGAACCAGGTAACTACACTCTAAATACAGATTAATATATTTTAGATAACCTGATTGGTTCAAACCAGACCGATAAACCGTTTACAAGTTCCACACAGAACAGAAATAATGTAAGACCAACTAGTACTCACAATACCACAGACAGAGTCTGAACCGACTGGTTGCGGTTTAAATTTGGTCAAAAACTGAGAAACACAATACTTTAACCGACAAAATGAGCCGAGCAGAAGGAGAAATCTCCAGAGCGACAGTTCAGTGAGGCGGAGTAAAGAATCTGACAGTTTGAGTTTGAAGAACAACAGACAAGAGTTTTCAACCGAACTCGAGCTCAGCGTTCCATGCCTGGCATGGAAAGTTAACTTTCACCTCTGGAGCAGTTTGAAGGTTGGGACTCACTGCATATGTCATAATATAGCAAGACTTCACATTGTTTGAATCAGACTATACTGGAAACAGGAACCAAACTTGCCTCAGCCAAAAAGGCACAATTCACATCAATGTCGCCCTGTCCATGAACCATTTGAGTAGAACTCGCTGTATGAGAGGGAAGGGTGGGAAAGCATAAAGAAATCTTCTTTTCCAGTAATGAGACAATGCATTAAGCCATAAAGTTCCAGGACCTGGCTCTAGTGAGCAATAAAGAGGCAGTTTTGCATTGTGCAGAGGCGTAAACAAATCCATATCTAGTCTGCCCCAGAGAATGAAGACATCCTCCAGAACATAAGGGAAAAGCTCCCATACATAATTTTGACTTCTGGACCTACTCAGTGCATTCACCAGGGTATTCTGAATACCCGGGACATGCACCGCAATAAGATGTATCTCATGCTGGATTTCCCGTACTGGATTGCCCAATACCACACATGCATTGCTTCTCTGCATAGAGGATAAGAATGGGTACCTCCCTGTTTGTTCAGATAATTATCCACCACGGAACTGTTGGACTGTATGTTCAGACAGCCTCAGGGGAGAGGAGGGACTTGAAAGCTTGTAGGGCATAGACAAAACGCCCTCATTTCCAAAAAGGTTGATATACAATTGTGTCACGCAGAGGGCTCCCAAGAGCCTCGGACTGAACGTAGTCGCATGTGCCCCAGCCTGAGGGGGAGGAATTCGCTGTCAAAATGAACCTTGAAATGGAACTTGGAAAGAGGCACCACAGAAAAAGATTGTCCAGAGAGAGCCACCACTGAAGGTCACTGGAGTCTGGGTGTAAATCGAACTGGGGCTTCAAAATCCTTGTGAGCTAATCCCACTGGACCTGCAGGGCCCACTGAAGAATACTCATGTGTAATCTTGCCTGATAAATGGTGGGCATGGCAGCTGCCATATGACTGAGAAGGCTGAGGCATGTGTGAGCCATGGCAAACTACTGCACAATCTGGATGCCAGAAAAAGGAGGACTTCGGTCCTGTCCTTGGGAGGAAAAGCCATCCCTTGGGAGGTGTTCAGAACCACACCCATATACTGGAGACTCTGTGAGGGTTCCATGTAGGATTTCGGTACATTCACCTTGATCCTTAATGTGAAAAAGAGGTGAAGAGTCTGAGACGGTAGACTCCAAGAGCGCCCTGGAGAAGGCCTTGAGAAGCTAGTCATCTAGGTATGGAAAGAAGTAAACCCCTGTGAGAAGGGCAGTGGCTACTACTGCTAGGTATTTGGTGAACACCTGAGGTGCTGAGAACACCCCAAAGGGAGAGCTCTTGAATTGATACATTATGGACCTTGAAAACAGAAGATGAGAAACTGCCTGTGAGCAGGGTGCATCAGAATGTAAAGGTAAGCATCCATCATGTCCAGTGAGCAAAGCCAGCCAGCCCCCCATCGTCAGGACAGGGAAGAGCAACTGCAGGGAGACCATTCAAAACCATCTGTACTCTATATAGAGACTGAGGTTTCTGAGGTCGACGACTGGGGTGTAAATACCCCATCCATTTTGGACCAGAAAAAAATGGGAGTAAAACCCCTTTCCCTTTGGGTAACGGGACAGGTTATATAACCCATTTTTTAAGTAAGGCTTGGATTTCTGTCTGTAAGGCAGACTCCTGGTCCAAGGGGTAGTGAGACCCCCTTGGAGGTAAAAGGGGTGGACAGCTCGTGAGATCTAGAGTGTGTGAATGAACTGCACCAATTCAATGATCCATGCATCTGAGAGTGTTTGCCACCCTGTCAGATGCAGGGAAAAACTTGCCCCTATAGCCGTGGAATGGGTCTTGGGTCCCACAGACAAGGGAGAGGCCTCAGGCAGAATGCTGCCCTTGTTGGGAGGCAGCCGAGGGAAAGCGGGCTACTTTTTCAGCGGTCCCAGAGCAAGGCAGGGAGACATGAGCCTTACATTTAGTCCCCTGCTGCAGTCTTGGGGCCAATCTTTGACAAGTGGCTGGTCTACAGAAATTACCGGTAGGCTTTGCCTGGGTATAGTAGAGAGAATGTACAGATTGTAGAGTACAGCCAGAGGCCTGCAAGGATGTCAGAATATCCTGAGTCTGGAGTAGCAAACAGCTTATCCAGAAACCCTGAGCAAAGCATGGTGGGGGAAGACAAATGCCAGCAGATGAGTCCATGGCATTACAAGATGTTCTCCAGTAAGTGTTGGCCAACTGCTCGAGGCAGTGGAAAGTTTGTCATTCAGATCCTCTTTAGGGACCGAGGCCGGGAGAGAATGAACAGAGGCTTGAGTAGTCTTAAAGAATCTCCTCTTGATATTTAGGGAGGTGACCCAAGTAGTTCAGAATTCTGATAGTGGGAGTAGAGGAAGAATAGACTCTCTTTCCCAGGACATCCAACATTTTGGACTCCTTATCAGGAGGCAGGGCACTAAGATGTTTTGGCTGAGCCGTTCTATTGTGCGTTGCATTAATAACCGCAGAGGTTGCCAACGGAGGGTTGGCAAAAATATGGATTTTTCCCCCCAAAGGGGACAAATATGTCCTATTGGCCTTTCGAGGGGCTGAAGGGACAGATGAGGGATGTTGCCAGGTGACCAAACTTGCATCCCCATAGGCTTCCATTAAAGGAGGAACTACTAAAGATGGGCAGCAGGGAAGGCTCCAAATAACTGCCACCTTTCTCCTGAGAGTATGCTCTGCTCAGTTTCCTTAACCCAAAAAGCTGCAAACTTAATTTAATTATCAGAAAACTAGGGTCATCCAGGGCAGAACAGGGAAGAGTGGCATCTGGTTCCTCCATAACGGAGGAAGTAGAGGAAACGGACAAGGAGATATGGGTTCATGACCCAAAACATCCCTCCTGAAGGTCTGTGGATCAAGTTAGGTCCCTATCATCTTCCTCAATGTCCTGTAAAACAGGGCCTTGAGAAGCCGGGAAGAACCAGTCAGTTCTAGATGCTGAAGAATGTCTAGAGGGGCATAGAAACAGCAGTGGAAGGGACAGTCTCCACAGAAGTAGGAGTGGGCTTAGTGGAGACCCAGAATGGTCTGAACCTAAAACCTGCATGTCAACCATGACCACTATGGAAAGGCCTGTCTGGAAGCAGTGTGTCTGCACCTGGATTGGCACAAACGAAGATATAGGTCTCAGGCTGAGGTACTAGGCGAGTCACAATGTGAGGTGAACATAAGTCCCCAGAACGTTTCGACGGAGCCATGGAAAAGTTTGAGGAACCCAAGTTCAGCCCCAGCCTAGCAGTCAAGGATGTCGACGGAGCAGTCTACGAACAATGTTGAGCACCTTTAGAAGGGGGCAGCAGCATGGGAAACTAACTGAGAAACCCCAGCTATCACTGATAAAGAGTCGATGAGTGGGAAGAAGAAACGCTCGAGGTAATCAACGGTGTAGAAGATGACATGGCTAGGCTGGGCACTAACAGGAAGGAAGCGGAAACCTCATGTTTACTCTTGAAGAGTGTTTGGTTTATCCACCATCCCAGTCGATGTAAAATGCTTACCAGACCTCTGGGATCTGGAAGAAGAGGGTGAGGACTTTGTTGACTAGTGCTGCCCTACTGTTCTAGGAGATGACGAAGTTTGTGCTCCATGAGATGTTTTTGAAGAGTCTGGGGTCATCGGTGTTTGGTGGCCTTGTTGAACCTCTGACACAGGACACAAGCACGGGTATTATGGATTGGACCCAGGCACCGAAAACAAAGTTCATGCTGGTCCTCTGTCACAAATTTCTGGCCACAGGAACACTTTCAAAAAAGTGGGTCTGAAGGCACGGATCATTGAAGAGGGTCTGAAGAAGGAAGTAGCAAGAACTTTCAGTCATCGTCGACTGAAGCCGAATTCCAGGAGGGAGAATGTGCAGCATGCAGGTCGCGGAAGGAAAAGAACTGAGAAGCTTCTGAGATGACCCCCTTTTATACCAGTCACGTGGTACAGTGGGGGCAGTCCCAGGTCGACTGCTGCTGAATCATCTTGATGGACACATGCCTGCGGCAGGAGTATTCCTGTATGTAATGACCTGCTGCAAGAGATTTCCTCAATGAAGAGCTATGCTTACTCGTTCCTCCCTAGATAATTCTTGCAAAAATTCCATGGTCAAAATGCCGACTCTTAACTTTTTTCCATTTTCACTATGCACTTGATTTAACCCTTTTGTTTTAGAAAACAGTAATATTTGCAGTAACATTTTATTTTATTTAGGATAGGACTATCAGGACTTAAAAATCCTATCTCTAAAATGTCCTTATTATGTTACATAAAATGACACATAGCATTATTAGCACATTACTCAATCTAAAATACGATTTTTTAAAATTTTTTATCCTAATTGACTGTAAAATATTTTATTGTATCTGCTGATTTAATACAAAGCAAAAGTGTATACAGTTTGTAAGTGACAAATGACACATACCATGAGATCATGAAATTCTTTGGTTACTAGGAAGGCAGATCCCCAGTTAGTATACACACACACACACCACTGGCAAAACCTCTTGCTCTAACTGGAAATATTTCTGACATTATCAACCATGGAATAGGACCCCAACCAATGGCAAAACCTAGAGAACATAATTAAACAGTTAGCATTATGCTTGCTTTTAGTGGGAAGAGGCAGAAAACTGTACACATATAATGATTAAAAAACATCTACAGGAAAGCAGTAAAGCTGTGACAACCATGTAATACTCTATTATAGCGTATGGTAGAATGTTATTTGTTAAATTCTATCTTTTCCTAAAGTTATTGTACCAATGATGTGTCGTCATGATGTTGTCATACCATCAATGGTACGTCACATTGATGGTACAACTTGGAATCAGATCGCGTGGCCACCCACTAGTGTCCTCGAATGGTTGAACGGCCAGGAAGCTGTTTGAATCCATACGATGATTTCATCATGTAAGATGGCCCTGGAAGATGGCACAGTAATTAAAAACCCCTGATCCTTAGCAGTAATTACAGCACTACCCTCCCCGCGTCAACTGTATCTTCGCATATACTTATACATAAATGAAATTATTGTTCGTTGTACCCACTTGTTTGTTTTCCATTGGCTCTTGTTGGTGTGTCTTCCTGGTCAGTGAAGGAAAACGCTTGACATAGGATCCATGAAGTGTGCACCTATTTACGGCCAATTCAAGTGGACATCTCAGTCACCTGATTTCACTTAACTTGCAGCATACCGTAACCTTAAATTTTTGTGGCAGTTGGCAGGGAATCAGATAACATGCGTGTGTAACTTTGCTGTGTACTGCCCGTGTGCCAGTTGTCTCTTTTGTCTTGTTACAATAAACCATTCATTTTAATATGTATCTGTCCATCACGGAAGGTAAGAAATTCACAACATAACACATTGAGAATGTCAGATTCTGGGAAAGTGTTTTAAGTGATGTAAGGTGTCCAGCAAAGCCCATACACTATAAAGACAATGAATGGGCATCGCTGAACAACAAGGCTGAGCTCTATCTGAGGCATCCTTGGCAGCCAGTATAAACCTTGATCTTGAGCTTCCCTGAGGTTTACACTGGTTGCCAAGGAAGCCTCGATGGCAGCATAGCCTTGTTGTTCACTGGTGCCCATTCATTATCCTCTATATAAATTGTGTTTACTACCCACATTTTGGTCAAGAATTTGAACACAGGAAATGCTAGATGGAAACTACAGTTCACCTTTGCCAAAGCACTCTTTACAAGGATATGAAACCAGAGATGAAATTATTAATAGCCAGAGAATGTAGAGCTCTCCCCATACAGACACACACAGAAAAAACATCAGACCAGGCTTTCTGTAGCTTTTGTTACTTGTAATCCAAGGGCACGTTGTCAGCAGCTATGGATGATGACCCAGAATAAAACAAACCCAAAACTAAATGGAACTTTATGCTGCTACCTGGCAGCACCATACACATAGCTGAGTTCACTTCACAAGTGGCAAGGACTCCCCATCTATGAGGTGCACAGTAAATTGTAAATCCAGTAGTTAAAAGATGCACCCTAACAGGATGGACTGCACATATGACCAAGTCACATGGCACTGCACCAGGTGCATTTGCAACTGGTCCTCCTGATGGCCAGGCACCTGAAGATTCAGTGGATCCCTCCCAAGGCACTATACAATGCTTGGTATACAATGGAACCCACCCCTCATCCTAACTCCACCTTGCCACTGTGTATGCCATCTTGGTGATATCCTCTTCCTGATTAAGTCAGCTGCAACCAGTCACAGCAATGAAACCCACCATTAGAACATGCTTTTCCCGGGCAATAGCCTCAGGAGGCACAGAACACTGTGACTGGTGGTGATGACTGACATGCATTTCTGTCAGGGTATCACGGAAAATGTGTCCTGGCCCAATGATTGTTTTCCCGGGAAATTAAATAATTTCAAAATGACACTGCAGCCCTTTTGCAGGGTGGTCCCTGCCGCCTCCCTTTCCCACACTGTTGCAAACACTTATGTGACCATTTAAGAAGGAGATGTAACCCCATTAAGCACAGTTGAATGGGGCTGAAAGGTTCCCATAGGCACCATGTGGCCACAGTGATTACTTGGCACTACCCACAACAACTGAGAATGTGTCCCAAAGTGTCTTATTCAGGGGTCGATTTTAATATTTTTACTAGAGCAAATTGACCAGGGCTAGTGTAGCTAACCTCTACTTGTCCATCTTAACCAGTGCAGGTTTTCTATGGCTGTTAACGGTTAAAGTCCCTACTTTAACAAGTTCTAGTCATCATGCTAATCTCCCTCAGTGTTCCAAATGGCCTGGTATAATTAACAACTCATTAAGAAGGAAGGGGACCTGCCTTAAGTGTGGTGGTGGTGGGGGGGGGGATCCTAGCTCAATCAGTGTGGAAGAGGTAAGGGAGGAATTAGGGAAGCTGAAGGTGAACAAGGCCATGGGCCCTGATGGTCTACACCCTAGGGAGCTCAGGAAATTAAGGGTGGGTACTGGTGGAAGCATTGGCAGGGTTATTTAACTTGTCCCTGAATTCTGAGTGGGTACCAGAGGACTGGAAGAAGGCAGATGTGGTGCCACTTTATAAAAAGTGGTAGCAGGAGGAGGCAGACAATTATCACCTGGTCAGTCTCACATTGGTGGTGGGTAAAGTAATGGAGACAATATTGAAATAAAGGGTGGTTAGCTATTTGAGGGGCTGCAAGACATTCAGCAGCATGGCTTCACTCAGAGTCGGTCATGTCAGACAAATCTAATCAAATTCTTTGATGAGGTGTCGAGGGGTTGATCCTGAGGGTTCAGTACTGGGCTGGTCCTTTTAATGTCTTTATTAGTGACATTACAGAGGACTTGAAGGAAAAGTATGTCTCTTTGCAGATGACACAAAGATCTTTAAGAGGGTTGATATGCAAGGTGGGTGAAAGATGAAAAGGATTTGGCAAGGTTGAGGAATGGTACATGTATGGCAGCTTAGATTCAATGCAAAGAAGTGCAAAGTAATGCACCTGGGAAACAAACACCCAGGGGAAGAGTACACAATGGGGGTGAGATACTGACAACAAAAATGGAAAGGGACCTGGGGGTAGTTAAATCAGATGACCTAAAGGTGGGCCAGCAATGCGAGACCGCAGTAAGGAGGGCTGGGGGATACTGAAATGCAAAGGGAGAGGCATCAACAGTAGAAAACAGGAAGTTTTTGGCCCTCTGTACAGACAGTTGGTAAGACCACATCTGGAGTACTGTGTACAGTTCTGGAGACCCCATCTCCGCAAACACATTGGCAGGGTGGAGGCTATCCAGAGGAGGGCAACTAAAATGGTGCCAGGTCTGCACCAGAAGATATATGAAGAAAGACTAAAGGAGCTTAAGATGTATAGCCTCAAGGAAAGGAGAGAGAGGGGGGACATGATAGAAACTTTCAAATACCTCAAGGGAATCAACACAGTCCAAGAGGGTAACATCTTTCAGAAAAAGAGATGTGCAAGAACAAGGGGGCACAATTTGAAGATAGAGGGGGATGGCTCAGAGGCAATGTGAGGAAGTATTTCTTCACAGAGAGGGTTGTACATGTATGGAACAGCCTTCCTGAGGAGGTGTAGAGTCAAAAACAGTTTGAGAATTCAAGAATACATGGGACAGACATAAGGCAATTCTAGTGGTGGGGAGGAGGAAGTAGGCTGTTGGTTAACTAGGATCTGCAGTTTATCAGTTAGGTAGGGAAACAGGCAGACTAGGTGGGCCAAGTGGTCCTTATCTGCCATCAAATTCTGTTTCTATGATCAGGGTGGTGCAATGGACATGGCCTACCTAGACTTTGGGAAGACCTTCGACACAGTGCACCACAAAAGACTGGTTAATAAGTTGCGGAGTCTAGGGGTTGGGCAGAAAATAAGATGGGTGAAGAGCTGGCTGATGGGTAGAAGCCAAAGGGTGGTGGTCAATGGGGTGCACTCTGGGGAGGCAGGGATAACGAGCGAGCCCATTTTTTTTAATATCTATGTCAGCGACACAGCAGAGGGGCTTCAGGTGAAGGTCCGTCTTTTCACAGATGGCACAAAACTCAACAAGGTGGACACTGGGGAGCGGGGATTGAGGCAATGAAGAATGATCTAAGATTACTGGAAGAGTGGTCAGAAACATGGCAACTAAAATTCAATGCCAGGAAATGCACAGTGATGCACTTGGGGAGGAGGAATCTAAATACCACATACACAGTGGGATGGGGGGATGTTAATGGTTGCAGCCACGCAGGAGAAGGATAGTACAGTTACTCAAGACCTTACCCCAACAGTAGGTCTTCAACAGAGGCTCTTGCAGTAGGTAATTTCATATAGGACTGAAGCAGGCAGGCATCAAGACCCCACGGAAAAATTTCTAGCTAGCATTCTCTGACAGGGGACCGTCCCCATGTCAGGTGACCGACGTCATGCGACATCAGTATAAAGGGGCGGTCCCCCACACCCGCCTTCCAATTCTTTCCCGCCAAAGGCCAAAAGGAGAGACAAGAGAGAAAAGCGGATATTTCCTATCCTGGAAAAGGAACTGAAAAAGCTAAGGGGGATGGAGGGCAGGAAAGTAATACTTACTGCAAGAGCCTCTCTCAAGATCTACTGTTACAGTAAGTTCTTACATAACTGTACTATCTTACTCAAGAGGATTCTGCAGTAGGTAATTACATGTAGGACTGAGTCCCAAGCAGTCTGGAACAAAGAGAAGCTCACGGAGGAGGAAACTACTCATACACAGAGTCTCTGGCTGTGAAGGTCTTAGGAAAGAAGACCTTGCAGAACAGCCAGCTCTACGTAGCAGAGGCAATGTCCAAACTGTAATGTTTCATAAAGGTATGGACAGAAGTCCAAGTTGCGGCTGCACAAATGTCAGCCGCCGACACATTATTGAAACAAGTAGCAGAGACAGCTACACCTCTAGCGGAGTGACCTCTGACTTGACCTGGCAAGGTCTTGTGATACTTGTCATAACAGAAAGTGATAAGAAAGTGAATGAGCCAACTATTTCAACGGCATTGCTTGGAGACAGTATGCCTCTCTTTATGGCAAAGAAACAAAACAGTTGATCAGTCTTTCTGAGATCCTTTGTCCTGTTGTGTAGTATCTCAGAATCCGTGAACATCCAGAGTATGCAAGAGGTACTTCCCTTTGATTGAAATGTTTGTAAAAAGATACAGGCAGTTCCATAGACTGATTCAGTGTAGATTCCGCTACCATCTTAGGGAGAAACTTAGGTTGGTACGCAGAGCCACATGCCCTTGTGGAAAATCAAGTACAGGATTTTGCACATTAATGCCTGAAGCTCAGAAATTCATTGAGCGGAGGTAATGACCACCTGAAAGAGAGCCTTCCAGGAAAGGAACTTAAGGTCTGCTGATGATGCTGCCGCCCAAAGGAGGCAGGGTAAGCTTCTTGAGAATGAAATTCAAGTCCAAAGGAGGGGCAGGCGTGAATGGGGGTCTCAAGTGAAGGACCTCTAAAGAAAGTCTTAGCGACTTCCAGCTGCCCAAAAGGAACATGGTATGTGGAAATGGCCACCATGTGACCCTTCAAAGAGGAGTGGCTGAGACCCAGACTGAAGAGGTGAGCATGTAATCCAGGAACCTCCCAAACATAGCAGGAGAATGGCTTGAAAGCTCTGGAAAAGGCCCAAATAGAGAACCTTTTCTATTTCATGGCATAAGTGGAACGAGTGGAGGGCTTGGCCTCTACTAGAATCTCCGCCACCTGCAACAAAACCCCAAACTGGGTTTGAATCACATTGTCGAGCCACGATGCAGCTGAAGGTATTTGAGTCCTGGATGGACTAGGGTCCCTGATCCTCTGTCCCAACTTTTGTTGGCCCAGGAAGAGGAGGCTCCTCTGAGTACTGATGCGAAGAGAGAACCAAGCTAGCCTGAGCCAGAACGGAGCGATGAGGATTATGCAAGCTCCTTCTGAACAGTTTGTGTAGGACCCTGGATCAACGGGATCGGGGGCATAGACAAATCTGCTCCTTCCAGTTTAGAGAGAGATTGTCTCTCCAAAATCTCCGCTCTGGAGCGAGCAGCAGAAGACGAGAAATTTTGCATTGAGAGGAGAGGCAAACCGTCTACCTGAGGGGCTCCCAGCTGAGACATCTTCTACTACCCCTGATCCAGTTCCTATTCATGTGGCGTGGATGACCAGCTGAGGTGGTCTTCCAAAGTGTTCTCGACCCGAACATGAACTACCGTGAGGTGAAGGTGTGAAGCATCGCCTAATCCCAAATCGCTTCCCTGCAAAGAGGGTAGGAACAGGTTACTCCCTGTTTGTTGATGTACCACACTACGCACATGTTGTCTGTCTGAGCAGTCAGATGAACAGGAAGCAGATACAGATGCAGAGCTTGTAAGGCGTACAGGCCAGCCCTCAGTTCGAGTACACTGACGTGAAGAGTCTGCTCAAGCCTGGACCAAGAGCCCTGGGTCCGTTGATCACAGGTGGACTCCCCAACCCTTGCCCAAGGAGTCTGCCATCAGGATTTTTTTGGGGGTGGGGACAGAAGGTAACACCCCAGCAAAGGTTCTTCTGAACCACCCACCACTGCAAGTCCTGAAACATCGGAGAGGAGACCAGGATCTCGCGATCCAAGCCGTCCGCTAATTGATCCCACTGAGACCAAGGCGCCCACTGAGAGATTCTCATGTGGAACCAAGTGCAAGGCATCATCTGAATGGCAGCTGCCATGAGCCCAGGGAAGCGAAGGACTGACCTGGCAATGACCCGCCTATGGCTGGACAAAAGGCTAGCCTGAGCCTGAAGGGTGGACATCCTGTCCAGAGGCAGGAAGGCCATACCGGAAGTCGTACTCAGGATCACCCTAATAAACTGAAGTTTGAGATGGGATCAGATGGGACTTGGCCTGGTTGATGGTAATACCCAAGCTGATGAAAACCTGCAGGGTAAGGGGAAGGGAGCGGAGGAGAGCCTCCCTGGATGGGGTTGCCAGGAGATAATCATCCAGGTAAGGGGAAAACCTGAACCCCCTGGGTACGCAGGTGGGCCGCTAACACAGAAAGGCATTTGGTAAATACTCGGGGGGCCAAGAAGAGACCAAATGGGAGGGCCCTGAACTGGTAGTGGTCCCCTGAAAAGAAAACAAAGGTATTTGCAGTGGGACGGGCGGATAGGCATATGCAGGTAGGCATCCTGCATGTCCAGGGTGCACAGCCACTGTCCCGGCCGAAGGAGGGGCAGAAGGCTCTGTAGAGAGAACATTCTGAACCTCTTGTACTCCATGAACAGGTTCAGGGAACTGAGGTCCAAGATTGGCCTCACTTCGCCTGACTTCTTCGAACCAGGAAGAAATGAGAATAGTAACCCGCCCCCTGAGATTGAGGGGGAATGGGCTCTAACGCTGCCTTCCGAGGAAGGGCGTAGATTTCTTCCCGAACCAGAAGAAGGTGTCTCGGGAGTAAGATGACCTTGGAGGGGGTTTTCTGGGAGGTTTCTGAAGAAACTCTATTTAGTGTCCTTCCGCTATCAGCTGGAGCATCCAAACGTCTGATGTGATCCTCTCCCAACCCGGTAGATGCAAGGAGAACCTTCCCCATACCGTTTCCTCTGGAAGAGCCAGAGGCTGTGGGAGAAGAAAGGAGTCAGGTGGTGTGAGGCAGTGCCACGGCTGGAGCTCCCGCTGCTCATTTGGAGGGGGGCATTGCAGCCCGAGGGGACCGGCTTATTGACCCGCTTCTTGTGGTTTTGCCTTGGCCCATGCCCGCTACTAAAGGAATAGTGCTGCGTTCAGGGCTCTGTACAAGTCTTAGACCTCCTTGAGGGCAGTGCTCTTCTCGCAGTCCGGTAATGATATCCTGACATCACCACCCAACAGCAGCGAACCCCTGATGAGTGGGTCCTGGATGGCAGACTGCACTTCAAGGACCAAACCCGACACTCTGAGCCAGGCATGTCACTGCAAACCTACAGCAAATGCCAAGCTCCTACCAGCAGCGCCCACTGCATTGTATGACACGACGAAGCATGTGCCTACTGGACAAACAAACAGATCGGATCAGGTCTAGCTCTTCCTGTTTGGTCTGTCACTCAGGAAGAGAGTCCAGTTAAGCCTTCACCGCTAGGGATGGCCTTCTGGTAATCCCCATATGGGCAAATATAGTTCAAGGCCCTAATACCCAGAGTGAAAGAAGAAAAGACCTTCTTCCCATACTGGTCCAGAAGGCGGATTCCTTATTGGAAGGAACTAGCTCAAATGCTTTGGACTGGCTGTCCACCATGGGTGGCGCTGATCACGACCGAGTCAGCCTTGGGGTGAGAGGTAAGAAACTCAACACCCTCCAGAGCCTGATATAGCCTGTCTGCCTTCCTTGGAAGGGGTGCTATGGCAGAGGGTAGTTTCCAGATAGTGTTAACAAGGTTCACGTGAGGCTCAATCCAGGGTGGAACCAAGGTAGAGTGACCTCGGCAGATCCAAATTGGGAGCTAGCTTCTGCCACTATGTATCTGGCTCCAAAGAGTGCCACTGATGGATGGCCTGGATTTTGCGCAGTGACTCCGTAACAGAAGGATCCTCCGGAGGGGTCCTCGGCCTGGGCTTTTCTGCAAAGCTGGGCTCGTCGTCCAAATCGGAGCGCCCACTGGAGTTATCAGAGGGCTCCAAAGAAGAAGAAGACAATGACTCCACCTCCTGACGCGTGAAAGGAATAGACCCCTTGGGAAGCGTATCCAGCCCCGCTCTGGAACAGTTGTAAGAGTGGTCTCATTTTACATGCTTAGTGTATCAGAACCGCTCATCTTCAATTCGCAGTTCTCATACTCCAAGAATGCACGCAAGACCACTCTTTGCAACTGTAAGAGTGGCCTTGGTGGCAGTATTAAAACACAAACATGGTATGTGGTTCAAATTAACAAAAAATCATTTTCTGTCAGTTGTAAATGTTCTTGGAAATAAAGGACAAGCGAAGCCCAATTTCATTGACAATTTTTTTTTCTTTTGTTAAATCAGTTGCTGATTCTAGCTTACACACAGAAATGAACAACCGCTTTGGCCCACCTAGTCTGCCCTTATTTCCACCCTACATTATCACTTCAGACCCTACCTGATCTACAGCTCTTTCTCCACCCCTTCCTTTCCATTATGATTCAGTTGGGTCTATCCATGCATTCTTGAACCCCACCACTGTTTTCGCTCTCACCACCTCTGCTATTAGGCTGTTCCAGGAATCCACCACTCTTTGGTGAAGATTTACTTTTCACATCTCTCCTGAACCTACCTCTCCATCCATTTTCATAGCATGTCCTCTTGTTTATAAGCACTTTTTCCACAAATAATTCCTCCTGTAATATATTTATCCCCACAGGTATTTAGTGTCTCTACCATACCCCCCTTCTTGCAGGGTGTACATGGTGGACTCTATTCCAAGATGGCGCCTGTGTTGACTAGCCTGCTTTACTAGTTTGCTGCCCTGTTCTTGTTTTCGCTTTATTTTCATTTATTTTGCTTTGTTTGTACTTTTAGCTGCTGCGTAAGAAAAATTACTCACCTTAGTAATTGCTTTTCTTCTCATGGAGTCTTGCTATATTAGGACTTATTGCAGTTAGCCACTGCACTTGAACTGCCCCGGAGGGAAAGAGTTAACTCCAGAGAATCTGGGTTCTAAAGCGTGAGGCTATACCAAAGTTTCATCTGGGCAGTTTCAAATGAAACTGTCAGATCTTTACGAAGCTAACACTAAGCAACAAGTCTGTGTGGAAAGCTCTACACTAGGCAAATGGCTACCTACTAGTAGTAATAACAACAATAGAAACAACAATAATAAGAATGAATAATGGTATTATTAGTTTCCCCTGACAAGCACTATTAGAACCCCCTCCCCAAAGACTCAAGTCCAGGAAGGGGCCAACAAATCACTCAACCAGAAAACCCTAGTTCCTCAACCCTAAATAAAAGAGGGTGAAGGAAGAACTACAATGGCATGACACAGTGCTTGCACTAATTTGCCACCCCACCCCAGTAGAAGTTCTGAGAGGGGCAGGTTGGGTGGTCTTATATCAAGACTCATGAGAAGAAAAGCAATTACTAAGGTAATTTTTTCTTCAAACACCATGAAGTCTTGCTATATTAGGACTTATTGCAGATTACACAGCAGTACCTCCATGGAGGAGGGTCAGAACCTACTTAGGAAATAGGCTCTGGAGCACAGCTGTGCTAAAACGAGCATCTCTCCTGGACTGAAATCCAGGAATAATGCTTGGTAAAGTGTGAACTGTCTTCCAAGTAACAGCTCGACAGATTTCCAGAATGGAATATCTCTAGCAGCCGCTAGAGATGCAGCTGTACACCTGGTGGAGTGAGCCCTCAGTCCTGAGGGGGCTCTCCTACCTAGTCTTTGATAACAAAATGGATACAAGAGACAATCCACCTTGCAATTGTCCTCTTAGTGGCAGGTTCCCTTGCCAACCTCGCCTAGGTAAGGAAGAGTTGGAGGGATTCAAACCTGTGACCCTTGGTGCGTACAAATAGTAGCATAAGGCTCTTTGACGTCCAAGCTATGCAGTCTCCTCTCACCTGAGGAAGAATGCTCAGTGAAAAAATCCTGGAGAGAGATGGATTGGTTCAGGTGGAAACCTGAAACCACTTAGGACAAACCCTGTGTTAGTCCTAGGGACTGTCTTATCCCTGTGGGAGAGAAAAATCTTCTTCCACTGCCAGGGCCTGTAGTTCACTTATGCGCCTGGCAGAAGTGAAACCACCAGAAAAACATTTTCCAAGTGAGAAGCTTGAGCTCTGCTGGGGACAGAGGTCCAAAGGGGTTTGCATTAACTGAGCAATGAAACATTCTGCCCATGCAGGAGCTGGTTCCTCAAAAAGGAGGGTTGGTGTGAAGCAACCTCAAAAACTTGGAAAACACAGGTTGAGAAGAAAAGGAAGCAGGCTTCCCTGCTTGCAGAAAACAGAGAACAGCTGCCAAAGGAACCCTTAAGGTAGCTGGCCTAAGACCTAAAGAATTTAAAATGGACCAAAAAGTCCAGAAAATGGGCAGATAAGCAGACTGTGGTATAATCTGCTTCTCAGCGCACTAGACTGAAAAACCTGTTCCACTTAGAATTGTAAGTGGCGCCAGTGAAAAAGCTTCCTTGAAGCCTTTAAAATATCCGCGACACCTTGAAAAGGTGTAAATCAGCAATTCTAACTCCTCAAGAGCTGCCTTGAGAAGGAGGAATTTGAGGTTCGGATACCACACTCTCCCTTGTGCAAAGGCCAGTAAGTCGTGGACTCTGGGCAGGCTCAGGGTAGGGTGGACTGTCAAGGACAGAGACAATGGGTACCAGGGCTGTCTGGCCCAGCTTGGAACAATCAGAATCGCTTTGCAGGGCTGAGATCTGATTTTTACTAGTACCCTGAAAGAAAGGGAAAAGGGAGGAAAGGTGAACAGAAACTTCCCTTTCCAATCCAAGTGAAAAGCGTCCAGGTGGGCTGATCCCAGCACTGGAGGCCTCAACAAAACAGAGAAAGTTAGTGGTTATCTGGGGCTGCGAAAAGATCTATCTGAAAATGAGCCCCATCTGGCAAGGACTGAACCCAGCACCTGAGGATTCAGAGCCCAATCGTGATGGCCCTGAGAATCCTGTTGAGGGCATCTGCCAGGGCATTGTCCTTCCCTGGGAGGTGAACTGCTATCAGGGAGGTGTTCAGGGAGTAAGCCAGAGACCACCACTTCATTGCTTCGGTGCACAAGGCTGATGACCGAGTGCCCCCCTGCCTGTTGATGTACCACATTATTGTGGTGTCTGTCCTGACTAACTACCTTGTTCTGGACAGAAGCTGAAACTCCTAGGAGCTAGAAGACAGCTCTGAGTTCCAAAATTGATGTGGAGCAGAGATTCCTAGGAGACCACACTCCCTAGTGGACAGGTCGCCTAAGCGAGCTCCTCACCCTAACACAGGAGCATCCGTGGTGAGGGAATGAAGAGGACCCCTAGTTTTAGATTGCTTTGATCCTGCCACAGTGTAAGGCCAGGATCAGGGATTGGGTCACTAGAACCAATTTGAAAGGGAATCCTCCTTTGGGACCAATAGGCCCTCAGATGGAACTGAATGTCCCTCATCTGGAATCTTGCTCCTGCACTACAGCTGTGAAGCAGCCATGTGCCCTAGTAGTTGTAGCAAATGCTTTGCTGGTCAGAGACTTAGAGTAATGGAAGATGCCAGGCAAGAGACTGCTCATCTTTTAGAGGGCAGAAATGCCCTGCTAACTTTGTGTTCAACTCTGCACCTATGAAAGTTAGTACCTGAACTGGTTCGAGAACTGACTTTGGTAAATTCAGCAGGAATCCCAGAAAGGTGAGAAGCTGCTGGGTGACTTGCAAGTGGGATTTTACTTGATCTGGAGACTGACCCACTAAGAGCCAGTCATCCAGGAAAGGAAACAAAGCAATCCCTTGCCTTCTTAAAAGAGCCACTACCACAGCTAGAATTTCTTGAATACCCTTGGCGCAGAGGTAAGGCCGAAGGGCATTGCCCTGAACTGGTAGTGGCCTGAGGGTAACCTGAGGTACTTTCGGTGAGAAGGCCTGATCAAGACATGAAAAAAAATAGGCATCCTTGAGGTCCAGGAAAGCTAGCCAGTCCCCTGGCCTCAGCCAGAGTTAACATTTTTAACTTTGTTTTCAAAAGATGCTTGTTCAGGTACCTTAAATCTGAGATGGGCGCCAATCTCCTGCCTTCTATTGGGTAAGAAAGTATCATGAGTACAGCCCTTGCCCCAGTGGCAAGGAGGACTCCTTTCACTGCTTTGCAGTTCAGAGGAGAAGAAACCTCTGCTCCCAAAGCAAGGAATTCCGAAGGATTTGCAGGTGGACCTGTCTGGCTCTCATCTTTGGAAACTGTTTGAAGCTGAGAACCAGACCTATTACTTCCAGAACCCACTTGTCCGAGTTAGGGACACTCAATTCTGGCTGAAATAAAAACCAACCTGCCCATTGGTATAGGAGAATCGGCCGTGGGCACCCCATCAGGGTGCCTGCTTGGCAATAGTCTTAGGCTAAGGGGAGGGGGTTTACTTGTGCCCTGACCTATCTCTGCCTCTGAAGAGACCCCTCTGGCGAAAGCAGAGGAGGCCTGAGCCTCTACCTGGGCACTTTTGTAGGTAATCATCCCTGTTTTTCATATAGCTTTCTGTTTGTTCCTCAGAGAATTACCCACAAGAAACAAATCCATAGACTTTGACAGAGTATCTTGGGACAGATTAGTGCATCTGAGCCATGCCAACCTACGGAAAGCTACAGAAGTGGTCATGACCCTAGAGAAAACAAGATTAACACCAACAGCAGTATGAACTTGAACTTAGAGGCTTCAGTGCCATTAGCAGCCACCTGTTCCAACCTGGCTAGCCAGCTGGCCATGGCCTGCTTGGCTAACTGCACATCAGGCCCCACCTAGATTCTCAAATCTAGCCCATAAGCTATACAACTTGCCTGTCTGAGTCCCACAGAAGCTGCCATATACTGTTTTTGTCGTGGCATCAATCCTCCTGGAATCCTATTCAGGAGGATGTGAGGCCAGGGAACTACCTGACACAGGCTGCAGCTTGCACCACACCACCATGACTACACTGCTCAGTGAGGAAGTCTGTAACAGAGCCTGACTAAATACACCTTCTGTCCATTTTTTATCTTACAGGAGGACAGAAAGAGAATCTTATAAAATCTTTGTTGTTTACTTCCTAAATGATTTATGCAAAGGAAAGACAACCTCCTAGCCCATCATTCCTACATAATCAGGCTCCCCTACTCATCCATAGCCTCCTCTAAAGGAAGCTGGGGATTCTGCAAGCTTTTGTAAAACATAAACTGAGAAAACGACTCAGACAGAAAAGGAGGAGATTCTAAAAGTCTGTCTGGAGAAAATGTCCGCTTAAGTGGGCATGTCCAGACCCTACCAGCCACACATGTATTGATCAATTTCCTCCTCCACTCCTGTGGTTCATAACAATTCCTCAACATCATAAACCTGAACCACTGGAACTGAACGAGCCACCTTTACCAACTGTAGATGGTCTGACAGGACCTAGAAACAGTGACTGGACAATCTGTATGGTTTAACTACTTCTGCAGCAGTTGGAGAGACAATCTTGGACTCCAAACCTACTGATTTCTCTGTCATATTCATTTTTTTTTTTTTTTTTTTTAAACTGGTTCCTCTGAACCATCCTTTTGCCCGAGGAAGTCTAGCCCTGGTCAGAGGGCACTCCCTCTGGTCCAGTGGGTACTGGACCGGGCTGGCCATCCGGGTCAGCGGACTTTTGGCCAATAGTTCCCTGAGCCGGCCCTATCTCTTTTCAGGGTGGCTGCAGGGAAATTTTAAACACCTGGCAGTCTGACAGGAGGTGGTCAGCCCCCAGACAATAAACACAAGTGGTGTGTGGGTCAGCCTTGGCAAAGGCTTCCCCACAGCATCACAGTGTTGAAACCCAGTGGGCCCGGTTTTCTTTTGGGTTTCTCAGACATAATGCCAGCCTAACCAAAAACTTGCCCTTTTATGGCGTAGCAGGCAAGACACCCTTATCGGTTCCTAACCGTTTCACGGTATTTGAAAACCCTATTTAAAATCAAGGTTTTTAGAACCAATAAGAACCGGTACCGCACTCTAAAAGCCCAAAACTTTAAAACGTTAAAATAAGCAAACCGATCGGTTCAAACCGAACCGATAACTAAATTTCCACACAGACTTTACATTTTGTACTTACGTTTACCAGATAGAGCTTTAACCGAAATGCGGTAAAATAATTACTTTTTGCCGGTTCAAATGAACCGAAAATACTCGCTTGGACCGAGAAATGAACCGAGCTCAAGGAGCTGATCTCCGAGCGACTGTTCAGTGAAGCGGAGTAAAGAATCTGACAGTTTCATTTGAAACTGCCCAGATAGAGCTTTGGTATAGCGCCTGGCTTAGAACTCCAGATTTCTGGAGTTAACTCTTTCTCTCTCCGGGCAGTTCAAGTGCAGTGGCTAACTGCAATAAGTCCTAATATAGCAAGACTTCATGGTGTTTGAAATGTACTTGTTGGCTCTGGCGGTCGCCGTTGGCTACTGCGTTATTGTCCTGGCGTCTCTCAGTGTCTCCTCTGTGCTTTCTTTTGTGGTGGAGTTCAGGTCGAATCATTTATTTTCACTGCTCCTGCTTACAACTGGTTCTCCAACGGGCGCCTAGTCAGCAGCGCCAGTTTGTGTGTTTGTTGCTGCCGCTTATGGAAAGAGCGTTTAGGCTCATAATTAGCCAGTGGCTGGAATCGAAGATTATTTTTTCTGGGGCTGTTTCTCTGAATTTGCATTAGAAACTGAACTTTTTTCCTGGCTCTTCTAGTGCTTCAGCTTTTGGATATCTATACCCTAAATTTGCTGGTCTAGGATTTATTTCGTTGTGCTGGCCCAGGAAGACTTGGAACTAGGCTCTCGTGCAGTGCAACACCTTTAGATATTGGTTGGAGGGATTGCTGTGGATTTTCTTGGAGTTTCGTGAGTGAGGGGTTTGATTCATTGATCAGAAACCCTCTCTTTCCTCTATCATTATCTTCCAATTGTCTCCCGAGTTTGAGTCCAGAAGCTGGGCCTTAGGCTTTGCGCCCCCCCCCAAAATGCCTAGGTAGTCTTGGGTGCCACTTGGGACTGAGCAGGAGCTACCTCACTTCTTCCTGGGGAATTAGGGACTAGTGGGGGGACCATAAGTTACCTCAGGGTCAGTGCTAGCAGTATGGCCTTGGAGTATCTATAGCTGCAGGTCCCGGTGGTAAAATTAATACCAGATAAGGCAGTTTGTGGGTGTGAGTAGGGGAGAGCCCCTGCTTTCAATGATTTGGCCTGTATTTTTTTGCTCTTTTGAAGCCTTTGTGACTGTTTCCTGGATCCATACTGAGACCGTGTGTTGCTACTCCTGGGAAGCCTTAATTTGGAGTCCAATGAAATTTCTGTTGCTGGATTTTACCTATGCTGGACTTTCTAAAATTTTCAGTTAGGTTTGAACTTATATTTTAAAATGTTCCTACTGATTCTCCAACTGACTGATGACTTTTTAATTTGTTTTGGTTTCCTGGTGGTGTGAGGACCATGGGCCTTTATTTTTATTTTCACATTATTTTATGTTTATGTTAGTGGTTGTCTGATTATTTTCCTTCTTCTTCAGCTGTGAGAGGACTGTGGGGGGGTATTTTTGTGTACATTTTTAAATCCTGTGAGAGGGGATTGTGTTATTGTATGTTTCTTATTTTTTCTCTTCCTTGGCTGTGTGAGGGCTGTGGAAGGGGGAGAATTTATATGTGTTTGTTGTATATCCTGTGAGAGGGGATTTTATTATTTTAGGGTTATAAGTCATCTTTTAGTGGGAGGAGGATAGTTTAATATTTTCTGTTTGGACAAGGATCATTGTATAACTTTTTTTGTTTTGGGGCTTTTAATGGATTGCTGTTCCACTCTGAATTTGGGTTTCTGGGGTTTTATGTTTTTTCCCCTGCTATTGTGTTATAATTATTAGTAGAATGTGCCTGCCCCCCCATCCTGTGCTATCGAGCTTCCGATCTCGCGCCCTCCCATTTTCTTCTCCCTTGCCTGCTCTTACCTATCAGCACTGGGGATTGCTGCAGGGAGAGAGTTGGGGTGGGTGGGGGGTGCAGACAGCAGAACCCAAATGAGTGGAGCTCCCCCAGAGGGATGGCTAGGGCGAGTAGATGCCCTGGGGCGAAATGGTACCTAGAATGTGGAAATTCAGTTCTAGTTCCCATATCCAAGGGCACCTCTGATTTGGGAAGGCATGTAGTTGGGACAGCTCACCAATCTCCTCCAACTCAGGCACTGTTATGCAATGCCAGATCTGTCTGTAACAAGACTGGCCTAATTGCAGATTTTGCTGGTAGGGCAGATCTGGTCTGCACTACCAAGACCTGGCTGGATGGGAACGCTGGCCCTATTTTACAGGCAGCTGTTCCCGCCAGGCACTCTGTTTTACATCGCCCAAGATTGGACCGCTGGGGGGTGCGGTCTGTTTTAAGACCAAATTGGGCCCGACTAGTGTACCAGTCGAGGAGGCCGTGACTTTTGAGTGTACCGTGGTAGCTGGTGTGGGGTGCAGGATAGCTCTCATCTACCGTCCACCAGGTGATAATAAGCAGCTCCTGCAGGAAGTAGCAGACTTCGCCGCCAAGGCATTGGAGTCACCCAGACTGATGGTTCTGGGTGACTTCAACGCCTGGGTTAGAAACGAATCCTCACTTTTTGGTCAACACTTCCTCCAGTAGATGACATCTCTGGACTTCACACAGGTTGTTTCCTCAGCTACTCACAAGGGTGGTCACTCTCTTGATTTGGTCTTCCTCCTGGGGATCGAAGCCTCCAACTTGGTAGTGGAACCAGTTGGTTGGTCCAACCATTACTCTGCTGGGTTAAATTTTTTAGCCCCCCTCGGGTAGGTCAGCCCCTGTGGAGATGGTCACTTATCACCTTTGTGGGATGTGGTTCCTGAAGACCTGATGGCAGTAACTGACTTCATTATTGGGCGAGACTAGCACAGATCCTGAGCAGTTAGTTACCACCTATAATGGGGCCCGTTCCCTCAGCTCTCGATCCGATTGCTCCACCATGTTGCGCCCCTTCCCGCATTGCCCTGGGGCCCACTGTGGGACTCTAAGGGAGTTGAGGCAGGGCATAGGTTGGTGAGTCGATGAAGGATCACCTTATTTTGTTAGAACATTATCATTTCTATCAAACAGAAATTTCTCCGAAGAAGGCAGAATTCTTGTCCAGGAAAATAGCTGTTGCATGAAACCAACCGCTCAACTCTTCAGAACTGTTGACAAACTGTGCAACCCAGCCTGTCAGCAGCTCCAGTGAGTTTTTTCACAAAATGATGGTGATGAGATTGCTTGCATCTTTGCAAATAAGGTGGCTGACATCAGGCAGGAATGCCGCCAACTTCACTCTATGGGGATGGGTTGATCAGTACCTGTCACAGAACCCAGAGTTTCCTGGAGTACCTTTGATCTGCCGGAGTTGGTAGATATTATGAGAATTGTTCAGGCGATGCGTCCCACCTGCTGTAGTTTAGACTCGGGCCCTACTTCCCTGATTTTGGGTTGCTGTGACATCATCAGCCCGGTCTTAGCTCAGATTATCCTGTGCTCTCTGGAATCGGGCGAGTTCCCTACCTCCCTGAAGGAGGGGGTGGCGATACCCCTCCTGAAGAAAGCTTCTTTAGACCCAGAGAACCTAGCAAACTACAGGCCTATCTCTAACCACCGTTTTGTGGGGAAGGTTATTGAGAAAGTTGTGGCAGCTCAACTGGATAACCATTTAACCATCCATAATTTATAAGAACCTCTCTAATTGGGTTTTCGTAACAGGCATAGCACTGAGACTGCTCTGGTTTGGGTGCTCAATGATCTCCTGATGGCGAGAGATCAGAGACATCGCTCCATCTTGGTTCTCCTTGATTTATCATCAGTGTTTGATACTGTGGATCATGGAGTCCTGCTCGAGTCTGAGGTCCATCTGTGGGCTGTCTGGTACAGTTCTGAGATGGTTTACATGTTTCCTCGCTGGCAGAATGCAGAAAGTTGTCTCGTTATATTTTCTTCCAGGGCTTTTCTCTGCCTTGCGGGGTACCCCAGGGCTCGGTGCTGTCCCCCATGTTATTCGCAGTATATATGCTTCCCCTTTGAGACACTGTAAGATGGTAAGGGCTGAGATTTCACTGCTATGCTGAGGATACCCAGCTCTACCTGTCTTTTGCCCCCGACCAGGTTAGTGCTATCTCAGTACTGAACAGCTGCCTCATTAAAATCCAAGATGGATGAATACCAGCGGTTTAAAGTTGAACCCAGGAAAGACCGAGGTGCTGGTGGTGGACCTGGGTAATAGGGCAGAGGGATTGAGGACTGAGCTCCTCCAGTTTAGTCCGGGGCAGATTCTCACTTCTGAACAGGTGCGTAACCTGGGAGTGGTGCTCACGAAGGTCTGACCCATTGTCATCCGGTGTCGGCAGTGGTCAAGCTAGCCTTTTACCATCTTAGGAACACTGCCAGGATTAAAGCACCTTATTCCATCTTGCGACCTCACCTGTTATAGTCCATGCCTTTGTGACATCATGCCTTGATCACTGCAACCCCTGTACTCAGGGCTTCCTGGGGTTGATATCCACTGCTTGCAGCTAGTGCAGAACGCCAGCACGCTTTGTTGACTGGGACACTGAGAAAAACGCACATTACCCTGTGCTGCACGGTTGCACTAGCTGCCTATTCAGTGGTGGATCACCTTAAAGGTAGGTCTATTGACTTATAAAGCCCTACCTGGACAGGATCCCAATTACTTGAAAGATCTCCTGGTTCCTCACACCCCTCTGCGACAGCTCTGCTAGACTCAAGAGGGGCTGCTGGAGATTCTGAGGGTAAGCTTAAAGTCATCTGGTGCTCGTGCTTTTGGTTTTGTGGCACCTACCCTCTGGAATTCTCTGCCATGTCAGCTTCGGAAGTGCAGGACGGTGGGGTGTTTTAAGCAGGCACTTAAGACTTTTCTGTGGGGAAAGCCTACTCTGCATGTTCTTGATTTTATTGTATTTAGTTTTATTTTGATGTACAGCACTTTGGTTATATGAAAGGCACTATAACAAATACATATTATTATTACTATATTACATATTGAGGTCCTTTAGTATCTCCTCATAGGGCTTTTGATGCAGACCCTGCATCATTTTAGTAGCCCTCCTCTGGACTGCCTCCGCTCTATGACCTTCCGGAGATGTGGTCTCCAGAACTGGACAGAGTACTCTAGGTAGGATCTTACCAGCAATCTATAGAGAGGCAACACCCCTCCTGCCTTCTGCTGGTGGTTCACCTTCCTATGCATCCTAGAATCTCACTAGCCCACCTGACTGCTTTGTTGCACTGCCTAGCCAGCTTTAGGTCATCAGATACAATCATCCCCAGATCTCCTTCCTGCTTGGTAGTCGTCAATACCACTCCACTCATTTTGTACTCCACCCCGCATTTCTGTGCCCACAGTGGATTATTTTGCACTTTTTATTGTATTGAAATCCATCTGCCATCCCTTGACCACTTCTCTAGTTTCCTCAGGTTTCTGCTCAACCTTTCCACCCCCAACACCCCGGAGTGTCCACCCTACTGCAGATTTGGTGTCAATAATACAAGGAAAGAAACCCACATTATAAAAGAGAATCAGGAACTAGCAAAAGTTTTTTTTAGGTTTCTTAGTCTGATTAGTCAATGGTCATATTTAGGAATGGAGAATACAGTTCACCATGGAAACATAGCAAATAGACAAATGTATAAATGGGTGCTGTTTACACTAGATACTTCCCATGTCTTCTAAATCTATATGGACTTATTAGAGATCCTGTTATAACTAACAAATAAAGGAATAGGGTAATAGGAATAATGTAATTAGAATGGTGTGCAACATCTGATTTTTTTTTTTTTTTTTTTAATTATAACTGTTAGGTTCGTCGCCTCCTCCTGCCAACTGGCGATGGGGGCACATAGGTACCCCCCCCCCCAGCAAACAGCCATGTGAGCATGTGGAAGCACGCTACTTATCTCATGGTGCCAGCTCAGTCCCTTCCACCTCTGGGAATGGTTTGCCACTCCCTCTCCGCCTATGCTACTGAACCCCCATCTGGTGGGAGCGTAACTATGGGGGGGGAAGGTGCCAACCCATCCTCAGGAGAGGAGAGATGCCCATTGGCATGCTCTATCCTCCCCCATGGTGATGAGCCAAGGTCGTTCCCGAACCCTGGTCACTGGTATAGCATGAGGTGTGGTGTCCAGCATCTCAACCCTCAGTGCCACCGGGCCAGCGTACAATATCTGATTTTATAATGCATTTTAACTGATCCCAGAAGTATTAAGGTTTTAATACACTGCGTTTGTATGAACTGTAAAATGTGTTAAAGTTTTTTTTTGCATTGCATCGTAATGACACTTATAAGTTGTCAAATTTGATTGATTGTGTCATTCGCAAAGAGGCAGAGCTTTCCCTTCCAGCTCCTCTGCAATGTCACTTATAAAGTGGGCTGATTCCAGCCCTGATCCCTGAAGTACTCAGCTGGTCACCCTCCCTTCCTCAGAGAGAAACTCCATTTACCAACACCCTTTGCCACCTATCCCCTAACCATCTAGTTTATTTTATTTATTTGGAAAATATTTCACCAGGAAAGACAACATTAGCTGTAAACAGCTTATTTCCATAGGCATCCTGGGGGGAAGGGGTACAAATATTTTGGGATCGGTGCAGGTACATCCCCCAATTGTTTAACTAGGAGTGGCACAACTAGCTGAAAGCTTTTTTACAGGTGCGACCTGGGAGCTCAGGGAAGTTAAGTGACTTGCTCTGGGTCACAGTATGCAAGTGGGGGCTGTGGGATTCAAACCCAGGTCTCCAGATTTGCAGCTCAGAGCCTTAAACCACTGTGTTATACTGCCTCCCTATATTAATACAAATCATTTCAGTACATTGAACAAAATTTTGGAAACATCAAATACACAAGAATAAGAATACACTGGTGGACAGTACAGGTAAAAATTACTACAAGACAAGTGAGTACATTGAGCAAATGGTAGCAGTATCAAATAACAGGAAAGAGTTCAGTGGGTGTATTAGAGTAAATGATTATTTAAGGCAAAGCACTGGGTACATCTACAAAATTGACAGATTCAGCCCACCCAATGAGGAAGAGCAAACTACCAATGAGTCATGTGGTCACATCAGTCTAAAATATAGATGTTCCTGTAGGAGGAGGATTGACACAGATAAAAGTGCGAGGAAAGTAGGTCTTTTAAAAGAACGGACGTGCTAATGTAAACTCAAGGGAGTGTCATTTTGATAATTATGGTATAGGGTGTGTAAAGAGGCAGGAAGATGGCAGGGAAATAGTGGGAGGGTGGAGGTGGCTAGTATATAATCCCCCTCCAGGAGGTTGAAAACCATGCCGGGGATCAACATACTAGGCTGTGAGAAGGGGGAGGAAGGTGTTAAGCATGAAAGGCGGAGCTGGGGAAGAGGACAGAGGTCGGTAGTAGCGAGAAGGATGACCGCCAGAGTGTAATTAGTAAAGGGGGCCAAGGAGTGTTGGAGGGAGGGATGGCAGTTGGTGCAGTAAGCAAGAAGTAGGGAGTAGGGGCGAGGAGTGGGGAATAGTATAAGTAGGGGGGAGTGATTGGGAGGAGGGTTACAGAGAGGAGAGCCGGACTGGGCCCCAAGGTACACCACAAGGGATCAGAAGAGTCAGAATGGGGGAAGAGACTGGATGGGAGAGAGAGAGAGCTGAAGGGCAGTTAGCAATTTAATAACGAAATGGGATGAGAATAAGTGCAGCTTGGTGCTACCAGGCTAGTAGCAGGTATAGTTTGGGAGTAAAATTGTGTAGGGCTAGAGAGACTGAGTAAGGTGTTGATGAGTTTGATAGGAGGAGTGAGTTCAGAGATTTGGGAAGCAGTAGAGAAATCTTCCTGGCCTATGGAGGTAGAGCAAGAGGAACAGCTACAGTGCGAGTGTCCGTGGATCTGAGAGGTTGGGAGGAGGGTGGCGGGGCAGAAAGTGCGGAGGAGAGGTAGAAGAGGACAGTACCAAGCCAGAATTTAGAAGTGAATTTGGCACAGTTGGATAGACGCCTGGACTCAAGGGAGGAGAAGGAGTGGTACAAAGAGTAGTACTGTGTATGGGAAGGAGCCTCCAGGGCAAAGCGACAGAAAGAATTGAAAAGTGTGTCCAAACTGGTAAGGGAAGTCTTGGGAGCAGCCCTATAGACTATAAACTACGGTTTACCAACTTTCGACCCACTCCTAAGCTACCCAGGCTTGATTACTAGTCTCCTACTTGGAACGGTGTTGAAAGCCTAACTGAAATCTAGATAGGCCATGTCCACCGCTCCACCCTGATCCAATTCCTTTGTCACCCAGTCAAAGAAGTCTATCAAATTAGTTTGACACGACACCCCCCCAAAGAACCCTTGTAGCATTAGGTCTCGAAACCCATTGGATTCAAGATATTCCACAATCTCTTCCTTCAGCAGTGATTCCATTAATTTTCCATCTCTGATGTCAGGATGACTGGCCTATAATTGCCAGCCTCCTTCTTGCTACCATTTTGTGAAGTGGGATGACATCTGCTTTCTTCCAGAACCACTCCTGCTTCCAGTGAGCTGTTAAACAGGACTGTCTGAGGAGCATACAGTACCTCCCTGAGCTCCATCAATAACCCTGGAGACACCCTGTCTTGCCCCAGTGCTCTGTCCACCTTCAGATTACCGAGTCCCTTCAAGATCCTCTCCTCAGAGAAAGGATTAATGTCTACCTCCCTCCAAAGCTTGTTACTGTGTTGTGGCCCCTCCTATTCTCCCTCCTCTGTGAGCACTGAAAAAACAACTATTAGTTCAGACGTCTGCCTTTTCCCAGCCCCCCTCTGCATAGACCCCTTCTTTTTTAAACCTTACAATCTTACCCTGGTCTTCCTCTTTTCACTTACATGCCTAAAATATTTCTTGTCCCTTTGTTACCTCCTGAGCTATTCTTTCTTCAGTTTGCTCCTTTACACTCTCACTGATTTCCTGCTTCCCTGATATATCTCCATATCCTCTCCTCCCTCCTCTGTCTCATACATTCTAAATGCTACCCTTTAGTCCTTACCTTTTAGCCACCTCTTTGAGAACCCCAGCAGTTTTTTCCCTCTTGCTCACATATTTGACGAGAGGTTTGTTGCCTTTACTATCTCCCTTTAGCTTTGCCCACTGTTTCTCAACCCCACCCCTACCCCCAGGCCATCCCTAATGCATTCACCCATCTTTATAAAATCTCCCCTCTTGAAATCCAGGACCCTCACCAGGGTGCGAAATTCCTATACCTTAGGTGCCCCAGGGCAGGCACTTTTACCTCTGGACACCTACTGCTGTTTTGTGCCTGCCCACTGGGGCACCTAAGGTATGTGTGGTGCAGAGCTCCGTTTTTGTAGTGGCAGTGTTTTTTTTTAATTTTCAGAAGGGTGGGGGAAGCCTTTGAAGGAGTGAAGGCACAGATCACGAGTGTGCCTCTGTAACTGTCAGCTGACAGTACAGTAATGAAACGCCCCCAATTTGACTGGCACACTGATCAGCCAGCTGCCTGCCTAGGTCCGTTGCGTCGGTTGCTCACTGCACCAGGCGGGAAGTCGTGAACCAATTGGGGTGACTGTGTTCAGGAGTCCACCTGCCCCCTTAACTCGCCATTACACTGGAACGCAGCTCAGCGTGCCATTCTGTCAATGATCTAGGAGACAGAGGTCCATGCTCAGTGCTGTAGACTGCGAGTGTGTTGCTGCTACAATTGGCATTTCTATAAAAAAAAAAGACCCAAAAGCTCTTTTAAGAGCTCTCTTTAATACAGTCAGAAGTGTGGAGCATTTATAGGCAGGGAGTGAGAGAGGAGGCAGAGGGTGAGCGTCAGACCTTGCAGGTTTCTATAAGGACTCTGAGGAAATCGAATAGTACAAGAAATCATAGAATTTGACATTGTTAATAGAATAGAAGCAGACTCAGTAAGTCAAGAACAGGACTTTTTAAGACAGTACTCAGTTTTGAGCATTGCAGTCTACTGAGTTTAATCTAGTGTCTGATACTAATTCTATGTTTGGGTGTGTTAAAAATTTAAAGCAGGAGAGGCAGACAGTAGGAAAACCAACTGCAGCAAAGAGGAGGAGGACCTATTCTGTGATCTCTGCAGCCACACTTGCAGTCAGCTAAACTTGCTAAGTTGCAGGAGGAACTGAATTTAAAACCTATAATAAATTAGCTCTATCTAACTGAAGCTAACTAAAATAAAGATCAGTCAGCAGCCTATACTGATACTGACAGATAGTTCACTGCTCAAGTTCCAATAAAAAAAATAAAAAGGGATAGATTAGATACTAAATACTGTGTGTGGGGAGGACTAGCAGCAAGTTAGTAGTCAGCTCATCACTAGTGTGACTATATTCACACAGTTACTGGCTGGGAAAGGGAACTGAATTGAGGCAAAGAAAAAACCTCTACCTAACTAAACCATATAAAAAAAGCTCATTATAGTTTTACAAATTTCATGTGTTAAAAAAATCTCTTAACAAGCTTTAGTAAGTTTGTATGCTGTGTATTGCATAAAATCTAAGTGAATATACAGTATAAGGAATTGTTGGATTCTAAAAGCTTTTTTAAAAGCTGCTTGGGTCACCTAAAATAATCTGTGGTGGATTACCTAAACTCTAAATACAAAGGGATCTGTAAAAAAAAAAAAAACTACCCTGCAAACTAAGAAAATCTAATTAAAAGTAATTGTTAAAGTTCTAAAAGCTTTTGTGAACTTGTTGGAACACCTAAAACTTAGGGGGATCTATTATTATTCTAAATAACTACTTTAGGTAGAGTTGACAATATCAATCTCAATCAAATCTAAATACTGTTATTAAAAAAAAACTTTCGTTGGACTATCTACATTCTGAATACTATTACAAAAATCTCTAGCTTTTTACAGGCTACAGTACGCTGTCTGTGCATTATCTATAAGCTGAATACCTGTTATAATAAATAATCAGACAATACACAGTCAGGTTTTCTTGTCAAGTTTATCATAAAAAAAAAAAGACGACACTTTTTTGCTTGTTGCATTTATTAATACTGAGTAACACAAATAAAATCTTAAAATCAGTATTCAAAAATTCAACTCCAAACAGCCAGGCAGACGCCATGAGTCTTTTTAAATTTGGATTTAAGAGAAAGCTTTTTGATGAGACTGCGGGAACTGACTCTGATTCCCTAACACAAAGTACTAGTACTACAGGCACAGCTATAACCCCAACATCTCCTTGCCCAAACAGTGAAACTGTTGTGACCACTGAAGTTTCCTTAAGTGCTACTGTTTGTACTGAAAGCCAAGTTAAGGCCCCAAAAGTTAGAAAATTTCAGGAATCCTGGAAAAAGGGCAGGAAGTGGCTTGCGTATGACACAGATAAATGTGCCATGTTCTGTACATGGTGTCAGAGTTATGATAAAAGCCAAAGCAAAAATAATTTCAGAACTGGATGCAGTACTTTTAGAGTGCACAGTATCTCAGCACATGAAGTGTCCATGGCACACAAAAATGCTGAGATGGCATACATTGCAAATAAAAGAAAAGTTGGAGAAAAACCAATAGAGAAATCCATACAATTTATGGAACAAAAGAAATGGATCAAATTTGTAAATTATTATGTACTGCATATTACGTTGCCAGGACCGAAAGGCCTTTCAGGGATTTTCCTGGGTTGATAGATTCACAAAGAAGAAATCATGGGGATGATGCTATGAGTCACAGTTACAGTAGTGACAAGCAGTGCCGTCTTCATTCACTATATTGCCCAAGATATTCAAAGCACTACTGCTAGTCTATTACAAGACAATGACTTCTTTTCTTGTTGATTACTGCACAGATAAAAGTGTGACTGAGGAGGAGGGCATTTATGTATGTGTTTTTGAAAATGGCCTACCTGTAACAAGATTTCTTGCACTGAAACCAGTCAGTGTCCCTAATTCAGAAAGCATTTTAAATACTGTAATTAATGCTTTAGAGGGTGAAGGTGGTTTAAAGGATGGTAGTTGGAAACATAAGCTGATAAGTGCAGCATCTGATGGTGCTGCTATAATGTTGGGGAGCACTTCAGGTGTCCTTAGTCGAATAAGAAAAAATTACTCACCTTAGTAATGTTGTTTCTTCTAATGGGAGTCTTGCTATATTATGACAATTGCAGACTACACAGCAGTACCCCCATGGAGGAGGGAAAGAACCTACTTAGGAAATAGGCTCTGAAGCACAGCTGTGCCAAACCGAGCATCCCTCCTGGCCTGGATGTCCAGGGAGTAATGCTTAGTGAAAGTGTGTACTGTTTTCCAAGTAGCTGCTTGACATATCTCTAAGATAGGGATGACCATGGCCGCAGCTAGGGACGCAGCTGTACCTCTGGTAGAGTGAGCCCTCAGGCCTGAAGGGGGAACCTTACCCAGTTTTTGATAGCAAAATTGGATACAAGAGACAATCCATCTGGCAATGGATCTCTTGGTGGCAGGTTTCCCTTTCCCAACCTCACCATAAGTGAGAAAAAGTTGGAGGGAGTCAAACCTGTGACCCTTAGTACGCTCTATGTAGTAACTAAGGGCCCTCTTAACATCTAAACTGTGCAGCCTCTTCTCGCCAGAGGAGGAATGGTCAGTGAAGAACACTGGAAGAGAAATAGATTAAGGTGGAAATCTGAAATCACCTTAGGCAAAAACTTCCTGTTAGTCCTGAGGACTACCTTATCTCTGTGAAAGGAGATAAAGTCAGTCTCCACTGACAAAGCTTGTAACTCACTTATGCGCCTGGCAGAAGTGATGGCTACTAGAAACACAGTTTTCCAAGTCAAGTACTTAAGCTCTGCTGAAGACAGAGGTTCAAAGGGGGGTTGCATCAGCTAAGCAATGCAAACATTAAGATCTCAGGCAGGGGCAGGGTCCCTGAATGGCGGACTGGTATGAAGCAATCCCTTGAAAAACTTGGAAAATACAGGGTGAGCAGAAAGAGAAGAGGGCTTTCCTGCTGAAATAAAAGCAGAGACAGCTGCCAAATGCGCTTTCAGGGTAGCTAATCTCAGCCCCAAAGAATTTAGATGGACCATATAGTCCAAGACAGTGGGCAAATCAGCAGATTCTGGGGAAATATGCTTCCAGAGCACCAAATGGAAAACCTTTCCATTTAGAGTTATAAGTAGCCCTGGTGGAAGGATTCCTAGAAGCTTTCAAAATTTCAGGAACACCTTGAGAAAGGTGTAGGTCAGCAAACTCTAACTCCTCAAGAGCCAGGCCTTGAGGTTGAGGGATTTGAGACTCGGATACCAAACTCTCCCCTGGGCACAGGTTAACAAATTTTGGTTCCAGGGGAGACACAGGGGAAGATGGACTGCTAAGGACAGAAGGAGTGGGTACCAGGGCTGTCTGGCCCAATCTGGAGCAATCAGAATCATCTTGCAAGGTTGAGATCTGATTTTGACTAGCACCTTGAACAGGAGAGGGAAGTGGGGGAGGGAGGCATAGAGGAACTTCCCTTCCCAATCGAGAAGAAAGGCATCCAGGGGGACTGAACCCAACACTAGGGGCCTGCAACAAAAAAGCGGAAGTTGATGATTGTCTGGGGCTGCAAAAAGATCTATCCGAGAGGTGCCCCACCTGGCAAAAACTAACCCCAGTACTAAGGGATCCAGTGACCATTCGTGATGGCCCTTGGAAATCCTGCTGAGAGCATCTGCCAAGACATTGTCCTTGCCTGGGAGGTGAACTGCTATGAGGGAGGTGTTCAGGAAAGCCAGAGACCACAACTTGATTGCCTCGGTGCACAAGGCCAAGACCGAGTGCCCCTTGTTTGTTGATGTACCACATAGTAGTGGTGTTGTCTGTCTGACCTGTACCACTTTGCTCTGAACAGATGCAGAAAAAACCTGAAGTGCTAGAAAACAGCTCCGAGTTCCAACAGATTGATGTGGAGCAGAGATTCCTGAGGGGACCAGAATCCCTGGGTGGAGAGGTCGCCCATGTGAGTTCCCCATCCCAAAAGGGACGCATCTGTAGTAAGGGTCAAGGAGTGAGATAGAGGGATGAAAGGAACCCCTCGTCTCAGGTTGCTCTGATCCTGCCACCACCGTAGGGCCTGGATCAGGGTTCGAGTTACTGGGATCAACTTGGTTAGGGGATCTCTCCTTTGAGACCAAAAGGCTCTCAAATAGAACTGAATGTCCCTCATCTGAAATCTTGCTCCTTGCACTACGGCTGTGGAAGCAGCCATGTGTCCTAGGAGCTGTAGAAAATGCCTTGCTGGTCGAGAGACCTGCAGAGTGAAGGAGGAGGCCAGGGCCACCAGGGTCCTTACCCTTCTAGAGGAAGGAAGGCTCTGGCCTGCTTTGTGTCCAGTTCTGCACCTATGAAGTTGAGTAGCTGGACAGGTTCTAGAACTGACTTTGGGAGATTGAGAAGAAAACCTAGAGAGGTAAGCAGCTGCTGGGTAACCTGCAGGTGTGATTTGACCTGGTCTGGAGACTGACCCACAATGAGCAAGTCATCTAGGTAGGGAAAATGGCAATCTTTTGCCTTCTTAGTGAGCAACTGCTACTGCCAGGCATTTTGTGAATACCCTTAGGGCAGAGGTAAGGCTGAAGGGCATTGTTTGAACTGATAATGGCCTGAGGGCAGTTCGAATCTGAGGTACTTTCGGTGGGAGCTTCTGATAACATGGAAGTAGGCATCCTTGAGGTTCAGGGAAGCTAGCCAGTCCCCTGGCCTTAGGGAGGGTAAAATCATTCCCAGAGTCACCATTTTGAATTTTGGTTTTAAAAGGTGCTTGTTCAGATATATTAGGTCCAGGATGGGCCGCCATTCTCCTGTCTTTTTTGGGGTAAGGAACTACCTGGAGTACAGTCCCTTGCCCTGGTGTAGGGGAGAAACCCTTTCTACAGCTCTGAGAGTAAAGAGGGTTGAGACTTCTGTTTCCAAAGCAAGAGTCTCTAGTGGATTTGCAGGTGGAAAAGATCTGATTCTCATCGCTTAACGAGCTAAAAAAGACAGCTCTGAGTTCCAGCAAATTGATGTGGAGCAGAGATTCCTGGGGACCAAACTCCTGAGTGGAAAGGTCTCCCATGTGGGCCCCCCAACCCAGAAGGGAAGCATCTGTAGTGAGAGTCAAGTCGTAAGAAGGGAAATGAAGGGGACCCCCTCTTAAATTGCTCTGATCCTGCCACCACTGGAGAGCTAGGATCAAGGTTCGAGTCACTGGGACTAACTGAAAGGGGTCTCTCTCTCCGAGACCAAAAGGTTCTCAAGTGAAACTGAATGTCTCCTCATCTGAAATCTGGCTCCCTGCACAACAGCTGTGGATGCAGCCATGTGCCCCAGGAGCTGCAGAAAGTGTCTTGCTGGTCGAGAGACCTGCAGGAGTGAAGGAAGAGGCTTGAGCCACTAAATTCCTTACCTTTCTGGGGAAGAAAGCTCTGGCTAGCTTTTGTGTCCACTTTGCCCCATAAAGGTGAGTACCTGGACTGGTTCCAGAACCACTTTGGTAGGTTTAGCAGAAAACCCAGGGAGGTGAGAAGCTGCTGGGTGACCTGCAGGTGAGATTTTACTCTGTTCTGGGACTGACCACAATGAGCCAGCTCGCCTAGATAGGGAAAACAGCAATCCTCTGCCTCCTTAAGTGGGCCACTGCCACTGCTGTGACACTTTGTGAATATCCTTTGGAGCAGAGGTAAGGTCAAGGGCACGCTCTGAACTGGTAATGACCTGAGGGCAGTTCGAATCTGAGGTACTTTCGATGGGATCTCTTGATTAGGACATGGAAATAGGCATCTCTGAGGTCCACAGGGAGGCTAGACAGCCCCTCGGCCTTAGGGAAGGTAAAATCATTCCAGAGTTACCATTTTGAACTTTTGCTTTCAAAAGATGCTTGTTCAAATATCTGAGATCTAAAATGGACGCCATTCTCCTGTCTTTGGGGTAAGGAAGTATCTGAATACAGACCCCGCCCTGATGCAGGGAGGAACCTTCTCACTGCTCTGAGAGCTAACAGGGATGAGACCTCTGTTTCCAGAGCCGGGGTCTCTGAAGCACTTGCAGGTAGAAAAGTCTGTTTCTCAACTTGGGAAACTTTTGAAGCTGAGAACCAGACCCTGGCTTACTACTTCCAGAACCCACTTGTCTGGAGTGTTAAAGAAGCCCACCCTGACTGAAGTGTCAGCCTGCCCCCACTGGTAAAGGAGACTGCCCCTGGCACCCCATCAGGGTGCCTGTTTTCAGCAGGAGCTTTAGGCTGGGGGTGGGAGCAGGTCTGCCCCCCTCGCCTGCCCCTGCCTCTGAAGAAGCCCCTCTGAGCATAGGCAGAGGGAGGCCTGAGTCCTGCAGAAAGGCCTGTGAAAAGGCTCACCCCTACCCCTGGGGGCATGCCTTTGAGGAGTGGCTTGCCTCCCTTAGCCTGGGCACTCTTGTAAGTAGTCCCATATTCATCCATCTTCTTCATGTAATTCTGTCTGCTCTCCAAACAGAGAGAATTTCCCACCACAGGAAAATCCATAGCCTTAGTCTGGGTATCCGTGACAAACTAGTACACCTGAGCTAGGCCAATCCCACGAAAAGCTACAGATGTGGCCATGACCCCAGAGGAAACATCATTAACATCCACAGCAGCATGAAACTGAACCTTAGAGGCTTCAATGCCATCAGCAGCCACCTGTTCTAGTTTACTGAGCCAGCTGGCTATGGCCTGCTTGGCCAATTGTATAACAGTATCCCATCTAGATTTCTGATACCTAGCTACATAGGTTATATAATTTGTTTGCCTGAGTCCCAGAGAGTGTTATACATTGTTTTTTTGCCATGGCATCAATCTTTCCTGGAACTTTGTCAGGAGGATGTAGTCAAGGGAATATTAGTTTTATCACAGGCAGCAGCCTGAACTACCCCAACATGACTGCATTGCTGAGAAAGGAATTCTGTATCAGGGCCTGACAATGTATACCTTCTGTCCATCTTTTTATCTACAGGAGGCACAGAATTAGGAGCTTTTTAAAATTTTAATTGTTTGTTTCCTAAAAGATTTTATGTAAAGGAATAGACAATCTCCTTGACTCTGAATATCCATCATTTCTACAAAATCAGGCTCTCTGCTCATCCACAGCCTCTTCTAAAGGAAGCTGGAGGGTTTCAGCAACTTTTTATAAAACATAAAAGAGATGGAGACTCAGACAGAATAGGGGAGATTCTAAAGGTCTGTCTGGGGAGATGTCCGTTCAATGGGCACACCCAGACCTTCCCAGCCACATTCATACTGTTCATAATCCTCCTCCCTCCTCTGTCTATAAAATTCTCAATATCATAATCTCTGAACCATTGGGGACCAGACGAACCTGATTTTACCAGATAGTGGTGGTTCGGATGGACCCTGAGACAGTGACTCGACAATTTGTATGGCTTTTTGCTATCTCTGCTGCAGTTGGAGAAGGAATTCTTGACTCCAGGACCTGTTGATTTTCTTGTTTTCTTTACTGGGAATTGGTTCCTCAGAACCAGCTTCTCTTTGCCCGAGGAAGTCTGGGTCCTGGTCAGAGGGCATTCTCTTGTTCTGGTTGGCACCAACCGGCTGGCCATCCGGAGCCATGGACTTTTTGCTCTCGCCCCTGGAGCCTGCCCAATCTTTTTCCAGGGAGGCTGCAGGAAATTTTACATACCTGGCAGTCTGACTGGAGGTGGTCAAACCCCAGGACACTAAACACATGTGGTGTGGGTCAGCCTTTGCAAAGACTTCCCACAACATCACAGTGTTGTTACCCAGTGGGCCCGTTTTTCTTTTGGGTTTCTCAGACATAATGCCAGCTCAACCAAAAGTTGCCCTTTTAACGGTGTAAAGGGTAAGACACCCTTTATCGGTTCCAACCGTGTCAATCGGGTATTGGAAAAAACGCACTAAACTGCTTCTTTTAGAACCGATAAGAACCGGAACCTGACTCTAAAATAGTAACTTTTAGTTTTAAATGAGTTTTAAAACCCACTGATCGGTTCAAACCTAAATCGATAACTTACAAGTTCCTACTACAGACAAAACCTTCTATTTCTACTTCTAATGGTTACCACAGATAGAGCTTGAACCGAACGGTTTTATGGTTAAAATAAAACTATTTCTAGTTAAATCCAACCAGAAAACACTTTTAAAAGAGAAATGAACTAGCAGAAGGAGAAATCCGGAGCGACTGTTGACTGAGGCGGAGTAAAGAATCTGACAGTTCAAGTTTGAAATGACACAGATAGAGCTGCTCTCGTGCCAAAATTCTATTTTGGAATGGTTTTAACCATTTCACTGCGGGGCAGTTCTAGAGCTGGATCAAACTGCTAATGTCTATAATATAGCAAGACTTCATGTTGTTTGAACCTGAGCTTCCAAGCGGTAAGGAAGATCTGGCATCATGGGGCGGAGTCAGAGTTTTACCACCCGGGGTGGGTGGGAGGAGCCTAGCTTGAAGACCTTCCGCAAGATTTAAAGCAGCAAGAAACCTGCCAATAAGCGTGGATGAACAACATATCCATGTCCCTAGAACTTACCCTTTTTTCAGCAATCCGCCAGGCAAGACTCCCCTATCGGTTCCTGACCGTGTTACGGGTCTTGGAAAAAAATGTAATAAAATCCATTTTTGGGGGGTTTTTTTAGAACCGATACAGACCAGTTATCACACTCTAAGTAAATTCACAAACTTTTTAAAACTAAACTGACCGGTTCAGCCAAACCGATCCGAAATTTACAAGTTCCACACAGAAACTAAATGTAAAACCTATCTAGTACTCACAGTACCACAGACGGAGACTTAAACCGACAGATTCGTTAGCAGAAATTTGGTAGAAACCGAGCGAAAAACGACACTTTAACCGACTTTCTTGAACCAAGCAAAGGAGAAATCTCCGGAGCGACTGTTCAGTGAGGTGGAGTAAAGAATCTGACGGTTGGAGTTTAAACAACAGCAGAGAGGGGCTTCAACCGAGCTTACGCTGAACATTCCACGCTGGCCATGGAAAGTTAACTCTTTGTTCTCCGGGGCAGTTGAAAGGCAGGACCTAACTGCAATAGTCAGAATACAGCAAGACTTCATGTTGTTTGAAATAATTTTACAAGTTCCAACTGCAAAGGTCTTAAATGATAACATTTGCCAGACCTTAAACTAGGGAGAGGTACTAGACAGGACTGCCCCTCACCCCTTCTTATGCACTTTAGCAACTGAGCCACTAGCACACTTAATTAGAGACCATAAAGATATGGAAGAGTTTTAGGTCAGTGTAAACACTTATTTCCTTGTACACAGACAATGTTCTATTATACATGAGAGACATTAGTAAATACATAAATAACACCATGAAAGCTATTAGGAAATTTGGATCAGTATCTGGTTATGAGATTCATTTGGATAAATCAATGGCCTTGGGCATTAATCCCAAGAATAACACTGCACAATTCCAAATCTATCCTTTTAGACTTGAACAAGGTAAAATGAAATATTTGAGATTTTTTTTGCTCGCACAAAAAAGTAGTTAAACTGAAATATTGATTCAACACTAGAAAAGCTAAGTATGTGGAAAGATGGTTTGATTTGCCACCAACATTAATTGGGAGAGTACAGGTAATTAAAATGAATGTACTTCCTAAAACCCTGTACACTTTTCAGTCAGTACCTCTTGATATAAAGAACAGTTAGTTTTAAAATACTTGGTAAGATAGTATAAAAATGTTATGGAAAAACCAAAAAGCAAGAATTAAGATGAATAAACTCACAGCTCCTTACACAGAAGCAGGCTTAAGACTCCCAAATTTTAGGAAATAGAAATCAAGCTGCTCTGATGAACCAAATTGGGGAATATTATGCAGAAGAGTTACCTTGGTAGGCGCATTATGAAACTAGGTATACTAACCCTACTCAGCTGCTAAAATAATGCAGATAAGAAATGAGCAGACTAGAACCTCTCTAGAAATGAGGATGTATTATCACAAAAAAAACCCTGAGAATAAACAGACACAGATTTATTTAAATGCCAATCATACACCATCACGAGGCACAGTATAAGTAATGGACAGAGAGAATCACGTGATGCTTTCAGACTGAGAGGACATCTCCTTGGCTCTGTGTTCTCGTCACAATATAATATATTTATTTCTGCTAGTGAGCAGCAAATTTCTTTTTACTACTTGGGTTAGGGTAAACATTATGGAGCGATCAAAGACAAATTTGTGCAGTCTCTTCTAATAGAAGTGGTTAGCCACTGCCCCTCTGGGAACACTCTATCAAACGGGCACACAGGCTCTACGCCTCAGCAACCACCTGGACAATAAACCCCTGTACATGATACTCGGTATTTGGATTTTAAAGAAGGTTTGGATCCAGCACAAACACAGGTCAAAAGACTGCTTACATGGCAGGGCAAGCCATTCCTCATATTTAGTGACACTACTCCTATGGTTCGGGAGCGTCAAGTGGCATACAAAGAGTTAAAGCAGGTCCTGTGTCGGGCTGGGGTTAAATTTTAAATGTGGTACCCCACCCGATGTTTTCTACACACTGCCACACTGGTCTTGTGGAATTTAGCTTAGCTGATTACGCCAAGCAAGAGCTTCCAAAATTGTACCCGCACCTTTTCTCTTCTTACCCACACCAGAATGTGACCCGAGTGGGCAAATGGAGGGTTCCCAGTAATTGATGTATTTATGCTTACTTTTGTGAATGCTGGATCTTTGTAATTAGTGGTGGTAGCACAAAGATTGAAGGCTATGATTTTCTGTTATTATAAGCCAGCCTGTTCTTCAATATTCAAAATTAGTTACTGGGTCTTTTTATTTTGGTCTGGTGCAACCTTTTGCACTTGTGGATAACTTTCAGATGCTTTTACCTTTTGTGTGTACTCGTTAAGCTTCCAACCAGGTTTATTTCTTTGATTTCTGCTTTTTCCAATAGCTATTATGCTGGATAAGTTCATGCGGTTTGGATACTGAACCACTTTTGGGTAGTTGAACGAACAGCACTGGACTTACATAGAATCTCACTCTTTTTGTTGGATTTTTCCTCCTGATTTGTCCAGGAGATAATTTGCCCCGGTCCTCTGTTTGTGTATTGTTGGTCTTCAAGGATCACAGAATCGACCCATGAGGGTGCAGAGCGAGGCAGCATTTGATTTAGCTTCTTGTTGGGACACTGTTCTTTGGGATTGGCTTCTGTTAGATTACGTAATAGAACAGTTATGATTATTATAGACTTTCAGAGGTCCAGCTACAGCATGAGAGCACAGAAGTGACATACTCAGAGGTGCTGGGAGATTGTTTTTTTTTACCTTTTCATTTTGCATTTTTCCCTCTCCCCCTTTTATTTTTTCTTGCTGCTCGCTACTCAGCGTTTTGATTTACAGACTGCGATGGGTCATGAGGGACAAAAATTATGCTGCAGTTCTGCATCTTCTTGGCCTGCTTTGAGACAGATGACACCGAGTCATAATCTGGGGTGTTTTCCCAGACTCTCTCTCCGTGTCAGAAAAGGAAGCATCTTGGATTTTGCCTCGCTAGCATGTTTTCCAGTTCCTGTGCTTGTTAGTTAGTCATCTTTTTTTGTTCTGGCATGGTTATTTGGAGCTAATTTTTCAGTTTTTCTTTAAATGGAGGCACATGCATATTTTAGAAGGGATACACTGTATTCCATTTTTGTAGTATAATGGTTTAGTTTATGTAATAAAGGGTTTGTTGCATACTAGTATTTGTGGCCCTGGCTCTATATGATGTGGGGTTCCATTCTGACTTGTATATCATGGAACACTGGGGGGGGATTCTCCTCTAAAATGCACACGTATTTTGAAACACCTTGCTTCTCTCAAGTCAGATGTGGCTCTGTTACAAGATACCCATCTCTGAAGCCAAGATGTTTCTTTCTTTTGCCATCTGTGGGTTGATTATACTTTTGGAGCAGGTTTGAGTACTTTGCTAAGTAGGTCTTAATATTGGTGCAGAGGCGCCTGCTGTTTCAAGTTGTGTAGGTATACAAAGACCTGGATGGTTAATATATTTTTTTAAGGGTGAAATCTGCAATGCATGAGTTAGTTTGGGGTTGTATATATGGTACCAATGCTTTTTTTTTTTTTAATGTACTCCGACTTCATCTCATTTCAACTAGTTGTTGTGACTGCCTCGCCTAATCAAGGGCCCACTGCTCACTGCCTTCCACTTCAGTCTTGACAGCTACCTCTCCCCACCTTGCCTCTTCTTTTGTCTACCCCTTGCCCTCTCCTTTTCTCCTCTCCGGCATTTTCTGACTCTTATCCCTCCCTTTAGAGCTCTTACCCTCACCCTCTACCCTCCAACAATGGCCTTCCTGCCTGCATAACCCCCTCCCTCTCACCTGCAGTGCTTATTTCTAAGATTACCTAATATTTGGCACATTTTGAATTACTGGAATTTCCTAAGCCTCAGTCTCTTACTTCTTTTATTGTGTAACTATGTATTATGTTGACCTTTGCATGTATGTATACCCCCTATTCCTTCGACGTGGAACCTTTGTAAACAAGCAGTTCCTGCTCACAGGTATTTGTAATCCTAGATTTCAATAAAAAAAATAAAAACAAATAATAAACACAATTGAGTTGTCTTTTGTCAGAGTTTCATACCCTGCCCATTCTTCCTATGGGTGATTTGAACTTAACATTAGATGACTTGTTTGATAGGTCAGGAACATCGAGAAAAGGGCTGTCACTGGCTCAACGATCTTTGAAGGATATGATGGAGTCATGTGGTTTGGTGGATATCGGGAGGATATCACACTCCTCGGTGAGGAGTACTCATTCTATTCCCCATTTCACAATACCCATTCATAAATAGATTATACTTTTAACAAGTTCATGCCTTATTTCGGGAGTGAGGTATTGTGAAATTCAGGGTAGAGTGCTCTGGGATCATACCTGATATCCCTTTCTCTCTGCTTATCCTCAAAGGAGGGGATAAATGTTGGAAATTAAATAACCATCTTTTAAAAATGAGTGGTATCTAAGCTAAAACAATCTATACAAGAATTTTTCCAATTTAATTCCTCTCCTCTTTTTGGCAGATATGTTTTTGGAGCCTATTTAAATGTGTATTTCGGGTGAACTTACTTGTTCAGCCACTATTCAAACAGCAACAAGAGGCACAGTTACAGGAGCTTCTCAAGTCTATTTCGTAAATTAGAGAAGAATATAACCTCCTCCCCAGAGCAAGACTGGCTTTGTTTGAAACTAGAGCAAGCTAAATATGTGAGTTAAGAGAGAGAAAGCTGAGCACTTTTTCACTAAAGTGAATTATGCCATGCATGTGAAATGGCTGTAAGCTTCTGGTAATGCACCTTAAAACAACAGGAATGTCCCGCTTGATAACAGGCATCCATTCTAGCTTAGACAATACAGTGGTAACTTCACCCAAGGATACTGCAGCAAAGTTTCAGACTTATTTTTTTATTTATTTTTTTTAACACTTATTTAATTCTGGTAACTTGGTGAGCCCACTGAGACCATGACAGTTCCTTTTTCAGGGGCGACTCAAGAGTTAATTATACATACAGAGGCGATACATTTATAAGTAGTAATATATAAAAATTATTTCAGTAAATTTCCAACTCACTTTACAATATTTACTAACAGTGATTATTTACAGGCTAATGACTACAGTCATTTTAGTTAGTTGAGAACTCCATAAACAGCTGTGGAACAAATAAAACATACAAATAGTTTAGTTCAAGTGCAGTGCAGTGACTACATGGTTGGGGACGTCAGTGATAGCAAGTACACTGGTTGAGCTCCAGAAGGTGTACCTTGAGCCCCTTTTTAAATCTCCCAAGAGAGGAGCAGTTCGGTAGGCTTTCATGGAGTGCATTCCAGAGATGTGAGATGCTAGCTGGTAGCTATGCTACCTTTGCCCTAGAGAAGCTCTGACTTTGGGCGCCTTGAGGAGGTTGAGGCTGGAGTATCTGAAGAGCCTTCTAATCGGTTTATCGGATAGTAAGAAAAAATTTCTTACCTTAGTAATGTTGTTTCTTCTAATAGAGTCTTACTATATTATGACATATGCAGTGAGTTTCAACCTTCGAACTGCTCCGGAGTTGAAAGAGTTAACTTTTCAAGCCAGGCATGGAACGCTGAGCTCGAGCTCGGTTGAAAACTCTGTCTATTGCTCTTTAAACTCAAACTGTCAGATCTTTATGAGCTAAACTCACTAAGGTCCTGTGTGGAAGCTGTAAACCACACTAGCCAACTGGCTACTAAACATAACACCACATTTTGGTCCCAAACAAAGACTTAAGTCAGGAGACCCAAAAGTGAAAAATAACACCAAATCACCCCAAAAAGGAGGGGGTTAAAATAACAAGGTGGGCATCTACTAAGTGCCAACACTACACTGCCCACACACATACCAAAAAACAGAGATTCTGAGAGGGGCAGGTGGGGGTCATAATATAGCAAGACTCCATTAGAAGAAACAACATTACTAAGGTGAGTAATTTTTTCTTCAAACAACATGAAGTGTTGCCATATTATGACATGTGCAGACTACACAAGAATACCTCCATGGAGGAGGGTCAGAACCTACTTAGGAAATAGGCTCTGAAGCACAGCTGTATTGAAATCGAGCATCACTCCTAGCTCTGATGTCCACTGGAGTAATGCTTGTAAAAGTGTGAACTGTTTTCCAGGTAGCTGCTTGACATATCTCTAAAATAGGATGTCCCTGGCAGCAGCCAGGGAAGCAGCTTATATTCTCTGATAGAGGGAACCCTGAGGCCTGAGGGAGGAACCCACCCAGCTTTTCATAACAGAATTTGATACAAGAGATCATCTCACCTGGCAATGGATCTTTAGTGGCAGGTTTCTACCAACCTCACCATAAGTTAGGAACAGTTGAGGGAGTCAAACCTGCATGACCCTTGTTATCGCTCTATGTAGTAACTAAGGGCTCTTCACATCTAATTGTGCAGCTCCTCCTCGCCAGAGGGAGGAATGGTCAGTGAAGTACACTAGAAGAGATATAGATTGGATTAAGATGGAAATCTGAAACCACTCTTAGGAAAGAACTTCCTGTTAATCCTGAGGACCACCTTATCTCTATGAAGGAGATAAAATCAGGCTCCACTGACAAAAGCTTGTAATCACCTATGCTGCCTGGCAGAAGTGATGGCTACCAGAAGCACAGTCTTCCAAGTCAAGTACTTAAGCTCTGCTGAAGACAAGGGCTTCAAAGGGAGGTTGCATAAGCTGTGAGCAATGCAAACATTAACATCTCCAGGCAGGGCAGGGTCTGAATGGAGGGTTGGTGGAAACAAACCCTCAAAAACTTAAGAGAATACAGGATGAGCTGAAAGAGAAGAGAGGGTTTACTCGTTGAAATAAAAAGCAGACACAGCTGCCAAATGTACCTTTAGGGTAGCTGGTCTCAGCCCCAAAGTATTTAAATGGACCATATAATCCAGGAGTGTGGTAATCAGTAGATTCTGGGGAAATATGCTTCCCAGAGCACCATATGGAAAACCACTCTACATTTGGAATTGTGGGTAGCCCTGGTGGAAGGTTCCTAGAAGCCTTCAGTATATCCAGTACACACCTTGGGAGAGGTGAAGATCAGCAAACTCTAACTCTTCAAGAGCCAGGGCCTTGAGATTTGAGAGATTTGAGGTTCGGTACCAAACCCTTCCCTGGAGCACAGGTTACCAGGTTGTGATTCCTGGGAAGACAGGGGAAGATGGACTGCTGAAGGACAGTAGAAGTGGATACTAGGGTTGTCTGGCTCAATCTGGAGCAATCAGGAATCATCTTGCAGGATTGAGACCTGATTTTGACTAACACTTTGAACAGGAGAGGAAGGGGAAAAGCATAGAGAAACTTGCCTCCCAAATGAGAACTAAGGCATCCAGAGGGACTGAGCCCAACACTGGGGGCCTGCAGCAAGAGGAAGCTTGGTGATTGTCTGGGGCTGCAAAAAGATCTATCTGTGGGTGCCCCATCTGGCAAATATTACCTCCAGGACTAGGGATCCAGTGACCATTCATGATGGCCCTGGGAAATCCTGCTGACAGCATCTGCCAGGACATTGTCCTTGCCTGGGAGGTGAACTGTCGTAAGGGAGGTGTTCAGGGAGTAAGCCAGAGACCACAACTTCATTGCTTCAGTGCACAAGGCCGTAGACCGAGTGCCTCCTTGCTTGTTGATGTACCACATTGTGGTGGTGGTGTCTGTTCTGACCTGTACAAAATTGTCCTGAACAGATCTGGAAAAAACTTGAAGTGCTAGAAAAACTGCTCTGAGCTCCAACAGATTGATGTGTGGAGCAGAGATTCCTGAGGGGATTTGCCAATCCTTGGAGTGAGGTCATCCATGTGAGCTCCCCACCCCAAGAGGGATGCATCTGTAGTAAGGATTAAGGAGTGAGACTGAGGACAAAGGGAACCCCTTGTCTCAGATTGCTCTGATCCTGCCACCACAGTAGGGCTTGGATCAGGTTCGATTTACTGGGACTAATTTGTGTTAGAGGGTGTTTCCTGAGACCAAAAGGCTCTCAAATGGAAATGGATGTCCCTCATCTGAAATCTTGCTCTTGCACTACTGCTGTAGAAGGCCAGCCATGTGCCCCAGGAGCTGTAGAAAATGCCCTGCTGGCTCGAGACCCGCATGGGTGAATGAGGAGGCCTGAGAGACCAGGGTCCTGCCTCTGTCCAAAGGAAGGAAGGCTCTGGCTTTCTGTGGTGTTCAGCTACTAGGAAGGTGAGGAGCAGACAGGCTCTAGAACTGACTTTGAAAGAGCTTCAGAAGGAAACCTAGAGGTGTGAGCAGTTGCTGAGTTATCTGTAGATGTAACTTGATTCTGACTGGAGACTGGCCTACTATGAGCCAGTCATCCAGGTAAGGGAAAATGGCAATTTTTTTCTTTAGGGAGGCAACTGCTATTGCCAGGCATTTTGTGATACCCCTTGCAGCAGAGGTGAGGCCAAAGGCTTTGCTTTGAACTGGTAATGCCTGAGGCAGCTCTCGAACCTGGGGGTACTTTTATGGGAGCTTCTGATGAGAATATGGAAGTAGGCATCCTTGAGGTCCAGGGACGCCAGCCAGTCCCCTGGCCTTAGAGAGATAGAATAATTCCCGTGAGTCACCATTTTGAATTTTGGTTTTAAAGGTGCTTGTTTAAGTATCTGAGATCCAGGATGTACGCCATTCTGTGTTCTTTTGGGGTAAGGAAGTACCGAGTACAATCCTTGCCCTGGTTGTAGGAGGGACCTTCCACTGCTCTGAGAGCCAGGAGAGAAGAGAACCTGCCTCTAGGCCAACTGTCTCTGTGAATTTGTAGGTGGAAAGGATCTGGTTCTCATCTTTAGGAAATTTTTGAAGCTGAGAACCAGTCCCTGTGTGGATTTGCAGGTAAGGATCTGGTTCTCATTTTAGAAATTTTTGAAGCTGATGAACCAGTCCCTGGCTTACTACTTCAAGGACCCACTTTGTCTGATGTTAGAGACTTCCAGTCCTGACAAAGTAATCCAGCCTGCCCCTATAGGTAGGTGAGAATCGGCCCTGGCAACCTCATCAGGTGCCTGCTTGGCAGGGGCTAGGCTGAGGGATGGAAGCAGGCCTGCTTGTGCCCCGCCTGCCTCTCCTCTAAAGAACACCCTGGGCTATGGCAGAAGAGGAGGCCCGCTCTTGGTAAAAGGCTCATGAAAAGGTCTGCCCTGAAGGTTGCTTTTGAGGAGTGACCTGCCTTCCTTGGCCTGTGCACTCCCATAGGTGGTCCTGTACTCATCCATTTTCTTCATGTAATTCTCTGTCTGCTCCCCAAACAGAGAATTACCCACAACAGGAAAATCCATAGCCTTAGTCTGGGTATCCTGTGACAGGCTAGTACATCTGAGCCATGACTCTTGATGACACATCATTAGAGTCCACCACAGCATGGAATTACACCTTGGATGCCTCAATACCATCAGCAGCCACCTGCTCCAGCTCCTGGCAAGGTTGGCTAGGACCTGTTTTGCTAGAGCCAAAACAGTATCCCATCTGGATTTCTGGTATCTAGCAACATAAGCCATATAATTTGCCTGTCTGAGTCCTAAGGATGCTGCCATGTACTGTTTCTTTGCCATGGCATCAGTCCTCCTGGAGTCCTTGTCAGGGGTTGTGAAGCCAAGGGAATATTTGCCTTGTCACAGGCTGCAGCCTGCACTACCCCAACATGGCTGCATTGTTGAGTAAGGAACTCTGTATCAGAGCCTGACAATGTATCTCTTGTCCATTCTCTTATCCACAGGAGGTATAGTGTGAGGAGTTTTAGAATTTTACTGTCTGTTTCCCAAAGATTCATGTAAAGAATAGACAGTTCCTAGACTCTTGGATATCCTCAATTCCACATAGTCAGGCTCTTCTTGATTATCCACAACTTCCTCCATAGGGAGTTGGAGAGTTTCAGCCACTTTTTATAAAACATAAAATGAGAAGGGACTAGAAAGCCTAGGTGGAGACACTCCAGAAGGTCTGTTCAGGAGATGTCCGGGTTCAATGGGCACATCCAGACTTTTCAACCACATTCACTCTCCTCATACCTCTTCCCTCCTCTGGTTCAAAATTTCTACAATCGTACTCTTGAACCGGTGGAACCAGCCAAACCTTATGCCTTACCTGATGGTGCCGGTCTGTCGGAACTGGGAAAATGACTGGACAATTTTAATCACTTTGGCTATCTCTTCAGCGTTGGAGAGGAAAGTTTGGCTCCACACCAGCTGATTTCCTAGTCCTTTGCTGGAACCGACTCTCAGAGTCGGGCTCTCCTTTGCCTGAGGAAGTCTCACTCTGGTCAGAGGGCACTCCCTCCGGTTAGGTTGAAACCAAACCGGGCTGGCCATCCGGCTCAGCGGACTTTTTGGCCTACCTTTCCCTGAGCCTACCAACTCTCTTATCCAGGGTAGCTGCAGGAAAATCTTTGCAAATATGGCAGTCTGCATTGAGGTGGTCAAACCCCAGACAAACAGGTGGTGTGGGGGTCAGCCTCAGCAAAGGCTTCCCACAGACACTGCAGTGTTGAAACCCAATGGCCTGTTTTTCTTTGGGTTTCTCAGACAATGCCAGCCTAACCAAACTTACCGCTTATGGCACATCTGCTGGAAGACCCTCTTATCGTTCCCAACCGTGTCACGGGTCGGAAAAACCATAATAAAATCAGGTTTTTTTAGAACCGAGCAAGAACCAGGTAACTACACTCTAAATACAGATTAATATATTTTAGATAACCTGATCGGTTCAAACCAGACCGATAAACCGCTTACAAGTTCCACACAGAACAGAAATAATGTAAGACCATACTAGTACTCACAATACCACAGACAGAGTCTGAACCGACTGGTTGCGGTTTAAATTTGGTCAAAACTGAGAAACACAATACTTTAACTGACAAAATGAGCCAAGCAGAAGGAGAAATCTCCAGAGCGACTGTTCAGTGAGGCGGAGTAAAGAATCTGACAGTTTGAGTTTGAAGAACAACAGACAAGAGTTTTCAACCGAACTCGAGCTCAGCGTTCCATGCCTGGCATGGAAAGTTAACTTTCACCTCTGGAGCAGTTTGAAGGTTGGGACTCACTGCATATGTCATAATATAGCAAGACTTCACATTGTTTGAATCAGACTATACTGGAAACAGGAACCAAACTTGCCTCAGCCAAAAAGGCACAATTCACATCAATGTCGCCCTGTCCATGAACCATTTGAGTAGAACTCGCTGTATGAGAGGGAAGGGTGGGAAAGCATAAAGAAATCTTCTTTTCCAGTAATGAGACAATGCATTAAGCCATAAAGTTCCAGGACCTGGCTCTAGTGAGCAATAAAGAGGCAGTTTTGCATTGTGCAGAGGCGCAAACAAATCCATATCTAGTCTGCCCCAGAGAATGAAGACATCCTCCAGAACATAAGGGAAAAGCTTCCCATTCATAATTTTGACTTCTGGACCTACTCAGTGCATTCAGCCGGGTATTCTGAATACCGGACATGCACCGCAATAAGATGTATCCATGCTGATTTCCTGCACTGGATTGCCCAATACCACACATGCATTGCTTCTCTGCATAGAGGATAAGAATGGGTACCTCCCTGTTTGTTCAGATAATTATCCACCACGGAACTGTTGGACTGATGTTCAGACAGCCTGAGGGAGAAGGAGGGACTTGAAAGCTAGGAGCATAGACAAACGCCCCTCATTTCCAAAAGGTTGATACATCAGTGTCACGAGAGGGCTCCAAGAGCCTCGGGACTGAACGTGCAGTCGATGTGCTCCCCAGCCTGAGGGGGAGGAATTCGTTGTCAAAATGAAGCTTGAAATGAAACTTTGGAAAGAGGCACCACAGAAAAAAGATTGTCCAGAGAGAGCCACCACTGAAGGTCACTGAGCTCCGGGGAGTAAATCAGAACTGGGGCTTCAAAATCCTTTGTGAGCTAATCCCACTGGACCTGCAGGGTCCACTGAAGAATACTCATGTGTAATCCTGCATGATAAATGGTGGGCATGGCAGCTGCCATATGACTGAGAAGGCTGAGGCATGTGTGAGCCATGGCAAACTACTGCACAATCCGGATGCCAGAGAAAAGGAGGACTTGTCCTGTCCTTGGGAGGAAAAGCCATCCTTGGGAGGTGTTCAGAACCACACCCATATACTGGAGACTCTGTGAGGGTTCCATGTAGGATTTCGGTACATTCACCTTGATCCTTAATGTGAAAAAGAGGTGAAGAGTCTGAGACGGTAGACTCCAAGAGCGCCCTGGAGAAGGCCTTGAGAAGCTAGTCATCTAGGTATGGAAAGAAGTAAAACCCCCTGTGGAGAAGGGCAGTGGCTACTACTGCTAGGCATTTGGTGAACACCTGAGGTGCTGAGAACACCCCAAAAGGGAGAGCTCTGAATTGATAATTATGACCTTGAAAACAGAAGATGAGAAATTGCCTGTGAGCAGGGTGCATCAGAATGTAAAGGTAAGCATCCATCATGTCCAGTGAGCAAAGCCAGCCAGCCCCCCAACGTCAGGACAGGGAAGAGTAACTGTAGGAGACCATTCAAACCATCTGTACTCTATATAGAGACTGAGGTTTCTGAGGTCAGGACTTGAGTGTAAAATCCCCATCCATTTTGGGACCAGAAAAAATGGAGTAAAACCCTTCCCTTTGGGGTAACGGGACAGGTTCTATAACCCATTTTTAAATAAGGCTTGGATTTCTGTCTGTAAGGCAGACTCCTGGTCCAAGGGTAGTGAGACCCTTGGAGGTAAAAGGGTGGACAGCTCGTGAGATCTAGAGTGTGTGAATGAACTGCACCAATTCAATGATCCATGCATCTGAGGTGTTTGCCACCTGTCAGATGCAGAGAAAAACTTGCCCCTGTAGCGTGGAATGGGTCTTGGGTCCCACAGACAAGGGGAGGCTCTAGGCAGAATGTTGCCCTTGTTGGGAGGCAGCTAGGGGAAAGCGGGCTACTTTTTCAGCGGTCCCAGAGCAAGGCAGGGAGACATGAGCCTTACATTTAGTCCCCTGCTGCAGTCTTGGGGCCAATCTTTGACAAGTGGCTGGTCTACAGAAATTACCGGTAGGCTTTGCCTGGGTATAGTAGAGAGAATGTACAGATTGTAGAGTACAGCCAGAGGCCTGCAAGGATGTCAGAATATCCTGAGTCTGAGTAGCAAACAGCTTATCCAGAAACCCTGAGCAAAGCATGGTGGGGAAGACAAATGCCAGCAGATGAGTCCATGGCATTACAAGATGTTCTCAGCAAGTGTTGGCCAACTGCCGAGGCAGTGGAAAGCTTGTCATTCAGATCCTCTTTAGGGACCGAGGCCGGGAGAGAATGAACAGAGGCTTGAGTAGTCTTAAAGAATCTCCTCTTGATATTTAGGAGGTGATCCAAGTAGTTCAGAATTTGATAGTGAGAGTAGAGGAAGAATACTCTCTTCCCAGGATATCTCACATTTTGGACTCCTTATCAGGAGGCAGGGCACTAAGATGTTTTGGCTGAGCTGCTCTATTGTGCGTTGCATTAATAACGTGAGGTTGCCAATGGAGGGTTGGCAAAATATGGATTTTTCTCCAAAGGGGCAAATATGTCCTATCGGCCTTTCTAGGGGCTGAAGGGAAAGATGAGGGATGTTGCCAGGTGACCAAACGTGCATCCTCATAGGCTTCCATTAAAGGAGGAACTACTAAAGATGGGCAGGAGGGAAGGCCCAAATAATCCGCCACCTTTCTCCTGGAGGCGTTCTGCTCAGTTTCCTTAAACCCAAAAGTTTTCTGCAAACTTAATTTAATATCAGAAAAACTAGGGTCATCCAGGGCAGAACAGGGAAGAGTGGCATCTGGTTCCTCCATAAGGGAGGAAGCAGAGTAAACGGACAAGGGAGATATGGGTTCATGACCCAAAACATCCTCCTGAAGGTCTGTGGATCAGTTGGGTCCCCATACTCCTCAATGTCCTGTAGAACAGGGCCTTGAGAAGCCGGGAAGAACCAGTCATCCTAGATGCTGAAGAATGTCTAGAGGGCATAGAAACAGCAGTGGACGGGACAGTCTCCACAGAAGTGGAGGGCTTAGTGAGACCCAGAATGGTCTGAACCAAAACCTGCATGTCAACCATGACCAATTATGGAAAGGCCTGTCTGGAAGCAGTGTGTCTGCACTGGATTGGCACAACCGAAGATATAGGCTCAGGCTGAGGTACTAGGCGAGCCGTCAATGTGAGGTGAACATAAGTCCCCAGAACGTTTCGACGGAGCCATGGAAAAGTTTGAGGAACCCAAGTTCAGCCCCAGCCTAGCAGTCAAGGATGTCGACGGAGCAGTCTACGAACAATGCTGAGCACCTTTAGAAGGGGCAGCAACATGGGAAACTAACTGAGAAACTCCAGCTATCATTGATGAAGGAGTCATGAGTGGGAAGACGAAACGTCGAGGTAATCAAGGTGTAGAAGGTGACATGGCTAGGCTGGGCACTAACAGGAAGGAAGCAGAAACCTCATGTTTACTCTTGAAGAATGTTTGTGTTTATCCACCATCCCAGTCGATGCAAATGCTTACCAGACCTCTGGGATCTGGAAGAAGAGGGTGAGGACTTTGTTGACTAGTGCTGCGCCTGCTCTAGGATGACGAGTTTGTGCTCCATGAGATGTTTTTGAAGAGTCTGGGGTCATCGGTGTTTGGTGGCCTTGTTGAACCTCTGACACAGGACACAAGCACGGGTATTATGGATTGGACCCAGGCACCGAAAACAAAGTTCATGCTGGTCCTCTGTCACAAATTTCTGGCCACAGGAACACTTTCAAAAAAGTGGGTCTGAAGGCACGGATCATTGAAGAGGGTCTGAAGAAGGAAGTAGCAAGAACTTTCAGTCATCGCCGACTGAGCCGAATTCCAGAAGGGAGAAAGTGCAGCATGCAGTCGGAAGGAAAAGAACTGAGAGCTTCTGAGATGACCCCTTTTATACCAGTCACGTGGTACAGTGGGGCAGTCCCAGGTCGACTGCTGATGAATCATCTTGATGGACACATGCCTGCGCAGGAGTATTCCTGTATGTAATGACCTGCTGCAAGAGATTTCAATGAAGATCTATGCTTACTCGTCCTCCCTAGATAATTCTTGCAAAAATTCCATGGTCAAAATGTCCGACTCTTAACTTTTTTCTATTTTCACTATGCACTTGATTTAAACCCTTTTGTTTTAGAAACAGTAGTATTTGTAGTAATATTTTATTTTATTTAGGATAGGACTATCAGACTTAAAATCCTATCTCTAAAATGTCCTCATTATGTTACATAAATGACACAAGCATTATTAGCACATTACATCAATTTAAAATATTATTTTAAATTTTTTATCCTAATTGACTGTAAAATATTTTATTGTATCTGCTGATTTAATACAAAGCAAAAGTGTATACAGTTTGTAAGTGACAAATGACACATACCATGAGATCATGAAATTCTTTGGTTACTAGGAAGGCAGATCCCCAGTTAGTATACACACACACACACCACTGGCAAAACCTCTTGCTCTAACTGGAAATATTTCTGACATTATCAACCATGGAATAGGACCCCAACCAATGGCAAAACCTAGAGAACATAATTAAACAGTACATTATGCTTGCTTTTAGTGGGAGAGGCAGAAAACTGTACACATATAATGATTAAAAAACATCTACAGAATAGCAGTAAAGCTGTGACAACCATATAATACTTTATTATAGTTATGGTAGAATGTTGTTATTTGTTAAATTCTATCTTTCCTAAAGTTATTGTACACTGATGTGTCGTCATGATGTTGTTATACCATCAATGGTACGCCACTTGATGTACAACTTGGAATCAGATCGCGTGCCACCACTAGTGTCCCTCGAATGGTTGAACGCCAGGAAGCTGTTTGAATCCATACAGATGATTTCATCATGTAAGATGGCCCGGAAGATGGCACAGTAATTAAAAACCCCTGATCCTTAGCAGTAATTACAGCACTACCCTCCCCGCGTCAACTGTATCTTCGCATATACTTATACATAAATGAAATTATTGTTCGTTGTACCCACTTGTTTGTTTTCCATTGGCTCTTGTTGGTGTGTCTTCCTGGTCAGTGAAGGAAAACGCTTGACATAGGATCCATGAAGTGTGCACCTATTTACGGCCAATTCAAGTGGACATCTCAGTCACCTGATTTCACTTAACTTGCAGCATACCGTAACCTTAAATTTTTGTGGCAGTTGGCAGGGAATCAGATAACATGTGTGTAATCTCTTGCTGTGTACTGCCCGTGTGCCAGTTGTCTCTTTTTGTCTTGTTACAATAAACCATTCATTTTAATATGTGTATCTGTCCATCACGGAAGGTAAGAAATTCACAACATAACACATTGAGAATGTCCGATTCTGGGAAAGTGTTTTAAGTGATGTAAGGTGTTCAGCAAAGCCCATACACTATAAAAGACAATGAATGGGCATCGCTGAACAACAAGGCTGAGCTGCCATCTCGAGGCATCCTTGGCAACCAGTATAAACCTCTTGAGCTTCGCTCTCGAGGTTTACACTGGTTGCCAAGGAAGCCTCTCGATGGCAGCATAGCCTTGTTCACTGGTGCCCATTCATTATCCTCTATATAAATTGTGTTTACTACCTACATCTTTGGTCAAGAATTTGAAACACAGGAAATGCTAGATGGAAACTACAGTTCACCTTGCCAAAGCACTCTTACAAGGATATGAAACCAGAGATGAAATTATTAATAGCCAGAGAATGTAGAGCTCCTACCCTATACAGACACACACACAAAAAAAAAACATCAGACCAGGCTTTCTGTATAGCTTTGTTACTTGTAATCCAAGGGGCACGTTGTCAGCAGCTATGGATGATGACCCAGAATAAAAACAAACCCAAAACTAAATGGAACTTTGCGCTGCTACCTGGCAGCACCATACACATAGCTGGGTTCACTTCACAAGTGACAAGGACTCCCCATCTATGAGGTGCACAGTAAATTGTAAATCCAGCAGTTAGAAGATGCACCTGCTAACAGGATGGACTGCACATATGACCAAGTCACATGGCACTGCACCAGGTGCATTTGCAACTGGTCCTCCTGATGGCCAGGCACCTGAAGATTCAGTGGATCCCTCCCAAGGCACTATACAATGCTTGGTATACAATGGAACCCACCCCCTATCCTAACTCCACCTTGCCACTGTGTATGCCACTGCGGTGATATCCTCTTCCCTGATTAAGTCAGCTGCAACCAGTCACAGCAATGAAACCCACCATTAGAACATGCTTTTCCCGGGCAATAGCCTCAGGAGGCACAGAACACTGTGACTGGTGGTGATGACTGACATGCATTTCTGTCAGGGTATCACGGAAAATGTGTCCTGGCCCAATGATTGTTTTCCCGGGAAATTAAATAATTTCAAAATGACACTGCAGCCCTTTGCAGGGTGGTCCCTGCCCCTCCTTTCCCACACTGTTGCAAACACTTATGTGACCATTTAAGAAGGAGATGTAACCCCATTAAGCACAGTTGAATGGGGCTGAAAGGTTCCCATAGGCACCATGTGGCCACAGTGATTACTTGGCACTACCCACAACAACTGAGAATGTGTCCCAAAGTGTCTTATTCAGGGGTCGATTTTAATATTTTTACTAGAGCAAATTGACCAGGGCTAGTGTAGCTAAGCCTCTACTTGTCCATCTTAACCAGTGCAGGTTTTCTATGGCTGTTAACGAAGTTAAAGTCCCTACTTTAGCAAGTTCTAGTCATCAAGCTAATCTCCTCAGTGTTCCAAATGGCCTGGTATAATTAACAACTCATTAAGAAGGAAGGGGACCTGCCTTAAGTGTGTGGTGGTGGTGGGGGGGATCCTAGCCCAATCAGTGTGGAAGAGGTAAGGAGGAATTAGGAAGCTGAAGGTGAAACAAGGCCATGGGCCCTGATGGTCTACACCCTAGGGAGCCAGGAAATTAAGGGTGGGTACTGGTGGAAGCATTGGCGGGTTATTTAACTTGTCCCTGAATTCTGAGTGGGTACCAGAGGACTGGAAGAAGGCAGATGTGGTGCCACTTTATAAAAGTGGTAGCAGGAGGAGGCAGACAATTATCACCTGGTCAGTCTCACATTGGTGGTGGGTAAAGTAATGGAGACAATATTGAAATAAAGGGTGGTTAGCTATTTGAAGGGGGGCTGCAAGACATTCAGCAGCATGGCTTCACTCAGAGTCGGTCATGTCAGACAAATCTAATCAAATTCTTTGATGAGGTGTCGAGGGGGGTTGATCCGCAGGGTTCAGTACTGGGGCTGGTCCTTTTTAATGTCTTTATAAGTGACATTACAGAGGGACTGGAAGGAAAAGTATGTCTCTTTGCAGATGACACAAAGATCTTTAAGAGGGTTGATATGCAAGGTGGGGTTGAAAGATGAAAAGGGATTTGGCAAGGTTGGAGGAATGGTCACATGTATGGCAGCTTAGATTCAATGCAAAGAAGTGCAAAGTAATGCACCTGGGAAACAAACACCCAGGGGAACAGTACACAATGGGGGGTGAGACACTGACAACAAAAATGAAAAGGGACCTGGGGGTAGTTAAATCAGATGACCTAAAGGTGGGCCAGCAATGCGAGACCGCAGTAAGGAGGGCTGGGGGATACTGAGATGCAAAGGGAGAGGCATCAACAGTAGAAAACAGGAAGTTTTTGGCCCTCTGTACAGACAGTTGGTAAGACCACATCTGGAGTACTGTGTACAGTTCTGGAGACCCCATCTCCGCAAACACATTGGCAGGGTGGAGGCTATCCAGAGGAGGGCAACTAAAATGGTGCCAGGTCTGCACCAGAAGACATATGAAGAAAGACTAAAGGAGCTTAAGATGTATAGCCTCAAGGAAAGGAGAGAGAGGGGGGACATGATAGAAACTTTCAAATACCTCAAGGGAATCAACACAGTCCAAGAGGGTAGCATCTTTCAGAAAAAGAGATGTGCAAGAACAAGGGGGCACAATTTGAAGATAGTGGGGGATGGCTCAGAGGCAATGTGAGGAAGTATTTCTTCACAGAGAGGGTTGTACATGTATGGAACAGCCTTCCTGAGGAGGTGTAGAGTCAAAAACAGTTTGAGAATTCAAGAATACGTGGGACAGACATAAGGCAATTCTAGTGGTGGGGTAGGAGGAAGGAGGCTGTTGGTTAACTAGGATCTGCAGTTTATCAGTTAGGTAGGGAAACAGGCAGACTAGGTGGGCCAAGTGGTCCTTATCTGCCATCAAATTCTGTTTCTATGATCAGGGTGGTGCAATGGACATGGCCTACCTAGACTTTGGAAGACCTTCACAGTGCCCCACAAAAGACTGGTTAATAAGTTGCGGAGTCTAGGGTGGGCAGAAAATAAGATGGGTGAGAGCTGGCTGATGGGTAGAAGCCAAAGGGTGGTGGTCAATGGGGTGCACTCTGGGGAGACAGGGATAACGAGCGGGCCCATTTTGTTTAATATCTATGTCAGCGACACAGCAGAGGGGCTTCAGGTGAAGGTCCGTCTTTTCACAGATGGCACAAAACTCAACAAGGTGGACACCGGGGAGCGGGGATTGAGTCAATGAAGAATGATCTAAGATTACTGGAAGAGTGGTCAGAAACATGGCAACTAAAATTCAATGCCAGGAAATGCACAGTGATGCACTTGGGGAGGAGGAATCTAAATACCACATACACAGTGGGATGGGGGGTTGTTAATGGTTGCAGCCACGCAGGAGAAGGATAGTACAGTTACCAAGACCTTACCCCAACAGTAGGTCTTCAACAGAGGCTCTTGCAGTAGGTATTCATATAGGACTGAAGCAGGCAGGCATCAAGACCCCAAGGAAAAATTCTAGCTAGCATTCTCTGACAGGGACCGCCCCATGTCAGTGACCACGTCATGCGACATCAGTATAAAGGGGCGGTCCCCCACACCCGCCTTCCAATTCTTTCCCGCCAAAGGCCAAAAGGAGAGACAAGAGAGAAAAGCGGATATTTCCTATCCTGGAAAAGGAACTGAAAAAGCTAAGGGGGATGGAGGGCAGGAAAGTAATACTTACTGCAAGAGCCTCTCTCGAAGATCTACTGTTACAGTAAGTTCTTACATAACTGTACTATCTTACTTCAAGAGGATTCTTGCAGTAGGTAATTACATGTAGGACTGAGTCCCAAGCAGTCTGGAACAAAGAGAAGCTCACGGGAGGAGGAAACTACTCATACACAGAGTCTCTGGCTGTGAAGGTCTTAGGAAAGAAGACCTTGCAGAACAGCCAGCTCTACGGCGAGAGGCAATGTCCAAACTATAATGTTTCATAAAGGTATGGACAGAAGTCCTAGTTGCGGCTGCACAAATGTCAGCCGCCGACACATTACTGAAACAAGTAGCAGAGACAGCTACACCTCTAGCGGAGTGACCTCTGACTTGACCTGGCAAGGTCTTGTGATACTTGTCATAACAGAAAGTGATAAGAAAGTGAATGAGCCAACCATTTCGAACGGCATTGCTTGGAGACAGCAATGCCCTCTCTTTTGCGAGCAAAAGAAACAAAACAGCTGATCAGTCTTTCTGAGATCCTTTGTCCTGTTGGTGTAGTATCTCAGAATCCGGTGAACATCCAGAGTATGCAAGAGGTACTTCCCTTTGATTGGAATGTTTTGTAAAAAAAGATACAGGCAGTTCCATAGACTGATTCAGTGTAGATTCCGCTACCATCTTAGGGAGAAACTTAGGGTTGGTACGCAAAGCCACACGTTCCTTGTGGAAAATCAAGTACAGGATTTTGCACATTAATGCCTGAAGCTCAGAAATTCATTGAGCGGAGGTAATGACCACCAGAAAGAGAGCCTTCCAGGAAAGGAACTTAAGGTCTGCTGATGATGCTGCCGGCCCAAAAGGAGGCAGGGTAAGCTTCTTGAGAATGAAATTCAAGTCCAAAGGAGGGGCAGGTGCGTGAATGGGGGGTCTCAAGTGAAGGACCCCTCTAAAGAAAGTCTTAGCGACTTCCAGCTGCCCAAAAGGAACATGGTATGTGGAAATGGCCACCATGTGACCCTTCAAAGAGGAGTGGCTGAGACCCAGACTGAAGAGGTGAGCATGTAATCCAGGAACCTCCCAACATAGCAGGAGAATGGCTTGAAAGCTCTGGAAAAGGCCCAAATAGAGAACCTTTTCCATTTCATGGCATAAGTGGAACGAGTGGAGGGCTTTCTGGCCTCTACTAGAATCTCTGCCACCTGCGAAAAAACCCCGAACTGGGTTTGAATCACATTTTCAGGAGCCACGCATGCAGCTAAAGGTATTTGAGTCCTGGATGGACCAGGGTCCCCTGATCCTCTGTCCCAACTTTTGTTGGCCCAGGAAGAGGAGGCTCCTCTGAGTACTGATGCGGAAGAGAGAACCAAGCTAGCCTGAGCCAGAACGGAGCGATGAGGATTATGCAAGCTGCTTCTGAACAGTTTGTGTAGGACCCTCGGGATCAACGGGATCGGGGGCATAGAACAAATCTGCCCTTCCAGTTTAGAGAGAGATTGTCTCTCCAAAAATCTCCGCGCCCTGGAGCGAGCGAGCAGAAGACGAGAAATTTTGCATTGAGAGGAGAGGCAAACCGGTCTACCTGAGGGGCTCCCCAGCGTAGGACATCTTCTACTACCCCCTGATCCAGTTCCCATTCATGTGCTTGGGCGGACGACCAGCTGAGGTGGTCTTCCAAAGTGTTCTCGACCCCCGGAACATGAACTACCGTGAGGTGAAGGTTGTGAAGCATCGCCCAATCCCAAATCGCTTCCCTGCAAAGAGGGTAGGAACAGGTTACTCCCTGTTTGTTGATGTACCACACTACGCACATGTTGTCTGTCTGAGCAGTCAGATGAACAGGAAGCAGATACAGATGCAGAGCTTGTAAGGCGTACAGGCCAGCCCTCAGTTCGAGTACACTGACGTGAAGAGTCTGCTCAAGCCTGGACCAAGAGCCCTGGGTCCGTTGATCACAGGTGGACTCCCCAACCCTTGCCCAAGGAGTCTGCCATCAGGATTTTTTTGGGGGTGGGGACAGAAGGTAACACCCCAGCAAAGGTTCTTCTGAACCACCCACCACTGCAAGTCCTGAAACATCGGAGAGGAGACCAGGATCTCGCGATCCAAGCCGTCCGCTAATTGATCCCACTGAGACCAAAGCATCCACTGAGAGATTCTCATGTGGAACCGAGTGCAAGGCATCGTCTGAATGGCAGCTGCCATGAGCCCGAAGAAGCGAAGGACTGACCTGGCAATGACCCGCCTATGGCTGGACAAAAGGCTAGCCTGAGCCTGAAGGGTGGACATCCTGTCCAGAGGCAGGAAGGCCATACCGGAAGTCGTACTCAGGATCACCCTAATAAACTGAAGTTTGAGATGGGATCAGATGGGACTTGGCCTGGTTGATGGTAATACCCAAGCTGATGAAAACCTGCAGGGTAAGGGGAAGGGAGCGGAGGAGAGCCTCCCTGGATGGGGTTGCCAGGAGATAATCATCCAGGTAAGGGGAAAACCTGAACCCCCTGGGTACGCAGGTGGGCCGCTACCACAGAAAGGCATTTGGTAAATACTCGGGGGGCCAAGAAGAGACCAAATGGGAGGGCCCTGAACTGGTAGTGGTCCCCCTGAAAAGAAAAACAAAGGTATTTGCAGTGGGACGGGCGGATAGGCATATGCAGGTAGGCATCCTGCATGTCCAGGGTGCACAGCCACTGTCCCGGCCGAAGGAGGGGCAGAAGGCTCTGTAGAGAGAACATTCTGAACCTCTTGTACTCCATGAACAGGTTCAGGGAACTGAGGTCCAAGATTGGCCTCACTTCGCCTGACTTCTTCGGAACCAGGAAGAAATGAGAATAGTAACCCGTGCCCCTGAGATTGAGGGGGAATGGGCTCTAACGCTGCCTTCCGAGGAAGGGCGTAGATTTCTTCCCGAACCAGAAGAAGGTGTTCCGGGGAGTAAGATGACCTTGGAGGGGGTTTTCTGGAAGGTTTCTGAAGAAATTCTATTTAGTGTCCTTCCGCTATCAGCTGGAGCATCCAAACGTCTGATGTGATCCTCTCCCAACCCGGTAGATGCAAGGAGAACCTTCCCCATACCGTTTCCTCTGGAAGAGCCAGAGGCTGTGGGAGAAGAAAGGAGTCAGGTGGTGTGAGGCAGTGCCACGGCTGGAGCTCCCGCTGCTCATTTGGGCGGGGGCATTGCAGCCCGAGGGGACCGGCGTTTATTGACCCGCTTCTCTTGTGGTTTTGCCTTGGCCCATGCCCGCTTGACAAAGGAATGGTGCTGCGGTTCAGGGGCTCTGTACAAGTCTTAGACCTCCTTGAGGGCAGTGCCCTTCTCTCGCAGTCCGGTAATGATATCCTTGACATCACCACCGAACAGCAGCGAACCCCTGATGAGCGCGTCCTGGATGGCAGACTGTACTTCAAGGACCAAACCCGACACTCTGAGCCAGGCATGTCACTGCAAACCTACAGCAAATGCCAAGCTCCTACCAGCAGCGTCCACTGCATCGTATGACGCACGAAGCATGTGCCTACAGGCCAAACAAACAGATCGGACCAGGTCTAGCTCTTCCTGTTTGGTCTGTCACTCAGGAAGAGAGTCCAGTTAAGCCTTCACCTCGCTAGGGATGGCCTTCTGGTAATCCCCCATATGGGCAACATAGTTCAAGGCCCTAATACCCAGAGTGAAAGAAGAAAAGACCTTCTTCCCATACTGGTCCAGAAGGCGGATTCCTTATTGGAAGGAACTAGCTCAAATGCTTTGGACTGGCTGTCCGACCATGGGTGGCACTGATCACGACCGAGTCAGCCTTGGGGTGAGAGGTAAGAAACTCAACACCCTCCAGAGCCTGATATAGCCTGTCTGCCTTCCTTGGAAGGGGTGCTATGGCAGAGGGTAGTTTCCAGATAGTGTTAACAAGGTTCACGTGAGGCTCAATCCAGGGTGGAACCAAGGTAGGAGTGACCTCGGGCAGATCCAAATTGGCAGCTAGCTTCTGCCACTATGTATCTGGCTCCAAAGAGTGCCACTGATTGATGGCCTGGATTTTTGCTGGTGACTCGTAACAGAAGGATCCTCTGGAGGGGTCCTAGTCCTGGGCTTTTTCTGCAAAGCTGGGCTCATCGTCCAAATCGGAGCGCCCACTGGAGTTATCAGAGGGCTCCAAGGAAGAAGAAGACATGACTCCACCTCCTGACGCTGGAAAGGAATAGACCCTTGGGAAGCGTATCCAGCCCCGCTTCTGGAACAGTTGTAAGAGTGGTCTCTATTTTACATGCTTAGTGTATCAGAACCGCTCATCTTCAATTCGCAGTTCTCATACTCCAAGAATGCACGCAAGACCACTCTTTGCAACTGTAAGAGTGGCCTTGGTGGCAGTATTAAAACACAAACATGGTATGTGGTTCAAATTAACAAAAAATCATTTTCTGTCAGTTGTAAATGTTCTTGGAAATAAAGGACAAGCCGAAGCCCAATTTCATTGACAATTTTTTTTTCTTTTGTTAAATCAGTTGCTGATTCTAGCTTACACACAGAAATGAACAACCGCTTGGCCCACCTAGTCTGCCCTTATTTCCACCTACATTATCACTTCAGACCCTACCTGATCTACAGCTCTTTCTCCACCCCCTTCCTTTCCATTATGATTCAGTTGGGTCTATCCCATGCATTCTTGAACCCCACCACTGTTTTCGCCCCCACCACCTCTGCTATTAGGCTGTTCCAGGAATCCACCACTCCTTTGGTGAAGATTTACTTTCTCACATCTCTCCTGAACCTACCTCTCCATCCATTTTCATAGCATGTCCTCTTGTTTACAAGCACTTTTTTCCGACAAATAATTTCCTCCTGTAATATATTTATCCCCACGAGGTATTTAAAGGTCTCTACCATACCCCCCCTTTCTTGCAGGGTGTGTACATGGTGGACTCTATTCCAAGATGGCGCTCGTGCTGGACTAGCCCGTTTTACTAGTTTGCTGCCCTGTTCTTGTTTTCGTTTATTTTTCATTTATTTTGCTTTGTTTGTACTTTTAGCTGCTGCGGTAAGAAAAAATTACTCACCTTAGTAATTGCTTTTCTTCTCATGGAGTCTTGCTATATTAGGACTTATTGCAGTTAGCCACTGCACTTGAACTGCCCCGGAGAGGAAAGAGTTAACTCCAGAGAATCTGGAGTTCTAAAGCGCGTAGGGTTATACTAAAGTTTCATCTGGGCAGTTTCAAATGAAACTGTCAGATCTTTACGAAGCTAACACTAAGCAACAAGTCTGTGTGGAAAGCTCTACACTAGGCAAATGGCTACCTACTAGTAGTAATAACAACAATAGAAACAACAATAATAAGAATGAATAATGGTATTATTAGTTTTCCCCCCTGACAAGCACTATTAGGAACCCCCTCCCCCAAAGACTCAAGTCCAGGAAGGGGGCCAACAAATCACTCAACCAGAAAACCCTAGTTCCCTAACCCTAAATAAAAGAGGGTGAAGGGAAGAACTACAATGGCATGACACAGTGCTTGCACTAATTTGCCACCCCCACCCCAGTAGAAGTTCTGAGAGGGGCAGGTTGGGGGGGTGGTCCTAATATAGCAAGACTCCATGAGAAGAAAAGCAATTACTAAGGTAATTTTTCTTCAAACACCATGAAGTCTTGCTATATTAGGACTTATTGCAGATTACACAGCAGTACCTCCATGGAGGAGGGTCAGAACCTACTTAGGAAATAGGCTCTGAAGCACAGCTGTGCTAAAACGAGCATCTCTCCTGGACTGAAATCCAGGGAATAATGCTTGGTAAAGTGTGAACTGTCTTCCAAGTAACAGCTCGACAGATTTCCAGAATGGAATATCTCTAGCAGCCGCTAGAGATGCAGCTGTACACCTGGTGGAGTGAGCCCTCAGTCCTGAGGGGGGCCTCCTACCTAGTCTTTGATAACAAAATGGATACAAGAGACAATCCACCTTGCAATTGTCCTCTTAGTGGCAGGTCTCTGCCAACCTCGCCTAGGTAAGGAAGAGTGAGGGATTCAAACCTGTGACCCTTGGTGCGTTACAAATAGTAGCATAAGGCCTCTTTGACGTCTAAGCTATGCAGTCTCCTCTCACCTGAGGAAGAATGCTCAGTGAAAAAATCCTGGAGAGAGATGGATTGGTTCAGGTGGAAACCTGAAACCACTTAGGACAAACCCTGTGTTAGTCCTAGGGACTGTCTTATCCCTGTGGGGAGAGAAAAATCTTCTTCCACTGCTAGGGCCTGTAGTTCACTTTGCGCCTGGCAGAAGTGAAACCACCAGAAAAACATTTTCCAAGTGAGAAGCTTGAGCTCTGCTGGGGACAGAGGTCCAAAGGGGTTTGCATTAACTGAGCACGTAAACATTCGGCTCCATGCAGGAGCTGGTTCTCAAAAAGGAGGGTTGGTGTGAAGCAACCCTTAAAAACTTGGAAAACACAGGTTGAGAAGAAAAGGAAGCAGGCTTCCTGCTTGCAGAAAACAGAGACAGCTGCCAAAGGAACCCTTAAGGTAGCTGGCCTAAGACCTAAAGAATTTAAAATGGACCAAAAAGTCCAGAAAATGGGCAGATAAGCAGACTGTGGTATAATCTGCTTCTCAGCGCATCAGACTGAAAACCTGTTCCACTTAGAATTGTAAGGTGGCGCCAGTGAAAAGCTTCCTTGAAGCCTTTAAATATCCGCGACACCTTGAAAAGGTGTAAATCAGCAATTCTAACTCCTCAAGAGCTGCCTTGAGAAGGAGGAATTTGAGGTTCGGATACCACACCTCCCTTGTGCAAAGGCCAGTAGTCGTGGACTCTGGGCAGGCCAGGGTAGGGTGGACTGTCAAGGACAGAGACAATGGGTACCAGGGCTGTCTGGCCCAGCTTGGAACAATCAGAATCGCTTGCAGGGCTGAGATCTGATTTTACTAGTACCCTGAAAGAAAGGGAAAAGGAGGAAAGGTGAACAGAAACTTCCTTTCCAATCCAAGTGAAAAGCCCAGGTGGGCTGATCCCAGCACTGGAGGCCTCAACAAAACAGAGAAAGTTAGTGGTTATCTGGGGCTGCGAAAGATCTATCTGAAAATGAGCCCCATCTGGCAAGGACTGAACCCAGCACCTGAGGATTCAGAGCCCAATCGTGATGGCCCTGAGAATCCTGTTGAGGGCATCTGCCAGGGCATTGTCCTTCCCTGGGAGGTGAACTGCTATCAGGGAGGTGTTCAGGGAGTAAGCCAGAGACCACCACTTCATTGCTTCGGTGCACAAGGCTGATGACCGAGTGCCCCCCTGCCTGTTGATGTACCACATTATTGTGGTGTCTGTCCTGACTTGAACTACCTTGTTCTGACAGAAGCTGAAAACTCCTAGGAGCTAGAAGACAGCTCTGAGTTCCAAAATTGATGTGGAGCAGAGATTCCTAGGAGACCACACTCCCTAGTGGACAGGTCGCTTAGCGAGCTCCTCACCCTAACACAGGAGCATCCGTGGTGAGGAAATGAAGAGGACCCTAGTTTTAGATTGCTTTGATCCTGCCACAGTGTAAGGCCAGGATCAGGATTGGGTCACTAGAACCAATTTGAAAGGGAATCCTCCTTTGGGACCAATAGGCCCTCAGATGGAACTGAATGTCCTCATCTGGAATCTTGCTCCTGCACTACAGCTGTGGAAGCAGCCATGTGCCCTAGTAGTTGTAGCAAATGCTTTGCTGGTCAGGAGACTCGCAGAGTAATGGAAGATGCCAGGGCAAGAGACTGCTCACCCTTTTAGAGGGGAGAAATGCCCTGGCTAACTTTGTGTTCAACTTGCACCTATGAAAGTTAGTACCTGAACTGGTTCGAGAACTGACTTTGGTAAATTCAGCAGGAATCCCAGAAAGGTGAGAAGCTGCTGGGTGACTTGCAAGTGGGATTTACTTGATCTGGAGACTGACCCACTAAGAGCCAGTCATCCAGGAAAGGAAACAAAGCAATCTTGCCTTCTTAAAAGAGCCACTACCACAGCTAGAATTTTCTTGAATACCCTTGGCGCAGAGGTAAGGCAAGGGCATTGCCCTGAACTGGTAGTGGCCTGAGGGTAACCTGAGGTACTTTCGTGAGAAGGCCTGATCAAGACATGAAAAAAATAGGCATCCTTGAGGTCCAGGAAAGCTAGCCAGTCCCTGGCCTCAGCCAGAGTTAACATTTTAACTTTGTTTTCAAAAGATGCTTGTTCAGGTACCTTAAATCTGAGATGGGCCGCCAATCTCCTGCCTTCTATTGGGTAAGAAAGTATCATGAGTACAGCCCCTGCCCCAGTGGCAAGGAGGGATCCTTCTACTGCTTTGCAGTTCAGAGGAGAAGAAACCTCTGCTCCCAAAGCAAGGAATTCAAGGATTTAGGTGGACCTGTCTGGCTCTCATCTTTGGAAACTGTTTGAAGCTGAGAACCAGACCTATTACTTCCAGAACCCACTTGTCCGAGTTAGGGACACTCAATTCTGGCTGAAATAAAACCAACCTGCCCATTGGTATAGGAGATCGCCCTGGGCACCCCATCAGGGTGCCTGCTTGGCAATAGTCTTAGGCTAAGGGAGGGGACGGTTTACTTGTGCCCTCCTATCTCTGCCTCTGAAGAGACCCTCTGGCGAAAGCAGAGGAGGCCTGAGCCTCTACCTGGGCACTTTTGTAGGTAATCATCCCTGTTTTTCATATAGCTTTCTGTTTGTTCCTCAGAGAATTACCCACAAGAAACAAATCCATAGACTTTGACAGAGTATCTTGGGACAGATTAGTGCATCTGAGCCATGCCAACCTACGGAAAGCTACAGAAGTGGTCATGACCCTAGAGAAAACAAGATTAACACCAACAGCAGTATGAACTTGAACTTAGAGGCTTCAGTGCCATTAGCAGCCACCTGTTCCAACCTGGCTAGCCAGCTGGCCATGGCCTGCTTGGCTAACTGCAATACTGCGCCCACCTAGATTTCAAATCTAGCCACATAAGCCATACAACTTGCCTGTCTGAGTCCCACAGAAGCTGCCATATACTGTTTTTCTGTCGTGGCATCAATCCTCCTGGAATCCTATTCAGGAGGATGTGAGGCCAGGGAACTAGCCTTGACACAGGCTGCAGCTTGCACCACACCTACATGACTACACTGCTCAGTGAGGAAGTCTGTAACAGAGCCTGATTAAATACACCTTCTGTCCATTTTTATCTTACAGGAGGGACAGAAAGAGGAATCTTATAAAATCTTTGTTGTTTACTTCCTAAATGATTTATGCAAAGGAAAGACAACCTCCTAGCCCATCATTCCTACATAATCAGGCTCCCCTTTACTCATCCATAGCCTCCTCTAAAGGAAGCTGGGGGGATTCTGCAAGCTTTTTGTAAAACATAAACTGAGAAAAGGACTCAGACAGAAAAGGAGGAGATTCTAAAAGTCTGTCTGGAGAAAATGTCCGCTAGTGGGCATGTCCAGACCCTACCAGCCACACATGTATTGATCAAATTTCCTCCTCCCACTCCTGTGGTTCATAACAATTCCTCAACATCATAAACCTGAACCACTGGAACTGAACGAGCCACCTTTTACCAACTGTAGATGGTTCGACAGGACCTAGAAACAGTGACTGGACAATCTGTATGGCTTAACTACTTCTGCAGCAGTTGGAGAGACAATCTTGGACTCCAAACCTACTGATTTCTCTGTCATATTCATTTTTTTTTTTTTTTTTAAACTGGTTCCTCTGAACCATCCTTTTGCCCGAGGAAGTCTAGCCCTGGTCAGAGGGCACTCCCTCTGGTCCAGTGGGTACTGGACCGGGCTGGCCATCCGGGTCAGCGGACTTTTGGCCAATAGTTCCCTGAGCCGGCCCTATCTCTTTTCAGGGTGGCTGCAGGGAAATTTTAAACACCTGGCAGTCTGATAGGAGGTGGTCAGCCCCCAGACAATAAACACAAGTGGTGTGTGGGTCAGCCTTGGCAAAGGCTTCCCACAGCATCACAGTGTTGAAACCAGTGGGCCCGGTTTTCTTTTGGGTTTCTCAGACATAATGCCAGCCTAACCAAAAAACTTGCCCTTTTATGGCGTGCCAGGCAAGACACCTTATCGGTTCCTAACCGCTTTACGGTATTTGAAAACCCTATTTAAAATCAAGGTTTTTTAGAACCAATAAGAACCGGTACCGCACTCTAAAAGCCCAAAACTTTAAAACGTTAAAATAAGCAAACCGATCGGTTCAAAACCGAACCGATAACTAAATTTCCACACAGACTTTACATTTGTACTTACGGTTTACCAGATAGAGCTTTAACCTAAATGCGGTAAAATAATTACTTTTGCCGTTCAAATGAACCGAAAATACTCGCTTGACCGAGAAATGAACCGAGCTCAAGGAGCTGATCTCCGGAGCGACTGTTCAGTGAAGCGGAGTAAAGAATCTGACAGTTTCATTTGAAACTGCCCAGATAGAGCTTTGGTATAGCGCCCTCGCGCTTTAGAACTCCAGATTCTCTGGAGTTAACTCTTTCCTCTCCGGGGCAGTTCAAGTGCAGTGGCTAACTGCAATAAGTCCTAATATAGCAAGACTTCATGGTGTTTGAAATGTGTACTTGCGCGGGCTCCTGGCGGTCGTCGTTTTGGCTACTGCGTTATTGTCCTGGCGTTTTCTCAGTGTCTCCTCTGTGCTTTCTTTGGTGGTGGAGTTCAGGTCGAATCATTTATTTTCGACCTGCTCCTGCTTACAACTGGTTCTCCAACGGGCGTCTAGCCGTAGCGTCAGTTTGTGTGTTTGTTGCTGCCGCTTATGGAAAGAGCGTTTAGGCTCATAATTAGCCAGTGGCTGGAATCGAAGATTATTTTTTCTGGGGCTGTTTCTCTGAATTTGCATTAGAAACTGAACTTTTTTCCTGGCTCTTCTAGTGCTTCAGCTTTTGATATCTATACCCTAAATTTGTTGGTCTAGGATTTATTTCGACATGGCCCAGGAAGACTTGGAACTAGGCTCTCGGTGTCAACACCTTTAGATATTGGTTGAGGGATTGCTGTGATTTTCTTGAGTTTCGTGAGTGAGGGGTTTGATTCATTGATCAGAAACCTCTCTTTCCTCTATCATTATCTTCCAATTGTCTCCCGAGTTTGAGTCCAGAAGCTGGGCCTTAGGCTTTGCCTTCCAAAATGCCTCAGGTAGTCTTGGGTGCCACTTGGGACTGAGCAGGAGCTACCTCACTTCTTCCTGGGGAATTAGGGACTAGTGGGGGGACCATAAGTTACCTCAGGGTCAGTGCTAGCAGTATGGCCTTGGAGTATCTATAGCTGCAGGTCCCGGTGGTAAAATTAATACCAGATAAGGCAGTTTGTGGGTGTGAGTAGGGGAGAGCCCCTGCTTTCAATGATTTGGCCTGTATTTTTTTGCTCTTTTGAAGCCTTTGTGACTGTTTCCTGGATCCATACTGAGACCGTGTGTTGCTACTCCTGGGAAGCCTTAATTTGGAGTCCAATGAAATTTCTGTTGCTGGATTTTACCTATGCTGGACTTTCTAAAATTTTCAGTTAGGTTTGAACTTATATTTTAAAATGTTCCTACTGATTCTCCAACTGACTGATGACTTTTTAATTTGTTTTGGTTTCCTGGTGGTGTGAGGACCATGGGCCTTTATTTTTATTTTCACATTATTTTATGTTTATGTTAGTGGTTGTCTGATTATTTTCCTTCTTCTTCAGCTGTGAGAGGACTGTGGGGGGTATTTTTGTGTACATTTTAAATCCTGTGAGAGGGATTGTGTTATTGTATGTTTCTTATTTTTTCTTCCTTGGTGAGGGCTGTGGAAGGGGAGAATTTATATGTGTTTGTTGTATATCCTGTGAGAGGATTTTATTATTTTAGGTTATAAGTCATCTTTAGTGGGAGGAGGATAGTTTAATATTTTCTGTTTGGACAAGGATTATTGTATAATTTTTGTTTTGGGGCTTTTAATGGATTGCTGTTCCACTTGAATTTGGGTTTCTGGGGTTTTATGTTTTTTCCCTGCTATTGTGTTATAATTATTAGTAGAATGTGTCTGCCCCCCATCCTGTGCTATGGAGCCCGATCTCCGCCCTCGCCATTTTCTTCTCCCTTGCCTGCTCTTACCTATCAGCACTGGGGATTGCTCAGGGAGAGAGTTGGGGTGGGTGGGGGGCAGACAGCAGAACCCAAATGAGTGGAGCTCCCCAGAGGATGGCTAGGGTAGTAGATGCCCTGGGGCTAAATGGTACCTAGAATGTGGAAATTCAGTTCTAGTTCCCATACCCAAGGGCACCTCTGATTTGGGAAGGCATGTAGTTGGGACAGCTCACCAATCTCCTCCAACTCAGGCACTGTTATGCAATGCCAGATCTGTCTGTAACAAGACTGGCTCTAATTGCAGATTTTGCTGGTAGGGCAGATCTGGTCTGCACTACCAAGACCTGGCTGGATGGGAACGCTGGCCCTATTTTACAGGCAGCTGTTCCCGCCAGGTACTCTGTTTTACATCGCCAAGATTGGACCGCTGGGGGGTGCGGTCTGTTTTAAGACCAAATTGGGCCCGACTAGTGTACCAGTCGAGAGGCTGTGTCTTTGAGTGTACCGTGGTAGCTGGTGTGGGGTGCAGGATAGCTCTCATCTACCGTCCACCAGGTGATAATAGCAGCTCCTGCAGGAAGTAGCAGACTTCACCGCCAAGCATTGAGTCACCCAGACTGATGGTTCTGGGTGACTTCAACGCCTGGGTCAATCTAATCCTCACTTTTGGTCAACACTCTCCAGTTGATGACATCTCTGGACTTCACACAGGTTGTTTCCTCAGCTACTCACAAGGGTGGTCACTCTCTTGATTTGGTCTTCCTCCTGGGGATCGAAGCCTCCAACTTGGTAGTGGAACCAGTTGGTTGGTCCAACCATTACTCTGCTGGGTTAAATTTTTTAGCCCCCCTCGGGTAGGTCAGCCCCTGTGGAGATGGTCACTTATCACCTTTGTGGGATGTGGTTCCTGAAGACCTGATGGCAGTAACTGACTTCATTATTGGGCGAGACTAGCACAGATCCTGAGCAGTTAGTTACCACCTATAATAGGGCCGTTCCCTCAGCTCTCGATCCGATTGCTCCTGTCCGTGTGCGCCCCTTCCCGCATTGCCCTGGGGCCCACTGGGACTCTAAGGGAGTTGAGGCGGCAGGGGCATAGGTTGGTGAGTCGTTGGGGAAGGATCACCTTATTTTGTTAGAACATTATCATTTCTATCAAACAGAAATTTCCCGTAAGAAGGCAGAATTCTTGTCCAGGAAAATAGCTGTTGCATGAAACCAACCGGCTCAACTCTTCAGAACTGTTGACAAACTGTGCAACCCAGCCTGTCAGCAGCTCCAGTGAGTTTTTTCACAAAATGATGGTGATGAGATTGCTTGCATCTTTGCAAATAAGGTGGCTGACATCAGGCAGGAATGCCGCCAACTTCACTCTATGGGGGATGTGGTTGATCAGTACCTTGTCACAGAACCCAGAGTTTCCTGGAGTACCTTTGATCTGCGAGTTGGTAGATATTATGAGAATTGTTCAGGCGATCGTCCCACCTGCTGTAGTTTAGACTCGGCCCTACTTCCCTGATTTTGGGTTGCTGTGACATCATCAGCCGGTCTTAGCTCAGATTATCCTGTGCTCTCTGGAATCAGGCGGGTTCCCTACCTCCCTGAAGGAGGGGTGGGAAGTACCCCTCCTGAAGAAAGCTTCTTTAGACCCAGAGAACCTAGCAAACTACAGGCCTATCTCTAACCACCGTTTTGTGGGGAAGGTTATTGAGAAATGTGTGGCAGCTCAACTGGATAACCATTTAACCATCCATAATTTATAAGAACCTCTCTAATTGGGTTTTCGTAACAGGCATAGCACTGAGACTGCTCTGGTTTGGGTGCTCAATGATCTCCTGATGGCGAGAGATCAGAGACATCGTTCCATCTTGGTTCTCCTTGATTTATCATCAGTGTTTGATACTGTGGATCATGGAGTCCTGCTCGAGCGTCTGAGGTCCATCTGTGGGCTGTCTGGTACAGTTCACAGATGGTTTACATGTTTCCTCGCTGGCAGAATGCAGAAAGTTGTCTCGGTTATATTTTCTTCCAGGGCTTTCTCTCTGCCTTGCGGGGTACCCCAGGGCTCGGTGCTGTCCCCCATGTTATTCGCAGTATATATGCTTCCCCTTTGAGACACTGTAAGATGGTAAGGGCTGAGATTTCACTGCTATGCTGAGGATACCCAGCTCTACCTGTCTTTGCCCCGACCAGGTTAGTGCTATCTCAGTACTGAACAGCTGCCTCATTAAAATCCAAGATGGATGAATACCAGCGGTTTAAAGTTGAACCCAGGAAAGACCGAGGTGCTGGTGGTGGACCTGGGTAATAGGGCAGAGGGATTGAGGACTGAGCTCCCCTCCAGTTTAGTCGGGGGGCAGATTCTCACTTCTGAACAGGTGCGTAACCTGGGAGTGGTGCTTCACGAAGGTCTGACCCATTGTCATCCGGTGTCGGCAGTGGTCAAGCTAGCCTTTTACCATCTTAGGAACACTGCCAGGATTAAAGCACCTTATTCCATCTTGCGACCCACCTGTTATAGTCCATGCCTTTGTGACATCATGCCTTGATCACTGCAACTCCCTGTACTCAGGGCTTCCTGGGGTTGATATCCACTGCTTGCAGCTAGTGCAGAACGCTGTAGCACGTTTGTTGACTGGGACACTGAGAAAAACGCACATTACCCCTGTGCTGCACGGTTGCACTAGCTGCCTATTCAGTGGTGGATCACCTTAAAGGTAGGTCTATTGACTTATAAAGCCCTACCTGGACAGGATCCCAATTACTTGAAAGATCTCCTGGTTCCTCACACCCCTCTGCGACAGCTCTGCTAGACTCAAGAGGGGCTGCTGGAGATTCTGAGGGTAAGCTTAAAGTCATCTGGTGCTCGTGCTTTTGGTTTTGTGGCACCTACCCTCTGGAATTCTCTGCCATGTCAGCTACGGAAGTGCAGGACGGTGGGGTGTTTTAAGCAGGCACTTAAGACTTTTCTGTGGGAAAGCCTACTCTGCATGTTCTTGATTTTATTGTATTTAGTTTTATTTTGATGTACAGCACTTTGGTTATATGAAAGGCACTATAACAAATACATATTATTATTACTATATTACATATTGAGGTCCTTTAGTATCTCCTCATAGGGCTTTGATGCAGACCCTGCATCATTTTAGTACCCTCCTCTGGACTGCCTCCGTCTATGACCTTCCGGAGATGTGGTCTCCAGAACTGGACAGAGTACTCTAGGTAGGATCTTACCAGCAATCTATAGAGAGGCAACACCACCTCCTGCCTTCTGCTGGTGGTTCACCTTCCTATGCATCCTAGAATCGCACTAGCCCACCTGACTGCTTTGTCGTACTGCCTAGCCAGCTTTAGGTCATCAGATACAATCATCCCCAGATCTCCTTCCTGCTTGGTAGTCGTCAATACCACTCCACTCATTTTGTACTCCACCCCGCATTTCTGTGCCCACAGTGGATTATTTTGCACTTTTTATTGTATTGAAATCCATCTGCCATCCCTTGACCACTTCTCTAGTTTCCTCAGGTTTCTGCTCAACCTTTCCACCCCCCCAACACCCCCGGAGTGTCCACCCTACTGCAGACTTTGGTGTCAATAATACAAGGAAAGAAACTCCACATTATAAAAGAGAATCAGGAACTAGCAAAAGTTTTTTTTAGGTTTCTTAGTCTGATTAGTCAATGGTCATATTTAGGAATGGAGAATACAGTTCACCATGGAAACATAGCAAATAGACAAATGTATAAATGGGTGCTGTTTACACTAGATACTTCCCATGTCTTCTAAATCTATATGGACTTATTAGAGATCCTGTTATAACTAACAAATAAAGGAATAGGGTAATAGGAATAATGTAATTAGAATGGTGTGCAACATCTGATTTTTTTTTAATTATAACTGTTAGGTTCGTCGCCTCCTCCTGCCAACTGGCGATGGGGGCACATAGGTACCCCCAGCAAACAGCCATGTGAGCATGTGGAAGCACGCTACTTATCTCATGGTGCCAGCTCAGTCCCTTCCACCTCCTGTAATGGTTTGCCACTCCCTCTCCGCCTATGCTACTGAACCCCCATCTGGTGGGAGCGTAACTATGGGGGGGGAAGGTGCCAACCCATCCTCAGGAGAGGAGAGATGCCCATTGGCATGCTCTATTCCCCCATGGTGATGAGCCAAGGTCATTCCTGAACCCTGGTCACTGGTATAGCATGAGGTGTGGTGTCCAGCATCTCAACCCTCAGTGCCACCGGGCCAGCGTACAATATCTGATTTTATAATGCATTTTAACTGATCCCAAGTATTAAGGTTTTAATACACTGCGTTTGTATGAACTGTAAAATGTGTTAAAGTTTTTGCATTGCATCGTAATGACACTTATAAGTTGTCAAATTTGATTGATTGTGTCATTACATGAAGAGGCAGAGCTTTCCTTCCAGCTCCTCTGCAATGTCACTTATAAAGTGGGCTGATTCCAGCCCTGATCCCTGAAGTACTCAGCTGGTCACCCTCCCTTCCTCAGAGAGAAACTCCATTTACCAACACCTTTGCCACCTATCCCTAACCATCTAGTTTATTTTATTTATTTGGAAAATATTTCACCAGGAAAGACAACATTAGCTGTAAACAGCTTATTTCCATAGGCATCCTGGGGGGAAGGGGTACAAATATTTTGGGATCGGTGCAGGTACATCTCCCCCCCCAATTGTTTAACTAGGAGTGGCACACTAAGCTGAAAGCTTTTTTTACAGGTGCGACCTGGGAGCTCAGGGAAGTTAAGTGACTTGCTCAGGGTCACACAGTATGCAAGTGGGGGCTGTGGGATTCAAACCCAGGTCTCCAGATTTGCAGCTCAGAGCCTTAAACCACTGTGTTATACTGCCTCCCTATATTAATACAAATCATTTCAGTACATTGAACAAAATTTTGGAAACATCAAATACACAAGAATAAGAATACACTGGTGGAGCAGTACAGGTAAAAAATTACTACAAGACAAGTGAGTACATTGAGCAAATGGTAGCAGTATCAAATAACAGGAAAGAGTTCAGTGGGTGTATTAGAGTAAATGATTATTTAAGGCAAAGCACTGGGTACATCTACAAAATTGACAGATTCAGCCCACCCAATGAGGAAGAGCAAACTACCAATGAGTCATGTGGTCACATCAGTCTAAAATATAGATGTTCCTGTAGGAGGAGGATTGACACAGATAAAAGTGCGAGGAAAGTAGGTCTTTTAAAAGAACGGACGTGCTAATGTAAACTCAAGGGAGTGTCATTTTGATAATTATGGTATAGGGTGTGTAAAGAGGCAGGAAGATGGCAGGGAAATAGTGGGAGGGTGGAGGTGGCTAGTATATAATCCCCCTCCAGGAGGTTGAAAACCATGCCGGGGATCAACATACTAGGCTGTGAGAAGGGGGAGGAAGGTGTTAAGCATGAAAGGCGGAGCTGGGGAAGAGGACAGAGGTCGGTAGTAGCGAGAAGGATGGCCGCCGGAGTGTAATTAGTAAAGGAGGGGGGGGGCCAAGGAGTGTTGGAGGGGAGGGATGGCAGTTGGTGCAGTAAGCAAGAAGTAGGGAGTAGGCGAGGAGTGGGGAATAGTATAAAGTAGGGCAGGGGAGTGATTGGGGAGGAGGGTTACAGAGGGAGGCGGACTGGGCCCCAAGGTACACCACAAGGGATCAGAAGAGTCAGAATGGGGGAGAGACTGGATGGGGAGAGAGGAGAGAGCTGAAGGGCAGTTAGCAATTTAATAACGAAATGGGATGAGAATAAGTGCAGCTTGGTGCTACCAGGCTAGTAGCAGGTATAGTTTGGGAGTAAAAATTGTGTAGGGCTAGAGAGACTGAGTAAGGTGTTGATGAGTTTGATAGGAGGAGTGAGTTCCAGAGATTTGGGAAGCAGTAGGAGAAATCTTCCTGGCCTATGGAGGTAGAGCGAAGAGGAACAGCTACAGTGCGAGTGTCCGTGGATCTGAGAGGTTGGGAGGAGGGTGACGGGGCAGAAAGTGCGGAGGAGAGGTAGAAGAGGACAGTACCAAGCCAGAATTTAGAAGTGAATTTGGCACAGTTGGATAGACGCCTGGACTCAAGGGAGGAGAAGGAGTGGTACAAAGAGTAGTACTGTGTATGGGAAGGAGCCTCAGGGCAAAGCGACAGAAAGAATTGAAAAGTGTGTCCAAACTGGTAAGGGAAGTCTTGGGAGCAGCCTATAGACTATAAACTACGGTTTACCAACTTTGACCCACTCCTAAGCTACCCAGGCTTGATTACTAGTCTCCCTACTTGGGCAGTGTTGAAAGCCTAACTGAAATCTAGATAGGCCATGTCCACCGCTCCACCCTGATCCAATTCCTTTGTCACCCAGTCAAAGAAGTCTATCAAATTAGTTTGACACGACACCCCCCCAAAGAACCCTTGTAGCATTAGGTCTCGAAACCCATTGGATTCAAGATATTCCACAATCTCTTCCTTCAGCAGTGATTCCATTAATTTTCCCCATCTCTGATGTCAGGATGACTGGCCTATAATTGCCAGCCTCCTTCTTGCTACCATTTTTGTGAAGTGGGATGACATCTGCTTTCTTCCAGAACCACTCCTGCTTCCAGTGAGCTGTTAAACAGGACTGTCTGAGGAGCATACAGTACCTCCCTGAGCTCCATCAATAACCCTGGAGACACCCTGTCTTGCCCCAGTGCTCTGTCCACCTTCAGATTACCGAGTCCCTTCAAGATCCTCTCCTCAGAGAAAGGATTAATGTCTACCTCCCTCCAAAGCTTGTTACTGTGTTGTGGCCCCTCCTATTCTCCCTCCTCTGTGAGCACTGAAAAAACAACTATTAGTTCCGACGTCTGCCTTTTCCCAGCCCCCCTCTGCATAGACCCCTTCTTTTTTTAAACCTTACAATCCTACCCCTGGTCTTCCTCTTTTCACTTACATGCCTAAAATATTTCTTGTCCCCTTTTGTTACCTCCTGAGCTATTCTTTCTTCAGTTTGCTCCTTTACACTCCTCACTGATTTCCCTGCTTCCCCTGATATATCTCCATATCCTCTTCCTCCCTCCCTCTGTCTCATACATTCTAAATGCTACCCTTTTAGTCCTTACCTTTTTAGCCACCTCTTTTGAGAACCCCAGCAGTTTTTTTCCCCCTCTTGCTCACATATTTGACGCAGAGGTTTGTTGCCTTTACTATCTCCCTTTTAGCTTTGCCCACTGTTTCTCAACCCCACCCCCTACCCCCAGGCCATCCCTAATGCATTCACCCATCTTTATAAAATCTCCCCTCTTGAAATCCAGGACCCTCACCAGGGTGCGAAATTCCTATACCTTAGGTGCCCCAGGGCAGGCACTTTTACCTCTGGACACCTACTGCTGTTTTGTGCCTGCCCACTGGGGCACCTAAAGGTATGATGCACAAGCTCCGTTTTGTAGTGGCAGTGTTTTTTATTTTTTCAGAAGGGTGGGGAAGCCTTTGAAGGAGTGAAGGCACAGATCACAGAGTGTGCCTCTGTAACTGTCAGCTGACAGTACAGTAATAAACGCCCCCAATTTGACTGGCACACTGATCAGCCAGCTGCCTGCCTAGGTCCGTTCGTCGGTTGCTCACTGCACCAGGCGGGAAGTAGTGAACCAATTGGGGTGACTGTGTTCAGGAGTCCACCTGCCCCTTAACTCGCCATTACACTGGAACGCAGCTCGGCGCGCCATTCTGTCAATGATCTAGGAGACAGAGGTCCATGCTCAGTGCTGTAGACTGCGAGTGTGTTGCTGCTACAATTGCATTTCTATAAAAAAAAAAAAGACCCAAAAGCTCTTTTAAGAGCTCTCTTTAATACAGTCAGAAGTGTGGAGCATTTATAGGCAGGGAGTGAGAGAGGAGGCAGAGGGTGAGCGTCAGACCTTGCAGGTTTCTATAAGGACTCTGAGGAAATCGGGAATAGTACAAGAAATCATAGAATTTGACATTGTTAATAGAATAGAAGCAGACTCAGTAAGTCAAGAACAGGACTTTTTTAAGACAGTACTCAGTTTTGAGCATTGCAGTCTACTGAGTTTAATCTAGTGTCTGATACTAATTCTATGTTTGGGTGTGTTAAAAATTTAAAGCAGGAGAGGCAGACAGTAGGAAAAACCAACTGCAGCAAAGAGGAGGAGGACCTATTCTGTGATCTCTGCAGCCACACTTGCAGTCAGCTAAACTTGCTAAGTTGCAGGAGGAACTGAATTTAAAACCTATAATAAATTAGCTCTATCTAACTGAAGCTAACTAAAAATAAAGATCAGTCAGCAGCCTATACTGATACTGACAGATAGTTCACTGCTCGAAGTTCCAATAAAAAAAAAAAATAAAAAAGGGATAGATTAGATACTAAATACTGTGTGGGGAGTGGGGACTAGCAGCAAGTTAGTAGTCAGCTCATCACTAGTGTGACTATATTCACACAGTTACTGGCTGGGAAGGGAACTGAATTGAGGCAAAGAAAAAACCTCTACCTAACTAAACCATATAAAAAAAGCTCATTATAGTTTTACAAATTTCATGTGTTAAAAAAATCTCTTAACAAGCTTTAGTAAGTTTGTATGCTGTGTATTGCATAAAATCTAAGTGAATATACAGTATAAGAATTGTTGATTCTAAAAGCTTTTTAAAAGCTGCTTGGGTCACCTAAAATAATCTGTGGTGGATTACCTAAACTCTAAATACAAAGGGATCTGTAAAACAAAAACTACCCTGCAAACTAAGAAAATCTAATTAAAAGTAATTGTTAAAGTTCTAAAAGCTTTGTGAACTTGTTGGAACACCTAAAACTTAGGGGATCTATTATTATTCTAAATAACTACTTTAGGTAGAGTTGACAATATCAATCTCAATCAAATCTAAATACTGTTATTAAAAAAAAAACTTTCGTTGGACTATCTACATTCTGAATACTATTACAAAATCTCTAGCTTTTTACAGGCTACAGTACGCTGTCTGTGCATTATCTATAAGCTGAATACCTGTTATAATAAATAATCAGACAATACACAGTCAGGTTTTCTTGTCAAGTTTATCAAAAAAAAAAAAGACGACACTTTTTTGCTTGTTGCATTTATTAATACTAGTAACACAAATAAAATCTTAAAATCAGTATTCAAAATTCAACTCAAACAACCAGGCAGACAGCCATGAGTCTTTTTAAATTTGGATTTAAGAGAAAGCTTTTGATGAGACTGCGGGAACTGACTCTGATTCCCTAACACAAAGTACTAGTACTACAGGCACAGCTATAACCCCACCATCTCCTTGCCCAAACAGTGAAACTGTTGTGACCACTGAAGTTTCCTTAAGTGCTACTGTTTGTACTGAAAGCCAAGTTAAGGCCCCAAAAGTTAGAAAATTTCAGGAATCCTGGAAAAAGGGCAGGAAGTGGCTTGCGTATGACACAGATAAATGTGCCATGTTCTGTACATGGTGTCAGAGCTATGATAAAAGCCAAAGCAAAAATAATTTCAGAACTGGATGCAGTACTTTTAGAGTGCACAGTATCTCAGCACATGAAGAGTCCATGGCACACAAAAATGCTGAGATGGCATACATTGCAAATAAAACAAAAAGTTGGAGAAAAACCAATAGAGAAATCCATACAATTTATGGAACAAAAAGAAATGGATCAAATTTGTAAATTATTATGTACTGCATATTACGTTGCCAGGACCGAAAGGCCTTTCAGGGATTTTCCTGGGTTGATAGATTCACAAAGAAGAAATCATGGGGATGATGCTATGAGTCACAGTTACAGTAGTGACAAGCAGTGCCGTCTTCATTCACTATATTGCCCAAGATATTCAAAGCACTACTGCTAGTCTATTACAAGACAATGACTTCTTTTCTTGTTGATTACTGCACAGATAAAAGTGTGACTGAGGAGGAGGGCATTTATGTATGTGTTTTGAAATGGCCTACCTGTAACAAGATTTCTTGCACTGAAACCAGTCAGTGTCCCTAATTCAGAAAGCATTTTAAATACTGTAATTAATGCTTTAGAGGGTGAAGGTGGTTTAAAGGATGGTAGTTGGAAACATAAGCTGATAAGTGCAGCATCTGATGGTGCTGCTATAATGTTGGGGAGCACTTCAGGTGTCCTTAGTCGAATAAGAAAAAATTACTCACCTTAGTAATGTTGTTTCTTCTAATGGGAGTCTTGCTATATTATGACAATTGCAGACTACACAGCAGTACCCCCATGGAGGAGGGAAAGAACCTACTTAGGAAATAGGCTCTGAAGCACAGCTGTGCCAAACCGAGCATCCCTCCTGGCCTGGATGTCCAGGGAGTAATGCTTAGTGAAAGTGTGTACTGTTTTCCAAGTAGCTGCTTGACATATCTCTAAGATAGGGATGACCATGGCCAGCTAGGGACGCAGCTGTACCTCTGGTAGAGTGAGCCCTCAGGCCTGAAGGGGGAACCTTACCCAGTTTTTGATAGCAAAATTGGATACAAGAGACAATCCATCTGGCAATGGATCTCTTGGTGGCAGGTTTCCCTTTCCCAACCTCACCATAAGTGAGAAAAGTTGGAGGAGTCAAACCTGTGACCCTTAGACGCTCTGTGTAGTAACTAAGGGCCTCTTAACATCTAAACTGTGCAGCCTCCTCGCCAGAGGAGAATGGTCAGTGAAGAACACTGGAAGAGAAATAGATTAAGGTGGAAATCTGAAATCACCTTAGGCAAAACTTCCTGTTAGTCCTGAGGACTACCTTATCTCTGTGAAAGGAGATAAAGTCAGTCTCCACTGACAAAGCTTGTAACTCACTTATGCGCCTGGCAGAAGTGATGGCTACTAGAAACACAGTTTTCCAAGTCAAGTACTTAAGCTCTGCTGAAGACAGAGGTTCAAAGGGGGGTTGCATCAGCTAAGCAATGCAAACATTAAGATCTCAGGCAGGGGCAGGGTCCCTGAATGGCGGACTGGTATGAAGCAATCCCTTGAAAAACTTGGAAAATACAGGGTGAGCAGAAAGAGAAGAGGGCTTTCCTGCTGAAATAAAAGCAGAGACAGCTGCCAAATGCGCTTTCAGGGTAGCTAATCTCAGCCCCAAAGAATTTAGATGGACCATATAGTCCAAGACAGTGGGCAAATCAGCAGATTCTGGGGAAATATGCTTCCCAGAGCACCAAATGGAAAACCTTTTCCATTTAGAGTTATAAGTAGCCCTGGTGGAAGGATTCCTAGAAGCTTTCAAAATTTCAGGAACACCTTGAGAAAGGTGTAGGTCAGCAAACTCTAACTCCTCAAGAGCCAGGCCTTGAGGTTGAGGGATTTGAGACTCGGATACCAAACTCTCCCCTGGGCACAGGTTAACAAATTTTGGTTCCTGGGAGACACAGGGGAAGATGGACTGCTAAGGACAGAAGGAGTGGGTACCAGGGCTGTCAGGCCCAATCTGGAGCAATCAGAATCATCTTGCAAGGTTGAGATCTGATTTTGACTAGCACCTTGAACAGGAGAGGGAAGTGGGGGAGGGAGGCATAGAGGAACTTCCCTTCCCAATCGAGAAGAAAGGCATCCAGGGGGACTGAACCCAACACTAGGGGCCTGCAACAAAAAAGCGGAAGTTGATGATTGTCTGGGGCTGCAAAAAGATCTATCCGAGAGGTGCCCCACCTGGCAAAAACTAACCCCAGTACTAAGGGATCCAGTGACCATTCGTGATGGCCCTTGGAAATCCTGCTGAGAGCATCTGCCAAGACATTGTCCTTGCCTGGGAGGTGAACTGCTATGAGGGAGGTGTTCAGGGAATAAGCCAGAGACCACAACTTGATTGCCTCGGTGCACAAGGCCGAAGACCGAGTGCCCCCTTGTTTGTTGATGTACCACATAGTAGTGGTGTTGTCTGTTCTGACCTGTACCACTTTGCTCTGAACAGATGCAGAAAAAACCTGAAGTGCTAGAAAAACAGCTCCGAGTTCCAACAGATTGATGTGGAGCAGAGATTCCTGAGGGGACCAGAATCCCTGGGTGGAGAGGTCGCCCATGTGAGTTCCCCATCCCAAAAGGGACGCATCTGTAGTAAGGGTCAAGGAGTGAGATAGAGGGATGAAAGGAACCCCTCGTCTCAGGTTGCTCTGATCCTGCCACCACCGTAGGGCCTGGATCAGGGTTCGAGTTACTGGGATCAACTTGGTTAGGGGATCTCTCCTTTGAGACCAAAAGGCTCTCAAATAGAACTGAATGTCCCTCATCTGAAATCTTGCTCCTTGCACTACGGCTGTGGAAGCAGCCATGTGTCCTAGGAGCTGTAGAAAATGCCTTGCTGGTCGAGAGACCTGCAGAGTGAAGGAGGAGGCCAGGGCCACCAGGGTCCTTACCCTTTCTAGAGGAAGGAAGGCTCTGGCCTGCTTTGTGTCCAGTTCTGCACCTATGAAGTTGAGTAGCTGGACAGGTTCTAGAACTGACTTTGGGAGATTGAGAAGAAAACCTAGAGAGGTAAGCAGCTGCTGGGTAACCTGCAGGTGTGATTTGACCTGGTCTGGAGACTGACCCACAATGAGCAAGTCGTCTAGGTAGGGAAAAATGGCAATCTTTTGCCTTCTTAAGTGAGCAACTGCTACTGCCAGGCATTTTGTGAATACCCTTAGGGCAGAGGTAAGGCTGAAGGGCATTGCTCTGAACTGATAATGGCCTGAGGGCAGTTCGAATCTGAGGTACTTTCGGTGGGAGCTTCTGATAACATGGAAGTAGGCATCCTTGAGGTTCAGGGAAGCTAGCCAGTCCCCTGGCCTTAGGGAGGGTAAAATCATTCCCAGAGTCACCATTTTGAATTTTGGTTTTAAAAGGTGCTTGTTCAGATATATTAGGTCCAGGATGGGCCGCCATTCTCCTGTCTTTTTTGGGGTAAGGAACTACCTGGAGTACAGTCCCTTGCCCTGGTGTAGGGGAGAAACCCTTTCTACAGCTCTGAGAGTAAAGAGGGTTGAGACTTCTGTTTCCAAAGCAAGAGTCTCTAGTGGATTTGCAGGTGGAAAAGATCTGATTCTCATCTTTGGAAATTTTCTGAACCTAAGAACCAGTCCCTGGCTTACTACTTCCAGGACCCACATGTCTGATATTAAAGACTCCCAGTCCTGGATGAAGTAAGCCAGCATGCCACCTACAGGTAATAGAGAATCGGCTCTGGGCATCCCATCAGGGTGCCTGTTTGGCAGGGGCTTTAGGCTGAGGGGTGGGAGCAGGCCTGGTCGTACCCCATCTGCCTCTCCCTTTGAAGAACCCCCTCTGAACATAAGCTGAAGAGGAGGCCTGGGCTTGGTAAAAAAGGCCTGTGAAAAGGCCTGCCCCTGCCCCTTGGGGGCTGCCTCTGAGGAGTGGCTTGCCTTTCCTTGGCCTGTGCAATCCTATAAGTGGTTCTATATTCATTCATTTTCTTCATATAATTCTCTGTCTGCTCCCCAAACAGAGAATTTCCCACAACAGGAAAATCCATGGCCTTAGCCTGGGTATCCTGTGACATACTAGTACACCTGAGCCAAGCCAATCTACGAAAAGCCACAGATGTAGCCATGACTCTTGAAGATACGTCATTAGAATCCACTGCAGCATGGAATTGCACCTTAGATGCCTCAATACCATCAGCAGCCACCTGTTCCAGCTCCTTGGCAAGCTGGCCAGGGGCCTGTTTGGCTAAAGCCATGACAGTATCCCATCTGGATTTCTGGTATCTTGCAACATAGGCCATATAATTTGCCTGTCTGAGTCCCAAGGATGCTGCCATGTATTGTTTTTTAGCCATGGCATCAATCCTCCTGGAGTCCTTGTCAGGAGGGTGTGAAGCCAGGGGAATATTAGCCTTATCACAGGCTGCAGCCTGAACTACCCCAACATGGCTGCATTGCTGTGAAAGAAACTCTGTATCAGGACCTGACAAAGTGTACCTCCTGTCCATCTTTTTATCCACAGGAGGTACAGAATTAGGAGCTTTTAAAATTTTTATTGTTCGTTTCCTAAAGGATTTATGTAAAGGAATAGACAATCTCTTGGACTCTGGGATATCCATCATCTCCACATAGTCAGGCTCCTCTTGCTCATCCACAGCTTCTTCCAAAGGGAGCTGGAGGGTTTCAGCAACTTTTTTATAAAACATAAAATGAGAAGGGGACTCAGAAAGCCTAGGGGGAGACATTCCTAAAGGTCTGTCTAGGGAGATGTCCGGTTCAATGGGCATATCCAGACTTTCAAAATCACATTCACACTGTTCATAATCATCCTCCCCCTCCTCCGGTTCATAAAACTCCTCTATATCATATTCATGAACCGGTGGAACCGGCCGAACCGACCTTTTACCAGATAGTGGCGGTTCGGACAGAACCGGGGAAAGCGACTGGACAATTTGGATCGCTTTGGCTATCTCTGCAGCAGTTGGAGAAGGAAATTTTGACTCCATACCTGCTGATTTTCTAGTTCTCTTTGCTGGAACTGTCTCCTCTGAGTCAGCTTTTCGTTTGCCCAAGGAAGTCTTGCCCTGGTCAGAGGGCACTCCCTTCGGTTCGGTTGGCACCGAACTGGGCTCGCCATCTGGGTCAGTGGACTTTTTGGCCTCTCGTTCCCTGAGCCTACCAACTCTCTTATCCAGGGTAGCTGCAGGGAAATTCTTGCAAATCTGGCAGTCTGCATTGAGGTGGTCAAACCCCAGACAATAAACACATGTGGTGTGTGGGTCAGCCTTGGCAAAAGCTTCCCCACAGACACTACAGTGTTGAAACCCAGTGGGCCCGGTTTTTCTTTTGGGTTTCTTAGACATAATGCCAGCCTAACCAAAAACTTGCCCTTTTCCGGCAAATGCCAGGCAAGACACACTTATCGGTTCCCAACCGTGTCACGGGTCGTGGAAAAAACGGTAATGAAATCCTTTTTTTTTTTTTAGAACCGATAAGAACCAGGAACCGCACTCTAAATGAAATGATTTTAGAATAATGTTTTAAAACAACCTGATTGGTTCAAACCGAACCGATAACACATTTACAAATTCCACACAGAAAAGTAAAACCTGTCTATTACTTATGATACCACAGCAATTGCCATAATATAGCAAGACTTCATGTTGTTTGAAAGCAAGATTTCCAATGCCCACACTTCACTGACATACACTGCTGTGCACATCGTTTAGAGCTTGCTGTAAAGGATTCGTTCAGAGACTGTCCCTTTTACAAGTCATTAGAACAACTTCTGCTGAACATTTACTCGTTTTACCAAAGGTCACCAAAAAGCTGGAAAGGTCTACAGGAAACGGGATCCCTTTTAAATATTTATGTGGTCAAACCAGTTAACACTGGTGGCACTAGGTGGCTTGCACAAAGAGAACGGGCCATTTCTGCCCTTGAAAGGAACTGGGCTGCATTAGTGCCTCACCTCGAACATGAGTCACTGACAAACAAGCAGGATCATGGCCAAAAAGCACTAGGAATACGAAAAGTGCTTAAGACTTTAAAATGTGTTATATACGTGAACTTTCTGAAAGTGTTTTTTGGTTACTTATCTGCTCTTAGTCTGTGCTTACAGCAAGAGGACACCACTGTTGAAAAAGTTCATAGAGTAGAAAGCACAATTCAAAAACTAAATGGTCTGTCGAATCAAGAAACTCTTCACCGCATAACACTTACATCTGTAAATGAGAACCTAACTCAGTACAACAGTGTTGACTTAACTAATGAAACTAGCAGGCACAGATCAGGTTCTCCTTCAGACGTTGTAGAAGCCACAATTTCAGAGATCAAAATAATTCTTCAGAAAACGTCACAGCACATTGAATCTCGCTTTCAGTCCTTCACGACCAATAAAGTGCTACTAGCTGCAATAGCTTTAAATTTTCAGTCCTGGCCAACATCCACAGAGGCACTTCAAACATATGGAGATCAAGCAATTCAAACAATTGTTGATCACTATGAAGTGGTCCTAGAGTCTTGTGGGGTTGATGTTACTTTGGTACTGCTGGAGTGGCTAGACTCAAAAAAGCACGTACCCCACTTGCTGTCTGTTGAAAATTGTAAGTCTCTGAAATTGTGGCAGAAAGTGATTCTTGCGAATGTGCAGGATCAATAATTTCGAAATGTGCTGGCCATTGTCAGAATCGTTCTCCTGATTCCTTTTCACACTGCTGCTGCAGAACGAAGTTTCTCTCTGATGGGAAGAATAAAAAATTACTGGAGGGTTGGATTACACCCAGACACCCTACACGACCTAATGTCTATATCTCTGAATGGACCCCAACTTTGTGACTACAACCCTGAAGGTGCCATATCACTGTTGTGGACAAATGGCAAAAGAAGACCCACTACCAAAGCTTATGGCTCCAGAACACTGTCAGTGCATGCTGCTTTTGCCAGCCCTAGTGGTGGTGATGAAAATTAAAGTGCTTGGTCCAGTGAAGATGACGTGTAAAATCATGCAAACTAAGGGGCGGCATGTAAATAGTTTACTGGGCATGTATATTTTCTTCTTACATGCCCAAGTGGGCATGTACTTTTTTTCACGAATTTCATACCCTGACCCTCACTCTTATGTGGTTTGATTCCACAGTCATTCTTACATTGAACCATACTGATTATCACTGGTCCCCGGGCAGTCTCCCACCTTGAAGTCTGCAACACTGTCCCTGTTAGTGAGTACAAAGCCCAGTACTGCCCCACCACAAGTAAGTTAACTGACTAGCTGCCTGAGGACCCCCTCCGCAAAGAGTTAAGGATGTCCCTGCTTCTAGCTGAAGCCGCTGCTGTAAGGCTCTAATCTACATCTTGTAGGTTGAAGTCCCCCACCAGCAGCACCTCCCCTTTTCTCCCATCTTGCCAGTGACTTCCAACAGCACCTTATCTAATTCTCCCCGTGCTGGAGATAGTACAGTTACATAAGAACTTACCGTAACAGTAGATCTTCGAGAACAGCGCTTACAGCAGCAGGTCACACCATTAGGGCTGAAGCTGGCAGGCATCAGGACCCCACGGAAATTTCCTAGCTAGCGGTCTTCAGCGGGGACCGTCTCAGACGTCAGGCGTAGTACATAAGGAGGCGGTCCCCCCACAATCCTCAGTTCGCCCGACGGAAGACATCAGAGGAGACCAAGGATCCACCACCAGATGGCCAAGACTACAGAATAGGAACGTCCCATCTCTTAAGATGGGTGCCTGACTACGACCTACCTCCAAAAGAAGGGGGACGGTGGGCGGTAAGGTACCTGATGCAAGAGCTGTCCTCTAAGATCTACTGTTACGTTAAGTTCTTAAGTAACTGTACTATCTTACTTCGAGATACAGCTCTTGCAGCAGGTTACATCATTAGGACTGATTTTCAAGCAATAGTGGCAATCATGCGCCACTGGGAGGAGGAAAGACAGAGATCTCGATATTACTCGAGCCTAGGACAGAAGTCCCTGAAGGACGGCTAGACCGAACCCTGCTCTTCGCCTGGATAGAATGTCCAGACTGTAATGCCTGATAAAGGTATGCACAGAGCTCCAAGTAACTGTAGCGCAAATAGCTAAGATGGAGACGTTCTTTACCACCACAAAGGAAGTAGCCACCCCTCTTGTGGAATGACCCTTGATCGTGCCCGGTAAGGGTTTATTGCGCTTGTCATAACAGAAAGTGATGCACTGGATGAGCCACCTCAAGAGTGACTGGAGACAGGAGCTCCTTTCAACCTGTGAGCAAAGGAGATGAAAAGTTGGTCTGCCTTTCGAAGCTGTTTGGTTCGGGTCAGATAGTATCTGAGGCACCGATGCATGTCGAGGGTGTGCAGAAGGGCTTCTCGATTAGTGTATCTTGGACAATACACTGGTAAATCAATATCCTGGTTAAGGATGAGGGTTGAAACCACCTTAGGCAAAAACTTTGAACAGGAGAGGGAAGGGGGGGTTTGTCCTTAGGGATACCCTGTCCTGATGGAAAACCAAATAAGGCTCTTTACACATAAGAGCATGTAATTCTGAGATTCTTCTCAAAGTAACAGCAACTAAAAATAGCGTTTTCCAAGAGAGAAAACATAGCTCGCAATCCGCAGCTGGTTAAAAAGGTGGCAGCGTAAGCTACTCCAGAACGAAGGGTAAGTCCCAAGGCGGAACTGGATCCCTGACGGGCGGCCTAAGGTGGAGGACTCCCCTTAAGAAGGCACAAGTAGTGTCCAGCTGGGTCACCGACCGATGGCCTACTGGGAAATGGTAAGCAGAAATTGCACAAAGGTGCACCTTAAATCGAGGAGTAAGCAAGTCCAGAGTACAAAAGGGAGAGCATGTAGTCCAGAACCAGGTTTTCAGGACAGTCTAATGGCGAAAAACTGCAGCTTTAACCCAAACAGAATCTCGCCATTTCATGGCGTCACGCTCACGTCAGGTTGCTGGTTTTCTGGCAGACAAGTACATATGCCACTTCTTGTGAGACTTCATATCACATCATGGCTATGTCTCTAGGAGTCAAGCGTGCAGGTTCAATGAATGCAAGTCTGGGTGGACCAATGAACCCGCCTCCTGAGACAATAGATGGGAGCTGATTGGCTACGGGACTGGAAGTTCCCGGGATAGCTGGTGCAGAAGAGGGAACCAAATCTGTCTGGGCCAGAAAGGCATGATCAAAATGAGCATTGCTTGCTCCCTGCGCAATTTTAGAGACCCCTCTGGATCAACGGGAAAGATGGGAAGACATAGAGGAATCTGCCCACCCAGGAGAGGGACAGCGCGTCTCGTCAGAAAACACCAGGCCCTGGATCTAGCGAGCAAAAATTGGGCAGTTCTGCATTGGATGGGGACACGAAAAGGTCTAAATCTGGAGTGCCCCATCTGTGAAACAGATCCCCTGCCACCTCCTGCAGAAGTTCCCACTCATGAACTCTTGCCCGAGAATGACTCAAACTGTCAGCGACGGTGTTGTCCACTCCCGGGACGTGTACTGCAATTAGGTTTGCGCCGTGTTGCAAAATCCACTCCCACACTCTTATGGCCTCCCTGCAAAGCGGGTAGGAATGAGTGCCTCCTTGTTTGTTGAGGTAATACATCACCGCGGTATTGTCCGCTTGTAACAGGAGTGTACCAGGTGGAATCTCTGACTGGAAGGCTTGCAGAGCGTAAAGGACTGCCCTCATTTCCAAAATGTTGATGTGAAGATGAGACTCCTGGGCTGTCCAAAGGCCCTGAGACTTAACACCGTCCAGGTGTGCTCCCCACCCGAGCCCTGAGGCATCTGTGGAGACTGTCACATTCAGAGACGGCGCTATGAAGGGAACCCTCATGGAGAGATTCCCCAGATCTAGCCACCATTGTCAATCCCAAATCACGGCATTCGTGATTCTAATTGGCTGCTGCAGATGGTCTTGCCTTTGGTCCCATTGCACCCTTAGCATCCACTGGGTTACCCGCATAAGGAGACGTGCCAGTGGGACTGTTGCAATGGCCGCAGCCATGTGTCCAAGCAGGCAAATGACCGATCTGGCCGGGACGGTCTTCTTCACAGACAGGTCCCTGATGAGGGATCTGATGTGTTCCGCTCTGTCCGAGGGAAGAAAAGCTTTCCCTCCAACTGTGTCCAGAACTGCTCCTATAAGCTGCAGTTTCTGGGACAGCACCAGGAGTGACTTCTGGTAGTTGATGAGAATACCCAGTTGAAAAAGGGACTGGGTGCGGTGAATGGCAGTCATCAGTGCCTCCCTGGAGGGTGCCATGAGAAGCCAGTCATCCAGGTATGGGAACACGTACTGGCCTTGTCTCCTCAGACCCCGCTATGACCGCCAAGCACTTCGTAAATATGCGAGGTACCGATGACAGCCCGAAGGGAAGAGCTCGGAATTGATGACGACAACCCTGGAACTCGAAGCGCAGGAAACTCCGGTGCGCTTGAGCAATCTGAATATGCAGGTAGGTGTCCTGCATCTCCAAAGATGCCAGAAAAGCGTCTCGCTTCAGCATGGGAATTAGGCCCTGAAGGGTCACCATGCGGAAGCGTTTGTAAACGACTGACAGGTTGAAGTCGCGGAGATCCAGTATTGGACGGAGGTCCCCTGTTTTCTTTGGAACCAGGAATAAGTGAGAATAGTACCCTAGTCCTCTCTGGTTCTCCGGAACATGCTCTAAGGCTTCTTTTTCCAGAAGTGCGAGCACCTCCTGCTGTACGAGCAGGGCATGCTGACCCGAATATCGGGAAAGCAGGGGAGGTCTTGTGGGTGGACTGCCTACAAATTCTATATAGTGGCCTTTTTTGACCAGTTGCAGAACCCACCTGTCAGTGGTGATTGACTGCCACCCTGGCAAATGGCATGCGACTTTCTTTTCCCATTGATCCTGAGGCGGGCGGGGCCAGGAAGGAGTCATGCAGTGGCAGCGTTCGATCTGGCAGGCTGTGCAGACTTTAAAAATCGTTGGCCTCTGCCTGGGGATGACTTGGCCTGGGCTTTGCAGGTGAAAGTGCCCCCCTGCTGTTCGCCGGAACATGACTGTTGCCTTTGTAGCTGGCCACGAAAGCGGCTCTAGTTCCTACGAAAGGAACTGGGCCAAGACCTGTACATGTCCTGTACAGATCCGACTGCCTTCCCTGCATCCTGAAGTTTGGTGATTACCTTCTCAGAGGCTTCACCAAATAGGACCTCGCCGCTGTAAGGGACGTCCAAAATGTTCTTCTGGACTTCCGATGTAAAACCGGAGACATGGAGCCAAGGGCGTCTCCGGAGACACACGCCTGAGGCTGCAGCTCTGGCTGAAGAGTGCGCAGAATCATATGCGGCTCTGAGCACCTGGGTCCCCACATTCGAACCCGTGCGGAGGAGGTTCAAGAGCTCCTCCTTTTGGTCGCTATTGGGCATCTTCTCGACCAGGTCCTGTCCCTGTTCCCACAGTGCGTTCTGAAACTGATCCATGTGAGTGAGGTAATTCAGTGACCTGATGGCGCAAGTCGCAGCTACGTACGTGCGCCTACCCAGGACATCCAATTGCTTGGATTCCTGGTCCAGTGGCTGTGTGCTCAAATGTGTCCGGTCAAGTGAAGCAGTGATGACCAGGGAGTCAGCCAGAGGATGGTTCACCAGATAGTGGTATTCCCTAGGGGCCTTGTATAGGCGGTCAGTCTTCGGCATTGCTGGACTGAAATGTGAACATTTCCAGGCAGCCTTAACGTCTGCAAAGGTATCCACCAAGGGGACACTACTACAGGCTTTGGGTCTTTCTGCCGAAGGTAGTGGGCAAGGCGTCGTCTCTCAGGGTCGAGCTCTTCAGCATCCTACCTCATATTCTCCTGAATGAGCCTCATGATCTCCACGAAAGAGGGATCATCCGGAGGAGATCTAGGTAGGTAGTGTGGGTCCGGAGAGGGAATCCTGATGGGAAAAGGCAATCTGGAGCACCCTGAGGTGTCAGATCTAGAATCTTCCCCAGACACGGTGTACCGACGTCGTCTGGGTCTCTTAGAACTGGGTGACCCTGTGGTGGATCTGGAGGGAGGTCTTCTGTCTGAGGATCTGCCTCGAAGAGGTGGTGTATGCTCCTTGGGGGTTGGTGACCATCCTACGGGACCCTTGGGCAGAGGAGGGAGCGTAGGCGGTGAAGGAGTAGGAGGAGGACGTGTGGCGACCACATCTTTCCTGATGGTGTCCCACCAGAAGGTAAAGAGCTCCTTTACCAAGTTCATGCCTGACAACGGGCCCAGCGCCAGTCGCCTGTCACCGGGGTCAGGCCCCTTGGGGTCTCCCACTCCGGGGAAGGTTCTCGTGGGAGACAGTCTCCAGTGTCGCCCGCCTGGTCCTCGGACTGTGTGGTATCCTCCTCAGATGAGTCCTTCCAACCGGTGTCAGCCGGCGATGGTGGTGCGGTCCTCTTCTCTGGGGCAGCCGATGTCGGTCCCCTGGCTGACGCCCTTGGAGGCGAATGCCGGGCCGGTGATGGGTGTTTTGGTGTTGCCAGCTCCTGGCTTAGCCGACGTCGGGTCAGACATCTGTTTGAGGGACATCAGGTCCTTGGTCTTGTGAGGAACCGGGTCCGACCCACGCGGAGGCTGGGAAACCGACCTGGCGTCGGAGTCCCGCAGGCCGGAAGAAGATTTATGGTGCTCCCCCGACTCAGATGAGGCCTTAGATGGAGTGGAAGATGCCGACAGCCTGGAAGTCTTCAGGGGCTGCAGAGAAGAGGAGCTGCTGGTGGATCTGACCTGAACTGGGGGAGGTTGCGATTGCGCCCTGTAGAGAGAGCGGTCCGATCGTGAGCCGGAGCTCCGGAAGTCCGAGGCCCTCGCAGGAGACCTTGGCCTTTCCTTTTCCCAGTGCTTGTGGGTTTTACCCGACGACTCCCCCATGGAGGAAGATTCCTTGTCCATGGTTTTCAGTTTCTCCTCTAAGAGAAACACTTGAAGGGCCTTCTGGCGGCGGATCCTGGTGCGACTGTTGAAGCCCTAGCAGAAGGAGCAGGCCTTGGTGTTGTGTTCCGGGCCTAGGCAGCGCACTCAGGCAGAGTGTGGATCCTTGAAGGGGATCTGTTTGCCGCAGGCACACTCCAATTGGTGACCCTCCAGAGAAGTATTTGGAGAGGACATCAGAGTTGTGAAGGAAGACAAAAATCGACGTAGCTCTAAAGGTCGTCGCATGCTAGAAAAAGGACTGAGGCTGATACTTGCGATGTCGACGGCAGGAAAACAACTAGGGATTGTGGATGGGGGGGGGGGACCGCCTCCTTATGTACTATGCCTGATGTCTGGGGTGGGACGGACGTCGGAGGCAGTCTCCACTGAAGACTGCTAGCTAAAAAATTTCTGTGGGGTCCTGACCCCTGCCGGCTTCAGTCCTAATGGTGTAACCTGCTGCAAGAGCTGTATCTCGAAGTAAGATCTGTATATTACACCAGTGAGAATAGTGGCTCCATTCCCCATCTCCAGGGTACACAGTATCTCCTCCTCCCTCTACATTCCATGCATCTCTATGACTTTTATGCTTTTCCTTACATAAAGCACCACACCCCCTCCTATCCTTCTCATCCTGTCCTTCCTGAACAAAGTATAGAGTGACAAGGCCATGTCCCAGTCATGGGTTTCAGTACTCCATGACTCAGTAATGAACACAACATCCAGGCTGGCCTCAAGGTCTGGAATCTTATTTCTTAGACTTCCAGCATTCGCACGCATGGCCTTCTAGATTTTCTTTCTCCTGTGCTTGTTTCCATTTTTGTCCTCCCTCCCTCTCTTTTTAATGCTCTCATTCCCTTCCCCCTTTGCCTCTACCACCAGGCTTCATTTATTAATTTGTACCTTGGGGGATTCCTCTCCTCCCAGGTTCTCTCTACCCTCCATTTTAACCTGTGTTTGGGGGTGAATTACTCACCCCAGTAATGTTTTTTCTAATGCAGTCTTGCTATATTATTATGACATATGCAGTGAGTCCCAACCTTAGAACTGCTCCGGAGGTGAAAGAGTTAACTTCCATGCCAGGCATGGAATCTTGAGCGTAAGCCCGGTTGAAAACTGTCTGTTCTACAAACTCAAACTGTCAGATCTTTACGAGCAAAACTCACTAAGGTTCTGTGTGGAAGCTGTAAACCTACACTAGCCAACTGGCTACTAAAATAGTAACACATTTTTTGGTCCCAAAACCAAGACTCAAGTCAGGGGATCCAAAAATGAAAAAACACAACAGTAAGCACCCCAGAAAAAAAGGGGTGAAGAAAAACAAAGTGGGCAACTACAAGTGCCAACAGTGCACGCCACCCGCATCCCAAAACAGAGGTTCTGAGAGGGATGGGGAGGTCATAATATAGCAAGACTCCATTAGAAGAAACAACATTACTAAGGTGAGTAATTTTTTCTTCAGACAACATGAAGTGTTGCTATATTATGACATATGCAGACTACACAGCAGTACCTCCATGGAGGAGGGCCAGAACCTACTTAGGAAATAGACTCTGAAGCACAGCTGTGCCAAACCGAGCATCACTCCTAGCCTGGATGTCCAGCGAGTAATGCTTGGTGAAAGTGTGAACTGTTTTCCAGGTAGCTGCTTGACATATCTCTATGATAGGGATGTCCCTGGCTGCAGCCAGGAACGCAGCTGTACCTCTGGTAGAGTGAGCCCTCAGGCCTGAAGGGCGAACCTTACCCAGTTTTAGTAACAAAACTGGATACAAGAGCGATCCACCTGGCAAGGGATCTTTTAGTGGCAGGTTTCCTTGCCCCACCTCACCATAAGTGAGGAACAGTTGGAGGAGTCAAACCATGTGACCCTTGAATGCGCTCTATGTAGTAACTAAGAGCTCTTTTGACATCTAAACTGTGTAATCTCCTCTCACCAGAGGAGGAATGGTTAGTGAAGTACACAGGGAGAGCAATGGATTGATTAAGGTGAAAGTCCGAGACCACTTTAGGCAAGAACTTTCTGTTAGTTCTTAGGACCACTTTATCCCTATGAAAGGAAACAAAAATCAGGCTCCACTGACAATGCTTGTAGTTCACTTATGTGCCTGGCAGAAGTGATGGCTACCAAAAAAGGAAAATTACGTACCTACCGTAATTCTTGATCTTCTTGGACGAGTCTCCACCACTCATTCACACTAGTGGGATTGGCGCCGGAGGCACTAAGACCCATCGGGAGCAAACTTTTTGCTGGAGGGTCGGCGCGAGAGACGGCGCCGCGAGACACGGGCGCCCATGAGCAGCGGCTCTGAGCGGTAATGACCATCTCGGCACGCACCTCCAACCGCCTTCAGTACCTTTTTACCAAGGAGGTGCAGCGCAACTAACGAAAGAGTAAACCCAACATTAAAAAGCGGACATAAGATAGTCCATTATGACCCGTGTAAGAAGGGTCAGCAAAGAAGTCTTCACGGCCTAAAGATTTGAGGGTGAAGACCAATACAGCGTGAGCTCGGGGGATGGAGGTAGGGCAGATGAGTGGTGGAGACTCGCCCAAGAAGATCAAGAATTACGGTAGGTACGCAATTTTCCTATCTTCCTGGACATAAGTCTCACCACTCATTCCACACTAGTGGGAGAGTACCAAGCTGATAATCCCCAAAAGGCGGCAGGAGAGCCAGAGCTCACGCGCCTAAGATAGAAGCCCATTAAGGATAGTTCTGCCGAATGCGGAATGTCGCCTGGCATGAACATCCAGTGCATAGTGTTAAGAAGTATGCACTGAGCTCCAGGTGGCAGCATTGCATATCTGCAATTGGAACATTGCAATTTCCGCTAGGGATGCAGCGACCGCCCTAGTAGAGTAGTCGCTCTACCTTCTAATTTAACAGGCCATGGAATAGCAATAGCGAAGGCATGCCACTAACCATGAAGAGATGCATCTAATAGCGACAGGTTGACCCAGCCGGGTGTCGCTGAAAAAAACGAACAGTTGCTGAGTCTTGCGAACATCCTTGGTTCTATCTAAATAGAACATGAAAGGCTCTCTTAACATCCAAGGAATGAAGAGCTGCTCCCCTTCATTTGGAAATTAGCGAAGTAAGCGGGAAGTACCAGAGGTTGGTTCAGATGAAATTCTGACACAACCTGGGAAGAAATTTAGGATGAGTACAGGAGAACTACCTTGTCCTTATGGAATACAGTATACGGAGGTCCGTAACCAGGGCATGTATCTCAGAGACCCTGCGGGCTGAGGTAATGGCCACCAGGAAGGCAGTCTTCCAGGTAAAATTTTAGCTCACAGGTAGCTAAGGGTTCGAAGGCTTCAGTGAGCATGTCCAGCACCAGGTTAATGTCCCAGGCTGCAACTGGACGGCTAACAGGGGTCTGGTATGGAGAATCCCTTAAGAAATCTCTTCACCACAGGTAACTGAGCCAGAGTTAAGGAAGAAATCGGCTCATGGAGCGCTGAGATGGCACTAAGGTGAACTTTAACTGTGGAGTACTGAAGACCTAAGTTTGATAGGTCCAAAAGATACTCAGAACCTTGCCAGGAGGACAGGAAAAGGGATTCCACGAGTTTTGCACACAGAGAAACGTTTCCATTTGGAGCGTACGTTTTCGGTGGCTGGCTTCCGAGCAGCCAGAAGGATGTCTGAGACTCTCGAGAGCGTTGAACGATTCACTTCTATCTCTTCAGGAGCCAAGCATGAAGGTGAAGTGATTTCAGGTTGGGATGGACCAATGAACCCTGAGTCAAAGACTGATTTGTAAAGGAAGTGGTCGGAGGAGGCTGCCAACATACTGTTGAGTGGGGAAACCATAGTTGCGAGGCAGGAAGGAGCAATGAGAATCATCTTGGTCCCCTGAGACTCGAACTGAGGGTACTCTCTGGATTAGAGGAAGTGGTGGAAAGGCGTAAAAGCGTTTGTCCACATGGCCTGAAACGCATCCTGACAGAAAATGCCAGGCCCTGGATTTCTGGAGCAGAAGAGAGGCAGTTTTGCGTTGAGTGGGGATGCAAAAGGTCCAGGTCTGGAGTCCCCACTCTTTGAACAGAGACCGAAGCTACGCTGGATCGAGACCACTCGTGAGGTCTGCCTCCGTTCTGCTGAGGTGATCTGCTAGGTCGTTTTGTATACCTGGCAGATAAACCGCTTGAATCAGAGACATGTGCTCAAGCACCACTCCCACACCCTCATTGCTTCCCTGCAAAGGGGATAAGAATGAGCACCGCCTTGCTTGTTGATGTAATACATCACTGCTTTGTTGTCCGTTTGAAGGAGAATGTTCTTGTGACAAAGGACATCCTTCAGAGCTCGGATTGCATAGAGGACGCTCTCATCTCCAGGACATTTATGTGGAGATGAGTTTGAACGAGTCCATACACCTTGAGTGTGGAGGGAGAGACAGTGAGCTCCCATCCCATTAGCGATGCATCTGTGGTGATGGAGATCTGATGATCCGGGGGAGCAAGGGGAATCCTTCCAGGAGATTGCCTCTTGAGACCACCAGTGAGAAGACCTGAAGGGGCTCCGTCACCTTGATGGGATAAGACTGGGGTGAGAGGTGGGGACCACTGAGTGGAGAGCATCCACTGGGTGGTTCTCATGTGCAGTCAGGCCAGAGGGACAGTGAGAGACCCGAGGCGCCATGAGACCCAACATGCGTTGCATCGAGAGCTATGACCGATTGGTTCTCCCTGATGTAACAGACCATCTGAAGGATGTAGAGTCTTCTGTCCTCTGGAAGGAAAGCCTTCGCTGAGGAGGTGTCTAAGCGTCCCTATGAAAGAGGGCCTCTGGGAGGGTTGCAGTTGAGATTTTCAAATTCAGCAGAACTCCATGGACGTGAGGCAGGAATCGTTTGCACGGCTTCCAAGTCCCTTGCCGGAAGGGCTTGCTAGAAGCCAATCGTCCAGGTGAGGAAACACTTCGAGTCCGACTTTCCTGAGATAAGCCGCAGAACTGCACAACACTTTGTAAAAACTTCATGGATGAGGATAGCCCAAGGGCAGGACTCTGAACTGATAATGCTGACCCAAACCTACAAACCTGAGATTTGCGATTGGGTCGGGTGGACGAGGATAATCTGGTAAGCATCCTGCATATCGAGAGGCCAGCCAGTCGTGCTGATGCAACAAAGAGTAACAGGGTACCTAGAAATCATCTTGAATTTCTCCTGGGGAGGAATTTGTTTAACTTCTGAGGTCTAGAATGAGGCATCCCCAGATTTCTTTGGAACCAGAAGTAATGGGAATAGAACCCTGAGTTTACTTGAATGCAGGGGCACCAGTTCTATTGCCCTGTTGTTCAGAAGGCCCTGGATCTCCAGCGGTGAGGAGGTCTGACTGAGGGCCGACAACCTGGGTTCATCGTATGGGAGGACAATTCGGGGGTTTCCAAGAAATTGAGAGAATAACCCTCGCGAATTATCCGAAGGACCCATTGTCTGAGGTTATGGACTTCCACTGGTTGTGAAGTACATCAGGCGACCTCCACGGAGGAGAAAGTTCCACCTCGGGCAGAGTGGATGGAACTTGGGCCAGCGACTCATAAGGTAGCTGGGAGCTTTAGGTCCCTAACGCTTTCCTCGTCTTCTTTTGAGGTTGGGCAGGTTGGCTTTTATGGAAGCTTCCCTGCCTCTGCCTCGAAAGGACTGCCGACTATAAAACTGGCGTCTGTTCACATGCCCCGAGAGGGGCGGAGGTCTGGCCAACAATGGCCGATCTAGTCTTCTGAGTGGCCTCTAAGGCTTGCTCCACCTGAGGGCCAAAAGAAAGGAGCCATCAAAAAGGCAGCGCCATCACCTGCTGCTGGCATCATTCAGTGAAGCCAGAAGTACAGCCAGGAGTGGCGCGAGTACAAATCACCGGCTGCTGAGCGAGAAGCAGTGTCAAAGCGTCCATGGCGGCTTTGACCTGTTGGTTATTGGACTCAATACCTCTAATACGGTCAGAAAAGCTCTGACTTGGAATCCAATCTGGAAGAGCTTCAACCATTCTTTTCATAGAGTGCCACAGGATATACTCATACTGAGAAAAATAGCCTTGATAACTGTGTCTACATGACTTAGAGTGGAGGCAGCAAAGACTCTCTACCTAATGTATCAATCTACGAGACTCTTTGTTAATAGGTCGAGCTGTAGTAGTTGGAGGAAGAACACCTTGTCATTCTCTTGCAGGACTACAATAGGATCCACAAAGGCTTGGGATGCCAAATGGGACGATCCTTGGGAGCTGAATACTTCTTATTAATGGATTTAGCCACTGAGGGAATAAGAGCAGGGTTATTCCATACCATTTGAGACAGCGTCTCGAAGGAAGGAACTGAATCGGAGGTCAAATCCGTAGGGATCTCCGAAACATGAAGATACTGAGTCTTAATATCTTCCAGGATCGATGTCTGTAGTCTGGAGAAAAAGTGGATCCCAGGTTCTTCAACAGAGACTTAAAGGACAGGTCCTGACCACAGGCTCTGTAGAAAGAAAGATCCTGTTTCCTCCACTTCATCACCCAACCGAAGGTCTGGGTCAGGCTCAACATCATCTCCTGATGGTCCAGAAAGGACTGTTTGGACAGGAAAGGGTGAAAATTAGGAGAGGAGGAAATGGCAGAAAAACAAGGAAGTCCCCAGGGCCGCCTTGGTGTGAGGCAGCAAAGCAGACTGAAAAACTGACACCGAGGCGCCGCAGGCGAAGAAACCTTGACCCATAGCGCCCGCCCGGCCCAGTCCGACACAGCGAGACCACCTGCAGCACCACCAGCCGAACCACGGCGCCATGTGGCGGCAAGCTCAGCGACCCCAAAACAGCACCCGACGACCACAGACCCTAGAAGGCGAAGGCGGGAACCTGGAAAACAGAAGGAAAAAACCAGGAGATAAGGGCATCGGTGAGGCCCCTCGCCCGCGCAACCATGTGAGAAACACCAAGCAGTCGCTAGCACCGAAGAAGCGCCCGCGCGACTAGGAAGGTCAACACGCCCTACCTGATGGCCGGAGGGGCTCGAGGTAACGAGCCAGGCAGAAGAACCAGCCTCCGAGCCCATCGCTCCATAGAGCGGCCCACTGATGAAACTGCTCATCTGGAGCCCTACCTATAGGCGGGAGGGCTCCGATGTCGGGGCGACTGATTATCGGAAGTTGGCGACTCGAAGAAGAAGACCGGCAACTAGCGATAACCGACCGTCGTGGCGCAGACATACCAGAGGCGACCTCGGTGATACCTTCTCTTTTTGACCTGTGGGCGAAGAAGACTCGGCGAGCAGCAGCGCCGAAATCGACCGTTTATTTTTATGCCGGAGAGACCGCCCATCCCAGGCATCGGACTGACCGTAGTCGGAACCCGCTGAGGAGAAGAGGCTGACCGGACCCAGCCGACTGACTGAACAGCTTTCATCGAAGTCTCCTACCGTCACCTGACCTGCTCATGGTCGACTCCGTCCAGTAGGCCGAGACTCCTTCAAGTAGTTGTTTAAATATTAGAAAATTTCACGAAAATAGAATAAAACTAAGCGATACTACTATCATGATAATGTTACAAAAACAAACTGAAAACTATGCTTGTTTGAAGTTTGACTCCGACAAGCGGCGCGTCGTCACTGAAGCGCACTCGGCGGGAAAAAAGAACTGAGGCGGTTGGAGGGTCGCCCGAGATGGTCATTACCGGCGAGCCGCTGCTCATGGGCGCCGTCTCGCTCCCGACCTCCAGCAAAAAGTTTGCTCCCGATGGGTCTTAGTGCCTCCGGCGCCAATCCCACTAGTGTGAATGAGTGGTGGAGACTTATGTCCAGGAAGATCACAGTTTTCCAAGTCAAGTACTTAAGCTCTGCTGAAAACAATGGTTCGAAAGGGGGTTGCATTAGCTGAGCAATGCAAACATTAAGATCCCAGGCAGGGGCAGGGTCCCTGAATGGAGGGTTGGTGTGAAGCAACCCCTTAAAAAACATGGAGAATACCAGATGAGCTGAAAGGGAAGAGGGTTTACCTGCTGATAAGAAAGCAGATACGGCTGCCAGGTGCACTTTTAGGGTAGCTGGTCTCAGCCCCAAGGAATTCAAATGTACCATAAAATCCAGAACTGTGGGCAAACCAACAGACTCTGGGGAAATATTCTTGTCAGAGCACCATATGGAAAATCTCTTCCATCTGGAATTATAAGTAGCCCTGGTGGAATGCTTCCTAGAAGCCTTCAAGATATTGAGTACACCTTTGCAAAGATATAGGTCAGCAAACTAACTCTTCAAGAGCCAGGCCTTGAGATTGAGAGATTTGAGATTCGGGTACCAAACCCTCCCCTGGGCACAGGTTAACAGATTGTGATTACTGGGGAGACACAGGGGAAGGTGGACTGCTAAGGACAAAAGGAGTGGACACTAGGGCTGTCTGGCCCAATCTGGAGCGATCAGAATCATCTTGCAAGGTTGAGATCTGATTTTGACTAGCACCTTGAACAGGAGAGGAAAGGGGGGAAAAACAGAGAAACTTCCCTTCCCAGTTGAGAAGGAAGGCATCCAGAGGGACTGAGCCCAACACTGGGGGCCTGCAGCAAAAGAGAGGAAGCTGGTGACTGTCTACGGCTGCAATCTATCTGAGGAGTGCCCCACCTGGCAAATACCACCTCCAGAATTAGGGGGTCCAGTGACCATTCGTGATGGCCCTGAGAAATGCTGCTGAGAGCATCTTCCAGGACATTGTCCTTGCCTGGAAGGTGAACTGCAATAAGGAAGGTGTTCAGGGAATAAGTCAGAGACCACAACTTCATTGCTTCGGTGCACAAGGCCGTAGACCGAGTGCCCCCTTGCTTGCTGATGTACCACATTGTGGTGGTGTTGTCTGTCCTGACCTGAACCGCTCTGTTCTGAACAGATGTGGAAAAAACTTGAAGTGCTAGAAAAACTGCTCTGAGTTCCAACAGGTTGATGTGGAACAGAGATTCCTGAGGGGACCACAGTCCCTGGGTGGTGAGGTCGCCCATGTGAGCTCCCCACCCCAAGAGGGATGCATCTGTAGTAAGGGTCAAAGAGTGAGACTGAGGATGAAGGGAACCCCTTGTCTCAGATTGCTCTGATCCTGCCACCACTGCAGGGCTTGGATCAGGGTTCGAGTTACTGGGAACATTTTGGTTAGAGGATCTCTCTTTTGAGACCAGAAGGCTCTCAAATGGAACTGAATGTCCCTCATCTGAAATCTTGCTCCCTGCACTACTACTGTGGAAGCAGCCATGTGCCCTAGGAGCTGCAGAAAATGACTTGCTGGTTGACAGACCTGCAGAGTGAAGGAGGAGTCCAGAGAAACCAGGGTCCTTGCTCTTTCCAGAGGAAGGAAGGCTCTGGCCTGTTGAGAGTTCAGTTCTGCACCTATGAAGGTGAGTAGCTGAACAAGCTCTAGAACTGACTTTGGGAGATTGAGAAGGAAACCTAGAGATGTAAGCAGCTGCTGAGTAACCTGAAGGTGTAATCTGACTTGTGCTGGAGACTGGCCCACTATGAGCCAGTCGTCCAAGCAAGGAAAGATGGCAATCTTTTTGCCTTCTTAAATGAGCAATTGCTACTGCCAGGCATTTTGTGAATACCCTTGGGGCAGAGGTGAGGCCGAAGGGCATTGCTCTGAACTGGTAATGACCTGAGGGCAGTTCGAATCTGAGGTACTTTCAATGGGAGCTTCTTATGAGAACATGGAAGTAGGCATCCTTGAGGTCCAGGGACACTAGCCAGTCCCCTGGTCTTAGAAAGGGTAAAATAATTCCCAGTCACCATTTTGAATCTTGGTTTTAAAAGGTGCTTGTTTAGGTATCTGAGATCCAGGATGGGCCTCCATTCTCCTGTCTTTTTTGGGGTAAAGAAGTACCTGGAGTACAGTCCTTTGCCCTGGAGTAGGGGAGGACCCCTTTCTACAGCTCTGAGAGCCAGGAGGGTTGAAACTTCTGTTTCTAGAGTGTGAGCCTCTGATGGATTTGCAGGTGGAAACAATCTGGTTTTCATCTTTGGAAATGTTTTGAAGCCGAGAACCAGTCCCTGGCTTACTACCTCCAGGACCCACTTGTCTGATGTTAAAGACTTCCAGTCCTGGATGAAGTAAGCCAGCCTACCTCCTACAGGCAATGGAGAATCGGTTCTGGTCGTCCCATTAGGGAGCTTGTTTGGCAGGGGCTTTAGGCTGGGAGGTGGGAGCAGGCCTGCTCGTACCCCGTCTGCCTCTCCCTCTGAAGAACCCACTCTGAGCATAGGCTGAAGAGGAGGCCTGGGCTTGGTAAAAAGGCCTGTGAAGAGGCCTGCCCCCTGGAAGGCTGCCTTTGAGGAATGGCCTGCCTTTCCTTGGCCTGTGCATTCCTATAGGTAGCGCTATACTCATCCATTTTTTTCATGTAATTCTCTGTCTGCTCCCCAGAGTTACCCACAACAGGAAAATCCATGGCCTTAGCCTGGGTATCCTGTGACAGGCTAGTACACCTGAGCCAAGCCATTCTGCGAAAAGCCACAGATGTTTATTTATTTATTTAGTTGTTTAACCAGGTATAGCACACTAAGCTGAAAGCTTTTTTAGAGGAGCGACCTGGGAGCACAAGGAGGTTAAGTGACTTGCTCAGGTCACACAGTATGCAAGTGGAAGCTGTGGGTTTCAATCCCAGGTCTGGTCTGCTGATGTAGCCATGACTCTTGAAGATACATCATTAGAGTCCACTGCAGCATGGAATTGCACCTTGGATGCCTCAATACCATCAGCAGCCACCTGCTCCAGCTCCTTGGCAAGCTGGTCAGGGACCTGTTTCGCTAGAGCCATAACAGTATCCCACCCAAGGATGCTGCCATGTACCGTTTCTTTGCCATGGCATCAATCCTCCTGGAGTCCTTGTCAGAGGGGTGTGAAGCCAAGGGAATATTTGCCTTATCACAGGCTGCAGCCTGCACTACCCCAACATGGCTGCATTGTTGTGAAAGGATCTCCGTATCAGAGCCTGACAATGTGTACCTCTTGTCCATTTTTTTATTCATAGGAGGTATAGTGTGAGGAGCTTTTAAAATCTTTGTCTGTTTCCTAAAAGATTTATGTAAGGGAATACACAGTCTCCGTGACTCTGGGATATCCATCATTTCCACATAGTCAGGCTCCTCCTGTTCGTCCACAGCTTCTTCCAAAGGAAGCTGGACGGTTTCAGCCACCTTTTCATAAAACATAAAATGAGAATGGGAGTCAAAAGCCTAAGGGGAGACACTCCTAAAGATCTGTCTGGGGAGATGTCCGGTTCAACGGGCACATCCAGACTTTCAATATCACATTCACTCTTCATAATCTTCCTCCCCCTCCTCCGGTTCATAAAATTCCTTTATATCATATTCTTGAACCGGTGGCACCGACCGAACCGACCGCTTACCTGATGGTGCCGGTTCAGTCGGAACCGGGGAAAGTGACTGGACAATTTTGATCGCTTTAGCTATCTCTGCAGCGGTTGGAGAAGGACATTTTGGCTCCACACTTGCTGATTTTCTAGTCCTTTTCACTGGGACTGACTCCTCCAAGTCAGCTCTCCGTTTGCCCAAGGAAGTCTCGCCCTGGTCAGAGGGCACTCCCTCCGGTTCGGTGCCGGCCATCCGGGTCAGCGGACTTCTTGGCCTCTCGTTCCCTGAGCCTGCCAACTCTCTTATCCAGGGTAGCTGCAGGGAAATTCTTGCAAATCTGGCAGTCTGCATTGAGGTGGTCAAACCCCAGACAATAAACACATGTGGTGTGTGGGTCAGCCTTGGCAAAGGCTTCCCCACAGACACTACAGTGCTGAAACCCAGTGGGCCCGGTTTTTCTTTTGGGTTTCTCAGACATAGTGCCAGCCTAACCAAAAACTTGCCCGTTTACGGCAATTCGCCAAGCAAGACACCCTTATCGGTTCCCAACCGTGTCACGGGTCGTGGAAAAAAACCTAATGAAATCCGTTTTTTTTAGAACCGATAAGAACCGGGAACCGCACTCTAAATGCAATTTAATAAAGTTTAACAACAACCTGATCGGTTCAAACCGAACCGATAATATCATTTGCAAGATCCACACATAAATAATGTAAAACCTATCTATTACTTACGATACCACAGACGGAGCTTGAACTGACCGGTTGTGGTTTAAATATAGACAAAATGCGGTTTAAAAACCGAGAAATTACACTTTTTAACCGACAAAATGAACCAAGCAGCAGGAGAAATCTCCGGAGCGACTGTTCAGTAAGGCGGAGTAAAGAATCTGACAGTTTGAGTTTGAAGAACAACAGAAAGTTTTCAACAGAGCTCGCACTCAAGATTCCATGCCTGGCATGGAAGTTAACTCTTTCACCTCCGGAGCAGCTCTAAGGTTGGGACTCACTGCATATGTCATAATATAGCTTGACTTCATGTTGTTTGAAACACAGTCTCTGCCTCAGATTCCTTCCACCACCCCCCTCAGCTGAAGTAACATTTAAACTGTGCACTGAGGATTGTGATTACAGGAACTTATGCAGGCTATCACCCCAGTATAGGCCCCTTATCCTCACAAGTGGGTCCCAAGTATAGCTGAACCCTTCCCCTCTGCACCATTCCTTCAGCTGTGAGATGAAGTTCATGATGTGGAGATCCCTCTCCTCCCCCCTGTCACAGACAGGCAGCACTTCAGCAAAAACACTGAACGTGCTACTCAAGACCCCTTCCCAGCTCTCTGAACTGTCCCATCCCTAGTCAGGCCATTAGTCTCCAAGTGGACAATAACATGCAGCTTTCCCTCCTGTCCTGCTGCCCTAACAAGCCTCACAAGTGTGGCACCATGGAGGCATGTAACCTGTGTCTCTCCCACTTTTCCTATTCCAAAATCTACCCCCTCCTCATAATAGAGTCTCTCACTGAAGTTGCTTCCTCCTTCTCACTGGGATCCCCTATCACTCTCCTTGCGGTCTTCTTTACAGTGGGTGACTCCTTCTAGCAGTCCAGCCCCACCACAACGTAGGAATTACGTAGTGGTACTCATTGAGGACTGAGCCTCTGTCCCACCACCCCACCCCTTCTAGAACCCACCATAGTTCGGCTGTTCCTCCTCGATGGTATCCTCTGAGGTAACAGTGACAGACTTGGAGACCTCTGGGTGGAGGAACAGGTCCACCAACTCCTAGCCAACTCAGTCTAGATTCCAGCAATCTCCTCCCTCCACCCAGGGAGATTTGTGTGCGCGCAGATCGGGCAGCACAGTAGTCTCCAGAAGGTCGGTCTGAAAAGTGCCGCCCCACAGCTACTGCACTGTAATTGATTCCACAATATATCTGAATAAATGCCCACCACAGCAGTAGTATGTCTTGGAAAACATATTACAAACTGATCTTACGCTTATATTACTAAAAATATGAATATTTATTTTGTTGAGACTTTATGAATCTGATCTTTTCAAATATAGCGCCACTCTTAATGGATTCTATAGACATGACAAGTTAATCACCCCAACACAAATTTATCTCTGCAAATGTGGCTGGTGGTTTGTGTGTGTTTTTTTAATATTAAAAATTGTTTACAGAAACATAGACATAGAAACAGACTTTGACGGCAGATAAGGACCGCTAGGCCCATCTAGTCTGCCCATTTCCCTACCTACAGGATAGGAGGCAGATCCTACTTAACCAACAGCCTATTTCTTCCTACCCCCCACAAGAATTGCCTGAAGTCTGTCCCATGCATTCTTGAATTCTCCCCCAGTTTTAGACCCCACAACCTCCTCAGGAAGGCTGTTCCATGCATCCACTACCCTCTCTGTGAAATAATACTTTCTCACATTGCCCCTGAACCGCCTTCCTTCTATCTTTAAATTGTGTCCCCTTGTTCTTGCAAGTCTCTTCCTGAAAGATGCTACCCTCGGACTTTGTTGATTCCACTGAGGTACTTAAAATGGGGTCTCACCAACTGTCTGTACAGAGGGATAACAACATCCTGTTTTCTGCTGATGCCTCTCCCTATGCATCCCAGTATACCCCCAGCCCTCCCTACTGCCTTCTCACATTGCTTGCTACCCTTAAGGTCATCTGATATGATCACCCCCAGGTCCCTTTCCTTTTTTGTTGTTGTTACTACCTCCCCACCCATTGTGTATTCTTCCCCTGGGTTCTTGTTTCCCAGGTGCATTATTTTGCACTTCTTTGCATTGAATCCTAGCTGCCATACTTCTGACCATTCCTCCAAACTTGCCAAGTCCCTTTTCATCCTTTCCACGCCTCCTTGTATATCAACACAAAGATCTGCAACAGGGTTATCTGCAAAACGGCATACTTTTCCTTCCAGTCTCTCTGCAATGTCACTGATGAAGACATTAAAAAGGACTGGACCCAATACTGAACCCTGCGGTACCCCACTAGTAACCCCCCTTTCTTCAGAGTGGACTCCATTTACAATTACCTTCTGTGTCCTGTTGTCCAGCCAATGTTTTATCCAGGCTACCACCCTGGGTCCCACTCCCAGGCTGGTTAATTTGACTATTAATCTTTTGTGTGGGACTGTGTCAAATGCCTTGCTAAAGTCTAGGTAGGCCATGTCCACAGCCCCTCCCTGGTCTACTACTTTGGTCACCCAGTCAAAGAAATCTCTTAGATTTGTCTGACATGACCGTCCCGCTGTGAACCCATGCTGCCTTGGGTCCTGTGCTCCACTGGCCTCTAGGTACTCAACTGTTCTTTCCTTCAGAAGTGACTCCATCACTTTCCCTACCACAGAGGTCAGACTGACAGGTCTGTAGTTTCCTGCATCTCTCTTGGTCCCACTTTTGTGAAGGGGAACCACATCCTCTGCCTTCCTCCAGGCCTCGGGTACCACACCATCTTCCCATGATTTATTAAAAAGAGTAGCCAGTGGTTTCACTAGTTTCTCCCTTAATTCTTTTAGAATTCTGGGGTGAATTCCATCAGGACCCATTGCTTTGTCCGCCTTCAGTTTTAGGAGTTCTTGCAGAACCCTTTCTTCTGTGAAAGAACTGGGATCGACCCCCCTATCAAGAGTGCTTCTGTTAATTGGATTAGGCACTCCCCTCCTCTTTTGTGAATACTGAGCAGAAATATTAGTTCAGTATTCCTGCTTTCACTGTCCCCTCTGCCCACACCGTTCATTCTATTCAGCCTCACTATCCCTCCCTGTGTCTTTCTCACTCGCTAATGTACCTATAAAAGGGTTTTATCCCCTTCTTAACTGAGTTGACTATCTTTCCTCAGTTTGGGCCTTTGCTATTCTCACTTCCCTCCCTGCTTCCTTCTGTCTTAACTGGTACAGCTCTCTGTCCTGCTCCTTCTGTGTTTCCTTATACTTGGAATGCTATCTTTTCTTCTTGACTTTCACAGCCACCTCTTTTGAGAACCATAGTGGCTTTTCTTCGTTTGATTTGTTTATTTGCTTCACACAAAGGCTTGTTGCCTCTGTGATGGCAGTTTTGATAATTCCCCATTGTTGCTCCACACCTCCTTCTAGCATGTTTGCTAGTGCTCTTCTGAGGCACTCTCCCATCTTGCCAAAGTCAGCCCTCCTGAAGTCCAGTACCCTCACTATTGTATGGCTTCACTCTGTAGCAGAGTTTAACGTGAACCACACTGTTTGATGGTCATTAGTCCCCAGATGGCAACCCACTTCTAGATCTGAGATCCTCTCACTGCCCCCATTTGAGAGTACAAGGTCTAAGACTGCTCCCTCACGAGTGGGTTCCGAAACTAGCTGTCTAATGCCTGCCACCTGTAGGGCATCCAGAATGGCCCTGCTCTTGGATGTGGCTGCAGCAAATGTGCTCCAGTTAACATCTGGCATATTCAGGTCTCCCATCAACAGTATCTCCCTTTCTCTGCCATTCTAAGAATGCCTTCTATCATATCCTTGTCCATTTCTTCCCCAGACATGGGGTTTGTACATAACCCTGGGATTGTGGTGCCCTTTTCAGTCTCAAGGTGACTCACATTGCCTCCTCTCCTCCCTGTTTACTCTTGTTCAGTTGCTGTTATCCATCCTTACAAAGAGAGCTACTCCTCCCCTCTTCTCCCTGCCTGTCTCTCCTGGAGGTTATGTACCTTGGTATGTTAACATCCCAGTCATGGTTCTCTGTGTACCATGTTTCTGTGACTGCTACGATATCCAGGCATCCCTCTTTCATTAAGGCCATCAGCTCAGGGAGCTTGTTGCCCAGACTACGGGCATAGGTAATCATTACCCTCCATTTCCTGATGGCCTTACTCCCTTTTGCCCCATCCCTGTCCTTCTTGCCACTGTCACTTTTTCCATTTACCCCTGCCCTTCTCCCTATCGACACCTCTATGTTGGTGTTTGCTGCACTTACTACCGTGATTATTTGGGGGCTAGGATTTTCCTGCTCATTTCCAGTGCCTCCCCCCTTGGCTAGTTTAAAAGCTTGCCAATGAAGCATTTAAACCTATCACCTAGGATCCTGGTTCCCCTCCCGGACAGATGCAGCCCATCATACCAGTATAGGCTTGCATCATTCCAGGTGGACCCCCAGTCCCCAATGAAGCCAAATCCCTGAGCTCCACACCAGTTTTTCAACCACTGATTGAATCCCATGGTGCGGAACACCCTAGCCTCTCCTATGCCATAGATGGGTAGCACCTCAGAGGTTACCGTGCGTGCTACTTGACTAAGGCCCCTCCCCAATTCCACAAACTCTTCCTGCACTTCTCCAATCCCTTTCTTAGCCAGGTCATCTGTCCCTAGGTGGACAATAACATCCAGTTCCCTCCTGTGCAGCTGCTCCGGCAATCCTGAGGATTCGCTCCCTGTCCCTCCAAGCCATGGCGCCAGGCAGGCACCTTACCTCCCTCTCTCCTTCCTCCCCCAGTTCTACCTTCCTAACAATGGAGTCCCCCACCAGGAGTTGTTTCCTTCCCCTGCAGGGTCCCCTGCCACTCTCCTGTGGGTCTCCTTTGTGGAGGTTCCCAGCATCCTCCTTGGTCTCCACTGTGGGTGCCTCCATAGAGGAACCACACTTTGCCAGAATGGCATAGGAATTGTGGAGAGGTACAACTGGAGGGATGCACCTCTGTTCCACCACCCTCACCCTCCCTGAGCCCACTGTGGTCCAACCGCTCCTCTTTCTTGGCAACCTCTGAGGCAGCGGCAGTGGCACTGGTGGTCCTTGGATGGAAGAGGAGGTCCCACAAATCCTGGTCAACTCAGCCTGGAGATAAGCAACCTCCTCCCTCAGCCCAGAGAGGTGCCTGCAGATGAGATAACACCGCATCCTCCAGAATGTCTCCTGGAAGACTGCTGCTCCACAGCCACTGCACCACTCCAATCATGTCATATTTCTGGCCCCTTAACTGTTTGCAATCCTTACTCTTTCCTCTGTTTTTTCTCTCTCTCTCTCCTTACTTTCTGCCTGTGTGCCCTTTAAGCTCCTGATTGTCCTGTTCTGAGACAAGAATATCCTATGTTACTTTGTAGACCACTTACTTGCTCAGAGGCAGACCTCCAGCAGCTAGATAGGGCCGGAGAGCTACTCTTGCCCTTCTAGAATGGTGGGTTTAAATGCTTAGATAAATATATAGATTCCAAAATACTAGCAGCTGTATAGTGTGTATGTGGAGCTCTCATAAGTGAACATTTTTCAATTTTTTTCTAAAATCACATCTAGTGTAAATTTCATTCATATAGTTTGGCAGATTTTGCCTTTTGTGGGTTGTCCTTGTCACCAGAATTTGCTGGCTTGTAGCTGTGTGGTGGCCTGTTAACTACTTGGTATTGTGATTTTATTTGTCACTGTGCGGTGGGCTTTCTGGATTGCAGATTGGAAGCATTTTAGGACAGCACTGTTTTACCAGAATCCAGAAGTTGCTAAGAAACAGCTTTCCTGGTACAGCATTCTAGTTCTGATACATCTGAAGTAGCAGACCACTGAGTTCTAGAATATTGAGAATTACTGTTACATTTGGATGATACAAGTGAAACTTCCTAATCCTCAATTTACCAAAGACTCAGCCCACGCTCTTTGGGTCCTATAGAAAAGTCCATGGTGCGTCCCCCAAGCTTTGAGTGCTTTGTTGCGACAGGTCACTCACTTGACCACTGACTCCCTCAAATACCTGGAAATGACACTGGATCCTATACTTGACCTCATCTGTCATATAAATGAGGTACGTGGATCTGTTAATTTGAAGATTGATGCTGCCTACCGTGTGAGTCACTTCCTCACCCCTGCTGCCAGGATCTCTGTCACTAGGGGTGTCTTGCTCCCAAGACTACTACATGCTCTCCCTGTCCTTTTCCAGACCAATGCTGGTGTTCTTCGCTAGTGGGACACCACTTACATTAACATCTGTAGATTTGCCCCATCTGCCCCTCGCCTTACTCTGCCTTGCATTGGCTGTCTCCCAATTTCCTCTGCTCTTACTCACTGGGATGTTTCATCAAATCTATGACCAGAAATCCCTACCCGACTCTCTAGCGGCTATGTTTGTCCCGTGCTTCCTCCCACCCTCTGAGGTCTTCAAATCTCCACTGCTCTCAATCCCGCACTGCTCAACTAAAATGGGTGAGCAAGCATTCTCCCATTTCGCTCCCAAATTCTGGAATTCCCTTCCTTCCCATTTAAAGTGCTCCTCATCACACCTCTCCTTCAAGAATGCACTTTTCTCTCACCTTTATGCACTTGTGACTGTGCCCAACCTCGCCTGGCTTCCTACTCGTGCTTCTTTATTTGCCATGACATTTGCTCTGGATGCATTGTGCATCACCTGCCTTGTTTTCATCTTACTTTTTCATCCCTGTGTGGATAGTTTGTGATTAGCATGTATAATCCCCAACTATCCCTGCATGGATATCTGTTGTAAGCTGTCCAGAATTGTGTGTTTGTTACCTGACATTGTTTGAAAGACTATATTTTGTACTTTCCCAGGTCGTGCCTGAAAATAGGCAGGGTTATTGGCTAATGCACTTACCCAATTATCAAAAGCTAATAAATAGGCATTTATACAGTTTGTATATTTATGCATATGTACTATACATCATACAAATATATAATTGGAATTAAACAAGGTTAAGAGATTAGATAAGAGGTGTAGGAAGTGCTCCATATATAACAGAACCCCTATACATAAGGTAGGCATTTTGGGTTCTAGTCTAAGTGTACCAGACAGATACAGAGGGGGAAAAAATCAAGTTATTAACAATGAACTAGGGATTATCACAGAATCAGTATACAGATGAGATACATCGGAGATGAAGTCAGTTGGGCAGGTTGTGGGGCACTTCTCCAGGGTTGTGCTCTGGAGGAGGGAACAGTGTTCTACCTGCAACACCTTTGCAGAGCTCCATTCTCAGCTGGTAGCAATAAGGGATATCTTAGTTGTGGCACTGGGTCAGGTGAGGTTCACTCTCCACACACCCACTCACCTAGAAGCCCACTGGCCCAGGGGGCTGGAGTGGGAAGGATGGGAGAGCTAGCCACAAGGGTTTTGACCAATCTCACAACATTCAGACAGCAAATCACTTTGCATCCATGAAGGAGACTCCCATACCAGATTCTATAAGGGGTGGACTCTGAGTCAACCGGGGGAAATGGGCAGGGTGACTTGGTGACACCCAGGGGAGTTGGGCAGGAGGAAGTCAGTAAAGAGCCTCTTAGTGAATGAGGACTCCATTATTAGGGGACTAGAGAAGGTAGTGGGAAGGGGATTGAAAAGGTCAGATGCCTTCCTGGTGCATTAGCCATCAAGGATACAGACAGGACAGGGAGGATGGCAGAGAAGGGGGAAGGAAACTGGGGGAGCTGATACACTTAGCTAATGACCTGGCAAACCAGCCTATGGTGACAATGAAGACGAATTTTAAGAGGCTGCAGGAAAGATTGAAGGTACACTCAGTTTCCCTGGTCTTTTACGCGGTCTCCTTGTGTTGAATGGGGGACTGGGATTGATAAGCATAGGAGAAAAAGACTAAGCAGTTTAATGTGTGGTTGAAGGTATGGTGTCAGAAGGAGGGGTACCACTCTATGGGGGACTTGCGGGGTTCTGGGACAGGAGGCTTTCAAGGGTGATAGCCTTCATCCAACGAGAGAGGAGGGCCAGTGTTCTGAAGCTGAAGTTGACATCTACACTGGAGAGTTTGACTGTGGGGGAGATGGAGTCTATGGGCACCACAGAGAAGGGCAAGCAGGTGAGGAACCTAGCTAGAGCTACCTCTGAATGGGGGACTGGCATAAGCAAGGTGAGCAACAGCAAGGTTGAAGTTCAAATTAGGTTGGGGAAGAGGCCAGTGAGGGAGGGCTGACAAAGCCTACATTCAGCATGGAAAAAATAATTAAGGAGACTAGAAAACAATATGGGAGAATGAATAGGAAAAAGCAAGAGGGGATCAGAAAAAAAGATGGAATGCGGTCTGCTTAATGCCAGGATTCTGGGAAATACAATTAATGAGCTCCAGGCAATGGCAACAAACATTGAGATGGATCTAGTAGCCATCACAAAAACTTGGGCCACAGAGAACAGCAAAAGGGACCAGAAAGTCCCAGGATATACCATGTTCAGATGGGATAGTGGAAAAGGTAAAGGAGGAGAAATAGCCCTGTTTGACAGGGAAGACACAGAGACGGTGGAGGTTGGAAACATTAGGTGAGGTAATGGGGAAATAGAACCACTGTGGGTTCAGCTTATGGCCTCCTCAGGCAAGAAACTATGGATGGGGTGATCTACAGACCTCCAGTGCAGGGGGAAGAGCGAGATAAGGAGCTACGGGAAAAACGAGAAAGGGAGGTGGCAAAGGGAGAGGTGGTGGTGGGATATCCAAACCTGCCAGATATTAGATTATTCCAACAGTCAGAAGCACCAGAAGTCAGGCCCCTGCTGGATACATTGCAGGACTGCCTGCTGGTGCAGCTGGTTAAGGAACCCAATAGGCAGGCTGCCATTCTCGATGTGGTGCTCACCAACTCACAAGTGGTAGGAGGAGTGAGGGTGAGGAGCCAAATAGCATCCAGTGACCACAACTCTATATGGTTCGACCTGGCCCTCGAGTCAAGTAAGCACTCAAAGGCAGAAGGCTCTTTCATGGTGACCTGCCCGACTGTCAGCCAGCCCTAAGACCCACAGGCCCTAAACGAGCGTCTGCCTCCAACCTCTCCCGTGGGAGCTGTGCCTTCTCCAAGGGCTCTTCCATGGCGACCTGTCTGACTGCCAGCCAGCCCCGAGACCAACAGGTACGGGCACAGAGATGCAGCCCAGCCTTTGGAGCTACCGGGCTTGAAACTTGGAACTTTGTCTCCACTGGCTCATTTAGTTCTGCATCTCACTTCCTCAGCCTTGACTGGACCCTTCACCTTTCTCCTGCCCTCTTACTCGCTACTGCTTTCATCTCCCTAAGCTGCTTAGTTTGCACAATTTTATATTGTTGGTTTGTATTTACTGCTCTTATCTTCACCTCACTTAGCCACCCCAAATACTTCCAAATCTTTGGCCCATCACAAATGTCCTAAATCCCACTCCCTCATAACAGCAATCCTCTTACTCACATCCGAAATGTTCATCCCAATCCTGGTCCCACTACACCCACCTCTGCCAGTCATCAATCCTTCCACTAAAGTACCAACTTCCCCACCCTTCTGCCCTCCCCAAGGTCTTGAAAATTCTCCACTTAAATATCTGCAGTCTCGTGTCAAACAATTGACCTTTTACATCCTATGGTAATCTCCCTCACACCCGATATTCAAATTTTTTTTTTTTTTTTGAGTCATCTATTTTCTCCTCTACTGTGCTCTGTATCCACATCTCCTTCAGGCAGCCTAGGTCACCAGCACTTCTTTCACTGCCTCCCTTCAGCCTCACCTCATATCACAGCTGACCCCTGAGGTAGCTCGGCATTACCCTTACGCTGAGTGGGTCCCTCTCCTCAGAGAGGAAGGCACTGGTGAGGCAGCCCATCACACTATATTTTCTTCAGCCTTTGGGGGCTGCTGAGGCGAACTGGCCTGCAGGAAGCCTGGAGGATGTCAGTGGATCGGATGCGGCATCTGGCCAATCTGGAATGATTCCGTTTTTGGTACTTCCCACATTGCGACTTCTTAGTGCTCCCGTTTCCACCAGGGCTGCTGCAGACCAAAGCGGCCCTGTAATCCACCGGAGAGGTGATCAGTCCTACAGACACTCAATCCTCTCCTTCCCTGGTGATCAGACTCCGTTCCAGAACCCAGGTCGACAGCGTGAGTGAGGTAGGCGCAGCGCCTCAACCCTCTGCGCCACTGGGCCGTCGATATTCTAATTTTAATGGAAACTTGGTCAAATGCTAAAACATCTGATCTCGCCATTAATATCCCAATTTATTCCATAATCAGGCAGGACAGGACTGGCAGGGGTGGTTGAGTAACCATGTATATCCTGTCCTCACTTCAGTTCACAACCATTCTATCATCTTCATTACCCTCTACCTATGAAGCACTTGTAGTAAATATTACCTTGCCTTTTTTCCTCACCTATCTTCACAGCTGGCATCTACTGTCGACCTGGCTCCAAGGCACCCAATTCTTTGGATTTCATTACCTCCACAACCTCCCTCTCGCACAAAGGCGAGCTATACATTCTGGGTGATGTAAACCAAAGCAGCCTATCACCAACAACTGCCAAACCCGTAATGACGTTACAGCCCTAAATCTCTCCCAACTCATCCTGGAACCCACCTGCCTAAATCATAAAACCTTTAACCACACCCTGATAGACTGGGCTCTCACCCCCACTGAGTCACTAAATAAGTATCCCCCTGGATGCCTTCAGTGATCACCCAATTTTCGTAGTCAGGAAAGTCCACAGACCAAAACCGCCACACAAAATTCTGCAACTCTGCTCCTTCAACCTTAATCCTCTTCTTAATGAACCAGCTCTGACTGGTCCCCTATTACCTTAGCCCCTTCCACTGACCAACTTTCACTTATTTTAAAGATAAATTTCTAACTACATGGAACTCCTACACTCCATTCAAATGCACTGGAGTTTGTGGCACTCATTCCTGGGTCTCCCCCAAGTTACTGACCTGTCTCAGGGAGCGAGACAAAGCTTGGAGGAAACATAAGGCCTCCCAGATTCCCCCAGACAATGCCAGGTTAAGAAAATGCCTGCACAAAACTACCAGACTTGCAAAGTCTGCATATTTTGAATCAACTTTTGCAACATCAATTCCTCAAATTCTGGAAAATAGTCCATGCCCTATTCTCCCCTTCACATCTGCCTCCCCGTGCTTAAAACAATTCATTGTTCTCCGAACCATACGCAGTGGCTCAAGAGTTTAACTCCTATTATACCTCCTCTGCCACAGCACTTCTAAAGTCCCTCCCCTCTAACCTTTCCCTCATCATCCTCCCACACCCAGCACTCAACCCCTCCACACCCACCCTTCCTTCTCCTTTTCTGTCTCCCCAGAAGAAACACTAACAGCCATTCTCTCTCAATCCTTCCAAAGGCTCATCGCAGGATGACCTTGACCCTAAACTCCTCTACCTTTCTGCTTCTGCTACAGCTTACCCTCTCTCCTTAATCCTACATATTTCCTTCTCGTCCTCATTAGTCCCTTCATCCTGGAAACATGCAGTGGTCCTCCCTCTCCCAATGGGTGGTTACCCTCCTCCTCCTCAGCAAATTTTCACCCAGTCTCCCTCCTCCCTGCCCTTGCTAAACTCCAAGAACACCTGGTCCTCTCTCAATTAGCCTCCTTTCTTGATGACGACTTCTTTTTCACTCTATTCCATTTGGATTTCAGAAGAACAATACAGTTACATAATACCATTAGGACTGAAGCCGGCAGGAGTCAGGACCCCACAGAAAACTTGTAGCTAGCAGTCTCAGTCAGAGGACAGTCCCGGACGTTAGCTACATCCCCTGGTGCCACTTCAGTTCTCCCGCCAGAGACCCAGCTATAAACAATACTGGAGAACCAAGGAGGAAGTCCCCACCTTGGTCTGCGACATGAAAACCAAATAATCCTGGGAGATGGAGGGTGGGAAAGCCACCTGCTGCAAGAGCTCCTCTTGAACATCTACTGTTACGGCAAGTTTTTACATAACTGTACTATCTAACTTAGAGGGTAGAGCTCTTGCAGCAGGTAATACCATTAGGACTAAGTTCCAAGCAGTACCCAAGGATAGACCCAGGTCTGAGAGGGTGGTAGGAAGAGATGCTGAAAACAGCTGAAGCTGAAAAAGGCACTTAAGAGAGTAGGCCCTGCAGGACTGCTAGTCCAAAACCTGCTCTCCTTCTAGATTCAATGTCCAGGCTTTAATGCCTGATGAAAGTGTGGACTGAACCCCATGTTTCTGGGTCTAAGCAGATGAGGCAGGCCGCATGGCCGTCTTTGGCCGGATTCTGCTTCCCGCACGCACACTTTGCTTTTCGCCGTGGTGGAGAGGGCGACAACATACAGGAGGCAATATGAATGTTGAATAGGATGAAAAAATAAGGACGACTTTCTATGGCTGTTGACTGCTAGAGAAGGCAACTGAGGAGCTGAACTATGCAGGTCACCGGCAGGAAAAGAACTGAGGTGGCGCCAGCGGACCACCCCCTATACCACGTCTGACGTTGGGCATAGCAGACATCGGGGGTGATTCCCTGCCTCAGACCGCTAGCTACAAGTTTTCCGTGGGATCCTGACAGCTGCCAGCTTCAGTCCTAATGGTATTACCTGCTGCAAGAGCTCCATCCTCAAAGCTAGATCACTCCACTACTACCTCCATTCTCAGGCTCACTGACTCCATCCTCACCGGAATGGATAATGGCTTCATTACCTCTGCCATCTTTGTCGACCTCGCCAAGGCTTTCAATACAGTCTCCCATGCCCTACTTCTTGACTCCCTTATGACTGCTGGTTTGTCTACTTCTGCCCAAAACTGGTTTAGAGCTTACCTCTCAGGCAGAACACAATCAGTCAAGATCCAGGATACAATCTCTCCCCCCTTCCGATTTCCACAGAAGTCCCACAGTGCTCAGTGCTTAGACCCATTTTCTTCTCCGTCTTCCTAAATGACTTGCCCTCAGTATGCTCCCCCTCCTCCACTATCCATATGTATGCAGACGACACCATCCTGTTCTCCTCTGGCAAATGCCCCGCTGATGCAGCAACCACCCTTCAGCCTGATTTCCACCAGGTTCAGCTATGGTTTGCCTCAAATCAACTATTCCTAAATGCCAAAAAGACTGCCTCCATGACCTTTGGCACTAGGCAAGAGACTCTCTAGGCTCCACCCTTAACCATCTTTCCAAAACCTTGATGGGACAATCCTAGACACTTCTTCATTCAGATACCTGGGGTTTGGTTGGACCAACACCTCAACTTCTCTGACCACATGGACGCCATCCTGAAGAAGAAGAAAAAAAAATTGTGCCACAATCTTGGTGCCTTATTCAGGAACCATAGTTGCATCCCTCCTACAGCATGGCATGAACTAGTCCAGAAGATGAACTTCCACATTTTCAACCACTGTGATGTAGTCTATGGTGCCACGCACAAATCCCACATAACCAGACTGGACACTCTCGAACTTCTTCTGTCAATCTGCACCTGATGCACCATCACGCACTCGCCACTGTGACTTCTACCATGCCCTGTCCCTTCCCCCACTAGCCAACAGGCACCTCACTTGTGCAAAACTCACCTCTGAATTTTGGTTAGGAGAACTTCCCTCCAACCTCTCATGCTCAGTGCCCCCGCCCCAGATCCTCAGACACTAGCACTTTGTTGGTCCACCATCGAACCACTCATCGGTCAGTCAGGCTTTACCCTTCATTTCCCGTAAATCAGGAACTCCCTCCCCCCAAATATGGCACTCTTCTTCCTCCTACTCCCTTGCATCTGCCTTACATAACTTTCTCTCATCTAACTGCTCCTGTTTCTACCTTTCTTAATCGTCCTCCTATACTTCTGCTCCCCCCTATTTTTTTTTTTGTTTTGTTTTGTTAACCGGGTAGGTGCACTAGCCAACAGGTGACTATTTTCAGGTACGACCCATGACTCACATCCAATATTAAACCTTCCTCCTCTCCGAGCCCGCTTCTCAGCACGCTCTCCTCTCTTTTCACCGCTTAACCCTCACTCCTGTCCCTAACCTTTTTTCCATTATCAACTTGCCCCTGCTTAGTTTTGATCTCTGGCAGGGTTCTCAGCATTCTGGAGGGTCTAGCACTGGGCAAGCCTCCTTCTCTCCTTTCTACCCAACTTGTCCTTGCCTAAACCTGCCCTCTGCTGGGATTCTTAGCACCCTGGTGATGTCTAATCTCAGGTAAGTTTACCTCCCTCCTTTTTTCCTTTCCTCTTCTATACCCCCATTTGCTCTGCCCAACTTGTCCTCACCTAATTCTATTTCCTGGCAGTGTTCTTTGCATCCAGGAGGAGTCCAGCACTGGGAAATTACTCTTCCTTCACGCCCCCTACATCCTTTCTACCCAACTAGTCCTCACCCGGTTCTGCGCTCTGGCAAGGTTCTCAGGATCCTGGAGAGGCCTAGTCTTAGGCAAGCTTCTTTCCCTCCCTCCTCCTCCCTTCATCCTCTCTTTTCTTCCTAACTTGTCCTCACCTAGTTCTGCCCCTGCCAGGGTTTTCAGCACATGGAAATGACTTCTTTCCCTTCCCTTTCCCGTCCATCCTCTCTACTCAACTCATCCTCGCCGGACTCCGCTCTCTGGCAGGGTTCTCAGCATCCTGAAAAGGACTAGTCTTAGGCAAGTTTCTTCCACCCCTCCTCCTCCTTCCCTTTACTACCTCCTCTATCTCTACCCAACTTGTCCTTGCCCACTCCTGCCAGTTATTCTAAGTCTTTGCCTCATGCTGCCACTGGCAGCAATCTCCGCACTCTGAAAGGGCCAGTTTCAGGTATGACTCATCCTTCCCTTCCCCCCACCTCTCTCCTGTCCCCCTCTCTAACCACTGAACTTAATCAAAGAAATGAGTACATTTGAGTTAATAATTTGCACTCTGTTCTGTCTGAAGTGCTCCCAGATTTCTCTAGCCCTGTGTTAACTTGCCACCTCAACTGACTGTTCCTGTGCTCACTTTTCTCTGGTAATGTTCCCCCCCCCCATCTTTAGCCTTTCTTCCCCCAGCTGGTTTTCCCTGTCTACCCCTCTACCCTCCTTGATGTCTCCACACTGGACCTCATTCACTCAATAACTGCTAAATAATCTGCCTCTTAACAGTGATCCATTCCTGCAAAGTTGGTTCCAAGGCTACCTTATGCTCCTCAGATATGCCACTTGTAATTAAATGCATATTCTACACGTATGATATATTTAACTATGTTATGACACAAATGTGACTGTATGATTTGATATTTACAGTACCTGTACATCTTGTTACAAATAACAATGTTTAATTTCTCAGATATGTTAAATGTTAAACTGTATGTCTAATTCTTCACCCAACTGTACACCCCTCCCAACCGGGAGACGAGCAACATGTTGTTTGGAGTGCCTTCCTGGTGAAACATTTCAAAAAATAAATCAATAAAACTTTAGAAGGGCAGACTTCAACCAGATGAAGGAGCTGGTCTGGGACATGTTAGAGTAAACAGCATTAGGGATGTGGAAGAAAGATGGGGCCTTTCTCAAGCCAACAAAGTCATGTATTTATTTCAGGGAATCAAAAATACCTTTGAGTCAATAGACTCCTTTACAAAGGTTCCACGTCACGTATAGTAGTTACAGAGATACAACAAACAGTTTGAGCAGAATGAAGTAATATAGGGAATGTTACAGGCTTAAACACATGGATCCATGCCATACATAATTAGGACAGTTCACAATGCAGGTAGTGCATACTAAACAATATAATAAGTGTTACAGGGTAAAGAAGCTAGGTAAATTTACAGTCCTAGAGGTCTAGCTACCCGAGCTGGTGCAGAGGCAGTAGTTAGTAGGTGTCAGGGAGTTAACACCCTGAGAAGACGGCTTTAGGAGATGTAGGGAGAGGCAAGCCAGAGGCAGTTGTCAGTGTTGTTAGGGCAGGGCCTTGGATCATTACAGCTACAGATGCTTATGGCCCAAAGATGTGCACCCAGGAGCGTTTGAATTGACCAATTCTCTGATCAAGGCATGAGGGCGCTGGGTAAAATTAAACCAAAAAGGGTGCCGGTAACAAAGGATCTTTGGAATTGTGTCGATTATGTGAGGGGATGGAGAGATGTAGAATCAGAGCTATGGGTGTGCTGAGCTTTTTGGTCCATGGTGATTAAAGGGGTAAGGGCTGTAAGGGAGAGGCCCAATGAGATTTTTTTTAGCTAGGACACAAGTGTGGAATTTGATTCTGTTGTCGAGGTCAAGCCAGTTGGTATCCTGATATAACACACAGGTATGGGTAAGTCTATCGCACCCTAGTAAAAGCCGGCAGGCCCTATTTAGGACAAGTCTAAGACTATCAAGGGCTGAGGAGCTTGCCCCACCAAATGTAAGAAGTCCATAGTCAAGCAGGGAGAGAACAGAGGAAGAGATGCGAGCTTAAGTGCCTGGAGGTTGAGACAATGTTTAAAGCGTGCATAAGCCCTAGTCTAATGTTTAGAGCCTTCGATAAAATGATTGAATATGCTCATGATAGGTAAGGCCAGGATCCAAAGTTATGCCCAGGTATTTGAAGGAATGAACAAATTCCAAGGGGGTCTGAGGGAAACTACCCATCTTGGAATTTAACTGATGCACGAAAAGCATACATGTGTTTTTTTTTTTTTTTTATAATTAATGATAAGGCATTTGGAGGTGAACCAGTTTTCGACGGCTGTGAAAGAGGACTGGAGGGAAAACGAGCTGAGAGTGATCCGGGCTGGAGGTGAAGATGACAGCATCATCCGCGTAGAGTAATAGATTGGAAGTGCAGGTTGCAGAGAGGGAGTTAAGAAATAGGCTGAAAAGGAGGGGTTTGTACCCAATATAGACCCTTGAGGGACACCTGAGTGTACAGAAGATTTGGAGGAGAGAATATTGCCAATTTTTACTTGAAGAGTTCAATTAGCAAGATAGTCGGCAAACCACCTACAGCCTCATTTGAGAGACCTAGATTGAGAAGGGAGGTGAGGAGTAGTGTATGGTGTACGAGAGTGGTATTCAAAAAAAGAGACAGGTACAAGAGACCAATATGGTTCTCTGGAAAGGTCAGGGAAGCCGTGAGAGCCAAAAAGAAGGCCTTCACCAGGTACAAGGAAAACAAGAGGAGAAAGAATGGGTAGAGTACAAATGAGAAGAAGAGAAACCAGGAGAGTGATCAAAGCAGCAAAGGAAGGCAGAGCTGTGTACTGCAGAGGTGATCAAGTGAACGGAAAACACACACACACACACACAAAAACTGCAGATATAGTCCTACTCCATAAATTTTTGGTGTGGGGGGGGGAGACGGGGACAGCAAAGGAGCAATTGGGAAACTAAAGACATGGCAGTCTTACCTCTATTGTGGGTAAACTGATGAAGACACACTAGTCAGAGGACCTTGTGAGCTACCTACAAAATAGTGGACTCCAGGTAAACAGCAGGGGTTTGTGGCAGGGAGATCTTGTCAGACTAACCTGACAGTATTTTTTGACTGGGTAATGAGGGTAGTGGATAAGGGCCATGCTGTGGAATTTTACTTCGATTTCAGCAAGGTTTTCGACTCAGTGCCTCACAGAAGGTTGCTGAAAAAGACTGAGGATCTAAATTGTTTCAATCTGTGTGTCTTTAATTGTGAGTATGTTTCTGCTGTTACTTTGTGCAAGTGCTTTGGCATTTGGAAAGCACTTTTTATGTTGTTTTGTCATGCTTGCGCGCAAGTCAACATATTGGAAGAGTGGAGATTTGGAGATGCAGCTGCTGTTGGGGGAATGCAGGGCACGCACCAGTAGGTGCGTCCCTCATTCCCCAATAAGCCAGCATGCTAGCGCTGACACCAACATTATGTAAAGTGGACATAACTTGTAAAGTGCAGCTGCAATCAGAGACAAGCTCGTCATGCAGCGCATAAACGACACTCCTCCCCGATTATGCCTTTCCAAGTGAAATATTTCAATACACATGGCGCCGAAGCCGCCGTCACTAAATCTGAAAGGAATCTAACAATCGGGGGTACAATCCCCATGTCAGTATGTCTGGCTAGTCAGAGTCCTGAAACTCCCCACCACCAAGCCTTCACCATGCCATGCTGGGTGCCCACCCCAGCATGGCAAGTCATTGAATAGCTGCTAGGGGTGCCCAATCCCCCATCGGCTCCAGTCCCCCCCAGCGTGGCAACTGATGCCATGGCAGATGGGGGTGCCCAATCCCCAGTCGGCTCCACCCCCCTACACCAGCCGTCCTCCTGCCACGCTGGGAGCCCAACCCAGCATGGCAAACGTCCCACGTCCATAAAAAAAAAAAAGTACCTGAAAATTAAAAAAGAATTTGTCCCACGCAGTCTCCCTGCCCCCCAGCAACCAGCACCCTGCCTCCCCACCCCATACTTACCTCCGGAGTCCGGCGCGACGATCTTCGGTGGACCGGGAACACGTCTGCTCTCTTCAAAGCAGACCGCAAACTGAGGAAATGCCGGTAAGCTGTATAATGGAGTGAAATAGGGTTCTCTCCACTTTGCTGCATATCTCAGGCATTTCTTGTTAATTCACCAAATTTTCAACATGGGGTTTTTGGGGCCCCCCTCATGAATTCTGTCACTGTCATGGCGTTTATCTGTCTCGAAAGATGATTTCGCAGTCACTGCACGAAATCACCTTTCGGGGCCCATTAATGAAATGACGGTGCCGGTGTTCATGAGATGCCCTCTTAAAAAGCCTAAGTTCCAAATTTGGTGGGAAAATCCAACAAATGCCTGTTTTATGAGGGTGCACTGCGCAGTTGCTATGCAGGCTCGTAACTGCGCATTCACAATATTTTACTGCCGGATTTTCAGCACTGTCAATTTTGTACACCACCTTGTGAACAGTACAGCTGTCATTTTACACATCCTGCCCGAAATGTGTTTCCGCACTTCCGGCGCACAATACTGCAGTCGCTGTGGGAAATCAGCGTTTGGGCCAGATTATGAAAATGACAGTGACACAGGTCATGAGCAGAGGACCTAAAATGCCCATGTTGAAAATTTGGTGATACTCCATAAAATGACTGTGTTACGAGCATGCGTTGGCAGATTGCACGCACGCTCGTAGCGTCGTGCATTTGTGATATTTTCAGTCTGGATTTTCACCACTGCCATTTTTCCACACCTCTTGATGAACAGTACAGCCGTCATTTGACATATCGTGCCCAATATGTGTTTTCGCACTTCCGGCGCAGAATAGTGTGGTCGCTGTGCGAAATCACTTCTTGGGACACTTTGAGGAAATAACAGTAACACTGTATATGAGAAGAGGTGCTTATATGACTATGTTGAAAATTTGGTGCCGAACGCCCATAAAATGGCAGTGTTGCAAGCGTGCATTGCATATTTCCCATGCACCCTAGTAGCTTCGCAAATTTGGTATATTTACATGCCACATTTTCAACACTGGCATTTTTTCCACCTCCTTATGAACTGCGCAGCTGTCATTTCTCACATCCTGCCAGACATGTTTTCCCGCACTGCACTACCAAACACCCAAAGGGACACCCTAATGCTTGTCACTCTCTGCAGGGTGGGGGTGGGTTGGCATTAGTTCAATACTTCACTGCCATTCCTACAATGCATCTGTCTAACTCCTGCATGACCAATGCAAATGCCAGCAAGCCAACATTCGGCATTGACAAATGCTTGTTAGAAATAAAGCATGACTGGACTTGAGTGCAGCAAAGAACAAAGATGGGTGAGAAATTGGTTAAAGGAAGACAGCAGAGGGCTGTGGTTATGAAATCCAAGCAGAAGAGCAGAGGTCACCAGTGGGATGCCACATGGATGAGTCCTGGGTTCAGCAGTTTTCAATATGTTCATCAGCAACATGGGAGAGCAACCCAGGGTAAGATGTGTCTCGCTGCAAACACGGCGTTCTGTGCCAGGGCAGAGAGTGAGGAGGGGCTAGGGAGATGCAGAGAGACATGGAAAGGCTATAGAGGTGTTCAGAGGTTTGGTAGCTGAAATTCAATACCAAAAATGTGCAAGGTGATGCACACAGGGAACAAGAACCCCTGACAAGAGTAGTGGATGTGGGGGTAAAGCTAGGCATAACCTCTGAGGAAACAGACCTAGGGGGTCATCCCTAAAACAATCAAACAAGTGTAACAAGGTCTACAGAAAGGCAAACAGGATGCTGGCCCATACCAAACAGGCCTAATGCTCAACTGTTTGAAATCACTAATAATTAATGTTCAATTATTCCACAGTTACTTTGGTTGATTTTTTCACATGCAAATGAGTCAGTGGCTAACTCCTTTTGCTCATCCTATTACTAACCAATTCTTAATATTTTCTGCAATTATCCAAGAATTGACTATTAGTACAACATTTATTATTCACTAGTTGATCTTAACTAATAAATCTCTCTGCAAACAGCACTCACTTGTTGAGCATTAGTTGATAATAGGGATGCTTTGCTGAATAAATCAGATTTTGTTCTTTTTGCATTTGACCTGGCTAGTCTGTCCCTTTCTGGTGGGGCTATTGTACTGCCATTGAACTATTGCATTACAGGTCTTACTTTACAGGGGCTCTACAGGCAACTGCAGAGGATCCAGCTCTAGTGGCAAGTACAAGGGGAGTGAGCAAGTCATTACTGCCATATAGTACATGTGAATGTTTTGCTGCTATACTGTTTAGGCCACTAGAGGGGTTGGTGAGAGTCGTAGCATCCTGTAGGGCTACACCAACTGCACTTACTCTACCCCAGAGCCATTCCTCGGGATGGAGGCACCCATACAATGAGCTCAGACCCCTCAACCTGTGCCTAGACACGCAGGCAGGGGTAGTAGCCCTTAGGATAGCACCACCTAGGGGTTACATTGGTACCCACCCCTGCATCTTCTAGCTTCCCTCCTAGCCTCCCATGTGGCACTGAAACAAAGGCCTTGCTGAAGTCCAAGTGCAATACATCCACTGCATTGCTCCTGTCCAGCTCCCTGATCACCCATTCACAGTACTCAATCAGGTCTGTCTGTTAGGACCTGCCAGAGAAAAACCCATGCTGCTGCCTGTCCTGGAGTCCAGTGTCCTCCAAATTACCAGTCTCTCCTGAAGGACTGTCTCCATGAGCTTACCCACAACCGATGAGAGGCTCACTAGTCTGCAGCTGCCTGGATCATCCCTTGGACCACCTTTCTGAATAGACACCACATGGGTTAACCGCCAGTCCTGAGGGACACATCCTGTGTGCAGAGAGGTATTGAAAAGGTCAGTCAGTGGTGCTGCTAGGCTACCTGCCAGTTCCTCGAGTACCCTACTACCCCCATCCTCAGTACCCTGCCCTTTGGATCCTAAAACTGCATCCACAGGATCTCTGTACTGCCTTTCCTCCCCCTCTTCCCTTATGCACATTATTCCTTTCCTTATATCAATTGCCACCCCTCCACCTTTGCCGTTTGCCCCGTCCTTCCTGAACAGCGTGTATCCAGGGATCATCATATCCCAGTCCTGGTACTGTGTGACACAAGTTTCTATTATGGCTGCAATACCCACCTGCCCCACAGCCAAGAGAGCCTGCAACTCAGCTGATTTGTTTCCCAGGCTCCTCGCATTTAGTGACACTACTCTCCATCCTCCTCCTAGCCCTTCCCCACCTTGATTTACCCCCCATTGCTCCTACCCTGATGACCTCCCCTGTAGCTTGGGGGGTAGGCTCATCCTGCCTTCCCTCACTGGAAACCCTGCCTCACCAGCTTTCCCCTGCCACCCCCTTCCTAGTTTAAAGCTACCCTTGTTGCTATGTGCCCTCCATGCCCTGCTTCAATACTCCCTTCCCTCCTTGCTTAAGTGAAACCTGTCCCCTGCATACAGGGTATTACTGTCCCAGGTTCTGCCCCAGCCCCCTACTATCCCATACCCAGATATGACACCATTCCTGCAACTAGGTGTTGAGCTCCCCTCTTCTTCTTCCCTTCTCAATACTTGCACAGGGTTTGGGAGGCACCTCCCAGAAGGCCACCGATTTCCCCTCCTCCTTGCACACCTTCCCTAGTTCCTTGAATCTCCCTTTTACTACCTCTGTCTCCCCTGATAGGTCATTGTTACCTACATGCATCACAACATGCAGTTTCCTCAGTCCTCTCCCTGTGCAGCTGAGAATGGCCTGCCCTGCCCAGCCTGCCACCAACCTGGAAATAGTCTAATATAGGTCGGATGGGTCTCTGTCTTTCCCCCTTACTGCCCCATCTGATCCCTTTAAGTATAGAGTCCCCCACCACTAGCACACCCCCTTCATCAGCTCCATTCCACCCCTCCCCCTTAACCTTGTCCATTACTAACATCTGCCCTTCCTTGCCCATTTATGTCACTATGCTTCACCCCCTATGACCCCCCACTCTCCCCTCCCGACATGTTCCCTTGCCCCTCCCTCGGTCCCATGTTACCATCCACCTTCTCCTCATGCGCCCTGTCCCCCTTTAGCTATGTACCCTTTGTCTGACCATCAGCACTGTCCCTCTCCCCTGCACCCCTACTGCTGACACTTTCCTTTTCAGCTATGCCCCTCCCCGCTACCCTCTTCTACTGTCGGACCCCTATTCCCTCCATTCTCCCCCGCCTCCTCTCCTGGTGCTCCCTTAACTCCCTCTTCCACCATTGTTGTCAGTGCTGCAAACCTGTTGCTTGCCACCACCATGTTGTCCTGCATTGGACTCTTCCTCCTGTCCCTTGACCTGCTTTCAACGCTTGACCCCCTATCAGATGTGAAACTGCACTCCCTCCCTGTCCCATCTCTCCACCTAATGTCCTTCTCCTGATGCTCCCCGTATTACCCCCTGGTGAGGCCCTCCTGGCCCTTTTCTCATTCTCTATGCCAGAACCCTCTCCAGCTCCCTACCAAGGCACTGCAGTCTTCCCTTCAGCCTCCTTAGCCTGTTGCAGATTAGACACCCTCATAGTCTCCTTAATATGTTCATCCCAACAGCTTAGTAATAAATAAATTATAGGACTTACCTGCCCTAGGAAGCCATAAGTAGGTGTCCAAATGTGTAATGTACACTAACTGTAAAATAAAAGATAGAAAAGGGGTCAGAAAAGTTCTGCAACTCTTTAGGGGTGTTCAGAAGGGAGGAAGGAACAGGAAATATATAAAAATATACTTATCTGATAGGGTTTAAGAACCCCCATCCTATCGGATCTAAACTAATAAAAGAACAAAAGCCCAGTAAAGGGAGTGAGGTTTGGGGAAGGGGGCTCAGCTAAAACCCCTTTGTCTCTAGTGGTGGACAATATTTTACTTGGCTCAGGTGAGCTAGTGAAGACTAATGGGGGCTAGTAACCCTTCTATATAAATAAAAATGGCATTCATACCTCTCAAGTGTCCCTTATTATGAGGCACATCCCTCATTTTACCCCTTAAAAGTGTCCTGTCCATTACTGAACTGCTGCCTCACAAAGAGAATGTTATGTAAATTAAGACATCAAAGCAAAAAATCAGATTGTAACATGGTGAATCAAAAATAAACATTGTACGAGTAAACACACTTCCCACAGTGCTCAGAAGGGTTTGAGATGTCCTTCATTCTTAGGGTCTGATGTCCCTCATCGTGATTACCAGAAATTGTCCATGACCCTCATTTCGGTGACATAAGGCTGAGAAGCATGGTGGCACTGGTGCTCTTGGGGGCTAGGAAATGTAGGTGTGGGGGGGCAGGACTACAGTTCCCAGCAGCCAGCTGCTAGCTTATTTACATGTGCTTTTTAAAAACAACTTTTGCAGCCTCCCAGGTCCCTTGTCTGTGTCCTTGGTCCTCAATTTGGTGGTCTGTGGGTCCTGGTGCAGAGGGGGATCCTGTTTTGCCAGAGCAACTTTAAAAGACATGCACTTCCATTCATCTGTGCTCCTCCAGCCTTCCGCTGTCAGGTAAACACTGTGCAGGGGAGTTGAAGGCTTCAGATGGTGGCAGCAGAAGCTAAACTTACAAGTGCCTCCTGCTCATAAGAGAAGGCAATTGGACATTCCCTCTATGTGGCTTGCTCCCGCTCCACTAGCATTCTCCTATCAGTTAGCAATGGAAGAGATCATTTATACCACTGAGCTCCCAAAAGGTGGGTTATTTATGAAAAGTGCTGGCCACTTGAGAAATTTAAATATCCATGTCTAGTATTTAAATTCAAATCACTCCACTTTTTAAATGCAAGTTTGCTTTTCAATTAATGGGGGTTGCTTCATTTTGAGTACTGTCAGTGTTTCGTAATGTAATAAAAGTATTTTGCTTAGTACTGATTTGTTTAAATCATGAAATAAACAGTTGTTTTGGACAGTAGCTCCAATCTCATGTACTTTTTTAAAATATAACAATTCTTTTAACCGCAAAGTAGTTGCTTTATAAAGTCACTGCTGGACTTGCATGCTTCAGCAGGACACATGCCCAGACAGCACACACACCCACACTAAACTCAGCCCCCACCAAGCCACCCTGATACTCTTGGCACAGTACTTGTGGAGCACTGAGGCAACATGGGGGAATGCTGTGACTGCTTCAGTGTTCCCTGGTCTGTTTTCAAAGTTCATAGGGCTGGTTGGGAAAACAGCGTCAGGCGCTGCTGCTGTGCGCCCCGTTCCCAGGGACGAAAGTTCGTAAAAATGCTGCCAGCTCCCTCAATGACGCCCCACCTGTCCATCACCTGGCCTTGCTCTTAGGTCCCTGCTAGGCGCCCACTTCCCCATCACTGGGCCATGTTTCTAAGTCCCTGCTCAGCGGAGCAATGTGTTTCCACCAGTGCAGTTCAATCCTGTGGCCCTACCTTGAGGGGCAACTCAGGGGGTTGTCCCGGTAGGCATGCATGCCAGGCTCCTAAATTAAAGTCTGTGAAAACTGGTATGGCTGAAAGCCACTGCCAGTAGGGGGTAAGCCTGGGACTGGTCTACCATTTTGGGGAAGCCCTGGAGGAGGACAGTAAACAGAAGTAGTAGGGCTGAGCTGCTGAGAGGTGTGGCAGCATGAAAAAGGCATAGTATATTGCAAATAAAAAATGCATGGGATGAACACATGGGTATAACAGGTAAGGGAGGAGTGTGGATGATGACCTCCACCCCAAACAGGTGCTTGGGGAGCACTAATAGGGAGATTTCATGGGCAGACTAGGTTGGCCAAGCAGTCCAGCTCTATGAGTTACTGTCCACACGTGGTCCCGGAGAGAAAAAGGGTGGGAAAAATGAGACTGACTGGATGGCAGACCAGTTCCCTGCAGACACTGTACTGTTGACTGAGCACTTCCACGGTACTGTTGCACAGAACAATGGAGCACAATGCGTCACTACCGCAATGTGGTCCCAAACAGAATAAGGGCGGGAAAAAAAAAAAAACTGACTGCAGCTGGATGGCAACCCAGCCCCCCTGCACTGCTTACTGAATATTTCTATGGTTCTGCGGTAGAGGATGATGGGTGTACAAGAGAATCTGGGTGACAGGAATGGGGAGACCATAGATGCATAAAAAACTGATGGCAGATAAGGACCACTTGGTCCATCCATTCTGCCCATTTTCCTACCTACCATAAAAGCCGCAGACCATTCCGAAGGGGACAGATCAGGAAGAATGGAGCTACAATACTTATTGGGGAAAGAAAAAAAAATACTGTGCATTTGTCAGTGCTAAATACGGAAAGAAAAAAAAGCTGAAGGTGGGACTGATCTGAGCTCATATGTCTCCTCAGTAACAGAAACACTCTCCGTTCCTTTGAACTTGGTGCCTGGAGCAGATGACAGAAACTGAGAGCCATGAAGGGTAGAATTAGGTTGCTTTTTGACCTATGCAAGTTGTGAACACAGAATAGCCAAACAAACATGTAGGCTCACATTTACAGTGGGACACTAGCTTAAACTGCTATTTAACTGGGAGGGACGGATGGCCGCACTGGTAAGTGTAAACTTTTTCAGGGCCACATGCAAGCAGCTACAGTGAGATCTGAACTTAGGTTTTCGCTTCACAATTCAGTGATCTAACAATGCTAATCTTGCCCTCTCCCTACCTTCATTTGTATTATTATTGCTCCAAACACTAGCTTGCACACTATTTATTTCAGTGTGCTACTGGTAAATATATGGGTTCCAGGGTGAGACACACCACAAACTCCTGAGAGTGGGCACATTGCACATTGAGAAGGTGGATACTTATTGAGCCCCACCCAATGCATCAAAAACGCAGATAGCTGTCAGGAGAGCAGCAACGTCACCTCCGCCCCCCCAAAATAAAAGTCCTCTTCTAATTTAAATTACACTGTCTTCTCATCATCTACCTAAATACATAAATCTCACCAGAAGTTTCACTCTGGAAACCATAATTTAGCAGCCATAAAATGGAGACAGAACAGTGATCTGGAAGTGAAGAATGGACACATTTTCTCCTACCTTGAATTCTGTGACAGTCCGAGTTCAAGCAGAAGTTCATTTATATTTCTGCAGCAAGGCTCACACAAGTGCATTCCCATGGCAACAAACTGCTACTAAAACAAAAAATAAATAAACCTCCTCCAAGCTGCCATAAATATCCCATGAAAAGAGTGATTTATTTCAAAAAAGCACTACGCTGGAATGTGGGGGTGATGGGAAGGACTACTTGTAAGAAGCAGGCTAATTAGCTGACCAAATGCACACACAAGTAAGATGCTGCTGCTGAAAAGCCTACCACGTCCGACACCAGTTCTGCAGTTTTATTTTCTTTTCTGCTTACAGGCCACAGTTTGACTGCCTGGACAAGTGACTAAAACCATAGTGTAAACAAGCAAAAGACTGCTTTAAAATTTACCTCACTGTTGCCTTTTCTCACTCCTGCAGATACCCTCTAAGGCACCGTCTGCTCCTCCAGTCACTAGAATAGCACCGGAAGTAAATTCTAACATTGTAGGCAGCACTAACGGAAGTAGCAGTCTGTCCTGTCCCGGGTTCAGTGCTGGAAGCTAATCACTGAATTTCAAGCACTTGGGTTAATGTTGTGTTAGCTGTTAGAATTTTCAATTGTCCTATGCATTCTAATCTTGCAGAATCTGCTCATCGTGAATGGTTTCTTGTAAATGTATAGCAGATATTTTAACTGTTTTATCTTTTATTTCAATAAAATATTATTAACAAGAAAACAAGCCCATGAGTCTGGCTCAGTAGTTTTAATATACAGCAACAACCACCTAAATCTCAGCAGCACACATACAAAAGTACAGGCAGCGCCTTTATACGAGGACTGCACAAAAGAAAACTTAGCTATAGTAATTCACAAACAGAAATTTAAAGGCACACTGCTTAATATTTTATAAGAATTTGGGCATTTTTCCTTATTTAAAGAGAGTTTTGGGTGTCCGGCTGATGTATCTGCAGGCTTGATAATTTTGGCTTAGGTAGACTAAAAATGCAGAGGGGGCATTTAATGGATCTTAATGTATTTAGAAATTTATGGGATAGATGGGCTGAACTTGATCATAAAGCAATGTACATGATTGTCAGGCAGCAGCTGTTTGAGATGTGGATCGCTGTGCTGGCCACTCTTTTCACAGGAAGGGAGTCAGAGTCGTGAGGGTCCTCAGCAGGTGAATGGGGTGTACCGTGGGGTGGTGGTGGAGTGATGCTAGACCACTGGGAATATCACAAAGAGGTGTACCTCATGATTGGAAGGAACACAAACCGCTAGACCACCAGAGAATATTACAAAGTGGTATACAGGCGGCCGTGGGGACACCCAGACCACCAGAGCATTTCTATTAAGTGGCACATACGTGATCAGATGAAGAGGGCCACTGGACCACTAAGAAGTGATTTTGAAATGGAATGGGGTGCTAAAGGGCTGGTGTGCCCCATAAAAATGAGCCCATAATGGGCGTGCAACTGACCCTTAGCACCTTGCATGCCCCATGAGTTCATTTGAATGCTAAGGCTGAATATGGCCCACAGGAGCCTTGGGCACTATCCCATTTCTGGTGGTACTATCTCATGTGGCCACATGCAGCCTTGGTCTGTGTTGTGCACTGGCAGCGCAAATCAATTCAGTGCTGTGCAAATGTGGACTGATAGACAGCACCACTCAGTCAATGAGCGCCATCTCTTTGAATATTGTTAGTGCTGCTGGGCATGTGTAAGTGCTGTGCAAATGCAAACATATAAACTTTCCAGAACATACCGACCTTACGGACTGCCTAGTCTGCTCTAGTGTGCAGAACATCAGACTTTTACACCGCAGCTGTCCCTCCTACTTGCTTCTGTTTTTCCTCCTCCTTTCACCCACACCATATGTTGACCCTCAGTTTGAACCCTCCCTTGAAGCTGCTTACTGACCTCCATGATAGATGCCACCTCCTCTGGCATCATGTAACCACCCTTTCGTGAAATAGTGCCTCCTTATTTCCCTCTTGAATCTACCTTCTTCAAATTTCAGACTGTGCCCCTTGGATTCCCTCCCACCTTTAAATCTGAAAACACTCTTCCCTTACCAAAAATTGTGGATTAACACTGACTTACTTTTACCTTTTTCTTAAGATTTAAATTCCCTATAAAAATTCACTTGAGACTGTATTTAATCCAGCAAAATCTGTATGGTAATTTCCTATCTTTCGAATGGCTTAGTTTTGGCTGTATATGCAACGAAATATGCTAATTTTTAATCCTCTGTATTTCTGGCTGAAAAAATAAAATTAAAAAAAAATACGTTTTTGAATGGATTTTTGGGAGGCTTTATTTAAAGAGCAAATATGACATTTTCAATCCTGGATTTTTTGGATTTTAATAAATCTAAAAATATGTTTTAGTTTTAAGCAAAAGAAATCCTAATGGAGTCTTTATGGTTTACCTTTGGCTGCATAAGCAGCGAAATATGTAAATAGCAAGTTTTGTTTACATCTGGATTTTTTTAGAAGATTCTATTTACATTGTAAATGCATTATCCATGAATTGAATGCATTTCCAATATAAATAGAATCGTCTAAAAATCAAATGTAAACAAAACATGCTAATATATTTTGCTACATGTCACAGCCAGTCATACCTCAGGGCTCTCAGTAGAATTACCTGAAGCTCTCCTCTCTGCGTATGGGTGTCCCAACTTTGTCCCCTGCACTGGACTCACATGCTCTTTTGGCACCCTTGTGCAGGTGCTGCTGAAGCATCCCCTACTGACTGGGTTCTGAGCTGCACATGATGCATTTACTCTCCGTTTCAGGAGATACTTTGACTGCAGCTCTGCTTTTGTGGCTCTGAGCCGTATAGAATTTGTTAAATTTACTGTTCATAGCCTTTGTGTCTCTACGTCTATATCTTGTTCATATCTTAACTGTACTTACTGTCTGCTTCAATCCCCCCATTTCGTTTATCTAATTATTGCTACAATTAGTTACTTTGGATGGACAGTGATCACCACATCAACAGAACCCAAGTGTTTTGCGGTTACTTTACTAGCGAAATAAGTACTTTGTCTTTGTACTCTGTTTCACTTAGCCTGACCATACACCAAGATCCTGAGCCAGTCATCTCCCTCTCTTCTTTAGTCCCTAATATCCTTGGTGGGCTGAGGGTATCACTGGCACCAGCTGAAGAATTTCTGAAACTAAATGTTTGTGCCAGTACTGTAGGAAGTCCTGCAGGATGACTGTATCCTTAACCAACCACCATGACCAACGCAAATTGTAAGTGCACTCCAGAGTAACATGCAACACAAGTCCAGGATAAATATTCCAACACAGATAAGTAGCTTGAAAAAAATCCACAAATGCTGCAAGCACACAAACTGTTCAGGCTGTAGCTACTTATCTGTGTTGGAATTTTTTTTTTTAATTAAATATACTTTATTTGAGCTTCGATCAAGGTAAATTTAACATTCATTCTCAATGGCTTACAATAGCACATAAGAAGTTGTCTCCAGCTCAATTTTCATATCAATTCTCACAGTTCAAACAGATAAAGGAGGAAAGGCTAAAAGAAAGAAAGCAACACAAAGCACATCTATACAACCCACCCCAACCCTCCCTACTAACCCGCCAAGCGCAATATCCAATAATATTAACTGAGTACTATCTCCATCCAACCGATATAGAGAAGGAAAAAAAAAAAAAAAAAAACTATAAAGGAGAGGGTAGTAATTCTTAGAGCTTCCATATTGCCAGTGCGGCATCAAGTGGGCCCCACAAGGCTAAGTAAGCATTTCCCCTATGCCTCATATAAACAACATATTTTTTAAATTGTAATGCCAGTAGCATTTCTCTATCCCATTCTGTAACCGAGGGTGTTTGATCATCCTTCCAGTGTCGTACAATTATCAGTTTACGTTGCTGCCACTAAAGCAATGTGGGCCCTTCGCCGTATTGGAGTTCCTGGGGGAAACGGGTATATTAAGCAGACTTCTGGGGTAAGCAGCGGTTGCAAACCAAGGAGGGGGATCAATCCCGTTCATCACAGTCTGCCAAAGGGGCTGGATTTTCAGACAGATCCACACCATATGGAACAATGTGCCCTCTTCCCCTTGGCACCTTGTGCAGAGAGGAGAGGGGATAAGCCCACATTCATACGACTTTACTGACGTATAATATAAATTAAACATTATGTTAAACTGGACCATCCGAGTCTATCCTGTTTAATAATTCTATAACAATTTTGCCATATTCTCTCCACACATCTATATCCTGTGACAATTCTAGTTCTTGTGGCCAATGGTAACATACACCATTAGGTATGTGTGGGTCTAATGTTTGTATCCGGGGTGTATAAAGAACTGCAGAGTGGGATTGGGGCAGTCAGGAGCCTAAAAGCATTGCTGTGGGGAAACCTGAAGCTGGGGATGTGGCTCGAGAGCCTGCTGCCAGGGCTAAGAGGGGTATGACAGCGAGTATGACACCATAGCTGGGGGGTCTCAAGAGCTAGTGGCCCCACCTTCAGCATGCAATGGGTGTGGGTATGCCATTAAAGTCAACCCACCCAATACAGATTAAGTAGAGAGTCTTACCTGAGCACTGTAAGAGCCAGAGGTAGAAATGTCAAAGGGATATTGTCCACCACACCTAAAAACTAGGGAGCCAGAGGTGGAAAAAAAAAAAAAAAATAGAAAAGGGGTCACAAAGGATCCATAGCTCTTACTTGGTACAGTAAGGATGGAAAAGGCAGGTTAGGCATACAAATATACTTATCTAATGGTTAGGAGTCAATGCCCAGTCAGACATGTCAAATAAAATTAGGTTAGCTGGGGAAAAAACAAAGGAGAAACGAAGTGTGGCTTGGGAGGAGGCTCAGCCAAAAAAACCTGTGCTCCTACTGGTGGCCATGTGACCAGTACTGTACAGGACAGCCAGGTGGGCTAGTAGGCCTGTTAGTAAATAAAAGAATGGTACTGATAGTCTTACAAGCTAGGAATGCCATGGGGGGAGGCTACAAAGTAAAATAGTAGCCCTGATTGTCTAGTACTCTGTGGCTAAGGCCAATTTCCCTTTCAAATGAATTAGTACCCTTCTCTGGGGTCAAGTGGGGGCTCTTTGTGCCCTACAGTTTTGTATAGGTGCTGCTGATGTGGAATAGTGGCCAGAGAATACACTTGGGTTGCACCTGCAGCCAGCCACATAGTGCAATTGTGGTACAGTGAAAGTGCCTACGGGCACATGTAACTTAGCCCACAGATCTCTGGCTGCGGCCCACTCTGCATGGGTGGGGGTGGGGACAGACACTCGAGTAAGAATCCAGAGGGAAGTGGAAGAGGCAATAATAGAAGTGCCCCCCACCTTCCCAAACCATCACTTCAGCAACAGAATTTGTTTATGCCCCAAGGGGCTGAAGCAACAGCAAGGAGTAGGCCATGGAAGAGCCACATCCCCTGGCTGCAACAGTTTTGAAAGTTGGGTCTGGAAGACGGCAGGAGCTGCCATGGAGTTAAACCACTTCCATAGTAATGCTGCAGCCAGGAAGGGAGTGCAGAGGTGACAGGAGCTGCAAGGGAGTAAAAATAACCACTCCCATGGCAACAGTAAAGCCGGGATAAGAGGTTTGGCTGTATAACTGGAAGAAGGAAGGATGGCCAGGATTGGGGGGGTTAAGAATGGGAGAAGAGAACATGGCAGGAGTAGCAGTGACAGGTGTTTATTTAGAAGAGATTCACCAAGAAAACATGAACTGTTAACAGCTCATTTCCAGCAGTATCTTGGGGTTGGGGGTGGGGTTTCATAGGAAGAAGCATGAGACAATCATTTACAAGAAAAACATTACAAGTAGTAGATAATTAAGAAGTAGTGTAGCGTGCAAAATCTATACATTTCAGTTACAGACCAGGTAAACAAACATGAATGTGTTACATCAGTCTCATGGCGAGCACAGCATTTTTGGATAGGACGGTTGACTTAAGCCAGGTGATAAAGTGTAGAGAGACTGCTAGTACTTTGAGATTGTAAGGAGGCCTGGGAGTAACTGCTTGGTTGGGATGACAGTAGCCAAGTACTAGCTGATTGACATAGAGTTAGACAGTATTTAAAATACCTACGGTGGGTGTAGTAGAGAGGGGAGAGGCTCAGGCCTTCACCCCCCCCCCAGGTGCTGAGAAGGGAACAAGGGAGAGGGTATTAGAAACGACAGAGGAGAAAGGTGGAAGAGGATACAAGGACTTGGACTAGGGGTGGGGTTGCTAGGGATAGTGGGAGGTAGGAGGGGTAGTTAAGGAAGAATTGGGGGTAGAACGGTGGAAAAGAAAGGAAGCCATTATCTTCAACCCTTCAAGAGACAAAGAACCCTGCAGTGGCAGGGGTTGGGAGCTGGCAGAGGAAAGTATAGTCAGACTAATGGGGAGATAGAAGCCAGTGCTACACACCTCTTCAGGATGCAAAAGAACCCTGCAAGGGGTTGGGGACTGCAGAGAAAGGAGGAACATAGGGCTGAGAGGAGATGGAAGCCAGTGCAGACACCCCCTTCAGGATGCGGAGAACCCTGCAAAGGGATGGAGAGCTGGCAGACAAAAGTATTGATGGTCTAAGGGGAGGGAAGATATGAGGGGGGCAGGGTGGAAGGTAACATAGAAGGGAAGATAGGGGAGTGGGAAACCAGAGCCTTCACCCCTCCAGGATGCAGTGAACCCTGCAAGGGGATGGGGATCTGGTAGAGGAAAGTGGATTGGGGAGATGTTGCATAGTTTAAGCCACACTGTACCTTTAGGAATGCCAGAGAGCCAAATATTATTGTAAAGGGCTGCAGGATGCAGGCAAGATTTAGCGCTCCTCAAGGGGAGTGACAGAGCCATCTGCAGCTTCAGTCAATCCTGAGGGTTGGGGGAAGAGATAGGAGTTTACATTAGGGCCGGAGAGCCCAGAGATAGCTAGTGGCAGCAACAGCAGAAGCCCAAAAGAGCATTAATTAAAAAAATATATACTGTAGATTTAATTGTGGCTACCTGGGGTGGGGCAAGCAATCCTCCAGGTGAACTGCAGGCAGGCCATGTTTAGGTACTCAGTCTCTTACCTGAATACTAGGGAGCCAGAGGTGGGTCTTTAAGGGAAAATGTCCAACAGACCTGTAAAATATAAGTAAAGGAGTCACAAAGGATCCACGGTTCTTAAAGAGTAAACAGGGTGGAAAGAATAAATTGTGGCTAGAATGATACTTATCAGATGAGGAAAGAGTCAGCATCTTGGCATACCTGTAAAATAAAGAAAATTAGGTCAACATGGAGAAAATACAACAACAAGAGAAGAAAGAGAGCCAAGAGATACAAGAAGTACTGGACATCACATGTTTAAATATAAGAAACATAGCAGGACAAGAGGACACAGCATGAGATTAGAGGGAGACCGATTAAGGGGGAATGTGAGGAATTTTTTTCACAGAAAGAGTGGTGGATGCATGGAACGGCCTACCTCAGGAAGTGGTGGCTATGAATACGGTGCAGGGCTTCACACAGATATGGGATAGGCATAAGGAGCAATACAGGCAGTATGAATAGATAGGCCACTGACAGAGCAAAGGCCGATGGCACATTTATAAGGCAGAGAAAAAATGGGCAGACTGGATGGGCCTTGAGGTCCTTATCTGCTGTCAACCTCTATGTTTCAATGTAAGAGAGAACCTTTATATTGAAAGGGTAACGTTGGAACAAAGCAGGAAAACAGACATATATAGAAAGTAAAGAATAAAGAGAGAAATGATGAGAAAGTGCTGTTTGTGAACGTCCTCAATTAAAACCCATTAGTGCTCTGGATGGCCAAGTGTCCAGTATTTTAGAATGGCAAAACATGTGCTAGAGGAACCTCTTATTGAGTTAATGGCTTTAATGAAATAGGAAAAGGGGAAATTGTCTACCCAGGATTGGCACACTAAAACAAAGCTTGTTTCCAGGTACAACCTGAGAGCACGAGTGGGGCTGTGAAATTCAAATCCAGGTCTCCAGGTTTGCATCACAGTGCTATACTGCCTCTTAAAAAATAAAGTGAGCACTGGTGGTCCTGTCGGCTTGGGATGCCCTAGGAGGCTTGCTCACTAGAACTGGTAACCCAGGCGGGTTAGTTCTCTGGAGGCCAGTGATGCTAAACAAAGTCAGAACCCTCCCTGGGGTCTAGTGGGGCTCCATGGCCCTGATTTTGTGCTGAAGAGCAGGGACAAGAGTAGAAGAAGCTGGGGCTGCTGCAGCAGCCATCCCTCTCATGAGCACACTAAAGTGAACGTTTCTGCAGACACTTCTTACTCTCAGCCCATATGGGCTCAGTTTGCAGTCTGCTCCATATGGGTGGGACAAGGAGGCAGAAGCTCAGTGGGAGCTGGAGAAGGCCATGGTAGGAGTTCCTCCTCCACCTTTCTGAACCACCGCTCTAGCAGAAATTGAGGGCTAGGGAGGTGGCAGGAGGAAACCAGAAAGACAGCCATACTCACTGCTAGTTAAAGCTCCCAGTTTGGAGCAGAAAAATATCAGGAACAGTCAGCAGTCAAAGCTGCACCATGGCAAAATGCAAAGTGCCTGGCCAGTGGCCAAAGTGTTTTTTTTTTTTGTTTTTTTTTATTATACACACATATAAAAATTAGAACCTGTCCATGGTGTCTAGTGGGCTCCCTAGGCCTGATATTGTGTTGGACAGGCAGGGAGGGAGTAGAAAAGCAAGCTCGGTCTGCTGCAGTAGCCATACCTGTAGCAGACCTTCTAAAAGCTGAAAGTGTGACCAGCTCACTGATGCAGCAGAAAGATTCACCACTGTGACGCTGGCAACCAGAGTTTGGAAAGGAACTTTGGAACCGGAGGGCCAGTCTGGAAGAGAGGCTAGAGCGTCCAGTGACTGCTTGCCTCCTCTCTGGGAGGGGGGAGATTCGGCGCCTCCTAACCCATGGTGGACTCCAGGGTACAGCAGTGCACCTGGTCCCACCAGCTAAGTAGTGTGACAGACACTGGCATCTGCCTTGCGACCTGAACATCATGCTCGAGAGAGAAATGTGGAAATGGCCTACTGGTTGGTCGGGTGATGACCCCTAGATCCCCGACACCGGAGTACCCGAGCCTTCATCTGCTGCCTCAACAGCACCCAGGACCATATGGAAGGCCAGTAAGGTTCATTCTCCTGCAAAAGGTAGGGGACCTGCCCGAAGAAGGGATACATCTGGGAACCCTAGGACTGGATGCAATGTGGGCAGTGGGGCTGCCAGGGTGGGAAGGTCCATGTGGGACCTGAGCGAGACTGACTAGTGTGCAGGTGGGTTGGGAGCAGCAAAAAGCCAGGTATAGTTTAGGAATCAAAGTGTGGGGGTTAATACGGTAGGAGGATCCCCACAGAATAAACTGCTTGCCTCCCAGTTTAAAAAGTCCCCCCCCCCCTTTTCCTTCCCTGTACAACATTCCAAGGGATGGTGGCATGACTCTGTGCCATCCCAGAAGTCCAGCTCATGCTTTAACATTCTTAGCCTCAGACTCCTCAACTGTTAATGTTTATCTCTTCCCACAGTCTCAGTCCCTTGCTGATTTATCAGCTCTTTAGACCAGTGAGAATATATTTGTTCCCCCACACAGCCTAGTAACCCAGAACTAAACACACAATAAAAGGACAGTATTAAAGGAAGGGAAAGAGCCAGCCTGGTGGCACTGAAGATTGAACCATCAAGTCCAATGGATTGCTCCCCTCTCCTGGGGGGACAGTTCCATGATGCTAGTGGCTCCCAGCAGAGGCTGGGTGCACTGCAGTCAGGAATGTGGGGGGAATGTCGCAAACATCCGGTGGGCAGGAGCATGCTCACTGGACATCACTGCATGTCTGTGTCTTGGGAGGGGAGCACCAGAACAAGGAAAAGCCCAAACAACTGCAAGGACAGTAGTGGGCCTCCAGGAAAACCTCACCCTCAAGCACTGGACCTGACCGTCAAGGATCTTCAATTCCTCCTCCTCCTCTCAACCTGGCAGCTGATTTGGAACTGCCTGTAAGTGGGTGGCAGCCCTACCTTTGGGAGGGTGCCAGGATTCAGGAGTGGGGTTCTAAGTCGGGGGGGGGTTCAGGCAGGGTGGAACTAGCCATCCACACAGGTTACTCCTGAGGTAGATCACAGTAGCCAGCAACTGGAGGCAAAAAGAATTTAAAAAAAAAAGAGAGGGAAGGAAGGGGAGGAACCACACCGCTGCTGGTTTGTGTTTACATGGTGGGTGGGGGCTGTGCAATGTTCCTTATGGCTTTCTGGTGTTTTATATGGTAATTCTGCTGGGCCATGAGTCGGGTACAATTGGCTGAACATGCTGGGTGCGTGGGGGTTAAAGCAGTGCAGGCAGAGCAACATGTCTGCCGCTAACCTAAAACACCTGCAGCTGGTCGTGAACCCTCACAAACAGGGAGCGTACTGCAGCACAGTGGAGAGATGCACAATGCTCTGGCAGCCATTTACACCACTGTAATTCACCTGCATCACTCACAATGGTGCAGATCCAGTAGTGTAAACACAGCTTTTAAGTACAGAGGAGTTCCGAATGTTCAATCAGGGCTAGCAAGGTGGCAGCAATTACATTTCTTTACTTTGTTTCCAGTGATAATTACCACATAAAAGCGGGTGAAAGCTGCCATTATCTTCCACTCGGGGCTTGAATCAGCTGAAACCTGTCACTCAAAGTGACCCTGAGGCAGCAAGACACACACAGGGCAATGGGCAAGTCAAGCTGTCCCATGGACAAAGGAGGAAAGTGACCATTATTCATGTACACTGCATCAGCTCAAGCAAGACATGCAAAGCCACCAGATATGCCGTATAGGAACCAACAGCCAGCTACCCACTTGAGTGTGACAGCTTCCAGTTTTGCTGGGTACAGACATGGCAGGGAGATAGATGGTGGGCAGACAGGGTCCATCAATAACCACCCCGTTCACTCTCAGTCTCAACCCATTGCTTTGTACACATTTTTTTTCTTGGTTTTTATTTGACTATTTCCGTGGACAAGTTAAGAGAACCACCTCTTTTTAAGTTGTTTAAATCCAGACTGCCTAGGAATAGTTTGTTCCTGTAGGTTACCACCTATCCTGATTTTCACAGGACAGCCCTGATTTGAGCAGGGTACCATGAAAAATGCTACTTGTCCCGACCTTATAGCATATAAAGTATTACTTCCTTCTAAAAGTTGCATAAAAAAAAAAAAAAAAAAAAACCTATTTTAACTGAAATACTTTAAAAAAATAAGAAACCATAGCAACAAATAAAGTACAGCATTTTGTGTCAGACTGTGATTTTCAGAATATAAGTATTTTGCATTAGTGGAGATTACAAATTGTCCTGTTAAAAAAATCATGATTCAGAAAGTGTTCCACTTTGGGCATCTTAAAAGGTGGTAACCCTTAATTTCTTGGTATTCCAGGGCAAAAATGTTAGGTTTATTGTCTTTTACACACTACAGCCCCATGCTGGTTTTATTTAACAGTTTCAGGATGGCCGTTTTGCATATAGCATACATCTGCCTCAGTAAACAAGTTAAAAGTGGCGATACCGGAGAGTTAAGGATCCCTCGTGCGTGAAATCGGAACTCGAGTATATGATGGTAATCCTTAGCTGCAGCATCATTTTGGCCATGGCCCCTTTCAATATGGACACTCCCTTAAGTTTTTGTTACTCCCCTTTTCCTGCCCCATGGACAAGCCCAGCCAGGACATTGGAAAACAAGCATTTGTCAATGCAGAATGTTTGCTTGCTTGTAGTGGCATTGGGAGTGTGTGAGAGTTAAAGATGCATTTGGCACATTGGGCATGTCTGAGCTTACCTGGGTATTATTATAGAAAGAAATAGATGCTGAAAATAGTTGTATTTGTATTTTACAAAGGACTATATCTATGTTTATACATACCTTGGATTACTAATATCGATTTACAACTGCATCTCATTCTGAATTTCAGGTTTAATTCTGAAACATTTATGCAGAATTTCTGAAATTCCACAAATGGTACTGAAAGCAAAATTTGAAAACATCTAATTCACAGTGCCATTATACACTGAACCACCATCCATGTCAATGCATTTGAAGCAAGACTGCCAGCTTTTTTAAAACATTTCCGATTAGTACTTACCTCTTCCAGAGGAACCACATGTGATGTATCTACATGCACACTTTATTGCTTATATTCAGTCCCAAATGTTTAACAGAACAAAAATTACACAAAGCATTATTTATTTGTTTTCCCACCAAACATTTTCATCCAATCATGAACCTAGATCTCCTATATGCGTAGTCATATATTTCAGCGTGCAGGCTGGGGAGGGTTTAATTACAGGAACTTTTGCCTGCGCTTGATTACTGTTTGCTGTGGTGTCAGCTCTGCAGCTTCCCTCCTTCCATCTCTGTACACCACTCAATACTGACTCTGTGTTACAGAATATTGCACACTGGCTGATAGCATAGTATAGTTTTTTTTTTGGGGGGGGGCATAGTAGAGATAACAACCCCCCCCCGTAGCATTTTGCATCCCTTTGCTGAGTCTGCCATAGCTAAAGAGTCATGGAAGTTTCATAACTTTATGCAACTATCGTCACCGATAACCCCAGCGCCCCAAAAACAAAAACAAAATACAGATACATAAATATATGTGCATGTCTGTGGTAGAAGAAAGTCAATTCAAAATAATGTAGTGTTCATCTTGGTGCTGTTTTTTTATGTATTAAATATACATATGTAATGATTTCTTCATCATATTGCATGGTGTACTGATTTGAGCACAGCTTTGGGAAGTCTGAGATCCAAGTTCAAATCCCACAAGAGCCACAAGTTACTGTGAACCACACACACCACTCCTAGACAGAGGGACCAGATGGCACTGGCTTTGTATGCAATAGGAGCACTAATTATAGGAATATTATTGCTGATAAAATACTTTGAGAAGAAAAGTTAGGGTTGGCGAGGAAACAGAATCGGGCTCACTTGGCTGCTTTGTGTGGAATGCATACATGTACACTGCTCCCAAAAAAATAGCATTCTAGTTAGTTTTAGATTTTCAAACTACTTTAGTTTTGTTACATACGTTGAGACCATTTTTATTTTCTTAAAAATACTAGTGACATAAGGACTCGAGGTAAGAACAGTAGTGCTTTCCTGAGTTATTTTGCAACTGCGGAGTTCTGTCAGCACACTGTCATTGAACAATAAGTAAGTATTTTACCAGGAAAGACAAACTGAGCTGGTAATGGTTTGTTTCCAGATATATATGGGGGGCTGAGTGTTCTTTTGACGGGAGGTGGGAGGATCAGAAACTCAGAGGTAGCTAGCAAAGTAATAACCAGTCTACCTCTCCCCATACGTCGTTTGGTTTCTGTCTGACTCGCTCAGTCCATTCCACATAAAACCAAGGCAGTTGCCGATCAACGCTGTCTGGCTCGCTAAGTCCCGCGTATAACTGGGCAATCCCCGATCATCAGTGCTGGGCTCCACCAGTTACATACGACCACTAGCAGTCCCCGCACCGCAGTCGGACTCGCTAAGTAAGCCCCACACAGTCCCTGGTCAACCCCCCCCAAAAGCATCACTGCTGCTTTCATTCAGCTCCACACATAAGGTGCTCCTCGATAACTCGAACTGCCACCTCAAAAACGGAGGATATCTTTAGCGCTAGCTGTAGAAAATGTCATTTGGTTTGCAACGTGCCTCACTGTTTTAGAAGTTTGGTGTTGCCTAGCGACTTGTTTTGTATTTTCTAGGTAGTAAAACGCATTTTATTTTACAACATAGGAGGCTCAAACTGTGAAAAATGCGGGTAAATTAATAAGTAAAAGCTCACTAGAAAGCGAAAGGCAAAGACAGCTGAAGACTAGACTGAGTTGTTTCCGGTCTAGAGGCCCGATTGTGCGACAGTGATTTACGTTCTCCAGTATGCAAACTCTGAGGAGTCGGGGGACGGCAGACCGACAGTAAAATGTAAAAGCTGCAAAGCATTTGTCACGGAGCGAGCGCACGCACTAAACAGACGTTACAAGCTGCCCTCCCATTTCATTCTCCCTCCCAACTGCTCAGTTCTGTAAACAAGTGAGACATCCTACCTACAAGCTGCTCCGTCAGTGGTACATGATGACGCAGTAATCCAACAGCTACCACTGAACACGAGAAAAACTGCAGTACATCTCGCGAGAGTCTGTTTGACTTTGCTATCTGTGAAACCCATACAGTGGTTAATCTCGCGAGACAATCAGGGATGGGAAGTCACACGAGACTAATATTTCAGACGTTTGGTGCTGGAATCTTGGAACAAAACAGTGCTGTGATAAGCAGACCCAGCTTAAAAAAATGCTGTTTTGTCACTGTACAACAAAAGATCATTAATGCGGACTGTATATATCACGTTGAAGGGAGCAGCTATAGACAAAAAAAACTGTTTGAGGTGCAACTAGAGTGTAAAAACCAGGGAACAGTTAAAAAAAAAAGTTGTACGGCTAAAGTAGCTGATTTCCAGTAATTTGCAACCAGAAAATTATAGCAGTTGGTGCCTTTTAATTTTTTTTCGCTCTAAGCCCCTTATTAGTTCCTGCAGGGTCCCTTTTGCCTCTCTGCCACTCCCCACTGGCACCTAGAATTTTCAACAGCGGGAATATCACAGTAAATATACATGAGTGGGATTGGAGGGTTTGGGCATCACTGGGCACAGGTGTAATTCCGTTTGCTACACAGGTGTGGGAGGGGAGAAGCACTAGCAAAAGGTACAGCTGCAGTCGGATTGGATAATTGGAGGGCATAGCAGTGCAATCCAGCCTTGGTCCCCATGCAAATCCACAATAGGTATGCAAATGGTCCCTTAGTGCCTTAGAAACATAGACTTTGACGGCAGATAAGGACCGCTAGGCCCATCTAGTCTGCCCATTTCCCTACCTACAGGATAGGCCGCAGATCCTAGTTAACCAACAGCCTATTTCTTCCTACCCCCACAAGAATTGCCTTATGTCTGTCCCATGCATTCTTGAATTCTCCACAGTTTTAGACCCACAACCTTCTCAGGAAGGATGTTCCATGCATCCACTACCCTCTCTGTGAAATAATACTTCCTCACATTGCCCCTGAACTGCCCTCCTTCTATCTTTAAATTGTGTCCCCTTGTTCTTGCAAGTCTCTCTTGCTGAAAGATGCTACCCTCTTGGACTTTGTTGATTCCACTGAGGTACTTAAAAGTTTCTATCATGCCCCCCTCTCCCTTCTTTCCTCAAGGGTATACATATTAAGCTCCTTTAGTCTCTCCTCATACGGCTTCTCTTGCAGACCCTGCACCATTTTAGTTGCCTCCTCTGGACTGCCTCTATCCTGTCTATGTCCTTGCGGAGATGGGGTCTCCAGAACTGGACACAGTACTCCAGATGGGGTCTCACCAACTGTCTGTACAGAGGGATAACAACTTCCTGTTTTCTGCTGGTGATGCCTCTCCCTATACATCCCAGTATACCCCAGCCCTCCCTACTGCCTTCTCACATTGCTTGCTAACCTTAAGGTCATCTGATATGATTACCCCCAGGTCCCTTTCCTTTTTTGTTGTTGTTACTACCCCCCACCATTGTGTATTCTTCCCTTGGGTTCTTGTTTCCCAGGTGCATTATTTTGCACTTCTTTGCATTGAATCCTAGCTGCCATACTTCTGACCATTCCTCCAACCTTGCCAAGTCCCTTTTCATCCTTTCCACACCTCCTTGTGTATCAACCCTGTTGCAGATCTTTGTGTCATCTGCAAAAAGGCATACTTTTCCTTCCAGTCCCTCTGCAATGTCACTGATGAAGACATTAAAAAGGACTGGACCCAATACTGAACCCTGCGGTACCCCACTAGTAACCCCCCTTTCTTCAGAGTGGACTCCATTTACAATTACATTCTGTGCCCTGTTGTCCAGCCAATGTTTTACCCAGGCTACCACCTTGGGTCCCACTCCCAGGCTGATTAATTTGACTATTAATCTTTCATGTGGAACTGTGTCGAATGCCTTGCTAAAGTCTAGGTAGGTCAAGTCCACAGCCCCTCCCTGGCCTACTACTTTGATCACCCAGTCAAAGAAATCTATTAGATTCGTCTGACATGACCTTCCCGCTGTGAACCCATGCTGCCTTGGGTCCTGTGCTCCACTGGCCTCTAGGTACTCAACTATTCTTTCCTTCAGAAGTGACTCCATCACTTTCCCTACCACAGAGGTCAGACTGACAGGTCTGTAGTTTCCTGCCTCTGTCTTGGTCCCACTTTTGTGAAGGGAATCACATCCACCTTCCTCCAGTCCGGGTACCACACCATCCTCCCATAACTTATTAAAAGAGTAGCCAGTGGTTTCACTAGTTCCTCCTTAATTCTTTTAGAATTCTGGGGTGAATTCCATCAGGACCCATTGCTTTGTCCACCTTCAGTTTTAGGAGTTCTTGCAGAACCTTTTCTTCTGTGAAAGGACTGGGATCGACCCCCTATCAAGAGTGCTTCTGTTAATTGGATTAGGCACTTCCCCTCCTCTTTTGTGAATACTGAGCAGAAATATTCGTTCAGTATTCCTGCTTTTCACTGTCCCCTCTGCCCACCACCGTTCATTCTATTCAGCCTCACTATCCCTCCCTTTGTCTTTCTCATCACTGATGTACCTATAAAGGTTTTATCCCTTCTTAACTGAGTTGGCTATCTTTTCCTCAGTTTGGGCCTTTGCTATTCTGACTTCCTCCCTGCTTCCTTCTGCCTTAACTGGTACAGCTCTTTGTCCTGCTCCTTCTGTGTTTCCTTATACTTCCGAATGCTATCTTTTCTTCCTGACTTTCACAGCCACCTCTTTTGAGAACCATAGTGGCTTTTCTTTCATTTTGATTTGTTTATTTGCTTCACACAAAGGCTTGTTGCCTCTGTGATGGCAGTTTGATAATTCCCCATTGTTGCTCCACACCTCCTTCTAGAGGTACGAGGTCTAAGATTGCTCCCTCATGAGTGGGTTCGAAACTAGCTGTCTGAGGCATGCCACCTGTAGGGCATCAAGAATGGCCCTGCTCTTGGATGTGGCTGCAGCAAATGTGCTCCAGTTAACATCTGGCATATTCAGGTCTCCCATCAACAGTATCTCCCTTTCTCTGCCATTCTAAGAATGCCTTCTATCATATCCTTGTCCATTCCTTCCCCTGACATGGGGGTCTGTACACAACCCTGTGCGGATTGTGGTGCCCTTTCCAGTCTCCAAGGTGACCCACAGTGCCTCCTCTCCTCCCTGTTTACTCTTTTGTTCAGTTGCTTTTATCCCTTCCTTTACATAGAGCTACTCCTCCCCTCTTCTCCCTGCCTGTCTCTCCTGTAGGTTATGTACCCTGGTATGTTAACATCCCAGTCATGGTTCTCTGTGTACCATGTTTCTGTGACTGCTACGATATCCAGGCATCCCTCTTCCATTAAGGCCACCAGCTCAGGGCTTGTTGCCCAGACTGACATTGGTACTCATTACCCTCCATTTCCTGATGGCCTTACCCTTTTGCCCCATCCCTGTCCTTCTTGCCTTTGTCACTTTCTCCATTTACCCCTGCCCTTCTCCCTATCGACACCTCTATGTTGGTGTTTGCCACACTTACTACCGTGATTGTTTGGGGGCTAGGATTTCCTGCTCCTTTCAGTGCCTCCCCTTGGCTAGTTTAAAAGCTTGCCAATGAAGCATTTAAACCTATCACCTAGGATCCTGGTTCCCTCCTGGACAGATGCAGCCCATCATGCCAGTATAGGCTTGCATCACTCCAGGTGGACCCCAGTCCCCAATGAAGCCAAATCCCTGAGCTCCACACCAGTTTTCAACCACTGATTGAATCCCATGGTGGAACACCCTAGCCTCCCCATGCCATAGACAGGTAGCACCTCCGAGAAGGTTACCGTGCGTGCTACTTGTCTAAGGCCCCTCCCCAACTCCACAAACTCTTCCTGCACTTCTCTGATCCCTTTCTTAGCCAGGTCATTTGTCCCTAGGTGGACAATGACATCCAGCTCCCTCCCCTGTGCAGCTGCTCCGGCAATCCTGAGGATTCGCTCCTGTCCCTCCAAGCCATGGCGCCAGGCAGGCACCTTACCTCCCTCTCCCCTTCCTGCCCCAGTTCTACCTTCCTAACAACCTTGCACACCCAATTTTGGGCTTGTTTGTGGGGGTCTTTTGAAGATGTCAAATTGCATTTGGGTGCAAGCCATTTTGGCACCCTAGTGCAGGAGTGCAATCAGGAAAACACTAAGTAGTGCCAGTTAAGCTATCCGATTGAATCAGCAAGGTCTTCCCGAACATTTGCTAGGTGGTGAGCAAAATGAGGTGCTCTGTTTTGTGCATATAGAAAGGAAAGAGTAACTTTAACCATACACTGCCAAAGCGTGTTTACAGGTGAAACCGGGAAGCGCAATTAAGGACTTGCTCAGGGTATGCAAGTGGGTGTTGATGGGGGATTCAAAACCCGGTTTGCAGCTCAGTGCCCTTATACTAAACTGCCTCCTGAGACTAAAGTCACAACAAGGCACAAAGTGCAGCACAAAACTTTGCACTGCACTTTAGCTTTCCCCAGCCATTCAATTTTGTTATTCACAGTCGGATAATGCACCTTGCTGTCCAGCTGTGAGTAGCAGCTTGGTTGAGCCAGCACTAACCCAGTGGCCCAGCACTAACCACTCCCAATGCAGCCTGGGCCTGACCCAGGAAAGCATCAGGCAATGGATAATGCAGTTGCACTACTTGGCAATTTTATGAAGCATCCATGCAATGAGCCTATCAGGCATGCATGGTGCTTAGAAGCCATCAGCATGCCTATTATGGGCTCCATTAGAATGGACTGCAGCTGGGTTGCACCTCACATTGCCCAGACTGGGCAGCTACTCCTGTTGCTAGTGGCTTTCCTCATTCCACCAACCCCACATTGGCACATGCCTAGCATACTGTTGGCCACCCCACAGCTGACACCCATCCTGTTAAGTGACACAACAGTGTCCCTGGTACTCTGGCAGACCCCCATGCAACACCAAGCTTGGTGAGTAATTGAAAGGTTCATGGTAGTGTAGTTGTCCCTACTCCCACCCAACTCCCAGCCCCATAATCTGTGTACATCCCTGGTAGTCTATGTACTAGTGGACAACCTTTGAAAAGAAAAGGAGTTACTCGAAGACCAGAGGGCACAGAATGAAACCAGATAGGGGTAGATTCAGAGGAAACATAAGAAAGTACTACCTCACAGAAAGAGTGATGTCTGACCAATTAACCACCTATTGTACCACCACAGACCCTACCTAGGTCACGACTTATTTCCTCCCTGTTAGTGTGTATTCCATCCACAAGCCCCATTACTTGTGTGAAATATTCCTGGTAGTCAGCACCCAGCCAGCCTTGATAGTCCATCATGTATGAGTAAATATTCACTAGTGGTAACTTCCCCCAAGCCTCGATCACCTATCATATCTATTAAATATTCCCTGGTAGTAAATTTCTCCCATGCCTGGATCACCGATCATGTCTCATTAAATAATCTCTGTTAGTAACTCCTCCAGCCTGGACTGCCAGTCATGTTTATAACATATTCCTGGTGATCAATTCCACACACATAAGCCTTGATCCTATATTATGTGACAATCCCATATACCTGGTTGTCTAGTGGACCCCACACCACTATCACTCCAACCACCCTGCCCCCCATCCTCATAAAGAGCTAGGGACTGGCACTGCCCACTGCTCATCCTATGGCCAGTCACTGAACCAAGTTCGGAATAAGCATGTATTGTATACGGATGCGCTCAGTGGTGACAGCAGCTGCCATTCACTGGGTGTGTTCTCTCATGCAGCACACGCACTTGTGGTTTAGTTGGCAGCTGGCCGTGTTAGTGAGAGTGGGCTGTGCCAGCCACTAGCTCCATTATGGAATGAGGGAGTGGGGTGATCGGACATGCAGTTACCAGGGCCATTTGCTGTTGTTACACAAATATTGAAAAAAATGCCACTGAAATGAATGAACCGATATACATTTCAAGGCCCCATTCATTTCAATGGTGATTTTCCTGGTCATTGATGCTGGGCTAGTCGAAAATCTGTTGGGCCGGTGGATTTTTCAGCTTTCCAGCCCTGCCAGCTAGTGGCTGAAAAGTTATTTTGACCTCTGTGATGGTTGTGAAATCCCTAGCACCGCCAGAAGCGTGGTGGCCAGTTGTGGAGAGGACTGTCCCATATCTCTCTGAATCCATTCACATATCATGACTGTGTAGTACAGTATGGTCTGCATGCCCATTGGCCCATGCTGTGGATCAATGAAGCGTACAGCTGTACTGTACGCTGTCATCGATGGGCAACCAGACGGTTGGCGGGTGAGAGCTACGCCTACACATGACCAGGAGGGAGGCTGGATGGCGGGGCTCAGCGCGGGTGGGATGGGGTACCACTGGACCACCAGGGTATCAATTTATCATGTTATTTATTACACTTATGTCTGCAATTGGGCTGAAGCTGTCCACTGAACCACCAGGGATATTGGACGTAAGTTTACAGTTATCTGTATGCCTGTGATCAGGCATTGGGCACTTGCCCAGATGTGCAGGGGGCATCAATCCCCAACAGCTGCAGCCTGGCAGGGCACCAGGTGCAAGTCGTCAGGGATCGGTGCACCTGCATGCAACTTGGACCATAATGACATGTTAATGGCCCCAGTTGTGCCTCGCATGCATTATGGCCCCATTTGCATATCCTTCACTGAATGCTCATGGTTCATGCATGCGCAGCAACGCCGGCTGGGCGCATCCCCTACACTGTCTTGCCATAGCGCTGGCGCGGTACCACTGCACAATGTGGAGGCCACGCTTACCATATTCAATGGTGCTGAGCCATGGCGCACTCCCTGAGTGCATCCCAGTTGTGCTGCACCCAGACTTGCTCCCGTGCCTGGCGCACTCTGAATATTCCACCCTAGATATTCAAAGGACATTTTTGTAATAAAAGAAAAATTTCTCCAGTCTTTTGGTAGTGGTGTGGTAAGAGTGAAGAGATGAGCATCTGTTTGAAGCCCAGGAAGGACCCTGAGTTCAAGACCCCAGCGATGACCTCACATTACCTGTAGCACAAAGGACCCATCTACAACCCTTCCGTCTGCCAGCAGACCTCCCAGCACCCTCTGTCTTTCTAATGGGCAGATGCTTGGGACAAACAACCAGATGCTGATGACAGAATTCATTATAATTTTAACAAACAAACAAAAAAAAAAAACATCAGTGAGGGAAGAGTACAAATACAATCAGACCAAACAGGTGCATCAGAAAATTGGTCTGGGTGGATACCACACCCTGGGGCCTCAGTTCTACCGCCCAGTAGCCACAATAAAAAAAAGGAAGCCAGGTGGAAGTGTGGCTCCCTGGACATTCTGCCGACCCTCTCCAGCAATGGCGGTATCTCAGGCCATGGTGGTGAGTGGGCCGACTGCCTGATCTTGATTTCTACACATTTCACAGGCACCAGGATGGGGTAAGGGAGTGAAGGGGAAATTAAAGGGACAAAAGCCCCTAGCAGTAGGAAAAAAGATTAAGAAACATTTAAAGAACCAGTGCCCTGACAAGAAATAGAAGAGCACAGTGGGCTTCCTGGGTGAGCTGCCAGCCTTGAGTGAGGAAAATGTGTTCAGGAAAGCGGGCAGAATACTAGAAAAAAGGCCTCAAAGTGTCATGGGACACAATTTTTTTTTTTTCTCAGCACAGCTTGTTATTCATTATTATAGTCAAATGTGGCTCCAGAACAAAGGCTGTGCTATATCCTAAATACTAAAGGAAAGACTGAGGTCATACCTGGAGGACTATGGCCACCAGGAAGTGAGACAGCATGGATTAATTTCAGGAAGTCCTTTCAAACAATCCTGATACAATAGCATGACTCGTGACAGGTGAGCTGATAAGGGTTATGCAGTGGGTGTCCTTTACTTGGACTAAAGCAAGGCCTTCCATTTGGTGCCTCGTGGGTGGCTTGGGGAAACTAACTGGTGTAGGGATTAAAAAGTTGGCTGAATGGAAGGCTGCAATGTGGTGGTGGGAGGGAGCTCAACTCTGAGCCGGGACTAGTGAGTGCGACAGGGCTCCATGCTGGGACCAGTATTATTTGGGCTCTTCATATCAGACATTGCTAACACGGTGGTGAGCAAGGTGGTCTGTTCGCGACGCCAGCAAAATAGAACAGTGGTGGATGGAGGAGGGATGGGGAAGCAGCTGCAGGGACCAAGAAGCAAGCTAGAGGAGTTGGTCAGAGAGGTGGCAGCTGGGGTTCAATGCAAAGATGTACATATACACAGCCAGGGTGAAGAACCCAAGGAAAGAATACTGTCTGGGGGGTGATTAAGCTGGGGATCACTGAGGAGGAGAAGGATCTTGGGAGTAATGGTAATGGGGACTATGAACAATACTGCCCAGTGCAGGAGAGCAGCTGCAAAGAGATCAAAATGCTGGGGTCATAAGTGAGGGGTGTCGTCCAGGCGGAGGGAGAGATGATTTGCTCCTTCTACAGGTTGATGGTAATGCCACACTTAGAGTACTGTGTGCAGTTTGGAGGCCATACACATGAAACCTGTTATCAGGCTACCGGAGGGTGTGTGTGAGGAGGGCAGCGAAGACAATATGTGGAATGGTGGGAGACAATGAGAGCAGGCTGGGAGACCTGAATATGTACACTCATGGATGATGGAAAGGATGGGGGCATGATAGAGACATTCAAGTATGTAAGAATCATTATGATGGGCAGATGGTGTCTTTAAGCTAAGGGGGGACACAGGGGCATGAGCTAAGAATAGAGGGGAGAGATTTAGGAGTAAATGAGGGGACATTATTTCATGGAGAGGTAGTAGCAAAATGGAATGCTCTACCAGAATGGGTGGTATCATGTGAAACTATGAAGGATTTAAAAGAGCAAGAGACAGGGAACAGGGAGAGTGAAGGTGAGGGAGGTGGGGCAGACAGTGAGATGACAAGGGAAGGTTGGGGCAGCTGCAAACTAGGGGTGCTAGCTGAACACCGAGCAGATTTAAATAGACCAGGTGGTCTGTATCTGCTAGCACATTTGTGTTTGTATCCTCTGGAAGCATGTCTTTCAGTACTGGAGCATTGATTAGGGAAAATGGCTGCCCCCAAGCAGAGGTAGTAATCAAAGGGATAAGATTAGTAATCTCGACCCCACCCCACCACCTGCTATTCTGTAACAGGAGGTGGCTTGGCAAGCAGTTGGTAATCATCCCGATCCTCCTGCCATTCAGTACCTTGGCAGTCAGGAGGGCATAAGACACAATCCCACCACAGAGGACAGGGGAGATGATAGTGTTCCTTCTGATGGTTAAGGAATTCTGGAGGCAGTTCTAATATTGATCAGACATATCCAACATTGTTCAGATAGAATGAATATTGTGTATTCTGGTACTCCATCTTAAGTCCATCCTTTGAGATCTGTGAAGCTTTGTGAATGACAAGGTAACAGTACACATTGCAAGTTCATTGGTTGGCAAGATCCACCAATGGACATCCAGGTGTACAGTAACTGTCATTCATAGCCAGCTCTGTCAGTGGGCGCCTGTGCAGCATGCAGATGGTTGAGCTGCCACTGATGTTAGAACTATGCCATGATTGGGGAGCGGGATGGGGCGGAGGGGCATAAGTGGGTGTGGGTGTTGGTGTCTACTGGATCACCAGGTTGACTTAGGGGATTACAGCCAATGTGTGATCAGATGGAGCCAGTGGGGAGGGAGGGCAGTTATTATTCCTTTACCCCAGCAGTGTGCGACATACAATCTGGGTGGCGAGCAGGGAGGTGGGTTCATATATGTTTTATTTACTGCTACAATGTGGGGCATACAGCCGGGTGGTGGGCAGGAGAGGAGCACTGTACTACCAGGTGGGAAGGCTGTCTTGCAATATGACGGACTGCCAGGGGTGGTCACCTACTTAATCTACTTGTTGTGGGACATTTTGAGGAGTGCAACTCCAGACTTGCTGTGGGATACACCTCCAATGAGTTTGTGATTGGGGCTTTACCACATGTATCGGCACTCACACAACTCCTCCAGACACATGTTATTAACATTAAGGGTAGTGTATGTGGTGCACACTGGTCCACCTACTGGTCGCCTAGTGCTCAGTTGGGATTCTGCCAGCACAGCTTAGATGCATCAGTTGCATCCCTTTATGAATCCTGCCCCTGAGAGTGCACCCTATTCCTGGATGAGTCCTTCTCAAGTAGTTAGTGACTGCAAAATATTCTAAGTTAAAATCTCAAGTAATTAATATAAGACATTTTTTGCATTTCAAGTAAAACAACTGAAAATTTTCTAAGTCATATAAACAATAACTCTCCAAAGCAGGAATTATGTTAAAGTAGGAACATTTCAATTAATTCCTGGCTACAGTATTTTCAATTTAGTCTCTCCAATTAATGAATAAGTAAACAAAAAAATTAGCAACAATTGCTAGATGGCAAAAGCTAAACATTAGTTGATAAAACCTCTCAACCAATGGTCAAGCTTAATAACTTAACTTTTAGTTAGCCATTAATCAATGAAAAGGTAATACTAGTTATTTGCTAACTTATTTTTTTTATGTATGGACGCTGTTGAGCTTGTTACCTCCATTACAGCACCTTACCACAAATGGAGAATTATATCTAATGGGTGATGTAAATCACAACTGGTTGTCACCATCCTTTAGTAAGACCCGGAATGACATAAACCCCTCAACCTCACCCAGCTAATAAATGGTCAACACACCCAAACCACAAAACCCAAATCATACTCTATAGATAGGACCCTCACCACCACTCCTCACCATAGAGTACTATTAGGAACACTCCCAGACACCCTAAGTGATCACCATGAATCTGTCTTGTGCGAGAGATCATCGACCTAACCCCCACACAAAATACTGATGACACTTTCAGTTCTCTTGATCTAGCCCCACTCCACCTTTAACTTGCCCAAGTCGACTGGTCACCAATATCCTCTGCTAATTCTATTGACAAAGCTCTATTGTACTTTTAAGGACAACTTCCTTGCAGTCTGGGATAAGCATGCTCCTTTAAAGAACCTGAGTTCATGGTAACCACTCACCATGGGTCACCCTGAACTCCTGAGATGCCAGCAAGCATGAGACCATGCTGGAAAATACATAAAACTTCAAACTACCTCAAGACCTCGTCAACACCGGGCCCTATGAATTACTGTATCAGGCTTATTAGACTGGCCAAGCAGAGTATTTCAGCCTCATTCCAGTCAAACATAGCGAACCCTAGATTCTGGAAGTTCACCCCTTCTCTCCACCATCTAAACCTCCAACCCCCTAAAATAAAAAAAAAAAAAAAATTTGACCACCCCTCTGTCACTGCTGAATTCAATAAATACTTCACTTCTTGTGCTTCCTCCCTCTCTCATCCTCCCTCCCAACCCCCAACTCTGCCCGTACCTCCCTACTCAAACCGAACACCCAACTGCAGGAGTTTCCCTCCTCCCAGTATCTCCATGAGAGTTCAGGAAGCCTCCTGCCCCTCAATCCAGTCAAAGGAGGGTCCCTTGACCATCTGGAACCAAAAATCACTCAATCTCTGCACCTATCTCCTCCCATAGCTGCCCTTCTAACCTTTCACCCTTTGCAGCAATTCCTCAGAATGTAAACATGTGACTGTTATTCCCCACATATGGATGGTGACCTCCTCTCACCAAACAATTACAGGCCTATCTTGCTACTACCAGTCCTGGCCAAACTCCAGGAGCACCTGTCCTTACTCAGCTCTCTACCTTTCTCCCAAATCCTCCTCCTCCACTCCTTTTCAGTCTGGCTTCAGAAAAGCCACCCACTCACTATATCCTCCCTAGGCTCACTGACTATCCTCCAGGTATGGACAGTGGGCAAATCCTGCTTGCATTTTTGTCGGCCTTCTTGCCAAGGTTTGGCGAAAAGCGGTCTCTCCACTACTCCTCCTGAATCTGACTTCAGATGGCCTGTCCATCTCTGCCACTGACTCAATCTAGAGCTCACCTTTAAAGGTAGAACACAATCGAGTCACAGGGTAGCTGAAGCTCTGCCCCCCAAAAATCCACACTGGTGCCAAGAGCCCGTTCTAGGCCCACTACTTTTCTCAATTTTTCTCAATGATCTTCCTGCAGTCTGCTCATCTGTGTCCATTCATATGTATGTAGCTAACAGTCCTGTATACCTCTGACGAGCTCCACTGACGTAGAAGTCAGGCTCCAGCAGGACTTTGACAAAACTCAGCTTTGGCTTCCCTCACACCATCTCTTCCTTAACACCAAAAAGACAGTCTTCATGACCTTTGGCACAAGTCAGAGGCTCTCTAAGCTTACCTCCTCTCCTTCCTATCACACCATCAATGGGACTTTTCTCGAGGACACATCCTCTTTTAGGTATCTTGGAGTCTGGTTTGACCAGCACCTCAATTTTTCTGGTCACATTGACACCATCTTGTCAAAACTGCACCCCAAGCTAGGTGTACTGTACAGGGACTGTAATTCTCTTCCACCTATGGCTAGGCGTGAACTGTTCCATAAGATGATCCTACCTATATTTGACTACTGTAATGTGAGCCACCACAGTGCTGCCCCAAGTCCTCCTAGCCAGAATGAATACCCTCTTCAACTCTTTCTAGTAAGCTTTATCTGGATGCTCACCCTGTCACTCATCACTGGAAACCTCTATTATAACAAACGCCCTCCCTTCTCTGGACAACCCGACGCCTCTCTCACTCACGCTAAATTCAACTCTAAATTCTGGTTCCACTCTCTCCCATCTTACTTTCTTCTTCCTTAACACTACCATCAACATCTCATCACCTCTTAGATCCACTGATGCTCACACTCCTACCGGTCCCTGCTGATCAACAACCATAGGTCAATCAGGTCTCGCACCACCTCTAAATTCTGGAATGCACTCCCCCAGATTCACCATTCTTCATCCACTGCATCCATTTCATCTGCTCTACTAACTTCTACTCCACTAACAGCACCTATATATAACCCCCATCCCTACTCTCTATCCCACCACCACCCAGTCAACAACTCCAAAGTATTTAACATCTCCTTATGTATAAGTTATTATGATCGACTGATGCTCTCTTTGACTGTATCTACAACAAATCTGTTATATCGACTTACTGTACCTTAATTTTAACTGTATTATGTATGTGCATTTAATTGTTGTCTTGGCTCTGTAGCCTATTTTATCAGTATTATGTATCCAGTGTCCGTAAATGTATTTTGTACCGGTTATGGTAATCGTGTATGTATCTTTTCCCCACATATACCCCTCTTCCCAGGATGTACCGCGAGATGCGCAATTTCGATTGCTCAGTGTACTTTTCTGGTGAAACCTTTCAATAAATTTAATAAATAAATAAATTATATCACCCAAGCACATGCACTATGCCATGGGGAGGCCTGCCGTAAATGTCTGGTGTGTATGACAGGCACACAAGATGCAGCAACAAATGCTCGATATGCACAGTCCCATAGGCACAGAACATGTCTGACCCCATGCAGATGACATATGGCACCACACAGACATGGGGCCTACCTGTGACTCCAAAAAGTGGGACATGACACACTGACATGACATTACGCAAGACAATATGGCACTGTGACCAGTGCAACACACTGCTGTACATCACAGAAGCTAGACCGAAGACTAATTGCTATAGTGTTTCAGTTATGTATGTTGCACCTATCACTGTTAAGGTAAGGTATCACAGTTATCTGCACTCCATGAGGAGCAGCAGGAAGACATATCCACTATAAGATCAGGACATGTAGCATTTCCATAATGGACAGAGAGCTCTAATGGGCCCACCGCCTTCTCAGCTCCTCACACCTTAGTATGTACCTTAGTATGTGCCATGTGTTTGTGGAAGGATGCAACCACCTCACACCAGGACCATCCTGACAACATTGGGGCAGATGGTAACCCTAGCAGTATACCCCTGCCATACAGGATCAGGGACATGGCTGCTGACATCAGGGACCAATGACCACTGAAGAGCAGCTGATATAAATGCCTCACCACGTAGAAGCCACAAAGAAAAGGCATGTCCTGATCAACAGCTCAGTGCATGTAACACCAATGTTTGACACAGAATGGTGTACAGCACAGCCATATGTAACAGATGCAGGGACAGAGGACATCCTGTAGCACACCCAGTGACACCCTCAAAAAGCAGAGACAGGTGAGAGGGATGCACACAGATGGGTTAAAGTCAGGTGCCCACCTTCCCCACAGACCCAGGTGGCAGCAACACACCACTGCCACCAAGAAAGGCAACAACTGGTGTAAAGCAAAAATAGCTTTAATAAAATACAATGTGCCATACAGAGATGCACAATGGGCTGTACCAGCCTCTGCCTCCTCATCACATTCCCTTCAGTCCACGTAGTCCTGCGAGTCCTCATTGGAACCCTTAGGAGTGGTGTCAGTGTACCAACATTGAATCAGGACCACCCTATGGAGCAGACCACAATACCCCTGTAACAGAAGCCAAAGAGGACAGGCATAAGTGATCTGTAAAAAGTTACCCATTTAAGGGAGCAGATCACAGCTCTTCTTCAAAAAAAAGCAATAGAGCCAGTGCCGGCAAACTGGATCGGGGAGGGATTCTACTCCCTCTTCTTTCGGGTCTCCAAAAAGACGGGAGATCTGCGCCTGATACTAGACCTCAGTGCCCTAAACCTCTTCACAGAATACAAGCGGTTTTGGATGCTGATGCTACAAAGCCTGCTGCCTCTCCTTTCCAAAGAACAATGACTTTGAGCCCTGGACATGAAGGGTGGGTTTTTGATCTCTGTTCTTACACAAGAGCCGAACGAACTGAGGTAACGGCTGGAAAGAACTGGTGGGCGGGTGCGGGTCCACCCCTTTTGTAGTCAGACTGACGTCTCATCACCTGATGTCGGGGCAGTCCCCGCTGATGATTGCTAGCCACAAGTTTGCCATTGGAACCTGATGCCAGGGGGCACAGTCCTATAGAAGACCTACTGCAGGAACCCTCTCAAAGTAAGATCTGCACATTCCAATATTTGTTCCGCACCGCAGATTCCTCAGATTTTCTTTCCAAGAGAGAGCTTTACCAGTCCAAAGCTCTTCCTTTGGCCTCCTCTGCACCACCATGGGTTTTACCAAGTGCTTAGCAGTTGTGGGAGGAGCCTTGAGGAGTCAGGGCACTACGTCTTCCTCACCTTAATGATTGACTACTTGCAGCTCCCACGAGGTAGGGGTTGGAGACTTCTATCAGCTACCCTGCACCTCCTGAGCAACTGGTATTACTGTAAACTACCCCAGATCCCAGCTTTCTCCTTTCCAGTGCTTGCAATTTACTGGGGTGATTCTAGACACAGTACAGAGTATGGCCTTCTCCTCTGGACAGGGTAGAGACCCTGGAGGAGACGGGCCAAGCTGGTATCCTCCAACCAACACATTTCCAGCCAGGGCAGTTCTTTACCTCCTTGGCCTCCTTGGCAGCCATCCCAATAGTTCTAATGGCAAGACTCACGTGCACATCAGTGGACTCTCTGGTCTCTATGGGATCAGAGGCGGACAACTTGGACAACAGTATCCTAGTTTCCAGTCGATGCAGAAAGATCTGCAATGGTGGAAGAACTCTGACAACCTGACTCGAGGAGTTTCCTCTCAAGCCCCTCCTTACTCACAAATCCTGACCGAGGGTGCGTCGGGAATAGGATGGGGTACCCATCTCAGACATCATAGGACCCAGGGCCTGTGGTCAGCTGTAAAACACTACATTTGCACATAAATGTGCTAGAAATGAGAGCAGTTCTATATGCTCTTCAGGCATTTCAGCACATGCTTTAGCAAGATACTCTGTTGATCCAATCAGACATGTGCGTAGTGTGGTACATCAATGAATTGGGGGCACCTGCTCATATCCTCTTTGCAGAGAAACAATGCAGGTTTGGAATTGGGTGGTTCTGCACAAGGTTAACGCCTTGGCAGTCCACGTCCCAGGCATGCAGAACATTCTTGCAGACAGTCTCAGCTGCACTAGGGCAAGAGAGCATGAGTGGGAGCTAAAGCAAGAGGTTATAGACCACGTCTTTGACCTCTAAGGTTGTCCAAAAGTGGATCTGTTCGCAGCCCCCTCAAATGCAAAACGTCCCAAGTTTTGCTAACTCGATCCTGTGCACGGTGCTTTTTGGTAAGATGTGCTGTCACTTTGTTGGACAGGGAAATATCTGTATGCATTCCCTTCCTTCCCAGTTTTACAGAGAGTGCTAATCAAGCTCTAAACAGAAGGAGCACAAATGATTCTGATAGCTCCATTTTGGCCTCGGCAAATTTGGTTCGCTGCTTCAGCACCTGACAGAACCTCTGGTTCTTCTACCACTTTCCTCACGATCTCCTGATGGGCACACTGGTACATACAGGTCTGAAGTCCCTTCATCTTCGTAAGTGGCTCCTCAAGACATAGTCGCTCCAGATTTGGGATTTCCCTCAGGTAGTTCGATTTTAGTAGAGGCCAGAAAGCCTTCTACCAGAGCTACATATGCCAATAAATGTAACAACTGGTTCAGTCAAAGAGCTGTTTCATCTTGGAATGCACTACCTATGTAGGTGGTAAACAGTGAAAATATAATGGTATTTAAAAAATAGGTTTGATCTTTTTATGGGACTCAAAAAAATACAATATAGAGGATAATGTATGGGCATCGGTGGTTAACTTACACTATGCTAGTATCGAGTGGTTCCCTTGGCAACTTAGGTAAACCTCGAGAGTGCAGCTCAAGAGGTTTACCACAGTTGCCATAGGAACCACAGGATACGAGCACAGTGTGGTTGACCACCTCTGCCCATACATTGTCTTTTATAATGTATGGGCATTGTATGGACATCGTTGTGGCACGCAGGGAAAAAAAAGCAGACCTGCTTCAATTAATAAAACAAGTACTTTCCCACCTCACCCAGATGCCTGAAGCTGAGAAGCTAATTCTGAATGGGCTGACGGTCAGGCTGGCAGGCAGGGTTTGAAACGGATGGCTCTCCTGCATCCTTAGATACGGCCATGTGACTGGATTCCATGTTGTTAACCCATCGATGCATTAACAACAGTTCTACATCCCAACGATGATATAACAAACCTTTAGAAATGATGATTCTAAGGTTAACAATATTCTAACATACACTGTACATAAATTAATACTTCTTGTCATCTCCACCTATAAAAGGTGGCGAGTTCCAACAGGCCTATGGTCTCCTGAACTCATAACAACCTGTGAACCTATGAATCATATGCCATGAGGTGGAAGTGTTTTCCATCTAGGCCTACCGAAGGTTGGGACCCTTTTTCATGTCCGCTCCTCAGGTCATGGAGCATCTTCTTCATGTGTCTGACCTGGGCTTCAGCTATTCATCGCTGAAGGTACATCTAGCGGACATCTCTTCCTACCATATTTTAGTAAAGGGTAAAGCTGTGGCTCAGTTAAAGGTTTCTAAAACCTTCCTAAAGGGTATTTTGCATCTGAAACCCCCAGTGCATAAGCCTGCTCCACCATGGGACCTTAATTTTCTTTTAGAGAAATTGACCTAACCTCCTTTTGAACCGGCAAGTACATATGAAATGTGTTTTTTGTCCTGGGAAGCGCTCTTTTTAGTTGTCATCACTGCTCGAAGAATTTCTGACCTTCAGGCCCTGATGTGTAAGGAGCCTTATCTGATTTTTCACAGATAAAATGTGCACTTATCCTAAATTTCTTCCAAAAGTATTTTCAGAGACTACCTTGAATCAGTCTCTTCAGCTGCTGGTGTATTACCCAGAGTATTCTAATCAGGAGGAGGCCATTCTGCATGTGTTAGAACATTCACAGAATTTTGCGTTATTACACCAACAGGACAAAAAATGTCAGAAAGATGGATCAGCTTTTTGTTTCTTTTGCACCAAAGAGAAAGAGAATGTGTGGCAGTTTCCAAACAATGTCTTTCCAAATGGTTGGCAAACTGCATTGTTTTTTGATACCAGAAGTATGGTAAAGTCCTTCTGGACAAGTGAAAGGACATTCTACCAGGGGAATGGCTGCCTCTACAGCCTGTTTCAGAACTGTATCTGCCACAGAAATCTGCACGGCTGCTATTTGGAGTTCTGTCCACACTTTCACGAAACACTGCAGTTTGGATATTACCTCTAGATGCAGAGCTTGTTTTGGACTGGCAGTCCTCCTGGGACTCCTGTCCTAAAATTTTGGCTACCTACTAGGTTTCTGTTCCAGCCTCCCATATTTTCCTGTCCCTTGGACTCTTACTGTTTGGGACTCAGTCCTACAAGAGCCCTCTCGAAGTAAGATAGTACAGCTACGCAATAACTTACCATAAAGTAGATCTTTGAGAGAGGTTCTTGCCAGTTGGTAACCTTTCTCACTCTACTTCCCCCTCTTTAGTCTGTAGCTCTTTCTCCAGGAGCCACTTCTTGGATTGAGGAGCCTCTTCCCATTCTCCTGTCATGACTCTTAGATGTCTCTGGTGGGAGAACTGGGGGGCGGACATGGGGGCCGCCCACTATATAGTGTCACGCTGACATCTGTCATGTGACGTCAGATGGGTTGTTCCCCGTCAGACACTGCTAGCAAAAGTTTCCATGTGGTCCTGATGACAGGGGGTGCAGTTCTACAAGTAATTACCTACTGCAAGAGCCTCTCTCAAAGATCTACTGTTACGATAACTACTTACGTAATTGTACTTTTTGAGGGGTATCTGTGTGGTGTTTTGAAACACAGTGCAGTTTCAATGTCTCTTGCCAGGAACTGCATTAGCTTCACAAACATCAGACATACACAGTTATAACTTTGCAATCTCTTGTGGTATAACCATATAAAAACATAAGAACATACTGAAGAAGCCAGCAGAAGGTGGCCATTTAGTCCATGAAGTCTGCTCATATTGCAGGGTCCACAGCTCGACACTATTCCTGCCCTCCCCACTCCTCCTCCATTCTCTCTACCCATGATCCTTACCTTCCCCCCACGCCGGTTTTACTATAGGTCGACATCCCAATATCAACATCCCTGACAGCAACAGACACAATGGCAAGTGTGGCACTGTACTGTTGAGGATGTGCTATGTTTTTTTGGGGTTGTGCACCTAGAACCCCCCACCCCTGTCTCTAATGCAGGTCTTCGTGGTCGCAGTGTCAACCTCACGGTCAGCATACCCCCATGTCTACCCCAGCCTCTCTTAAAGCTGCCCACTGTCTTCAACAAGATGGCCTCTTCCAGCAGCGCATTCCAAGTGTCCACCACGCTCTCTATGAAGAAGTGCTTCCTGACCTCCCTCCTAAACCTCCCACCCTCCAGTTTAAGATGGTGCCCCCTCGTGTTATGGTTGCCACTCAGCTTAAAGAGACACTCGTTATCAACCTTATTTATCCTTTCAAGTACTTGAGGGTCACAGTCATGTCCATGTCCTGTCTCTCTCTCTCTCTCTCTCCTGTCTTCCAGGGAGTACATGTTCAGTGCCCTCAACCTCTCCTCATATGCTTGACCCCGCTGACCCGCCATCATCTTTGTAGCCCTCCTCTGAACCTTCTCCAGCAGGTTAATGTCCTTTTTTTGGTGTGGGCACCAGTATTGAACTCCATACTCTAGATGCAACCGTACCAGTGACCTGTACAAGGGCTGTATAACCTCCTCCCTCCTACTACTGATGCCCCTAGATGTTTATTTATTTATTTAAGCATTTAACCAGGAAGGCATGCTGAGCAGGCTACTGCTCATTTCCAGATGCGTCCTGGGGGGAAAGGATACAAAAACATAGTTGAAAGTGGGGGAAAATGGGGGAGAAATACTGTGGGTTAAGCTGGAAAGGAAAATGGGGACAGCCATCCACACAGGTGTGGTCTATAGACCACCAGCCCAGGAGGAAGAAACAGATAGGGAGCTGATGCTAGCCATCCAAAGGATGGCAGACAAGGGTGAGGTAGTACTGGTTGGAGACTTCAATATTCCAGACGTGGACTGGAGCATTCCAGCAACAGCATCAACTAGGACACGATTTATCCTGGACTCCTTCAGGGTGCCTCCTCAAGCAACTGATAATGGAACCAACTCGGCAGAAGGCAATACTGGACCTTGTGCTCTGAAACAGGGACAGTGTGATGGGGAGTAACAGTGGGGGAGCACCTGGGAAACAGTGACCACCAGTCATTGTGGTTTGAAATCACAGAAAGAGCAGAACCAAACCACACAAAACAACGTATCCTGGATTTTAGGGGGACTTTGGGAAAGTTGGGAGATACTTGAAAGAGGCATTAAGGGAATGGGACAGGAATCAGGGTTGAGGAACAGTGGGCAGTATTTAAAATGGGGATTACAAGAACAACAGAATTATGTATTAAGCAGGTTAGCAAGAGGAAAAGGAAAGGAGACCATTATGGTTTTCAAAGAGGTAGCAAAGAAAGTGAAAGCCAAAAGATTGCATTCAGGCAATACAAAAAGACACAGGCAGAAGGGATAGGGAGAAATCCAGGATAAGCAAAAGGAGGCAGGAGGTCAGTAAGGGAAGCCAAAGCTCAGACAGAAGAACACATTGCAAAATCAGTGGGTGGGGGACAAAACCTTTACAGGTACATAAGTGAAAAAAAGAAGACAAAGGGAGGATAGTGAGACTGAAGGGGAGGATGGGGGCCACGTGGAGGATGACAACAGTAAAGCTGACATACTGAACAGGTATTTCTGCCCAGTCTTACTGAGGAAGGGAGGGGTAATGGGTCTGAAGGGAGTACAGAGGAAGAATGGTGCAGAAATGGACACAAGTCCCTTTACATGAGAAAAGGTCCTGAAGGAACTGGAAGTAAAAGAGTTGATAAAGCAATGGGGCCAGATGGGGTGCACCCAGGGTCCTTAAAGAACTAAGAGGTGGTGGTGGCTAAACCTCTGGCTATCTTGTTTAGCCGATCACTGGAAACAGGAGAGTACCCAAAGACTGGAGGACAGCAGATGTAGTCCCCTTACAAAAGTGGGAACAAAGAGGAAGCAGGGAACTACAGCCAGTCAGCCTCACCCGGTAGTAGGGAAGATCATGGAAGCAATACTGAAGAGAGATTGGTGGAACATCTGGTTGTCAATGGACTACAGGACCCAAGGCAGCATGGTTTCACCAGGGAGGTCATGTCAGACCAACCTCATTGAATTTTTGACTGGGTGACTAGGAGGTGGATCAGGGAGGGCAGTGGACATGGCCTATCTGGACTTCAGCAAGGCCTTTGACACTGTGCCATAGAGACTATTACACAAACTGGGGAATATGGGTGTGGGCAGGACAGTAGTGTGGTGGGTAGGTAACTGGCTGGGTGGCAGGACACAGAGGGTGGTGGCAAATGGCTGTCACTCCACAGAGGGAAGAGTGACCAGTGGGGTACCACAGGGATCAGTGCTGGGACCGGTTCTTTTCAACATCTTCATCAGTGACATGGCGCAGGACCTAGAAGGCAGAATTTCACTGTTCGCTGATGACACAAAGCTCTGTAACAGAGTAGACACACAGAGGTGTAGACAGAATGAGAAGGACCTGCAGAAACTTGAAGAATGGTCAGGGGTTTGGCAGTTGAAATTCAATGCAAAAGTGCAAGATAATGCATATAGGGGTACAAAAAACCTGGCAATATATCAGTTGGGGGTGAGGATACAGCATGCACCAAGCAGGAAAGGGATCTTGGGGTTATCATCTCTGATGACCTCAAGGTAGAAACTAGTGTGACAGGCAGCAGGTGAAAACAAATAGGATGCCAGGATGTATAGGCAGGGGCATTACCAGCAGGAAAGGGAGGTCATAATTCAGCTATACAAGACACTAGTGAGGCCCCACCTGGAGTACAGTGTACAGTTCTGGAGACCATACCTACGTAAGGACATAAACAGGGTAGAGAAGGTTCAGGAGGAGAGTAACAAAGATGGTGCATGGATTGCATCACAAGTCCTATGAAGACAGGTTGAAGGAACTGAACATGTACTCCCTGGAGGAGAGGAGGGAGAGAGGGGATATGATAGAGACATACAAGTATCTTACAGGGAGGAACAGGGTGCAGGAAAACACTATTTTTAAGTGAAAAAAGATGTTCCAGAACTAGAGGGCATGGGATGAAGTTGGAGGGGGACGATTCAGAGGAAACATGAGAAAAGAATTTCTTCACAAGAATGGGTGGACAGATGGAACACCCTGCCAGAGGAAGTGGTGGGGGCTGAAACAATCCAGGATTTAAGAATGCATGGGATAGACATGAAGGAATTCTGGAGGTCAGGGGTAAGGGGCAACAGACTTCTAGGAAAACAAACTGAACTTACAAGCTCAAATGGGCAGACTGGGTGGGCCATAGACCCTTATCTGCCGACACTGTCTATGTATCTATGTATCTATGAAAGACAGACATAATACAAATGTGGTTACATAATGGGAATACCTGCTAGCACAACAGGTCCTGGTTTAAAATACAAAGGACTGAGATAACAACAGATACAGGCATAGCTTAGATGCATTACCATATAATATAATGCATCCCAGCATCTTGTTTGCCTTTGCTGCTGCTTTCTTGCACTGTGTGCAGTGCTTCAAGGTCACTAGTGATCATAACTCCCAGGTCCTTCTCTCCTCTGATGCAGATACTCGGACTCCACCCAGATAGCACTCTGTCCTGGAATTCTTGGCTCCAATATGAATACTTTTGCATTTCTTGGCATTGAAGCCAAGCTTGCCAGACCTGGACTACCTCCTCAGCTTTCCAGATCTTTCTGTAGATCCCTGTATCCCTTCAGCTGTGTCCACTCTCCAGTAGAGCTTGGTGTCATCTGTAAATAGGCACATTTGCCTCAATACCATCCCCAATGTCACTGCTGAAGACATTGAATAACACTGGCCCCAAGCACCCGAGCCTACGCAGGACTCCACCAGTTATCTCTCTGGTGCCAGATAACTCTTCCCCCCACAACCACCCTCTGGGTTCTGTCCCTCAGCTACTTTTCCACCCATCTGGCCATCTTTTTCTAAACCTGGTGACCAACCTTTTGTGAGGCACAGAGTCACAGGCCTTGCTGAAATCAAGATAGAGGATGTCTACTGCTTGGCCCCTGTCTACTGTCTTAGCAACACAGTCAAAAAAGTCAGATTCATTTGACATGATCTCCCCCCATGAACTCATGCTGCCTCACATCCTGGAACTATGCTCCTCTAAATATTCCAACCTTTCCTTTAGTATGGTCTCCATGGAGCTTACCCACAATGGAAGTCAGACGGCTGGTCTGTAATTCCCTGAATCATCCTTGGGACAGCTTTTGTGGAGGGCAATACATGTGCTGTTTTCCAGTACTGCTATACCACACCTGTCTCTAGTGAACTATTAAATGGGTCTGCCAGTGGCCTGTACCAGCCTCAGCCAGTTCCTTTTGTACACTTGGATGTACTCTGTCCAGAGCCTGTTGATTTTCTCACCTTCTATGCCAGCAGCCCCTCCCTCACTCTGTCTTCCCCTATCGCTACATCTGTGTTCCCCTGCCCGCGCTCTTCTTTTTCCCTCCTGAGGGCACTGGTCCCAAAGTTATCCCTGAAGTCCCCTAAATGTCAGGTTGTTATAAAATAAGGGTAAAGTATTTTATAGGAGTTTACAAAGGTGGTTACACACTTAATACATTGCAAGGGAAAGCAGCTGAATCACCACAGAGCTGGTGCATGCATGTATTTGAAAGTTGAAAACAACACACTGTGGCAGTGAGTAGCAATTACATCTAAATATACAGGCCCAAAAAATAAAATCAGTGCCATGAAGGTGACGCAACCTGAGAGTGCAGAGACAGCACCAAAATGACGCACCGCTATGTGATCATGTTAGAAAAGATGACGAAGGCACAACTGCAACATAGAAACAGACTTTTTGGCAGAAAAGGACCACTTAGCCCTACAAATCTGCCCAGATGTTCCCTGCTAGAGCCGCCTCTATAGACCCTAACTTGTCCCAGGTGACTCTCTCCTTCCTGCCCCATTTACAAATATTCCCTATGTCTATCCAAATGTATGTGAAGGATCAACATAAGGATAAGAACACATTTTTTCCCCCTGTTGTTTTTCTGGCACTCTGGCCAGGCGGAGGATGTACCCATATCAGGCCAGGTCTCTAGGACTATCCTCCACCCGGCACTTCCTCCCAGCTGTCTGAGTCCAGGGATCATGACTTGCCCTCATGGAGTGGCCCCGTTAAGGAAGAGACCAACATTACCTTGTGAACCACCGCCAAGACCTACGCCATAGGGCTGATTCAGGGAGATAGAGGCAGTCTAGGGTCCTGGCTTCATCCTGCTGCCTTATGAGAGAAATGTTCTCCTTCTTGTTGCATCCGACACATGGACATGCAATGGCATCAGAGGCATGCCATGCACACTCCACTACATGAGCATGCCGATGCCCCTGTGTCTTTGCATTTAAAGTGTCAAGCACACCAACTCCCAACTGCCTCTTGGAGTCAGACTACTGCTGACTGCCTTGTCCCACCCCACCCTGAAGGAGGAGAGCACTACTCCCGATGCTCATCCTCCTCCCCACAGTAGACCCTCCAATGCTCTCAGCTCACTCCCAAACCTGGGCCATCGGCACCGTGAGCAGTAGCTCTACGCTTGCACCAGTGGGCCGGCTGAGAACACAGTTCTTGAGGGTCACACACATGATGCACTGGACTGATAGGTCATGTTCAATCACTAGTGTCACACAGTATACACACCCTAAATGTTAGGGAAAGAAAAAAATTAATATTCTGAAAGATCTTTTGCATATATTTCTGGATGCCACTGTAAATGAGCATGGCTCAATTCTTTCCCCATTAACAATTAAATTGCCTGTAAGACTTAGGCCTTCACTGTCTGCCCTTTGTTTCACCTCAAGGTGCTTCGGAAACTAGCTCTGGCTCATTGTGCCTTTCCCAGTTACCTATTTTCAAGTATTATGGGTCCTCGATAAACCATCATTTATAGTATCTGCAATCATACTGATCTAAAGAACTTAAGTAAATTTACATTGGCATTCCAAAAGTTTCAAGTAATGGTTAAAGTGCTGTAAAACACTGGACATTACACAGTATAATTGTATATAATTTCTAGATGCAAAGTCATTAGGATACCAGGAAAATAAAGGCACAAGACTGAAGCCAAGAGAACACTTTCAATAGAGCATTCCCATTCTCTGGTTGCCTGTGTTTTCATGACAAACATGGTAGAAATACGGACATCTATAGTCATCCCTGCTTAGTTGTTGATCTTTATCCATGCAAAAGAACAGTGATGTACTTACCGTAACAGTAGATCTTGAAGTGTCTTTCTTCAGGCCACAGCTGTGGAACTGTAAGCCTCCAGGCTCCCAGATCACATAGGAACTTTGCAAGCAGTCGGCCAGAGGCTGCCCATGACATCAAATGTCGGCTCATATATAAACGTGGGTGACCCCTCCTCTCCTCAGTTCCCCACTGGAGATCATACTCTGAGGACCTCTCTGAGGAACCAGGAGAAAACCCAGCACTCTGCAAAATCAGGCAAGGCAGAGGGTGATAGGTAGAGCAGAATGGAGATAGGTGCAGCAAAAGCTAGAGTTGCAGGCCCACAGGTTGGAAGGAGGGTGGGACGGCATGGCCTGATGAGAGATTCTCTCGAATAAATCATTCATACCTGGGTTATGATGGTGCCACTGCAGCAGGCGACCTGGTGGTACAGCAGGCTAGTGCAGAAAGAGTTCTCTCTCGGAGCAGGGAGGCAAGCTGGTTAGCTCATTAGAAAGTGCAGGAAACAAGATCAATGTCACAGGCACGGTTAAAGTAAAACATTGAACTCAATTAATAAAACATGGTCACACTCCATGGAGCAATGAGAACAGATCAAACAGGACAATTTTTGCAGAGCAGAAGGACCCCATTTCTTTCAGTGCAGACCCAAGGAACTTTATGGCACTGAACTTGACATATCAGGGGCCACAATTCCCTCTGATAGTCGCTGCAGCACACAGTCTCCTGAAAAACATTCTGGCCTCTTCCTCCTGCATAACACTTATTGTTTATTAACTAAAATTATGTTAACTGGTGGGTCCACTGAGATATAATGTTCCATTTTCAGGGACGCACCCGAGTTAATTTATTTTATTTTTTTATTTAGCTGTTTAACCAGGTATAGCACACTAAGCTGAAAGCTTTTACAGGAGCGACCTGGGAGCACAAGAAGGTTAAGTGACTTGCTCAGGGTCACACAGTATGCAGGTGGGAAGCTGTGGGTCAAACCCAGGTCTGGTCTGCTGGCTGTCACCAGAATGCAGCTCAGAGTCTTAGACCACTCAGTATACTGACTCTAATTACAGTCAATAGAAATACGAGTTTACAACCATAAACCAGTTTATATATATGGACAAGTTAATAACAACAATTAATGAAATAGAGAATAATAAACAGTATAACTGAACAAGCACATTATGAGGAACAGTTATGTAGGATGAAAGAGCATAGTGCACATAACTAATACCGAGGAAATGAAAATGGCATACCTACCATAATTCTTGATATTTCTGTGTATCTTCACCATTCATCACTGGTGGGTTCTGGCCAGAGGAGCAGGACCCAGCAGGAGCATTTTTGTAAGGGGAAGAGTCGACGCCGTGGGCAGCACCGCCCTCATGGCCGGCTGCTGGCTTTGTGGGTTGGCCAGTATCCAACACTGACTCCTCCTCCATCCCAGTTCTGCACATCAGACAGCAAAGAGTAAGAGAGACGAGGAAGGGTGGGGCAAGGGAGCACGAGAGACAGGAAAAGGAACAGATATAAACAGAAAAAGGAATAAGCTGACTGAGAGGACAGGAAAGGTAATCTAGGAGTCTGGGACAGGGGGCCCCAAACCTCTGAGCAGGCTAGGAGGGACAGAGAAAAGAAGGAAGAGAGAGAAGATAATAAGGAGAGAAGAGGGAGACAGAGCACCACCTCTGGAGGGGTCAAGACTCTCTGAGCTTTGGAAAGTGCCACTGTTTTCAGCCATCTGCTCTGCAACTCCAGAGAATTGATAAGAGAATCCTCGGGTTGAAGGGTAACCCCAGGAGGGATTAGCTGGGCAACAGCCCAGAGAGCAGATCTAGACCGGAGTAGAGAGCCCTCACAGCCATGCCCACAGTGGAGGAAACCATGGGGGGCAAGTGTCTCCCTCTCGCTGAACTAAATCCCCTGGGAGGAGGATCCATGCCCCTGCAGGTCTCTGAAAAGAATAATTCTCCCAGAGGAGGAGACAGCTGAGCCTCTAACAAGAGAGAAAACCAGGAAAAACTCTAGAGAACATGGAGCACCATATCCACAGAGATCCTGCAGAGGACAGATATAGCTGCAGCCAAAGGAAAACCACAGCTCCAGAGGAAAGAAGTTGGGGAGTCACCCGGGTCTCCAAGATAATGTTGAAGAGGGACCTCATGAAGAATTTTGAGATGCCACCTGAGCACTGGGAGCTTGAACCAGCCAGAGAAGGGATCCTAGCAGGGATGCAAGGAAGACCCGGGCGAATCCTCAGCTAAGGGACAAGCATCCCTGCCTGTTCTCCTCCAATGGAAACCCAACCTCCCTCCCAAGATCCTAAGCAGAGGGAACAGAGGAATCAGAAGACTTGTCCACAATTGACCTCAACTGGGGAAAATCAAGCAGGAGAGGAACTGCTCAGAGACTGAGGCCCTAGAAGGAAAGGAGGCAGGAAGCAGTGATGAATGGTGAAGACACAAAAGATCAAGAATTACAATAGATACATAATGTTCATATCTTATCTGTGTCAATCTTCACCATTCATCACTGGTGATGATACCAAGCCCCCTGAAGGAGACCTGGTACCTTACTGAGGGAGGAATGTCCCTCAGCCCCCTGTGGGGGAGACACAGGAGGGGAAACCTTTAGAGCCTAACTAGGCCTGGGACTAGTCAGGATGAGGTGAGGTCTCCCTCTGGTTTGGGAGAAGAAGTCGCCCTAAAGTTCCTGCCTCACCCTGCAGGGAAAAGGTGGGTTCCTCAGAAAGAGGGCAATCACCCTTTGCTGGACCACAGGTGATAACCAGGATAGATGAAGCCATGCTGTCTGCCTTATGCAGATCGCTGTTCCAGCTAGCTTGGACACCACCTCAATGGCATCTGCAGTGCCCTTGCTTAGTGCCTCACAAGCTCCAGGCCACATGCAGAGAGGGCAATGTCTTTTCTGGTTGCCTCTATATCAGGCATAGATGCTAGGATTTGCCCTAGCAAGGACCATAAGTGCCTGGTGTAGGCAGCATGATACGTCTGACATGCTGAGATTCAAAGTGAGAGATGTGCTGAGTAAAATGCTCTTCTCCAAGAGTCAAACTCCGTGGAGTCTGTCTCTGGGGGCCAGTCACATCTTGGGAATCTATGCACGGAATGAGTGTCCAGGATCATCACACACTCAAGGGGTTGAGATAAAGGCTCTGGAGATCCTAGGGTGTGCAATACCTGTGCCGGAAGTCCATCTGGGCTCGAGAGGGGACTGGAGGATGTCTCCAAGCGTAGTACGATGCCTCCCTAAAGGGGGGCCAGGCAGGTACCACCAGGTTGCCAGCACTGTATTCGCTTAAAAAAGTGTGCGCCACCTGCTCAGGATTGCGACTTGCTAATCTGGTGATGTGGAGCTCGTCTACTAACCTTGAAAGGAAATGCTGATAACTGGTCTGGTCAGCATCTGAGGAAAGGTGGACAGAGGGATCCTCCCTCAAGTGAGGAAGATGAGGAAGCCAAAAAGTCCGGAGAGTTAGAGACTGGCTGCCCAGGAGGAGAGTGGTGAAACACCTGCTCGTCCATGGACCTTACACAGGTGGGTAAAAGGGCAGCCGTGGCTCTAAACTGTTCCCAGATCAGTGGCCCTGTAGGACCAGAGTTGCCCAGGAGAAGGGGAGGGGTTGGCAGAGGTAGAGGGACCAAAGGTCTTTGAGGAAGAGAGCAGTCTCTGCCAGGGTTCAGGGACCAAACAGGTGAACCAACACCATGGGAGGAACCATTGGTCAAGGTAGTCAGCGGACGTCCAACCAGACTGGAAAGGGCGGGACTGAGCCCTGAAGGAGATTCAACCCTACGAGGTGACTGGGACCGCCTGGGTCCAGAAGGTGTCCATAGCCTATGAGATTAGATCCCTCCCAGGGACCTGAGGAGAAGACAGGGCTAGTGCTGTGCTCCTACCTGAACCCTTGAAGGGTACTAGGGAAGGACACTGCCCCTCAACCCTCAAACTCAAAGAGGGACCTCTTCCTCAGGATCAACCCATGAAGTTCAACTTCCACCACCAACTCTTGAGAGATGGCAGAAGAAGGAGCATTCTCCCCCATTCAGATGCCTTAGCAGACCCAGAACTGGGCCCAGCCTGGTCACTTAAAACAGGGGGTTCACCTCCTGTAGGCCCACAATCACCACCAGCTCCAGAAACCCTCCAATTCTGCCCTCAGCACTGGAAGATCTGACGGTGCTGAAGGAGGGGATCAGGCAGGTACCAAAGTGCAGGATTGGGGGGGGGTCCAAAGATCCTGAAGAATCTGGAAGCCAGTCTGGATCTGCCTCTGAATCATCATCCTCCCAGGAGGAGGCACAGATCCAGAACACTTCCCGACCTCTATCCCCCTGCTTCTGGCACTGCAAGAGACACTGAGAGTTGGCCCTGCACTGCTCATGGCACCACCAGGATCTGAGGGGTGCCGACAGATAATGATGAGTAAACCACCATGCCGAGCCTGGCAGATCTAGGACTGCAATGCCAGGGGAGCCTTCACCTTCAGCCAGACTCCTGGAGGAATCAGACAGGGCCTCCTGCACCGTGAAAGGGGCTTCCACTGATGCGTGGTTTGAAAGGGTGGAACCTCTGCGGTCTGTATAGTACTGGGAGGGAACCCAGAGGAAGGGCCAAAGGACCTGCATCTGGTGTCCCTGGTGTATGCCTGTCCTCTGAAAGTTGGCAGCGTATGGCCGACTTTGAGCATGTGAACTTTCAGAACTCGATGTTCCACTGAAAAACAGGCATTGCAACCGTCCATATCATGGTTAGGGCCCCGGCAGGTCAAACATCGATCATAGTGGTCCAAGATGGAGTAAAGCCGGCCACAGGGACGCTGCCGAATCGGGGCTAGCCCACCTTGGGAGTCTTCTTCTTCTTGTCCCCTGGATGAGACATGACTAGACGGAAAACAACAACAACAAGGCTCAGCATCATCAAAATAAAAAGGAAAGGTCTTACTAGTCGACAGTGCCAAGAATGCAGCTTTAGCAGAACTACGACAGAACTTCGGGATGTACTAGGCCAATGAGGCAGTAGAAAAATCATGTTCCACACACGAGGTTGTGCTTTCTCGATAGCGGCAGAAGCAGAACTGGGATGGAGGAGGAGTCGGAGTTGGTTACTGGCCAACCCACGAGGGCCACACAGTGAGTCAGCCTCGAGGGCAGCACTGCCCACAGTGTCAACTTCTCCCCTTACAAAAAAACAAATGCTCCTGTGGGATCCTGCTCCTCCAGCCAGAACCCACCAGTGATGAATGGTGAAGACTGACACAGATAAGATCGGGTACCAGTGACGTAGAGTGGGTATGCATAATCGGTTCCATGTCATAACAGCAATTGACAAATGACGATCATCCTCATGGGGAGTGCACATCACCAAAATTCAATTTTGGCAATGTGCAACTGCAGCGCCAGTAACAGCAACTCAAAAACAAGGATTTTTCTGTTATGCAAGAGTCCCTCCCCCACACCCCCCCTCACTTAAGATTCTCAGCTCAGGGGTGCATGTCGGAGGGCATTCTAGTACAAAAATTAAAAAAAACTGTCTCGGGCCAGGCACAACAAAAAATACCCTTGTCTGGTCCCAAACCCTGCATCATTGCCACCCCAGGCCAGCACCCAACTCCCACTACACCAGCTTGGCGGCACCCGGCACCACCCTCACAAACCCTTCCACAGGTGGGAGCGAGCATATACATGCGATATCTCGTCACCGTGTCGTGAGCCCCCATCCAGTCACCCTCCCTACCCCGCCCATCGGTACAGTCGCTGCAAGTGGGTTGCCATTTTGGTATGTGCCCACTTCCGGTTCACCCTTCACAGGATACTCACATAATCACATAAGATACATACTATACATAGATGTAACTGCTTCAGAACTTTCAACTGGGTTACATATTTTAATATTTGGTCCTAGTAGATTGATCAGGTGGAGAAATGGTGTAAATGTTAAGTATAACATCATTTATCTATTACAGTTACACTGATTTACTATTAGCAAGTAGGGATTTTAAAGGCCTTTTGATTGAGATTGGTGACGTATACTTGGAGACTTCTGGCGTTAGCGGTCATTACCTGACAACTCCACAATGAATGTGCAAGGTGCCTTCCCCCACTGGCCTGGGCATCCCAATCCCAACTTTTTAATGGGGATGGTGACCCTTTGGCAACGATGCCTCACACAATCCCACTTCTGAAGGACAAAAGGCCTAGGGAACACTCTCTGCAGAGCCACTACTTCCTCACACTGGCTAGACCTCCTGCTCTGCTGGATACAGGCTTCAAACCCGGGCACCCCAGAGGCAGAAACATAGAAACATAGAATTTGACGGCAGATAAGGACCGCTTGGCCCACCCAGTCTGCCCATTTCTCTACCTGATGGATAAGCTGCAGATCCTAGTTAACCAGCAGCCTACTTCTTCCTACCCCCAACCCCTAGAATTGCCTAATGACTGTCCCATGCATGCTTGAATTCCACCACTGTTTGAGACTCCACAACCTCTTCTGGAAGGTCATTCCACATGCACCAACCCTCTCTGTGAAAAATACTTCCTTAAAATTAACTCTGAGCCACTTCCTTCTGTCTTCAAATTGTGCCCCTTGTTCTACACCTCTTTTTTGAAAGATGCTACCCTCTTGGACTTTGTTGATTCCTTGAGGCATGTGAAAGTTTCTGTCATGTCCCCCTCTCCTCCTTTCTCGAGGCTATACATATTAAGCTCCTTAAGTCTCTTCTTATATGTCTTCTGGTGCCAGACCCTGCACCATTTGAATGCCCTCCTCTGGACAGCTTCCATCCTGTCAATGTCTTTGCAGAGATTGGGTCTCTAGAACTGCACGGTGTACTCCAGATGGCGTCTCACTAGCTGTCTGTACAGAGGGATAATAACTTCTTGTTTTCTACTGGTGATGCCTCTCCCTATGCATCCCAGTATCCCCCCAGCCCTCCTTACTGCCCTCTCACATTCCTTGCCCACCTTTAGGTCATCTGATATGACTACCCCCAGGTCCCTTTCCATTTTTGTTGTTGTTAGTCTCACCCCTATTGTGTACTCTTCTCCTGGGTTTTGTTTCCCAGGTGCATTACTATGCACTTCTTAGCATTGATTTAAACTGCCATACATATGACCATTCCTCTAAATCTTGCCAAGTCCCTTCTCATCCTTTCCATTCCACCTAGTACATCAACTCTGTTGCAGATCTTTGTGTCATCTGCAAAGAGACATGCCTCCTTCCAGTCCCTCTGCAATGTCACTTATAAAGACAATGAAGGGACTGGTCCCATACTGAACCCTGCGGTACCCACTACTAACCCCCTTTTTTCAGAGTGGACTCCATTTACTATTACTCTCTGTGTCCTCTCTCAGCCAATTCTTTACCCAGGCTGTCATCTTGGGACCCTCCCAGGCTGGCTAACTTGTATATTAATCTTTTGTGTGGGACTGTGTCAAATGCCTTGCTAAAGTCTAGGTAGGCCATGTCCACACCCCTCCCTGATCAACTACTTTTTGGTCACCCAGTCAAAGAAATCTATCAGATTTGTCTGGCACTGAGCCTTCCCGCTGTGAATCCATGCTGCCCTGGGTCCTGTGCCCCTCTGGACTCCAGATATTTAACAATTCTTTCCTAGAAGTAGATTCCATCATTTTCCCTACCACTGAGGTTAAACTAACAGGTCTGTAGTTCCTGTTTCTGCCTTGCTCCCACTTTTGTGAAGGGAATCACATCTGCCCTCCTCCAGTCCTCAGGTACCACCCATCCTCCCATGATTTGTTAAAGAGGGTAGTCAGTGGTGTCACTAGTTCTACCCTTAGTTCTTTTAAATTCTGGGATGAATCCCATCAGGCCCCATTGCTTTGTCCACCTTCAGTTTTAAGAGTTCTTTCAGAACCCTTTCTTCTGTAAATGGGCTGGTATCAACTTCTGTATCCAGAGTGTTTTACTGTTTGTTTGAGTACCTCCCCTCTTCCTTTGTAAATACTGAGCAAAAATATTTGTTTAGTATCTCTGCCTTTTCACAGTCACCCTCTGCACACCTCCTCCCTTCATTAAGCCTCACTATCCCTCCCTTGGTCTTCCATCGCTCCCTGATGTACCTATAAAAGGTTTATCCCCTTCTTAACTGAGTTGGCTATCTTTTCCTCGGTTTGGGCCTTTGCTGTTCTACTGCCTTCCAGCTGCCTTTTGCTTTAACTGATACAGTCTCTGTCCTGTTTCCTTCTGTGATTCCTTGTACTTCCTGAATGCTTTTTTTCTCTTGAACCTTCCTGCCACTTCCTTTGAGAACCATAGTGGTTTCTTACCTCGTTTCATTTTGTTTGTTGCTTTACACAAGGATCGATACCTCTGTGATGGCAGTTTATTATTCCCCATTGTTCTTCCACCTCCTTCTTGCCCATTTGCTAGTGCATTCCTTAAGCACTCACCCATTTTTGACAAAGTCAGCCTCCTAAAACCAGTACCTTTGTCTTTGTATGGCTTGACTCTATTGCTGTGTTTATTGTAGACCATACTGTTCGATGGTCGCTAGTTCCAGATGGCTACCTGCTTCTACATCTGTGATCCTCTCTTCATCTCCATTTGAGAGAACCAGGTCTAAGATTGCTCCCTCCTGAGTGGGCTCCAATACTAGTTGTCTAAGGCATGCCCCTGTAGGGCATCTAGAATAACCCCACTCTTAGAAGTGGCTGCTGCAACTACACTCCAGTTAACATCTGGCATATTGAGATCACCCATCAGCAATATCTCCCCTTTTTCTGCCATTCTAAGTATACTTTCTATCATTTCCTTGTCCATTTCCTCCCCTGAGAAAATCCGTATATAACCCTGTGTGTATTGTGGTGCCATGTACCCGTCAAATTTCCCACAGACAGTTGCTAACACTGCCTCCCATGATGCAGCTCTCACTACTGCACCGTGCCTCACCCATGGCAGCTGGCAGACTCACACTGGGATGCCTCCCAAGGCCTACCCCAGTGTTGGGAGTCATGAAGACAGGCCGCACTCTCTCCCACTGGGTTCCAGATCCCATCTTTTCCCAGGTCCCAAATTCTGACCTATAACAGCCCCTAACTTCTGACGCATCCACTACCTAGTAGAGGCCAAAATGGACAGGCGGTGGACCGGGATGGCGAGTCGTCCATCCAACCCTAGCCTCGACCCAGAAGCCAAAACGTTGGCACTGCAGCCCAGGAGCTTCTTCCCTCCTGGGCCTCCTGGAACTCCTGTCATGTGCCAAATCCACTCTCTTTTAAAGGACTGTCCCAGCTCCACCCGCCTGCAGGCAGAACCAAACACCGGACAGACCAGAATTAATGGGCCCTAACTAGTAAGCTCCCAAAGGGGGTTTACATTGATATTTCTGTACTATACATTTTTTACAGTACCATCTCAAAATGACAACCTATATGGCTGTAAGATGAGGCATTATAAAATGGCAGGGTAAAATCCTGTAATCTGATTGGCTCTTATTTATGTGTAAAATACGGTTTACACATGGGTAAAAAAAAGGACTGCTCAGCAGTGAAGAGACTGCAACACAGATCATTGGGCATTTGGAACACAGGCATTTTAGTTATCCTCTACTGCAAGAGCTGATCTTCCACTACAAACATAGCAGCTTCCTTCACACTGTAAAACACTTCAAATGGGCCTAAAAATAAAACTACCTTAAATAAAAAAAAAACAATTGAATTAAATGATTTCCATGATTATCCACACTCTCCTTACATACATAAACAAATCAGGACCAATAAGTATTGTTTATAGTTTCACTACAACTGTTTCTTTGCTGACGGTCAAAATCCCCTTCTGCCTTTAACTGCTTTTCAGGAAACCTCTCTTCTTCTTGTCCTGACAGTGAGATAACTGAGTCTCTGGCTGCAACAAAGGCTTTTGTTGTCTCTGTGCATAGTGTGTTGGGAAAGAAACATTCGGCCAGTGGAACCGAGCAGAATTTTGAATCCATGTATTCTGTGGTGAAAATTCCATATCTTGAATGTGGAGAACAACAGAGAAAGAAAAAAAAAAACAGGAAGAAGTAGGCAATAATACAATGGTATAATCAGTGACATCACTTGCAGTGGGCGGAAGGATTATTTTATCACAAATGCACAAAGTAAATCATTTTTCTTCATATAAACATGCTTTTCCCAACAGCCATAAGTAAAAAAAAGGAGTTAATTTTATAAGCGCAATAAGGCACTCGGGTGTGTGTAAACTATATTTTACAAAATGGCCAACAGCTGAAATCACTCGGCCGTTGGCCTTGTGCCGTACCATGCACCTGGCCGTGCTGTAAAATATGGTTTACACACACCCCTTTGTGCCTTATTGCTTACACACCACAAGTAAGAAAAACTTTGGGAGCTGCATACAGTGCTTTCTTGAACAGATATAAATATAGCTGCCTTTCAGCCCACAAGAAATCATGCAGCACGTTCTGACCACTTTGCTGAGGATACTTTATATATACCTGCTGCAAATTGTGCACAGTAAGTACATGTACATCATAGGAACCATAGGAAGGTTTATGTGCAAAGTAAACTACAGTCCATTTCTCAATAGTTATATCCATGTATGTTACTTGCCCTTAAATATATGTCCAATTGGGCTTTAAAGCTATCTGTAATCATTTTATTTGATAAAAATGATGTGAAGAACTAGGCATTTACTTGTAATATTGTTCTTACAGATCCTGACAACTCAGGACATAAACTGAAGGAAGATTCTATTCCTTCCATCTTTCTGACTTCAAGTTCCAAATGCTATGAATGATGCTAGTTCCCTGTCTGTCAGTGTCAATACCCGTGGACAGTGTTATCTAGGACTGATGAGGTTCGAAGCTAGAGTAATTTGTTCTTTTCTAACATCCATGTTGGTCCAATAAAAGGTATCAAATCATTTGTTTCTGGATCTGTTCTTAAAAGGACGAATACGGCACCTACAACATTTTTTGTAAGCTTACATTATACACTGTGGTGTAAAACATTTTGTAATTTTAAGATAAACAAGGTGTATTTATTTCCCACATCAATCCTCCTTCCACTTTCGAAAGCACTAGAAAGGATTGTCTCAGATCAATTACTGGATGTATCTCACTAAACACAACCTCCTATACCCCCAGCAACATGGCTTTATGAAGGGACAGTCACATAGTACTTCCACTGCCCTTCTAGAATTTTTCTGACTTCACCCATAGAGCCCTGGACCGTGTTTACCTGGTGGGGTCTATGAACATAGACCTCACAAAAGCTTTTGACACGATTAGCCATGCCCTACTAGTCTCTTCCCTCTCATCCCTTGGCATCTCACCCAATGCCACCACCTGGTTCTCAAACTCTCTCTCTCTAATAGAACTCAAGTATGTCAAGATATGCGATACCCTTTCCTTCACCCTCCCCGTCTGTTCTGGAGTCCCACAAGGTTCAGTCCTGGTCCTCTTTTCCTAAACTCCCTCCCCTCTGTCTGCTCCAGCAACTTCCTTCTTTACGCTGATGAAGCTGTCATCTTTTCCAGTCACCCTGATCCCGCCCATCTTGAGGGTATTCTGCGAAAGTGTTTCACTTAAGTTGAAACTTGGTTCTCTGACCATAAACTGGTAACTAACAAAAAAAACAAACAAAGTTATAGTTCTTTGCTACCCCACAGCTAGCACAAAGGCTCGTGCCTCAACATCCTCAATCACCTTCACCAGCCACTAGAGCAAGTCACAAACTTCAAGTATCTAGGAGTTATTCTTGACTCCTCCCTAACCTTCAAGAGCATATCAACCTGGTCCATAAAGCTGTCAATATTGATTCTTCCTATACAGATACATGCACAGACACTGCACTTGACCCCCAATGCAATCTGGATGGCTGTAACTAGCTCTATCCTCTCAGTCAGATTACAGTCTAGTTGTTTATGGCTCTGCGCAGACACAGTACTCAACAGAATTAAGAGTTGCCCTACTAAAGTATGCTGACTAGTCTGGAGCCCACAGACTTATTCACACATGCGACCTCTACACTGGAGACTAACTGTCGAACATTCAAGCAGGTTACTTATCAGTCATGCCTGCTTGCAAGAAAAATACTCTCACACCACCCTCCACGTGATCACTCATTACGGCTGCAGCCGCCCAAGTGCACAGAGCGTACCTCCAAACCCCTCATTCCTGTCTCTTGGTGTAGAACTTCCCCATGCCAGTGGTCATTTATGTGCGGGGCTCCACTTGTCCAAAACAACCTGCCTGCTGATGTCCTGGAAAGAACAAAAACTCGGATCCTTCAAAGTTAAACTTAAGCTGCACCTCCTAGCAAGCAGCTCCTGTGATTGCTCCTAATCGTTCCTTGACCTCTTGTTCCCCTGCCCTCATATTCCCCCTATGGCTTTGTCCCTGACCGTTGCCAGTCTCCCCTTATTCCCCTTCCTTTCATTTGCCACTGAATGACCCCTATTGACTGTGTCTCAACTGTTACTTTTTTTTTTTTCCTGTAATTTAATGCAATTTATTGAACAAAACTCTCCCCCATATTATACTGCAAGTATTACTTCTGTAGTTAAGCTGCTCATTTACACCTGTTTTGACAATGTCTCTCGGACTGCTACCTATTCACCTATTTAACCATGTAACTTTCATTGTTGATTTCTGTACAATGCTATACTTCCTTGTTACATGTCTTCTGTACAACTTGACGTGGAGCTTTTGTAAATGAGTCTCTGACTCCAAAGGTTCTTTACCAAAAGCTAAATAGACAAAATAAATAAATAAGTGTGCACTACTAGAAATGCACCTTGTATGTTTTGCTGCACATGCTTTAAACCCCCCACCCAGATCCAACATGCCCCGGACATTGCAGATGCATAACCTTTCTGCCCATTTCCCCCAATTTGTTCTGACATTTCCCTGATGAACATTGCTGAATGCATTCCCTTTGTGCCCCACCTTACTCCAACATGCCCTGATGGATATTGTATATGGTGTCAAGTGTGCAAAAATGCCACTTATGATGACTGCGTTTAGTTCATGGAACTATGCTTGTTGCAAATTTGTGCTGTGCCAACAACCACAATTTGACTTAGCAGTCCCAGCCACTGATCAATAATATGGCTACAAAGAAATTTATCAATTAAGTACATGTATTCTGAGCAGTGGCAATATGCTTGCATGTATACCCCAACTATTTCATTTCTTTGGAGAAATATTTTACATAATAATGTCACAATATGCTGGCCCAATAAGCCTGAGGGTTGAAGTGCTGGACGCCACACCTTGCCTACATCGGCAACCCGGTTTGAAAATGGACTTGAGCCACCAGGGAAGAGGGTGGATTGAGCATCCCTGGACTGCTGTCCTCCCTTTTGGGTGAGTTTGGGGAACACATTGCGCTGGAGTGGCCCCTGGTGATGACCAGGGGCAGCACAGTTGCAGTGCCAAGTGGGGAGGAGCACGGCAAGATGTCCACGTATACGCAGTACATCACTGCACTGCCAGTTCCAGGGAAAAAAATGAAGGAAAAGGCTGGGCATGACCAAGCAGCTTGATGGCCACACTGCTGCTGACCGGGAGGACTGTTGTGGAACTCTGCTGGGGGGTCCCATCCAGCCCGATGCGGAGAGGTAAAGGGAGGCCCCCCCAGTGTGTTGTGGCAACTGCACAGGACCCCCATCATATGAGTGAGCCTGCTGCTCTCTGGGTTGGTGGGGGCCAGTAGCTGGATGCCCCCACCGATAGCACTGCAGAGGTGCAAAAATAAGGAGGAGATTAAAAAAAATAATAATAATAATGTCACAATATGACATACAGCATCAATAGTTTTTCCCTGTCATTAACAATATCAGGATTAAACAGAAGAAAAGGAACTAGGAGGTAGTTAAGGACACAGAAATTACTATAATAGGAGATGGGAAATTGCAACTCTCCTAGCCACAGTGCATAATACACTGCATTATATAATAATAAATTGCAAAAACTTCAGTAATACCATTAGGTGAAACATAAAAGTATGGAAATATGACCTCAGGGTTCCCAAGCCTAAAGACCCCACCCCACATACAGCTTCAGCCCTAAGACCCCATCACCAAGCCATGAACAGGTGTAAGGAGTGTACCTTAGGGGTTGCAACCCCTAATATTCACTCTATTACAAGACTAAGTAAGAGCAACATGGGTACAGAAAAAGAGAATGGGATGAGCATTAGGGTTTGCTACACCAAGGCACACCCCTCACATCTGTTCTGCATGCAGGAGTGGGGTTAGGGTCTCAGGGTTGGAAATCCGAGGGTGAGGGTGAGATCTTAAACAAGTATATATAGGTATGTCACTACTTTTTATGCTTCAACATGTAATGCATTAACCAAAGTTCATTGCAATTATTCAATACCCTAGCAAATAGTATAATAGCATCCTTATTTTACTGTGGGATTGCAGGGTGCTTTGGACACTGCGCTCCCATCCTTCCATAAATGCATGTATGCATTTCCTTACTTTTTGTGATGGTATAATAGTATCCTTATTTTACTGTGAGGAAAATAGCAACAAATGGTCATAAGGTTGGCATTTTTTTAATATTCTGATCCCAGACTTTCAACATACTGTTCTTTTGACCCCACCTCATAAACCCCGTAAGTGAAAATGTTCAAATCTGTCTGAAAACACCATTATGCACCACAGGTGCAAAAACACATTTTGGGCAGGATGTGAAAAATGACAGCTGTACTGTTCATGAGGTGGTGTGGAAAATGGTTATGCTGAAAATCAAAACATTAAAAATTACCAAAGTTAGGCATGTGCATAAAAAATTTCCAATGAGCATCACATTAACTTAGCTATTTATATGAATTTTTTCTTAAATTTTCAAAATGGGCATTTGGGACTCCACCTCAAGAACACGCATACTGTCCTTCCCTTAAATCAGTCCCAAAAGTGATTTAGCACAGCTACCATGCTTTCCATGCCACAAGTGAAAACACATTTTAGGCAGATATGAAAAACGACAGCTGTACTGTTCATTAGGTAGTGTGGCAAAATAGCTATGTGGAAAATTTAGAGTCAAAATATCAAAAATTACCAAAGTTATGCACATGTGTAGAAAATTTTCAACAAGCACATGTAACTCAGCCATTTTTAGGAATTTTTTCACCAAATTTTCAACATGGGCTTTTTGGGACTCCATCTCATGAACACTGGCACTGTCATTTCATTAATCAGTCCTGAAAAGGTGATTTTGCATAGTGATCATAAAATCACCTTCAAAACCTAGTAATGAAAGGACAATCCTAATATTCATAATTAGAATCCCAAAAAGCCTATGTTGAAAATTTGATAAAACAATACTGAAAAATGGCAAATATATCAACCTAAGTTGAAAACACCATTGAAATACATTATAAGGCACTTAAAGTACCTTGATTTTTCAGTTTGCAGCTCGGCTTTGAAGAGTGCAGGCGTGCCCCAGTCCACAGAAAATGACAGTGGACAACCTGCGGAGGTAAGTACAGAGCAAGGGAGGATGAGGTGGTGGGTGCTTAGTGGAAAGAGTGTGGATAGAGGGAGGAATGGTAGGAGATAATAAGGACCGTTTTTTTTCAGGGTCAAATACAAAAAAAAAAACATGCTGAGAGACAATTTTCTTCTTTAAAGGAAGATAAATATTTAGGGACTATAGGAGGAAAAAACCCCAGTGTCCCAGACTATTCAAGACACATCTTTGGACACTTGGAGTGGAATCCCCAGTGTCCCAAAGTGCAAGGGAGGAGCAGACATCACTGGGGACACTGAGAGTGGGCTCCCCAACCTCCCATGCAGCATTTCTTATAATATGGGCAGGGTTGTCCACATCACTTTCGTGCTCTGTCTTTGGCAGTATCTCACACACAGTCCTCATTTTTAGTGAAATCCATTACAGAGAAGCAAGCTATAAGGTATGCAAGTTATAAAATTGCCAGGAAAAATAAGTTATGTTCTCTAATGATCAAATTGCACAGCTCCACTTTCCTGGCCATGTTATAGCAATGTGCCCACTAACCCTTCTAGTGCTGAAATGGCCCAAACTCAGAGCAGTCATTGTCCCCTTCCTCCTCACGGATCCAGTTGGTGCCCAGTAATACTGCTAGTTCTGTGTGCCCTGAAGCTAATAGAAACAGGTTACTCACCTGCCAACAGTAGTTCTAGGGTAGTATGTTGTTCATCACACTTCTTGGCATGTCCCTTACCCATTTAAATCTTGCTGGAAGTCTTCAAGCTGGCTCTCCCACCCACCCAGGTGGTATACACCTCAGGTCAGCCCCATGATGACAGATCTTAGCCCACACGAAGCCAGGTTATGCGCCCAAAGCCAGGGAGGTGGGAGAGGCAAGTAGATAAAACAACATATACACTCCTAGAACTACTGTTGCAGGTGAGTAACCTGTTTTTCTAGGAACGTGGATATGTCATTCATCCACAATTCTTGGCAGACTCCAAGCATTTCTCTGGGAGGAGGGAGGCAACGTGCACACCCTCTACTTAGGAAATAAGGATTGGAGAGTCGAGGCTCTAAAACCAACATCCCGGCATGACTCAAGGTTGATGTGGTAGTGGGTAACGAAGGTGTTTGCTGACTTTCAGGTAGCAGCCTGACAGATTTCCTGGATAGGGATGTCCCTGGAAGCAGCCACCGATGCAGCAATATGGCGGGTAGAATAAGCTCTTATCCCTCTGGGAGGCTCCTTGCCCGCCAACTCATAGCACAGACCTATGCATAATGTAATCCACCTTGCCATTGTCAGTTTAGCTGAAGGTCTGCCAGAAGCGGCTTCAGCGTAGGTGACAAATAGCTGGTGAACGTCTCCATGAATTTCCGCTGTTCTTTCCTTATAATAGGAAAGAGCACATCTCAGGTCCAATGTATGGAGCCTGTACTCAGCATCCGAGGTGTAGTTAGGTTAGTATACCAGTAGAGTGAGCACCTGGTTAAGGTGAAACTCTGACATCACCTTTGGAAGGAATTTCAGGTGGGGCACAGGACAACTTTGTCCCTGTGAAAGACCAGATAAGGGGAGTCCACCGGAAGTGCCTGGAGCTCCTGTCCTTCTGGCAGACGTGATAGCCACCAGGGAGGCAGTCTTCCACAACAAGTGTGAGAGCTCACACTTGTGCATGGGTTTGAACGGCTTGCCCATGAGCTTTGCCAAAACCAGCAACAGATCTCACGGAGGTGGAGGTTCATGCACTGGAGGGGATATGTGATCTAGGCCTTTGAAGAAGTGCCCAACTACTGTCTCCTGCACCAATGTTGGCTGACCGGCCTGCCCTGATAAGCAGAAATGGCTGCCAGGTGCACCCTAAGGTCGATGACCGTGAACCCCCTTTGGAAAGAGACCAAGGTGAGTAAACAATGTCCAGCCAGAGAACAGGATAAGAGGTCCAGACTCTTACCCTGACACCAAATGGAAAATCTTTTCCATTTGACAGCATAATATTTCCTGGTTGATTCCTTTCTGGATGCCTCCACCATGGTGTAGGCTGTCACAAACCCATTCAGCAGGTCAGGCCCTCTACTCCCAAACTGCCAACCTCCAAGCGCAGTCTTGTGAACAGTTTAACAGAACAAGGTACCTCTCTTGTCTGTTTTGTGAGTTCAGATCAACCTTTGGTCTCGAGTCTTGGAAGGATTCAAACTGTGAACCTTTTGCTAGCATACCCAATGCACAGGCTCAGATATATCTGTTTTTGGGGGACCAGATATCTTTGCCTATGGGCACCTAACCAGGTACACAGAGACGAACCCTTAAAAACTTTATTAAAGACCTCAGATTTAAAACGCTTCTCTTCCAGTTTGGTATCACCCTTCAAGCTATGCCTGGTGTCTGCCATAACCATATATACTTTTCTTACAAATAAAAGAAATTCAAAGACAGACCAAGTATGCTCTAAAAAGAATTTTACTACAATGATAAAAATATGTTAGACACATAATACAGAACTGTTATATCATAAGGCATACTAATCTTTTAAAAGAACAAGGTTTGAACAGTACAAATTCCTACTTACAGTACTTAGATTTGACTCTCTTTCTAAATACCTGTTTACAAGTGCTCAAGGTGGTTTGTTGTCAGAGTCTAGGTAAAAAATGTGTCCAAGTAAAACAGAATTATTCCTTAAAGTAAACCGCATTTGTCAACCCCTTTTGTGTGATGTCATCTAGCTCCTCCTCTGTCAGAATATATAAAAAATATATATTTTATACAAAAACAGGATGTCTTTTCAAAGTATTACATTCTGCAACTTCAGCATAATCCATGTCCTTCAAATGACACTTCTTTTGATTTCATAATAAGCTTCCTCCTTCCAGGACATGAAAGCATCTTTATGATGTTGCACTTCTATGTAATAACCTGTTTTTCTTCCTTCTGGAAATGTCATAAATAGGGTTATTTCCTTTCCTGCCAGCTAATTAAGCTAGATCAACAGGATACCTCTGATTAAGGTCTGTTCTACTCTGTCATTAGCTTCAGGCCTGCCATGTAACATCTTGTATCTAAAAACCTGTGTGTGTGTGTGATCACATGTGCTGTTTTAGCATTTTCTTATGACTTTTCATCTTTCAGCTGAAACCCGTGGGGGTGAGGTCACTCCTAGAGCATCAGATTTTCAGCAGAGACATTTATTAATACATTTTATATTAAAAAAAATGATACAGCACTCAGAACCGGCTGTCCACGTCACAGTTCCTCCCCACCTAGACTGAATTTGAGGCTTCTGTCCCCTACATGGGATGAGCTTTCCAAATCAGTTCACTCCTCATAGACCCTAGACAGCCCATCTGATTTCTGGGTCTTGCTGCAGCCGTATGCACGATTGTCAGATCATAACCTTGCAAAGCAAGACTCCATTTTAGTAATCTGCCATAGTTTTTCCCCATCTGCATCAGCCAAACCAGGAGGTTGTGGTCAGTCTGCACCACAACATGCTGCCCATACAAGTATGGCTATAGCTTCTTTAGGGCCCACACTATGGCAAGACACTCCTTTTCCACCTTGGAGTATGCTTGCTCTTTGGGAAGTAGCTTCTGGCTCAGGTACACTACTGGATGATCTGTCCCTTGGCTGGATGTCTGGCTCAGTACTGCCCCAATACCCACATCTGAGGCATCCATCCAAACTATAAATGTCTTGCTATAGTCAAGACTTGTCAAAACAGGAGCACTGCACAGTGCCTCCTTTAGTTTGGTAAAGGCTTCCTCACAGGCTGGGCCCCACGTAATTTTCTTTGGCATCTTTTTCTTTGTCAGGTCAGATAGGGGAGCAGCCAGGGCACTGTAATTGAGTACAAATTTCCTGTAGTACCCTGCTGTCCTAAGCTCCTGACCTGCTTCTGGGTTTCTGGTCTGGGGCCATGCTTGGATCACCCTCTATCTTTATTTGGTTAGGACGGAGCTGTCCCCAGTCTACCACATGCCCGAGGTATGCCACTTATCCCATGGCCACCTGGCACTTCTCAGCTTTGGCAGTGAGCCCGGCCCTCTGTATCCTGCCCAGCACTTCCCTAAGGTGGGACAGATGTTCCTCCCAGCTGGTACTAATGATAGCAATGTCATCCAGGTACGCCACAGCGTGCTCCTCAGCACCATTTAACACCTAATTCACCAACCTTTAGAAAGTGGCCGGGGCATTCTTCATTCCGAAAGGCATTACTTTAAACTCAAATAAGCCTATCGAAGTGATGAAGGCTGACCTCCCCCTACCTCTGTCTGTCAGTTCTACCTGCCAATACCCCTTTGTCGGGTCAATGGTCGTAAGGTATGTCGCCCCTCATAACTAGTCCAGGAGTTCGTCAGTCCGGGGCATCGGTGGACATCTGATTTTGTGACTGCATTCAGTCCATGATAGTCCACACAGAAATGAGTAGAGCCATCTGGCTTAGGCACAAGAACTACAGGTGAGGCCCAGGAGCTGTGAGATCTCTGGATTACCCCTAAATTAAGCATCTCCTCCACTTCCTTCCTAATGCCCTTTTGGACAGCCTCTGACACCTGATATGCTGTCCGCTGTATGGGCGTCTGCATCCTTGTCTCAACATCATGTGTCACTAAGGGGGTTAGTCCAGTCTTGACGCTAAACAATGGGGCAAGGTCTTCTAAAACCTCCCTCACTTTCTGGATCTGGTCCAGGGCCAGCTGGGAAGACAATTTTACTGCCTCCACAGAGGACTCCCACTTACTTTCCTCCAGCAAATCCAGAAGGTGTCTCCGTCCCTCCCCTCCCCATGACTACACACTGCAAACACCATGTCAGACCTATTTGCATATGGCTTCATCATGTTGATATGGTACATCCTTTCTGTCTGTCTTCTATCAGGTAACTCCACAACGTAGTTCATCATTTACCTTCCTAACCACTTTGTACGGTCCTGCCCAGTCAGCTTGCAGCTTGTCTTTCCGGACCGGAATATGGACCATGACTTCCTGACCCACCATGTACGAGCAACCTCTGGCTCTGCAGTCGTAACACATTTTTTGTTTCTGTTGGGCAGCTGCTAGGTTGCTCTGAGCTGTCCCCATAAGCTCATTCAGCCTTTCCTTAAACCTAAGGACTTAATCCACAATGGGAGTTCCCAGAGTAGCGTGCTTGCCTTCTCAGTCCTCCCGGATCAAGTCTAGGGGCCCACATACCCAGTGTCCATATAAGAGTTCAAAGGGGGGGAAAATCCTGTCAACTCTTGGGGCACCTCCCTGTATGCAAACAACAGGTGGGGAAGGTATTTCTCCTAGTCCCTCCCATGCTGTTCTGCAAACATCTGGAGCATTGACTTTAGGGTACCATTGAATCTTTCCACAAGCCCACTGGCATGTGGGTGATAGGTTGTTGTACATCTCTGCACCACCCCACACTTCTCCCACAAACATTTCATCAGGTCTGACATGAAGGAACCCCCTTGATCAGTGATCACCTCCTGCAGAAACCCAACACAGGAGAAAATCCCAAGTAAGGCATCTGCCACTTTGTCCATCCTCAGTGAGGATAGGGCGACTGCCTCTGGGTACCGGGTGGCATAATCCACCACAGTCAGGATGAATCTCTTCCCTGAGGAGCTGTGGGTATTTAAAGGCCCCACAATATCCATTCCCACCCTCTGGAATGGCTCCTCCACTATGGGCAATGGAATCAGGGCAGCTTGGGTTTTCTTGCCTGCCTTCCCTATTTCCTGGCACCGGTGACAAGACCTGCAATACTCCTTCACTTGCTGAGTGAAGTTAGGCCAGTAGAAATTCTGGGCTAACCACTGCGTAGTGCACACGATTCCCAGATGACCCGACAAGGGAATATCATGTGCAATTTTGAGCAACTGCTCATGATACCCCTGGGGAACAACAAGCTGCCTGCCTAGCATCCACTAATCTGTCTGTACTGCCTGAGTATACACAAGTTCATTTTCCCAATAAACCTTATGTCTGCTGTCACATCCCTGTGTGCCATCCGAGTCTGCCCAAGCCCTCAGCTTCTCTAAACTAGGGTCACCCCTCTGAGCAGCTGCAAACCCCTCACACATTCCCAAGGCATGGGACAGGTCCCCTTCAGTCACTAAACTAGGGTCCTTAACACTAGTGTCAGGGCCCTCAGGATCACTGTCAATCCTAACCCTCTGACCATGGGTCACCCCACCCTCTTCGGAGTAACCTTCTCTAGCTGTGTGGTCACGTACTACCGGGGAAATTTCTACCCCTTTTTTATCAGTCTCCATATCAGGAGACACAGGCTGGGGAACCAGCCTCTCAGTGGTTTCCACAATGGCTTCTGTGGAGTTCAGGAAATTACAATTTTCCCTTGCCGCTTGGCTACGGGTAACTGCACATACCATAACCTGCTGGAGATTGTTACCCAGGATCGCATCCATGGCTAATGTTTTGGCTATAGCCACCTGTCGCATAGTTCCTCCCCGTTTCACCTCAGCCTAGGAGAACACTAGCGAGCAGCAATGCTTTCACCTCACCAGTAAACCCTTGGACAGTGACATATTTATTGGGTATAAGCTGACCAGGCTGTACCAGATCCCCCTTTACTAATGTCAGGGATACCCCTGTGTCCCTTAACCCATGCGTCTGCACACCATTTACCATGACTGGGTGCATGTGTTCCCTCATGTTCACTGACATGCTTCCAGGTACACAAACAACCCACTTATTTCTTGCACTCTGTTGGGTACTATTGCTCACCTTTTTGGGACACTAGCAATATTCCCAGTTTCTTTACACAACCAACAGGCCTTTCTTACTTCAGAGAAATCTTTTCTCTGAAACCTGGGGCTAACTGGTTTCGGTGGAGGCAGTGAGGGTTTTAGCTGCCCTGAAGGTGCACTTTTCCCTTTCTGCACTGCCACACCCACCCCATTTGCTCTCAGAGCAGGTCTGCTCTTGGCATAGCTGTCCGAGACTTCAGCAGCCTCTTGCACTGTTTTGGGATCTCGGTCCTCTACCCAGATTTTTAGCTCAGCTGGGCAAGCCCAATAAAACTGTTCTAATAAAATCACATTTTCAATTTTATCAACAGAGTTTGCCTCAATTCCTTCCCACCAACATTTCAAAAACTGACATTGTTTTGTGGCTAGCTCCTTGTAGCTCATATCAGGGCTTCTCCTGAGCTTACGGAATTTTGCTCTGTATGATTCAGCAGTTAATTCAAACTTTTTTAATAGTGCAGCTTTTAGTTTGCTGTAATTATTACTGTCCTCATTGTCCATTTGACCCAATGCATCCCAAGCTTTCCCAGTAAGTAGCGGGGATAGCTGGAAGCTCCAGGACTCTCTAGGAATTTTAGCCTGAATACAAACTTTTTCAAAAGAATTTAAAAAGGCATCCATGTCCTCCCCTTCCTCAAACTCAGCTATTAATTTGGAGTTCAATTTGTAACCCAGTCCTGCTGTCCCAGTTAAACCCAAGCCACTTACCTGCTCTGGTGCTGCTGGTCAGAGTCGTAGCTTCTCCAGTTCATGTTGCCACTTACGCTTCTCTCTCTTTCTTTCATGCACCTCATGGTCTGCGTCTCTCTGTTTTCGCTCTGCCATATGGTCCGCCTCTCTCTGTTCTCGCTCTGCCTCCAGTTCTATCCTGCGCAACTCAATTTGCAGCCTGAGTACCTCTGGATTCAGGATACTGGTGACCATCCTCTGCTGCTTTGGCTCTTTACTGACAGTGGCCCTGCTGTCCTCCTCATTGGCTTTGGACCCTTCACTGGTCGCTAGCCCTTCCACGCTTGAGGTTTGGTCATTTTCAGTCATGGTTGGTGACTCGCTACTCTGGGTATCTACTACCATCAGGGCATCTATGAGGCTTTGCTTGCTTGCTTTCACCTAGAACAGGACTCCTCTGTCTCCGCACAACTGCCTTAAGTAATCTACAGTGTGCCTGCTATAGTTGGAAGTCATCTTTCCTGACTACTGCTACTTTGACTGCACTTTAGAGAAAAAAAATACATAAAACAGGTAGGAACTCGACTGTAAGCCAAAAGATATATAGTTCTGTTTCCTTTTTAAAATAAAACTATGTCTTTCTTTCTTTGCAAGAGAGCTTACAGTCTCAGCTGACAAAGAACAATAAAAGTTTGTGATAGCAAAATTATGACAACACCGCTGCCAACCAATCTGTCACAAACCCACTCAGCAGGTCAGGCCCTCTACTCCCAAAGTGCCAATCTCTGAGCACAGTCTTGTGAACAGTTTAACAGAACAAGGTACTCCTCTTGTCTGTTTTGTGAGTTCGGATCAACCTTTGGTCTCAAGTCTTGGAGGGGATTCAAACTGTGAACCTCTTGCTAACACACCCAATGCACAGGCTCAGATATATCTGTCTTCGGGGGGCCAGATATCTTTGCCTATGGGCACCTAACTAGATGTACAGAGATGAACCCTTAAAAACTTTAATAAAGACCTCAGATTTAAAACGCTTCTCTTCCAGTTTGGTATCACCCTTCAAGCTATGCCTGGTATCTGCTATAACCATATATACTTTTCTTACAAATAAAAGAAATTCAAAGACAGACCAAGTATGCTCTAAAAAGAATTTTACTACAATGATAAAATATGTTAGACACAAAATACAGAACTGTTATATCAAAAAACATACACATCTTTTAAAAGAACAAGGTTTAAACAGTGCAAATTCCTACTTACAGTACTTAGATTTGACTCTCTTTCTAAATACCTGTTTACAAGTGCTCAAGATGGTTCGTTGTCAGAGTCTAGGTAAAAATGTGTTCAAGTAAAACAGAATTATTCCTAAAGTAAACTGTATTTGCCAACCCCTTTTGTGTGAAGTCATCTAGCTCCTCCTCTGTCAGAATATATAAAAAATATATTTTATACAAAAACAGGATGTCTTTTCAAAGTATTACTTTCTGCAACTTCAGCATAATTCATGTCCTTCAAATTACACTTCTTTTGATTTCATAATAAGCTTCCTCCTTCCAGGACATGAAAGCATCTTTATGATGTTGCACTTCTATGTAACAACCTGTTTTTCTTCCTTCTGGAAACATCATAAAAGGATATTTCCTTTCCTGCCAGCTAGCCAGCTAATTAAGCTAGATCAACAGGATGCCTCTGATTAAGGTCTGTTCTACTCTGTCATTAGCTTCAGGCCTGCCACGTAACATCTTGTATCTAAAAACCTGTGTGTGTGATCTCACATGCTGTTTTAGCATTTTCTTATGGCTTTTCATCTTTCAGCTGAAACCTGGGGGGCAAGTCACTCCTACATCATCAGATTTTCAGCAGAGACATTTAGTAATAAATTTTATATTAAAAAAATGATACAGCACTCAGAACTGGCTGTCCACGTCACATAGACATCTTCAGAAAGACCCAAAGCCTGGAACTCTAGTCGTTCAGGTACCAGACTGTGAGATGCAGGGATTGAAGGTCCAGATGAAATACCTTCCCTGGTTCAGAGATATCAGGTCCGGTGTGTACAAAGCCACTCCAGGGGCCTGCAGTTGAGGCTGAGGAGATCTGGATACCAGAACTGGTGCTGCCAATCTGGGGCTACCAGGATCACCTTCGCCTTGTCCCTCCTCACCTTGAACAACACCTTGTGGATCAAGGGAAATGGAGGGAAGGCATAGAGGAGGCCTGGGGTCCATAGCCTCGAGAAGGCATCCCCCTGCAGCGAGCCCTGCTGAGGGGTGGGCATGATACAGCCTCAGCTTGGTGTTTTCCCTGGAGGCAAACAGGTCCACCAATGGTTTGCCCCAACAGGAGAACAGACTGTAAACTACCTCTGGATGGAGAGACCACTTATGGGATGTCTGGCCTATGTGGCTGAGAGCATCTGCCAGCTGGTTCAAGGTTCCTGCCACATGGATGGCTAGGAGATCAGCCTCCAACCGATTTACGAGTATCCAGATGCGGAGTGTCTCCTTGCACAGCAGACAAGAGTGCGTGCCACCCCGTTTGTTGAGGTAGTACATGGTCGTGGTATTGTCCATCTGGACTTGAACCACTTGACCTCGGAGCCAAGAAGCGAAAGCTGACACTGCCAGTCTGATTGCCCTGAGCTCCAACAGGTTGATGTGGCATCAGGACTCCTCGGGGTTCAGAACCCATGGGCCCTGTTGTCCCCCGTGTGGGCTCCCCAGCCCAAGAGAGGCATCGGTTGTAAGGATGACCGTCGGCTCGGGGTGGACAAACAGGATCCCTTCCTGCAACTGGTCTGGGGCGGTCCACCATTGGAGAGTGTCCCACATCTTCTGGGTTACAGTGATCAGTTGTCAAGCGACCATATTGCTGAGTCCACTGGGCAGCCAGCTCCCACTGGAGGGGGCGCATGTGCAACTGGGCCCAATGGACCACTGAGGTACATGCCGCCATGTAACCCAGAAGGTGCAGAAAGTCCCAGGCAGGGCGCAAGTGCCCAACCAGAAATTATTGGGCAAAGGAGGAGAGAACCTCCGCCCTGTCCACTGGGAGCTGAGCTCTGCCCTAATGAAGCCCATCACCTGAGAAGGCATGAGTTCTGACTTGGTCTCATTGATCAGGAGGCGAGTTGGGAGCAGGTTTGGAGGGCCAGATCCCTGGACTTCTTCACCTCCTGTAGGGAAGAACCTGCCAAAAGCCAGTCATCGAGATAAGGGTAGATTCTGACTCCTCGACGCTGAAGGTGGGCCACCACTACTGCAATGCATTTGGTGTAGACCTGTGGGGCCAATGACAGGCCGAATGGCATGGCTTGGAACTCATACAGGGTCCCTTCGACCCTGAAGTGGAGGAACCGCTGATGGGATGGATGGATTGGGACATGAAAGAACGCGTCCTGTAGATCCAGTGAACAGAACCACATGTTTCACTCCAGGGATGGTATGATCTGGTTCAGAGTGACCATCCAGAAGGTGCGAGGCCTGAGATATTGATTCAGGTCGTGGAGATCTTGGATGAGGTGCCAATCCCCATCTGCTTGGGAACCAGGAAGTACCTGGAGACAAAGCCTGGGTCTGTAGGGGGATCTGGCACTGGAGCTACTGCCTTCTTGTGAGGAGCTGAGCTACGTTGTCTCGAAGAGCCGACTGGGTGCATTCGGAAATCCATACCTCCCGAAGGGGCGTGGGCTCTGCTGGGAGGGTACTGCTTGAATTCTAGAGGCAGTCCCCAACTGACCACTTTGAGAACCCACCTGTCTGAAGTGACAGCGGACCAGGCAGAAAGGAAGTGGTGAAGCCGACCCCCCACGGGAGGACCCAGAGCTGGCATGACGGGTGTAGGGGTGGCAACCCCCAATCCATCACTGAGCAGGCTTAGAGGATGAGGAGGCAGAGGGTCCTGGACCTGTGCCTCGGCCTCCTTTATGGGGCTGCTGAGGACCCTGATTGAGCTGTGGGCACCAAGCTTGAGCCTGCTGCTGCTGTTGCTGCTGACCTCCTTGATAGGAGGGCTGCCTGACGCAGGGGAAGAGTGCCAAATGGCTTCTTTCTCTTCTGCTGGTTCTTGCCTGAAGAACCTTTAGCAGAAGTAGCATCCAAGGTGGCATTGGACTGCTCTACGTGCTGAAGGTGACCGGCCACCCCTGGACTGAACAAGTCGGTGCCTAGGAAGGGCACATCAGCCAGTTTATGCTGAGTATCCTCCAGGAAGGAGGAAAGCCTCAACCAAGCCCTGCAGTGAGTGTCCACTGCAGCTGCTAAGGAGTGGGCAGAAGAATCTCCTATGTCCAGGGCCATCTGGAGCTGCTGTTTTGCAACAGTATGGCCCTGATCACGGACTTGCTTGACTGTGGTCTGCACATCCACTGGGAGATGAGGGAGGACCTCATCTACTGACCTAAGAGGGCATGAGAGAAGTGTGCCATGATAACAGCTGAGCTGGTCTGATGAAGGCCTAGAGAGGAGGCCGCATAGACCTTATGGGCAGAGTGGTCCATATTTTTGGACTCCTTGTCCGATGGTCAGTCAGTGTCAGCCGAACTACCAGAACACCTGAACACAGAGGCAGTCACCAGGCTCTCAGCTGAAGGGTGCTCTGTGAACCCCGCAAGGGACCCCATGGGCAACGCGTACTTGCGGGCCATACGGGCAGATGATGCTGCACAGGAGGCAAGATGCTGCCAAAGTTCTAAGGCTGGGCCAACAATGGCCTCAGTCACTGGAAAAGCCTCCATCAGGGTATCCCCTCTCTTGAGGATATCAGTGAGAGGGTTCTCCGCCTTTTTCTGGATGGACTCCAGGGGCATTCTGGTAGAGTCAGAGATGAGGCAGAGGATGCCCTGGAAGGAGGAAGGGCCTTCTCCAATCCTGCCATGGACGACTCATTATCCCCAGGATGTGAGTGCAGTCTAGTGATGTCAGAGTCCGAGGAGTCAGGATACAGTGGTCTCCCACCTAAGTCACCCTCAACACACCTAGGGCGATCAGGCAGTGACTATTATCGACAGACATCAGGGAAGCCCAGTGTCTGTTTAGTCTTCTTTCGAGGGCACCCCTCTCTGAGGCTGCTTAGGTGGTGGTTCCACCCAAATCGGTGGAGAGAATGGTATAGGTGGAACCAGGATGCGGGCCAGCCCCACAGGCGGGGGAACTGGTGGTTTCGGTTGCGGAGGGGTCGGCTTCGGCCTGGGAGGTGAGGGCCACATGATGGCCAGGGTAGGTGGCAGAGCCAGCTTCTGCCTGGACAGGATCAGCTGTTGCCATATGAAGTCTTCATAGCGTCGATGGAGTTTCCACCGAAACCTCTCCTCATCCAAGGAGGATGAGGACCTGTGGCGTCACCTCTTTTTTGAGCGCTTATGGCTCTTTCTCGGTCGTTTGGCTGAGAGGGTTCTGGACCTCGACCAAGATCAGGGAGGCAGACTCGGTTGTTCAGGAGACACCTGAATCAGTGAGACTCGAGGATCCAGAACTGGGTCCTTGATGGGGACACCAGCAGGCTGGGTCTCCTCATCAGGAAAGACGAGGACCGGAGTCCTTACCAAGGAGTTGGGCTGAGCCGATGACAAAGGGTTGATTTGGTTGAGGACAGTCTCGACCTCATAGGCCACCTCCTCAATCCCCTGGCCAGATGGAAGGTCCGGGAAGCCAGCAGCCCAGGATGCGATCTCGACCGAGGTCAAGATCGTGTGTTCCTGGGACTCGGACCTTTCTCAGTCCCAAGAACATCTTCGCCAAAACGAAGACACAGGGTCCTTGTCTCCCTTCTGAGAGTGGGAGGAGTGCGAGCCCAAGGGCGCCTCACCCTGGGTGGGAAGAGACTGGCACAATTCCTTGAAGGAGCCCATAAAGGTGGAGCCAAGGTTGAGTGGAACGAAGAAGCTTCGAGTGGCTGAAGCTTGAGCTGCTTCCTCCTCAAATGCTTTCATTTGTTCCAGCTGTTCGGCGGATCCCAAAGCCATGGAAACTGCCCACCTCACCTCCTTCAATTTCACCAGCGGGTTTCTTTTCTCCAGTCTCCACAGCTTCAAACATGCCTATGGTCGTTCAGGACGTTGGGATGGAAGGCCAGGCAAAAAAACCACATGATGAGATGTCATGTCTGACACCCAGGCAGTAGACGCACATTAAGTGGGGATCGGTGCATGACATCTTCAGGCCGCAGGGGCACCGGCAAAATCTGGGAGAAGATTTTTCCTCCATGGCACTGAAAATGCGATCACTAACTCGAATGAGTTTAAGTTTCGGTAAAAAACGACTATTAGAATCCAGGGCCTACGAAGTGCTTTGAGAGCACGAGGGAACCTGCATCTTCCAGCAGAAAGGAAGATCCACACTTCTAGAACCACATTTTGCAACAAAAACCATCCAGCGTGAAGGACAAGGAATAGGAACGGGACACTGAGGGTCTTGGGTTCCAGGTCAGACTCTATATTTTTTCACCCTCTTTGTAGGGGGTTAAAATGTAGAGAGTCTGGTCTCAAACACAGGGCCTTGGATGTCTCTTTCTTGTGCTCTGTCCTCTGCACCACCAGAACAGCACAATTACATCTGTGCTTTTTTTAATATTTATCAATGGTGCTGGCTGTAACTGAATGGGTGATGTTTTTCACATACCATATTTGTGAAAACAACCATACTTTCATGCAGGACACTTAACTTTTCCCATAGAAAATAATGGGAACATTAAAACTTTTATAACTTTTGACCAGATTAATATTTTTTCACCAAACCTTCAAAATGCACATTTGTGACCCAAAGGCTTTCAACCCTGAAAATTTCAGACCACTACATAAAGCTGTGTTGGAGATATAGCTGACGGAGAAAAACAAAACACAAGAAAAATGATAAATTTAGGATTTTTTGCCACTCCATACCGCAAAACATCAAAACAGATTTATACAAAACTTGGCACATCAAGAGACCTATACCTAGAGAGTATGCATGCCAAATGTTGTGAAAATCCATTGAATAGTTCCAAAGTTGTTATGGTTCAAAAATTTGGGTTTAACATAGAAGTTTGCACTCAACCCTTATATAATGAACAAGGACAGCAACATGATATTGAATTCTGCAATGATTAGAGTGTTCCAAGTTATAAACTCCAATGTGATCGAGAAGAAGGTTTTATTTGTACTTTACAAAACATGCTGGATGGGGGCCTCAAGATAACAATAGTAGCCACTGACCACCATCCGCAGGTCACATGCTTGATGTCCAAAAGTGTAATCTGTGGGTATCAAACATCAATTCAATGTTTGGCATATTTCAAAATCAATAGGAAAGAAACTATCAGCAAAGGCCAAACAGAAGCACTTCAAACAACTCATTGTAAGGATAAGATCACTATTAAACCACTTTTGGTGGTCCACAAATACACGTGGTAACAAGCATTTGTCAATGCCGAATGTTTGCTTGCTGGCATTGGCAGTGGTAGTGTAGAAGCTACAGAGCTGCATAATAGGAATGGCAGTGAAATATTGAACTGAAGCCAACCCCACCACCACCCTGCAGAGAGTGACAGGCATTGGGGTGTGGCTTTGGGTCATCAGGCATAACGGCCACGCCATTTCACCACACCCCACCCTGCAGACACTGACAAGTGTCATGGTGTGCCTTGGGGTCTTTGGCCCTTATGAGCACCGCATTCCATCAGGAAATATGGTGAGATGGGTGCTGTACAGGAAAATGGGGTGAACTTTGGGGCCAAAGAGTCCAAGACATACCTCGATGCCTCTCACTGGCTGCAGGGTGTGGAATGGTATGAGCATTGCAGGCAAGAATCCCAAGTCACATCCCTGATGCCTGTCATTCTCTACAGGGTTGGGCGTTATGGTTGGAAATCGTAATACCTCAGGCATTCGTTGGTATTTTCACTCCAAATTTTCAACATGTTTTTTTGTGACCCCCTCCTCATGAACAGTGGCAATATCAGTTTGTTAGCCAAAAGCTGCTTATGCACAGCGACTACGGCATTTAGCACCACAGATGCAAACACATTCCGAACAGGATGTAAAAAATGACAGCTGTACTGTTCATGGGAGGGTGTAAAAAATGGCAATGTTGCAAATCTGTAGTAAAAATATTAAAAAAACTGGTGAAGTCACGAGCGTGCATAGAAACTGTACAACGCACACCCATAATGTAATTAGTTTGGGGAATTTTTACAGCAGATTGCCAACACAGGCATGTTGGGACCTCCACTCATGAACAGTGTCACTGTGATTTTCTTTATCTGTCCCAAACAATGATTTCCCACAGTGACCACACATCTCTGCGCTGAAATGTGAAAACACATTTCAGCCATGTTGAGAAAAATGACAACTGTACTGTTCATAAGGAAGTGTGGAAAAATGCCACTGGTGAAAATCTGGACTGAAAATATTACAAAGTCATGAACTTACGAGAGTGCGTGGAAACTGCGCAATGCTCACTTGTAACACAGTCATTTTATCGACTTTTATCACCAAATTTTCAACATAGCCATTTTAAGACCTCTGCTCATGAACAGTGTCACTGTGATTTTCTTAATGTGTCCCATACATTGATTTCGAACACCGACTGTGCCATTGTGCGCAACATGGGCCGAAACATGTTTTGGGCAAGATGTGACAAATGACAGCTGTACTGCTCATAAGGAAGTGTAATAAAATGGCAATGTTGAAAATCTGGATTGAAAATTCGCACACTTACGAGCGTGCGTAGGAACTGCGAAACGCATGCTCATAAAACAGTCATATTTAGGGATTTTTTCACCAAATTTTCAACATAGCCATTTTAAGATGTCTGCTCATGAACAGTGTCACTGTGATTTTCTTAATGGGTCCCATACATTGATTTCGCACACCGACTGCGCCATTGTGCACTACATGGGCAGAAACACATTTTGGGCAAGATGTGGAAAATGACAGCTGTACTGCTCATAAGGAGGTGTAATAAAATGGCAATGTTGAAAATCTGGAGTGAGAATATTGAAAATTCACGAACTTACGAGCGTGCATAGGAACTGCACAATGCACGCTCGTAAAACAGTCATTTTTAGGGATTTTTTCACCAAATTTTCAACATAGCCATTTTAAGACCTCTGCTCATGAACAGTGTCACTGTGAATTTCTTAATGTGTCCCATACATTGATTTCACAAACCGACTGCGCCATTCTGCGCTACATGGGCGGAAACACATTTTGGGCAAGATGTGAAAAATGACAGCAGTACTGCTCATAAGGAGGCCTAATAAAATGGCAATGTTGAAAATCTGGAGTGAGAATATTGAAAATTCACGAACTTACGAGCGTGCATAGGATCTGTGCAATGCACGCTCGTAAAACAGTCATTTTTTGGAATTTTTCCACCAAATTTTCAAAATAGGCTTCTTGAGAGCCCACCTTATGAATGCTGGCAGTGTCGTTTCATTAATCAGGCCTGAAAGGTGATTTCACGCAGTGACTGTGAAATCACCCTTTTGGGCCTGAATAACGTCATGACAGTGACATCATTCATGAGAAGGGGTCCCAAAAACCCCATGTTAAAAATTTGGTGCAAAAATTCCAAAAAATGCCTGAGATATGCAACAAAGTTGAAAAAACCCTATCTATCCCATTATACAGCTTACCGGCATTTCCTCAGCTCGTGGTCGGCTTTGAAGAGTGCAGACGTGTTCCCGGTCCACCGATGATCATTGCGCTGAGCTCGGAAGTAAGTATGGGGTGAGGAGGTGTGGGGAGGCAGGGTGCACAGTGGATGGAGTCGGCTTGTGAGAGGTGGCGGGATACTGCATAGGACCGTTTAAATTTACAGTTTTGTTTTTCTAATTGGCGATGCGGGACATTTGCCATGCTGGGGTGGGCTCCCAGTGTGGCACAAGGATAACTGGTTGGGCGTAGAGATGACGGGGATTGGGCACCCCGTCAGCCATAATCAGTTGCCACACTAGGGTGGGCTCCCAGCGTGGCACCTAGTACTCGGGGGGGAGGACAGTGGAGCCGACAGGGGATTGGGCACCCCCGTCGGCTATACCATGACTTGCCATGCTGGGGTGGGCACCCAGCGTGGCATGTGGAAGGCTTGTGGGGGGGAGCGCAGCACACCCGATGGGGGATTGGGCACCCCCGTCGGCTATACAGTGTGTGTGTGTAGGGAGAGCTGCGCATGAGCAGGTGATATTTGATTGCTGCTCACTGAAGCATAGTTCCCCCTTTCAACTGTACGCCACTGCATTTTGAAGCTGTCATAGACAGTTCCAGCATGCATTGGCAGACTGAGGCTGCGCCTGCCAACACACTGACTGAATTGGAAGAGGGGGTGAAACACCTCCGAAAACTCGGATGATGGCACTATGTTTCTTGCACATGCGTGCAAGCAAACATAAAAATTGCACAGAATTATATTAAAGTGGAGTTTGGTACATGACCACACAGCAAACATCCATAGCTGTGATGGGTTAGGGTATCACAAGTGTGAACATGGATACTTGTGATGATATGAGACACCACGTGACTTCACAAGGGTGAAGCAGCTCATGAGGCTATAAGAAGCATTGCTCTGGGTAACAGACTACTAAAAGATATGGGGGAAAAACATATCACTGAATTTTGCCATGCTGGAACTTTATAAACTTTCAGTTCCATTCTTACAAAGTATTTTCAAAAAGACAACACTTCAGTTACATGGAGATAACTGCAAGAACTGTTAGCCATAGTACACTTTCCTGAAAACTGCAACTTAGAGCAGGCCATCATTGAAGAGCAACCATCATGATTCTTCACACAAGGAAGGCAGGCAATCCAAATTGTAAAGTTGCCTGCCCTAGGAGCTATTTTATCCACAAATTGAATAATGTTGTATTGACAAAATAGTTAAATCATCCATAAAGCCTGACTTGTAACTTCCTGAGTGAATTGAAGACGCATGACACAGTAGCTCCACCCCTTAAAACTGCACTTTGATGACATGAAATAGGAACAGGGCTGCAGGCACTCTTTGGGTATTGTAATAGGATTAGGGAAGGGGCCACCTAAATGTACTTAGATTACCTTTGGTGGCAGGTATACATGTATGGGACTACAATAAAAGCTATATATTAGCCCCATACATGTATACTTGCCAACAAAGATAATCCAAGTACATTTAGGTGGCTCCCTCCCGATTCTATTACAATATCCATAGAGCGCCTGTAGCCCTGTTCTCTACCTTGCATCAAAGTGCAGTTTTTAGGGGTGGAGCTACAGTGCTCAGTGGCCACTCGGATCATACTAGGAAGTTATAAGCCAGGCTTTACAGAGGATATAACTTTTTGTAATTACAGATGCAGCATGGAAGGAAAAAATTACTCACCATACTAATGTGTCTTCCAAGGGATCCCTCACTATGCTTAACTGTAAATCGGCTCTGTGGCACCGAGCGAAGGGGTTCGCATGGCACACTGGTGACCCGAGTGCGTGCCTTGAGCCTGGTACCAGGAGCAGAGACCGGCAAGGGAGGGGTTCTATAAGCGTCCATTGGACTCTTCCCTCCCGGGATTGGTGGCGAGCTCGAGGACATGCTGCCTCGACACGCCCATGGCATGCCCCCGCCCCAGGAATACCCTGCGTGCTTACACAAGGCAGAGAACTGGGGTAGCCGGGGCACAGAAACATGGAAATTATGCCACATTCTGACTGGATGATGAGTGCCTTGGCCACTGGCACCCAAAACCCCAGAGCTAGCCTGGATCCAGCCCCACAGCACCTGGGATGCAAAAGTCGGACGTTAAAGACCATCCCCCGGAAGAGAGGGACCCTCCCGTCATAGGGGTATACCGGACTACCCAAGATAGGTTGCAATTGAGGCTGGGAGTAGGTGGCAGGAGGTCGGAGGGAGGCAGGAAGGTGGTGGCGCTCCAAAGGAGTGGCCAGTTGGAGTGTGTGGGAGGCACAAAAAAAAAAAAAAAAACAACTGCAAATCATTCCCCTGGAATGAATTGCCCCAGATCCTAAAATTGTATGCTAATTATGGAATTTGAGCATGAAATTCAAAACTCTGCTGCATGGCTGTGCTCACCTCTGCCCTCTAATGGCAGATTTATTTCTGAAGCTAGGGTAAGCAGTGACTGCTAAAACTAGCTAAATGACTATTAAAAATGCATCAAAAGAATTAAACGTTTTAGAAAAATGTTTAAACATGGCAGGACAGATTTAAAAAGCTTAGATCACTGAGTATCAATGCAAGGCACTGTAACAAGTAATGCTCAAGCAAACAGAACTGATCCTTGTGTGAACCTTTTCCAGATTCTGGAAGGGAGGAAGGGATTAGAGTGTTAAGCATAGTGAGGGATCCCTTGGAAAAAACATTACTACAGTGAGTAATTTTGTTCTTCAAGCCCCAGAAATACCTCATTTATGCTTTTTTGCAGACTCCATAGCAGTACCTTGAGAGGCTAGGTACAAAACCTATTTAGAGAAAAGGTTCTGCAAGACAGCAGTGCCAAAACTGGCATCCCTTCTGGACGGTATGTCCAGATAGTAGTGCTTTGTGAAAGTGTGCACTGTTTTACAGATAGCTACTTTGCAGATTTCCTGGTGATGCCACAGAGGCAGAAGTGAGCCTTGTGAAGTGACCCCTAAGGTCTTCAGGTGGCAACTTGCCAGCTTTGTCATAACTGAACTGTATGCAGGAAACTATCCAATAAGAAATGGTTCTCTTGGATGCTGGCTTAATTTCCCCACTTCATCATAGGTGACAAGTAAGTATTAGTGGACCTTACATCCTTTGTACGGTCGAAGTAGTAGCTCAGAGCTCTCTTTACATCCAGACTGTGGAACTTCTGATCATCTTCAAGGGAATTACTTGCAGCAGGTAATACTCTGGGGAGTCTGCCAGAGGGCGTTCTCATTGACAGTAGCTTTCACTAGCAGTGTTGAATCTGAGCTGCCCACAATGATGTCATCACATATACTAGTATAATTAGGTGGACGTCCCCAAGGAACCTCATTTCTTTTTCCTGCCGCTTCAGCTCGCTGCATGAGTAGCTTTCGCTTCTGGTGTACCAAGTCACCACTGACGTGGAAATCGAATTGGAAGTGGTCTCCGTTCATATTGCTTTTTTTCTACCATCTCTCCAGATGTCTAGTTCAGATTCTTTATTCACAAACTGCCATTGCGGATGAAAAATCTACAGGTAGGATGATCATCCAGTTTGTGTTAGTTGTCTGGGGGCTGCCCATAATGTTTTTTCCTGTGCTATCTGCCAGGACGTCATTCAAGCAACCTGTTGTTGACACCTGCATGAACTTGAGATGCATTTGATGGAACAGAAAATTAATCTTCTTGCGAAGGGTCCCATCCCCGTTCCCCATTGATGGCGTTGCAGACCTCCCAGTTCTCGCACAAACATTCCTTGTAGCATGAGAGTAGAGACAAGGACAACTCTTCCTCTTCTGATGGTAAAAGTCTCCCTCATCCACAGCCTCCACTTCTGGCAGCCCATCGACAGTCTCTGCTACTGCCTTGCACAAGGAAAAGTCTCACTCAAACAGGACATGGCCTAAGTAGACGACCACCCTCCCAGTCCTCTCATCAATGGCCCTATCTACAGCTTTAGCTACGGTGACCACAACTGCTCCTTCAGTGTCCCTGGGTCACCCATCAACAACCACCAGGTCCTCCAGCATGGACCCTAGGACTGTGTCACCGAAGTATTCATTCACATATTTAGCCTCATCCCCTTTCCAGCCTCTGTCAACGAAACATACGGCAGACTTGGGGTATGTTATCCGAGATAAGGGGTTCTCTCTCACGGTGATACCTAAAGAGCCACCCCTCCTTCACAGGTAGTCACTCACTGAAGCCAGGCCAATGCCTTATGAGGTACGACCTCTCACAGACCAGGTGCTCAGCTGTTTCCGCACCCACTCCCTACCCCTTGTATCTTGCTGCCTCTGGCTTATGCCAAGGCTGGGATGGTGCCATGAACCTGCTCCCCAGCAACAAATTCCTCCATCGATGTTGCTACAGTTGTGCAGGCTGTTCTTCAGGTCATGCAAGGCCTGCCTCCAAAACAGCACCCTCAGCCTCCAGCTTCTTCTTCTCCCTCACCCCCTCTGCATAAAATACCTTTCTAGGAGCCTTTCTTTGCACCTCACAGGGAGTTTTCTCCTGCTCCCTCCTACCATTCATTGGAGGAGGACTAAGAGGAAGATATGGATACAGGGCATGGACTATGCCCCCCTTCGAGTAACTCAACAGTGCTCTCAGTTGATGAGGATCCAAGGCTTTATACTCCCTGCTCCACTCCGGATGACCCAACCTTTCTAGGACTAATGACCCAAATTCAGCAAGTAATGGGATTTACTACTGCAGAACAAGACAAACAGACAACATCTGGCCAACTACTTGGATCCCCAGAAGATCCTCCGTGGTGGTGATCTGCCTTTCATACAGACCTATCAGGACACCATTCATGTGGCCTGGCACATCCCATCAGCAGTCCCACCAGTACCTAGACAGGCTGATCGCCTCCATCAGGCACAGACAGCTTATCCTTTCCTTGCTGCGGCACCACAAGCTCTGTGGTTATCAATGCCAACGACAGGACAAACGTCCAAAACATTGGAGTTCCTCCACCAGATAAGGAATCCAGATGCCTGGATCTTATGGGGAAAAGGGTGCATTAGGCTGCTACTATGAATCTATGCATTTTAAACTACCTTGGACATATGCTAAACTACCAGAGAACCTCTGGACAACAGCATCAGAGGTTGCCAATAAATTCCTCCATCGTCGGAATGGGACCAACTCTTGGTCACTTAACTAACGTATAGCCTCTCCCACCATCTGCTTGAGCAGGCTATGATGCTGTGGATACCTCCACTAGAACATCGGCTATGGGCATTACCCTTCACAGCCATGACTGGCTTTGGGTGTCAGGGTTTACGTCTGATGTGCAACAAACCATTCTAAATGCCCCTTTCAATGGACAAAAGCTATTTGGCTAATACCCAGACTACCCTGGATGATCACCAGACCTCAAGTCACACCCTTCGTTGGTACCTGGCATGTACCATACCTAACTGGCAGGCAGGCCAAAGAAAATATTTTCAAAACTTTCAGTTTTGCAAGGCCAGCCAACAGCACGGTAATGGAAGACAGTCCAGCAGGGGACAGCAGCAATCACAGTCTTCTAACCATGGCCCTGCTTCTAGAGGCACCTGAGCCATTACTCCAGCAGCAGTAGGTGCTCCCCAGTCTATCCTACTCACCACCTTCCCTCCCCAGTGACTTTCAGCCAGCCTCAGAGGCTGTGGGAGGCAGTATTTCACTTCATCTACAGGCATGGCAACAAATCACAACTGAATGTGCTCTACAGATTGTGCAACAAGAACATACAGTGGCATGAAAAAGTATTTGCCCCCTTCCTGATTTTCTCTATTATTGCATATTTGTCACACTAGATGTTTTCAGGTCTTTAGACAAAATATAATATTAGATAAAGGGAACCTGAGTGAACAAATAACACTTTTTTTTTTTACTTATTTCATTTATTTAATGAAAAAAGTTAACCAACACCAACTGGCACTGTGTGAAAAAGTAATTGCCCCCTAGTTAAATCAACCCAATTAAAGGGATAATTAGAGTCAGCTGATTGAACACAGCCAGGCTTGATTACAGCCAGCCCTGCTCAATATAAACCTCACTTATTTTGACCCTACCATCAGAGTCACATTGCCAGCACAAAGATTCAACAAGCACATTATGCCATGATCAAAGGAAGTTCCTGAAAAGATCAGAAAAAATTTGTTGCCCTCTATCAGTCTGGAAAGGATTATAAAGCTATTTCTGAGGCTCTGGGACTCCATCGAACCACAGTGAGAGCCACAATCTCAAATGGAGAACACTTGGAACAGTAGTGAATCTTCCCAGGAGTGGGCGGCCTGCCAAAATTACCCAACGGCAGCGTAAAATCATCCAGGAAGTCTCAAAGGATCCTAAAACAACATCCAAAGAACTGCAGGCTTCTGTTGCCTCAGCTAAGGCCAGTGTTCATGACTCTACAATCAGAAAGAGACTGGGCAAAATGGGCTTCATGTGAGAGTAGCAAGTGAAACCACTGCTAACCAAGAAGAACATAAACGCTCATCTCTCATTTGCCAAGAAGCACCTGGATGATCCAAAGCCTTTTGAGAAAATGTTCTATGGACAGATGAGTCCAAAGTGGAATTTTTGGACAACATGGATCCCATAATGTCTCGTAAAAGCAAACACAGCATTCCACAGTAAGAACACCATACCAACAGTCAAACATGGTGGTGGTAGTGTGATAGTTGGGGATGCTTTGCTGCCTAAGGACCTAGATGACTTGCCATAATTAAAGGAACCATGAATTCTGCTCTGTACCAGAAAATTCTTAAGGAGAATGTCTGGTCATCCTTCCGTCAGCTGAAGCTGAAGCGTAGTTGGGTCATGCAGCAAGACAATGATCCAAAACACAAAAGCAAGTCCACATCAGAATGGCTAAAAAGAAGTAAAATTAAAGTTTTGGAGTGGCCTAGTCAAAGTCCAGACTTAAACCCAATAGAGATGCTGTGGCAGGACCTGAAACGAGCAGTTCATGTTGAAAACCTACCAAATGTTACTGAATTAAAGCAGTTCTCGAGGAAGAGTGGGTTAAAATTCCTCTACAGCGATGTGAAAGACTGATATTGAATTATAGGAAGTGTTTGGTTGCAGTCATTGCAGCTAAATGTGGCATAACCAGTTATTAAGTGTAAGGGGCAATTACTTTTTCACACAGTGCCAGTTGGTGTTGGTTAACTTTTTTCATTAAATAAGTGAAATTAAAAAAAAAAAAAAGTGTTATTTGTTCACTCAGGTTCCCTTTATCTAATATTACATTTTCTCTAAAGACCTGAAAACATCCAGTGTGACAAATATGCAATAATAGAGAAAATCAGGAAGGGGGCAAATACTTTTTCACGCCACTGTATGTTAGAACTCACCTCTACCCCACCCCCTCCTCAAACCATTACATACCCAATCACATTCCAATCCTGTTGGAGGAGCTAGCCTTCCTCATCCAGAAACACGCCGTGTGACCGGTACTCCAGAACAACATCAAAAGGGATTTTACTCCCATTTTTTTCTGGCACCAAAATACACTGGAGATTTCCAGCTAGTTCTGCATCTCAGAGACTTAAATCTGTATATTCATTCTCTGAGGAGATTGTCTTTGCACTCCAGATATGAAAGACCTACCATCACATCCTCATACCCCCAGCGCATGGCCACTATCTTCAATTTCAACTACTGGAACACCACTACCAATTCAGAGCGTTGCCCTCGGCCTATCCTCAGCACCCAGAGTTTTCACAAAATGCCCAGCAGTAGTGGCCGCTGCCCTACGGCATCAAGGACACCGTTTTCCCATATCTGGATGACTGGCTCATCAAGGCCTCCTCTAGAGAGGGTTTGCTGCAGTCCCTGCATGCCACCCTCCACCTTTTCCAGCAAGAGAGAATTACTGTCAATTTGCCAAAATCCCATCTGGAACTGACACAGCGCCTACAGTACATAGGCGCCATCTTGGACACACATCTAGGTCTTGTATTTCTACCTGAAGACCAATGTCAAACTCTCATGACACTCACAGACCATTGCGGTCTGCCCCACATGTCATGGCCCGGCAGTATATGTGCCTTCTAGGCCATATGGCAGCCACCATCTTGACTGTACCACAAGCCAGGTTACACATGCGATCGGTATAATAGGTCTTACAATGCCAATGGCAACAGCACACAGGGGATCTTGAAGATCAGATCTTCATTACTACAGCACTCCGCAGGGCCTTGACTTGGTGGACCATGCGATCCAATCTGGTTCACAGCATTCCCTCCAGACACCACCGCCAGATCAGGCCTTTACCATGGATGCCTCCACTGCAGGCTGGGGCACCCATCTCGGTCCTCACCAAACCCAGGAACCATGGAATCAGGCCACAGCCTCCCTTCACATAAACCTTCTAAAGATGAGGGCGGCCCACCTTGCACTGTGGACCTTTCAACCGTACTTGACACCGGGTCCCCTTCTGGTACAGACAGACAACACCAGTGTGGTATACCACATAAACAAACAAGGAGGCACAAAATCCTAACGCTTTTGTCAGGAAGCTGTCCACGTTTGGCAAGAGGCCTTAAGACAACAACTAATCCTTGTGGCAGTTCATGTCCCAGGAGCACAGAATACCCTGGCAGACCACCTCAGCTGCCACAACCTGAGCCACGAATGGACCTTGCATGCCTCGGTCCTTTGGGACATCTTCCACCTCTGGGGCATGCTGGAAGCAGACCGCTTTGCCTCATCAGACAACCACCAGCTACCTCACTATTACACCATTATACTGAATGAAAAGGAACTCTCTATCAGTGCCCTCTCACTGACGTGGCAGGGATAGTTTTTATATACCTCACCCCCCATTCCTCTTCTCCAGTGCATCCTCATCAAACTCCAACTGGAGCCCACGAAGATGATACCAATAATGCCATTCTGGCCTCACCAGGTATGGTTTCCTCTACTCCAACAACTGATGGTGACCAATCCTGTCCCACTTCCCCTTCACCCAGACCTGCTTACACAACATCAAGGGTCTCTTCTGCACCCCAATCTTGATCCTTACACCTTCATGCCTGGCTCCTGAGGACGTCTTTATAGCTAGACAGAAAGTATCCGCACCAGTGGCAGACATTTTGTAAGCTTCCAGGAAACAGTCAACTAGAAAGACTTATCAAGCCAAGTGGGCGATTACGCTAATTGGGCAGCTACGAGGCTCTTGCCCCATTTTCCTGTCCCTTCCTGCTATCCTGAATTATTTACCACCCTTTCTTCACAGGGATTGGGTTACTCATCCATTAAGGTGCATCTAACAGCCATTTCAGCTTTCCATGAGCCCATTGAGGGCTATCAAGTCACCAACAGGATCTTGCCCGTATGTTCATAAGAGGCATTATTACATCTTAAGCCTCCCATTCAGAAGCCAGTGCTGCCTTGGATCTCAATTTCATCATTGAAAAATGAGCATTTGCACCATTTGAGCCTGTAGCTATCTGTGACATGCATTTTCTGGCATGGAAAACTGTTTTTAGTTGCTATTGCCTCCGCTCGCCGCATTTCCAAGCTCCAGGCTCTCGTGCTCCGACCCTTACTTTATCTTTCACAAAGACAGGGTTTCTCTTCACACTAACCTAGCCTTCCTTCCAAAAGTAGTGTCAGAATATACGCTGAACCAGGCAATTCATTTGCCTATCTTCTTCCCTGAACATTCTAATCAGGATAAATACCTCCTCCATACACTGGATAAGTACTGCATTCTATACTACTACACTGTACACTCTACAGCCACAAGTAAGTCCAAACAACGTTTTGTGGTCTTTGCTCCTGGCAAAGAGGGCTTACCCATCACCAAGAAAACCTTATCAAACTGGCTTGCTCATTACATAACTTACTGTTACAATAAACATAATAAAACTCTACCAGGCAGTGTGCATGCTCACTCCACCCAGGCTCTGTCTACGACCACTGCCTGTTTCCGAGGTGTCTCCAATACTGACATATGCGATGCTGCCACCTGGTTGACTGTACACACTTTAACAAGACATTATAGCATAAATTTGGCCTCTTGCGCTTGTACGCTTCAGGCATGTGCCATTCTGCAGGGCCTCCTCTCTTGATCTTACCACCCTTCCTGCTCCACTGCTTGGGAATCATCCCAAGAGTATTGCCCACTGCAAGAGATTCCCTCGAAGAAGATAGTACAGTTTCGTACTTACCATAACTGAAGAGCTTAGAGAGAATCTCTTGCAGCAGGTATGATTCCTTCCTCCATCCCCCACCTTCTCATGGAGTGCATTCTTCTAAGTTGTTACATAACAAACATTTAAGCGTACCTCCAGACCCCTCAGTTCCCCTCGGAGTCTTGTTCTGCAAGTTAATCGCCGGTGGGGAACGGAGGTCGCTTGGGACCGCCCACCTATTTATACTAGTATATGTGATGACGACATTGTGGGCGGCCCACAGTCAACACTGCTAGTGAAAGCTACCGTTGACAAGAGCGCACTCTGGTGAACTCCCAAGAGTATTGCCTGCTGCAAGAGATCCTCTCGAAGATCTACTGTTACAGAAGTATGAAACTGTACTTTCTCCTAAGATGGTTTTGCTGTAAAGAGAACTGGAAGTGTAATTGACTGATTCACATAAAATTTAGACACTGCTTTAGGGAAGAACCTCCTCTTAATTCTTAAGTCCACCTTGTCTATGTGAAATATGATATAGTTAGGATCTGTGCAGAGGGCTTGCATGCTGGCAGATGTCACCACCACCAGAAAAACTGCTTCACAGGTGACAAACTTCAAAGCAGCAGTGACCACAGGCTCGAAAGGGCCTCTGTCGGCTGGGCAATGCACAGATGCAGGTCCCATGGGGGACAGGATCCAGTACTGAAGCATACAGGTGATCAAGGCCTTTAAAGAACTTTCTGAAAATGGGCTGTGAAGCCACTGACCTGACTTTGCCAGCTGAAGTGTATACTGACATTACTGCCAAAAGAACCTTCAGGGTTGAGGGCCTGAGGCCCAGGGACTGTAGGCAGACCAGGTAGTCCAAGACTGCAGGGAGGCCTGCTTGAAAAGGGCTGAGCTGCCTAGAGGAGCACCACAGGGAAAATCTTTTCTACTTTAGAGTCATAGGTTTTCTTCATTGCTGGTTTTCTGGATACCTTAAGTATTTCCAAAACCTTCTCAGAGAGGTTTAGTGCTGAGAACTCTAACTCTTTGAGCACCATGCTTATTTATTTAGTGATTCAGAAAAGACCTTTGAGCACAAGCTCTTTTACAAAGGTTCCATGTCATAGATTGCAAAACAAAGTACTATAGGAGAAAGCAAAGGTACATCACAATGAACGATACAGGTAGGATTCAGAACTTACAGAATAACTCAAAACATAGGTACAAGTTAAAATAACAAGAAAAACACTTTATGAGGGTGGAATAAGCAGCCACAAAGTGCCTTGTCAGTAGTATAAAGGGAGAGGGATAGCTGGCAGTGGGGAGAAGAATTGAGGTACGAGAGAGAGGTAGGTACTGTGGTGGAGGTGAAGGGTGGGGGAAGAAGGGCAATAAGGTATAAGGAGAAATGGGAGGGTGAGAGGAGGCTGAGCAGAGAAGACATGCTAGACTAAATGGTGGGGTGTGAGGGGGCATGGTCAGGCAGCCTGCATTAGTAGTGACTGTTAGAAAAACTCACGGGACTGGGAGTTGAGGGGGGGAGGTGGGGTGGCGGGTGCCGAAGGAACATGACGCAAATTGATTGCTGAGGCAAGTCATGAGAAGGGACAGAGGGAAGGGGGTACCTGCTCTTGAGATGCAGAGTTCTCAGATCTAGGAATGTTATCCTGCCCTAAGACAAGGTCAGCAGATTATACCCCAGGGGGAAGGGTGATGGGATGTTTGATGGAGAGGGACAGGAGAAGTGAGTACCAGGTCTGTATGGCCCGATCTAGAGTTATTAGGATCACTGTTGTAGACTCCCTTCTTAGTTTTGGGAGCACTCTCAGTAAGAGTGGGAATGGAGGGACGGCATAAAGAAACCTCCCTGTCAAATCAAGGACTAGGGCATCTTCTGACTGTACCCACTGAGAGGGGCTTGCAACAGAACAGAGGGAGCTGGCTGTTTTCCCAGGATGTAAACAGATCTATCTCCATTGTACCCCACATTCTGAACACTGCCAGCATCTACTTGTTCAGAGTCCATTTGCACTTTCTTTGGCTGATTCTGCTCAGGGAATCTGCCAAGACATTGTATTTCCCTGGTGGGTGTACTGCCAACAGTTGAACCTCCAAGGAATATGCCAAGTTCCAGATTCTCATTGCTTCTGTGCATAGTTTTGAAGGTCTTGTTCCTCCCTGCTTGTTTATATAATAAATGGTAGTGGTGTTGTCTGTTCTGATCTGGACAGGTTGTCGCCTGATATGGGAGGAAAAGGCCTGCATCGCCAGGTTCACTGCCCTAATCTCCAGGAGGTTTGTGTGATTCTGAGACTCCTGTGGGTTCCAAACACCACTTACAGTGAGGTCCTCCAGGTGGGCACCCCAGCCTAGGAGGGAGGAATCTGTAGTGAGTACAACCCTGAGTGAATGCTGGAAGAAGGGAATGCCCTCTCTGAGGTTATCTTCTTCCTTCTACCACTGTAGCGCCCTTAGCAGACACCTGCAGACAGGTGCTAGTTTTGATAGTGGAGCCCACCTTTGGGACCAATGGCTTTCCCAGGTAGTACTGGAGATCTGCCATTTGGAATCTGGCACCTGGTACTGCTGTAGTGGAAGAGGTCATGTGCCCCAGCAACTGAAGGAAACCTCTTGCAGATCTGGGCAGATCTGCCTTGAAGGATCTTGCAAGCACTATCAGGTTTGCCACTCTTTCCCGAGAAAGGAATGCTTTCCATTGGTGGGCATCTAACTCTGCACCTATAAAGTCCAGGACCTGAACTGGTTCTGTCTGGGACTTTTGGGCATATATCAGGAATCCCAGGTCCTCCAGGACATGCTGTGTGAGAAAGGAGGAATTGGCCTCCAGGTGTGACTTTCTTCATGCTAACCAGTCATCTAGGTAGGGAATTACCACTGCCCCTTGCTTCCTCAAATGTATCGCTACTACGGCTAGGTGCTTTGTGAACACTCTGGGTGCTGAGGACAGGCCAAAGGGGAGGGCTGCAAATTGATAGTGGCAGCTGTCTACCCTGAATCTAAGGTATTTTCTGTGAGTGTCCCTGAATGGAATGTGGAAAGTAGGCATCTTTCAGATCCAGTGACCCTAGCCAGTCTCCTTGTTGCAGTGATGTAATTACTGATCCTAGTGTTACCATCTTGAATTTTTCCTTTTTTTAAGCGTTTGTTCTGGTATCTCAGGTCTAGAATGGGTTGCCACTCCCCATTTTTCTTGCGAGTCAGGAAGTATCTTGAGTAATCAAGTCCCTTCCCTCACTGTGTGTGTGGGGGGACTTTCTCCACTGCATTTGCTTGTAGCAGCTTTTTACCTCTAACTCCAGCAGATGTTTTCTGCTGGAGTATGAGGGTGATGGTTTTGTGACTCTGCAATCTTGGACATTTTTTGAACTGCAAGGTCCAGCCATGACTCTCTATTTCAAGGACTCACCTGTCTGTGGTAAGTCTTTCCCATGTCTGGAAATAGTGAAATCAGCATCCCCCAACAGCAATGGTTGTCAACCTGTGCAGACTTCTCAGGGGTTCAGATTCACCTGGGCTTTAGGGGCTGGTGATTTATCCACACACCTAGGGCCCCTTCTGCCTTTACCTCTGAAGAAACCTCCCTAAGGGGCAAAGTCATAAGTAATGTAAGTGTGGGGGCAGTAACCCCTGCCTCTACCTCCCCTTCCAGAAGGCCTGTGAGAAATGGAGGCTTTTTCATTCTCAGTATTGCTCTTGCAGGTGATCTTGTACTCATCCACCTTTTTCATGTAAGCATCCGTCTTCTCACCAAAGAATTTCCCTCACAAGGGAAATCCATTGCTTTTGTTTGAGTGGCCTTAAAGTGGTCTGTAGTTCTGAGCCCAGCAAACCTTCTTAGGGACATTGTATGTACCATGACCCTAGATGCAGTGTCATTGACATCTACTGCCATGTGAAACTGGTACTTGGTGGCATCCATGGCAATCTTTGCTGTGCCTGTCAGATCCTGTGATATGTCCCCAGTAGCTTCCTTGCTCATTGCCAAAACGGAGCTCCAGATGGCTTTTTGGTACTGAGCTACACAGACCATGTATACTGCCTGACTTAAAAGCCAGGAAACAGAGGTATAGGCTTTTTGATCATACTATCCAGCTTCCTGGAATTCTCTTCCAGAGGTTGGGCAGAAAGGGGTACTTTGGCTTTATCATGGGTGGTAGTCTGGACCACTCCCTCAAGATCAGGGTGGGATTATGCCAGCAGCTTAAGTGGGTCCTGACAACACTTTGCACGTGGCCTTTTTGAGGGATTTGTGGATGGGTAAAAGCAATATTTTTGTGGGGCTTAAGCCCATCCTATCCAAAAACTCCACCTCATTGTCATCTTCAGCAGTGTCTTGCAACAATATAGACAGTGTTGACTATTTGCTTCACATAGGTGTAGTCATCTGAGTGGCAAAGAGGGGAACCAAACTCTTATTCAGGAGAATCAACAGGCTCCATAGGTTCTCCCTCCTCATCGTAAAATCCAGCCACCTCCTGCACAGGCACTAGAACTCATACTGGAGCCGGGGTGCACATATTCATGAAGCTCCCCATGGCCTGGGAAATCTGGAAGAGCTGCCATATCTTTATTCGAGGGTGTCTTATTTTTGTCCAACGGTGTCTCCTTTCCTTCTTCAGGAGGAGGGACAGTGACATGTTTTGCTTTTTCTTTGCAGGCACCAAATCCAATGCCTGTTCAGAGGCTTTTTTTTTATTTTTGCTGGATTCAGGGTTTCCCATTCAGACACCCTGATCTCTGAACCATCTTTAGCAGCCTCATCCTTCTGCTTACTTTGAGGGGCTGGAGCCTGCTCTGAGCTTTTAGGTGACCTTGACACAGAGTGAGAAACCATAAGGTCTTCTAATTTTTTAGCCCTTTTCTTCTGTGTTTTATGGCAAAACCTAATACAGAGTTCACAACTGACAAAATTGTGATCCGGACCCAGGCACCTCAAACACAACTTGTGGCAGTCTGCCTTATCCAGGAGTTGGAGACAAATTTGTTTTTTAAAGCCTGTAGGTCCTGTCCTCTTTTTGGGTCTGTCAGACATGCCAAACACTGAATAATGTAGAAGATTGCTTTGGTTCCCCATATACCTAAAAATATAAAAATGTGGTTTGGTTCCTTTCTAAAAAGAACTGCTGTAATGACAAGCTTAAACAGAAAAATACAGCCAAGTAGCATCTCAACTTTCATATGTATGCAGATGACACAGTTTTCTATTTCTCAAGCCCATCGACAGAGGCTGTGGGAATCTCACTCCAGCAAAACTTCCACAATGTCCTGCACTGGTTCCAGGCCAATCAACTTTGGGTCACCACCAAACAAAAACTGCCCATATGCTTTGGTTCCAGCCAGAAACTGAATATATTTGCTTCCCTTCCTTCTTTTACCACCCCTGGATGGTTCCTCTAAGTGGTTCACTCCTTCAAATATCTTGGTGTATGGCTTGACTGCAGGCTTGACCCTCTGCCCACATCAATGCCATCCATGCTAAGCTCTGCTTCAAGCTTGGTGCTCTGTACTGGAAAAAAGGCTGTTTATCCCCACATATCTTCCAGGAATTAGTTACAAAAATGGTGCTCCCAGTCTGACTATGCAGATGTGGTCTATGGTTCCATCCCCTCATCTTCCCTTGTCAGACTGGACACCCTGAGTAACACCTTCTATCATTTTACCACCAACTCACCCCCTCATACTCATCAATGCACTTTTTATTCCTCCCTCTCTGTACTCCCCCTTCCCTCCTGTCACCTGTACCACTGTGCTTCTTTCATCTCTAAATATTGGTTTGAGTCAATGCCTTCATATATTTCCACTCTCATCTCCCCCACTCCAGCCATCTCATACTCCCTTCGTTCCAGGGATTCCCGTTTTCCTTCCCTCCCTCACTCTCACTCCTCTGCTGGATGATCTGCTTTCTCCTATTGGCTTCCCTCACTCTGGAACCTCCTCCCCACTTCCATCCATCTATCACCCTCCCCAATTTCCATGAAGCTTCAGCTTAAACTCACACCCTCCCATCCCTGCAACTGTCAACTCCCAACCTGACCTGTTTTTTGGCCCCTTCCCACCAGTTTCTTGCCCCCTCCCTGGGGTCAATCTTACTTCTCATAATGTTATTTGCACTGGGTGTTTTAATCCTTTGCTGATTGCATGTATGAATGTTTAGTGTATCATGCTCCAGTCAGTTGCTGCACACAATGTGCCTTGCCAAGTTTGCACTATTTTTGTTTGAACTTTACTTGTATTGCATTGCTCAATCCAGTTGTTATTCTTTGACTGTATCCTTACTCTCACTCATGGGTCACACCTGGAAATGAGCCTTGGCTCAGTGTGTCTCCCAGTTACCAGATTTTAAATTAATAATAAAAGGCAACTGTGACAAAGGAAATATAGAACCGCTAAGCAGTTTATTGTTTTTCCTTTTTAATGAAATTTAATAAAGTAAAGTGCTTCCCTAAAAGTGGGCACTGTGCAGCAACAGGCTTTCTCTGGTTCCTGGGAACTGATATGAAATCAGAGAATATCAGACAACAAAAACATATCCTAATGCAGACTTATCAAAAAACTGAACTGCACACTAAACTAAATAAAAATAGAAAAACAATAAACCGTGAATGGCTCCAAAGTAGGAGAGATAACTTCGGGACAACTGCTTCCTTCAGGGGGAGAAATAAATCTGCCGTTAAGAGAGCAGAGGTGGGCACAACCATGCAGCAGAGTTCTGAATTTCATTCTGAAATTCCATAATCATCATACAATTCTAGCTTCTGGGCAGCCCATTCCAGGATGATTTGCAGTTCTTAAGCATAAGTGAGGGATTCCTAGGGCTAAGGACTTGTGCAGACAGAGTCAAATAATGGAGGTGATTACTACAATGGTAAGACTAGAAACCAGCAAATGTTATTCCAGATGGCTGTCATTTTGGAACTGGTTATTCATGCAGGAAGGGCCACTAGTCCTGGATCAAACTGAATTGTCACCCTTTATTGGATTAAAAAAAAAAACAACTATGCTTATGGAAACGTACAATAAGGACTCAGGCATATTATGTTAAGTTTGGGCCCAAGGTTCAGGGCTAATTGTTTATACAATTATGTTATCTACTTTATTTTCACATGCAAGATACAAGTCCTGAATGTAACAAATCTTATGTGAATATGAAATCTGTACCGTGAAATGTCTTGCTCAACATATCTCAACAAATTTGTCACAGAGTGGTTCTCTCCCAGAACTCAGACTGCACTGCTACACATTTTCACAACCTTTCAGATGCTTGAATGGTCTCCTTGGGATGATGCCACCATACAACTTGGCTCTCACTCGAGGTACCCTTAGGTCTAATTATAAAATTGGCCTCCAAAATAAAGAAGTCTCATTGGTCAAAATAAATCATGTGAGCATACATGAAATCTGTTTCATGCACAGTCATCCTGGTTCTAAACCACATCACACAATAAGCAAATTAGTCTTCCTACAACCAGAACTATCTGCCATCAGTTCCCCCACAACCAGAACTGATCTTCTATCACATAAATGGCTGCTACCGTTACACTATAAAAAACCTTCAACTGAGTTCTAAAAATAAAACTACCTTAAATAAAAAATAAAACAAATTAAATGTCTCCTTAATCATCACACTTTCCGTATACATAAACACATTAGAAACATTAAGTGTTGTTTATAGTTTCCATTTTAACTGTTTCTTTGCTGGCAATGAAAAATTCTCCTTCTATCTTTACCTGCTTATCTGGGAAATGTCTTCTGCTTGCTCTGACAGTGAGATAATTGAGTCTCTGGGCTGTAGAAGAGGCCTTTGTTTTCTGCGTGTGTGTGTGATATATATATATATATATATATATATATATATATATATATGTATATATGTATATTTATATATATATACATACACACACACATATATATATATATATATATATACACACATACATACACACACACACACACATATACACACACACACACAGTATGTTAGGAGAGGAACATTCTGCTAGTGCAACGGAGCAGAATTTTGAATCCATGTATTCAATAATAAACATTCCATATCCTGAATCTTGGTGCCAGCAAAGGACAAACTTTGTCCAGCAGTAATACAATTGCTTCATCAATTACATCATTTGCAGTGGGCGGAAGTACTATTTTATCTCAAATACACGCAAGTAAATCTATTGTTTCTACATATCAACATGCTTTTCTCCACTGTAAAAAAAAGAAGAAGACCATTTTATAAGTACAATGAGGCACTCTGGGGTGTGCACAAAACAGATTTTATTGCACTTCCATGCACACCCTGTCGTGTCTTATTGCTTACATACTACCAGAACCACTGCTCACATAGTACAGTGCTCTTTCCCAAAAGGCAGATGACCCACTCTTTAATCATAGCTGAGAACATCTTTCTTTAGACAGCTTAGTTGCCTGTCTTTTGTTCAGCTTACACTGGCAAAAGTAGGGAAATGCGGTGTTAGGGTTCCCAACCCTAGCACTCCCCACCCTGCAGACAACAACAGGTAAAACCATTACTACTTGACCGCTCTTGCCTCTTCTCAAATCAGGTGTAGAGTGTGCCTTGGGGCTATCAACCATAACATTCACCATATTCCATCAGTAAATAAGCCAAGACGTGTACAATATACAAGAATGGGGTGAGGGTTGACAACCCTAAGGCATACCTCACGCTCAATTTGCGAAGACACAGAAGAGGTAAAATAGTAATACTTTTTCCTATTGCTGCCTGCAGGTGGGGTGTTAGTTGGGAAACCCTAATGCCATATTTCCCTACTTTTGCCAGTTTAACCCTAACTAGTGCATTAATGAAGTTTTTTTATAATGAATTTCCTTACTTTTTGAGATCATATAATTGTATCATTTGCCTATAGGAGCACAGGGTGCTTCCATTCCTCTACATGTGTGTTGCTGTAGAAGCGCAGGGCCCCTTCCATTTCTGCCAAAACAGCAATTTATTTCCATTGTTGTATGGCTAATTAGAGTTCTAATGTTATCATATAGAATTTGCATCTTTTTTTTTATTATAGTGCCTATACATGTTAATGGGGGGGGGATATGTATTATTCTTGTACTACTCATTAACCCATTTGCTTTGATATATGGATTGTTCCTTAAGTGCAAATATTGAAAGAGTTATGGCTTTGTTGAAGTTCCAATGTTATCCTAGGAGAATTTTCATTGTTTTATTTTTATAGTATTTAATGTGGGTCCTAACTTTTTAATGGGGATTGTGTATTCTTGTTCTACTCAGTAAGATCTTTGTTTTGATGTATAGATTGTCCCTCAAGTCCAAATATTGGGGGAATTATGGCTTGCTGGAGTTCAAATGTGGGGGGGGGTCCAAAATCTTTTTTTCGTATGAGGGCATTCTTTTTTCATATGAATGAAAAAAGCATATGAAAAAGGATGCCTCCATATGAAAAAATAATTAGGACTTTTAGTTTTTTTTCCCCATTCTTTTCTCGTATGAAGGCATCCTTTTTCGTATGTTTTTTTTTTTCTGTTCATACAAAAAAAAAGAATGCATTCATATAATAAAAAAAAAAGAATCTGGGGAAAATTCATATGAAGTCATCCTTCTTTCGTATGCTTATACAAAAAAGGAAATCTGACAAAAAAGGATTTTTAAATGTTAAAAAATACTTTTCTGGGTCATTTATCCACAAACAGTATAGAATCCATCTAACAGGATCCCGATAAGCAAGACACATGTGTTGGTGTGTGTGCAGGATGTCATTTTTTTGGGTTTTGACATTTTCTTTTGAAAAAAATGGAAACAAAATGGTGGTCAAATGAAAAAAGATTTTTCCTCACAAAAAATATTTACACCTATACAAAAATGGATAATTTTTCGTATGTACTAAATTCTTTTGTAACCAAGGTGTGGGTTGGGGTTTGTTGTTATTTAGTGCCCAGTCCCTCCATTTTTGTAACCCACTACCTGGCTAGCCTGGGTTCAGGGAAAAAACATTCACTTGGCATCAGGGCTAGATTTGTACTTCTGGTCAGGGGCACCCAAGTAATTCCAGACACAGGAAGCAAGAAATGAGAATGTCCAAACCAGGAGTGGGATTCTAAAGTGGGGCTTTTATTCACTTCAACACATGAATACAAAGCAAGATGGACCCCCCATGGGGCTACACTCACTGGTTATGCAGTTTTCTAGAGGTCAGAACACATCTTCTTCATCATCACAATAACCCTCAGGTTTAGAACACTCTGAGCACTCAGCCCGAACTGGTACTCTATCTCGGATTCCCTGGCATGGCCTACGGCCAGCTCTGGTACACGCTTTCCATATGGCATGGACATTTCTGTTGGTGTCTCCCTCAACCACCCATGAGCACTTCATAGCTCCAAGGGGAAAACACACATCCTTAATCCCATGTCTGGGTACTTCTGCAGACACTGGCCAAGTGCCAGGGAGAAAGCTATAGGTGCCCAAAGTGAATCCATGGAGGTAATCTGGTTACTCCAGATGGGGGAGTCTCTCCCACCTCTTGTCCCCAAATCCATACCCGGCCATTAATTTGGAGTCAACACCTTTCCTATTTGAACTCTCTGTTTGTAGAATGCTATCTTGAAACGTATATCACATTTAACATTCTCCTTTCTAGGTAACTGGTGTCCTGACTTGCAGCATTCTCTAAGTGGCTATGTCCATCCCTGTAGACCCCCATTGTTCCAATGTATTTCAAGTCATACACATAACTTGCAAATGTACTGTCATTGCTGAAAATTTTGTATAAGTGTACTATGTCTGACTTCTACTTGTTCCGATGTTTTCTTGTATCTACTTTTGTCTACGTACCCTTTGTTGTAATCTCCTGGGTCGTACCTGAAAATAGATAGCTATGCTGTCTAGTGTACCTACCCAGTTAACAAAAATTAAATAAATAAATAAACTTAAAGTATTGTACTTTGCTGTCTTTTTCTGACCCACAGTAGCAGATACTTTACACAACTATCTTGGTGAAAACATAGGCTCTCTGACAGAGCAGACTCACTATGGTTCGCAGGTGCCCCAGGGCTTCTCTAACAGGAAAAAACATACTTCTGGTGCCTCAGTGCAAATTCTCTTCAGGCAGTTTTTTTCCTCCAGCCGGGCCAGGGGATTGCCCCTGAAAAGCTGGTCTTGTTCCCCCCATCCCTCTTAGGGATGGGGCACTGGAACAAACTGGGGTACGGTCTCAACCACTTCCATTTGTACTTCTTCTGTGTCCTTCTCTAGCGTGAGAACACACACCCTCTTTCCTGTGGTAGCTCTGTTACAGAGCTGGGCTGTGAGGGGCTGCCAACTGCAGTGCACCTCCTCCCTCCACTGAGTCTCCCACTAGACTACTACAGACTTCACTACAGATTATGAAAACCCCAACATTCTAACCTAACTCCCAGCTGCAACATTCCACTGTGGCTTATGCTGCTACAAGAATTCTATATGATGCCAATCCTCCTGCTCAGCTGAGACTGAGAACAGAGTGAGACAGTGTGAAACCAATTTAACTGGTGTCTCACAAGCTGCCATTCCCTGCCTGCCTGCCACTAGATCTAAGTGGGATTCTAGTAACCCCAGGTAACAGGGGGGTTACACCCACCCTCATCCAGGAAAATGACTGTCCACATCACTACTCACCTGACCCAGGCCATCTAACCTTATGTGTTGACTAAGGGAAAGGTAGCACTACCTTCTCCCCTACCATGTGCCAGGCACAGGCAGGCAACACTAAGGGCCCAGAAGCCATCGGCTGATGCATCAGCCTCTACTCTACGGTCTTGCCATGGTTACCTAGTGGCCCTGGTAGAATTGCCCAGATCATAGCCCTAATAGACCAGGACTGTGGCCTCTACTGTAGGTCAGGACCACAGCCTGTCTACCCCCCAACCCTCTAGGGAAAACCTAGCTGACAAAAACCCAAAACACAGGGGAACCTCCCCCCAACCCAGGACACCTGCAACCAAAACACAAAGAGCTAATACTATACCCTACATTTTACTCCCACACAGCCATACCTGTGGAAGGAAAAGTTAATGACAGTAAACAATACTGCACTTTAAACACTTCTACTTTAAAGCACATAGAAGACTCCACTGAGTCCCTCCTCTTCTTGCCTTCTCTTCTTGTCTTCTTCAGGATCACCTGCAAGAGAAAAGACAAAACAGCCCCTAAGCTGCAAATGCAGTACTAAACCCTACTATCAAAACACTGAAGAATCCCCAAAAATATTTTTTAGAAAAGTAGAAAAACAGTAGAAAAACAATGACCTTATTTACAATGCACATTATTGGGGATGGAGTGCCCAAAATGTCCCATCTAGTGACAACAGTGCCCGAAGGCAAGTCCAAGAAAGAGTCTCTCCTGCGTCGAAGCCCGGATTAGCACAGTTCTGGTAGGGCTGTAATCCCAAAAGGGAGAGTCTTTGAGGACAGTTCAAACAGTCTGAAGTCTGCTGGGTGTAGGATGTGTACTACATTGTCATTAAAATAGAAAAGTCTGGACTTACCAGTCCCTTGAAGAACAAAATCAATATGACACCTGGATTTCCAGCTGAAGAATCTCTCGAGCAGCATTCTTTTGATACAGCTGGGTGGGCATCTTCCAGAAAATGACAGGATGGCACATCCGGAATCCGGTAGGCTGATGTCATCTAGGAGATGGAACCTTGGAACAGGACAGCAGACAGCTGGTCTGGCATCATCTGAAAGGCCAGGTAATGAATCAGGATACAGGTGGGCTGGTGTCCTCTCTGCATCTGAAGTCATCTAGAAGGCCAGACTATGGAATCTGGAAAGCTAGTACGCTGCAAGGCTGATGAATCTGGGGTATCTGGTTCCTGGAATGCCAGACAGGTGGAACAACATAGGTATGGCAATGGCTGTAAGGCAGCACTGACTACCACTGCTCTGCTTTCCACTTGGTAGGCATGGGCACATTTGCAGGAAGTTGCCTACATTGCGGGAAGTAGCACAATGGGTCAGGTGTAAGTATTACCCCGTCTGGGTGCTCATAATTCACATTGAAGAAGGTTTTATGTCCTCCTCCATCCACAATCTGAACAGTGTCTATGAATAGTGTTCTGCCCACTTTCCATTGTTGGAATTTCTCCTGCACTACTGTGTCTCAGACACACCGACTGGCACTGGGATGGACAAATCTTGTGGTCTCTTCCATTATCCAGGATTTCCTGTTTCTTTCAATCTCCTCCCAGACTCTCCAAGGAAAGGTAGGAAAGGATATTCCATAGATCTCATTCGCCTTCCTATGAACCAATCTTTCCTCTTTACTACACTTGGTCAACTTGAGACCTCTGGCCTGGCATGGAGGAGTCCAGTCCTGGTTCTGCCAGTTACGCATATGTAATGCTACATAAAATGGATCTTTGACTCCTCCCTGTGGGGACAGGGCTGGGGAGTCACCAATCTCTCCTTCCATTCACTCCTCTGATGCAAGAGCCCGAGGCTGTGGATCTGCACCTTCTTCATAAGGCCACATAGGTTCCCCCTCATCTTCTTCCTCACTGAGGATCTGAGCCCAGGAGTGAGCAGTCGTCCTCACTCCTGAGACTATCCACTCCTCACTGGGTGCGGAGGTAAACACTTCCCATTCAAGGGTCTCCCTCATCTCATCTTCTCCTATGAGACTTGGGCTAGGCCCCTTTCTCCGAGGATCTGCTGATGCTCCCTCTGCAATATCTCTCTGTGACCTGGACTTGGATGCATCAGTACTTTGCTCTGTCTGTAGAGCTGTACCCTCTTGCTTCATGCCACACTCTGAGCCTCATCTAACAGGCTCTACCTGGTGCTGTGTGCTGCCAACTGCAGGTTCTTGAAGCTTTGTCCATGTGGGAGTCAAACGACTCTTGGGTGCTTTGGTTAGACCATGTCTCTCTAGGAACCCAGAACAGTGAGGAACCATGAAGACGTCCCTTCCGACCTTTATGCACTCTCTTACTGGATATCCAGAAATTGCCATATGAGGAGGCAAACATCCCCCGTAGTAACATCTCTCAATATCTTTCAATCTGTTAACTTCTTCTACTATCATAGCCTGGGCATGATCCGGGTAGCGGGCTGATCCTGAAGCCATGACTGCAGAGAAAAACGAAAGCTCACTGTTGTCTCAAGTCCTACTCTGTTGGAAAAACTTTTACAAAATGGCTCCTCTGCTGCTGTGTTTACTTTACTACATCACCCTGCAATGGTGGCAGCAGCACTCCTGCGCATAAGCGTTCTGTTTCTGATTCAAGCCACTGCACATCCGATTTACACACTCTACTGAAGAAGTTCACTCAAACTGTTTAAACTGCACTGTTTGTTCACTTAGCACACTTATATGATTTTTACTGGACTTTCAACTTGATGTAACTCACTGTTCTTGCTTAAAAGTCCCTAAAGCCACAGTATTTCACTGCACAGGATTGCCTGTATTTCTTGTTGCATCTTTCATACAACCCACAGTCTCTCACATGGCTTTGAAAAGTATACTGTAGCTGAACACACAATTATGACAGTCCTTCTTTGCAAAATGATCACACTGCTACACACAGATTCAATTGGCTTTAAAATCACACACAGTTTGAGCTGTTTTTAGGTTGGTACTCACTTAATCAGTAGCTGGTTATTGCAATGGAAAATTCGGCCTACAGCCGGTCTTGGAAGCCTCTGGAATCAAGTGGGCTGGCAGTCCTGCTGATTGTCCCACTGAACACCTCACTCTCTTCCCAGAGGAATCGAAATGGGGTTCAGCCTAATTTTAAACGGAAAAGTCTGATTTTATAACTTTTATAATGTTTTCAGTCACCGCAACGCTCTTCCTGGCAAGCCAGTTCACACACTACTCTCTCTCTCTCCCTCAGGAACACTATGCAGTCACTCTAAAGCTGGCTTGGGGGTGGGACTGATTGCAGTCTCACCAATCAGTCAACGCTATACAAATGAGCCTCTTTCTTCTCGTGCTTTTCTCCTCCATGGCGATCATCGAGCAGGCAAAATTTAAACTGCAAGCCACACTTTTTTTTTTCCAACTGTAGCTAGGGGTGCCACGATAATGAAATTGTGATGGTATGATAACCTTGAAAAAAATTATCGCGATTTGGCAACAAAAGTTAGAAACATTATTTAAATTCACTTTTGTGCACATAATTTACATATTTTGCTTATTCCATTCTGTGTTATGCATGTATATTATATAGAAGCCAGCGAGGTGAAATAATACAAGGAGAGTGTGTGTTTTTATAGTTAAATATTTTGTTTATTTAGTTAAAATTCTGCTATTTATAAAATTGCTTTTTCCTTTATGTAAAAACATTCCAGTGCTGTGCACAATCGCATTACAAACACATACATGTGTTATACACTTTTACAAACTAAAAAAGTCATTGCAACATTCATTTTTAAAATGTGAAAGATCACATTATAATTAGTGGTGACTCTATTTATCAACCTGAGTAGGAGTGTCTTCAAACACCATAATAACCTGAAATCTGGCTATTGCAGCATTCCAAACTACTTTCACTTTCCTGCACTTTTCCCACTGACTGTAGCATGAGGTGACTAAGTGGTGTTTGGTCTTTTAAACAATTTCGTACAAATTGTAGAAAGAGCACTGTTCAGTATAAAAAAGTGTATGGCTTTGTTCTTTCAGCTTACTTTTTGAGTTTCCTGGGAAAGAAGCCACCAAGTGTAGCGTAGCGTGATGAGGAGAGAGAGTGGCTTGGGGGCTTCAGAACACTTGACGCAAGCGTTAGTGAGTGTTGGTATAGCACTCCTCACTCTGCACTGTGCAGCTTTTTTCCCAGGAAGCAAAAAAATATAAGCTGAAAGAACAAAGCTGACTTTTTTATACTCAACTGTGCTCTTTTTCTACAACTTGTACAATATTGTTTAGAAGACTGAACACTGCTCAGTCACATTACTCAGCAGGGAAACTGCAGAAAACTGAAACTTAAGGAAAGCTACACACTAGCAATTATAAAAGATAAAGAATAGGCAAGTGTATGTTGATGGATTTTTTTTCCACACTCCTTCGGCGTGTGATGACCACATAAATCTCTTGAGCTTCACTCTCGAGATTTATGAGTCATCATCATTACACCCACCCGGGCCCACACAGCTTCACACCACTCTCAACTTTACTGGTTCTCCACAGACTATGGTCTGGTCCCCCAGGCTAATGTGGCATTTCATGATGGCCACCTGTATTAAGTATATGGCTGGCCTTCATCATCACACGCCTCAGGTGTGCAAAAAAAAAAACATAATTCACTCTTGCCTATCCATTATTTTCTATTTAATGGCTTGTTTACAACAAGTTCACAGTAATCTCAGATACTGCTTGGTTGTCCTGTCCTCCTGCAGTAAGTCTTAATACAGGCACAGCCCTAGAATGCAACTGTTCAATGATGACACCATTTAAGAAGGAAATGGATTGCAATGTACCATTTAGGCACTAGCTGGCTGGGTATGATCCCTTTCAACTTCGTGAAAGGCTGTTCTGCTACCACTACACTGAGGCATTTTGTGACATCTGTACTGTTGTATTAGGGAAAGTGCAGTGCAGGGCCGGAGCCACCATGTAGTTTGTTGCATGGGAGAGCATCATCTGAAAATGTATTTTCCCAGTATCAAACTGTATACTGTATTCTGAACAGACAGACCACTGATTCCATGACTAATTTATGATGGGCTGTTGACTGTGGAGGGATGTAAGGGTGAACAGTGGACTTGGACAGTGCATTTGAGAGGCAGAAAAACAAATATTGGATGAAGGATGAGTGTAAACATAAGACAGGTGGCCATCATAAAAAGCAAAATTCACTAGGCAGACTGTTGTCTGAGGAGAAAGAACCATGACATATCTTATGATGTGTCGTTGGCATGATCAGGGTCAGGGAGGGAGTACAATGGACACGACTCAAGTGCATTTTGGAGGTGGAAAACAGTACGGGAGGAAGGGAGGCCAGCCATAAGCTTAAGACAGGTGACCATCATAAAAAGCCAAATAAGCCTTGTAGAAGGTTTTCTGTGGAGAACCATGGCAACTATATGATGGGGTGTGTGTGGGCAGAGAGAGAGGGACAAGAGACTTGATAGTGAAATTGAGAGAACTGAAAAACACAATATTGGAGACAGGTGACCAATGGCCATCATGAGATGCTAAATCACAGTGTAGACTTGTCTGTGGCGTGAATCATGACAGATCAAATGATAGTGCATTGGTGGTCATGGCAGAGAGACAGGGAATTTTGTAGGTGAAAATCACACCATACGGGATGGCCAGCAATAAGCTTAATACATGTGGTCATCATAGAAAGCCAAATTAGCAGGGTAGAAAGTTGTCTATGGGAAATCATGACAAATATATGATGTGGTGTGGCCTGGGTGGGTTGTGGGCAGGGAGGACAATCAAACTGACATGCATTTGAGAGTGGAAAAATACAATATTGGATGAAGGACAGTCATAAAGGTAAGATAGGTGGCCATGAAAAGCCAATTTCGCCTTTCAAACCACTGTTTCTGGGGATTTTCCGAACCATCAGATATGTGGACGATGACGTGGATGTGCCTAAAATGTCAGCACGCAGTTTAAGGAATAAAGATCTTTTCCATGTGTATCACTTCATCAGTGGTGAAGCTCACATGGTATGACCTGCCAACTAATAGATACCCCAAGATGTTGCTGATCCTCTAATACAACTGAATGAACGGTCTCCCCCACCCGAGTCCCCAACAGATTTCACAAAACGTGCATGTGTGAGAGTGGGAGTGGGAGATTACTGGGCTATGACAACCAAGAAGTGAAATAGTAAGTCATGGCTAGGGCATCAGTGGCTAATTATAATCTATTCCCTTCTAAAAGCTGAAAAAAAGGTTGAATATATATGACTACAGATAAACTCACATTTATGTCATCTTATATTGTACCATTTTTTATGGAACTGGTAATGGTATCATTAAAGTGAAACTGGCTACTAAGTAACTAGTCTGTGTGCCTTTCTTGCTGATAGTCCTCCTGATGCCCCCTACTACCGGAATCTTTAGCTGATAGTAGGTTTTAAACAGTAAAGTCACAGACTTCCTAAGCACATTGAGTTAAGCACTACTTGATCGTCACTGACATCACAGGTTCTAAGAAATTAAATGACTTCCAATGTAGTATTTATGTTGCAGACTCCATCTATATCTGAACTTCGTGCAACACAGGTTAAGTATACACACAATACCTCAATTAAATAAGCTTTTCATGGGATTTCTAACTGTGTCTGCCAGTGCCACTGTACACAAATGTGTCCCTTTAAACTGGATCAGGGATAGTGACACAGGTGTAACAGCATATAATGAAAGACAGTGTTTCTTCTCTAGTTTCCTTACAGCAGCACACATTTACTTTGGAGCCTAATATCAACTGAATTTATTGCTGTATTCTTTCCAGAATTAACACTGACATGGTGCCACTTACTGAAGGGACTTGAATTAAACTTATCAGATGAGGTTTGAATAGATTCAAGACAACAGGAAGAATAAAGAGTTAAATAAAGAGTTCAAAGAAGTCATGGCTGGGGTAGAGAGGACTACACACACAAAACCCGAATGAAAGGAATCATCAGTGTCAGACTATCTTGGAGCCACATCTACTCATCTGATCTGAGTGGCTGACACTCTATAATCAGTTCAAAATAGAGACATTGAGAAATAGTTTCATGTTCCTTCCAGCAAAGAGATGGATGTACCAGCTCGCTGTGAACAAGTAGTCTTTTTTGTGTTTTGTGACTGTAGTTAATGAACATATACTGCTGCTAGCATCTCAATAGTAAAAATAATGAGAAGATTCTAGCATCAGTACCTAGCAGTCATGTTGAATGTGAAATGGATTTTAGTGTTACAACTTGTAGTCAATACAGAAGTATTTCAAAATGCAATAAAGGTGTTATTTCTATCAAGTGTTGTGTGATGTGTTTGTTATTAACTTACGACTGCGATGATCTGTGTGCAGTTAATATAAAGTATGAGTGAAGCCCTCCTTCTCCTCCTCAAGTTATTCTTCTTGATAGTAGTCTTGTATCATGTAATCTGAAAGTGAGTGAACAAGATGACTCCATCTACACCCTTTGGCCCCCTCCACTGGTAGTATTCTCTTTGAAGGTGGTGCATGAAGTGCCTTGGCATCTTTTAAAAAAAAAAAGTCACTGTAAATTTTTGTTCAGAAACACAAGCATGTTTACAGGCTCTGGTGTTAGTCTAGACCTCACTGGCATTAGGACCAGACCACTAGCGCTAAATACCCTTTCTGATGGCACATTTGCTGCTGGGATGCATAACATTTTGCGAGCAACATTTGCTAAAAATGGTAGTTCTGCTTCATGGCCTTTCCACCACAGAATAGGATCCAAATCTGTATTCAGATATGGTAGGGCCATGTAATGAGTCATCTCATTTCTCACTTTTCTCTCTAGTGGAATTTCTTCTTCTCTTGGTCCTTCAACCTGAATTCTTTGTGTAACCCCTCGCCCCTGCCTTTTTACCAAAATGACAGGTGGTGTGCTGTTGGCACTGGCAGCAATACCTGGTGGGGAACTGTGTTCAAGGAGGATGAGGTTACCTGGCACAAGGGGACCTAGGTTTGGCTACTCTGCACAGGGGCACCCAAGTAAATCCGAACACAGGAAGTAATAACTGTAATGTCCAGCACCAGGACTGGGATTTTTCAGTGTGGCTTTTATTCATAACTAGCTGAACACAACAAAGCATAGATGGACCCTCAAGGGGCTACGTTTACTGATAATGCAGATAAGAGGCTACAAAGCATTCCACTTAAAGAATGAACCCATTTCTACTAATTTCAGGCTCTGGACCCACCAGGCACACAGCCCGGACTTGCATGTGCTTTGGATACACAGCCCGACTGGACTGGCTCCCCTGCCTGCCACTTGACTGACGGTCCATTTAAAGAATTAACCCAATTTTACTTGTTGTGGCTCCCCATACCACTTAGAGTCTGCGACTCCTAGAGAGATTTTCTTCTTACTTCCTTCTGACTCCCATCAAACAAGGAGAATTCTTTTCCCAAGTTGTGGCTCCCCACACCACTTACAGTCTGTGACTCCTAGAGAGATTTTCTCAAGTTGCGACCCATGTCTGGGTACCTACCTCATCACTGGCCAGGTGCATGAGGCAAGTAGCAAATCACAGAAGAAATCCATAGAGGTGGACCTGGTTACTAAAGATGGGGGATGTTTCCACCTCCAGCTCCCATAGCCCATACCCAGCCATTTCTCTGGACAAACTGAAAACTTCAAAATGTAGATTAAATGGTGGATGGACTGTAGCACCCCCTCTACACAAGTACTTGAATCCACACAGCACTTAAGCTTTTGAACCTACTACATTTGCTTGTCCTAGTACTATAGGCCTCCCAAATAGTAGTTCAAATCACAGACTTCTTCACATTTCCCAAACTGAAGAAGCACATTTTTGCCCTCTCAAAATAGAGCAAACTCACCCTTTCATTGCAGGTGCCCCACCGGCGAAGTACAACTCCTTCTACTTTTAAGTCCAAGCAGAAACTGTAAAAATGCAGCTTTCTTCCTTTAGCAGAAATTTAGGGGATTGCCCCTTGAATCTACATAGAGATACTTTACTCCCCTCCCCCCCAGAGGGAAGGGGCACTGAGACCTGGACAGCGATCTCCACCACTTGAAACTGGACACATTCCTTCTCCTACAGAAGGTAAACAACAGACTGACTTCCTTCCTGCTTGAGGGCAAGCAGGAGACTCCTTCCTGCTTCAAAACAAACAGGAGACTGACTTTGAAAACTCCCAACGTTCTATCTCACTTCCTCTGCTGCAGATTCCAATGTGGCTTATGCAGCTGTGACAGTTCTATGGTGATGTCATCTCTCAGTCTCAGCTGAGACTGAGAACAGAGTGAGACAGTGTGAAACCCATTTAACTGGAGTTTCACAAGCTGCCTTCCCTGCCTACCACTAGGTCTTACTGGGATTCTAGTAACCCCGGGTAACAAGGGGTTACACTCGACCTTGACCAGGAAAATGACTGTCCCCAGTCATTATGCACCCAAGCTTAGGCCATCCCACCCTATGTGCTACCTGCGGAGAGGGGGGTGATCAGGCCCCCTCCTACCATGTGCAAGCACAGGCAGGTAACACTAAGGGTCTAGAGGCCTGTAGCTGACATGTCAGCCTCTACACTATCCACTTACTATGGACACCTAGTGGCTCTGGTAGAACCATCCAGAGCATAGCCCTGATAGATCAGCACTGCAGTCCCTATGGCCGTTCAGGACCACAGCCTGTCTATCCCCCCTAACCCTCTAGGGAAAACCTATCTGCCTCTAACATAATATTCCAAAACCAAAACAAAACCCGGGGACCTCCCCGACCTTGGGCAACCTGCAACCATACCATTAAAATACCAATTACTGCCTCCTCCCTACCCCCACAACCACACCTGTGGAAGGAAAAGGGTTAATACAGTAACAACCATAACAATAACAACACAGTACTTTAGGTTGCTACACAATAAAGCACTGACGAGGAACTCCAATGAGCCCCTACTCTTCTTCTTGCCTTCTCTTCTGTCTTCCCAGGAACACCTGTAAGAAAAAGAAAGACAAAAACACACTCCTAATCTGCATACACAGTCTATCTAAAACCCTACCATACGAAACACTGAACAATCCCAAGAACATTTTTTTAGAAAAGGGTATAAAAAACAGTATTTACATTAGAGTACAACAATGACATTATTTACAATACACATTTGGGGGGATGGAGTACCCTAAAAGTCCCAACTAGTGACCACAAGGCCCGAAGGCTAGTCCAATAAAGAGTATCTCCTGGGCCGAAGCCCCATGAAGCACAGTTCTGAAAGACCAAAGTCCCAAAGGGGAGAGTCTTTGGGGACAGTTCACACAATTTGAAGTCTGTAGTGTAGGGTGTGTACTGCAATGTCATAAGGATAGAAAAGTTCGGACTTACCAGCCATTTGTAGTGGACAAGAATCTGCACAAACCTGGTCCGAGTCAAGACCGTCCTCGGCAGCATTTCTTCTGATACAGCTAGGCGGACATCTTCCAGAACCACAGGAGGGCACATCTGGAAACAGCTGGGTGATGTCATCAATGGAGACGGAACCTTAGAACAGGAACAAAAAGAAAAACAGCTGGTTCAACGTCATCCGATTACCAGGTGATGAACAGGAAACAGCTGGGCTGGTGTCCTCTCTGGATCTGAAGTCATCTGGTGAGCCAGTAGACGGTTGCTGGACAGGACAGTACACTGTAGACTGATGAATGTGGGGCACCCGAGTCCTTGGTTATTCATATTGGCGGATCAATAAGGGCACTTCACAGTCTGGTGTGGCAGTATTGACTACTACTGCTCAGCTCTCCATTTTGTAGGCACGGGCTTAATTACTGGGAGGTCCTTGCACTGAGGCCAATAGTACCGGGGGTCAGGGGCTTGAATTATTACCCCATCTGGGCGCACATAATTCACACAGTGGGAGATTTCACATCCCTCTCCATCCACCACTCTCACTCTGTCCATAAACAGTGTCCTGCCTCTCATCCACTGTGTATACTTTTTGTGGAACAGTCTATTCTTTACATGCTGGTTGGCCCCAGGATGCACACTTTTCATTGCTTCATCCCAGATCCAGGATTTCCTGCAGTTCTCAATCTCCTCCCAGACTTTCCAAGAAAAGGTAGGAAAGGTCATACCATAGATCTCATTTGCCTATCTACGAACCAGTCTCTCTCTTTACTTGCTTTGGTCAATCGGAGACCGCTAGCCTGGCTTGGGTGGCCAGTCCTGGTTCTGCCAACCGCATCCTCAAAAGAAATTAAAATGGATCCTGACTTCTTCCTCTTGTAAAGCCAGGCAGTGGCATCACCACCTTCTTCAATACATTCTCCGAGGCAAGATCTTGAGGCTGTGCACCCTCCTTCTTCACAAGGCCACATAGGTTCCCCTCATCTTCCTCTTCACTAAGGATCTGAGCCCAGGAGT